>OY728167.1:112239279-114639279 GCA_963277665.1 Viscum album
TATTAATTGAATAGTATAAAATAATCTCAAATTTGTAATTTTAAACATATATAGAAGAATTATTTCCTATAAGTGTATTTGTGTTTGCTTCTAGTATCCATTATGATTTTCCCACATTGGAAAAGTTTTCTGTGATTAACTTTTTAAGTTATACTTATATTGTAGTTATCCAATGTCCATAATCATTTATATCAATTTATGGTGAATTCTGAGGAATCCTATATTAATTTTTATTAATTCCCTCTATTTTTATGATAATATACTTATATGCTGAGGTATAGTAATATCTTAGTGTAATTTAACATAAACAATTGTCTCTATAGAAGGATGGGAAAATTATAAATGGAAAAAACTCTAACACCAATTGTTTGGTATCATGAAAGAGGATAAGGGAGCTAAAAATTTCAAAAAAATAATAGGAACCAATACTAATTGTTTAGTCCCAAAGGGCATTGGAAGATGTACTAGAGGGGGCTGAATAGACCACACTAAAAATTTTAATCAAATAAAAAAATTATATATATTAATTATGAACATTATTTAACAATGTTAATTTGAAGTAGAATAAAAGAAATAACACATGTATTTTTTTATAAAATTTTGGTCCAAAGAGGGAATATTATACTCTTATACCTCTATACATTGAAACATGTATGTTTTTCACCAATAGATTTTTTTAAATGGGAATCATAACCTGATTATATAATCATTTTCTATAACATAGAGGGATAACAACTGGCACACTAAAATTTTTATGGGGAGTCACATCATAAATAAAACACTAATGTTATACTATGGGAGTTAAAAATAAAAAAAACCTGAATTTATAATTCAAGACTCACAACTTATAGAATAGGGTAATAATCGGTTTTTTATATAAAATCATAAACAGAAAAACAGAGAGTACATGAATGATAAGAAGAACTGTTTCAGACTCAAGAAACCAAATAAAGTAGAATATATAAAAGATAAAACATAGATACAAGTTCTTGATTTCTTTATCATCTCAATCATCTTTTCAAGGTTGTATAAAATTTTTTATAAATTTTTTTCAACCCTGGTAAGATCTTCCAACAGTAGTGAGAAATTTTTCACACGTGCAAAATGTACCACACATCATAGTATCACATTAAAAATTATGAAGGTGCTCATGGAATAAGAATTTTTAGAGTAATATTTCACTTGAACATACTATGAAACAACAATGATTGATTACCATTTTAAACAAATAAACATAAAAAATCCTAGAGCGGTTAAATAATTCAAAAATAAATAACCCTAGACTATCATAAAGAGAGAAAAAGAGAAACTATCGTTGCATAATATTCGATCAACATATGATTCTAAATTGAAAAAATAAATACTAATTCAAACTAATTTGAAATAATACATTTAATTCATCAAATGGTCTCTATAATAACATTATATTGAAATATCCCATGAAAATAGAATGTTTTAATTTGAAATAAAAAATTCAAAAATGATCCTTTTAAAATTAATAGTAAATATTTAAAGATATTGAACCCATAATAAACCTTCATTAAAAATACTAAAATAGTTTTTAATAGAATTATTATAAAATAACTCTAATTTTGAAATAATATAATCAATGTAAATAATATAAATTAATAAAAATTATTTTTTTGTTTCAATATATAAATTCCAAAATTCAAGATAAAATATACTTTTATTTTCATAAAAACATGTTTAAAAAAATTGGAAAAACTTCACAGAAGTTATATATAATTAATATGAATTTACAATGTAATTAGTAAAATTTAAACAAAATAAATAAAATTTAAAAAATTGTTATATGGGTCAAAAAAATATAGCATAATTTTTATCATATTTAATTAAACTACGTAGGAAAATTTACATAGGTGAGTTTAACATATGTGTTTTTCTGAAAGAAAATTGATCACATAGAAGAATCATTTAATATTTTCACATAAGTGAATTTACATAGTTTTTTATATCTAGAAGATTCATATAATGGATACTTGTAACATCCCCTGTTTTAAGAAAGAAACATTATGTTTAATATCATACATGATACATTATATCGAACTTAAACAAAAAACTAAATATTATTATTTAAATTTTACTACTATAAACTGGTCGTTGGAATAGAGATAATTAATAGTATCAATTGAATTATGAAAATATGGTTTACACATGTTTAAATAATTATTCATTGGTTACCAAATTTATTAGAAATGGAAATAAAAACCAATTGAATATAAAGGATGTGTTTTTATGAAAACCTATTTAAAAAGTGAATAATTGTGTTTATAAATTCATATCACAATTTATGGATTTTTGTTTAATGAAAAATATGTGTTATATATTCAACATAAAGTTTTAAATTCTTATTATATGTTTTCTAAATATGGTATGAGAACAAATTAATTTTTTCGGATAAAGGAATAATTTTTCTAAACATGCACATCTACCACCTTTTGATGGAAAACCCTTTTTAAATTTTTTTTGACACATTTATATGTTATATTTTAAAAAATAAACTTGTTATTAAGAATTTAGACATAAAAATTTACTTTGGATGAATATTTTATATTTTTCTGATAAGTATAATGTTTTGATGAATAATAAAAATACGCTAAATTTTAATTAAAAACAAATTTTTCCTTAATGATAATTTATATGGTTAAATCATATTATTTAATTTTTTAAATGTATAAAGGGAATATATTTTTATCATTTAATCCAATTTTGTTCATTGGAAGACATTTCACTTTTCAATTTTACATAAACACATGCCAATATTTTGATAGTTTTATAATTCTTAAAAACCCGCTTTTTGGTTTTGACATTGGAAAATATTTTTAAATTATTTTTTAAATTATGTGTTTTAAATTTTGAAAAAATTATTTCATATTTGGAATCATAAATTCAAAATTTTTTAAATAAATACCTTTAATTTTTGGACATTATAAATAGTAACTTTAGTAATAATTTTTATTTACCATGTTTAAAGGGTAAATCTGGTAAATAAGTGTAAAAATAATATTATTATAATATAAAACTACCATAACACATGTATTAATCCTATTGAATGATATATTTCTGACCATGGACATCCTTGGGTCGATTTTGGGTCCCCAGGGATCCACTTGGGTGTAATAATGACTTGTTATAAGAATTAATTAAATGTAAAGAGAAATACAACATAAACATGTATCTTTTACAAAAACAATTTTAATAAGAGTTATATAAATGATACATTTGACTATAAATAGTAATTATAAAGATAAAAAATATTTAATACATCATGGTATTTTATTTATAAATTTTATACATTAAATAAATAAAATTATTTATGACATAATGATGATGTAGTGATTACCTTATTAATGAAAGATTCAAAAAAATGATATTATAAATATTAAAATAAATTTAATTTGAAAATTTTTATGCCATATAAAAAATTTAGAGTACATTGAAATGTAAGGGATGATTTAAATACTTTGTTTTAAAGTAATCAAGTTGTTATTAATTTTTTTAAATGTCATGTATGAATATTGTCAAAATTGACATAATTCACAACCTAAAATATAAAATAGTTTATTAAATGTTTTAAAATTCCTAAAAGTTCAATATTCAGAAGAATGGTTACGATAATTCCAAATATTTCATTAATGTAACTTTTTGGATCGTTTTAGATGTTATGGTAATTAAATTAACCCACAAAGTTTAAATAATAAAATATCATGGTAAGATTAAAAAACGTAAAATAATGGTTAAACCAAAAATATAAGGGTAAAAAAATATTCAAAACTTGTCTAATTTTAATTATATGACTGTTATATGACCTAGAGCCATATTATATTTGAAATAAATAATATTTGGACCATTATAAATAGAAAATAAATTTATAACAAAATAATATTTCAAGACTTTCCTAAAGTGCCCCTCCTCCCTCTTATAAAAGGGTATCAACTATACCCACTTACTCACACCAATAAAGCCCATTATATCATCAAACTTATGCTCATGTAATCTCAAAATATCCCTAACTTCCTCCTATAATCCTTAAATTGGTCAGAATACAATTGAAGAAAGACTTTTGGCTCGAATCAAAAGAAGTAACCCTTTTTAGAGGTAGTGTCTTCTCTAAAGTTTCTTTCATTTATTTTCCTTCTTCACTCCCTGTAATATTATTATTCTATGATTACATAACAAAACTAATATCATAAATATACTAGGTTATTTTTATGATAATTTTTCAAACTAAACTTACACATACCTCCATTTAATGGATACGAACATACTATTTCTTTGTACGGCGATCTACTGCATCCGGAAACGATGATTGTTCAATTTTCTCCCACCTCATATCATGTTGTCCATTATGATGGAAATTTATTTATATACAATATATATTATATTTATATTTTCTATATTATTGGGTAATTTTTATTTACAACATGCCTTTATTCTTTCCAAAATGTGTAAATACGTTAATTTCATTTGAGTAACTGTGGACTACCGCCCCCTCAAAGTGATATAACTTGTTCATTCAATACATGGAACTTATAAAGGATTATGTCAATGAACTTATGTAACATATATAAAATATATATTGTACTGTAATTATAATATACCTATATATATATTATTATTTTTCCTTTAATATGGAAAAGAAATGAAAGTAGCGGTCATGCTTACGTACAGCCTACCGCCTCCATAAACTGTACATTTCATTTATTATATAAAAATGTTATATACTATTATAAAGAAATATATCCTGGAAATATATGATATTTAAATCATTTATAATATTCTTGAGATAATTGACTTATGACCACGTGGGTAATTTGCATCAAAATAAGTTCATTTTTCGACTCAAGAATTGAATATCAACAAAACGACTGATATAAACCTAAACAATTATGTAATTTTTATAACATGGTAGTAAGTGATATAAAAGGAATAATAAAATTTAAATAAGTTATAAATAAAGTATAAATTAACCTAAATTTATTATTCAGGAACATAACAATTGTACGCAGCAAGTTGGTCTCAAGGTAAGGGAATTTCTAAACTCAATTTACACTCCTTGGGTTTTACGCATACTTCATTGATTATATTATGCCAAGATTATGTGTGGAGTCACTGTTTATTTAATTATATTTTAATTTCCACTTACCTTTGTGTGGATATAATTTTTTTTACACATAATCACACCCTTGATAAATTCTTATGTCATTTATATGAACTTTGTAAGGGAAATCTTAACTCAATCACATTTCATTGAGTTAAATATCCATGTCATTGTTTTTTTTCAAGAATATGTTTGAATGATATATGATTGTTTTACACTTAATATCCAATTATATTGGGTGTATTTATATTTTTCACAAATAATTATGTCATTTATTTATCATTAATCTAAGGATACAATCATTGTGAGGGACTTCATCTCAATATCCTTTTATTGAGGAATATTTTTATAATATACACCTTCTTATTTTATACGGTGTATAATCAACCCTTTGACATTTAATTTTATTCAAAGGGAATCTTGTTTTCTATGAATATTTTTACAAAATGACAAAATCGAATGTTGTTAATGTATGTGGAATCAACGACTCCTCTTTCGTCGTAACCGTTATTTGATATTTTCTTTCCTCTATAAGCCTTTATGTTTTTTAAAATGAAAAGAAATCCCTTATTCCCTTTTTGGGTGTTTTGGTATTGAAAATGCTTTTGAAAGTTGATTTACTATTTCAATATATTGAAATGATCTCCTGTGATTACAAATGTTATTTTATGAGTGAAATTTTGATAATTGTAATCTTTTATGTGTTATGATTATATAATGGTATTCGTACATTTGATGGGTGGTTACGTGATAAACCAAATGACGGATGGTTATGTGATAAACCAAAGATGAGTGGTTATATGATAAACCATAGGCGGGTGGTTATGTTATAACCTTCAATGCATTGGGTATTGAATTCATCCATATAGAAATCCCAATTAGAGATATGTGTGGAAGTCAACCGTATGGTAATTCCATTTTAGTATGTTTATGTACCAAGTTACCTCTATATGTTATATATTTCTTTCTATGGGATTTATGGTAATCTTTTGGTAACAAAAAAGTGTAAGCAATGAGCTTATATTCAGTGAAGTTCTTTTGAAACTTCTTAAAGGTGAAAAGTATTACTCTATGATAATGTATTACTGGTTTACATGTTTTCCCAAGACAAATAGTTTTTGTTATTTTTTTATCCATTACTGATCTTTTTATCCTCATCCTATGTTTTTAAATTTTTTTCACATGACTTAAAGAAGAATAGATTCAAGGATGGGATCAAAGAAAACTTATGTTGTTAAAACCTGAAATGATTACATGTTTCTTTTTAAAGAGTTATTGTTTTATGAAAAGATATAGATCGTTAGTAGATTTTACTACTTTGTTATTTCTGAGTTTTTATGTAATAGTTATGGCCTAATTCTCTAAAAATCTAAACCTGAGAATAACTTCAATGTGAATGCCAGACTTTACTCAAGATTATTTAATGTTTGAGGCCTTATAGTTAGTATTAGAGGTCGGTTTAGAAAATTTGGAGATTATGATGTTTTATTAAGGGTTTAGGATATCATCATGGGTTTATAATTTTAAGTTATATTATAAGTTCAATGGAATATAAACACCTTTTTGGTCTTATGTTATTTCAAATTGATTAACTGTATTTTTGGATACATTCACCTTTGAGGAAATTATGGGTTATTAGGAAGAAAAATGTGAGTTATGAATTACCATTTGGGGTTAAAACATGTTATGGTTATTTTTGAAGATTTTATCTCATTTTTTAATGTTATTAGAATTATATAGTTTTTTAAAAATGAAAACACGTAGACTGTGTGACAACCCATCGCATTGGACAAAGGTGTGGGAATCGATCCCACAACCAAATTATGAGTTGGATTTATCACCTAACACTAGAATACATGAAGTCCATAGTTAGTATCACTTATTATTTTTGGTTAAATGATTTTATGGATCAAGAAAAATTTTATTTTTCAAACTTCAGTTTTATCAAATGGATATCCTTAGTATAGGAAAATGATTTGGTTATTAAGTGATGAATTTTATTTGGGAAAACGTTCTCTCTTTCTGTAACAAAATATGCCTAAGGAAAATAGAGTTTTATAGGATTTCATTTGAGGAGTAAAGTTTGAATTTTATTTTGAAATAATATATGTTTTTATTATGGACATATAGTGATTTGGGTTATTTATGGAAATGTTTAACCTTTCATGGAGAAAATGTGATTAGATTAGTTACCTTTAAGTATGAGACATTAAGAGTAGTCTATTTTATTTGGATATAAATGTTAAGATTTTTCATGGAAGACTATGTGATCAAATCCTTATGAATTTTGGGTTTTAGTCTTTGTTTGGATTATTTTAAATATTTTAAGGAAAATTGCTTATTTAATGGTCTATGTAGAGCTTTGGTATTACTGTTGAATTTGGGAGATTAAAAGTAGTGATTCTCCTTATAATGGATTATTATTTTTGGGGATTTTATGATCTTGTACTAACAATTTTTTTGGATAATTTCAAAATATAGGATATATATATAGTTCTTATTTTATAGATTATGTTATTCTTTATAAGATGATTCTAGCACATTAGGTGTGACCATGTCATCTTGAATACTCATCGTTTGGAGAAAAGATAAGTTTTTGGAAGATATTTATTAAAGGATGGAAATCTACTTGACATGTAACTATGCTTCCTTATGTTATTATTAAATATCATAAATAAATTCCTCAACATTATGAAAAGGATATTAAACCAAAAACGTTTTCTATTTACTTTTCCTACTGGGAATTAAAAGACCGTTTAAGCAATCACAGGTTTATGATTTTCTAGTTGTTAACTTTCTCCTGATCTTGTTGTTTATCACTCTCCATTAGAAAAAGGTGGTTAGTTTTTCTTCCATATCAATGTTTTCCAACATGGAATCCCAGTATGTGTTATCTCGGTTGACCTTTGTACTTCTATTTCATTCTTTTAATGTGATAGTTTTATTTACTCTTTTTCTGATGTAAGATTTTCAAATAACTTTCCGAGAAAAATTTTAAAATTGTGATGATGAAATTTCCAAAAGGGGGAATTATTTATCATCTCTAGTTTTAAGAAATAAACACTATGTTCGATATCATACATTATATGCTACATCGATCTTAAACGAAAAACTAAATATTATTATTTAAATGTAACTGTTATAACCTATCTGTTGGAATGGAGGTAATTAATAGTATCAAATTAATTATGAAAATATGGTTTACACTTGTTTAAATAATGATTCATTTCATAACAAATTTATTAGAAATGGAAATAAAACCCAACTGAGTATAAAGGATGTGTTTTTATGAAAGCTGATTTAAAAAGAGAATAGTTGTGTTTATAAAATCATATCACTCTTTGTGGATTCCTATTAAATAAAAAATATATTTTATTTAATCAAATTAATATATTAAATTCATATTATATGTTTTATAGGTATGATATAAGAATACATTGAACTTTTCAGATAAAAGAAGTTTTTTTCAAAAAATGCAGTTTTACCGCCTTTTGATGGTGAACAATTTTTAAATTTAGTTTTTGAAAGAATTATATTTTTTATTTTACAAAATTAAATTCTTATTTAGAATAGGTAAATAAAAATTTACTTGGTTGAATTATTTATAATTTTCTCATAACTATCAAGTTTCATGAATAGTAAAAATATGCTAAATTTTAATTGAAAACAACATTTTCCATCGAGATAATTTATATGGTTAAATCATATTATTTAATGGTTTTAAAGTATAATTGGAATATATTTTTATCATTTAATCCAATTTTGGTCAATATAAGAGATTTAATTTTTAAATTGGACATAAACACATGTCAATCTTTTCATAGTTTTTGCTTCTTAAAAACTCGCTTTTTGGTTTTGACAACGAAAATTAATTTTAAATGAATTTCTTTAATTTTTTTTTTTTGAATTTTCAAAAAATTATTTCATATTTGGAATCAAAATTTCTATATTTTTTAAATAATTAACCTTTATTTTTGGACATTATGAATAGTACCTTCTGTAATTATTTTTATTTACAGTAGTTAAAGGGTAAATCTAGTAAATAAGGGTAAAAAATAATATTATAATAATATAAAACTACCATAACACATGTACTAATCCTATTTTATGACATATTTCTTACCATGTACATCCTTGGGTCGATTTTTGGACCCCATGGAGCAATATGGGTGTGATAATGAACTATTATAAGATGTGATTTAATGTAAAGAGAAATATAACAAAAACATGTATCTTGTACTAAAATAATTTTAATATAGGTTTATATAAATGATATCTTAGACTATAAATATTAATTATAAAGATAAAAATATTTTCTACATCATGGTATTTTATTTATAATTTTTAATCATTAAATAAATAAAATTTTTTATGATGCAATGATGATACAATGATTACCCTATTAATGAATGATTTAAATAAATGTTATTATAAATATTATGATAAATTTAATTTGAGAATTTTTATTCCATAAATGAATTTTTTTAGTAAATTTACATGTTAGGTATGTGTTATTTCCTTTTTTTAGAAGTAATCATTTTTTTATGAATTTTTTAAAAAGTCCAGTATGAATAGTGTCAAAATTGGAAAAATTCATAACTTAAAATATAAAATAGTTTGTTAAATGTTTTAAAGTTACTAAAAATCTAATATTCGACCAAATGGTTTTTATATGTCCAAATATGTCATTAATGGAACGTTTTTGGGTCTTTTGACATGTTATGGTAATTAAACTAACACACTGAGTTTAAATAATAAAATGTCATGGTATGATTAAAAAGGCTAAAATAATGGTTAAACCAAAAATATAAGGGTTTAAAATTATTCTAAACATGTAAAATTTTAATATTATTATTGGGATATGACCCAAAATAGTCTTATATTTTAAATAAATTAGTTTTATACCATTAGAAACCTAAAATCAATTTATAATAAAATAATATTTCAAGACTTTGCTAAAGTGCCCTTTCTCCCTCTTATAAAATGGAATCATGTCTACCCACTGACTCACACTTATCAAGCCCATTGTCTCATCCAAATTCTACTCAAATAATCTCCCAATATCCCTAAATTCTTCCTAGAATCCTTAACTTGGTAATAATGAAATTCAAGAAATCCTTTTGGCTCAAATCAAAATGAGTAATTCATTTTAGAGGTAGTGTCTTCTCTAAAATACCTTTCCTTTATTTTCCTTCTTCACTACCTATGATCTTTTTATTATATGACTAAATAAAAACACCATTACCCTCAATGTACTATTTTTTTTATGATAAGTATTCTAACTGCACTTACACACAGCTCCATCTAATTGATACGAACATACTGTTTCGGTGTACGGTGAACTACTGCCTCACAAAACGATGATTATTCAATTTTCTACTACCAATTATCATGGTGGCCATTATTATGGAAATATATTTACATATGATATATATTATATTTATAATATCTTAATTATTCTGTAATTTTTATTTACAACATACCTTTATGATTTCCATAATGGGTAAATACGATAATTTCATTTGAGGAAGTGTAGACTACCACCCCCTCAAAGTGATATGACTCGTTCATGGAATACATGGAAATTATAAGGTATAGAGTTGATAAACTTATGTGAAATATATAACAGAGATATTATACTATAATTATAATATACATTTTTAGTTTTTATTATTTATTCTATTAATATGACAAAGAAATGAAAGTAGTATTCATGTTTATGTACTACTTATCATCTCCATGAACTGTGCATTTCATTTCTTGTCTCCAAATGTTATATACTATTATAAATACATATATAATTTAAATATATGATATTTAAATCATGAATAATATTCTAGAGATAATGGACTTATGACCACATGGATAATTTGAATCAAAACAAGTTCATTTTTCAACTCAAGTACCGAATATTGACAAAATGACCGATATGAACTTAAATAATTATATAATTTTTATAACATGGTAATAAGTTATATGAAAAGAATAATAAACATGAAATAGGTTCTTAATAAAGTATAAATTAACCTAAATTTATTATTCAGGAACTTCACTATTTTACGTGACGAGTCGGACTCAAGGTAAGGGAATTTATAAACTCAATTTCCACACATTGGGTTTTATGGATAATTCGTTGATTATATTATGCTCAGATTATGTGTGGAATCAATGTTTGTTTATTTATTTTGTAATTTCCAATTCCTTATATGTGTATATATTATTTCTACACATGATCTCCCCATTGATAAATTCTTACATCATTTATATGAACTTTGTAAAAGAAATATTAACTCAATATCATTTCATTGAGTTAAATATCCATGTCAATTGTTTTGTTTTTCCAATAATATATGTGAATGATCTCTGATTTTTTTACATTTAATATCCAATTATATTGGGTGTATTTATATTTTTCACACATAATTATGTCATTTATTTATCCTTAATCTAAGGATACGATCTTTGTAAGGGACTTTGTCTCAATTTCCTTTCATTGAGGCACATTTTGATCATTTACACCTCCATATTTTATATGGTGTATAATAAACCCTTTGAATTTTAATATCATCCCAAGGGAATATTTTTTTCTATGAAGAGTATTAATAAATGACAAAAAGTAATGTTTTTAACATATGTGGAAAAAATGACTCCTCTTCCGCCGTAACCATTATTTGATATTTGGAGTCCTCTATAAGCATTAATTTTTTTAAAATAGAAAGAAATCCCATATTCCCTTTTTGGGTGTTTTGGTATTGAAAATGGTTTTTAAAGTGGATTTAATATTTTAATATCTTAAAATGATCTCTTTTTATTGCAAATGAAATTTTATGAGTGAAATCTTGATAATTTAAATCTTTTATGTGTTATGATTATATAATGGTACATGGAAATTTGATGGGTGGTTACATGATAAACCAAATGGCAGGTGGTTACATGATAAACCAAGGACGGGTGGTTTTGTGATAAACCATGGATGGGTTGTTACGTTATAACCTATAAATCATTGGGTATGTAAGTTCTCCGTATGGCTATTCCATTTAGAGATATGTGGGGAAGTCAACTATAATGTTTTTCCATTTAAGTATGTTTATGTCTCAAGTTACCTTTATTTGTTATGTGTTTCTTTCTATGGGATTTATAGTAATATTTTGGTTACAAAAAGGGTAAGTAACTATCTTATATTTAGTGAAGTGTTTTTTCTACTTATTAAAGGTGAAAAATATTAATTTATGATAAAGTATTCATGGGTTGCATGTTTTCCCAAGACTAACTGTTTTCCTTCTTTGTGTATCCCTTACTGAGCTTTTTATACTCATCACAAGTTTTTAAATGTTTTTCACACGTCTTAAAGAACAATAGATTCAAGGATGGGATCAAGGAAAAATTATGTTTTTAAAACATTAAACAATACCATATTTCTTTTTAATGAGTTTTTGTTTTGTATAAAAAATGGATCGTGAGTAGATTTGACTACTCTGTAATTTTGAGTTGTTATGTAATAGTTATGGCCTAATTCTCTAAAACTATAAACATAAAAAGTACCTCAATGTTAATTCTTGACTTAACTCAAGATTTTTTAGTATTTAATTTTGGGGCCTTATAATTCCCAAAATTGAATCACAATGTATCTAAATTTATCACTCATACGAATCACGTAAGGGAATTACTGAAAAATGTTAATAGGTTGACTTTTAAAATTTTAGAGCTAATAAAGACCATGATAATTTTATAATCATATTTTTTCCTTTTGAATTATATTTTTAAAATTTCATTATATTTATAAATAATCAGGAATCACCTTAATCGGATTTCTATAATGCATGTTATCATTAAAATACTATAGAATAATAGTTATTTAAAACAGATGAAATCAGATTGAAAATATGTTTTGGCATGAAATCTAATTTCAAACATGATAAAGATAAATTTAGAATTTTATGTATTTTAATGAAATTTAGATAATTATATTATATTTATAAAAAAAATTGTACCAATAAATTAGAAGTTTTTTAGACAATGTTTTGGTTGAAATAAAATGGGTAAAAACTCTAGAAAAGCACCTATTTGGATTTCACAACGGCTATATAAATTTCAAAATGGCTACATGGATTAGGATTCGGCTATGTAGTGTAAAAACATATTACAATATTAAAATAGAAAAAACATGTATAAATGTTAATTTAAGGTCCAAAATGGCTTATTTATCCAAGTAAATCGAAATAAAACTTACAGAACATGTTATGGAAAATAAAAAAATCAAATATAATCACGATAAAATTTACTTTAATTAATTAAAATTTTAAATTATTGATAAATTTAGTGAAAATGAACATATAAAGTTTTTAATAATTTGGATATAATGTGGTTCAATGAGCCACTCAAATGTTTATTTCCACTGTAATGTCATACCTTCCCCCAACCCTCCAATCATCGACTCACAAGAACATTCACATAGAAACTGACCACTTTAATTCCCAAAACAGTGAAGAGTCAAATGAGAATGAATAATTTCATAAACTAAAAACAGCTCATACATCTAAAATAGTGGTTGATATAATTCACCCCTCTAATAACTTCTCATCCTTGAGATGTATGTTTGAATATTATTCTTAAATAGCTTTGGAAATTATTCATGAACATCAACCTCCCACTACCACATATCCTTTGCGATTAGTCCATGAATCCATATAATCTAGACTACTAGTTCCATCAACCCTCAGGGGACATGTTATCCTTATCCTATAAATCACATGAGTAATTCCATGTATGATACATCATGATGAAGCTCAATATCCTCCCAGTCAATGAAATGTGTAATATTGGGAATTATACCTTGATATGAGACACATTAAACACATGTAGAATACCTTGGTAAAAAATACTTAGTTTCTATAACACTTTCCCAACCTTCTTTGTGATCATGGAGGATCCAACAAAGCATGATAATCTATTCCCATTCATTCTCAAACATTGGTGGTCTAACTAAGTTGTTACTCTAAGGAAACCCAAGTCACATAAAACCAATAACAAAACAATTATGTGGTTGTATTTATAATGTTTCATTATTTACGCTATTCACATCCTCTTTTGAATGAAATGTACTCACATGGAGGTCTCTTATTCCATATTAGGCCCCACAACTAATTTCTCACTATCCTTTTTCCACTGAAGTAGTGAATGATATGGAATGCCATAAAGATCCTAATAATGTTACATATGTTCCCAACACTATTAACTATTTTATTATTTAATTCCAACCAAGTATAGGGGATGTTACCATTATAATCTAAAATAAATAATATAGGCCTAGATAATATCTTCAATATGAAAATTTCCCACTCTCACTATTATTTGTTTTGGGATGGTATGATGTGATAAATCTCATCAGATCTCCTGATACCTTATATAATACCTTCAAAAATAATGATGTAAAATTTATATCTCTATCAAATACAACTCTCAATAAAACTCAATGAAATCATACTATCTCATGGGCACACAACATTACCTTTACATTAACTGGTTGATTCTCATAAATCAGAAAGAAATGAGGTATTTTTATTAGTCAATTGAAAATTACCCAAATAGTTTCACATATCCTTTATGTCCTATGAAATCCCATTACAATGATCATTATGACATACTACCACTTCCAAATGGGAATAATAATTGGTTGGAGAAAACCAACAATATTCTTGTAAATGGCCTTCCCACTCTATAAAGTAAGGCATAATAAATCAATTCCTATTATATCCCTCTTCATCCCTAACCTTTATAACTACCACATAGTGTCATGGTGTAGTGACCTAATGTAAGGACCCGATACAGGTTTCCTGGATCCATTTCCTTATTTTATTACATTGGAATATAATCAAGGAATAGGCATCCCAAAGGATGGAGTTTTTTAGTAGCTTTGGAAATAAGATATATACATAAGATCAACATTACAACTTGAAAAGAAATAAAAGAGAGAAATTCCTTTGAAAACATCCATAAATCGTAGGATATCCCTGCAGTTTATTCATAATATACTTATTCACATCCTGGAAAAAATAAAACATAAGAAAGGGGTGAGATCAAATTATTTTTAAGGGTAATCAATACAATGGAAGATATCATAAAAATAAAAATTATACATGGTGAATAACTAAAAACACATTCCTTTGAAAAAACATGAACATAATATGGAAGGAATAAGAGATAAATAAATAATTCCATAATAAAAAATAATCATGGGTATTATACAAGTCGAATAACAACATGAACTATCAATTACTAGTTTCATAATGAGGGAATTCATAATGCGGGACATCATAGCCATATTGTCACATCCTCGTTCCAAGACCATAAATCACCATACTACCAAGGCCTCGTGTCAAGACTCTTGTTTGTCTCATGTGTCCTACCAATGCATTGAGGGGTTATAGTAGTCCCCAAACAAAACTCAATATGTAAAATGAATTACTCATATGAATGGGGATAAACATAAACAACATATACATTCATATTGAAACTAACATATGAAATGTAAATAAATCATCCCGAACATTAAGCATAAACACTAACCATTCAGAGTAAATTGGTGAATGGTTTTAAGATAGAACATCCACATTCAAAATAATAATAAACAATTAATTAAATATTTCAGATGATATAATAAAATATTAATCCAAAAAATACATAAGAATAAAAAAGAGTGTTGAAATAGTTGAAGATACTCTTATAAAGTCATCGAGTAATTCTTGAGATAAATAATCCTTTACTTTGAAAAAAAGAGTAATTTTGGAAAAATCATACTATAAAACCATAAGATAAGTGAGATTTTATTTTCATAATAAAATTATTTATTTTATAAAGATAATGGTTTCTAAAAAAAGATTATAGATTTAACTTTATAATAGGTAAAGTTTTGAGAAATTCCCTTGAATCGGGATTGTATTTCGGGAGGAATTTTTGAAATATCTTTTTAAAAACATATAAATACCAATAAATAAAAGTAGGATTATATCAAGTAAACATATATATGAAATTCAAAAATAATTTATGTGGAGTACATAAGAATAAATTATAATTTAATTGAGGTAAGTAGAGAATAAGAGTAACCCGAATGAAAATGGAGGTTCGGGTAGAAAACCCTTACCTTAAGTCCGGATATGTTTCGCAATTGAACTTAAGGTCCTCGAATATAAAATTAGACTTATTAATAACTTATTTAAGAACCTTTTATACATTTATTGGATTTATTATAATTTTATTATGTTTTGTTTATTTTTTTTTCTTCTTGGTTAATAGATTGAATATTATTGTTTTTGAGTGCTTGTTTCATTAGTTTTGATTATCGGTTCGTTTGTATTAGAGTATGGAAGTTCATGTAAAATGGAATTTTAATTATAAAATTGAATTTATGAGTTATTAATAATAATATATCTGGTTATATAATTATATAAATATTTTGGTTATTTTGGGAGATGATGAATCAATATATAAAATTTTAATGATAAACACTTGGATTAATTGGGAGGCTTTTTCGATCACCACGAAGTCATTTTGCATTATAATTTAATACCATGTGTGAAAAATGATTCAATAAAATTAATTAGGATATATTACATATATTATTAAATGTTTCAACCATGAAAATGGTTTCTTAAAAAAAATTAAGATGGTAATAGAAATTGAAAACTCGTTGTCCATAGATGTGATAAATTAACACATCTTAGATCGTGTTTCCATTTTAAATATAAGAGGAAGGGTAAAGAGAGATGATTATGAAATATTCCATTAAAATAATAAAATTAAATTAAATCTCTTATACATTAATTATCATATCATTTGGATTTGGGGAGGTGAGGAAAGAAAAAGAAAGAAAGGAACTTGAAAGAAAATAAAAAAAATGAAAAGACGAATTTACCTCTTGAATTTATCTTCCTTGAGAGCCTCTTTACGTGAGATAATTTGGTCTATTGAAGAGATAAGGGGATTCTCAAAGTTTGGAGGATCTTGGGAGGAGATTTGAGCAGAATTTAGACAAGTAACAAGGCTTTAGAAGAGTGAAGAGAAGAGGGAGTGGGGGGGTTATAGTGGAGGAGAGTAGTGATTTTAGAATATTTTATTCATTATTTTATTATTTTGTTCAAGACAATATATAGTGTTTATTATTATGACCAAAAATAGTAATAAGTGTATGTGAGTTAGAAAAAATGGATATTTACATCATCCATGACCCAAACATGATGCAGAAATTCACTTAATTAGCATTTCTGTAAATTATTAAATTTCATTATTCACCAAAAAATCGAGTATTTCAGAAAAATCCCAAAAATTAAACCTAACCATTTTTCAATGTTTAGAATTAAAAAATGAACTCCATTTTATCAAAACAATTTTCAAAATAATAAAAATTTAATTTTTAAATAAAATCATTATTTACTTGAAAAATACATTTTTAAATTTAAAACAGATTTAATATTACTTTCAAAAAATAACTATGGTCTTATTAAATTATCCTAAAATTATAGGACAACAAAATATTTATTTAGGAATAAATTTTATGAAAATTAATTTTATTAAATTAAATTAATTAATTTTAAATTGTAAGTAAATATTTATTACTCACAAAAATACCAAAACTTAATTATTAATTTCTAAAATAATATATTTCATATATAACGTGTCTAAATTTTATTTATACTTTCATGGGTTTGGTTACTATTCATAAGGGTCATATTACTATTTATAAGGGTGGGTTACTATTCATACGGGTCAAGTTACTATTCACTAAAAATGTATGTTGATCTCATCAGACTCTAAATATCTTATTGACCACAACTATGTATGTTGATTTTTTGAAATTAAAATAATAAAGTTGATAGAATTATGTATACTGGATATGTTATAAAAAATTGGTATTTTTTAAAGACTCAGTGTTTCATACATTCGATATTAAATTTATTTTCAAAATCTTGGGGTGTTACATTCTCCCCTCCTTACAAAAATTTCGTCCTAGAAATTAAAAAAATGTTACATCATAAAAATATTTGGGTAGGTCTTCATCATAAACTCCTTAGGTTCCCATGTTGCTTCTTCAATTTTATGATTTTTCCAAAGTATCTTTACCAGTCATGCTATCTAATTCCACAACACATGTTCTTTAGTTTCTATAATCTAGATAGTCTCTTCACAGTAAGATAAGTCAAGTTATAATTCTATCCCTTTAGAAGTGAGGACATGTGTTAGTTCTGGCATGTACTTTCTCAACAATGAGACATGGAACACATTGTGTACTTTAGACAGGCTAGGCGGCATAGCCAAACGATATGCAACAGATCCAATTCACTCTAGAATTTCAAAAGGTCTAATGTACCTAGGTCTCAGTTTCCCTTTCTTCTCAAATATTATAACTCCCTTCCATGTAGATAGTTTCAAGAAAACATGATCTCCCACTTGAAATTCCAAATACATACTTCGATTATCCACATAGATATGTCCCTTTCTTTGATCTTCTTTGATATGGGTTTGAATATTCTTTACCATTGAGGTTGTTTCCTCCACAAGATCTAGGCCCACATGCTTCCTTTCACCAACTTCATCCCAACATGTTTGTGTACTATATCTATACCCATAAAATGCTTTATATAGTTCCATTTGAATACTGGAATGTAAACTATTGTTGTAGGAAAACTACACTAAAGGTAAATATTTATCCCACGTACCTTGAAATTCAAGTGAACATGATCTCAAAATGTCTTATAAGGTTTGTATTATCCTCTCTGATTTCCCGTAAATGTGAGGGTGATAAGCAGTTCTCAATCGAAGCTGAGTATCCAAATCTTTATAAATACATTTCCATAATCTCAATGTAAATCATGGATCACGATCAGAAACAATTGATAGAGGGTCTCTATGAAGACTCAAAACATCATTGATATAGAGTCTTGATTGGTGCTCTAGTGGAAAATCCTCCCTTGTAGTGAATAAATGTGAATATTCCATAAGTCGATCAATAATTACCCATATAACATCATTCTTCTGTGGAGTTTTGGGTAATCCAGTCACAAAATCCATGGTGATTTCATCCCATTTCCATGTTTGAATAGGTAGAGGTTGCATGACTCCTCTAGGATGTTGTCGTTCAGCCTTCACTTTTTAACAGACTAAACATCTTGATTCCTAATCCGCAATTTTCCACTTCATGTTGTCCCACCAGAAATGTTCCTTCAAATATCTATACATTTTAGCGCTACTAGGGTTTATAGAGAAATTAGAACTATGGGAATCATCAAATAACTCACTTTTTAGCTTGGGTATTGCTGGAATACAAAGCCTCTTTCCAAATTTTATAATTCTGTATTCATATACGAAGTCTTGCAACTTCCCTTCATTTGTAGCATTAATTTTCTTTTGAATATTCTCATCATTAGGCTGAGAACTTTTAATTATTTCTAATAAATATGGTTAGGAAACCAATTGAAAAAGTAATGATGTTTCACCTTCTTTGATAATTCCCATTTCCATCCTTACTAGATCTATGAATACAAGATCCCTTTCAATCTCCATTTTGTTTAAAACTCCATGATCCTTCATTCTCAATGCATCATCTACCTTATTTTTATTTCCTTTGAGGTAGTGTATGGAACATTCATAATCCTTGATTAGTTTGATCAATTTCCTTTTCCTCATGTTGAGTTCTTTCTATGAGAAGATATACTTCAGACTCTTGTGATCCATATATATCTCACATCTTTCACTATAGAGATAGTGTCTCTATATTTTTAGAGATAAAATCTTAGCAACTCACTCAAGATCATGAGTAGGATAATTCGGTTCATGAATTTTTAACTACCTTGATGCATATACAATAACTCTATCATTCTCCATAAGGACACAACGAATTTCTTTCCTTGATGCATCACTATAGATTTCACATACGTCATTCCCCGATGGTAGAGTTAGGATTGGAGAATTCTCTAATATTATCTTTAATTATTCAAAACATTCCTCACATTCTTTTTTCCATACAAACTTAACCCCTTTATGTGTAATCATGGTCATTAGGTTGGCTAAACGGGATAAGTTCTAAATGAAACACAGATAATGACCTACTAAACCAATAAAATTATACACATCATATATGTTCATTAGAAAAGGCCATTATTTCATTGCATTTTTCTTTGCAGGATCAAATGATATTCCATCCTTAGAGAAAATGTGGCCACGAAAGGAAAATTATTGAAGCCAAAATTCTCACATTCTAAACTTCCCATATAATTCATTTATTATAAGATTCTTCATAATAGTGCGCAAGTGATTTTCATGATCTTCTCAACTTTTGGAATATATTAAGATATCATCAATAAATACCACCAAAAAGTCATCAAGATATTCCTTGACAACTATATTCATTAGATCCATGAAAATAGAGGGTACATTAGTTAGTACAAAAGGCATTACTGTAAACTCTTAATGCCCATACTTGGTTAAAAATGTTGTCTTTGGAATATCTTCCATCCTCACATGAAACAAATGATATCCAAATCAATGGTCAATATTCGAAAATATATTGGGCTCAATGAATTTGATCAAATAAATCATCAATGCAAGGTAGTAGATACTTGTTCTTTATTGTTATAGAATTGATCTCTCTATAGTCAATGCACAAAATCATAGATCCATCGTTCTTCTTAATGAACAGAATGGGGGATCCCCATGGAGAAACCCTAGGGTGAATAAATCCTTTATCACTCAGATCCTCTAGTTGTTTCATCAGTTACACTAACTCCATGTTGGCCATTATATAATGAGTCTTTGATATAGGTCTTGAACCATGAATTAAATCGATATAGAACTCAACTTCCTGCTCTAGAGGATGTCCAAGTAAATCCTATGGATACACATCAATATGTTATTTCAAAATAGTTTTGTCCCCTATTTGAACATTCCTTACCTTACCCATATATATTTTGTTCTCTTCCTCATAAATAATTGAATTCAGTGGAGCTATTGGGGGTGTATCTATTTGAGAATCAAATGGCGAGGTTTCTGCTCTGAAGATAAGGGATTCCACATCATCCATAAAAATTGTAACTTCCTTCTTCTTGAAATATATTTTCACATAAGAATTTTAAATCCAACCCATATCAAGGATTATATCAAATTCAATCATAGGTATGACAACAAAATCAGAAGATAAAGAATGTTTATATGTCATAATGGGGACTACCTGATGCATTTTTATGGAAATGATACTTCCCTTAGGAGTTTTGACCAAAAAATCCCTTAGTAAATCAAATTTGAAATAAATAATTTTCTTAAAAAATGGGAAATATAAAACAATGACATGATCCATAATCAAATAAATCATTTCCCACGTTTGAGGAAATGATTAAAGTACCTACCACCACATTGTTAGGAACTTCAACCTTAGCAGTTGTGAACACATGAGTTTCGCCTTAATCCCATGGATTTATTTGGGGGAAGTTTCCTTGATGTGTAGTAAATTAATGTACATAAGGTCCCATATATTTACAATTATAGAATTTAATATTAGAATCTTCTTTCTTCCCCTTGCAATCACGAGAATGGTTGAATTTTTCTCCACACTTGTAACAAAACACATATTCCCTTCAAGCAAGTAGCAGGGTGTTTCTTCCCACAATTAATATAGGGTGTAAATTCAACTCTTCCCTTCTTCCCTATATCTTTATTTCATTTTCCAGAGTGCTTAGTAGACCTATTCTTCTCTTTATTTACTTTGATTTCATATGAATTATAGAATTCCTCTTCTTTCTTGATAGCACATTAGACTATATCATCATATGATGAGAAATTCTAGGAGACTACTACCCTTCATAAAAATGGATTTAAACCATAAAATAATCTATCAATATTTATCCTTGGATTACGTATGTATTTTATGGCATGCATTTCCAGCCTTGTAGATTTTTCTTCATACTTGGAAATATTCTCATCTTCCTTTTTCCTAAAATTCAGAAATTTTGTTTCCATATCCACTTGTTGTTCATGAGGAATGTATTTCGCTAATAAATTTTGTTTAAATTCAATCAATTCCATGTTTTTTGTTTCTTACTCATCTTTTGTGTTTTGAATTAGTGACCACCATTGATTAGTATCTCCTGAAAAATGATAAACTTCTATGACAACCTTCTCCCTTTCGTTACTTCCCAAAGCACACAATATTTTCTCTATAAAACTTATCCACTAATCTTCTATGAATGGGTTTGTAGTCCCATTAAATTATGGAGGCTTTTTTCACATAAGGTGATCCAACATAGCTCCTCCATATTGTGGATCTGGATTCTCCCTTCGGGTAAGTTTATTGTTCATAACCTGAGTATGGTGTCCCAGTATAGTTATAAGTTTCTCCGCACCAGTCACAGGCCTAGATCCAACATTATTATCTTGCACAGGAGGTCAATCCCTATATGGTATATGTTAGTTCATGTGGTTTCCATTCCTTCCACTATTCTCCATTTCTTAATAATGGCATACAATAGATTAGGTTATAAATCATAATGTATAATCTCAACTTAGAAAAATACTTAACATAAATTGAAATCTTATTATTAGTTAATCTCATAATAATAAACATGGTTTCTTTGAGAGAAAATTTAAATTTAATTCCTTCATAGTAGTTTTTAAATAAAATCTGAATTATCCTAAGAATATCGCCCATGAGTGTCAAACCGGGTGCACAGTAAGTCTCGTTTTCATGTACCAGGATACCCTAGGGCACGCCCAAAACTCCTTTTCAGAGTTGTTACTCCTAGGTACATCTATGTCATAACCACATCCACTTATAGTGTCCATAAAGGGACATATTTTCTAGAAAGATACACATAATATATTCCTAAACAAAATTACAGGATGTTCTTGTATGTTTATCCCCAAATATTATCTTAGGGTTTTATTCCCTAATCTACATTTTCTAAATCTTGATTCAATGTTTTATACTAAACTTCCTCTGATATCAACTATATGGTCCCGACCCCAGTTTCCTGGAGCCGGTGCCTTATTTTATTACATTGGCATATAAACAATGACTATGCATCTCGAAGGACTCAATAGTTTAGTAGCTTTGGAAATAAGATATATACATAATTTCAACATTACAACTTGAAAAGAGATAAAATATATAAATTCTTTTGAAAACATTCATATCTCGTAGGTTATACCTGCAGTTCATTCATAGTATACTTATTCACATCTTGGGAAAAACAAAAAATAAGAAATGGATGTGCTCAAATGCTCTATAAGGGTATGAAATACAATGTAAGATATCATAAACATAAACATTAGGCATTGTGAATAACTAAAAACACATGTCTTTAAAAAACTTGAATATAGTATGGCATGAAAAAGAGATGAATTAATAATTCCATAACAAAACATAATCATGGGTATTCTACTATTCGAATAACCACATGAACTATCAATTACTAATTTCATAATGAGGGAAAGCATAATGTGGGATATCATAACCATACCGTCAAGGCCTCATGACAAGACCATAAATAACCATATTTTTAAGGCCTCATGTCAAGATTCTAGTTTGTCTCATGAGACCTACTGTAGCAGTATTGTAGCAGTATTATAGCAGGCATTGTAATAGTACTGTAGTAGGTACTATTACAGGTACTGTAGCAGGAAATGTGCAGAACTGTAGTAGGCACTGTAGCAGGAACTGTAGCAGGCACTGCTTGGCACTGTAGCAGCCGGGAATATTCCCCCATTTGGGCCTTCGGGCCACCAATTTGGTCCCTGAGTCCTTTAAGGCCTTCGGGCCACCCATGCCTTCGGGTCAGTAAGGCCTTCAGGCCACCTCAAGATCTTCGGGCCACCTTTAGTGGAGATATAAACCAGACAACCTACAAGGAACAAGCTTCAGAAGGAGAAGGAACAAGGAGCTTACACCAGGGCAAAGCTAAATGGATTGCAAGAATGAGAGGGTTTAGCACCTGTCATCGGGACAAACCTGTGCATACATGGTAAATCCTAGAAAATCATCCATACAAAGTTGGAGAGCTGATTTCACCATGAAGATGCTAGGGTGGAGCAGTTCCAAGTAGTTAGTCTGGGTTGCATGTAATGTTTGAAGCCTACAGGCAATGAATTCCTCTAAGGCCTATGGTCCATGTAATACTTTCACCTACAGGTCTTTTAAGGGTTCCACCTCACCCCTTGAAAGGTGAATTATCCAAAATCAATAAAAAAATTAAGGCCTTCGGGCCATTGGTGGAAATGTAAATAAATTTCCCCTAACATTAATCACAAACACTAACCATTCAGAGTAAATTGGTGAATTGTTTTAAGATAGAACATACATAGTAAAACTATTAAAAAACCATTAAATTAAATATTTTAGATGATATCAGAATATATTAATCCCAATAATACATAATAATGAACAAGAATGTTGAAATAGATGAATATAATCTTATAAAGTCATCGAGTAATTCTTGAGATAAATAATATTTTACCTTGAAAATAATAGTTTTTTTGGAAAAATATTTGTATAAAACTATAAGTGAAGTAATATAGTATTTTAATAATAATATTACTGATTTTATAAAGATAATGTTTTCCAAAAATAGATTGTAGAGTTCCCTTAAAAATAGGTAAGAATTTCAAAAATTACATTGAATTAGGCTTGTATTTCGAGAAGAGTTTTAGAAAGATCCTTTTAAAAACATATACCTCCCCATAAATTAAATTAGTATTATGGTTGGTACACATATATAGAAAATATAAAGAGAATTTATGTAGAGTACATATGAATAAATAATAATTTAAATTAGGTAAGTAGATAATAAGAGTAACCTGAATGAAAATGGAGGTTCGGGTAGAAAACCCTTACCTTATGTCTGGATATGTACCTCTCTTGAATATAAGGTCATGGAATATGAAATTAAACTTATCAATAACTTATTTAATAACCTGGTAGACATTTATTTGATTTATTTTAATTTTATTGAGTTCATTTATAGTTTTTTTATGGTTTAATATATTCAATATCATCGTTTGTGAGTGCTCGTTTCATTAGCTTTCATGATCGGTTCATTTTTATAAGAGTATGAAAGTTCATGTAAAATGGAAAATTAATTCCAGAATTGAATTTATGAGTTATTAATGATAATATATAAGGTTAAATGATCATATAAATCTTTTGGTTATTTTGGGAGAGTATGAATCAGTATATAAAATTTTAATGATAAACGCTTGGACTAATTTGGAGATTTTTTTATCACCATGAAGTCATTTTGTTTTATAATTTAATACCATGAGTACAAAATGAATACAGAACATTAAGTAGGATATATTACATATATTATGATCTGTTTCAACCATAAAAATGGTTTCTTTCCTAGAATTGAATATTTTAATAGAAATTGAAAACTCATTGTCCTTGAATGTGATAAATTTACACATCTGGGACGGTGTTTCCATTTTAAATATAAGAGGAGGTGGAAAGAGAGATAATGATGAAATATTACATTATAATAATAAAATTATTGTAAATGTAAGATAATATAATTTTTTTAGAATTTTTATGAGGGGAGGTGTGGAATAAAAAATAAAAAAGGATGATGAATGAAAATAAAATAAATGAAAAGATGAATTTACCTATTGAATTTATATTCCTTGAGAGCCTCTTTAGGAGAGAGGATTGGGTATTTTTGGGAGAACAAGGTTTTAGGGTAGTGGGTTGGATCTTGGGAGGATAATTTAGTAGGATTTAGACAAGTCACAATGCTTGAGAGGAGTGAAGAGAAGAGGGAGTGAGGGGGGTTTATATTGGAGGAGAGGAGTGATTTTTGAATATTTTATTCATTATTTTATTATTTTGCTCAAGACAAGAAATAGTGTTGATTATTATGACCAAAAATAGTAATAAGTTCATGTGAGTTCGAAAAAATGGCCATTAACATCATACATGACCCAATCATGATTCAGAAATTTACTTAATTATCATTTTTCATAAATTATCAAATATCACTATTCACCAAAAATGTGATTATTTCATAAAAATAGAAAAAATTCAACCTAACCATTTTTCAATATGTATAATTCAAAAATGAAGGCCATTTTATAAAAATAATTTTCTAAATAAGACAAATTTAATTTTTAAATAAAATCCTTATTTTCTTGAAAAATACATATTTAAATTTAAAACTGATTTTATAACACTTTCAAAAATTAACTAAGGTATTATTAAATTATCCTAAAATTATAGGAAAAATAAATATTTATTTAGGAATTCATTTTATGAAAATTAAATTTATTTTAAATAAATTTATTATTTTAAAATTTGAATTAAATATTTGTTACTCATAAAAATACCAACAATTAATTATTAATTTCTAAAATAATATATTTCATTTATAAGGTGTCTAAATTTTATTTATAATTTCATGGCTGTTGTTACTATTAATTTGGGTCATATTACTATTCATAAGGGTACGTTACTATTCATAAAGGTCAACACACTATTCACCAAAAATGTAAGTTGATCTTATCAGACTCTAAATATCTTAATGAATGCAACTATGTATGTTAATTTTTTGAAATTCAAATCCGAGAGGTGGTAAAATTATGATTACTAGATAGCTTATAAAAAGTTAGTGTTTTTATAGGCTCAGTGTTTCATGAATTTAATATTAAATTTATTTTCAAAATATTCGGGTTTTACACCTGACACCAAAACCCCAGAGCATATGTCGGGCTACCATTACATTCACATAAGATACAAGAAATTTGTGTCCCAAAGGACTGAACTATTTTGTATTCTATGTAGATTAAATACATACACATATCTTGGATTATAAACAAATAAACAAAATATATAATATTTTTTATATTTAATAATAAATTTATTCTATCTAGTGTATCATTGCATATCATTCATAACACACTTCAGGGAGTCCTTGGTAAGGGAAATAAAAAAAGGTTGAGCTAAAATTCTAAGTAATACTAAATTACAGTTGAATTAATAATAAATCAATGAGAATAGTCAATATGGAAAGGTAATAACTGAAGAAAAATTCCATTTAATAAATAAAATGAGAAGGAAGTGCGTAAAAAATTTGGCAAGGTAAATAACTGAAAAAAAATTCTATTTAAATAACTGGATAATGAAAAATCAATATTGTGAGGTAAGAAACTAAAGAAAATGTCATTTTATCGATGAGAATAGAAATAAATGAATCTATAGATAATTTCAAAAAAACTATAATGGATAATAATAACTGAATCAAAATTAAGGTGATTATTAATTATTGGACTCCATGTTTCCAATGTATATGGTACCTTTACTATCAAGTCCTTCTGCATGATGGTTTATAACATACTAGTAGAAAAACCCATTAGCCTTGGCTAACCAACTAATTCATCCCATAAAACTATTGATTCATTAAGGGCCTATCTATAATCGAGCCCCACCCTTGTCATACATGCCCAAAGCATTCATCTTATATCGAATAATAAATTAAATCCATGAACAATGCGCCTTATCAAATATATGTATTAATCAAAGGATGTATATTTATAAATATTTCCCCGGTAAATCAAATAAAATTCAAATTAAACACCATATGAAAAAAAATGATAAACAGTTTAGTTAATGATCATATCTATGATAAATTATATTGATAATTAGGTAAATTTCAATGTTCAATGTTCAATGATCATAGGAAATTAAATATTTCAACTGAACTATAAAAGGAATCAAGTAAGTGAATGTCAATACTATCCTCGTAAAATCATTCATCAAATATCCAGAGGAATAATAAGTATAGTATCAATAGAAAATATCCCAGGTGTATTAAGGATAAAGTTTTTTTGTTGATGATGAATAGAAATACTATCAAAATATATATTGAAAATATTATTGAGGAAAAATATTCTTTTATTAATAAAAAAATATCAAAATAATTTTCTTTTAAATTAAATTTTTAAAAAATTATCTTTGAAAAGTAAAACTTTAAACTTACCAATTAATATTTTATGAAATGAAGAAGGGTAAATCTATATAGGCAGTACAAAGAAAAAAAGAACATACCCTTTTCAAGGTAAAAATGGTTAGAAAAGTTCCTTTTTTGGAAATAAAAAATAAGATTCCATTAAAAACGTTTGTAAAAGAAAAAAAGGGTAAAAAATAATTTAAAACATCATTTTAGAATTTTAAAAATCATTTTTGAAAACCTTATTAGAAAACATGGTTTTTAAAAGAAAACAGTTTATCCAACTAAAGATAGAAATGAAGTCCGGTTGTCTAAAAAATATTTTCTTAATCATTTTGAGTACCAATGAGGGAAAATGGTATTATTACTTATAAAAGAAAATGAATAACCATAGGATAATAAAATTAAATGGGTTGTTGAAAACTATTTATATTAATTCCTTTAATGGAATTTCAATAATAAACATTATTGATTTGAATGATATTGTGAAATAAACCCTTAAAATGGTCATAACATTGAAGATATGATTAATCAATTAATTGATTCTGTGTATCAACTATATATCCACATAAAAAATTGTAAATACATAAATATATATATTCAAAATCATTTTACACATTATCATATAATATTAACGATAATGAGGATGTAATATAACCCAATGAAAAGGAATTGGGTTATGAAATTTCATTACCAAATGGGTAACATTAATTGTAAATACACTAAGATTAAATAATTCAAATTAAAACTCAAATTATAATAACTATGAATGAATCATGATATTACTTGTCAAAGTGAAATTATGAACACCATATATAAGAAATTAGGAGCATAGTAATAAAGTATGCCTCACTGAATGGAAATTGAGATAAAGTCCATTGCTACTTAGTAACTTTTTGATAATAATCCCCATGAAACAAATATTTTCAAATGGAACTATAGATTCCAAGAATATAAATTTATTAGTTATATAAAAAACAATATGTGTAGTATATACACAATACAATATAATTAATTTGTCAAAAATAATGTATGCCTCATGAAAAGAAAAATGAGACAAGAATCCATTACCTTCTATTTCCTTTGCGATGAAAATCATTTGACCTACTATAAAAGGGTTTTAAACATGTCACTAACTTATACCTTAATAATTATCATATTCATAAAATCATATATTATCTTCTTATAATATCATATTACTCATTTGTTAATAATATTTCATTACTTTCTATATTTCATGTGTTAATTGCCGAGCTTTTTAGTATGTTTTTTATTGTATCATATTTTTAATCTTACATAGATAATGATTTAATAATATACAGAATTTAAAAATGATATATTTATCACATATATCCAGTATATATGTATTTATAAAAATAAATAATTTTTGGATATAGGAAATAATATGTGTCATTCATGGAGACGGTAGGCCTTACGTATGTATAAACACTGCCATCATTTCATTATTATATTAAAATAATGGAATTTAAATGATATATATTTATATGTATGTTATAATTTTTGTGTCATATTCATTTCATATATTTCACATAGTTTTAATGAAAATATCCTTTATACATTCCATGTGTAGCATGAATGAATCACATCTCTTTGAGGAGGTGGTAGTTCACATGTCTACAAACGATGTTGTCATTTTATCACAAAATGGAATGCATAAAGGAATGTGTTATATAAATGTTACAGAAGAATTAAGAAATTATAAATATCATAAATGTAATATATAAATATAGTTTACATCAAAATTTCCAGCATGATAGGTAGTAAAGGAAGAACTAACAATCATTGTTCCGCAAGACGGTAGGCCTCTATACACACGAACGATATATTTTTTACCCATCGGATTGATGTGTGTGTAAGTGATCATAAAACTATTAGAACAAAAAAATATCATTATATTTAGGATATTGATGTTATTATATAATAATATAATAAGAATACTGCAGGGGGTGTATAATGAAACAAAATAAAATTGATCATTGAATAATGTTACCACATTTTCTGGGAACTCCATTTGATTTATACAAAAATACATAATTGGATGGAATTTTTTCCAAGTTGAGGATTTTAGGATTATGGGAGGTATTTTTGGAGATTATTTGTGTAGATTATTTGTGAGAAAAATTGCTTGAGAGGTTTGAATAAATCAACGGGGTGATTTTCTTTTTATAGTGGAGGAGGAGTGGCATTCTTGTAAATTTTTTAAAATGGAATTCCACCAACATATTTACATGAAATGGGACTCAAATAATTTAAATATTCAAAAAAAGTAATTATAGTTTCTAAATATAAACATCCAATGGATTTATTACATGTTTTTAGGTCATTTAGGCTTCTATGTTTATGGTTAACTCCTTTGATTAGCTAATTTTTATCTTAATCGGAGTAATTAATTTTAATCACACTCACTAATATTTTGGGTAAAATAATAACTTTTCATTTTTATATATTATAAATTATTTTGATTCTAAATATGAAATCCATTTTTCTAAATTCTAATCTCATAAGTTGTATAAATTAATTTAAAATCAATCATGTAGATTGGATGATAATGTGGGTTTTTAAAGTAAAAACATTCAAAAGTCTCAGAAGTTTTAATATAAAATTTAATTGTGGAATTGATTCCAATGACAAAGATTGGATTAATTTATATTAAATTGATAAAATTATACTTTAAAACCATATAAAAAATAATTTAACTACATAAATAAATTAGATAAAAAATATGTTCTGAATTAAAATTCACTATTATTAACTATTCATAAAAATAATTAAACGTCATAGAAAAATAAAGAAAATCACCCTAAGATAATTTTATGTTAAAATTTAAAAAATTAATTATATTTTTAAATAAATTTTTTTTTAAAGTTACAAAAATTATATTTTAAATAGGTTCTCAAATAAAAAGGTGGTAAATTTTAAATTAAAAAATATTACTTTTTATGTGTAAAAATGGGTTTGTTATTATTTTATGCCTATCATATCTATTAGATGTATATAAAAATATTTTATTGAATATATAAAAAATATATTTAATTAATATCATTCAAAAGTTTTAATTAATTTAATTTATTAAGGAAAAACGCCTTTGGGAGCATAAAATAAAAATATTGCTTTTTTATTCAATTGGTTTATATTTTCATTTCTAATCAATTGGTAACCACTAAATCGATATTATATTTTTATAGACCTTATATTTTCATAATTAAGTTAATATTATTCACAAAATCTAATTTTATGACTATGTTATATCTTATTATATTAAATAATAATATTTTAATAAGAAATTGTTGCTCGGTAAAACTATGTCTTGCATGTAACGCAGGCTGTCAAAGCAAGTCTTTGTTGTGTGTAATGCATGATAACTTGGTATTGTGTGAATTTAAATTGATATAATATATTTAATTTATTTAATATAGTAATTATATATTAATTTGTTGTAATGTTATATTCCCCTATAATCTTGGTCTTGAATGTCATGCATGCTATTTAATACAGTGTTCTTATTTTAGAATTTCTCGGTGTTTAATTCTCCCACCTTAATTAAAATGTGTCCTCTAAATTTAAACTCAACCTTGTTAATTATTTTTATGATATTTCCTATGTCAAAATACAACATCATGATTGTGTCTTATAAGAGATCCTCTAAAAATAGACAATGTGAAGTACAAAGGTCGCCTGGACTAACTTATAACTATGTATCTCAATAGGATAACTTTATTGGCATGTGGAGATACGTACATGGAGGAAATGAGTAATTATTTATAAGGAGTGATTGAGTTCATCAGTCCAAAAAAAGTTAAGGATCAATGGAAATTATAGTTCCACAAATACATAAATCTATGATGATTTAAAAGACCATCATTTTAACTAAAATTTGGGTATTATGACATCAGTTTATTTCATGATTCTTTTAATAATATTTATGAATTATTTTATGGAATAAGAATATAAGAAAATATACATACATGATAGGTTCTAATTCAATATAAACAATTCCATCTTTTTGTTTTACATTGATTACATTATAATTTATCCATTACATCATGAAAGGGATACCAAAAAAATTAACTTTTATGTATGAAGCCTTAAAATATTCATCTAATGAATGTAAGACCCATAAAAGAGCAACAAGTCTAACTATTTGTCTCTAACTATTCTCTAATGACAATATGGTTAATACATTATTCTCTAAACCAAAAATTTAATAGTACTTGTTCATAATAAATATTTATTTTTCAAATTGTTTTACAAGATAAAATAGCATATTAAATAGGACATTTTTTAGATTAGTAGTAGGCATGAAACCCTTATTGACCTTCAGTCATGTGTCCAGGCCCCTAAACCTTTACATACATGATGGTTTGTCACTTGGTTAAATTTTTTCATTTTAAAAAACCATATTTATATAATTTCCATAATAAATATTATGGATAGTCATGAAATAAGTTTATTCACTAAATAGACTTTTATCTGAAGTTTTCAATACAACCCCAAAATTTAAATACTTCATCCATTTTATTTCAACATAGGTCCTTCCTTGGACTAAGGTTAATCCTAGGTCATTGATTTTCCATTATATATTCAAATACCTTATAATGGATTATAAATAAAATCAGAATAATCTTGAGTATATCTCATGGGAGTGTCAAACCATGTGCACAATAAGGTATGTTGTAGTGTACCATGTTACGTTCGGGTCAGGCCTAACACATTTTTTCTAAGTTATTACCCCCAAGTACATATATTGTATAACTATTTCCACTTGTATTATCCATACAGGGATGTATTTCATTGAATTTCCACATACTCTCTATCTTACAAAAATTCTAGGATTTTCTTCTATACTTATCCTTAAATGATATCACAGGGTTATGTTCCCTAATCAATGTTTCCAAACTCTATTTCCCAAGGTCACTACTAAACTTTCTCTAATACCAACTATAGCAAACCAACCCCAGAAACCCGGAGTCGGTGTCATTCTACCTTTAAATTAGAATAAGATACAAGTAAATCACATACTAAAGGACTGAACATTTCAGTATTGTTGGTAAACTATAAACATACATTAGACTTGTATTATAATTGTATAAAAAATCTAACATAATTTTTTCTTTGAAAATAACTTTATCCATCCCAATGCATCCGTGTCTATATTTCTAAGTACATATCAGGGTATCCAGGGTAAGGGAAATAAAATAATGGTGATCACAGATACTCAGTAAGGGTAAAGTTAATTAGAAGGAATAATGAACAAATGAGAATAGTCAATATTGCATGTTATAATTGAAGACACATACCACGTGATCAATAAACTGAGAATGAGGTGTGTAAACAGTATGGAAAGGCAAATAATAGAAAAATGTTCCATTTAAATGACTGTATAAGGGAAAATTAATATGAAAAGATAATAAACTAAAACTACTGAAATTTAATCAATGAATTGAAAATTAAATCCCTCCATAGATATTATTAGAGGAAAAATTTCATGAATAATAATAATTGAATATAAATGAAGGAAATGTTTAATAATTGGATTTTGTGTTTCCTAGTTACATTTTATCTTTATCGTCAAGACCTTTCACAAGAAGGTTTATAACATACATGGTGAAAAAACCATTAAAATTGTATAGCCTACTAATTCATCCCATGAGACTACTAATGAATCAAGGAGCTATAAATAATCAGGACCTATCTGTTTTTTACCTTTCCAAATCATTACTCACATATCGAATAATCGATTTAATTCATGAAAAAATGTTCCTTATTAAATATATTTAGGGATTAAAGGATACAAATTTATTAATAATTACCAAGTAAGTCAATTAACATTTAAATTAAACACCATATTTAAAAATGATATATGGTTTAGGAAATGAACATATCCATGATAAATGGCATGGATATTTAGGGGAAATTTATTGTTCAGTAATCATATGAAATTTAATATTTCAATGGGACTAAAAAAAGAAACAAGGAATTGAATGTCAATATTATCAATGAACAAATCAATTATAAACTATCCAATAGAAACATAAGGATGGTATAAATTTATTGTATCCCAAGTGGAGTAAGGATAAAGGGTTTTTGTCATTGATTAATGGAAATAATATCAAAATATATTTTGAAAACACTATTTAGGGAAAAAAATATATTTTAAAAAATATATGAAAAAAAATCTTTAAAAATGAATTAAAAAAGTATTTTCTTTAAAATGTAACCTTCTAAAATTACAAAGGATGTTTCAAATAAATGATGGCAGGTAAATCTGTACATTCCATTTAAGGTAAAATGAGCATTCCTTTTACATGGTAAAATGGTTAGAAAAATTCCTTATGTGGAAAGAGAAAATAAGATTCCTTTAAAGTCATTTGAAAAAGAAAAAATAGGTAAAAATTTATTAAAAAAATCATTTTGAAAATTTTACAATAATTTTTTAAAACTTTTTTAGAAAATATTATTTTTAGAAGAAAACAACTTCTCTTACATAAGAAAGTAATGAAGTAGGGTCATCATGAAAACATATTCTTAAACATTTTGAGTAATAAAGAGTGTGAATGGTACTATTACTTGAAAAAGTTCATAAATAACCAAATGAGAATAAAATTAAAGGGTTTATTGTAAAATGGTCTTATAAGTTCCATTAATGGAATTTTAGGAAAAAGAAATCTCAATTAGAATGAGATTTGGAAATAAACCCCTAAAATGGTCATTACATTGAAGTGATAATTAATCATTAAATTTATTATGTGTATTAGATTTAAATCAATATAATACTAGTGTAAATACATCAATGTATTATACATGTCATTATACAAATAATTATAGAATATTAAAAATAATGAGGCAGTAATATAACCCAATGAAAAAAATTGTGTTATGAAATTTATTTACCACTTTGGTAACTTTAATTGTAAATCCCCAGAGATGGAATTATTCAAATTAAAACTAAAAATATCCTGAAGTATTAATTAATCATGATATTACCTATCAATGTGGTAGTATGTACACCATATATAATAAATGAGGTGCACAATAATAAATTATGCCTTAAATAATATAAATGTATATGAAGTCCCTTACTACATGGTAACTTTTGAATTATGGAAGAAAATTCAAATGAAACCCTAAATAATAGTATGACAAATGTATTCATGATATAAAAAAATAGGGGAAGTATATACACCACACAAAATAATTAAGTGGTAGAAATGGTGTATGCCTCATGGAAATAAAAGTGAGACAATAATCCCTTATGTTGTGTTTTCTTTAGGGTAAACGTCCATTTAAATACTATATAAGGAATTTACACATATTAATAACTTATAAAAATATTTTCAATGTCATATATTAACTTATTATAATATATTGTTGTTAGGATTTCAAATTATGTAAAAGTGTTAAATTAATTTTCTCTCTTTTAAATTATGTTTTGATAAATTAAATTAAATTTTTGTTCATTGAATTTTCAAATATATTTTTTTATGGAAATAAATAAAATGAGTCACCATTGAAATGGGTCATAATTGGAATGAGTCACTGTTGAACTGAGTCACCATTGAAATGAGTCACTATTGAAATCTGTCACCATTCAAACGAGTCACTATTAAAACGATTCATTATTGGATGAGTCACTTTTTCCAGCCACCGTTGGCTTCATACAATGGTAGGTCAGTAATTCATAGAATGGTAGGTCAATAAGTCGCCATTGGACTTACAATGGTGATTAAATTTTTATTTTTTAAGATGTTTCCTTTTTGTTCATAGATAATCATGATGTAGTTTGTTTTGTAAAAATTGATATGTTCTTTATTAAAATCACAATTATATGTCAAATGAGTCACTATTTTCTTCATGCAATGGTATGTCACATGAGTCACCATTGGATTAATGCAAAGGTATTCCATTTGAGTCTTTATTGTATTTATGAAATGGTATGTCAAATGAGTCACTGTTGTTCATCAAGTGGTAAATAAATTTTATTAGTTAATTTTTCTTATTCAAAATATATTTTCTTAAATTTTATTATTTGGATGTTAGAATGATTATTTTATTATTTCATAATTGAAAATAATTATTTTAATGTGTTAAAATGTTTTATAAGACTTTATACAAGCCGATTAATATTTCATATGATGCTATGTTTCAATGTGTTTTTTATGTTTGAAATATATATTTTAACTAATTAATTCAGTTTTTTTAAATTATAATTTTATTACAAGTGCGTTACTAGTTATAATAATTATTTTTATTAATATTTCATGAGATTTAATAGCATGATTGTTTTATTTTTTTAATTTCATCGTGTTTTTAAAACACTTGCTGGTAAAACAATTATTTCTGTTATTATTTAATATCTGTCATGCAGTGAGTGAATATAGATACACACTTTTTGGATTCTGTTTAAATTATATCCAAGAACCATTCAAAGGGTCTCCTTTAAAAAATAGTATTGCAGATTATTCAAGATATGTAGTTCACTTTTTTAAATATGACCAGAACCGTGATAATTTAAAATTATCACTACTCTCAAAATTATTTCGTGATCATCTGAGACTTCCAGCATTTGATGTGATCATAATAAGGACTAAATTTCCACATTTTTTCCGTCAAGTGACCCATAATCTTGTGCTACATTCATCAATATCTATCATATCATCTGTTGATTTTCTTTTTTTTTCTTAATTAGTGTAATTATGTAATATTTTTCTTATGATACTTCTATGTCTGGTTTATTAATTTTTCCTTTAAAATATGCTTTTCTCATTCTATGGTTATTCTACCACCCAAAATAAAGGATCAGGTCATGACTATCGAACAAATGTCAGGAAAAAAGACAAGGGTGGTCTCATGTAGTAAAGACTGAGTTGTGCCTCTCGGTATTGTAAAAGGCATAGTCTATAATAGGTTATCACACCTTTAAAATTGAGGTTTGGTGGGTAGCAGTCTCTTATAGCAGTATATTATATTGATTAGTGGCTAAGATATTTATATTTTAACCACTATAAAACTTATTTGTGTTCGCGTTATTTATTTTTCCGCTGCACAAATTTATTTTCAAGAACACTACACCTGGAAGGTTGGATTTTATAAACTCTGATAATTTCTGGTAAATATGATTAAATATTTAAAATGACTATTCACCCCCCCCCCCAATCTTTTTCCATACTTATAAATATCCAACAATTGTTACCTATTTTTAACAATCATTTATTATTTTCACTATTTCTGGTGTTAATTTCCTAGTTTTTTAATATGTTTTCAATTGATACTTATTTTTATGCTTAAATCGATCATGATTTCATTATATAAATAATCTAAACCATGATTAATTATCAAATATTTTCAGTATATATGTATTTAGAATAAACAGTAGAATATTTATATAGGAAATGAAATTCACTTTTAATTGAGAGGGTAGGTCGTACGTATGAATGAACGCTGCTTTCATTTCATAACCATATTAAAAGAATGAAAAGTAAATGATATAAATTTATATGTATATTATAATTAAATGATAATATTAATTTAATATATGTCACATAGTTTTAATAAAAATATCTTTTGTAAATTCCATATATAGCCTAAACGATTCATATCTATTTGAGGAGGCGATAGTCCACACATCCACAAATGATGTTATCATATTCCAACTAAATGGAAAGCATAAATATATTTGTTATAAAAAAACAAAGGGAGTATAAAATATTTATAAATATAATATATTTCATATAAAATCAGTTTTTACATCAAAATTCCCACCATGGGAGTTGGTGAATGAAAAAAAACAATCATCATTTCGCAAGGCGGTAGTATGTCGTACACACAAATGATAAGTCTGTTACACATTTTATGTATGTGTGTGTAATTGTAGGAAAAACCCATATAATAATAAACTACAATTATATTTAGGATAGAAAAGTTATTATGAAATCAATTGTTAAGAAGAGTTGAGGGGTGGAGAGGGAAATAAAATGAATGTGATCATTGAAGAATGTTACCTCGTTTTCTGTTAACTCTGTTTGGTTTATACCAAATGAATTCCTTGGTTGGATATCTACAAAATTTGAGAATTATAGGCTCTAGTGAGGTATTTTGGGAGATTAATTGATTTTATTTTGGGAATGAAAAATACCTTTATATGTGTGAATAAATGGGAGGGGTGAGTTCCTTTTTATAGTGGTGGAGGAGTGGCATTCCGATAAAATTTAGAAAAGGGAATTGCACTAAAGAGTTTCACATGTATAGTGGATTCAATAATGGTTAAAATTAAATTATATGGATTATAGGGGCTAAATTTAAATATAAAATGTTTTTTTGAGAATTTTCTAGGTCATTTTATCTCTTATGTTTCTGGTTTGTTCCCTAGTTATGTTAATTTTTCTCTTAATCATTGTAATTAATTTTAATCACATTTAATAATATTTTTTAAAAAAAACTAAGTTTAGCATACTATAAATTATAAATTATTATGATTCAAAATATGGAATGATTTTTTTTCAAATAAAAATCACATAATTGGAATATATTAATTTAAATATAATCCTACATGCGGGATGAAAATGCAGGGTTTTAATGTAAAAACGTACTGAAGTTTGAGATGTTTTTATATACAATTTCAATGTGAATTTTATTAAAATGAAAAAAATGTATTAACTGATATCAAATTTATCTATTTAAACATTAAAACAAAAAAAATATATAATTTAACAATATATATAAAGTATATGAAAATGAATTTTTGAATTAAAATTCAGTATTTTTCACTATTCATCAAAAATGAAACATTACAGAAATATACGAAAAAATCACCCTAAGAAAATTTTTATCTTCATATTTTAAAAATTAAGTTTCAATTGACATATAAAATTTATGAAGGTACTAAAAATTTAATTTAAAATAGGTTCTCTATTAATGGGTGGTTGAAATTGTCTTTAGAAAAATATTTCTTTTTATAAGTAAAATTGGGTTTGTTATTATTTTATACCTATAAAATATATTGGATGAATATAAAAAATATTTTATTTAATATATAATGTATAGATTTAATTAATATCATTCTCCAATTTTAATTAATTTTATTTATTGATGCATAATTCCTTTGGGGTCATAAAATAAAAATATTTTATTTTTATTCAGTTAGATTATATTTTCATTTATAATTAATAGGTAACCAACGAATACATATTATATATTAATAGAACATATATTTTTTAAAGTTATTTAATAATATTCAAACTTTCTAATTTAATGCCTATGTAATATCTTAATTCACTAAATAATTATATTTTAATAATTTATTTTTTCTCGATAAAGCTCAATTGTGTGTAATGAAAGTTATCGATGAAAATATTTTTTATGTATACTAAAAACTAACTTAGTATTCTGTGAATTTCAAGAAAAATAATTAATTTAATTTATTTAAAATAGAAATTATATTGTAATGTATCAGGATATTATATTCCATTATGTGCATGGTGTTGCATGTCATACATGATATCGAATATAATGTTCTTATTTTAGAAGTTCAGGGTGTTACACAAGGTACGCCTTTTTCACTCTTGGATGTAAAACCAACATAGAGGTATGGAAGTATCTCATCATATCTTCCTATATAGAAGAATTTATTTTAACTCTCATGTGTGCTTAGATCACATCACCACATCCAATGTCTAATAGAGTATCGTGTCACTGCATGCTTACTATTCTCATGGTCAAATAATGAAGTTATGATCCATAGAGGGGAACATATAGTTATTCACTGGTGCTATAAATAATTTACCCTCCAATGGGATGACAAGCTGATTAGGCACCATTGTTCTTCCAAAGGACCTTCACTATGCTACTGAAATACGTGATTCTTATAGATAAGATAATATTCAATAATGTTACCTTCACCTATTTTATAGGACATCTAAAATAAAAATTTCTTCGTGTGATCTACCTAGTGCCTCTTCCTTGAATTATGGTCCCAATGTGTGATGATAATTCAATGGATATTGTGGTATACATAGATAAAAATATACTCTCCAAGGATATAATGTCACCAAAACATCAAATAATGAACCATGACTACTATCTCAAAGTCATGGGTGGAAAAATTCCAATCATGGGATTACAGATTATGTAATCCATAATCTATGACCCACTACCTCTATATCAATAAATCCCCAAAAAACCACTGATGCATTGTAATATTTGACATATCATATCCCATAAATGGGATGAATCAAGAATGGAGTTATAGAAAACCTCCTCACATTGGCCCAAACACTAAAATGTTACTCCCTTATTAATCAATTAAGTAAGGTTGTTGATAAATATTAATATTCCTAGATTCTGGTAGTATCCCACAAAGACCCAAAACATAATTTTCACAAACCTGTTATGGGTACATGTCAAATACATCAATTCCAGAACATTTTCTTAGTCCATGGAAATTCCATTATAAGAATCAAAACACCCTACGAATTTAACCTATTGAATAAAAAATATTTACATTGAAAACATGGAATAAAGATAATTTTATCGAATTATACTCATGATAATCTTGAGGTTTTTGACATACTACTTTGGTTTCCATTAGTAAATGAGTATGAATTCAATGAACACTATGATTATTGAGCCAATATATTGGAGGAAGATCATTTTCAGGAGATCAATGAACATTTTAGGTGCATTAATCTATCCAAAACACCATAATTTACTCATATAATGAATACCTACTCCAAACCCCATCTTTATGATCTTATCCTCTGTAACCAACAACAAGTGATGTCCTGGTCCAGGAACAATATTGAAGAGCCACTGGTATCCCCACAACTAATCAAAAAGATAATAGATCCTGGGAAATAGATATATATTATTTATCACCACCTTATTTAGAATCCTATAATATATGAAGATTTATAGACTACCTTATATCTTCTAGATGAACAAGACAACTGAACCTCATATTTATGTACATTGACTAAAAAACCCTTCTTTTCCATCTCCTCGAGTTCTATGTTAAGACCCTTTAACATGGATAGTGTCATACCATATGGGGTGTCAAAATGGATTGTACACCTTTAATGAAAAAAATATTGAATTCAAATCCTCCATCAAGGGGAAGTCATGTGAACTCATTTGAAAATACTTCTTAATAGAGACCATCAGTGAATGAAAATGTGAGGGGGTTACCACTGATCATAATGGAATATCCAAGGCTATAATTTTCACCCTACTAATCGCAATCTTGATCAAGTCTAGACCCAATATACATTATCTTATCTCCTATTCTTGGGTGATAATGTAAATTCCTTCCATGGTGATTTAAATGAAACTTCTCTAATAAAAAATCAATTTTTTCTCAAAAACAATTGAACCAGTCCATGGGAAGTATTACACCAAAGCTCATAATCTCTACAATCATAAAGTACCACAAATTTATATAACCAAAAAAAAACTATAGATAACTCTATGTATAATTGAATGTGATTTAAGTTTTTTTTCAATAGTGTAATGATGTAAATAAAATCAGAAGATAACGTGACCATTTTGTTATACCTTGAAATAACTCATGAAAAAAATTCTGAAGAACTAATATCAAAAATCAAAGTATGGAATATAGAACTGATCAATATTGTACATAAAACAATAGATGGACTTTAACCACAATCTAATATAGTATAATCCACTATATATAAATATATTTACTCACCTCTAAAACCTTGTACTAAGGTTACTTGACTCGTATAAGACATTATCATTTGATATTATAGATGAGGACCCTGACCAGATTGCTGGTTCTTTGGTCATATCTACCTCTATCATATATGTAAACCTAAACTTGTATCCCTGGAGTATAAATATGGTATATTACCCATCTTTCCAAAACATTGACACTTTCACTGAGGTGATGTGAAAACCCTGTATTAAGGTACAACCTTCCCACTTTCAAGTCACTGTGAAATTCCTCTTGAGGTTGTTGAAGAAGTAATACTCTAATCATATTCATACCACTACCTTGATACAGATACCTAGTATTTATCTAAATTTAACTAGAAAAGGAACTCGAATCATGATTAGGAGGTCCACCCAACTATAAATTTATTAGTAAAATAAAAAAAACTTATCGATACATCAACATGAACATCTTAATAAGTAAGGAATTTTGGAGAACCTCCATGTAAGTCATTAATACCAAACTCATGAACTACAACTTTATGATAAGCTTAAGGCTGATCTCAATCTTTCTGTCCTTATGTTCCTCATTATTGTCCATGAGATGATAAATTCCAATTATCTTAGTGAAATTATCAGAATAAGTAAATACCATCATGGACCCCAATCGTAGTTCTATGAACTATTGATATAGGTTTATCTTCAACATATTAAGGGACAATTTTCCCAAAGAACATTTATATTCCATTCTCTTCAGTGAGAATCACATTTTTCAAACTTTTCCATCACATATCACCATATCCTAGTTGTTCCCAATAGTATAAATGAAATATATTCATCTTCTTATCCACATTTGTCTCAACCAAGTCAATGTCACCCTCAATGATATATATCTTGTCTTATTGATCTTATGGACCTCCAGTGCAGAGAAAGGGTAGTAGATACTATAGATGTATGTCTCTCGAATAATCAAACATTGACCTTAGTACCACCTTTAACCTGGATAGAAACAAGTGGGGTGACTCTTGGGCCCACTCCCTTCACCAGCTAAGTATGTGGAGTAATGTGATGTATTTCAACCCCTATAAAAAAGTTGGTGGTAAGGGGGAATCCTCCCATGAATGAGAATCCCATTTCATATCTACAACGTTTCCCATCAGTCTTATTTGGTTTGATATACTATTAAATGTGAAGGAAACAATTATAAAAAATGAAAGTCATTTAGACATTTCTTAATCAATATATGCGATCAAACAAGGTTCTACATAGAGTCTAGACATAATCCAAATTATACTCCTCTAAGAATATACCAATTTCCTAATCCCTACAAATTATTCATAGTAACATATATGTAAAAAAATTTATAACTTGCTCAGATTCAACCAACTAATTCTAATAAATATATCAAAACCAAATAGAAAATAGATATGTAACTAAATCAAGAACACAATTATATCTTGAAAAAATAGAAAACCTCAAGGAAATAATTTAATAAACTAGTATACATAACATAATAGGTATATATATATATTTGGGAAATATGATCCTATATGTCTAATCATGATGTATAAAGGAACATAAAACCTATAAAATAGTAATAGAAATCTCGACAAAGGTAAATCTGAGGTACCTTACACATGATCTTTCCAAGAACATATAAAGTCCCGTAACTATGTCCAATATAGTATCTATTATCTCTAACATTTTTCAGGTTATTTAAAATTAATAGATGAAAATTTTTCTTAAATACCTTTTGTAACTCCCTAGTCTAAACAACTAGGACTAAGATGGAGAGCCTCAAGACCTCATATGCGACTTTCCACACAAGAGGTTTCTAAATAGAAGAAAGTGTATAAACGCCATCTGTGGGGAGACTATACCCTAAGTAACATATCCTTATAGCATTAAAAATAATAACATATAAATCTATATGAATAATCAATGAATAATAATAGAATGTTATATAAGAAAAATGACATAAATTATATAAATTGGATACCATTGGGACAATACAAACCGGAGTAATATGTTAAGGAAGAAAAGTATGTGAATTAACACTATGGAATTCCTCTGTAGACTTCCCTGGTACTAGAATTATATCCCTTATCCTTAACCAAAACATCCTTTTTTGGCCCCTTTATCTTCCTTTAATCCCTATAAATAATTTTTTTCATGCGGATCATGATTCATGTTCATGGTGCGGGTAAAAAAACAGAGTAAGAAACCCCCATTATATCCTTAAAAAATTCTTATATGTAAAATTGGTGTATTCCATGATAATAATAAATTTTAAAGAAAGAATATAAAATAATACATTGATCTACCATGTGTTAAATAATCCACAACATGACCCTACCATACCTTATTCAGATATATACTCATTGGATAACCATAATATCATAAATGATAAATAATTATCCATAAGGAAAGTGAACATGTTTATTTTATTCTTCAAGGCATCGAGTGATCATGATAGCATCCACTAGGCATAGAGTGTATATGCTACTCAATATTCACTATGAATAAAGTAAACATTCTATTTGACATCAACTACGAATTGAGTTGACATGGTGCATGGAATTCACTTGGAATGAGGTAAACATGTATCTCGATAACGAATAGTTATTTCTATGATGTTTTCACATTTGTAGATGTCATCATTGCTTGTGTTGTAAACCACTCCTCAATGTGAAAATAATATCACGAGGTTACACCAATTTTGAGTACCAAAAGTAACACCTCCAAAGGCATGGTAAGTATGCATAATAGGGGAGAGTATACATAAGTAAATAATAACATGACGTCATGAGGTTATTATTAAGATACAAAAACATGTGAATAATATCTAACATGGAAACAAGACACAATATCATACTCAATTCATCATGCATCATAAACAGGACCCACGAGATACATACACACACCCCACATGTGATCCCAATCAAACATGGAAAACAACTTATGTCATAAAAGTATCACATATAGAAAAAAATAGTATAAAATTACTCCAAAATTTAAGTAACATCTTACCTCTTGGTTTTTAATGACGTATTCCAAATATTTTAAATGTATAAGATCCGGAACTAAGTTTTACACCCATGGGGAACATGCTCTAACATGAAGAATGTCTATATTGGGTTCTAGTTCAATGAAGAATTAGTTTAGATGATGAACCAAAAAAGTTCCAAGTCAATAATTTTATTTTATAATTAAAAACCTCATAGATTCTGTTAATGGAAATTGTTCCACGGTATGTCAAAGAAGATGATGTTAATTCACCATATTGATTTTCAATTCATGATTGGACCATGATTTCCATGTAAATTATAGAATAGAACCTTAGCTATAGCCAATAAAAAATTATCCCATAACATTATATCTATATAAATTATATATAAAATGATATTCAAGAAAAATTCAATGTAAATATGATCGATCTATGGAATCCTAACCAAACACATCAACCATTCATGATAAATAAAACTCTAGTCAACGGATGTCCATAACACCTAAACACCACCATAAATATGACAATATATTATCAATATGTTATAGTTATATCATTTTTCCTCAATAAATAATAGGTATATGTTGATTTTTAATAAACACATACCCATAGAAAATCATTAATTGATGGTACATCTCATTATGATCAAGGGATGCACTCAAAACACCAGATCTCTCACCATTATATGAAGGAAGGAATCTTATTCCTTAGATACACACAAAAAAAATATATAAATGATTAATAATTTCTCATAACTCAACAAGAGTGGGTAATTAAGTGTAGATTTAGAGAAATCTCACCATTCATGTATCGCATGATCAGTCCATTCATGATGAATCAACGGGAGATGAATTAGAGTGGAAAATAAACAAGGGGAGAGGGCTCAAATTAAATGAATGGTGGATTGGGTTGAAATTGGTTAGTTGATAGGTTGGAATGTTGAGTGGAATTAAAACCTTATATTTGTATTTAATACTCCAGCGGAAGGGGAACACCGATAAGTGAGAGGTTCATGTCAGCTTGCTGATGTGTCCGGTAGAAACCTAAAAACCAACTGAAATGCAACTGGTAATCATGTAGAGTCATCAAGCTGGCCATTGGCAGTTTATATCCATGATAATTACATTCCTTAATGTAACATTATATCCATCAATTCCTTGTACATTTTCTAATAAAGACAAAACCATTCAAAATTGATAAAAGAGATGAGTCAAAACAGAATTGGGAATTTCATAATCTAAAAACAGCTCAAATATCAAACCAAGTTATAATGTTTCAAGATAGTATAATATATTTATGTTACCAGTTATACATGGCTTGTTGGATATAGTAGAGGAAGGTAGTATTAATCTATTTTAAGGTGACCGTTAGTAACAAATTCAGTGGGGTTTTTAAAAACTGAGCTCCCAATAATGATTGCATGTAATTAATTGAACATAAAACATTCTTAAATTTATTAGTGAAAAAAATTCTAGGATTTTAATGTAGGATATTTGAATCATTTTCAATGAAATAATTTGTTGCAATTAGTTTAGGTACTCTTATGTTACATGCCTATTAGACTATGTGGGTGTTTAGATATATGTTATATTTGTATATTTTCATAGTGTAAAACATTATAAAATAATTGTATATGGTTATAGCTAATATTAATTCATTTAAATTAATGAATACATTTCCTTAATAATTATAAATGAAAATTTTAGAGAACAGTTCTTCTTATATGTAGTTATTTTGGATTTCAATCCCTATCAAAGAATAATATTTTAAATTATTTTCCTATTAATTTTTTTATTGAAGAATAACCAATCTCTATTCAAAATCATAAAATTTCAAATTATGATTTATTCTTAAAAAATAAATACATTATTTAAAATAGACACCACAAATATTTTAAGATAATCTCATCACCTTTAATTTGAGAAATGGATTTACTAAATGTCTAGTTATTCATATGTGTTTATTAAAATTATTTTCAATGATATTTGTGTATAATAATCAATGTTAATGATACTGTTTTAAAAAAACAAAGAAACATATTTTAAATAAATTTTCTACATATATAAAAAATAATTTTAGATAAATTAAATGTTATAAATACTATTTTTACTTTGATTTAAAATTTATAAAAAAATATTATTATTTTAAATAAAATCATATACAATAATGATATTTTAAAATTGTTTCATAGAGATACCACTAATTAAAATGATGATCCTAAGTGTGATAACTATAAACTAAGTATATATGAAACTATGAAACATGTGGAATAGTCACTTTATATAGTCATTACTTGTAGTTATTTATTCTTTTCTACTAGTTGGATTGAAATTGTTTTGATTATTTTTATAGCTTATAGATTTTAGGAAAAAGATCAGGAATCTCACTTTGGATCTATTGAAATTATTTTTCAAACACCTAATTCATTTATAATGACATGGATTGTTTTACTAATACAGAGAAATTTTTTAATAGTTAGTTATTAATATTTTATTAATGATGGGTATAAATTAAATTGAATGATAAAATATATAAAATGAATATTTTTAAAAGAGTTTATAGTATCATCTTGTTGTAAGGGGTATAATTATGTATCATTATCTAAAAATATTCTTGAGAACATAATAATTGATGGTTTTTTTAAAATATTATTTGGATAAAACAAACATTAATTGAATATGAATTTTAATTTAAATGACATTCTGTATAACATGCTAGTTTATATTCTAAAAATATGTCATAATATTATATATCTTACTCTAACATAGGGAACACTAATATTTGACATCACATTCTTATAGTGAATCACTAAAATAATTATATTACACTTAAATTAATTTGAATTTATATCCAATAGGTTATATATTTACATAGTAATTGATCATTTAGGGGATCAATTATATCATACACGAATTGTAATAATAAATTATTCTTAGTAATTTTTGTGATTTTGAGTTTGATAATTAATAACTTTTTATGGTAAATATTAGTTTTATTCTTTAATTCACATACTAATATATATTTATTATTTATTATTTTTTCCTATTTGATATTTTTTATGAGGATAGATGATTTATTTAAAAAAAATTGATGTAAAATTAAGTTTATTAAAATTTCTCTTTTTATAAAATGATATTATGATATTTGACATAAACGCATTGACTACTTTTTTTTACCTAAGTGATGTTTTGATATTATTCATGAATGGTTTTAGTGATGATGATTATTATTTTATATATTTAATGATAAATTAATTACATCATTAATTTATGGCATTTATTATTGGATTATATATTTTATTATTATTATATATATTTTTTGAACAAATTGTACTGGATAGAATGATGTTATATCAAAACCTTTTATATTTTTATTATATTAACTTCGGAAGTACTAAACAATTTATATTACTCATCATCCATTTAGTTTTGTATACCCCACTTTCTCTTGTACACACACTCAATTTCTCTCGAATTCTATAAAGATAGGATAATTAATAGAAATTCAATGTTTTTTCTTCAATGTGTAAGGATTATTGACTTTAAAAATGTTAAAAAGGGAGTTTCAATTCACATATCATGGTTTAAAACCCTCACATAATGATCAGTTATTGAAATTAGAGAATAAAAAATTAATGAAGTAGATAAACATGTGATAGAAAATGAAAATGATAGTATAAAAAATGATAGTTCGGGATAAATTAATAAATGGTAATATAATTTTCTTAATTTTATTAAATGATATTTATTTATTTATTGATTAAATTAGTAAAATAATTAAAATAATTCATAAAATAAAAATAATATGGAAGTATTTTTTATTTATCTCCAATTTTTTGGGTTGAATAACATTCCATTCCTCTCAGTATATAATATGAAAAAAATTCTTAATAAAAATATATGGAAAATATTAAAATTTGATATAGTGAAGACTGAGAAAATTATATTGTATTTAATTGAATAAAAAGAGGAAATATTGTGGGTTATATAGTGAAAATATAATAATTATTTTATCCAATAAAGAAAAACATAATAAATTGAGGAATCATAAAACATTAAATTGGTTTAACCTAATAACTGGAAATAATAATTGTTTTTAGATGTTTTATATAAGGTGAATATAAAATGTGATCAAACCCTCACACACGGTATTGAATTTACCATATTATAGGTTAATTTCGATTTAATTTGATTTTAACGCTTAAATTTTAAGATAAAATACTTCATTTGAAATCTATAGTGGGATATTATTAAATTAAATTATATATAGTAGTTATATTTTTTGGGCTCCAATACTAAGAAACATACACACACCAACAATATAAAAAGATAGGTTATATCCTCCAATGGGATAACTCATCCAAATAAAAAGGTTATTATATTGTTTTTATGGCCTGATGTCCCATTGGGCATAAACCCCATAACATGGCCGAGAGGCCCAATTTTTTGCTCAATGATCCAGTGCAAGATCTTTCCATCATCACCTTTATTTATCACCGCCTTATGGAATCATGAATTGTGCCTAAGATATTTTCCTTCTGATACACCACCTTCAGAGTACTAGATTCATAACTACGCTCATCAGGGATTGATCCCAGAAACTCCTGCATTTGAAGTCCAATGGGTGATTACCACTCAACTCTGAAAATATCAAAAAATGTAATTATAAATAACATAATTAGTTTGTGATAAAACTATGGAAGTGATATTATGATTTTTATCATAATAATGATTGTAATAAGTTTAACACAGACAATATTATTTTAACACAACTGAAAATTTAGGAAATATTCATAAAATTGATGTACATGTGAATATGGAAAATGGGTAAAAAAATTATGGGTGGTTGGTTGCAATTTTAAGAGGAGACACGATAATTGAGCAACCCTTCCCAAGTTCCTAAATCCCAAAACTCAATATCTAATTACACAAGTCCTTAAGAATACTCCCTAATCAATATATAGTACTAATATATAGTAAATCATAGAAATTAAAAATCCAAATTGATTACCTATACTAAATAAAGAAACAAATGTATCCAATGTTCAATTCACAATAAATAAATTTTAAAAACCATAATTCTATAATTGAATGGAATATTTTGTATGTACCCTAAAAATATATGGTATCATAGTAATATATGAAAATTAAAAGGAATGAATCCCAAGTCATTATATCTATAAGAATATTAGAAGCATGGATATTTTTCTCTCCAATGATTAATTAGAATTCCTTCTCATTTCTTAACGCATGTCTAATCATGTTTCTAATTCTAATAAAGAACACAAGTAGGGTTAAGTATAAATATCATAGGATTTTTTCAATTATTCAAATTTAATCCCATGAATTATTATTCTCAATAATTTATTGTGAGTCAAAAAATAATTAATGACCAATAATTTCAACAAAACATTTTATTTATTTGAATGTTTTTTAAAAACTGATCAAAAAAACAAGTATAAGATTTTATTTAGAAATATAAAATGGTTTCCTTAAAATCTCATATAAAAACCATGGATTAAAAAAAATTCTTCATAAAATAATAATTAAACCATATTTCTTTATTTTCCCTTAAAATCCATTAATAATTACCATCAACAAAAGAATTGGAAAATACTCATTAACATATGATCACTCTTGTTGATGAATATCTAAGAATTATCTAAATAGGTAAAATATAGTAAGCTACATGGAAACTATATTTATTCACCTACAAAAAATTTAGTCATCATTCATCTAGTTGGAATATTTAAAAAAAATCATTACCCTTTCACATTACCCCAAACTATCTACATAACCATGAAAAGGAAAGGAGTCTAAATGTAAATTCATAGTTCTACCAAAATTTTCTCACCTAATGTCGTAATTTCTATGTCTACATACTATGAATAATACATTTATATTTAAAATAAATTTTCCAAAAAAATTATTTTGATACATACATACACTCATATATTATTTTACATTATATAATATTTAAATCTATTCATTTATAATTTATCATCATTTCTATGGGAAATTATATAATGTTTCATTTTATCAAAAAAATAAAAAAATCTAATATTAATGTGATTTTTTAACATTAATCCTTCCAAAAACACAAAATATTCTTTAATAGACTTCCCATTTCAATTTCAAATACCAATGGACATAAAAACACTCGTATAAAATAATTTAGGTTAAAAAATTATTTTTAAAAAAAATGGATTTTCAAAAATCATGAATTATATATCAATCTTTAATCTCAATTAATATATAATGATTTATTTATTATCCAATCACATTTAAAGTATTTAGTCTACCTAACTATATGTGATCTTCTCAACAAATTTCTGAAACCATAGTCAAGGTCCAAAAATTGAGATGAGTCTCCCAAATCCCTATTATGAAAACTTATTAATGTCATATAATCATTATATATATAAATATTTAATATTTAAATGTATGAACCCTTTGGAGATCATTAGTTGAAGAGATATTTAGAGAGATGATATATATTATACTAATGATCTGGTGTGATCCCTTCAATCATACTCATCCTCTAATAATGTATTGATGAGAGAAATCCAAAATCAATAAATAATTCCTAGAGAGATTTATTAAAACTTTTATAGGAATATAAAAATATTTTGGGGTGTTTGAAGTGTTTGAAGTGTTTAATGTGAATATTTTTAAAATATTATTAACTATTTTAACATATTACATTGTCACTGAGATCATGGAGAACACCATGAATTCTCTAAGACCATAAAAAAATAAAAAAAATAATAGTCACTAGACATAGTATCTATGAAAATGTATGTTAATATGAAAAAAATGATACATATAAACTCATATTGCAAGGGTGTTATGTATAGGCCCCAAGACAGTGATAGTGACTACATATCATTGTTAAAAAATATTTAATTTCTATATCAAATCAGGATTCCGATGAAACAAAAACCATAAGATAAAACACTTCGTTCATATAAAAATTTATAAAAATTGTTAAATTATGAAGAAATTTAACCATATATCTCATAATATAAAATATTAGTTTTCCATATTCATTAATAGTATAGAAACAAAAATATGTAACAAAATTAGGATCATAGAAATCTCCCCACCACTAGACTTTTATTCCATGAATTTTCATATAGTACTCTCATCGACAAATTTAATGGCCAATGCATCTACATTTCATGTTCTCATTCCCAATTCACTTCATTGATCATTTAGTACATATAAAATACCTATAAAAAAAGGGATACATCATCTTAATCAGATATTATACCCATGATCCATAACCCAAATTTGAATTATCATATAAGATGCATCGGTTTCCAAATATACTATCTTCTATCTGAAAATATTATTAAGACCTAATTGATATATATTCAATTGATAAAAAAGAAATAAAATAAGTATTACATTATAACATTGTGTAATAAAACAAAAATAAAAGATATTACTAATAAATTATTTCATTAACTAGCACTATCCACTACTACATCAGGCACTTATGTCAGCTGGTGATAAGGAATGGGGTCATTCTTAATCCCCATGGGTAAGAGAATAGCATCAGAGAACTCTAAAATAATTGATTAAAATTATTTTTCCAATAAGTAAAATATTTAATTACCCCACCTTGAAATATAGTATGACCATTATATAAAATATAATATAGTTCACCAAAATAATAAAATTCAAATAAATAAAAAACAGAAAACATGATAGTTTTAAACAAAAATATAACATAAAAACATACCAACATAAATATCTTGTAAAAACACCATAATAAAAAGAGGATAATACCTGATAAAATATAAAATGAAAGAGGTACATAATACATAGATGATTTAAGAAAATTAAAAAAATGATATCATAACTATGAATCAATATTCACATATTTAACATCCCTAATTTCCACCTCCATCAATGCGAACAAACAATATTATCACAAAATTATGCATCCAAGAAGATCATGGATAAACCAATAATGTCATACACATGACCGCAAAATTCCTATTAGTTATCCTCTCTATACCCTAGGTACCACCTTTAAAATTAAAATCAATTTTTTCAGTTAGAACTATATGTATAAAATAATATTTAATTTTAATTTTAAGAAAACCCAAAAAAACAATCATTAAAAATTCTAAAATCAACTAAAATTTGAATATCATTTTAAATTTGAATATTCTTTTAAGCTACCTCTTCAAAAAATAATTACAATTTAAAGAGAAATAAAAAATTTTCTATAATATCATGTTAATAAAATATATGTGTGTGTGTGTGTTGAAGGAATTTTACTTTTTAACACCTGATAAGTAAAAATATAACTATGCAATAAAAATTAAAACAAATTTTTTTTATCAAAATAATATTGGTTACACCCAAACTTATACAGGTTTTATAGTGTAATTTTTCTCTTGTAGCAGATATTGGGTTAACAAATCCTTATAGGAAAAAAGAAGAAACCTAAAGAAACATTCATTTTATGTGGGTGATTTGGCTATGAATGTGGGTGATTTGACTATGGAGTGGCCAAATTGGGTTTGAATTTATTTTATTATTAATTAATTTAAGAGGCATAATTTAATTAAATTTAAAAAGAATGAGTTTATCATTGGTGATCTCTTGGGGTGGATTGGATGAATTTATATTAAATTATTTCAATGTCTTATATTCAAGTGTTTCCTTCAACGAAATATGAACTTCCCAAATTGCTCACAGATATTTTTTATTCATCTCATAAGGATAATCATCTATATACAAGTAGAATCATATATATCAGTAATCAAAGGTAGAGGATCGTTTTAGCACTCAATATGTTTATCCTTAAAATTAGTGAGTTCAAAGGATATGGTACATCATTAAATGAAAATATCAATAAAATAATTGATTAAGAAATATAAAAATGAGAAATTCCATCCAATATATCCCCTTGGATCATCCCATTATATTTTTATCCATCCATTTATTATATTATATCATTGTAAGATGGATGTTGACTCATGCGGGAGGAATTTGAGAAGAAAAAGAATGAAATAACGATCACTCCACCGTTGTGTGAATAATTTAAAAAACGATAATGTTAATTTATTCACTTACAAAGGAAACAATATCAATGTGATATGTAAAATAATTGAATAAGAGAATAAGAAGTAATTTTATTAAGAAAAATGGTTATTCTAATTACTTAAATGTGAAAAAGACATATATTGATACAAAATTGTAGCATAACAATACAATTGAAAATATAAATAGTGATCCTAATTTATATTACCAACAGCTCCTTAAATAGGCATCTTATGATCTTATTGTTAATACCCCAACATTCAGTATCGTCCCTATTAATTAAGGGAGTCAATTGGAGGGTGAGGGAAAAGGGTAAATTGGAGTCTTTCAATGTTGACCATAAAATTCACCCAGATTCATCTTCCTTTTAGTCATTAAAATTTTTCATTTTTTATGTTTGAATTATTGTTAGTCATAGAATAAAAATATATTCTTTAATGTGTTATCTAACATCTTAACAAATATTAGTACAATTGGATCATCCATTTGGATTTTATTCTTGAAATGGTTGGCTGATTTTATGGGCCTTCATATCAGGCCCATAATTTAATCCTCAACTTGGGATCCCAGGATCTCCATGAAGACTTTTGAATTATCTCTGGACACAGATTATGGAAATTATCGACATAAAAGTATCTATCAAATTTTAAAGTTTGAACTTCCTCAGGCTTGAATTATGGGCTCCACATTTGTTTGATGGGCTTAAGGCCTATGATGCTTTGTCCAAAAATTTATGTATTTATTCTTAAAAATGTCTATCTTCCCTTAATATTAATATATTGGTTCTAAAAGAAAAAATGTTCCAAAAAAGTGATAAATTATATCCCAAAATATAAAATTGGAATAATTAAAATAATTTATTCCAAAGTTAGGTGATTTATTTGTCCCGTCAATCATGATATGAACATGTGATGTGAAATTAATTTCAATTTATTAAATTCACTAAAATTGGCGTTTATATAAATTAAAACACATGAATATTAAAAAATAACTAGTTAATATTTTCATTATTTAGTGGATAATCACACCCCCCAACTTTATTTTTTCTATTCCTGAGAAAAACTATCTCAAAAATATGAAATTGAATTCCCTTCTTCCAAAAAAATTAACATACAATGCTCACCAAAATACATCATGAAAAATAGTCATCAAAAAAATATCAAATTAGTTTCACAAAATCTAGGTTCACAATCATATCCCAAGCCCATGGCCATTTCATTTTTCAAATTAATCTCTATATTTTATCCAATTTCAATTAAACATGATGGTGTGTTATGTATCTCAAAGAACATGGGGCTTATTTTCTTGTTCAGGGGGAAAATGGAAGTGATATTTGGGAATCACATTAAACCTTATGATGCCTATACAGTTTTTTGTTTTTTGTTTTTTGCTTTGTTTTTTGTTTTTTTAATAAAAATAAATATGAAAGGGCCAACTCCAAGAAAGGAAACTATGGATTCATGATCCCAAAGATCCATATTCCACACATTTTTTCAATTTCTTGATCTAAAATAGATATTTAATTCCAAACTCTAGGAAATAAAACTATTTATTCACAATCCCCAAGTGTTGGAAACCACACATTTGGAAAAATCATTTCTCTATGTGGTCTTTTTTCATTTATTTGGTTCTAAAATTAAACTAATAGAGACCCCAAACCCTATTTTATGATGAAAGGGACCCAAGAACTCTATCCTACACCCAAAATCCAAAAAACATTCATTGTGTAATTTTTATTAAGAGGGTGAAAAAATTATCTATAAAAAACACATAGGAAAACCACACATTCCATAAAATATTCATGTGAACTTAAAAAGGAATTAAAATCATAATAAATTCATTTAAAAGCATTTTATATTCAGTTTTCTTAATTACCTATGTACAATAACACATGCATAGATAATGAAGTTATTTTCTTAATAAAATCTTAGATTTTCAATCCCCCCAACTAAGAATGGCACTGCCATAAGTGTTGACAAAGTAGAGAAGAGAGAGTTAAGAATTGGGAAGAAAGTGGTGGAGAATGTGATTTAAATGAATTCATGGAACAAAATCACCATGTTTAAATTTGATGACACATAAAAAATAATATGATCACTTTGGATTCATGTCACAAGTGAAATCCTGGGGGATGGATGAAGGTAGGTTTGAAATATTGAATGCATGTATTTCATTTGGAAATACTAAAATGCTTCAGCTTCCAAATATCATGCATGAGAAACATTATATCACATTGGAAACCCCAAGGGGGTTTCTTTAAAAAAATAATAAAGGATTAAAAAAATACGTGTTTATTTTGAAATTCCAAACTCTGAGTCAATTTATTGGTAAAAGCCATGTTGTCTCTCAGAAATTGTTTTTTTTAATGTCGTTAACTTGACTTGGACCCTAAATATAATAATTTTTTCCTGTTCATATAATGGATCAGTAAACTCTTCCTCTCTTTCTTTTTTATTTAACTATTCAATTAATGGTTTTAACCTATGACCATTTACTTTGAAGATCTGACCACTGGTGGGGTCAATAATCCCTACTTCGCCATGGGGGTATATATGATGCATTGTGAAAGGCCCTGGTCATCGTGATTTTAACTTTTCAGGGTGTAAATGATGTTTGGAACTATACCAGAGCACAAATTTTCCTATATCAAAATGTTTAAATTTGATCTACCTAAATTTGTAGGCATGAACTCTAGATTTATTGATCATTGAATATTCATAAGCCTCCATCCTAAGTTCCTCAAGTTATTTGATGTCTAGTTTCTTATTTTTTGGCCAATGAAATGTCAAATTTTTTTTAAAGGACCAAAAATCAATTTAAAAAGGGAAATGGATATATTTTACCATATACCAACTTATACGGTGATATTCCTAGGATGGTTTTTAATATTGTTTGATATGCCAAAAGGGAATCCCAAAGTTTCTCGACCAATATTTCCTTGAGGTATTGATAGTTCTTTCCAAAATTTTCTTAATTTACCTAATTGCTGACTCATCTTGACCAATTTTTTGGGGATGGTTAGAAATAGATACATTGTTAGAAATAACATACATAACCATGAGTGCTGACAAAGGAAGGACGCTAAAATGGGTTCCACAATCACTAATGATAGCCCTAGGAATTCAAAATCTTGAAAATATGTGTTCTTTCAGGAATTGAATCATAAATTTCTTTTTATTTGACATGGTGGGAATGGAATCAACCCTTTTAGAGATTTAATCAACTATTATGATGGTGTAGAGATATACCTTAGTGATTGGGAAGGGTCCCATGAAATAAATTCCCCAATAATAAAATGTTTCTAGGACCAAAATAGGTGTAATGGTCATCTTATTTCTTTTGGTTGTGGAATCTAATTACTAAAATAAAAGACAACTATGGAATAATGTATAGGAATGCATAGTGATATTAGGCCAAAATAAAAAAAATTTGGAGTCCCTTTTTAGTTTTTTTCTTTGTCAAAAATTTTCCCCCACATTCCTCTTCATGACATAATTTAAGGATAGACTCTTTGTCAGACTCGAGAACACATCTCCTAATAACTTGATCGGGATATAACATGAAGAGGTATGGATCATAAAACACATAATTTTTGACATCAAAAAGGAATTTTATTTTATCTTGGGTCCTAAGGAATTTTAGAATGTCACCCATAACCAAATTATTTGTTTTATCAGAATACCATGGCCAATCACTCACATAATAGAGGTTCTAATAAGGAAATGAATTAGATGTTGAAAGAGGATATGATTTGTCTTTGAATTCATTCCTAGATAGGTTATCAGCTAAAAAATTTTCAAAACCTCTTTTATCCTTAATGGTTAAATCAAAATTTTAAATAAGGAGGACCCACCAAATAAATCTAGCCTTGGAATATTGTTTTTTGAAAAGGTATTTTAGAGTTGAATTATTAGTGAAGACAGTTTTGCGGGATCCTAAAAGATAGGACTTGAATTTCGATAATGAAAAGACATAACAATTAACTATTTCTCAATGGTATTGTAGTTCATTTGTGAATCATTTTATGATTTACTCGAATAAGCAATGACACATGGAGTTTTCTCACAACATTTTCATAATACAACTCCTACAGTGAAGTCACTCACATCATACCTGAGTTAGAATGGAAGTTTCCAATTGGAATATTTCATGATATATGGAGAGATAAGAGATGAATTTAGTGTTTATAATTACTCATCACAGCTTTCTATCCATATAAATAGAGCATCTTTCTTCATAAGATCACAAAGTGTTCGGGAAATTGAGATAAAATTACTAATTAGCCATCTAGAGAAACCAACATGTCCTAATAATTAAATCACTTCCTTGATAGTTTTTGGAGAGTGAAGGTGAAAATGATATCATACTTAGCATTATCAACTTCAACCCCTCTACCAGAGACTAGATAGCCCAAAACAAGTCATTTTACCATGAAATGGAATTTTCCCAGTTTAAGATGAGATTCTTAATCTCACATCTAGATAGAACCCTTTCAAAATTTATTATACATCCATAAAATGTGTCAATGAAGATGGATAATTCATCCCTAAATACATCTAAATAATCCCCCACCATGTACTAGAAGATTCCCCTCGTGAACCACTTGAAGGTAACAGGGTAATTACATAACACAAAGGGAATTCACATGAAGGAAGAGGTATTGAATGGATAGGTAAATTATTTTTTTACATGGTCATCTTAGGATACTTCAATTTGATTATACCATGATAATCCATCTAGGAATCAGTTGAACTAATGAATTTCCACTCTCTCAAGGAAATGATCAATGAAGGGAAAGTGGAAATGGCCTTTCTTGGGGTGTTAGTTTAACTTCATATAGTTACTACACACTATCCATCCACTACGGAACCCTGTGGGGATAATATCATTTTCCTCATTGGTAATCACAATTATTCTAACCTTATTTGAAACAATTTGAATTGGTATTACTCACTCACTCTCATCAATGGGCATGATGATACCCACGTTCAAAAACATAAGAATTTTTTTCCTGAACACATCCATAATATTGGTATTGATTCTCTACTGAGGTTGATGAAATGTTTTGGAGTTTGATTATAGAACAGTCATATGAGTTCCAATGAGTGGGATAATCCCAATAATATCCGAAAGGCGCCATCCAATTGCTTTCTAATTATTTTTTAGGATATCCAAATGAATCATCTCTTAGCTGGATTCAAGAGAGGAATAAATGAGTATATAAAAGGTTCTATTTTTCCTTGGTAATTACAACGTGGGTGATGAAGGTAGGATCATAAATTTGAGACAAGATTAATTAACACGTTAAAAACAAGGATGATACTTTTCATTAAACTGACTATTTTTTCCATATTTCTTGGACGAATTTGTTCCTTTTGAATATAATTTTTAGCAGTCACAATGGATAGATCAATGTAAGAAATGGGTATGGATGAAACTTTATTGATTTCACGAATGGTATCATTGATTGGTGATCCTGAAAAATCATCAAAGGAGACATCGGAAAAATATTCAAGGAAAGGAATCAAATTTCCATCATTTGAAAAAAGGAAATAAATCTCATCTTAACTTATACATCCTTCAATGATATGTGGATGTTTCTCTAGTTCACAATCAACAACACATATCCAGTTAACCTCATGTATCTCTTCATCATTACCAATTTCATTTATTGCATTGTAGATATTTAGATTGAGGATCATGTTTCCAAAGGTTATTATCATGTTCTCATTCCTATCTCGGATGACTGGTTTGACTATTTCAATGATGAGACAACCATGGACAATGGGTTTTTTCTCCTTATGACCTAACTTGGGTGATTTTATTCTTCAATGAAGTCATCAGGGTAAATGAAATTTTCAACTTTAACCAAAATGTATTTTAAGATCCAAATAGGAAGACGAACACTATAATCGGCAAGTTGGAGTGTGACAGATGTTGATTGGAGATCCTCAGGCCCTAATTGAAAACACATGGCATTTGTAAAGAGGTTAACACTAGATCCTAGATAATAAAGGGATTCAACATCATTTTTCTCTCCTAAATAAATGTTGATGTATGGACACCCTGGATCTTTCAACATAGGAGGAATGGTACCTTGAATTGTAGTACTCACATTAGTATCTAATAGGACTTGGTTTTGATGAGAAAATTTCCTTTTAAAAGTGAACAATTATATAAGGTACATTTAGTAAGAAATAATGATTTAGATTGCATCAAAAATGTGATGGATCATATTAACCTGAGAGAAGATTTACCTAAATGTTTCCTTTAGTTTAGGTTTAGATTTTCCTCTCATACATTGAGGGAAGGGAAAATATTGTTGGATTGTTTGGTCAGGTTATGTTTATTTCACATTCTTATTGGATTTTTCAGAATCTAAGGAATTTTCATCAACATTTCTTTGTGATATTAAATATTTTTATGGTTTTGGAATATTTTGGTCAGGTTTCACTATGTATATCCCACTCAATAAGACAGTCACTGGTTTTAGTTTTTCATGAGAGGTTTGTGAATAACATGATTCTCCCATTATAGTTGGGAATAGAATATCCTGAGTAGGAATGGGTTCCCTTAAAGTTTTTGTCGTTCATAATTCTTGTTTAAGTGATGATATGACTAAGTTCATTTTCTCCATTATTTTACACAATTATTTAATGATCAGGAGAGGGACTGATAGGTAAGGGGCTTTTGTTTTTTGGTTTATACTAGAAGGATACTCTAGTTATTGGAATGTGTTTTGAATGGTTTTATGGATGGATTGTTGGTGTTGCATTTTTTTTTGTTGGAATTGTTTATAGGTATGAAAATTTTTTGGAGGGTAGGGGTTTGGTCATTATGGATGACTGGGTTGTTGGATGGGTTTCTTTTTATCTTTCCAATGGAATCTAGGATGGTCATTATACCTTGGATTGAAGGTGGTCTGATATTGTGGATTTTGAAAGTTCATTTAATTAACATCTTATGGAGATTATTCTAAAATAATATCTTTGATATAAGGAATGGTTGGGAAATTTTCAATATTGTGGTCATGTCTATCAGAAATTTTGAAAACAGGCTCAACAGTTTGGATTTCATATACCTTCCTAAGATTGATCTCCTCAACATCCCTGGTGAATAAAGTAAGTTTTTCTCTAAGGTTTTCTTATTTTCTAAGACTATGCATTCAAATGGATTTTTGTGGCTTCTCATATTAAGGTGATATTACCCATGTTTGGTTCTATTCAACAAGTTTTTCTAGATACTCTTAATCGTAATTTGGAGATTTGTTTTTGAAGGTTCCATTACACATAATTGCAATGAATTGTTTGGTTTTTGGAACCCACACTTCATATAAAATTAAAACTTGTTTTGAGATTAAAAATACATGATGAGGTACCATATTGAGTGTGTCTTTGAACCTTTCCCAAGTTTCATAAAATGAAACCCCATTTTTCGAAAACAAAATGATTATCTTTTTAAGTGAAACTATTTTCTGATGGGGAAGTATTTTTTATAGAATTATCATTGCAGTTGGTCCTAAGAGTGATGGATGTTGGTTTCAGATTTTTTAACTAATTATTTTCTCTATCCTTCATTGAGAAAGGAAAGAGCCTCATCTTTCCTAACTCAATTTGATGTAGTGGGCACATGGTTTCAAAAATGTCTTTGAACTCTTTGACCTGAATGTATATAATTTTCAACTCCATCACGTTGTATGGTTAGGATTTGGTTTAGGACATGAGGTATGATGAAATGGTGATATTCTCCTTTGTAACCATGTGTAAGGAAATAGGGTTTATTTGTCGAAGTAGGTGCTAGGTATTCATTCACAATATGATCGATTAAATTACCTATGTTTGGGGTTTCCTCATTTGGATTACCATTTTGGTTCCCACCATGGTTTATGAGTTGGTTTCTTTGAACACCATCCATTTTATTTTGATCAATGTTTGAATTTGGTATATTATGATGATTTGTATCTAATGGAAAGGTACCCCTATGTGTACTTGAATCCCCAATCCTAGTATTATCCACAAAAACTAGAGGATTTGAATGGTCATGGGTGTAGGTATGCATTACCCATGAAAATAGAAAAAATTAAAGGGGAAAAGATAATACAAAAGGTATGAAAAAAGAGAAATGGGTGTGAAAAGAATGAATTTATATTGTGACTTACTTGGGTCCCCGACAACTATGCCAAAATTTTATTTCAGCCCAATTTACCCAAGTTTTATGGTGTAATTAGTCACTTGTAGCATAGCTTGGCTGATCGAATCCTCAGATACCTAAGAAGAAACATAAATAATCATTCAATTCATATGGGTGATTTGGCTATGAATGTGGGTTATTTGGCTATGAAGTGTAAAACTATTTTTTGAATTTATTTTATTATTAATGAGTTTGAGAGACTTATGTGAATTCAATTTTACAAAAATGACTTGGTTATTGGTTTTTTCTTGGGGTGTAATAGATTATTTTCTTTTTAAACTATTTCTATGTCTTAAATTCGAGTGTTTCCTTCAATGAAATATGAACACCCCAAATTACTGGTGTATTTTTTTCACGATCCTAAGGATAATCAACTATACACTTGGAGGATCATATTAATGATAATTAAAAGTTATAGGATCATTTTAGCACTCAATATGTGTAGCCTTAAAATAAGTGAGTTTAAATAAGAAGGTACATCAATGAATGAAAATCTAAAAAAATGAATTGATAAAAATTTATTAAAGTGGGAAATAAAGTCCTATAAATCCCATTGATACTCCCTTAGATCAACCCATAAGTGGTTTAAGCCTCCATTTTTTCTATTCTATCAATAGAATCAGTAAGTAGACTCATGAGGGAGGAATTGGAGAAGAAAAACTACGATATAATGATCACTCCACCACTGTGTGAAGAATTTCTCAAAAGATAATGTGAATGGATTTACTCCCAAAGGAAATGGTATCAAAATTATATATATAATAATTTAATAAGAGATTAAGAATTAATTTTATTAAGATTATTTTTTGATTCTAAGGAATTATATATGAAAATGAAACACATGAATACAAAATCACATTTTAACAATGCAATTGAAAATAAAAAAATTCAATCCACGATTCCATCACCACCAGAACCTTAAATATGCATATTAAGAGCTTAGGGTTGATCCCCAAACATTAAATTCCTTTCCCATTAATTAGATAATTCAAAAATAGGGTGAGAAAAAGGGAAATTTGAGTCATTCAATGTTGACAATGAAAATTCGCCCAGATTCATCCCCATTATTGTCATTGAAATTTTTCATTTCAGATGACTGAATCATTATTGTTCATAGAAGAGAGTTTTATTCAACCATGTGTCTTATAAAAAACATCAAAATTTCAGGGAAATTATATCATCCATAAAAACATTAGAATTTTTTTTCGACATAGTTGAATGAAATTATACCCATAAAATTATATATATATATATATATATATATATATAGTTAATATTTTTTTCATTGGGCTTGAATTATAGGCCCCATATTTTTTTGATAATCCTAAGGCCCATTATTCTTTGTCAATAAATTTCTCCATTCAAGTCTAAAATTGTACGTATTCCCTTGAGATTCATCCATTAATCCTAAAAGAAAAAATGTTCCTTAAAAAGTGAAAAATAATATCCCAAAATATCAAACTGAAATAATTAAAATATTTTTTTCCAAAATTAGATTATTTATTGGGCCCAAGTTTTCACATTAAACATTAATTTCACATGTGATGAGAAATGAATTTCAATTTATAAAATTCACTAAAATTGGTGTTTATGGACTTTAAAATACATAAATTTTAAAATATCATCATTGAATATTAACCTCTATCAGTGTATAATAAAATATCAATGACAATGGGATTGTAGGAAATATGGGGTTAATATATAAAACATATAACAAAATCAATATAATGAAATACTACCCTCTAATTCCAAAGACCTATAATTACTCACAGTTTTACCATACCTAGAATAACCAAGGGGAAAACCCATAAGTAGAGAGACTTTCACCATAGGGATGTTATCTAGATAAAAATCACAACTATTACATCAATTTATATTATGTCTCCTACCTATCTTACCTTGATTACTTTTAAAAATAAATAGGGGTAATACCATAATCATCAAATATAATTAATCTATATCAATAAAATGATAACCTCCAACCTAACCTCTATAAAACCTTTATGGAAAAACCCATTATTCAGGGATAATAAAAATAAATAAAATTTCCCAAAAAAATTCATCCATCACATATCATCATAGCATCTCATGTAAAATGTTCCATTTATATAATGAAACTGTTGGAGTTTTTCAAGAGTTAATATTTTATGAAAACCATTTTAATGGGATAAATGGGCCTTAAGAAATCATTTAATAAAATATAACACCTAATAATACTTTGAAGCCCAAAAAATAAACAGCATAAAATATAAATAATTTAATGATTTTTCAACATTACTTTAATGAAATACATAACAAATTCAAAAACTCATTAATTCAAATAAAAATATCCAAAATGTATTTAAAAATCACTTGGTATTGTTGGTGTTAGAAAATTATTTTAATAATATGAAATAAAATAAGAAACCATTCAAATTCAATGAAATATCAATGTAAAAAAACTCATTCTTTCATAACCTACTATGCTAAAATGATAGAAACCATAATATAAATAACAATACAATTTTAAAACCACAAGTAATCATAGTTTTATGATTAAATTCCCAGACATGGAGAAACCTAACATTAATATAATCACTTTTCGAAACTGTAATGTCTATCGATATTAATGAGATTTAGGATGGTCTAAAAAGTGAAAAAAAACCTTGAAAACTCTAAAACATCAAAATACCCTATTAAAATATGGTAACCATGATCCTATGGTAATCAGGACCTCTCATTAGATTTAGAATAAAATAATGTTCAAAATATGAAAAATATGGGAGTTATGAGGGGATACCATAAGGAATCATCACTAAACCCAAATTAAATCCTTGAAATAAAAAATGAAGGTGAGTTAAACTAAGGGGGATCATGATAGTATTCATTCCAGTCATATTGGAGATGGGGTGAAATGATTTTAGGATAAAATAATGGAGTAAAAAGTGGTATTTTTTTCATTTTTAATGATCTTGATAGGTTTCATGGTTTACATGCATGGTTTATTAAACTAGATGCGGACCTTTTCTGTATCACTAAATTTATATAGGAACAATTCATGGTTTTGAAACATGGTATAGAAAATGAGGCACCAACAATGTAAATATCAAATAATAAATAATGTTAATTTTTTAGACCTTTCCACATGGTAAGAATTAGCTATGAGAAATCTTTGTACCAATACAATCAATATTTTCAAAATGTATAGAAATTATTATCTAGAGATGATGGACAAGGATTAAAATAAATTTACTAAAAATTAAAAATAAAATAAATTATAGGTGTATGAAATTATACCCAACATAAAACATTTCACTAATGTAATGATCCAAAATTTTATCACTGAAAATTAACCTATTATAACAATTTCATATAGTATTAACCATGTAATATCACATAGATTACAAAATATAAACATTCTAAACAAATAATTAATGTAAGAAGATGTATTTTTAGATGTTAATCAACCTATGAAAATAGAATAGTAACTTGAAATTCGTAATAGTAATGTGACCATTAGAAATAGTAATTCATCCAATAGTATAGTAACCTCACCTATTAAAGTATAAACAAAATTTAGGCATCTTATAAATGAAAATATGATATAATTATATCATAGTATAAGTAAATAAATATTTTAAAAATTATTGATTAAGTGTTGGTATTTTTATACAATATAAATGTTAATTTATAATTTTATAACTAACATAATTATTTAAATCAAATTTATTTTCATAAAATGTATTCATAAATTATTATTTTGTTGTCTTATGACTATAAGATAATTTTATGAGACCTTAGGTAATTTTTCAATGTATCATAAAATATGTTATAATTTTAAAGATGGTGTTTTCCAAGTAAATGGTGATTTTAATTAAAAAGTAAATTTCTTATATATATAAATTTTTTTCATAAAATGGAGTTACATTTTTAATTATACACAAAAAAAATTGTTAGGATTATTTTTTGGTATTTTTCAAAAATACTTGAATTTTTTATGAATATTAAAAAAAGATAATTTACGATAATAACTAAATACATGAATTATTGAGTCGTAGATGATGAAAAGATAATGTAAGACCAAAATCTTGAACTATCCTTCATTATTTTAATTTATTTTTTGATAATTCTCAAGTTATTCATATTATTTAGCCAAAATAAAAAACTAATGAATAAAATTATAAGAAAACACCCCTCTCCTCCCCTATAAATACCACCCCTCAACATTTATTCTACTCACACCTTCTAAGATTTTAGACTTTTCTAAATTATTCTCATATCTCATCTCAATACCCTCCCCCATGTCCTAGAGTCCTTGGTCACATAAACTAACCAATAACATTTCCCTAAGGATGTTCTGAATGAGGAGAAATACAATAGGCAAAATCCTTTTTCTTTTCTATTAAATTTCATTTAATATATTTTTATTTCCTTATTATCTCCTCAAATACACTATAAAAATGTTCATAAAAAATCTATTATATTTTATATAATATAATTATATCATTTTAATGGAATATCCATCTCCAAACTTCTTTCACTCTCTATTTTTTTCTAAAAATGAAATCACCATCCGTGATGTGTCAATTTTCCGACATCGGGGATGATTCATTTTCATTTTCCTTTAACACCTTCAATTTTGTTCATAAAAACACTAAAATTTTGGAAAAAATATAAAATTTATGTTATAAACCTTTTATTTTATATAATTATCTTATATATACTATAATAAAAATGGAATAGAACTAGTTTGTGATGTTAGAAAAAACCACCAAAAAATCTAAATGATTATCACTAACCTTTTATCTATTGATTCATCCTTATACCATTTAAAAAAATTATATATATATATATATATATAACCATTTAAACCTCTAGATGTTCATTAATAACGTATAATTCCAATTCAATAAAATTATACCTGTTCTATATAAACCTCCACACTCATATCCAAGTGAACCGATCATGAAAACCAATAAAACAAACAATCTCAGACGATGAAAGTAATCTATATAACTCATCTAAAATCCTATAAATGAACTTAATAAAACAATAATTAATATAATTAATGTATAAAACTTTCTATATTTTAAAATTAATGAATTTAATTTTATTATCTATGATATTAAAGTGAAATAATCATTTCGTCATAAAGTAAGGGGAATTATCGAACCCAACTCTCTTCCTTTAGGTTTTTCCTATTTCACGCCATTTTAATTATGTATTTTCCATTAATTTTCCTTAAATATTATTTTTTTTATCTATAAAGTTTATTTTTTTGGATATACATGTTTCCAATATGGTTTTATGACAAATGAAAATATTTTTCCAAAAGAACTATTCTTTCTAAAAAACACATTTTTACTTCTTAAGAGATTATTCCTTCATTAATTGTGATTGATACAAATAATCATATTCCATTTTTTGGTATCTCTAATGTTTATAAATGTATGCTTTATTAAATATAAACCATTACTTTACATGGGTTATTTTATGTCCAATATTGATATATGTTCTATTTGGAATGCATGATAATGTAACTATTATGATATAATAGGTGCACCCAAAATTATATAGAGCGTGTAAATGTTAAGATCTGATGAGTGTGCCCAGAATTATATATCACTCTAATTAATTGGGTAATTTGATGTACATCATGATATAATTTGAAATATGTGTGAACATGATGTTATCATTGTTCACAACTATTTGTTATGGTTAACCCTAAGACATGATTTTCATTTTTTTTTTGTATTCCCATATTCCATGCCTTTATCTACTGATTCCACTCCTGATGATGTTAAGATGATTATTATTCTCACCCATGATTCATATATCCAATTCATTTTCTTACTGGTCCTTTAGGTAACCCATTATATTAATTTATATCCTCAGGTGAATACTCATACTAAGGAGAACATAAGGGATAATAAGAATCCTGAGAAAAGGAAATAAATAAATCATTATGTTTTTCAATGTAACTATTATGCATAGTCCAAATTTTCCCAATACACTAAATCATTGGATTCTAGATTTTTATAACTATTATGTTTTTTATCTTTATAATGATGTAGTATTAATGTAATAAAAATCAGGTTCTCTATAGTTAGTTTCATATCATAGTTTAGTTTATTTAGGAATTAGGATTAGAGAACCCTAGAGAATTCCCTTAGTATGAGACTAAGTACAAGTAATCAACCAAGAAAATTGGTCTTAGAAAAATTCAAAACATAGGTCTCCCACAAGATATTCCTTTATACTTAATTTCACAAAGGAATAAATTATTTATTCATGACTTGCTCACTTAAGTTTTTTTCAAACATTTTCTATTTTAGAAAATGGTGGGAACCAAGAGAAACCCAGCCAATAACCCATGCAAAGGAAAATGCAGTGTTTGCCCGAATGAAATCTCAAATTATTTTTGAGGTGGTGTTAAAACTTTAGTGGTGATGATTTCCAAGTTTTCTGAGGTTATGAAAAAAAATTATTAATGTGTAATTTTACCCTTTACCTAAGAGGGAGAAACTATCTATTGAGTTGTTTATGTGACAATGAACATTGACCTTTTGTGGATCATCTGATCCACTTGTTGTGGAATAGTGGTTAAACTTGATGGAGATGATATTATTTATGATCCATTGTTTTAAGAAGTAGATGGTGAAACTTTCTATTTATCATCTATATGGAGAGGCAGATCAATTCTGGCCATTGATTAAAAAAACCAAGATGAAGTACAGAATTAAATATATGGATTGGGAAGACTTTAGGATAATGTTTCTTACCAATTAATTCCCTTAAAATCATTATAAAAATAAATATAGAGAATTAATATAGCTGATGAAAAATTAGGGTGAGTTTTTCAAAATCTATAAAGAAAATTTCATAATTATTGGAAGGAACTATTTTTGTTTTTTATCAACTATGATAGAAAAATTTATAGATTCTTTAGTTTTTTAAATCCACACCTTCGAAATACTCTAGAAATTCGAGACATTGGGAGTTATGAACAATTTTCCCTACGTTCTCTAAAATTAGATGTGGAGTTTGGATAATGGTCCCATGGATATGGTGATAAGTAATGAAATTTTAAGTTTCAAGATGGGAAATATAATGAGAATGGTGGAAAAAAAACTCAACAACTCACATGTCAAAAATTTGGCAAGAAGCATCATGGGAACTACCTACAATTGATAGGGAAATTATATGTGTGTCAGTGACAAGGCCTCTATGCTCATGAATGATGAATATAAATTAAGAATCTGGTTTATGTGATTTAGGAAAGGAGAGAACAACCCATTATTCAGTTCTTCAACTGTAGGGATCTTGGGAACTATACAATCAAGTGTACTAAACCTTGAGTCCTCGTGGGTAATTAGCTTCATCAACCACCAAATCCAAAAGAGCATGGGAAGGCTTATTCCATCACTATTTAAAAGGTGGATCCCAATAATGATGTGTTAAAAGGTAGGATGGTTATTCATTAAATTACACTAAACATAATATTGGATTCTAGTTCTACAAATTCTTTCATATGTTTCAAGTTTATTGTATCTATTCAAACACCACCTATAAATATGTAGGTTGAGTTATCTATCAGAATAGAAAATGGGGAAATTATTTCATCCATTTAATATAACTTCTCCTTGGTTTTTGTTTGTGTACTGAACCACCCAGAAATTTTTTTATTACTCCCTTTGGTGGAGCATGATGCTATTTTTGGCATGGATTGGATATCTTTATACAATTCAACATTGAATTTCTTGAAAGCGAGATCACTCTTCACATCCTAAAGAATCCTCCAATTCTATATAGGTGTAGTGAGTAGGATGAATGTTCTTCATATCCATCATCTCAAGTGTGGATATTATTGCCTTATGAGAAATCATATCTAGCTCAAATGAATGAGACAAAAGAGAGAATCGTGATCGAAGACATGCCCATTGATATGGAAAAAATTGATGTGTTTTGTGAAGAATTTTCTGGTATTCCTCCTAATTTATAGGTCTAGTTCTTAATTGAACTTATTTCTATATCCCTTTGATATGAAATACACCTTATAGAATGGGAACTATTGAGTTGGAGGAACTAAATAAGAAGTTATAATAGAATCTAGACAGGGGTTTTATACACTCGAGTGCTTCACCATGCAGTGAACCGGTCGTCTTCATTAATAAGAAGTATGGATCAATGCCACTATATATTGATTAATTTTATATCAATAAAATCATGACAAATAATTAGTGTCCCTACCAAGGATATATGACTTGTTATATCAACTGCATGGTGCCATGTATTTCTCTAAGTTGGACCTTCAGTTGGGATATCACCAATTAAAGGTGAGGAAGGAATAATTCCCAATACTACCTTTTGAACAAGGTATGGACACTATGATTTTATCGTGATTCCTTTTGGGCTCGCTAATGCACCAGAAATATTCATGGACATAATGAATAGTCTCTTTAGATATTACCTCGAAAAATTTGTTGTAGTCTTTATTGACGATATTCTAATATAATCCAAGAGAAATAGGGAATATGAGAAGCATTTGAATACTATTATATAGACTTTGAAAAGGGAGAAAAATATGAAATGTAAAGTAAATTTGATTTATAGATGGAGTAAGTATCATTATCGGTTCATGTTATCACTTGAAAAGGAATATCGATAGACCCTTTGAAGAAAAAGGCAATTGAAGAGTGTCCCTGTCTAGAAACTATAACGAATATCTATAGTTTCCAAGGTATATATGGGTATTAATTGAAATTTTGGAGGAACTTATCATGATTTTAAACCACACTAAGAAGGATGACTCTTAAGGGACAAAAACAATTCACATCCAATGAATATGAAGATTGGATTAAACAGCTAAAAGAGAGCTTTATCAGTACTCCATTAATCACAATTTCAACGTGTGGGTAACTCATTATGGTATATAGTGTTGCTTAAAAGAATTTAATAGTATTTTTACTAATGAAACAATATAATGTGATAACCTACACCTCAAGGCATTTGAAAATTAATGATAAAAACTATCCCACGCACGATCTGGAGTTTGAATCTGTGATCATTGCATTGAAAATCAGGCAGTATTATCTCTATGGGGATAAATTTAAAATATATATTTATCATAAATGAATTGATTATATATTCACACAAAAGGATATTTATATGAAATAGTTAATATGGTCACAAATCATCATGTATTATGAATTATCATTCCACTACCATCTGGGAAATACAAATAAAGTGGAAGATTCCCTATGTAGAAATAATCTTCCACATATTGAATAATGAGAATTGAAAATTATAAAATCTTATAATATTTTAGAAGGATTTACATAGGATTAATTACAAAAGGTACATCAAAAATCATTATTTAAATGCTTTCTCAATTATCCCTCATGTAGAAAATAGAGGATGATCAATGAAATGATGTTGAAATTTAGAAGAAGGTGGTGGTTCTCTAAAAGGGTAAATCTTCAGAGTTCAAAATTTTTGTGAGAGTAATTGTAAGATTTGGGTCATGAATATGTGTACAGTATGATCTAGATATAAATAAGGGGCTTATTAATGATTCACATAGCTCAACCTCCTCTATTCACCCATGTAGAAAAAAGATGTATCAAGATCTTTGAGAAAACTATCGATGGGACAATATGAAGTAGGATATCACTGAATATACATAAAAGTGTCCGGTATATCATAAAGTGTAGGATAAAAGAAAAAATTATAAGGTTATTTTGGAAACATTACCCATACCAACACAGAAATGGGAAAACATAACCATGGACATTGTAAATGGACTTCCAAAGTCATCTAGAGGAAACACTGCTATATGGGTTGTTCTGGAATGTATTACAAAGAAAAATAAATTTATCATATATTGATAGGACTTATCACTGGATTAGATTGCATAGATATACATCAAAGAAGTGGTAAGGATATATGGAGCACCACTATTGACTGTATCCAATATAGATATGAGATTTACCTTTAAGTTTTCCAATAGTCTCCAACATGCTCTAAACACTGAGCTGAAATTCAGCACAACCTGTCATCCTCAAACAAGTGGAAAATCTGAATGTAATATTTATACATTCAAAGACATTTTGAGGGAATATTCTATGGACATAAAATGAGTATGGGAAGAAAATATGCTTCTGGTGGAGTTCACTTATAGTAATAATTTACACTTGAGCATCCAAATGGATCCATGTGAAGTCCTTTATGGGAAAAGATGTAGAACATTGGCATGCTGGGATGAAGTTACTGAACATGGACTACTAAGACATGAAATAGTTGAGTAAATAGTGAGAAAAGAGAAAACCATTTAGCAGTACATCATAAAATACCATATTTGATAGAATAACTATATATACAATCATCTACAGGACTTAGATTTTATAGTTATAGACATGGTATTCCTCTTTATATCTCCATGGAAGAGGATCATGTGATTTGAGAAGAAATGAAAGTTGAGTCCCAGGTATATCAACCCCTTTGAGATCCTTGATCATTTAATTTTTGTGGCCTATCGAATGAAACTTTAACCAACCATGTCTCAAGTACATGATGTAATCCATATATCCCTCTTGAGGAAGTACATACTGGATCCATAACATGTACTGAATCCAAAGGTGGTATAGTTAGAAAATGATCTTTCTTATGAGAAGTATCTAGTAAAGATCTTGGACCATAGAGATAATGTCTTACACATGAATACTACTTACCTAGTAAAAGTGTTGTGGCAGAACCACTAGTACATAGAGGAAACAGGGGAACTGGAGGATGTAATAGAGGAGAAGTACCCTTACTTATTTTCACCATAGTATGTAAAATGAAATTTCAATGGATAAATTTCATAAAGGGTGAATAATGTAATGAAAAAAAAATTATCAATGGAAATTCCATTCTTATAATTATGTCATATAGTTTAAATCACAAAAAATCACATAAAGGACATAAGATAAACATTTTAAATTATGAATGGAAGGAATAACAGGTATATTTATAAGTTATTCAACCTTTACCAATGGAATAGTAACTTGAACTTTGGAATTGAAATGTGAAAATTAAGAATAGCAAGTAGGCTAATATAATAGTAAATCATCAATGAATGTATAAATAAAATGTATGCATCTTATAAATGATAATATGATATAATTGTATAATATTATATGTAAATAAATATTTTAAAAAGTATTGATTAACTGCTGGTATTTTTATACAATATAAATGTATAAATATAATTTTATAATAAATATAATTATTTAATAGAAAATTTATTTTGACAAAATTTATTCATAAATTATTATTTTTATTTCTTATTATTAGAAAATAATATAATGATACCTTATGTAATTTTTCAAAGTATCATGAAATCAGTTATGAGTTTAAAATTGGTATTTCCCAAGTAAATGACGATTTCAATTAAAATTTAAATTTATTATAATTAGATATTATTTTCATAAATTGGAGTTCATTTTTGAATTCTACGTGTCAAAAATGGTTAGGGTGCATTTTTTGGATTTTTCTAAAATACATGAATTTTTTTTGAATAGTAAAATGCGATAATTTATGATAAAAGATAAATACATTAATTAAGGAGTCAATGATGGTGTAAGAATGATGTAAGCACAAAATATCAAATTCTCCATCATTATTTTAATATATTTTTTTGATAATTCTCAAACTATTTATAATCATGATCCAAAATAACAAACTAATGAATAAAATAATAAAAAAACACCCCTTTCCTCCCCTATAAATACCACCCCTCACCACATCATCTCCTCACACATTCCAAGAATGAAAAATTGTCCAACTTTTTCTCAAATATCTTCCCATGACCCTACCCCACGTCTAATATCTCTTTGTCTAATCAAAATACCAAAACATTTCCCATAAGTAGGTTCTCAAGGAGGATAAATTCAAGAAGTAAAATCCACATTCTATTATTTTTAATTTCTTTTAATTTCTTTTTATTTTAATATTATCTCCTAACCTCTTCTATAAAAAATTTAATGATAACTCCAATATATTTTATATACTATAATTCCATCATGTTAATGTAACATTAATAATCAAAATCCTTTCTCTCTCTAATTTATTCTAAAAATCAAATCAACGTCTGTGATGTGTTAATTTTCCAACATTGAGGATAATGCATTTTAATTTTCCTATAAAGACTTATAGTTTTATCATAAAACCACTCTAATGGTTGGAAAATAATTTAAAATTTATTTAATAACCCTTTTATGTTTCAAAACTAACTTATGTACACAATAATAAATAACTAAACAAAACTAGTTTGTGATGTTCGAAAAAACCGACAAAACAACCTAAATGATTATCAAAAAAATTATCTAAATATTAATCCTCATACCATTTAAAATATATATATGAAACCATTTGAATCTATAGATATTCATTAATAACAAATACTTCCAATTATTAAAATTTATACCCATTCTTCATAGACTTCCATAATCATATTCATGTGAACAGATAATGAAAACCATGAAAACAAAATCTCTTAAATGATGAAATAAAACTATATAACTCATCAAAAATCCTATAAATGAACTTAATAAAATAATTAATTAAATTCATGTATAAAAGGTTCAACATTTTTATATTACGGAATTTAATCTGGTTATCTGGGATATTAATGTGAATGAAGAATTCATACATAAGGTAAGGGTAATTATTGAACCCAACTCTCTTTCTTTGGGTTATCCCTCTTTCACTCCATTTTAAGTATGAATTTTCCTTTATTATTAATTAAATATTATTGATATATCCTTAACATTTCTCTTAAAGGATATATATATATATATCTAGTTAGTTTTATTAAAGATAAAATGATTTTTCCAAAAGAATACTTATTTCTAAGAAAACACATATTTTACTTATCATTAGATTGTTCATTCTTCAATGAAGATTGATATCAAGAATCTTATTCCATTATTTAAAGCTCTAAATTTTTTTAATGTATTCATTATTAAATAGAACCCATTAATTTCCATGTGTAATTTTATTTACAAGATTGATATATGTTCTATGTAGAATTCATGATAATGTAAATGTTATAATGTGATGGGTTCACCTAGAATTAATAGCCCATGTAAATGTTATGATGTGATAGGTGAACCCAGGGTTATATAGCTCTCCAATGTATAGGGTAATGTGATGTATCTCAGGAGGTAATGTGAAATATATGTGAACATTACGATATATTTTCTCACAACTATGTGTGTTTGTTAACTACAAAAGCATGATGTTTACTTTTAATGAATTTCAACATTCCATGTCTTTATCTAATGCTTCCACTCATGATTATGATGTTGATGTTATGATATTTATTTTCTCACCCATTTTTCATGTCTCTTATTCATTGTATTACTAGTATTTTATCTCAACCCTTATTTTTATGTATATCCTCGGGTTAATACTCTTACCAAGCACTATACAGGGGCCTATAAGAATCTAGAGAATAAGGAATTAAATAATTTTTTATGTTTTTTATATAAAATTTATTTATAGTCTTAATTTTTTCCAAACACTAATCCTTTGGATCATGGATTTGTAGAACTATTATGTTTATTATGTTTAAAATTATGTAATATTCATGTAATAAAATTTTCGGTCTCTATAACCAATATATATTTCAAAAATAATCGATTTATAATGAAAAATAGTATAGGTATATATTTCTCATCATGTTAAGAATCAAAACAACAAAAATTCATACATATGATACTATGATTTAAAAAAAGTTCAATCTCAGAAAATATAATCTATTCACATTACATGGACTCATCTTCCTGATAAAGAAGTCACCTAAATGTATAGATATCAAAGTATCAAAGGATTAAATGTTAATAAAAATGATAATTCATTAAGGAATGTATTTTAGTCTTTTAGATTCAATATCAGAAATAAGGATCACCATAATCAAGAAAAAATGTGATAAAATAAACTAGTTATGGCCTACTAGAAACCTCTGTGATCATCTATATCATAATGCATCATCAAATGAAAACAAATATATTATGACAAGGTTTAGTTTATTGGGGATAAAATACAAATTTAACAGCATGTTACTAGAGATTCAATAAGAAAGACATGGACTGATGCATGATAGGATTGCAATAGATTCTTCTATGGTGTTTTAAAAACCATATTAATGAAAATTGTTAAACCATAAGCTTCCAAACTAGAAATATATTATGATTTCTAATGTAGCCCTATTTTCCATTGGAATGATTCATGAGAGAAATTTCCACTAAAAATTTTCATCATAATATATAATTAACCATGATAAAAATAGAAAAAAAATATTCCCATATATTCATATGAATTATCATCCAAAACATCACACAAAAATCAAGAGAACATGGAATATTAAAATAAACAAGGAAAGCCTCAAACAGATTCCATATCACCATCAGGATCAGCAAGTTCAGTTTGAGGATCCAATAAATGGGTAGATATATCTTTATTCATCTCATGGGAATCCCCATTGAATAAAATTTATTGGTATCCCAATTGATTAAATATATGATAGGTATTTATTTTTTTCTTTACATTATGGATTATTATAACTTGGTTTCCAACATTGGTGAAATAGTTGGCGCTTCATCCTGGAAAAATCAAAAAAGGAAATACAAGTATATCTTTTAATACTACCACTCACCTAGTAAAATGTAGCACCATTAAAATTTACCATTATCATGCTTCCTCTATTTACTATAGGGATTAGGGAAATATCAATCACCTCAAACACTCCATAGAAATAAAATTTTACTCTAAAATATTTCCTCACCAACTCTTTATAAGTTTTATGGTCGTGTAAGTACATTACTGATATGATAAATTTTTGAAGAAATCTTCCAAAATATCAGACCTTCAAGAATTATTCCATGTCTATATATAGGAGATATGACATCACATTATAAAACAAATTAGTTTTATTTTAACTGATGAGAAACCTTACCAGAGTAAATAAAATTTTATCACCCTCTCTACTTTAATAACATTGTTGATGTAATGATGAATAAATAGTTCCTTATAACCCTCCGTGATTCAGACAATCTGTGGCTTCATCTAAAATATAAAATTTCAAAAAATTCCTCTTAGAACAACCAGAATGAAATTAATAATAATATGTTTAATTGAATCTATAACCTCTAAAAAATGAAAATAACCTCAATCATTATTACCATTATTTTACTCCTATAGAGTTATAATACTGATGGAAATGATATTGATACATATTTTTTTAAATATTAATTAAAATTTTAATTCCAAGAATAATTGGAAGATCATGATTCTATATAATAGGAGTAAATGAAGAGGATGACTCACAAAGATCAATATCAGGCAGGGAATCTACATGTGGTAGACTACTCGAATCTTCTGATTTTTAATCCTTTAAAACATAGTGGGGGTATAAGGAAATATACAATAAATCATAAAAAAATTATAAAAAAATTAAATCAAAAAAATATGAAAATAAAACTAAAATAATATGTCAATATCTATATATCCAAAAAAACTCATCACTTCAAAAACATTAACAACACCTCATCAAATTAAAATTAATATGAATATTTTAAAATGATCATGGGAAACAACTTGATCCATCCATTGAATATTATATCCAATAAAAACATAAAATATTATTTAATACCTTTTATCAAAATCTAAAATAATATTTTTAGAACATTTTATAGTACCAAACATTTTTCAAATATGTCTAATCATAACCCACACCCCAATCCATTCTATTTTGAGAATAATTTATAATATAATCATATTATCATGAATTCAGTGTTATTTAAGAGGAAATTTTAGGGTTTTATTGAGAAAATAAAAATTTAAATCATTTAAACCACAATTAATAACCAATGTAACTACTCTATTTCATCCTAAAAATATTAAGAAGGAATAATAACATCTCAAAACATAATGAACCAAAACAAAAAAAAATCATAGAAATAAAAAAAAATCATTATTTCATTACATAATCTAAATAACCATGTGATAGATGTGTCATACTCGATGGCATGTTTTTTGGATTGGTCTTCATGGCCTACAAATAGTTTTCTATACTGGGCACATTAATTTTGTAAATTTATCTTCCATTCCACATGAAACATTCAACATTATATTTCTCAAAAATCACCATAGAAATAAATTAGTAAAAAACTAAAAATATTAATAATAACCTCAAAAATATTTCAATAATAGATCTTGATTACATTATGTAAACATCTTGGACTACATTATATACTCATGTTTCTTCCTATGATGGAATAATGAGGTAGTATCCCATGATCTATGTTTTTATTTTTTTTTAAATCAAATATACGTTCTATATAAAATCCAAAATAAAAAATGTTCACTGATACAATTTTTTTTAGAACCAAAAAAGGCCTCCCAAGATTTAAGAACTCGATTAAGATAATTATAAGGCCTGAGGGGGTTTCTGATCACATGGGATGGTAAAAATATCCACGAAATTAATGATTAATCTATGGTAATTATTTTTTATAATATGTAAATCAATAAAAAATAACCCTCACTAGATATTATTACACGACCATTCCATTTAAAGGAAGGATGAGAAAAAAATATTTAATTTAACGTAAAATGAGAAACCTAACATGGAATTAGAAGAAATATTCATCTCACATAAATCACATAATAAAAAAATAACAAAACAAAAACCTCACTGAATTATAAGGAGAAGTCCTGATAATAAATAAAAAATATGAGCTGGGTTATACATTGAAATTGAAAAAAATAACAAATAGACATCACAACTAAAAATCGCCATAAAAAATAGAAATATCACCATTTTCTACCTCGATCAATCTAAATTGGGAATCTAATAACCAATTATAATAGCAAGTGGATCATGGATAAACATGTAATGAAATAGGCATGACAAAATATTCCCATTAGGTATCCTCCCCACACCCCTTGAAGCACATAAAAAACCTTTTCATGTAATTTATATCCATATGTAAAAATAATCTTTTCATTTCCTTTTATGAAAATCCAGTTTATATTAATTGAAAAATCTTAAATCAAGAAATATTAAAATCTATTAAAAAAATTTAATATTTTTTTTAAACTAAAATCTATATAAAATATAAAATTTTGGGAGAAATAATAATGCATCAATAAATGTATTTTAAAACTAAAATTTCTATAAAAATGGATTGAAATAAATTTTATTTTTCAAACATGTTAAAAAATATAAAATGAAGTCATAAAAATATTTATAGAACATATAATCAAAATAATATCATGAATTATGGGTTCTTATAATCCCTTGGGTTGATCTGGAAAATTATTAACATACTTAATATAAATAAAATTTTAGTGTAAAATTTTATTAACCATACTTAACTCAAGGTTTTAGACTAGGAATCCAAACACAAAGGCAACACCATAATTATAGATACTCTAAACTATAAGGGGGTTAGCAGTAGAAAAATCATAAAGTACTTCCAAAAGAATTTATAGGACTCCCTCTTAACTACCACATCTTCCCATGAAAATAAAATATAGATAAGTCGGCCATTATTACATATAATATAACCATAATAATAAATAGATAAACATTGAACTCACCATAATCCATCCTTCAAAAGAAAAGACCACAATTTTCATGTATAATAAATTTGAGAAAACAATCCACTGATGTGGTAAAAATGAAATAATGTCATCATATGTCCTCATTATGTAATAAAATGAGGGGGATATTTCAGTTTCCAACATAATAATAAAACCATTTGAATATTCCAAAATGGAATTACAAATTTTTTATCAAAACATATTTCAAAAAAAAATCAACCAACTCATATAAGAATCATAAAATCACATGTAAAGACCTGAAATATCCATGTAAAAATTTCTCTAAATATATGGGAATTTTACGAGTCCGTGAAAATTAATGTTGAGTGATTCCGAGGCCCGAAGTGCCCAGAATGAATTTATGAACTTTTCTTCTGGTACGTTCAGTAAACGTACGAGTGGGTTTTTCAAACTTTTGAATTGGTGCTCAGAATTGAAATCTAAGGACACTATTGAACTCACAGCGCCTTTAGTTTCTTAAGGAGACCTTCACCTTGACCGTAGTAAGTCAAGGGTGAAAGATAGAATTTTGGTCCTCGTGAAGGAAATAAATAAAATAAAATTGTGTAACATTTTATTTTATTTGGAACTCCCGTGTGGATGTTAAGAGGTGGTGACCACTAGTACTAAACCTCCCATGAGAGGTTATGGAGGTGGGGACCACCAGAATTAACCTCCCATGTGGGTTATGGTTATGGGGACCACCCAAGGCTAAAACCCCCTGAACTCCTCTCTTTATGGGAGAAAAACCTCTTGAACTCCACCAATTTATTTGTTCCACCCCCTTAATTAATTATGTCACCCCCATTAATTAATTAATATATTTCGAAATTATTCCAACAAACATAATAGATGGCGTAATCTATTATTTTGGGATACTTTTCATTTTGGTGGAATTGGGAGGGAGAAGCTTTGGGGGATTATTCTCTCCAATGAAGAACGTTCCTCCAACGAAGAACACCGACACACAACTTCGAATTATTCCTCAGGACATCCTCCAATGGTCTAAATCTTCAACAATGATGAACCACCTCCATCGAAGAGCATTTATGTGATGAACAAGCTCAGGATCGGAGGCGTGTGGCGGGCGCGATGAACGTCGACAACTTCAACATCTCTCATCAACATCAACAATCAAACGAGGTAGAGGTTGTTATTGAATTCATGAAATTTCTTGATTAAATTCCTCATTCTTGGAAATCATGGTGAACTCTGATCAACCAAAATGAGTTGATCCATGGTTTGTATGAAATTGTAGAGTTTGACATTATTGTTTCATGATTATGTTGAGTCGCTTGCTACCACCCTAATGCGGAGGGTGCGGTCCAAACAAACATGGACCGACCCCTATGTCATTCTCCTTTATTGGTGTGTTCTTCGTGATAGTGATGGAGACCAGTGCCGACGTTTGGCACCAGTGCAACATGAGAACAGCGGCTGGCACCACCGCCAGCCGCGACGAAGGGGACGGCACACGGCACGCCGCTTCGCGGCGCTGCCGCCCTGCGGCTCCACCATCGGCGGCCCCACCGCGCCACCCCGCGGCCCTGCCACGCTGCCCCACAGCCCTCTTCAGTCCTTCATGACCCTCCATGGCCCTTCGTGGCCTCGCGGCCCTCCACGACCCTTCATGGCCTCGCGGCCTCCTCTGGCCTCTGCGGCCCCCGCAGCCCCTACGGCCCTCCACGGCCCCTCGCGGCCTGTTGGGCTGCCCAGCGCGGGTCGGTCCAGACCCAGTGGGCTAGGCCACAATTCGGGTTGGGGCAAACACAGCAAGTCGGGTCGGGTTGACCCAGACCGGGTCGGACGAGACCCAGACCCACTTCGACCCAATACTTTACTTTGGCCATAACTTTGGCATCGGGCACCCGTTTGACAAACCGTCAGCGACACTGAAAACCTTAGATCAAGACGGTTCTTTTGAGTATACCTCACTGGAGATTTGGGTTGTGATGGGGTATGGTCGGTTTGGATCAAGCACAAATCCAACTGGTCCCCTGGGACTAAAAGGATAATAACTCACAGACTGGGCGTCTGATTGACGCACCGTCTGTTGCATTCAGAACCCTATGATTTGGACGTCCTTTTAGATACTTGTTCACAGAACTTCATGGAAGTTGCAGTATCGACCATTATCTTGTAGAGATAACCCTCTCAGAGAAAAGTGAGCATAGTGAGGGAATATTGTAGCTAGCTATGACATGAATTATGAATAGTGATCCTGTGTGGGTCAGCACCGAGCGATCCTGTGTGGGTCGGCACCTAGAGATCATGTGTGGGTCAGCATTGATCGATCTTGTGAGGTCCAACACTGAGTGATCCTGTGTGGGTTAGCACCAAGAGATCTTGTGTGGGTCTGATGAGGATTTAGGATCCTACGTCGGTCTGCCTCTTAACGGAGTAAGATGATTCAGTAGTTATATCTAATCATATTTTCTACCGTATCTAAGTTATAACTGGTGTGAGATGATTCATACCTATGTGGTAATTCCCTTCGTGGTAATACCTTGGGGATATTCTTCTATGTGGCGTACTTGTGTGGTACTTACCTTCATGGTAATCCTTCCTTTATGGAACAGTTGAGCTTTGGGTTTTTGAGTTGGACTCTGTATTTTCCTCGTGATTGAGATGGGTTTACTTGATAACTTAGATATATGTATGGTAATATACCTAAGTAGGGTGGACAGTTGATTCCTTTCTATATGGTTTATCTTTTGTGGATTTTGTGAGACCTTGAGGGTCTCGGGGTCCCTACAGAGAATCGTTATACTCACCCCTGCATGGTCTATGCCTGCACCTTGTTGTGTTTGGTGAAGACAACGTACAGCGCTAAGTATAGATGAGAGTACCCGGACTGGAGGTAGCTTGGAGGTGTACCTAGACGAGTCATACCTCAGAGACAACCATTCGAGAGTTGTACCTACCATTCAAGTAGGATCCTTTGCGGGTGATCACAGGAGCTGTTCCAGTATACATATACTATCAGTTGTCTTGTACTTTCCAGTTTTCCTTGTACTATCCAGTTTGGCTTGTATTCTGGCCTCTTACTGTACTCACTTTGTTTACTGTTCAGTTTACTTGAGTTCATATCTTGATGTGTGTTTGGTTGCGTGTTCTTACAGGTTATAAATGCAATGCCTTCCCAGTTTTAGGTAATACGCCTTCGGTGCTAGTCGCCAGCCCCTGGCCTATGGAAGGCGGGCTTGGGGTAGTCATGACACGGGCCCTGGGAGAGGGGTCTTGACATCTCATGAGTTTTATAGTTGTTCAATACCCCTTTAAAGAATCAAAAACACCCATAAAATTGGGGAATTCTATCAAAAGAGAAAAATATGAATTAATTGAACACTTTGTGTTCTTGGAATTAGAAAATAATTTTTATTTTTCAACATAAAATTGAGAATCACTCAAATTCATTTAAATCTAAATGAAAAATTCACAATACACTGTTAAAATAATAAAAACTAAAGAAAAATGATTGCTTAAAATCATACGTAGTAATGGATTTAATATTAAATTCATATACATTCAAAAACCAACATTTAATCAGATGTTTTTTGGAAACTAGTTTTTTATCAACCCAAATGTTACCCACGAAGGTTTTGAAATCCAAAAGGAACCTTTTAAATCACTAAAAAATCAATACCCCTAATTAAATATAGTTAATAGTGAACCATAGGTCACCGTGATATTTACATGATACAAAAATATGAAACTGATATAAAATATTTAGAAGAATGAATTTATATTGGATTACCTGAAGTAATTTTCACCACACCTAGAAAAAATTATTTAAATCACTAAATGATTATAAGGAAACTAGATGAGAGTCCACATGAGTTCATGTGGTGTATTTAAGTGAGGGGGGAGAAGGATTTTTTATAAAAATAATAAAGGTATAATTTTTATAATTTTGAATTTATAATGTTCTATAAAGGATACATATTTTGGCCTCATATTTTACAAAACTATGCTCCAATAATTTTATCCTCACTCGATCGAAATGGGAATAATGCATTGATTGGCTACAATGTTTGGAAAACTCTGTGCTAGGCGTGAAAATATGCACTGAAAACAATTTTAATTTTTTTACATAGTAAGCCACATGATTAAAACTAATGGTATTATAGGACTAAAATCAAAAAAAATTATAATTCAAGAAGACATTGAATAGAATTTATAGGGCTTAGATAAAAAAATACATAAATAAATAAAAATGAAATATAAGTTGTGGATGTGATACATTCAATGATTTCAAAAATTACTCAAAAATCATTACATCAATTTTATTTCTTCCTAGGAAATAGAAGTCCCAACCATTACATCACATACATGTATATATTATCCTTAATATCAAATATCAAAGGCATTCTTAAAAAATAATCATAATACTTTTTCCAAATCTAGGGTGATATAATGTAAATCCAAATCAAATATGACATGATTTTCTATATCTTTTAGAAAATCGCCCCACCGAAGACTTCATAAGAGTCTCTACCCAACACAATGGTATGAAATGGTTTTGAACAAAGAATTTTATAAATGATTACATATAGGTTGATTACTAGTAATTATAATTATAAAACTACTACACATAATTAAAGATAATCTTACTGATATATCTAAAAATTATAGACACATTCTTTCTGAAAATCATTCAATATCTGAAAAAAATCATCTATCCATCCTAATGAAGACAATAACTAGTAATGATTTTAAATTTATATCCTAATGATTTTTTAATCCCTATCTATCTATAATGATATAATTAAAAACCACATTAATTTTTACAAATTCATTTACCTTATGATTTAAAAAATAACAGTTTAAAATATGTTTTGAATAAATATGAACTAAATCAATTTCATTATATTAGTTAATAATACTTGAAAACTATAATTACTCCATTGTGATCTTGTATATATAGTCATAAAACCTATAGAATATCCACCCATTTCATGTCCATAATGGATAAATTATATAATGACCATATCTTTCAATAATGATCCAATGTAACAACTAGAAAATTAAACAATGAGAAAAAAATCTAAAATGGTCTTATCCACCCCATATTACTCTAATTAACACATGATATCATAAATTATCTTAGATTCTCCTTGATGTATCACCTAACCCATATTGAGAAAATATTTTGGAACATCATTCCCTTCCTCTATAAAAAAACCATCCATCCCAATAAATATAGTTTTAAATATGGAATATCCAATCATCCATTGATTGTCACCACACCGTTTAGGGTTTCATTCATCATCTTACACACCCCAATAGAAATTTATACCCCTATTACTCTATACAAGAATGAGGATATCACATTGAAGGTGTAGATAAAAACAAAATATTATATCTCCTCCACATCTATGATAAAATGTAACATTAATCCTATCATTCACCACTACTCACTAGATCTATTTACTTCTAGAGTCCATGCATTCCTAATAAAAGGACAATCCACCTCATTTACATTCTCTTGTGTATAAATAAACTCATAATGAGAACATTTAATGTTCACTAGGAACCAAAATTGTCTCATATTGAGATCAAACTATAATAAAATATACCTTAAAAAATAATGATATGTTTGTATGATGAATTTTATATAAATAATATACTTCCTCAATCTCTTTGAATAATGACCTGTAGTTTCAAGTTTTAATCAATATCAAGAGTATTTCGCCTCTTTAGGTTTAATCTATATAAACCCATGTGTAAAAAACTTATATCCTTGAATTAAAAATATCCCATTCATGATTTGGATGTGTTTCATTACACTTCATAGAAAAAATTGGATTTAGGGAGTAGTGAAAATGTGGAAATTCTTAGTATACTCTTCACCTACCAAATTTATAATGCACAATTTACTTCACCATAAATCATTATATCTATATAGTCCACATAGATCATAGTAAAAGTACAATTAATAATCCATAAATAAATAAAATAAAATATTAATCAATTCATAGGAAAATATTTATATCAAACTTATTGTTAAATATATTAAAAAAAATTATCACCCTTCCCTTTTTATGATCAACTAATATTTCATTTTCCAAAACATAATGGGAATTAAAATTTTCTTCTTAGATGAAAAATAATCATTTCATACTTATTATATATATCTTTTAGTCACATTAAATTTCAAGATATATTTCTTTTTCCCCATAATTTTCATATAACAACGAATATGTAAGGGTATCATTCCTTAATATAAACAAAATGGCACACATGCCCTTACAGATAATCCAGTTGTTCGACTACATTAAAAATGTAGCTGCATTAGTTACACAAAAATGTAGCACTAAATATAATTGATGGGAATTTCAACTTCAATATTATGTTTTTTTTAATATCATATTTTTTAACCATAACAAATGATACACTAATTGATGGTCAATATTATATTACCTATAGGATTCCCTTAAATAGATCAATAAATAATTGATTCTGGGTAAGGGATATATTTTCATCACCAATAACTTTTACATTTCATGATATTAATTATATAACATTAATTTAAAATTAAATTTCCTAAAAAATAATATTTGTGTTATACAAGGAAAATTTGTTTGAAAAAACTAACTTGTACTCATGGTCGACCAGTTAAACTAAAAATATGATTATATCATATAGTTTCATGTGGTAATATGATAGTGAAATTGGGTTCATATCAATAATACGGTCAATGAATAATTTAACATCTCCACTTGGTCACAACATATGAAATTCATCTAAAAATAACAAGAATGATATCTACCAATCATTAAAATATAGGATAACAATTTCCTTCCATTGTCCAATGTATCAGGGCCACTAAATAGTTTCATATGGATATAGAAACACTCTCATCATCCACATCATACTAAAATTAATATCTCACTCTCCCATGAACGAATTGGTAGTCTGATCATGAGATTCAATCGGATCAGATAAACTTTATTTATTGATATGAGATGGAAAATTACTCAACTAAACTACCACAATGATCAATTTACACATTTCAATCTCAAGAACTAAGATTTCCTATCATATATCCCAATTAATAATAATAATTTTTTTGGATGAACACTAAAATAGTTATTAAATTGTTTCACCCTATAGATTATTTATTCTCATTTAATATGGAATCAAATCCACATGAAATACCAATTAATCAATTAATCATTTAGTGAATATTAAATCTGATGATCAAGTATTAAATAATTATTTTCTTCTGAAACTATCACAATTTTGTTACACACAATTGAAGGAATTATATCAAACAAAACCTCATATGATTCCTCTATAAATGAATTTTGTTGAAAAACTATATTGATGTACCAAATTGCATTACTAACAATACATTCATTTTATTCCATTAGTGGTAGACATATAATTAAATATTGACTACTTATAAATCCTTGATACATGAACATAGTTTGATTAACTACTACTATTTTTAATGGTAAATTTTTATAAAACATTATTACATGGATTACCATTATTAATTAGTAATATGTTTGAGTTTGAGCCATTCATTTTGTATTTGTATTTCATAATTATTCATACTGGGAACATTTCTATAAATCATATACCTAATATACATGATAGGATTCACCATTAAATAACCCTTATATGTCATTCAATTTCCTATTTTTTCCTAATGAATTAATTTCTTCCTCCACATGTATGATTAAGAATGGTACTCACCTTCATTGTTTATACTGTAACTGCCTCTAAAATAGGTAATTCAATAATATCCTCTGTTTATGTATATTTATTTGATATGATAATCCTCAACTGTATATATGATCACAACCACATATCTACCCTCTACACCGGGATATTTTTATTTATTAATAAATTCAGATCATATTTTAAAAACTATAAAAGTTTAGTTTTATATTTCATAAAAGGCCTAATTCCTTTCTCAAAATCAAAAACATTGTTTTTTTTAGCAATATTAAATGATCCAAGAAGTGTTCATCAATTTTAATCATCTATAAGACCTTCCAAATGATATAATTATCAGAATTTACCACTATATTTTAATCCAAAAAAATTCATAGTAAATATCTCTAAAAAATATTCAAAATCAACCATTCGGGTTTCAAGTGACCATAAAAGACTAATGTTAAAATGATATTATTTGACCACTCTTCTTCGTAATATATCCTATATAACCTCTTAATTATTGTTAATTTTACATTTGAATCATTTTGGCCTAAACCAAATCCCTAAAATTATATTAATTTGAGTCTTTGAAATATACTATGATAACCTAACCAACAACACATACTAGTTGAGGTTACAAAAATGTAATCTCCACCAATCATTTTCCATTTCTAGTTAATACTATTCTAGGATGAATGATTCATTTTCACACAATTTACCTATTTTAAAAAAACATAATATCAGATTGTGAATATCAATAATAACTACCATTCCATACTACCTAATGATGGTGTGTATACTGCTAAGAAAATCACTCCAGCTTACATTATTACATTAATTCAAAAAATATTTTCTGAAATCAATGTTAAAATAAATTTTGAAGAAAAATATTAATTCATTGGAAATATTTTTTCAAGTAAGAAAATTATTTTATTTCGGACAATTTTCATGTGATGTGATCATTACCATAAAAATTTTAATTTATTAAATTTGTATATCTATTACTTATATGGGTTTAATACAAAACATATAAAAGTAGTAGGATGTAATCAATGAAATTTTTTCAATTTATAAATCTTGGCGATTTATTGTCCTCTATTTAAAAGGTATATATATCATTTATGGGTAAATACCATGTTCTAACCTCTTAATTCAATATTCATTCCATGATATACTTTCTATAAACTAAAATAGAATTTTAGATACTCCCTTTATATAACCTAACATGGGATCCTATATCTTGAGACCTGATATATGATGTCATATGGTTATAATAACACAACATGATAACCATAAGATGCTGATAAACATTGAAGGATTGAAATTCACAATTAAAGAATTATTTTACATAAAACATAAACTGTAAAATCAACATGAATTTTATACTACATATGATTCGTGTAAATTTTTTAACTTTTCACCATTCCTCATTTAATTTTGATAATTTTTTTATATTATAGAAGATTATAGGGGATTGGGGCTCAGTTTTGAAAATATGGGTAGACTAACATGAAATCTATGATTTTATAGGTGTCCCTTGGTACCCATTTAACTTTCCTTAGGTACTCTGGTTTCCCAATATGGGGGTTAATTTTCCCCTATAAGGTCATTGGGTTATCGAAGACCCTATGGTGGCTACCCATGTGGAACCAGATACCCTATGGAATTTGGGTATACATTAGGTACCACCTAGTTGGTTTTTAGATAATATTTAATTTATTTAATTTAAATTATTTTATATAAATGGAAGCTTAATTTTTTTGGATGAGTAGTAGACAAATACTCATCTTACCTTCTAATACATTCTCATACTTCTTCATGTGGATATATTTTGTTTTTTCTAATTTTGGTTTCATTAATCCTATTGTGTAGCATATAGTAAGGATATCGTACATCATCCTTATATTCTATGTTTTTTCTTTTTATCATTATCCATTAATTATACTATATTTTCGGATTACGCTAGAATCTCCAACATCATTCATTAGAGTAAAATTTTATAGGTAAAATCACTCTGGTATTATCATTTGATTTCATGGTAGGTCTTCACTAACCATTCCCAATGGGTTCAATATATTCCCTCATAATGGGTGTTTCCTTAAGGATGATTAACTCCTTCATCTCAATCATTTGGGAAGATATGAGTCTTCATTGGGTATCAAAAACCACACTGTTAAGGGAAATTCTAAAGGGTTTTGATAATATTCCTTCCATTTATAGTGGAGAAAGTGATATTTTATTATATGAATTCAAATATCATTTTTTTGACAAGTAATGTATTCTCTATATAATGATAGAAAATTTTTAATAAAATAGTATTAAATTCCAATAAATGATAGACTGTAAAATTTTCATAAAAACACTCTAAAAACACAAACTAGGGAGGAGTCCAAAAGATAGATTATAGTGATTTCACCACATGGTGTTTTATTAGATATAACTACTTCAAGAATTTAGGAAATTATTTAATAATTCTTTAAAGAATCAGGACATAAAGGAATGCATAGAAACTAAATTAAGTAAATATTTCAATATTATTGTGTGACTAGTGTATATAGCTTGTACAACTTTATTTTTATGATCCCCCATAGTAGTGCTGACTATGTAAGCTTCCCATGATCCTTTATTTTTGTTGTATGATTACATTAATTATACCTAATGATCCATAGTTTTTTACACTATATGTAGTAGTTTCAATATTCCTTGATGAATAATAATAGGACCATACAATATTCATAGACATGGGTCTCAATTTTTTCTATCATATTCATTTAATTATTAATTTTTATTTGTCATTCATAACCATTAATACCTTCTCATACATTTTTGAATCATTTCATTAATCCCTCGATACTATTTCATGGAGTTTCCATCATCATAACTTAATTGTATGTTATTGGATATTCATTTCACCCGTATCACTTGATCCCCCAACTTCAAACTCCGTATTTTATTTCTTACCTCCATTTCAATGGGGATATTTTCTAATCTATATCACAAAATTAAGAGCAAACCAAAATTATTCTTCAATAATCTTAGTGTCTTGGACAACTAAATTTTTTTAGAAATGTGGTTTTAATCCACTAATTAATATATCCTCTTAACATCATTATTAATAATAAAAAATGATGTTTAAATTTCATGAATTATAATATTTTACATATATGTTGTGAAATAATACTTCTCTTTATAACTATTATTTATAAATTCTATTCGCATATTTTTATAGAGAGTTTGAGGAAGAAATGTGTTATAAAATATATCCTTAATTTTTTTCATAATGTTTTATCCACTCTGTACTTTGGATTTTTTTTATGATTGATTTCAACCATTATTCAAAATCACCATCAATATAGAAGATTCCCTAAGTATCTTTATCCTTCATGGAATATTTATGTATATAAAAGATATTTTCCTTATAGGAGAACCATTTTCCCACAACAAGTATATTGGGATATCTACTAAATGATTCTATAAATTTATACAACGAATAATTGGATAATTGTTGACTATTTGGTAATAATGATCATCCACATTATTCTAGTAATTATTCATAACATAAGACTAGTGATTATTTACTACCATATGATTTTTAATTCCACTTGTAATTGATTTGGGAATATCATTAAAATAATAGTTTCTTTTTTACATTCCATGGTTTATTGGGATAGATTATCCTAGTTTCTACCATTTTCAAATAATTTAAATGGTGGAACAAAACATATATCAATAAATCATATATAAATTAAATATTCATATTTTTACATTAATATTAACATAAAATCCAAAGAGGTCATTATGTTTATCATATGCCATGTTTTATTATCCTATTTTTCAAGTCTACAAAACCTATCTCTCATACAAACTATAAATAATCACATATTTTGTATATGATTATGAAATCATTTCTATTATAATTAACATTACAATAATATATTCCAAAATCTAAATGATTAGTTTCTTTTAAAAAATATGTTTATAAAACATGATTACATAATAAATTTTAAACATTATTTATATTATTCACCATGTGACTCCTAAAATCATGACTAATCCTTTTAATAAACATACTAACATAAGGTAATATATCAATTAAATGTTGAGAAAAAATATATGTTATGAGAAGAATAATAGGGATGGTATTTGAGTCATGAATTAATATAATACATGGATGACAATGATAATCATTATAAAAAAATAATAATAATATCATCATTATCATAAGTATGAGGGATTCATATGAAAGAGATGAGGAATATGAAATATGAATAATAAACAAATATCATAATAATGAGGTAAAAGAAGACACATAAATTTTGAAAAAATCAAGTATCATATTCGTTCATAACATAAGATTACAAATTATTAGTTCATAATTTTTGAACATATCTACAATTATATCTTGTTATAATATACATAATTTGACGAGATATATCATATTACCAAATTAATAATGGGAAAATATAATTTTTAACTGATTTTCCACATCATATAATCCTTTTAATCATGAAATCAACATTGCAAAGTAAAGTTTATCAATCATAGTTATTACATAAAATAAAGAGAAAATAATGGGTTTATTAATATTGTCATAAGGTATATTTTATGGAATAAATCATTGATATTCCTAGAAATAAATAAAAAATGAATTATATTTATGTATATGTGTATAATTAACAATTTAATGATTATATATCATGGAGAGGAGGAGAATAAACATAAGAATAATGAAAGAGAGTAGTGAAGAAAAAATTATCATTAAAAATCATCAATGATTTTTTTAAAGTCATCTAAATGATGTATGAAAATTAATAACTATACATGAATAAAATTGAAAGAATGTTGGAATACATTTCAGAACATTTTTTATTAGAATCAATATAAATGATAAAAGAGGAGAATATAAAATCAAAAGGGGAGTTCAGTTCAAAATTCCCCTTACAATAAGTCATGTTTTTCATTTTCATGCTTATGCTTCTGGTATAATAATCCTTTTGTAATTAAATTAAAAAAATATTTTTTTACTTTATATTTTTATTCAACATTTAAATTTTATTTATTTATTTTTTGATAATCTTGAAACTATTCAATGAAATTTTTCATTGAATTATCTCTTTTTTATTTTGGTTTTTCCTTTATTGATTCATTGTAATTTATATTTTTTAAAAAATTATAGTTAAATGCATAGAATAATATTATATAAATTTATAAATACAATATAGTTTATAATAACAATTTACATAGGTTGTTTTACGTAATCCATTGACAATATCTATATAAGTAGACAAAACCAACCATTAAGAGGAAATGTCAAAAACTGTCTATAAAGAGAGTACATTTATATTAAATGTAATAAAATCATTACAGCATATCAAAAAAACATCAATATATTATATACATATAAATTAAATATGTTGGGAATATAAAAATAAAAAGTAATTAGGATATTAGATGGAGGAAGTGAGAAAAAATGAAAAGAGCATACAGCGGGATTACCTCTTCATTCAATTTTAACTCCATTACTACAGAACTAAATCCTTTTAGAATTGGAATAGGATTACTAATGAATGTACCTAAGGATCCAATGATACGTTGTAGGGGATAATCGTGTAGATAATGGGCTTTGAGAAATGGATTCAAGGGAATTTTCAAATTAAAGGGAGAGGATGAATTTATACATGAGGGAAGGGGTATTTTCAGATTAAATATTTAATAAATTATTAATTCTAATGAAAAAAAATGATATTATAATTTTTCAATTTATAAAATGTAATTTTTTAAAAATCAGTTTTTCTGGGAATTTAAAGCTATATATGTAATGGATTTATTAGTTTATATAAAAGAGAAGAATAAAATAGAAAATTGATTGGATACTTCACATATTTTGATTTTCTATGTAAATTTATTTACATTATAAGTTTTGTCTATATTCTTTAAATAATTTTGTTTTCTTATTTAATTAATGCATGGTTAATAGTCAATTTTTGGATTTATTTTGTCGTCATTACATCATTACAATGTTGTAAAACATTCGGTATCTATAAACTGTATTTTTATTATTCATATAGAAATTTATTTATCTAGAAAATTGTTAAAAATAAAATATGGGAAAATTTTCAAATGAAGATTCCAAATGATGATTTTATTTTTGAAAAAAATTTAATTTTAATTATTTCCATAAAATTATGATCTTTAAAAAATACATTGAAATATAGATTATCAAAATTTTACGTATACATTATTCCAGTTTCTTAATTTTAATATTTTTTTTCCAAAACATAAATATTAATATTTATATATTTTTTTAATGTTAAATATTATTCTCATATAATTTTATTTATCAAATATTTAGGTTACTACTACAGCAATCATGTAACCTTTATTAAATTTAAGGTTACTATCCATTGTAGACTGTTTCTATATTTCAATGAACATATTGGTATTATAAATCCTACAAGTAACTCATATTTATTTCATTCATCATTCACATCAATTAATATCAATGTCTAATATCCATATTTTTTAAAAAATATGACTATATTTAAAAAATTTATATCATTTTTACATTTATATTCATTGGTATGATAATTAAAATACATGAAAACGATCCCAATTTATTGATTCTACTTATTTTAATTTATTGGTTTTATTTTTTCATTATACTATATTCCATTTTATAGAATATATATATATATATATATATCATTATGGGACTTTTCTTCTGTTTATTAAATAAAATAGTGATCATATTTATTCTTATGAGTTTTATTTTATATTCTATAGGTCAATATATAACACCTATATTTAGAAAATAGAAATATCAGGTAGGATAGTTTATGTTGTTGTAGGTATTTCATGAGTTTCTCTCAATTGATGAACATTTCAGCTCTTTATCCAAGGAGGAGGTGGGTGTGTAGTATGTTTGGTAATTTTTAAGTACATTATATTCTCACAAAAATGATATACGAATATTAACCCATATATAATGGATTTTTATCATTGAGTATGTTGGATACTAGAAAAGTGTTAATGAATTTTTACTAGATAAAATACTTTTATGAATTTTCCCATTCTTTATAACATCATTTGGTTTGCATCAACATTTTACATTTTCAATTATTGAATATTAATTTTTTAAAACAATTTAAAAAACCTCATCTCTCATCATATTCATTATAATATTAAAACACTAAATATTCAATAAAACATTATGAATACTAAGTGTCATAAAATAATATCACTAAGAGATAATGACAGAAATCTATTTTTCTAATCTAGGAGGAAAAAATTTTAAGTTTTAATAAACCTATGTTAGCTGTGTAAAAATATAACACTATTTCCAAGGATATTTCTAGTCCTTAAAAATATATCTCTTTAAAACATTAAATAAATTTTATATGCTTTCATTTATATAAAAACACAGTGAAATTAATTCCTTTATTTGTGAATAATATAAATTTAAATTATATTTCATGTTCTCAAATATCAAATTTGTAAGAGTAATCAATTTATAATGAAAAAATGACCGTAGTTATAGAAGATAAATGGTGATATAAATTAGATAAGAAACTAAATGAAATTTATAGTAGAATATTTGTGGTTATATAATGAAAAAAAGTTTAAAAAACAAGAGAAGGTAAAATAGAGGAAGAAAAAACTCCACTTATGTTTCATGTTAATGAACCCAATGATGGTCAGAATGAGTGATTTTCAAATCAAATATATATCCTCTCTCTAAAACTAGATTATGAGGTCACTAATTAGAACATTAAAACTAATAAACATATGTAAGATCAATAATATATATATATATATATATATATATTGGAGTAATTTTGTATATGGTATCTGAAAACAAGACTCTCCCATCATTGAAGAAAAAAATAATGACCAGTCTACCACTCCCATGAAATTAAAGATGAAAACACAAATGTGTTTGAATTTGAATAATTAATTGTTTGTTTTAAATATATATTGATAAATCTAATAAGAACTCTAGGACGAACTATACATGGATGAGGAACTGATAGTTAATCTGATATAGAGACATAGTTCAATAATTTAAAAATATATATATATCTGTGTGTGTGTGTGTGTGTCTAGATTTATTTATAGATTATATAATATTAACTACCACTATATTGATTTTGTTAAATCACCCAACCCATGAATTACCCTAGAGTGTGATAAATAATCTGAGAAATCACATGTATAGGAACACTTGAAGCTCCCAGAATTATATTAAAACATATTAATAAAAGTAAATGAGATTTCTTGGATAGACTTATATAAATATATAGGGTTTCATGTTTACTAATATATGATGGAATATTTTTATAGTGATTAAACATGTATTAATTTCACCTAGATTAATATTTTAATTAAATATCCATTACATAAACATGTTTTTATCGTATCAAATGAGTAGACACTAGAAATTAAATATAATATGAAAAAATGAGGTCATTGACATAGGAGAATACAAATAGTTTCTTCTATCCTCACAAAAAAAGGTATACCTAATTACTAAATGGGTGGATTTTCATTATTCATTAAATATATTTTTCCCTAAATATTTTACATGGATAATAATTAGAAGAATGGATATATGGATTTCCATATCCCCAATGAAAATTCATCCTACAGATTGGGAATAGTAGCTACTACTACCTCATTTGGGGATGTCAAAACCTTGTACCCATTTTAGGATCCAAACAGGGATAATATTTCCATTTCCTTTTTCTTAAAGGATTCATTCAATAAACTTATAATTTTAATTATATATATTTTTGTATAGGGTATCAACTAGGATTTTAACTCATGGTTTCCACTGATATAACTATACCATATAGTATTTATCTTTATTTTTTCTTTCATTAAAAAATTATTCATACATGTTATATTTATTTAAATCAAAATTAGATGTCTATTTAATATGGGGGGGTTGTTAAACTACTTAAAATATTTAGTGTTTTTTCATTTAATATTTTATTTTTTATGAATATTTAACCTAAAAATTATTCATTGTCAATTTTCATTCTTTAATTGACTATGAGATAGTTTTCTTTATATGTGAAACAATAATTTTTATATAATAAAATAAATTGATTATTTTCTGTGAGTTTGGTATTCAAATATTTTTATTAGTTTTTATGATTTTTAGACCCATGTCCAGGAAACATTACCTATAATTGTTTTTAACATTCTCATTATCTTTATAAAACTCTATTGATATATTATTCCTTATTTCCTCACTATTATGAGAGAAACATAGATTTTGTATAAAAATATTTTGAATATTTCTCTTTTAAAAACAAACTTAAGAAAAATTTTTAAAAATATTGATAATATTATTTGGATAACCATATTTTAAACTATAGACCTTACTTTTACATTATCCCTTATTTTCCCTTGGAATACTTGAATTTAATTATATGACATTTTCGCAAATCATTCCAATTTATCCTCACCTATATTCTCAATTGATATGTTTCAAATTTTATTTTAGGTTAGTGTTTGGTGGAAAGTCAATTTAATTGTGCCATATTAAATGAAGAACAACACCGGGTGTGTGGGGGAGTTGTCAATTTTTTAGGAATTATATTGATAAATTTAGAAGATTCATTATCATCATTTTTATTTCATTTATTAACATCCTTTTCTTATAAAAGTTAAATGAATAAATGATAATAATGATGGATACGATGTTAAATTCTGTATTATACTACTTTTTTGACACATGACCCAATCAAAAATAAAATGGAATGAATTTTCAATCATTTATTAAATTATGGTCTCATAACATCATCATAAAAAAATAATGTATAATAAAAATAAATCGCTGAAATTGATTTTTTTCTCATGGACCATATCTATAATTGGGATATTGGTGTCTTATATTTCCAATGGTAATTGAGTGAGGTATATATCAAATTAGTTCCATTAAAAACTAATGTATTGTATTTAAAATTTTTACCACACATTTTCAATAATAGAATTTCAAATTATTTTACCCAACAACCCTTATCCCCCAAATCACATTGAAATAGATCATTATATTAAAATAAAAAAAATTACTCGTAGTACACAAAAATGAAAAAATTTACAAGACTATAGTGAAATATTACTTTTCTAATTAAGAACATCCATGTGAGGTGGGTTGTGATTAAATAATGAATGAATTTTTGAGTTTATAAAAATTGAAATGTGAGAGAATAATTTAGAAAGAATTTTTTTCATGATTGCGAAAATATTAATTTTATTTTTTATATGATCATGGAAAAATTTCTAATTATTCATTTTTATGTGATCTCACTATATATATTTGATGACCTCCCTAGAGTGTAATATTTATGTGTGGGTGAATTTATATAGTATATATTTCATTATATTTTTCTAATAATTTAATGAATTAACCTCCATGAATTAAATATTTTAAGGGAAATTGAAATATGTTTACTTTATTGTAATATTTTGGATAATATTTTGAAAATGTACTTAATTAATGATTTTAATTTATATTTATAGTAATTATGAATATAATTTCAATTTATAGACAAAATTTATTTTATGTTCCTATTTAATTAAGGTTCTAGAATAATGATGGATGAATTTATAGATGTAAACAATTTATCAACATGGATGATTATTTTCTAGAATATTGGAAAAGTTGAAAAATGTATCTTTAAGGGTTATGTTTTCTTACATAAGAGTCCATATTAATATTTTTTTATATATTTGGATGATTTTTTAATGGAATATAATAATTAATATGGGTTATTTTATAATACACCTTGTATATGTTATGAATTTTACTTTCTAGTGGGGATGAAAATGCATTATTCCTTGTTATACATAAGTTTAATTTTAGAGATATGTAAATGAGACCCTATGGCCCAGGTGATGCATAAATGTCCATTCATTTTCTATGGGGATGAATCCCATTATATGTAAGGTCATTCCCCACGAATGAAAAAATATGTAAAATCACCTGAATTGAAATAAGAGAGTATAATACTAGTATATAATGGTCACCTAGGTGAAAGTAAAAATTTGTAAGGGATAGTCCTTTACATTGGGATGAGAAAAGGGATTTACAATGGTCATTTATTATAATAATTTATTATACGTTACTTTTCTTTTAAAGTAATATTTCTTATATTAGATTAATACCATGTGATCTTTTCATTCACCAAAACATTATATGGTCCTGCAAATTTCATATTTTAATCCCACATAGTATAATGACTACCCAACTGCACATCAAGTGATTATGTCTCCAAATTATCCTCTCAATATTGTCTATGTAACTTTACCAGTCATCCAAAATAGTAATGTATGTGATTACCATGACCCTGATCCCTTAAAAATATTTATAGATCTTTTTAATAACCTCGTGAATTAATTCAAGGGATAAGGTGGAAATGAGATCCATGGGAGGTTATAATAAAGACTAAAAATATATTGGATGATTATTTCAAATTATATTCCATATAAAATAATGGAATATTACTTCTCATAAAGAGACATCCCATTATTCAATAAAATCCCAAGTGGATATATCCTATATACACATAGAATAATGAATGAAACACATTTATTTAACATATTTTGAAAAAAATTTCTATTTTTTTAATGTATTCACTCGTTCATGGTCATTTGACTGTAATATTTTTTATTACTTTCATTTTTTTTATAATTTACTTTGAATTTTAATTTAGGTGTTTATTTTCTCTCGATTATATAGTTTTCCATTTTATTTTCACTATGATCTAAAATATTTAGAATGGTAAATGACTACTTCAAATGATATTTTGGGTATAGAATAAAGTTACTAACCTAATCCCTATAGATTTATGTTTCAATTTATTTTATCTATTTTTATTTCATTCAAGGAAATTTAGTAGTGGTAATGATAATAATGATTTCTATATATTTTTTTCCATTTATTTATTAATTCTTTTTTAATCTTCTCCCACTATACACCTGATTATATATTAATATTTTTGGTCCATAATTATTAGGTGGAAATTGGGTGTAATTGAATATGAGGAAGATATGTTTAGGGATGATATTGATTGAGTATCCTTCTAGATTTATAACATATGAGGAGGTTCATGTGTAGTGTTCTTGGTGACAATGGGTTAAATTGTATATTAAAAATCATAATATAGGAGGAAGAAAACACATAGTGTATAGTATGATCATTGAGTAAGTATGATACTAGAGAATAGGTAATCAAGACATACTGGATTTAATTATTATTGATGTATTTTTTATTTTTATATTCTCTTAATATTTTTCCCTATAATATACATTTATATTCTAATAATATTTATTCTTTAATCCAATTCCATGATCTTACCTTTTATATAGTTTCCCATAAAATATAAAAGACCAAAATTTAATTGAATGTGTTTGGAATGGAAAATGGTCCAAAAAAGATTCCATGAATGATAACCTAGGTCATCCATTATCCTTCACTAGGATAAATATAAGTTATTTTTTATACTACCCAATGAATGATTTTTTTGGATTGTATATATTTTCATACAATGTGTGGTACATAATCGCTCCACCAATGTGATATTTAAATAATATTATTCTAAATTTTTTTCGTAGCCATATATGACTAGATTAAGGATGTTAATGGTTATAATAGAACCTTCTTGCATTGTAACATGATTTCTTAATCATTGAATTACATGTTCTGGGAATTAAGTTCTGTGTATTTTATACATGGAATCATAGGTGGTTTCCATTGTGTTTTAATGGTATAATGAACCTTTTGAGGTTACCATTATCCAAATTTGAATGGTTTATAAAGGTGTTCATATGATATAAATGGGGGTTAGATAATCAGTGTGTGATTTATGGAAACCCAAGCCTTTTACATATATTATTACATGATTACTAAACATAAATATCCATTAAAACAACATAAGCACTCTAAAGGGATAATGCCTTTAGAATACAATGCTCATATTACATACAAGGAAACATAAAAATGGATTCTTTGTTTTATTCACCATAGGTTGCTCTTAAATACATTTGAGCCCATTAAGCTATATGGGATAACCTGAGGAATACATAAAGAAATATGTGAGCTAAAAATCACAATAAGGGAATAAACATGACTAGAAAACATAACATGTGAATGAAAGGAATAACATGATATCATAAAATTGAAGTCTCATGTGTATCCACATGTAATAATAACATAAATAACATGGTATTTTAATATCATGGAATCATAGGAAATGTGGAAGCAATATAAAATATGACATAAACATGTCTCAAGGATAACTTCCAATAAATTATCACAAGGTGGACAAATTACCATAATTTATTAGGTTTACTCCCTAATCCCACATATAATACCTCATGAGACTAAATAATTACCCAATGAAATATAGAAATATCTCGGCATGCCAATCATACCATGTTCATGATATATGTGTTCCAAAAAAAGGAAGTAAATCATAAAAGAAATATCCATAGAAATAAAATGTGTTGCAAAAAAATGAATCATATCATATTCAAAATAAATTTCACAATTAAGTAATTTTAAAAATGTTCATAATTAATGTATTACCCCATCAAAGGAATGGAGAATAAACTAGGTATATATTTGTGAGACATATATTCATATTTTAGAATAAATCCATAATATAAATTTTTATTTACATTTATGAAAATACATTATCAATATTAATGACATTTGGGTGAAAAATAACATTTTCATATTGAGTAACATCCAAGGATTACATCCATGATTTGAAATGATTCTGAAAGATCACTTTGAATGATTCATGAGAAAAATATCCTTTTTATTTTGAAAACAATTATTTAAAATATAAAAAATTCTCAAAAATTAAATAAACCATTTTTTGAAAATATCATTTAAAACAAAAAAAGGATTTTGTAAAAATATGATCAGGTCATGACACTAGAATAGTTATTTTCATGCTGAATTCATTTTAAAAAATAATGATTTATTTCACATTTTCATATGAAAAGTAAAAAATTACATTGTTTGGAAAACCAAGGGAATATTCCTTTTAGTTTATTTTAAAAAAATACATTTATGGGTAAAAATGAAATTAAATAATTATGATAAAAGTTTATTGAAGAGATAAATGAAGTTAGATTTTCTTAAAAATATTCTCACTATTTTAAATACCAAATAGCATAATATGTTAGTATTACTTGAAAATATCATAAATATACAAATGATAAGAAAATTTAAACGTTTTATTAGACAATGATCAAATAATTTCATTCAATGGAAACTGAAGCATAAGTAATACCGCTTAAAATGAGATTAAAACATAAACCCTTATATCTTTTGTAAATTTTTAATCATAACATACACTACTCTCTTCCAATCATGCATAGGAGTGGGATCATCATATCCAATTATATATTTTCCAAAAATGGATGGCCATTGGGATAACATTATCCTTTCATGTGTCTCCTCTGAAGTAGCATATTGGGATTTCATTTCATCATCACCTGCCGAAGGAAAATCGAATAATAAGTGTAGTGAATCCTTTAACTTAGGCTTTCCTTTTTCATTTTATTTCTCCATTTCTTTCTTTAATGATTCTATCTCTTCCTCTAGTTTCTAAATCTTCTTATACCTTGTTTCAAGTTGAGCATTGAGATCTCTTCTGAGATTATTTCCGCTACTCATATCATCTTCCAGTTCTCATGTGAGATTGTCTACCATATCACTTTACTCCTTCATTTCCAATTTTTCTTGAGCAAAATAATTAAATATGGATGCATTCTCTTGTCGTAGCCTTTGATTCTTCTGATCTAGTTCAGATAGTTATGTACCAAGATCATTATTTATTACTTTAATATTCTCAATTTCTTTTGAGTTCATATTCTTTCCCTTATCATCAGCTTTGAGTTGAGTTTTTCTATCATTGAAGAAAACTTTTGTAGCTCTTCACCTTGAGAATCATTCTTCTCCCTAAGGTCAGTAGCCACTTCAATGAGACTTTTATTTGAGCCTCTTATCTTGTTGATCTCAATCTCCATTGATTGTATTCAGATATCATTAGATTTAATTTCCTCACCAAATTTATGATCTAATTCCTTTGTTTCATGGAGATCTTTATCTTCTGAACTTCTTGGAGTTTCTTCATCATCAGTAGTTTCATCATCACTTGGTATGTCAAGTTCATCACTCATTCCTACAACACCATTGAGTGATTCTATCTCTTTCATGTCTGATTAATTCAAACCTTTATTCATTACACTGTTGGATTCCTTAAACTTAGTCACATATTTTCCATAGAAACTTCCACACTAAGGGATACCACATGACTTCTACTTCTTCTTTATAGTTCTTCTCTTTTTCATGCCTCACGAATATAATAGCAGACTGAATATTTAACTTCATAACTTAACTGAAACAAGTCGGTGCACAAAAATCCTGATAAAATAAACCTTCCCTCTGATACCAATTGTTAGGTCCACTAGTTTGAATACCCTAAGTGGGTGGTTAATCAGGGTATGGTAGATTAAAACTTTCTCACTTTTGGATCTTGTTTCGTTGTTAGAAAAAACTCAGTTCTCTCTTCCCCCCATAGCAATATACGATCACATATGAAATCATGCATAGGACATAATGATTTTTACTTGGTTCACCCTCACTAGGATACATCCAAGTAGCATACAACAAAAATGTGCCGATGTACAAAATTCACTAAGGCTCACTGCCAATAATGAGTAAAATGTTTGAGCTAGATCTTTTATGCCTAATCTCACCACCTTTACAAGGTTTAGGGTCTGCTCACTGCATTCTCAAGGGTCACTATATATGCCTCTTTCTCTGGCTCACTACCAGTGGAAAGGGTCACTGTATTCCTCTTCCTTCACTCACTACTCTTGGAATGGAATCCAATCATTGTTTATGGACTTTTAGGTCAAACACAGTTTGTGGACATGTAGGTCCCTTTATGTGCATGAATTCTTGCATCCTCAACTATAGGTAGATGCTCTGTTGAAGTTATGTTTTCAATTGTAGATGAATACCACCTTCCTGAGTACTATTAGGTACCGAAAAATACTTTTGCAAACTGAATTGATGCTTTCACAAGCTTCCTGTGAAAATCATGAACCACCTTTCTCTCCTGCATACTGAGTACCAGTTTCGGTATGTGAACAGCCTATTCCATGTACTACTTCCTCTTCCACGAACCTCCCCTGTCTATGGACTGCCTCTTCCATGAACCTCCTTTGTCTGTGGACTGCCTATTCCTTCTCTATAGCGTACAGCTAGCGCATACCGACTCTGCGAACCTCCTCTATCAAACCCCTCTTGTCCTCGAACTATTTTCAATTTTTGGACTTCCTTCACTTTCATGTACCAGAGCTCCCCCTCCGAGTACTACTTGCGTAACTCTCCCTCTCGCCTACCGAATATTCCTCCTCTGCGTACTGAGACAACTCCTTCTGCGTACCGAACTTCCTCTCCCGCGTACCAAACTTCTTTTGTAGGTTAAGAAACCCTACAAACACCTTTGGTAGAATTCCTTCCATGTGAACCACTTCAGCCTTCGTGAACCACTTCAACTTTCACAAACTTCCTTCAGCCTTTGCTGAAATCCTAGAGCAAAAAGTATTCTCTAATAATGTTCAATCCCCATAGTAATTGGTAGGATTATCGTTTCTTATATAGGAAAAGATACCCACTTAATCGGATAAAATGAGATTTACCAAATCTTTAATTCGGCCTCCACCGCCTATCGATCCTCAGCCACCGTGAACCGCAAGCCATCATCAAACCATTTTCATCTGTGCTCCACATACCACCTTTTCTCTTACACGGTCGACTTCCTCTGCCGACTTTAGCCCATCCGCGTACCGCATTTCCGCTCAGCCATGAACTATTCTTGGTTCCTTGAACCGCATCTTTGAACCATTCCTGATGCCTAATACATGGCCGCATACCCTTCCCGGACATGGTACGCAATCCATGTCCTAGGTTCCTCATTCCTCTTCATTTTCTGATTTCATTCACCATTATTCACACAAATTCCCTATTTTGGAGCCCCAAAATATTGAAAACACTGGGAAACTATGCCACCTTAAAAACCTGTCTTCTACAAACATCAGCCATTCTCACTTGCGGTTATCTGTCTTTTTCAACAAACACAACCACACCCAAAACATACCTTGAGGATGCATTGAAGTATTTTTTCCCAACAATCACCCCCTTTGGGTTTGTTGAAAACTATTCTTAAAACAATTCTATGCATTTTGAAATCTCATTAAATCTCCTTCCATCTTCAATCCATCATTTTCTTTACATGATTAAGATAGTGAACAAGGATTTACTCAACACATACTCTAAGACCACATGAGCAATGCTCGTCTTGAGAAACAAGAGTAAATGAAAATATCATCAATGAATCACTTCATTTCAAACACCAACTTTTGACACCAAACTGATACCAATTGCTTTAACTGATACCAATTGTTAATCGCTAGAAACCTTCTCAAACCATTCAAACATCAATCTTCTATTTTTATCACGATCCTCAGCTATCGTGATATATACTCTTTGATCAATCACTTCTAGAATTGTCAAATTTAGTGCTCCCCCTATCTTATAGCTCTTCCAAATAGCTTCAGCTAGGTTTCAAATCCCCCTATCTCATTGCTCCACTTAACAGCTTCTCCCAATGTCTTTTATTCCCATAAAAATAGTCACACCTTCTCACCCTTTGTCAACGAACCTGAAGGCCACTTCAAGGTTGTCAGCAACAGGGTAAAGAACACATATCAACCAATTAGGTAAATACAGATCATACGTTGGGGAGATGGGGGACCCACATCCACACTTTTTCAAGTGTGGGAAGTCGATTGAACTCCCAGATCCAGTCGATGCCTTTTAAACGCTTCTTTAGGTAACGCCTTTGTAAGAATATCTGCAACTTTTTGTTTTATAGGCACATACTCCAACTTCAAAATCCCTTGCTCCACTTTCTCCTTGATAAAATGATATTTGATTTCAATGTGATTTTTTCCTGAGTGATGTACTGGATTTTTTCTAAGATTTATAGTAGTTGAATTATCACAATGGATTCCAATCAGAAATTTCACTTCAATTCCCATATCTTCAAGTAGCTGCTTCATCCATAATAGCTGAGTGCAAGATTGAGTAGCTATAATGTATTCAGCTTCTGTGGTGCTTCATCTGATCCACCAAATATTATGTCATTGACATAAACCAACACCATTATCCTTTTGAATGTTTCCATTGTTGTAATACAAATTTTAATCAACTTCACCAGGCTAAAAACTGATCTTCTTTAGAAACTGATCAAGCCTTGAATACCATTCTCTTGGTGCTTGCTTCAAACCATATAAAGCCTACTTCAGCCAAAAAACATTGTTCTCATCTTCATGAATGAGAAAACCATATGGTTGCTCAATGTAAATTTCTTCTTCCATAACTCCATTTAGAAATTTTGACTTGACATCCATCTGGAAAACCATCAACTTTCTTTTCACTACTACGGCTAAGAATAATATGATTGGATCTAGCCTTGAAACAGGTGAAAATGACTCATCAACATCTATACGCTCTATCTGAGAGTACCCTTTATACACCAGTTGTGATTTTTTTTGAATGACCACACCATCTTCATTCATTTTTGTTGTGAAATACTCATTTTCATCTTTAGAGTCTTCACCAAAGATTTTAGGCTTCACTTGTGATAATTATGATGCTTGTTGTATAGACTTAATCCTTCTTGTATACACTAATCCTGTCTAATCACCAATTGTGTTTTTCCTATCAATTTCATCTCTTCTTGTTGGTCTCTGGGAAGACACTAATTTGTTCTCATCATCTGAGTTTTCTTCTGAATCAAAATTTTCACATTTTCTCCTCCTTATTCTATTACCACTTCATCACTTTCGGTAAGAATCTTGTTGAAACATTGTTGGTATTCTTTCAAAACTCCTTGGTATCTTAAAAATAGTCAGCTAATACCATATTGTTAGAAAAAAATACATAATCATGAAGTGCATGATTGTTGCTGCTTCACGGGAATCCGTCTTCTCTCGGAAGACGACTAACACCTGAACTAGGGAATGATACAAATGGATATATATTCAATGCAACTCATAACCCTGGATAATCCATGTTTAAATTTGGCATCTCATTAGTTTCAACATAGACTCTTCATCATTTAATCTCTCATTTCCATATCCCATATCCCATATCCTTCTGATAATGATTTGGATAATAGAAACATTGTGTTGAATCTGATTAGGAAGTAGAAATGTACCCCTATGATGTACAAATCTTCCAGTTATAAGGTCTATTCTTTAGACCCACAAACATTATTCTTATCCTTCTCCAGCTCTGGTAACTGATTTGAATTAGTTGACATTATGGATCACATCACATCGCTGATTTTCATCTTTTCATGCCACTTCCCGATGGATTGTATGTCTCTTTCAACACATTAACATAATTTAATAGAATTTATATACATAGGGAGAGGGGTACTTCTGGAATCCCCAACATGAGGATTTTGGTTGATCATGATGGGCCAACCCTTTGATTCTTTCTTGCAGAGCATCACACTCCTTCCTTGCTTCTTCAGGCTGCCTAGCCAACTTTAACTGCTCTGGCCATATGACTAGGCATCCATTACCCACACGATGAGTCTTTTTTAGATATGTATATTCTACAGGCTTGTCATTTCTCGTAATTTAGGGTTTAATCCCACTAGTACAGATTTTTTTTCTTTTATGTTCCACCAATATGCCACTTCCCTTGATTCCTTATCTGAGTAGGAATCTCTCTACTTGTCACCTTCTCCTGATTCTTCCACCAATGCAGGGATATTCCTCTTTCTTATCCTATTTTCTTCATGCTACAATGTATTGATAAATTCCCATAATCAAAACATATAAAACATTTTCCAACAAAGTCATACCTCATTTCATCATTTCTTCATCGAGATGTGGATGCAGCTTGAGTTCTTCTGACATTGAGCCCCTGAGCTTCCTGACACATACTCATGGTGTGTCCCATTATTCCAGAGTAATAGCATCTGATGAATGATTTATTCTCAGAGTTTTCTCTTACTAATTTCTCATGAAACTTCTTTTTATTCTTATATCTATTAAAACATCAATCTTCACAACATGAAATGTATTCCTGAGCCTCTAAAAAATCTTAATGTATGACCATGAATCCAACATGAATAGAACATGTTGTCATTAATTCTTATAAAATCCTTTCTAGGTCTATCTTAAGCACCTAAAAGGTTTTTCTTATCTTTGGCGCTTTTCACTACTCTCTTCCTATCATACATAGGATTTGGATCATCGTATCCAATTCCAGTTTTTCCCAAAATGGATGGTCATTGGGATAACATTATCCTTTCATGCTTCTCCTCTGAAGTAGCATATTTGGCTTTAATTTCATCATCACCTGTCGAAGGAAAATTGAATAATAAGTTTTTTTCATCATTTAACTTAGGCTTTCCTTTGTAATTTTATTTCTCCATTACTTTCTTGACCGATTGTATCTCTTCCTATAGTTTCTGAATCTTCTTATCCCTTAATTCAAGTTGAGCATTGAGCTCTCTTCTGATATTCTTTCTGCCACTCATCTCATCTTCTATTTATCATGTGAGATTGTCTACCATGTTAATTTTATCCTTCATTTTCAATTTTTCTTGAGAAAAATATTTAGAGAACGATGCATTCTCTTGTTGTAGCCTTTGAATCTTCTGATCTAGTTCAGATAGCTATGTACCAAGATCATTATTTCTGACTTTAAGATACTCAATTTCTTTTGAGTTCAAATTCTTTCCCTTCTCATAAGATTTATGTTTTTCTATCATTGAAGAAAACTTTTATAGCTATTCACCTTGAGAATCATTCTTCTTCCTGAGGTTAGTAGCCACTTTAATGAACCTTCGATTTAATCCTCTTAACTTATTGATCTCAATCTCTAGTTCTTAGATTCGGATATCATTAGATTTAATTTCTTCACCAGATTTTTGATCCAATTACTTTGTTTCATGGAGATCTTTATCTTATAGACTTATTGGAGTTTCTTCATCATCAGTAGTTTCATCATCCCTTGGTATGTCAAGTTCATCACTCATTCCTACAACATCATTGAGTGAGTCGATCTGTTTCATGTCTGATTCATCCAAACCATTATTCAGTAAACTATTGGATTCCTTAAACTCAATCACACATTTTTCGTAGACACTTACACACTGAGAGATACCACCTGACTTCTACTTCTTCTTTATAGTTATTCTCTTTGTCCTGGCTCACCAATATAAGAGAAGACTAAATCTTTAACTTCATAAATTGACTGAACCAAGTCGGTGCACAAAAATCCTGATAAAAGAAACCTTCCCTATGATACCAGTTATTGGGTCCACTAGGTCGAATACCCTAAGAGGGGGTGAATCAAAGTATGGTGGATTAAAAATTTCTCCCTTTCAGATCTTGTTTCTTTGTTATACAAAACTCAATTCTCTCTTCCTCCCGTAGAAATACACGATCTGATATGAAATCATGCACAGGACACAACTATTTTTACTTGGTTCACCCTCACTGGGCTACATCCAAGGAGCATACAACAAATATGTGTTGATGTACCAAATTCACTAAGGCTCACTTCCAATAATGAGTTCAATATTTGGGCTAGATCTTATATGCCCAGGCTCACTGCCTTTACAAGGTTTAGGTTCTTCTCACTACATTCCCAAGGGTCACTCCCTAGGCCTCTTTCTCTGTCTCACTACCGGTGGAAAGGGTCACCATATTCCTCTTACTTTTCTCACTACTCTTTTAAATGAATCCACTCACAGTTTATGGACTTGTAGGTCAAACACAGTTTATGGACATGTAGGTCCCTTATAAAAATTCGGCATGGTAACGAGTGTACATGAGGGTTTATAAGAGGGTTAAATGAGAGTGGAAGGGGCTCTAATAATTTATAAATAAAATGTTTAGTAAGGAGGATATTTAGTAACATATCCCAACATAGTAATAAAATAAATTAAAATACATAACATGAAAATAATGCTTGATAAAAGATGAGGGTGGTAGATCCCTTATAGAATTTCGGCATAGTAACGGGTGTGCTTAAAGGATAATAGGGGGATTTATGAGAGTTAAAGGAAGATATCATCATATATACATCAAATGGATAGCATGAGGGTCATGAAACATCATAACCCAATATATAATTATGGAACTTAAGAAGCATAATGTAAAAGAGTAGCTTGAATGGAAATGAGAAGAGTTAAATCTCTTACTTCGATGTGTGATCTCAAAGGCTTGGGAGGGGATTCTTGGGAGATTAGGGAACATTAGGAGGACTCTGGAGAGTATGGGGAAGAGGGTGGTTGAGATCCAAATGGTTTGAGTAAATAGGAATGGGATATTGGGTGGGTTTATATAGGAAAGGAGATGGAATTCTTTTTTATTTAGGTTTTGGACACTACACATTAAAATATTCCAAACCACAAACCAACCCATGGTTTTTTCACATTGTTTCTAAAAAAATGGTAGTGGTAAAAAATATTTTATAATTAAAAGGTATGAACATATTAAAATATTAGTCTTGCTTATGTGGAGGTGAGTCACACTCTCAAGGAAATCATTTTAAAATGTTAAAATATTTTATAAGTCATGGAGGGTCCACTAAGGCATTATAAAATTAATCAAACCAATATTAAATAACATTATTTTAATGTGAAAACATATATGGGGAAGAAAATACTCATTATATTATTTATTACATCATTTTTGGGTCATTATGATGTCATAAAACACATATTTTATTTATACGGTATTTAATTTTTACCGAAAAATTCGACTGTCTTAGAAAATTATGAAAAATTCATTGTTAGATAATTTCAATGTCTGAATTCAAAAAAAATAATATTCATTTTATCTATATAATTTCCTAAATATTTTAATAATCACTTTCAAAATGAAAATTGGCATTTATTGAAAATTTAGAGGTTTTGAAAAAAAATATTTTTCAAACTTTAATAAAAATTACATTTGACTTCATAAAAATTAAATACTCATTTATAATTCATAAAATTAATTTTATAAAAATATTTTATTAAAGTATTAATTATTTCAAAAATTTATTAATTTCTTAAAATAAATTCTTTACACTTTATATTTTTTCGTATATAAAAAAATAACTCTTACCAAACTGATTACCTAATCATTTACAAATAAAGAACCAATATAATCATCATTTATAATAATTTTTTTATAATATTATTAATAAAAACCTTAGATTAATATAATAATGTATATATTTCTCAAAAGTACCATTTTTACCTGAAGAGTCAATTTATTAAAGTCATCATTTTTTTAAGAAAGAATATTCACATAAAATAATTGATGGAATAAGACTTTTATTTATAAAAAGGGATAGCACAATAAGTAACTAAAACCTTTTTACATAACCCCTTATAACACCCGCATAATACCTAAGGGTATGGTGTACGATGGTGACAGACTCTTGGGGTGGCTCGGATAACATCGTTCGGGTGGTAATCTCTATTAACTTGAACTTCTCCCATAGGTGATTCCATTCAAGCTTAATGCATTGAAGCTCATATTGGTCTTGGTCAAGAGTGAAGCATAGTGATGCTACCTCCTTTATAAGGTCCGAAAAATGAGCTTCATATGGACCAAATCTACTTGATGAGGCCATCCTCTCCTTTGTCTGTGTCGAAAGGATTCTTTTTTAAAAAACTTATATTTATATCATTCTTGTGATCACTGTTCAGTGGCTATATTATCAATATTAATGATACTTAACAGTCATTTAAACCCAATAATAATAAAAAGAAAAAAAATAGTGCATGTTTTTTCTATAAGACATTAAAATAAAGGGAATTTTATTCATAAAATATTGGTTCGTTACACACATATCATATCATACCACTCAAGACTTGATAATATTATATCCAGTATAACAAACATCCCAAGACAAGGAATCATGGGGATAGGCCAACTCTGATACCATTTTGAAATGAAACAACCTGAGTTACCCTCAAACATGGCGTCTGAACAATTCTATCACATACCCGGAGGGCGTTCCCGATACCCACGAGTTGGCGATAAGTACCCAAGCATCAAAAAACAAACCATAGGGAATGATTTCTCTAAACCTGAAAAAACACATGGAATATATATATATACATAGAGCAAGATGGAATAGAGGAAATATAATAAATATATATGCCATAACTTTATGAAAACAAATGAAACAAAACAACTATAAAAGTAGTCAAAATCTCTAAGAGACAAGTCCAACTACAAAGGAACAAAAAGAAATAGCTACTCCATTACATAGTATAGATGACCTCCCACCATCTTACCACCAGCTACCCAACTTAGCTGACACGAAACCTTGATGTCTCAATGTTATGCCTTGAATTTCAATGTCATTCGAAGACATAGATAGGTCTACACACCATCGAAGAGGTGCGCAGGGTGTGAGATAACATTCTCAATAGGATCCCACCAAGGTGTTCCTTAAAAATTATCTATATAGAAATTCTTATATTCTCATTTCAAATAAAACATAGCTTGTTAATAAGTAAAGTATTTTTATAGAAAACATGGTAAACATTTACCTTTTTCATAGTTCTAAATAAAAGCAGGTATATCAATATCAAATAACATTATCCATACATCTTTGAAAAGAATAAACATGCATATCAAGGATAAAACAAAAAAGCCAAGAAACAAAAAACATAAGCACATGTATCAGCACCAAGATGGAAATAGGTTATACTAGCAGACTACCCATACCACAATCAATTAAGTGCCCAAAATTGATCCTATAACACTAGCCAAGGAATCATAGAAATACCCTATGAGTAAACCCACCTAACAATGTTAATATTAGTCCCCAAGAACAATGGTCATAGGAAAGGGAGAAAATCCTTGTGGAAAAACCACTCGATAATTAATAAAATATAGATGATGGGATCAAGATAAAACCTCCACCTATGTACCCAAGGTAACCAGCATTATCTTTTTTCCACAATTAATTTATGTGATTTCAGAATCCCCTTTTTATTTACATTTATCAACAACTAGGAAATAACAATTTTTCATTAAAAACTCTTTTCAACACACCCAAAATAGTGATTCCAATTCCTTTTATAAATATATTTATAAAGAATGGACAATAAGGTTCATCAACATAGGCTAGAGATGGAACCACCTACCTCGAAACTTGGGTCGAACATGCCTATAATGGGATCCACCAATAGTGAAAACCCAAGGATGTCAATGAAGTTCCTAGTTCTATATTCACACGTCTCAGGACTGATTAAATTGAGAAAGAGGGTCAGTAGAGAAGAGGAAACACCACATACCTCACGAACGATCACCCATCATGCCACAACCAATAGAGGAACAGCCTCCGGAATAAGATCGAACAATGGATCTGTAAGAAGACCTGAAGAAACACCAATTCCAGCCAATGAATCTGAAAACCCAACTCATGGGTGCTACTGTAATCAATGGAAAAGAAGAAGCAGAAAGATAACTCACCCAGAAAAACGCACCACAACCACATCAAAGATCAAATGTTGAACGGATTGATTAGAAAGTAATGGTGTCTCCAAAAATATCTAGAGTGGAACCTTTGGTTGAGAGAAAAGGAGAACGAGTGGCTGAAATGGTCACTCAAACCCATACGATGCCCTTAAAATCCTTGCTTGGAAAGTTAAACAATGTGTAATTCTTTTATATGTAGTGAAATCCATGATGTCCAAATACACTAAAAAACCTATCGCCTCAGAAAAAAAATTTGATCATTAAATAAATCATGATGTGTAAAATCCTATTACATCATGTAAACTTTCCCAGCATGAATCCTTTTCATAAATTTCACCTTGCAACCATTACATATCGTGTAACCTAGTTACACGGCGTGAAATTCTCCTATAGCCTATAGAAAATACAAAAATAATCATCTAAAACTCCATGATAAAAATAGAGAAAAGAGAGAGGTTTACTATATTTCATTTTAATTTAACCCTGATAAAACCTTTTTACCATAACTGTGGAAAATAATGTTTACTATTTTTCAAAATCCATCATGGTCAAAAAATAATTTGACCTTATTAGATAATATATATTACGATGATTCCAAATATGGAATATATTTTTTCAAAACCAACTCAAAGAAGTTGAATAATTTAATTTACTATTAAACTTGTAGACATTTTGAAAAAGAGGTTTAGAATAATAAAAACATTCAAAAGTTGAAAATTATTTTAAATCAAAATTGAATATGAAATTCATTCCAATGATATAATTTGGATTAAATAATATATTATTTTAATAATGTTACTTTTAATAAAAAATTAAAATTAAATGGTTATTGGAAATTAATTAAATGAAAATTTAGTTATTAATAGAAATTAATAATGTTTCACTATTCATCAAAAAATTAATCATTTCCAAAAAACCCAAGAAAAATCAACTTAAGATAATTTTTTAGGATAATTTCAAAAATTATTTTCTTTTTGTGAAATAAATTTTCAAAAAGTACTGAAAATAAATTTTATGTTTTGTGTACAAAGAATTTTTAAACATCCTTTTAGAAAAGTATTTTTTTTAGAAACCAATTATTTATTTCTAATTGCTTTATTTTTGTTTCAATTTATTATATTTTCCTTGAATTTATTTTATATGTGTGTAAAAAAATTATTTTGATAATTTATTTTTTTCAATTAATACCCACAAAATTAATATCTATGTTATAATGGCCATGTTTAAATAATAATATTTTAATAGACTATCATGTTTCATTTTAACCTGGTGTTGAATGCATCACAAGCTATCAAAGAGATTAAATTTATTTAATAAATGAATATATATCATAATGTATTAGGGTGTCACATTTTCTTTTAATCATGGTGTTGTGTTTTATATATTCATTTTAAAATCATGTGGTGTTAAATTATATCCCACCCATAAATAAATTGCATCCTCACAATCTAAAAAATGTCTCAGTAATAAATGGTTCGTAATTTAAAAAAATTATTTTGGGAAAACCCACCTCAGAAATTTTTTTAATAAAATTTCAATTTTGAAAATATGTAAAGGCGTATATGAACATCATATCACATAAAAAACCCAAGGTTATATGTTAGATAACATTAGTTTTAATTGAAAATATAGAAATGGAATAAAATCATAAATAATTATGGAGATTTATAGAGGTCATTGTTCATAAGAAAATAAATGATCATGAGAAGGTAAACAACAGTAAAAACCTAAGTACATTATTAATTAAAAGACCATTGATTCATCATATATGAATGTAATAGGGTAATTTTTTTCAAGATCCTTTTCCTAGAGTGGACAGATTATTTTTATATCAGGATAAAGATCATTAGAAAATATACTTAATTGACATCTTTTTATTTCAAAAAACACAATTTCAACCTTTCATTATTCTTCTTTCGATTTCCACTTGACTTCTAACTCTAAGGAAATGAATATCGAATATGAATTTTTTTTTATTCCCTAACTATTAAAATTAACTTTTAAAATATTATAAGATCCACAAATGAGTAATAATATATTCCTCATATAATTATTAAAACAAAAAAGGCTGGAATATTGTAATATAATACCCAAAATGAATATGAGAATATTAATCTCCAAAATTCAACAACATAAGAAATTTTTTACCATATATAATTGATTTAATAACTAACCATATATCCCAAATAACCTCAATAAAAACAACATAAAATAAGGTTTTAACCTCAAATATTATCTCGTACCCTTAAGGTTCCATCTCCAAAAACATAATAGTGTTCTTCCCAAAAAAATCATTTATGTTAAACCTAATGGTTATATATATATAAACTCAATAAATTGTTTCCTACTATATCCTTAATCACCTAAAAATACATAAAATTCAAAAAAGATTTAATCCATTAATATTTTTCCAAAAATGAACATAATATTTATCTATCAAAACATTCATATGAAAAAATGTCATACTAACCAGTACATCTTATAGCCAAGTTGTAGGCACTAAAACATTATCATCCTTCGGTTGTGGTTAAAAACCACATAACCTTCAAAGATAAGATGAGTTGTCACCGAACATATAAAATTTACTTTTTCTGAAATTATAATTCTTTTAACATTCCCAAAATTAGGATGAACATACTAAAAACAACATTAATCGTCAAATCATTTTATAACCAATAAGGTTTTCTATAACACATATTTTTTTTCAAAACAGCAAACAATGTTTATTAAATGTTATTACATTAACATTATGACAAGGTAAACCCTAATGTTTACCAATAACATTAATCTTATCTCCATAAAATATAAATCATTCTTTATCGATTTTTTTAAATAAAACCTATATTAAACACAACGGTTATATTACCATAATTGACTCCCAAAATATTCTTAATCATCTTATACTTATATATCATAAAAGATAAAAAAGGATTATTTATGTTATTAAACTCATGAATATACATATACTTATCAACCAAATAAACAATAGGTTTAAACTGGGCTATCCATGATTATAATCTATTCATGTCCTTCATGATGGTTCGTAAAGAAATTTTTGAATTTACAATGAACATACTCAAGGAGTGTCAAACTGGGTATGCTGTAAGGCCCAATTTCATTAACTAAGTGACAATAGTGTCCATTTCAATGCACCCTTTTCAGATTTATTTCCCCTAGGTACAATTATTCTATTGAAACATCCACTTGTAGTATCCAAACAAGGATGTAATTTGATGTAAACCACTCTCTCTATACTTCACCATGATTCTAGGATATTTTTCTTACTTATTCATATCCTTATACATATTCTTATACTTATCCTTCGACATATCCCTATGGTTCTCAATAACATTTTCTCATCCTAGTTCCAAAGTATAACTAAACCATTCCTCTGATACAAACTATGAAGAACTAATCCTTTTAAAAATATTATTACATGATTCTTAATCATAAATATCCATTAAAAATTATAAGGATCATAAATTCCTTGTGTTTTTTGATCACTCAGTTTATATTATGTAAAATTTAAAAAAATATAGAATCATTATTTTATTCACCATAGTGAGATCATAAATCCATTCGACCACCTAAAACTACATGTGATATCTTGGGAAATAAATAAATAAATTGGTTATCTAAAAAGACTGGTAATAGAATAAACATGATAATAAATCATAACATGTGATTCAAATGTATAACAAGATATAATATAATATAAGGCTCATGAGTAATCAAATGGAATCATAACATAACGAACTTTGTATTATCAGATTATGGTGTCATAGGAAATTTAGGAACAACAAAAAACATGGCATAAACCCTATTCAATGATAACAGCCAAGAAAATATCACTTCTTTGAAAAATTACAATAATGGATTATTTCTACTCACTAATCATGTATATTAAGCCTTGTGAGAATAATTCTTTACAAAATTCATTGGAGTGTTATCTGGGAACACCCATTATAACATGTCCATAATCAATTTTTTCCACAAAAAAAATATAAATCCTAAGTCATAACATAAAAATTAACCTTGTAAATAAAATGGGTTTCATAATCATTATTAATATCATATAAAAATGAAATTTCATAATGAAGGTTTTTGAGAAAATAACATAACACATGTATTTCCCCATCAAAGGAAGAGAGAATAATCTAGGTATATACGTGAGGGACATATATACATAATTTAGAATAAATCCCTATCATCAAAGTTTTTTGTTGTTTATGAAAATAATTTTAAAAAATATTAAAATTATTCTTTATGATATTAACATTTTCATTTTGAGTAACATCAATATATGGAATCTTTGATGGAAAATTATTTTAAAGGATCACATTGAATAATTCTTAAGGAAAATCTCATTTAAATATTTTATATACTTATTTAGGATCTAAATATTTCTAAAAAATTAAGGAAATATTTTTTTACAAATTACCTTTGAAACATATAAATTATTTTTCAAAACATTGATTATACATGATGGTATAAGAGTTCGATTCAAGTCGAATAGGCTAAAAACAAAGATTTCATTCATATTTTTGAAAGAATAGTATAAATGTACCTTGTTCAGAAAATATATAGATGATTCCATTTAAAATGATTTTTAAAAATACAATTAAGGTAAAATTGACTTCAAACAATCATAATAAAACATTTTTGGAAACATTTTTTTATAAAACCGGGATTTTGATGAAAATGGATTTTCAACCGAATAGAAAAATGAAGTTGAATATTGCTAAAAATATTTTCTTAATCATTTTAACAACCAAATTAAGGAAAATGTAGTATTACATGAAAAATTCTTGAATAATAAGGGAATGTTAAAATTAAAGGTTATTATTAGAAAATTATAAAATATTATCATTCAATGGTAATTGAATCATAATAAATATTGATTAAAATAAGAGTGGATTATAAACCCTTAATACTTCGATATCTTTTGAGTAATAACTTCTTATGAATGATGTAGATGAATTGTAACAAAAAATATCATGATTCAGGAAGGATTCATTATATCATGTGTAAAATAGGAAGTATATACACTACAAAAAATAAAAATGTGGTGAAAATGGAATATGCCTCACAAAAGTAAAAGAGATATGAGAAAACAACCCTTTTAATGTTCATATCATTGATGTGGGAGTTAATAAATGGGTTTATTATGTGTAAAAAATGTATATACAAAAATATAAAAGTGTACATACAAAATAATGTAATCAATAGTAATTTTACACATAATATTGGTATTATATAACCATCTTAGTAGACTTATAACCCAATGAATGAAATTGAGATAAGAAACCCCTAACTCACCCTTCACTTTTGTTGAGAACTAATTAACCTCATGTATAGTTGTTTTAAATAGGTTATTAACTTATACAATTTCCATATTAATATTTATGGTATCATCTATGATCCTTTTTATCATATAATTACTCATTTGTTTATAATCTTTCATTATCACTATTCTTTTGGGTGATAATTTCCTTGTTTTCTCATGAATTTTTTTTCATGAATGTTCGAGATCATTAACATAGAATATAAATATATCATCACCAAAATGAATTTAATGTCATAAATATATTTGTTTCACTATATTCTTCTTCTGAATCATAATTTAATTTTTAACAAGGAGAATAAATCACATCGCTTTGTTGAGATGGTAGGTCATACATAAAAATGAGCAACATAATCAATCCATAATGGGTGAAAGGGAAATAAATTGGATGGTATTTTTATATTATAGAATCAATATTATTTCATATATATATTAAATTTATTTTTTATTACCTTACAAGTAAAGTGTTAAGGAAAATGAATCATATGACTTCGCGAGGTGGTAGTCCACAGTACAAATGAATGATGTTATTATTTATTCAATGGACGATTTGTAAGAAAGTGTATAATATATTTATTTTATTTAATGATTAATATTTCTTGAATATCATATATTGTCATCAAATTAATCCTTATTACCTTCCAAGTAAAGTGTTTTTATAAAACAAATCACATCTCTTCGTGAGGCGGTTGTTTGTCGTACATATGAACGACATTATCATATTCCCTATGGAATGGGAAATAAGAATTTGTATGAAATATTATAATTCTAGAAGTATAATTATATCATAAATATCATATATAAAAATTTTATACATCATTATATAAATCCATAATAATTGGATATTGAAAACGAATTACGTTGATCGTGAGGCAGTAGTGTGCCACACACATGAACAAAGATTTTATTTCCCATTTAAGGGAGGAGGAGATGGATTTGGGTCATGAAAATAACATAATGACATCTCTTTTTCCTTAATATACTAAGGATTTTATATTAGTATAGTTTCATAATATTTTAATGAGGTTGATGTTGATATAAAATAAAACTCTTGGTCAGGGGCATTACCTCTTCTTTGGACAACATCTTTTTTTTTTGCACCAAAATCATTCAAAAGGATGGATTTCTGACCCAAAAAAGACATATAGGAAAAGGGTAGGGAATTATGAATGTGATTTGGGAAGTTCTTGGTCAAACCAATAGATTTTATAACTTTTTCAAGGAGAGGATATGTGATGGCCTTTTATAAGTAGGGGAGAGAACACATATGAAATTTTTGAAATGAATTAATTCCACCAATGTTTTTATCAATAAAAATGGATTAAGAATTGACCATTATAAAACCTTAGAAGCTATAAGGTCGATATATGACCATAAAATAGGAATTTTACATGTAGTTGATAATCTTTAACCCTTATATTTTTAGTTTAACACCCAGTAAACTCTTGTTTACCTATATCACGGTAAATAATATTTACTGTTTTAAATAATCCTTATGGTAAAACATTAACATGACCTTATTAGATAATATAAATTATCCGGAATTAAAATAATGAATATATTTTTAAAAATTCAACTCATAGAAGTAGAATTATTTAATTTAAAATTACAACTGCAGAGGTGTCAAAAAATGGTTTTGAAAAATAAAATCATTAAACTCTTGAGAAAACATTTATATGAAAATTCAATATGAAATTAACTCAAATAAACTAATTATTATTTATTAATATATAATTTAAATAATATTAATTTTAAAAATAAAATAATATAAATTTATATTTTAAAATCTTTAAATGAAAATGCATTTTTTTAATAGAAATCATTAATTTTTCACTATTCATCAAAAAATAAAATATTTAAGAAAACTCTTAAACATTTACCATAAGATAATTTTTACATGATTATTTAAAAAATAATTCTCATTTTGTGAGATTATATTTTTTAATTTAATAAAATTAATTTTAAATTATGTGTACAAATCTCAAATAAAGAACCATTTAGAAAAATATTGTTTTTCATCAAATATTTTTTTATTTAAAATGGTTCTTATTGTAATTGTAATCAGTAGATTGAATTTATTATCTACATGTGTAAACCATATTAATTAAATAATTTATTTACTCCTATTCACCCCCACCAACATAAAAACATGGTTATAATGGACATATTTTAAAAATAATATTACAATAGAGTATCACATTTCATTTAAACCGGGTGTTGCATTCATTGTAAGATATATAAGAGATTAAATTTATATAAAAATAATTATATTGTAAAATATTATGGTGTTACATTATCTTTTAATATATTTTTTTGGTTCATATATTCCTTTTAAAATCATTAGGTATTACATGATGTGTTATATATCATGTTTTGGCGTCTTAGACATGTATTGGGGTTTATTATCTTAAACCTAAAAATTAAAGATACCTAAGGGAGGTTAGAAATTATATTTTATGGTTATAGAAAGGGGTATATGTTTTCATACTTACATTGTATTAAAAATATATCTTTTTTATTCCCATAAAAATTATTTAATTAATATTTGTTATGGTATAATACTTAAATAGTTTATTTGACGGGTCAATAAACCAGTAGGATGATTCTGATCTAGATCTGGGCTTCTTTTATCATGATCATTGTATTATTTTTGAAAATATTAAGATGATTTTGATCTAATTACATTATATACATTGGGTTATCCTATCTGTAGTATGAATTCACTGATGTGGGATATGTTAAAGATACTTGAGGGGTCAGATGATCATGGACCTAGGTCTCATTTCTAATATTTATTTCTATTATCCAAATTATGGTTTGAGATTACCATGGAGTGATAAGATATAGTTAAGGGTTACTTTCCCCTCTATATTATATTGAGGTATCGGGTTTGAAATTCCCATAGAGTGAGGCCATATATATTTGTTATGCTCGGCGCCATTATCTTATAATTTAGTTTTGTGATTGAGATACCATCATTTGATTTAATTATAACCATGGTCTGATTTACAATGTGTCTTATGTATTAGTGATCATGGGAAAGTAGAGTTAGATATAAGAAAATATATTAAGGGGTTTAAATTCCCCTTAACCATATATCACCCACTTTTTTCAATGTTTCCTATAAGTTGGGACTGATATAGAGTTTGACCACATCTATAATTTTTCTGATATAGTTATGAGTTATAGTTGATACTTTTGAGAACTATCCATAATAAAAACATATCTCATTTATCTAGTTTCCCTTATGTCATTATATATGGTGTCAAGATACCCTATGTTCTAAAATAGATAAATGAATGAGATTATACTACCCATAATGTATATGATTTGTTGTGATATTTTTAGAAAAAACCCTGACACTAGAAGAATCAATTATAGCCGGACCTTGTGTTGATAGTTGAATATTTTAGGGACTGAATTTTTTTATTGTTTTTTATTATTATTATTATTATGGAATATCATATCCTTCATGGACCTATATAATTTGGTTTTTAAAGGAAACCATAGGTTGCATCATGTTATATTATTCTCACAACCAACTTGGGAACCCAATAACACATGCATACTTACTGTTTTGTGACCCAAGTATGATCATTTCCAATATCATGGGAGAGATCATGGGAGTGAATTTAATTATTTATTATTACTATTTAGTTATTATTATCTTATATCACATCTTTTGAATTTATGATATTGTTTTATTAGGGACACTATTAGTGGTGTCCAACTGTGTTATAGACACCCTACTCAGGTTCCATTATAGTTAATCATACATTATATCTCAAGACCCTAGTAAAGAAGATGGAATTCTGGAAACTATTGGTTGAGATATAGAAAATGGGTTAAATAAAGTAGGAATTTATGATTGGGGACATAAGTATATATTGTGTAAACCTCCATTAATTTTTAATTTTATGTCCATATTGTATAAGATCATCCCATATGATGTCTTATTTATAACTTCATTTGTTGCATAACATTACTCAAGATCATTGTATTATAGAATGGTATTTTTTACATACTATTGTAATTTATTTTTGATGTAATCCATTAAAGAATATCTATAATATTATTACTGTTTAAATATTTCATTCACTATGATTTCTTAATACCTACGCTAGATATGGTCTAATATCTCCATGCTATAAATTGAACCTCTTTATCATTCATTAATCTCTATCATATGAGGAGGAAAAATGAGGAATATATAACTCTAGTTCGATCACTATATAGGTGAACCAACACAGGGATTACATGAACTAGATTTAATTAATAGTTTATTCTTTCCTTATAGTTTAGGATATGGTAGAAAGGAGATATGATATGTTCAGAATATAAAATAATCCTTACACATATATGTAGATAACCCATGTATCATGGAATCTATATTACATGGGAATGGTATTATTATTTTTGTATTTGATGTTACTATTGAGTTGTTTATTTTCTAAAATAATTATGTTTTTAGAATTTATAAATTTTTCATTTATTCTTTTACTATTTTACTTGGGTGAGAAGAAGTGAGAGTTCAGACATCTAATTTGGCACATAGTATTCACATGAAATTTGAGTCCATACATTTGATTGAGAACCTATATTATAGTATAGATATTAATTATTTAATGTTTCTATAATAACATATATTAAATTTACCAATATAACATGATGGTGTAATTCTATATAGTTCCGTATGTGTTTTTTCCTATGCTTTTATTTTTATATGTTGGATAAATATATGAATCATTTGTGATTTTTTATTTTTACTCTCTAACTATGGGTGTTCAAGGCTAGAAAGAGTTCCCGCATTATGTGTAAACATTGAATTCATGTATGTTTTTATAATATTATTTCACATATTTCTAATTATATCATATCCAATATGTTATATCTTGATTTTTAGAATATCTGACACGGATTTATACATTTAGAATTATAGTGATATTCCCCAAAGAATACTACTAGATTAATTCTATCATAATAAGTACAAGAATTTCCCACTGGTTGTTAATTTGGAAACCCTGTTTATAACTATACCACATATTTATTATAATATCCATGTGATCCTACAAGAAATAACTAAATTTATGGGTGTTAGAGATATATTTAGATATCCTTAAATATTAGAATTGACGAGATAGTTTCAACTACAATATCTACCTCTATTTTTTTGAGAAGTTTTACTTTATTATGTATTGTCTCGGATTGATGGTGTTTAAAATATGTTGAAATATCATGGTGTGTGGTAAGATTTCTTGGGTTCACCAATTTGAGGATACGATAATACAAATGGTTTTCACTTAGATAAAAATATTTTAGGTTAAATCATTTTTGGAGGTTATAAACTATGACTCTATTGTGTAGAGTAACATGGTATATAACTAGCCTTCTGGTCTTTTTATATATCATGTTTCTTTGGGACTATATAAATGCATATTCTTAAGTGGTGTTTTAGTTTTTCTTATTTGGGTGGTCCTGGGTAGACCAATTAGAGTTTTTATTCATATTTATCCTAGTATAGGATGATTCTTCGTATATTTTAAAAGTTTGGTAGAGTGGGGTATACATGACCATCATTGAATTGACTTCCTCAATAGTGTTATTCTTACTAAAATAAGGGGCATATGTACTGATTTATTCATTTATTTTTCAATAATGATCATGTTCTTGGTCGTTCGTTTGCTAAAAGATCTTGAGTTGGATCAGTTGATTTATTGATGAATTGTAGATAGAGTTCTTCTAGATATCCTGGGTATAGAGGATGTCGATGTTCTCGAGGAATGGAGAGTCAATAGAGTAGGGATCATTGATGTTTCTATTTATTTAAAATATAGCGTAGATTCTTAGAGTAAGGCTAACTCAATACTATCGAGTAATGTCATATGGGTTAAATCATTGGGTCATCGACCATTATTTTTATTATCTAAGTAGAATCTACCAAATTATCTTCATTGCATAATGTGGTTATATCAAAATAATTTATCTCTATATAGTTTTCTACTGGAATGAGGATCACCATCAATTGTATATTTTGGGTAATGTTTTCTGATATTTCTATAATGTGATATTTGTGGTTATTGATAGATGCAATGAGTATACTTCCATCATTAGTGTATATGATAATCTGTTACATATCATCATGAAATATATATGATGTTTCAATGCCATCCAAGGTATGAATTAATTAATTTATAATTAATAAAACATCAACTGATTTCACTGAACAATAACCTTGTCATATGTTGTTGGTGACTATTATACCCATATCATAGATTTTTGTTTGAAGTAAGGATAATTTGGGAATGACCATTGATAGTTGGTAATATATATAGTGTATTATTCTTATGTTTTCTTAGAGGAGGGGGAGATATAGTAAGTGATCATTCCTAGTGTTATTCATTAATTCCAAAATATCATTCTAGATGAATTCATAATGATTTTAATAAATATAGTGGTTGTGTTTGTTTTTTATTAGATGAAAATTATAGATACCATATCATTTCCTCTATAAAGGATTGATGTTGTTGAGGTTTGTTATATGAATGTTCTCCCATAGGAAAAAAATGTGAAGGGATTTATTAACATGAAAATATACCAAGAGGGACCAATCATTTTATTATCCTAGAAGGGAAATTGTTTATTTCATTTATGTTTGGATTACCTGAGAATGAACTATGTTATAATTAAGAACGTGTGTCATCTTCCATGTATAGATGAAATTTTTTTCCCATTGAGTAATAATATGTGTCTCTTAAAGACTGAGATGATGTTGGGATATCATTATCTGAATAGAAGGGATTATAATATTCTATATACCACATTATGAAGAATCTATGACCTCTATTAGTATCTTATGTTGTTATTTAGTTTTAAAAATTCACCAAATGCATTTACGGACCTGATGAATCAATTCTTAAATACTTATCATTTTTTTTATCAATAAAATTTTTTTTCTCCATGCCATTGGAGAAAAATTATGAGTATGTGTAGATTCAATTGAGTGCACTAAGGAATAATCAATGTTATGTGTAACTCTTTGATTTCTATTTCATGGTTAGTGAGGTTTGGTTTATTGGGAATATGATATTAGAAGATGGAATATATATGGACCCTGAAAGGTAGAGGCCATGGTTTCTTGGTTGTGGGTAAATATAATCATTGATATCTATAGATTCATATCATTAATAGTTTAATAATGGTTATATAATCAACATATCTCCAATTTAATTTGGCCAATGATAGAGCATACCAGGAAGGGGGAAAGTATTTAGTGGTCTAATTAGTATGAGAGTGACATCAAGGAGTTGAAGGTAAGTTTGAATATTTATGTAAATTTTGACATTACCTAATCTATGTAACAAGTATACCCTCTACTACGATGTATTATAGTTTAGTATAGGAATCCTGATAATATATGATGGGTTTTAATCACTAATACATATTGGAAGTTGAAGACTTATAAGAGGAATTATAAAAATAATTATTAAATGTTGGTGTTTAAATTTTAGGTATAAATATATTATAATATCTAGATATATTGGGATAGGTTTCTGTTCTAAAAAGATATCAATAGCCTCAGGTATATCTTTTTACAGCATTACTTGAACATTTTAGAGAGATTTTTGGTCGACTTTCATCATCCCTTAAACAACATGATTTAATATACCCCATGGAAGGCTAATATCATGATTGAATAAAACTGTATAATAACTATGGTTTAGGTGGTACATAAGGATAATAGTCATTGGCAGTTAATAATCCACTTTACTTAATGCATTTCCATGTTTAAAAATATCCTATTAGAGAGACCATTTTTTTCTTTGGAAATTACTAATTCAAAACTCTACATGCTGAATTAGAGTATGTTATCAATGTATGATTGAAAAGTAATAATTGATGGTATATATAGTAGAGAGATACCAAAATATTTTTCCAAAATTAAGGATATGATTCCTTATGACATGGATTGTGTGGTAGGCTATGATTTCAGGTGCAACAAGCTGATGTAATATTCACATGCCTCGAGATGTGTTGATTGAGACTCCAAAGACCCACACTCCCTGGTCTAGTTCTAAAAATAAAAACGTTACAAATTTTATTTAATAAAAATTGATACAACATTGTAAAATTATATATATTTAACATTAATTAACCATTATTACTCACAAAAAAATCACAACACTAGGATTTTATCTTTTAATTAATTTAGATATTAACTACATAAACAACATAATTCTCATTATTTATTAATTATCTCCTACAATGAATCTCTATAAGGATTACTTATAAACATATTCATGCATATAATTTCATAGGGAAATGTAAAATAAAAGGAAATATCTCAAAAAATTAGTATGGTAAAAAAAATAAAAAAATTAATAGATTTTTTGATCCTAAGGATGTGAGGAAACATTATAAAGGGAGAAATACCTAACAAAAAGGGACATTGAATAATAAGAGTTGTTCCAAAATAATTATAGAAGGTAATGTGACCCCAAACTATCTAGAATGATCCATTTCATAGTGTTTTAAATCATGAGAAAATAATCATGATCCATTGAACATTAAATAGGCATAAAATATATAAATGTGTCATAAAATTAACTATACAATAGCCTAAAAGTATGGGAAAATTTACTTTATCTAGTTTTTTTAATAATGTTGTTAACATAGAAATAATTTACATTCATCAAACTGTGAACATATCAACAATGTATATGAATAATATTGTTAATATAAGAATAATATATATATATAATGTTATTAACATAACAATAATTACAAAACAACATGTAGAAAACATTAAAAAATATGTTCACATCATATTTGGAACAAAATAATATTATACCCACATCATGTTGTGAAGATAAAAAAATTACATGAATTATGTTTTTAAAATTACATCATTCCACATTCATCATCCTTCCCTCATGAGACAAAAACCCATAACCAATGAATTATAGGGATATATAGGACCATATTTGACACATAATGATAATCCATATGAATTTTTTCCACACAAAATCAATCATATGACATATCTTAAAGAACCCATGGAATCAAAATGTGTTTTCTAACATTCCCAAATGGTTTCCTATAATGTTATATGAAGAGATACATTGATTGATAGAAAAAATTCAATCACCCTAATTATAAGGCCCCGGCCTTAAACCTTACTTAATATTGAATTAAATGAATAATTCACATTGAGGATCTTTTCAGTTTTAGAGTTTTAGATAATTAGATCATAAATCATGAATTACATTCCACATTTAAACAAAGTGGTTACATAAAAGATAGAATTCGTTTTTTTCACCAACGGAAACATATTTAAAATAAAACATGGATTCTTTCTTGAAAATTCCTTGACACTATCATCATATCATGCACCTTTCCCTTGACCTGTGAAAAACATTTCAAAAACTTGGGATGAGCATAAAAATCTCAGTAAGGGATATAAAATTATGAAAATAAAACATTAGTCCATGTATGAAATCATACTTTACTCATAAAACATCAGCATTTTAACATACCACATCAAATAATGATTAAATCATAGAAATCATAAGTCATAAAGGTAACTTGAGGCATTCATAACATTCTTACATAGGGAGTAACCCTCTTGGTTACGTTTGTAATACCCATCACAGTATATTCCCTAAATCTCTTCGGAGAAACCTTAATGTTTAACTCCTTCGCGTTACCCAATGCATTGGAGAGCTATATCGGGCTCACCCGCCCTTAGTTTATAACGGAACCACCCATATTCATAAACAATGCCCAAGAACCATAACATATTCACATCACATAACTTAAGCATAAAGGAAAGATAACATTCCCACATTGCAATAATAATATAACCTTTTAAGATATTGAAATAATGAATCTATTCTAAAAACCATTTTCAAAACCATTTAAAACATTTAATAAAGAGATTTTTGAATCAAAGTGTCCCATACCACTTTGATTATTTTATCATTTTAAACCATTAATATCCATATAAATAAATCCTTAAAACAATTTTGAAAACATGGATATTAATGATAAATATTTATAATAATAAATCATTAAAAAAATTAAAACGGTATTTTAGTTAAAGGGATTTTAACAAAATGAGAGACACTTGAATACAATAATTGAGGAATAACATTTAATCAGAACGTTATAATATCATGAGAATAAATTGATTCGTGATATAATATTCCAAAGGGCAGTATATACACCATATAAGAGTGAATTGGTGCATAATAACAATGAAGTATCAATGTAAAATGAGATGAAATCCCTTATCAAGAAGGTATCCTTAAATTAAGGATAAATCAGTCTCAAAATTATGTGTGAAAAATATAAATACACCCAATATAATTGGATATTAAGTGTAAAACAATAAAAGTTCATTCACACATATTCTAATGATGACATATTCAATAACTACATGTTGAACCCAAAGAAATCGAAATTGGGTTAAAAAGTTCCCTTGGTAAAATTTATAAAATTAGTTGATGAGAGAGAAAATGGTATCTCATCACTTGGACATAAAATTTACAACATTAAGGATATATAAGAACATATCTCAACATTACAATATGTAAATTAAAATACCCAACAAAAGAGGTCTTTTAAAAAGAGGAGGGTGAAAAGTTCCCTTACCGACTTGGGTGTCTTTCCAAATATACACCCCATGAAAGAAGGACAATATAACATTGATGTAAATACTCATAAACGAAATTATATTACAAAAATAGTAGAATAATGGGTAGTACATATACCACTCAAAGGAAATGGTGGCAAATGTAGCATAAATCTCACGGGAATAAAAGTGAGATGAAAAATCCCTTACAAAAACTCGGCAGCCTAACGCCGCCACATAAAACTTCCAAAAATGGATGGATGAGATCAAATAGGGACTCTCACCATATTAACATAAAATGTAAAGAAATAGAAATATAAAAGAAAATCCCCCAACATAAAAAAGAGGAGATTAAAAGAAGTGACATAAAAGAGAGTACTTAAAAAGAAAGAGAGAGGTTGGATCTCTTACGAAAATTCGGCAGCCTAACGGCGCCAATCAAAAATTCCAAAATGGATTGATGAGAGAAAATAGGGTCTCTAATCATATTAAAATAAAAATTACAGTGAGATTAATATAAAATAACATCCCAATCATAAGAAAGCCGAGCTTAAAAGGAATGACATAAAAGATTGTACTTTAAAAGAAAGAGAGGGGTAGGTTCCCTTACCTCGTGTCCGACATGACTCGATCGTTCTTTAATCTCGTGGATAAAAAAATTTGGTCAATTTATAATTTATTAAGGACCTCCTTTAAAGATTATTATTCAGTTCAAATCACATATTATAATGTTATAATAATTGGTTAATAAAGTGAGTTCAAATCAGACATTTTTGTCGATGTTCGGTGCATCAGTAAAAATTGAAGTTGTTGGAAGAGAATTTTCCATGTAGTTATAGGTACATCATATCCATAATAGTATTGTGGTTTTAAATATCATATATATCCAGTATATATTCATTTTATAATATTCCATAGAATTTGGAGATAAAAAATTAAAAGCACCGTTCATGGAGACGGTAGGCCGTACGTAACGCACGAACGCTACTTTCATTTTTTTCATATTAATGGAATTAAAATAAAATGAGAGATATATATATTATAATTCCAGAATGATATCTATAATTTAGATGTAATATACTGCATATATATCCATTATATATATGTAATTATAATAGTACATAACATTTGTAGATAAGAAATGAAACGTACCGTTCATGGAGACGGTAAGCCGTACGTACGCATGAACGCTACTTTCATTTTTTTGTATTAAATGGAATGAAATAATAATTATATAAAGGTATATTATAATTAAATTAGGATATCATATGTAATACCATTAATTCCATCCTTTATACATCCCACATATGGCATTAACGAATCAAATCACTTTGAGGGGGCGGTAGTCCGCACTTCCTAAAATGAAGATATCGCGTTTACCCATAATGGAAACCATAAAGGTATGCCATAAATGAAAAATACAGAAGATTAAGGAAAACATAAAAATATTATATATCATATATAAATATAGTTACATCTTAATTCCCACCTTTGAAGGTGTTAAAAAAATATTGAGCAATCATCGTTTCGTGAGGCAGTAATTCGTCATCCACAGAAACAGTATGTTCTTTTACCATTAGACGGAGGTGTGTGAAATTGTATCTCGAATAATTCTTATAAAAACATCCTAGTATATTTAATATACTGGTTTTATTACAATAAAAAGTAATAAAAAGAGTTTAGGTGTTTGGAGAAGAAAAATAAAACAAAAGAACACAATGGAAGACATTACCTTTAAATCGGGTAACTCTCTTTGATTTGAGCTCAAAGGCTTCCTTGGAAAGGATTCTGCCCAAAGTGAGGCTTCGATGATGAAGATAGGGATGTGGAGAGACAACATGGGCATGGGTTGGCCGAGCCAACGGCTTGAGAGGTGTGGGTAAGGTGGTAGAGGTGGGGGCCTTTTATAAGAGGAGAGGAGGGGCACTCGTGGAAAGTTATAAAAGGTTACTTTATTATAAAATTCTTTTCGGATTTTAAAGGTCCCAAAATTATATATTTCAAGGCTAACGTAATAAGAGTTCGAAATACACCCATCCAATAGGTTTTTGACATGTGTAGGTCTTATATTTTAGATTATCTTTTCATTTTATTTAAATCGTTAAATAATGAGGTAATCGCTGCATCATCATGGTGTCATAAATAAATTAATTAATTTAATGTCTAAAAATTATAAAAAAATATCATGATGTAGGAAATGGATTTATATTTCTAATGAATATTAATAGTAAAACATATGACTTGTATAACCCCATTTAAAAAAATTAGTGAAATAACTCATGTTTGTGACATTTTTATTTTAATTTTAAATAAAAAGTTATTTATGTCATTTTCCAACCAAAGTGGCTCCATGGGGTCCCCAAGTTGACCCATGGATTGTCTTGGTCGGACATGACACATACAATGAGGGTAGGACATGTGTCTAGGCCATTTCATATTAAAAAAATATTATTTTTACCTTAAATTACACTAATTACTTTTAATCGCGATTAATAAAACTTAACAGTTACTATTCACCAAAAATTATTTTAATCTCATTGAAACACATTTTACTTCTTAATGACAACCATGTATGTCGTATTTTTGAAAATCAAATCACAGAAGTGACATTGTTTCATTTAAATGAAAAAATCAATTTCTTTAACTACCACTTAGTGGTTTCACTATTCATCTAAAATTGAAGTTTTTCAAAAAAACACCAAAAATTCACCCTAAGCTATATCTGATATTCCGAATTCAAAAATGATGTATATGTTATAAAATTAAAAACATATAAGTTGAATTAATTAATTTAATAATTAATTCCCGCTGTCAAAACAAATAGCGTGTTTTTATGAAACAATATCTATTAAAAGATTGACACTAGTTTAAGTCCAATTTCAAGGTGAAATTAATTCCAATGACCACTATTGAATTAAATGGTAAAAATATATTCTAATTTCACTTTAAAAAAAATTCAAAAGATAATCTAATCATGTAAATGAATTATATTAAAAAGAGGTTTTGAATTAAAATGCAACATTTTTCACTATTCATTAAAAATGAACTTTATCAGAAAAATACCAAAAATTTACACAAAGTAAATTTTGATATCCCGATTCTAAAGAAGAATTTTATTTTGTCAAATATAACACATAAAATTTTCAAAAAGTTGATTTAAAATAGGTTCGCCATCAAAAGGCGGTTAATCGACCTTTTAAAGAATATTAGAATGTTTACGCTTAAAATTGGATTCATTTGCATTTTAAATCCTCTAACGTTTATTGTAAAAAGTAAAAATATTTGACAAACATATATAATCATTTTGTAGTTAGTTCTGTTCATTCCCCCCATTACAACGGCTAGGCGTTAACTACCATTTAAAATAATATTATTTTATTATTAGAATGCAACTTAAGATTCCAAGGAAACTCATTGTTGCGTATTGGGTACGCCATCGAGCATAGCGTCCCCTTTAAAGTAATGTTAATATTTTATTCACAAATATGGATAAATGTGAAAATTTCATATTCTTTATTTACCTGGGGTGTTACATCCTTCCCCCCTTTTTGGGAATTGCGTCCTCGCAATTTTAAAATTGGTCTTGGAAAATTCATTGAAAATCCCACATCAGAACAAGAGTCAATAAAACAATCACTTTAAAATAAAGAAAGAGAAGTACAAAGGTCACCCGAGTTAACCCATACTAGGATTCCATGTAGTAAAACAAGGATATGGAGGAAAAACAAAGGGTCATGTTCTGAGGGAGAGTGATAGTAAACATGTCTAGGAGAAATTTAACCATAATAAAATCACAAACTTGTGATGGGTTAAACGGTATTCTATTCCCCAGTAGGAAAAGTTAACAGACAACATTTTTGTTTTAAGTTACTCTTCATTGATGAATTTATTTTTGAGCTTAACTAAATCATAATTAAACATACTTACTTGTCACGTAGACTTTCAAATTTTACTAGATTCCTTAATCAAACTCATATTTTCTCCAAAAGACGAGTATTTAGGAAGACTTGTTCGCATTAAGAGTACTATAATCAAATTCTTGAGAATAAACTAATCCACAAAAGAGAACTATATATTTCCCATGTCTTTAGACAAAAACCAAAACCAAAATTGTTAGTATGAGATCAGATATTCCCCAAAAGTATAATCCTTTATAAAAGTAAAAACTATTCTTAATATCCAAAATTTGTCCAAAAAAAACACAAAGTTCAACGAAGACCATTCGATAAACAATTGTCCATAAAATTCTTCAAAGTAAACCAAACTAAGATTGAAACCCAAATATTTGAAGGATTTAATCACATAGTATTCCAAGGTACAAATTAACTTTTATCTCCAAATAACATCAGTTACTCTTAAATTCTCATATTGAAAAGTAATTAACCTAATCACATATCCTCCATGATTGGTTAATCATTTCCATAGATAACCCAAAATAAACTTACTCTTGATTCCTAAAATCATCTATCTAAAAAGAATTAGTCAAACTAACCAGGGACTTCACGTAGTCCAGTGGTAGGCGATAAATACCAGTCACACTTTGGTTGTGGGTTCGATTCCCGCAGCTTTGTCCGACGCGATGGGTTGTCACACGGTCTGTGTGTTGTCCTTTTTCCAAAACTATATAATTTTTAAAACATTCCCCAAACTGAGATAAAATCTTCAAAAATAATCATAACATATTTTAACCTCATGTTTATCTCATGCCTTTAATTTTCCATCATAACATATAATAACCCATAATTACCTGAACTTCCACATTGATTGGTCATCTCGTACATGACGCATTACAGAACATACCAAGGTTCAGTGGTTGATCATGACTTCTTGATAGTTGGTTTAGAACAACCACGAGTTTCCTCATTGAATCCCCCATTTCATTGAGTCTCTTAATCAGAGAACCACCACAGTTTCCTTCAAACCTATTGTCACTTTGGTGCCTGCTAGATCCATCCATTCACTAAAAACAGAAATGTCAGTGTGAGTATATCAACAAAACCATCATTTACTAATGAGTAAGATAAACACTAAGATATACTTACTCATTCACTTTATCTAAAACTAGGACTCTTTCTAAAATCCTAACCATTATGGTAATGTCACTTATGCCTAGAGAATACCCTAACCTCTAAAGTTATCTAAACCGACCTCTGATACCAACTATAAGGCCTCGGCCTTAAACCTTACTTAATATTGAATTAAATGAATAATTCACATTTAGTATCTTTTCAGGTTTAGATTTTTAGAGAATTGGATCATAAATCATGAATTACATTCCACATTTAAACAAAGTGGCCACATAAAAGATAGAATTCGTTTTTTCCCACCAACGGAAACCTATTTAAAATAAAACATGGATTCTTTCTTGACACTTCCTTGACATTATCATCATATCATGCACCTTTCCCTTGACCTGTGAAAAAAATTTCAAAAACATGGGATGAGCATAAAAATCTCATTAAGGGATATAAAAGTACGAAAAGAAAACATTAGTCCATGTATGAAATCATACTTTACTCATAAAACATAATCATTTTAACATACCTCATCAAATCATTAATAAATCATAGAAATCATAAGGCATAAAGGTAAATTGAGGCATTCATAACATTCTTACGTAGGGAGTAACCCTCTTGGCTACATTTGGAATACCCATCACAGTATATTCCCTAAATCTCTTCGGAGAAACCTTAACGTTTAACTCCTTCGCGTTACCCAATGCATTGGAGAGCTATATCTGGCTCACCCACCCTTAGTATATCACGGAACAACCCATCTTCATAAAAAATGCCCAAGAACCATAACATAATCACATCACATAACTTAAGCATAAAGGAAAGATAACATTCCTACATTGCAATAACAATATAACCTTTTAAGATATTGAAATAATTAATCCATTCTAAAAACCATTTAAAACATTTAATAAACAGATTTTTGAATCAAAGTGTCCCATACCACTTTGATGCTTTTAACATTTTGAACCATTAATATCCATATAAATAAATCCTTAAAAGCATTTTTAAAACATGGATATTAATGAGAAATATTTATAATAATAAATCATTAAAACATTTAAAATGGTATTTTAGTTAAAGGTATTTTAACAAAATGAGAGACACTTGAATACGATAATTGAGGAATAACATTTAATCAGAACTTTATAATATCCTGAGAATAAATGGATTCATGATATAATATTCCAAAGGGTAGTATATACACCATATAAGAGTGAATTGGTTCATAACAACAATGAAGTCTCAATGTAAAATGAGATAAAATCCCTTATCAAGAAGGTATCCATAAATTAAGGATAAATCAGTCTCAAAATTATGTGTGAAAAATATAAATACACCCAATATAAGTGGATATTAAGTGTAAAACAATAAAAGGTCATTCACAAATATTGAAAGGATGACATATTCAATAACTACATGTTGAACCCAAAGAAATCTAAATTGGGTTAAAAAGTTCCCTTGGTAAAATTCGACAGCCTAACGGCGTCACTTTAAAATTCATAAAATTAGTTGATGAGAGAGAAAATGGTATCTCATCACTTGGAAATAAAATTTACAACAATAAAGATATATAAGAACATATCTCAACATTATAATATGTAAATTAAAAGACCCAACAAAATAAGTCTTTTAAAAAGAGGAGGGTGAAAAGTTCCCTTACCGACTTGGGTATCTTTCCAAATATACGCCCCATGAAAGAAGGACAATACAACATTGATGTAAATACACATAAACGAAATTATATTACACAAATAGTAGAATAATGGTCAGTACATATCCCACTCAAAGGAAATGGTGTCAAATGTAGCATAAATCTCACGAGAATAAAACTGAGATGAAAATTCCCTTACGAAAACTCGGCAGCCTAACGCCGCCACTTAAAAATTCCAAAAATGGTTGGGTGAGATCAAATAGGGACTCTCACCATATTAACATAAAATTTACAGAAAGAGTAATATAAAATAACATCCCCCAACATAACAAAGAGGAGCTTAAAAGAAGTGACATAAAGGAGAGTACTTAAAAAGAAAGAGAGAGGTTGGATCTCTTACGAAAATTCGGCAGCCTAACGGTGCCAATCAAAAATTCCAAAATGGATTGATGAGAGAAAATAGGGTCTATCATCATATGAACATAAAAATTATAGTAAGAGTAATATAAAAGAACATCCCAATCATAAGAAAGGTGAGCTTAAAAGGAATGACATAAAAGAGTGTACTTTAAAAGAAAGAGAGGGGTAGGTTCCCTTACCTCGTGTCCGACAAGACTCGATCGTTCTTTAATCTCCTGAATAAAACAAATTGGTCAATTTATAATTTCTTAAGGACCTCCTTTAAAAATTATTCTTCAGTTCATATCATATATTATAATGTTATAATAATTGGTTAATAAAGTGAGTTCATATTAGACATTTTTGTCGATGTTCGGTGCATGAGTAAAAATTGAAGTTGTTGGTAGATAATTTTCAATGTAGTTAAAGTTACATCATATCCAGAATAGTATTGATCTTTTAAATATCATATATATCCAGTATATATTAATTTTATACTATTTCATATCATTTGGAAATAAAAAATTAACAGCACCATTCAGGGAGATGGTAGGTCGTACGTACGCATGAACGCTACTTTCATTTTTTGTCATATTAATGAAATTAAAATATAATGAGAGATATATATATTATAAATCCATAATTTTATACATAATTTAAATTTTATTTATTACATATATATCCATTATATATATGTACTTATAATAGTACATAACATTTGGAGATAAGAAATGAAATGTACCGTTCATGGAGACGGTAAGCCGTACATATGCATGAACGCTACTTTCATTTCATTTTTTTTTTGTATTCAATGGAATGAAATAATAATGATATAAAAGTATATTATAATTCTTGTAGGATATCATAGGTAATACCCTTAATTCCATCCTTTATGCATCCCACATATGGCATTAATGAATCAAATCACATTGAGGGGCGGTAGTCCGCACTTCCTAAAATGAAGCTATCACGTTTACCCATAATGGAAACCATAAAGGTATGCCATAAATGAAAAATACATAAGATTAAGGAAAACATAAAAATATTATATATCATATATAAATATAGTGACATCTTAATGGACACCTTTGAAGGTGTTAAAAGAATATTGAACAATCATCGTTTCGTGAGACAGTAATTCGCCATCCACGGAAACAGTATGTTCTTTAACCATTAGATGGAGGTGTGGGAAAGTGTAGCTAGAATCCTTCTTATAAAAACATCCTAGTATATTTAATATACTGTTGTTGTTACAAAAAAAAGTAATAAAAAGGGTTTAGGGGTTTTCAGAATCAAAATAAAATAAAAGAACACAAGGGAAGACATTACCTTTAAATCGGGTAACTCTCTTTGATTTGAGCTCAAAGGCTTCCTTGGAAAGTATTATGCCCAAAGTGAGGCTTCAATGATGAATATAGGGATGTGGAGAGACAACATGGGCATGGGTTGGCCGAGCCAACAGCTTGAGAGGTGTGGGTAAGGTGGTAGAGTTGGGGGCCTTTTATAAGAGGATGGGAGGGGCACTCTTGGAAAGTTTTAAAAGGTTACTTTATTATAAAATGATTTTCAGATTTTAAAGGTCCCAAAATTATATATTTCGAGGATAAGGTAATAATATTTCTAAATACACCCATAAAATGGGTTTTTGACATGTTTAGGTCTTAGATTTTACATTATCTTTTCATTTTGTTTAAATCGTTAAATAATGAGGTGATTGTTGCATCATCATGGTGTCATAAATAAATTACTTTATTTAATGTCTAAAAATTATAAAAAAAATATCATGATGTAGGAAATGTTTTTAGATTTCTAATTAATATTTATAGTCAAAAATATGAATTTTATAACCCCATTTAAAAAAAATTAGTGAAACAACTCATGTTTGTGACATTTTTATTTTAATTTTAAATAAAACGTTATTTATGTCATTTTCCTACCAAAGTGGCTTCATGGGGTCCCCAAGTTGACCCATGGATTTTCTTAGTCGGCAATGACACATAAAATGAGGTTAGTACATGTGTCTAGGCCATTTCATATTATTAAAATATTATTATTACCTTAAATTACACTAATTACCTTTAATCGCGATTAATAAAACTTAACAGTTACTATTCACCAAAAATTATTTTAATCTCATTGAACCACATTTTACTTATTAATGACAGCCATGTATGTCGGATTTTAGAAAATCAAGCCACAGAAGTGGCTTTGTTTCATTTAAATGAAAAATCAGATTCTTTAACTACCACTTAGTGGTTTCACTATTCATCTAAAATTGAAGTTTTTCAGAAAAACACCAAAAATTCACCGTAGGCTATATTTGATATTCCGAATTCAAAAATGATGTCTATTTTAAAAAATTCAAAACATATAAGTTTAATTAATTAATTTAATAATTAATTCCCGTTGTCAAAACAAATAACAAGTTTTTAAGAAACAATTTCTATTAAAAGATTGACACTATTTTAAGTCCAATTTCAACGTGAAATTAATTCCAATGACCACTATTGGATTAAATGGTAAAAATATATTCTAATTTCAATTTAAAAACAATTCAAAAGATAATATAATCATATAAATAAATTAGATTAAAAAGAGGTTTTGAATTAAAATACAACATTTTTCATTATTCATTAAAAAATGAACTTTATCGGAAAAATACCAAAAATTTACACAAAGTAAATTTTGATGTCCCGATTCTAAAGAATAATTTTATTTTATCAAATATAACACATAAAATTTTCAAAAAGTGTATTTAAAATAGGATCTCCATCAAAAGGCGGTTAATCGACCTTTTAAAGAATATTAGAATGTTTACGCTTAAAATTGGATTCATTCGCATTTTAAATCCTCTAACATTTATTGTTAAAAGTAAAAATATTTGACAAACATATATAATCATTTTGTAGTTATTTCTGTTCATTCCCCCCATTACAACGTCTAGGCGTTAATTACCATTTAAAATAATATTATTTTATTCTTAGAGTGCAACGTAAGATTCCCAAGAAACTCGTTGTTGCGTATTGGGTACGCCATCGAGCATAGTGTCCCCTTTAAAGTAATATTAATATTTTATTCACAAATATGGATAAATGTGAAAATGTAATATTCTTTATTTACCTAGGGTGTTACACTAATAGAGTATCTCAAAAGCTATTTCAATGGAAGATTCATGAAAAATAACTCCATCATATATTAATCATCTAGAGATACTGTGGGAAATAGTTGCGAAAGAATAACAAAGTGATTTTTATAAAACAATTTGTAAGATTTTCATGATGAGATGATGTTATAATCCACATGAAAAAATAATTTTAAAAAAGGTAACATAAAAACTTGTTTAAACAACAATTTAAAATAAATTCCAAAAAATATATCATTGAAATGAAATAATGGTGTTGGAAAAAACCTAGATCAAAGTATAAAATATAATATCATCAAAGGATAAACATAATTATATTTTAAAATATATATTTTCAAACCTAAATCATTAAAAACCATATTAAAATTTAATTCTATAAATATTTAATGATAATTTTCATAATCACGAGAGATATAAGAAATTTTGATTTCAAAATGATAAAGTAAAACATTTTTTAAAGGAATGAATAAAGACCTTGAAGTGACAGAGCTATTAGAATGGATGGGAAAATTCCTAACAACATTATATTTTTATAAAAATATATTTATATAAATATAGAAACTCAATCCTTTTACAAATATTATTTCATGATTTTAAACTTAAAAATACATTAATCGCAGCTCACTAATTACGAGTCCAATTGTATTTTCAAGAGTTATAACATAAAACATTAAAAGAAACTAAAAAACATCTTTATAATTTATCTTTCTTAGTGATATCCTAATTATATTTGATCTCCTAAAATTCATAGGATTTACTAGGGAATAAATAAAATAATGGGATGAGCTAAAACTCCTAGTAATGGAAAAACATGATAAATAAACACAACAACTGAGTTAATGATAAAACATGAAATCATAAAAGAGAAGGATCATGAGTAGTGACATAGAAGCATAACATAATGAAAATGGTGTCATAAGATCAAAAAATTATAATAATGTGTAAGAACCATATAAAAATCCATAAAAATAGTCAATCATAACTTCTTATAAAATATCATATCGTGGACAAAGTCTTGTAATTAATTAGTTTTACACCATGATACCATACATAACATCCAATGAGACTGATTATTTACCCTATTCATTGGAGTACTATCTAGATGAACCCATCATAAAATTTTCATTATTATGTGATCCATATAAATGAAACCAATCATATGGAATAATATAATAATTACCCATGAAAATAATCTGTGTTTCATAATCATGCCTCATATCATCATCAATGGAAATTTCATAATGAATCAATTCAAGAGAAGAACACAAGGCATGTATTACCCCATAAATTTAAGGGAGAATAATACAGGTATATTCATGAGATACATATATACATAATTTTTAACTATTCTAATAGTTTAAATATAGATAGAAAGTAATCTTGAGAGAGAATGGTCATAACCCAAAGAAAAAGGTTAGTTTAGTGGGATCACATAACTCGCGTTCGACTCATCATGTACGTACTTTAGATTCCAAAATAATAAAATCATTTTAATAATATACTTTATCAATAACATTTTTCTTGTTTATTATTTTTTTATTTCCATTTTATAATCAATTATGTTCGCATCATACATTTTGATGATTTTCATCTCATATTTCCAAAATGAAATCAGAAGTTCATCTATTGTCAAAGAGTTCATTATTATTATACATTTAGAATAATAATCATGAAATAACTATCATTTTAATATTTCAATTATAATTTTCAATCCATTCTGGAATTATTGTTATGAAATATGAACTATGTTACAATCATGGTGATGGTAGAACACGTGTACTCATGCGTAACATTTCCATTTTTCAACAATCAATATAGAAAGAAGGTAAGTATTATTTTATATTTAAAAAATGATAATAAAATAAAAAATAACCATTTTATTTCTCTAAATAAACATCTAAATGTATATCATCAATGTGATATGGTTATGAAAAATGAATCACATAACTTCCTTGAGGTTATAGTCCACATGTACGCAAAAATGAAATTATCATTTTTCAGTTAATGTAAAGGTATGAAACTAAATTATATATTATATTTTAAGAATGATAAATATTTAATGAATATCATATATATATATATACATTAAATCCATCATTATAACCTTCAATAAGTGGAGGTGCTGGAAAATGAATTGCATCAGTTTGCGAGGCGGTAGTCCGCCGTACAGAAGAACAATGGATTCATTTCCCATTTGATTGAAGAGGGGGTGTATATAGTTTATGAAATTAAAATAATTAAATATTAATATTTTTATGATACTGGTGTTTTTATTTCATAATGTTGTAAGAATATTTTAATGAGCTAGAAATAAAAATTAAATTAAATTCTCGTTTATGAAAGATACCACTTCTTCGTACAATGTATTTAGATTTTCCCCCAAATCCATCATTGGATAGATTTATAATGAAAACAAGTAATATATGACATGGGGAGGTTAGTAAGGTTTGTATTTGGGAATAAATTTTCCAAACCATAATGATTTTAAAGATTGAATAAAATAGGAGAGGAGGAGCCCTTCTATAAGTGAGAAGGAGTGTTACTATTTGTAAATACCGAAAACTATTCAATAATGGGATGTCACTTTCAATCAATGTGCCACCAAAATTTATAAATAAATGATTTTTAGTAATATATGTATGGGACAAACCTACACCATATAAAATTAGCATTTTTTAGACATGTTATTTTATTTACCTTCATGGTTACACAGTTTTACTATTTTAGTTTTTTATCATGGTAACTAGATTATACCTAGGTAATTTATTCATTAACCCTTAAAAAGTATACTTATTATATAATTTTTACGTAGTTATTCTAAATATTAAATAAAATTTATCAAATACCAAAACTATTTTTGTGTAAAATAAGTTTTAAAACAATCTCATTTAACCCGTGAAACCCCATTTTAACCTTAACCACAATGATGATGTTCATAAACATTTGGGGTCAATATAGTTACAATAAAAATAAAATTTTTACATAAATGTATAATAAATGATATTTTAAAATTTTAAAAATCACCTTTATAAAGATATGAGTTTTTTCATATTTTAATCATTTAATGAAAAAATATTTGTTATAAAATGTCATTAATCTCAATTTTGGAACTATTCATTTAATTTAAATTTAAAAACATCAAGAAAATTATGAAAACTGAATATATTAATTTAAAACATCCATAAAATTTCATGTTAATATATTTTTTAAAAAAAATAATTAATTCCAATTATTTTCAAGTTATTATTTAAAAATCATCTATTTTTTCCTTTTAATTAAATAATTATTATACAGGCATTTTATAAGAATTTAAGGTAATTGTTTTATTGATAAAAATTTGAAATAAATTACCACTACAAAAAATCATTTATATTTAAAATGAACACTTATAACTAAACATAGGCTATTTTGATGAATGTCATAATATTTTATAGTTATAAAAAGAAAGAAAGTGACATTTTTCCTTTCCTTAAAAAAATCATAAAGGTCGCAATCCAGGCCATATAGAAGAAAAAATTAAATTTATAGAGAATAGAAGAGATAAAGTTTAAATATTTCCATAAAATTGAAATTATACTATTTTTAGGTCATTATACCCCCTATCTCTTTTTTTTAAACCCAAGTAAACCGGTTTTACCCTTAGCCGTGGTAAATATTTGTTATTGTTTTTATAATTCAATATGGCCAAAATTTAAGTTGAATATATTAACTATTACTAATTATGATAATTCCAAAGATGGAGTCCATTTTATTAAATTCAATACATATAGGTGGCATAATTTAATTTAAAAATAATCTTGAAAAACATTTCAAAAATGGTTCTTCAATGAATATAATTTAAAGAATAAGATTATCTAACATTAACTATATGACTACTGCTCATAATTATATGGATTTAAATTCATAATTATAAATATATAATCTAAAAATTTTATTTTCATTAGTCATAATTAAATATCATTTTAATTAATTAAAATATAATGACATCATGCATTTAAAAAAATATTTCAATTAAATGCAGTATTTTTCTCAATTCATTGAAAAATCAATTTTTTCAAAAAATCCCAAAAAATTACCTGAAGATAATTTTCATATTATTAATTGAAAAATTATGATCATTTTAACAAATACATTATCAAATAGTAGAATAAATCCATTATATTATTTTGTCACTATAAGAACTAAAAATCAACTTTAATGAAAAAATATTTTTTTGAAGGATAAAAGTTTTTAATTAATAATTGAATTTTTATTTCCTGAAAATTTATCAATACATTGATATTGAATAAGATATTTACATATATTCCTAATATAATTTAATCAAATTCATTCCCTCTAATATAATTTCTAGGTTAAAACGGTCATTCTAAAATAATAATATTACATAGTTTGTTTATGTTCAAGGTTTCATGTCCTGTACTCAATCAAAAATAGTGTTATTTTTTAAATATAAGTGTGTCACATTTCTCCCCCACATTAAAAAATTTCATCCACAAAATATGAACATGAAATTGGTAATCAATGGCATGAAAGTTTAATATATATTTATGGAAATTCCACATTATAAAATTGTTTAGTAAAACTTCATCTTAATAAAAAATAAAGGAAAGTAAGAATGACAATTGGAATAAAAAAAACTAAATTCAAAATAGGATAACATTAGTGGGATATGAATATATAGACATGGAAGAAATGGATAATGCCAAAATAGTGAGGTAGAGTGATAAAGATCATTGATTATATTAAAGTGAATAATCTTGAGAAACCAAACAAAAACAACCATAAACAAAATAAGTGTGAAAAAGACCATCAATTCATTATAAATGAAAGGAATAAGAAAAAATAATTTAAATATATTTTTCCAAGTGTTAAGTAACTCCTTTCTATATATACTAAGAACATATGGAAAATATACTTATATGATAAGTAGCATTTCATCCTATAATTATTTTCCACCATAATCTTATCTTTTTCTCCAAAATGATGAGTATTCAAAGTAATTTTTTTATGAATGAAGTAATAAAATAAACTTCTAATAGATCACCAAATTCCAAAAAAGGATATCAACATATTCAAATTATCTTTAGAAATTTTCCAAAACAAAAACTTTTTATTAAAAGGTATGACAATTACCAAAAATGAATAAGGATTCATATGATTAATCTCTAATGTCTGAACAATAACACACAATGTTAAAAATATATAATTTGATAAATAAATAATATTAATATTCTTCAAAATATCCCTGAATAAGATTTAAACATAAAGATTAGAACTATTTAATCACATATTTTTCTAAGATAAATTTTTTTTATCTACAATAATATCTGTGATAAGATAATCCTAAAGGTTATCAACACCTTTAAATGTATTTCTAAAAAATATAAAGTAATTAATCCAAAAATAACTTTTTTTTACAAAAAAAAACATACTAAACCCAATGGTTATATTACTATATATGTCCCCCATAATACTCATAATTATCATAGAATTTCATAACATGAAACTTAAGAAGGGTTATCAATGCCATTAAATTTATGATCAACATTATACTTATCAACCCATAAAGCATTAGTTTTATCCCATATCATTATGTTATATAGTAGGTTCCCCTACTTTTTATTATCTCATTCATCATAATAGTTTATAACAAATATGTGAAGTAACCCAAGAAAATCCCTTGAGAGTTTCAAACCTGGTGTATATTATGGTGACTCTCACCATGCATCATACTGATCACTGAGATATAATCAACCAACTTTTTTAGAGTTATCACCCCTAGATTCATCTATTATAAAACCACTTTCACATTTAGTATCCATACATGGATGTATTGCAAAGAAAACCACATAGTCTATTCCATACCAAAACATTAGGATGTTATCCTCATGGTTTTAACTAAGTTTCACTTATCTTAATCCCCAAATATAAGTAGAACTTTTTCTGAAACCATCTATACTGACCCATGCATTTTAAAAATATTATTAAATTATTTGTAACATAAACATCAATTAATTACAACCCAATGATCTTGAGGCCAAATGTCTTTATAAGACTAGGTATAGAAAACACCAAAAAAACTATAACATAATATCTTTATTTTTAATATCCTTAGTGAGATCCTAAATTCATTTGACCACCTAAATTTCAAAGGATAACTAAAGGAATATATAAAATAAATATGTTAGATAAAAATTCCATTATGGTAAAAAAACATGATAAGGAAACATAACATGTGAGTTAATGGTATAACATGTTATCACAAAAGAAAAGGATCATTAATAATCACATTGAAGCATAACATAATGAACATTGTATCATTGTATCATAGAAATATAGGAATGTTGTAAAAACATATAGCATGACATAAACATGAGTCATGGATAACTTCATATAAAATATCACATTGTTAAAAGTGTCCCATAATGGATTAAGTTAACTCCCTAATCCCATAGATAACATCTCATGAGTCTAATGCATTACCAAATGAATTGGAACACTATCTGGTTGAACCCATCATAACTTGTTCATTATTTTATATGTTAAAATAATGAAATAAATCATAAGTAATAACATAATAATTATCCATGGAAATAAAATGTGTTTCATAATCTTGTCTCATATCATAATCAATGGAAATTGAATAATGATGGGATTTGAGAGATGAACATAAGGAATGTATTAACCCATCAAAGGAAATTATATTAATCTATTCACATATATGAGATAAATATATAATTTATTTTGAAGCATTCTAGAACATTGAATAGTGAGAGAACATTCTTTATAGAGAGAATGGTCGTAACCTAAATAAAATGGGTGGTTTTGAGATATCCATTACCTTGACATTGACTCATCACGTACATACATTATCATCCTGAATAATAAATTTATGTTTATTATATACTTTATAAATAACCCTATTAATTTTTATTATTCCTTTTATTTCAATGATATAATAAATTTCATAATAAATAAATTTCACGTCGGATGTTTTGACGATAATCGGCTCATGTGTAAAAAATGAATTTGGTAGAATTAATATGGTAAAATAGTTCATTATTATAAATTATATATAAAAATAAACCTAAAATAATTATAATATTATTAAATAAATTATATTTTTAAAATCAACCGTGATAGATGGTTATGAAAAATTAACCATGTTACATTCCTGGCGATGATAGGTTTTGTGGACACATGAGTAACATTTCCATTTTTTAATAATATTTAAAAGAAGAAGGTATGTATTATTTTATCTTTAAAACGTAATAATAATATAATAAATAAAATATAATTTATTTATATATACTTATATATATCATCCATGTGATGTTATGATGAAGAACAAATCATATTTCTTCTTGGAGGTGGTAGTCCACATGTACGCACGTATGTCATTGTCATTTTTCATTGAATGGAAATGTAATAAGGGAAATTATATATTATCATTTAATAATGATAAATACATCATGAATATCATATAAATACATTAAATACATATTTGGAACAATCCATAAGAGTTGGAAATGGAAAACAAATTACATCATTTCACGAGGCGGTAGTCAGCCTTACACAGGAACGATGGTTTTGTTTCTTATTTGATGGAAGAAGAGATAGATATAGGTAATGAAAATAAAATAATAACATATTAGTATATTTTATACCATTTTTATTATTTCATTAGGGTTGAATAAAATTAGATTTATGTATATGACTAAACTAATCAAAAATCTCAGTTAAGAATGATACCGCTTCTTTGAACAACCTCTTTAGGTTTGCAGGAAAAGCCTTACTTGGAAAAGATTCTAAACAAATAAATTCCTCAATTAAATGTAAATGGTGTATGGAAGTTATTTTTGTAGGTACTGTATGATCCACAAGGATAATGATGTTTTATGAAAAAAGGAGAGGAGTTTCCCTTTTATACGTGGGGAAAATTAGCATTTTTTAAATGCCCAATATTATTCAATAAAGGATTGTCATGAATAAGAATAGTGTCTAAAAAATTAATAATTAAATGGTTTTAGGGATTAAATGGTCAATAAACACCTTCAACATAAAAAATAAACTGGTTTTAAATATTTTATTCCCTTAACCTTTATAGTTACTCTCTTTTATCATTTTTGTTTAAAACAACTGTAAAAAGTTTTTTCTTAAGTAATTTATAATTTAATACTGAATATAAAATGATCTATAATAGATAATTTAGACCCAATAATTATACATATGAAATAAAAATTATCCAATAAAATTCCTATATTTATGGAAAATTAATTTTTTCATACACGCATATAATGAAAATTACCACATTTTTACTTTAACTTTGGTAATAGAATTTTTAATCTTTAGGGGTTAATAATGTTACCATAAAAGTGAAATTGTTCAATAAATTGATCATAGATGTTAATTTTAGACAAATACCAATCATTTCACTAATGATAGGATTTTTAGTAAATTTTATTCATTTGATTAAACATTATTTTTTATAAAATAACATTAATTTCAATTTTGGCCCAATTCATTTAATTTGACAATAAAACCCCCAAAAAATTATGGAATTCAAATCTATACCTTTCACACTACCCTAAAATTTTATATTTAGATATAGAATTTGTGTGAATAAATAATTAATTCAATTTATATTACTTTATAAATTAGTAAAATCATTTATATATATTTTTGGTAATTAAATAATTAGTACATCAGTGTTACCTAAGAATTTAAGGTAATTATTTAATTAATAAAAATTAGAAATAAATTATCAGGATAAAAAAAGAATTTATCTTTCAAGTGACTATTTATAACTTAAAACATGTTTATTTTTCCTAGTATCAAAATATTATCATTAAAAAAAAGATAATGGAATTTTCGGTTTTATTTACAGAAATTATTATAAATGTCACAATCATTGAAATATTTTTAATATCTTGATTATTTCTATTTATAGTTATTTTATATATCTATCAATGTTTTTGGATCTTGGAAATGAGATGGAACTAGATTTTGTGCCCTGATTATCTCAGTATTGATATTGTAAAAATATTAAATATATTAATATCTCGCACACACAATTTTTATGAAATAGTGGAATAACTCTTAAACTAGGACTCATATAAGAAATAAAAGACCTCCACTGATTTCTAAATATTGGTTTTTCTTTAGGTGTGACATAACCAATATCAGCATTGGGATTTTTTGTAATATAAAATCAATGGTGAAAATAATAATGTAAATTAATTAAATTTATTTTTTACGTTTTGACCCAATTAACTAATTAAAACTAAACCAAAATCCTACCATTTTAACCATGCTTATGTAAAACCCCATTAATATCCCTATACTCCCAACGATTTAAAAAGAGAATTAAGGGAGGGCTTGGGAAACGATGGAGACTGATTAAGTATCCTTATCAACAATGTTGTTTGAGGTTCTCGCCATTGGCGATGAATCAAATTCATTCTTCGGAAGCAATTGACCCTAGATGATGTAGGTAAATTTTTCTATGGTTTATTTCTCTATTGATAATCCCATGATGATCACAAATCAATTCTTCCAACAATTTGATTCATTGGTCAATCGTGATTGCAGTTTGAAGTTTATTTCTTTATGGGATTTAGGAGAATTGATCTACTAATTATTATTAATCATAATTACCATTTATAATGGAATCAAATTGAGGACAACCTAAATAAGACCAAGGTTCGTTCATCATTTTTTATTTTTGAATTTATCCCCAATTTCATCAAACATTTCATCTTTGGAATTTACTATGGCCAGTGGTTCGAAAAAATACATAGTATTCGATCATTGCATGACATTTCTTTGGCGCAACAGATTGATACTGCAGGTGCGATTTGAGATCAAGGGTGAAATTGATGTGCAACAACCATAGTGGATGATCGAAGATAGATCATAAATGGAACTATTTTTTCCAATTCATTGATTGAAACATGATGATGATGCTAAACATCAGTGTTGTTTCCCGATTATATTTGATGGCCAGTTTCCGACAAGCGACGAAAAAAAGACCAATCAAAATTTGAACCACAATATTTGATAGTGATTTGTAGCGGTGGTATTGAAATCAAATTATTCCTATAAGGACCTTATGATTCTATAAAATCTCACACTACACAGTGTGTAACTCGAAGAACACACATCGTGTAGGTCCCCTTACTATGGCACTAGGGTTTCATGTTAAATAAAATATCAGACACATTGTGAACTTATGCTACAGGCTCAATGTGTAACATCCAGTTACCATATTTCATTTATTTCATGACCCTTTTTTATCTAAATTCTATGGATTTAAGTTTTTTATAAATTAATGGATTCCATATATGAACATGTCAAAGGATTGAGATGGTGATCTTTGGGTCCAACGTGAGTTGGAAACCTTATTAGAGTTTTCATCATAAAATGATCATGTACTATCTACAGAAAAGATGCATTCAATGAATGTAATTAAAAACATAAATCATTCACATGGTATAATCCATTAAATTTTTTCATGATGTGAATAATATTCAAGCTGTTTATTGTTTCCACCTCATGAAATAAACGAGATTAGGATTTTTCACCAAGGTGATTCCTTTTTCATTATATACACCAATAGAGATATTCACATCATGAGTAGAGTGTGGTAATAGTGGGTACCCTAGATCCAACTATATGGTAACATTAATTACAATATCATGTGTACAGTAAGATATATATGATATATTTTTACCATTATAGAGTATATATTTCTGCATCCACTGTTTAATGGAAATGTCCATAGATTATTGTCGTATCAAAAGGTTATTACAGATCACATGCTATAATGATAACCTCAAGATAATATGAGTTTAATATTAAGCAGGGACCTATGGTCTAGATACAACTTACTGGACACAATAGATGTTTGACTATCAGGTGTTGGGGGCTCACAAGCATTGAGACTTCTACTCATAAAGTTCTTACTTGGTGATTTCTAGTAGTGATATCATGAGGATAGACCCGCCAATACGAACACCACATGTTTAGGATTTCATTGGTTATTCCTATCTATGGAGACTTGTAATGGAACGCTAACTTGAGATCAATAACAATGTGTACAATTTGATCGTGTAATTTGATGCAAAGGAAAAAACCATGATAATGAAATCATGGTGTGGTAGCTCCTGTTGGGTGTGTCATTAGTGCCATTAAATTGGTTTAACTATAAAGAAAGGATTTGTCGTCTCCAGTTTATGGAATTGATATATCTCAGGTCTGGTTGAGTTGGATGGAAGTACCTTGATAAATCAATGTATGTGGTAGTCAAAGGTAAATTCATCCGGTTAGATCGGAAAATAATAAAACAAGAAAAGGATGATGACATGGCTTTGTTTCCTTATTTATGAGATATCTAAAGACAAAGAGATTATATTAGAAAGTGTGTGTTCATAGGCTTGTAGTCATTTCTATGACAATCCTTATCTCTTTAGGGTCCATGATGGGTTGTTAGATCTTGTTATTGGTTTGTGAATAGTATTCACTTCTATCGAGATAAGGGCCTAGAGGGTCACAAAAAATATCATATTCGATAGTCTACCCTATTCTGGTGAGTAGTAGTTTTGGACGTGGTGGGTTCCAACACTAGGGTTTGAGTTTTTTCCAAGTTTTTACAATCAGTAAAAGAATAAAGAAATTCATTTTATTCAAGTTAAGTATAATTTGAATTGAATTTATTTATTAAGAAATATATTCTTTTAACAAATATTAGTTTAAAATATTTAAGGTTCATGTAATATTTACAGGTACGACGAGTTGGGTTAATGACTTGGGTTTTATCACATAATATATTTTTTATATTACAAGAATGTGATAAAAATATAAATGATACTTATGATTCTATTCATTAGTCATAATATATCATTTATGTAGTGAAAAATAAATATTCAATTATCAGGTGCATATTTCATATATTTATTGATTTGCTATAAATAGATGAGAGAGCTCTCAAGACATATAATATTCACTACTTGAATGGTGAGACCTTCTCTCTCTTCTATCTATGTAAAATCTTAGAGAGGGAAATTCTGGTTCCAGGTGCTCTATCATAGTTCTTCTTCACGGATCGACGAAATAGAGCAGTGTTGATCGTCAAAACGTCAAAGAAATCGTCGGAACTCCGCCCTAGCACTCGGATTCAGACGATCGACATTCCCACATACTTTTGATGAATTTGGGGATGGTCTAAATGGATTCAATTTTGGATCCTTCAAGAAACTATCAACGGTGACATGTAGATTTTGAGCACGAATTCAGATAGAATAAGGCATTAATGTTTTTATTTTTTTGCATAAAATTCTTCATGCGAAGATAACCGGGCTTATATCAGGCAGTGTTTCGTCGACAACGACAGACTCATGTCATTTGTCGGTGATTTTTTTTAAATCCTACCTTTTGGGGCATTCGATGTGTGCCTGATACCTTCAATTGGTGTGAAAGGAATGCATGAAGATTTTATGCCAAGAAAAAAAATCATTGAATTTAGTTATAGAGAAACTTACCAGTGCCAACTCAGTACACTGCTATTCAATCTGAGATTAGATGGCCATGTTGCGACTATTCGATGTTTCTATATGGATTGAAATGCAATGAAACCATGTTTTATGGTGAAACTAAGTAGGTCGGAATATTTTATTTTGCCCGACCAAGATTACCACCATATTACTATTATTTATTTTTTTAATAAAAATGTTATTATTAAATTAAAATAGTTGTAATCATATTTGGAGAATAAATAAATTCATTTTATTCAAGTTAATTATAATTGGAATTGAATTTATTTGTTAAGAAATATATTATTTGAACAAATATTAGTTTAAAATATTTAAGGTTCATATAATATTTATAGGTACGACGAGTTGGGTTAATGACTTGGGTTTTATCACACACTACAAAATAATTAGTTTTTTTCAACAGGAGTATATCTGTCAGTAAAAGTGAATTTTCTATTGGTAAAACGTTTTACCAACAGAAATTGTCTTGTCACTAAAGTGTTGGTAAAAACTCTGTCGCTAAATGTTATTGTGACAGATAAAATAGTTCTATTACAATTATAATAATACCAACAGATAATATATATGTTGTTCAAAATGTTCAGCAACAGATATCCTTGACAAATTTATCTGTTGTTAATATTATTAACTTTCATAACTAATACCAATAATAAATATTTGTTTGTAATTTATATTTTAAATAAGATATTATGTTTAGGTATTTCAATATTTATTACTAAAATTATATATTATATTTATTAATCTTATTTTATATAATATATTTATTATATATAATTATAATATTTTTATTATATATAATTATAATATATTTATTATATATAATTATAAAATTTGATTATATGAAAGTGATAATTTAATTCAAAAAATGTGCTCAATCACAATTTAATAAAAAAAATCAAACACCAAGAAAATATATGAAACTCCAACAAACATGATTCACACAAGTTACATGAAACTTCATCAAAATTCATCCGTAATTTTTTCCACAAATCAATTTTCATCGTCACGGTTCATACCAGAGACAAGATCAACGCATGCATTTCCTCATCCTCTTAGTTCACTCCATTCACTTCGGTCCTCGCTTTCCGGATGGATCGGGTGAAAGAGATGCATCTCATTCCATTGCTTTCCATTTGTGTTCCAAAGTCAGTCCCCTCTTTCGCTTCCTCACTCCCACAAATGAGCCACGCGATCCAAGCCACATCATCCAAACTGAGAACCGAGATGCCAAACCAATGAGCCAAGCAGCGTCTTAATGAAATGGCAGGAGACACCTCATGCAATATGAATAAAGTTTGAAATATAATGTGTAAAATTTAATGAATCATAATAAATTATACAAATATTTTAAAGAATAAAAAATGTATACAGTACAAAGAAATAGAGAAAATACCCAAGTGGGAATAACATTCATCTATAGTTAAAATTCATGAACTCTTTTCAGATTGCATGAGGTGTCTCCTTCCACTTCCTTAATGAATTATAATGAATGATACACATATTTTAAAGAAGAAAAAAATTATACTGTACAAATAAATAGAGAAAATTCCCTAGTACAAATAACATTCATGTATAGTTCAACCGGTTTTTTATAGATAAGAGAAAGCACTAGAATTCACCTTGAATCTTCAAATAGTAGTAGAACAATATTGAACTCAAGTCACCAGGCCTCTGGCTTCAACATTTAAAACCTGTAACATATAAATAGTGAATTACAGCCACCATTATAGCCAATAAACATGAACCCATCCCACACCGCAGTTTCATATAGATTCAGTGTAGCAACAGCTGATAGACCGCTTGAACATTCGATGTGAGTGTGTATGTTACAAGTGAAAGAAATAAGACAATGTAGATGAATTATTTATAGAATGAAATGCAGTGGCCTTGCTACCTATTTTACCAGAAATTCTTCCCAGAAGCACTCAATAATCTAATTAATCTGTTCCCCAATGTCACAGCTAGTTGACACAAAAATATCCATTATATGGAAAGCACTACTTTGATGTATGGAGGAACACTTCAATAAAAAGGCTACTGGCAGAGCATACTGGCAATGCTTCTAGTGCAGCATTTTGGGGTTATAATTTACACCCCCCCTTTCCCATGTTTCTGGGGAAAGTTTTAGACTTTCTTCCCCTCTTCAACTGAAAATTTTTCATGCTAAAAAAATTGAAATAAATGACACACTGACAATGGATTGGATGTAAAAATATCTAGGTAATGAATGAGTTGAAATATTTTACAGATAATGAATCATACACAGATAATCTTTTATAGATAATATGTTGTAGTGATTACAAAGATAACCCGTCAACGAATTGTAATGAATGATGCACATATATAGAACACACAGATTTTTATACAGATTACATGGTAATTCCAGATTACAAATATTAAATGAATTACACATAGGATTCAGAATATTAGTGGAGGTATGTGTGTGTAATAACAGCAAAGTCAACAATCATATATCATAGCATCGTCTACTACAGTCTGTGTGTGACTCTGCTGATATGATATTTGATGTACTTCTGCAAGTATTATACAGTCTATGCATGAAATGTACTACATTCTGTATGATCAGTACACTGGTCTGTGTGTGTGTGATCAGTCTACTAAAGTATGTGTGTGAAAAGTCAAGTATGATCCATCTACTGCAGTTAGTATGATTATTCCACAACAGTCGATGTGTAAAATATGATCAGAAACATTTTAAATTTTATAGTTTTAGGCTCAAAATGATTTTTTAACTATATACATAGTTTAATTAATACTGAAAAAAACTGAATACTAACAAAAAATAAAGAAAACTCCCCTGATGATTGTTGTTATCCCACAAATTGAATTGAAAATATCATCCACCTTATCAAAAAATACAACCATGTTACTATCATCAAAACACCTATTCAAGTCAGGTAGGGTGGTCTCTTGAGAATCCATTGATCTAAAAAAGAATGAAACCTAATGAAAAATTAAAGATGATTTAACGAGATTCTAGTCGGGTCGGGTGGTCTCTTGAGAAGCTATTGAACTACAAAATAAAGAGCATTGCACTTCCTTGTTGTCATTGATTTCCAAATGGATTATTCCTATAACATTACCTACAAAATTGAATGATTAAACAAGAGATAGTATAGGATGAGTTATGTAATTAATTCCCAAGGAAAAATGTTAATTTTTATATGAATTTCATTGACACAGCACAAGGATTTTCATGGAAACAAAAAAAACATAATGTCCAAGTTTCTATCATCAAAACATTCACAAAAGACAACAAAAAATATTAATTGAAACATTAAAGATCAATGAAAAGAATGAAACCTGATGAAAAAATAAAGTGAATCTAATGGGATTCAAGTTAGCTATAGTGATCTCTAGAGAAGACATTGATCTGCAAAAGAAAGAGCATCCCACTTCCATGTTGTCATTGATGTCCAAACGGATTATTCCTATAACATTACCTACAAAACATAATGATTAGTGATGAAATGAGTTCCCAAGGCCAAATGTAATTTTTTTATGAATTTCATTGACACCTCAAACTTGTTTTCAATAAAACAAAAAAAACATCATGTAAAACAAAAAATCTAGCATACAAAATAGTGTCAACTGGTATCAAACACATTATAAATTTCATAGTTTTTAGCTCAAAATAATTTTTTATCAGCCTACACAAATTAATTTATATTGAAAGAACATAAAAACTAATATAAAAGAAAGAAAACTCCCATGATGATTTCTATAATCCTAATAATTGAATTCAAAAAATCATCCACCTTATCAAAAAATATAACCAAGTTGGTGTCATCAAAACATCTATTCATAAAAGATAATTGAAAATATTAATAACAACATTAGAATTCAATGATGTCCAAAGGGATTATTCTAATAACATTACCTATAAAACAAAATGATTAAACATGATGTTGTAACATTGAAGATCAAAATGAGATATAACCAGGTTAGAAAGTAAAGGGTGAGTGATGTCAATAGAGTCACGAGGCCGTAATGACCCCATGAGGCGAAATAAAGGGAAACACAATGTTGTCTTCACCCAATAATGATAAGAATACATTAAAAGGAGGAGAAGGGACTCATCGATGAATTAACATAGCTATGTAGAGAGCCATCCCACTTTCCCAAACATAAAAAAGCATGATTGAATCAAACACAGAGAGAGATATGAAAATCTAAAACAAATAATCATCCCGTTAGATTGAATGAGCTTACATATAAAGCAGTTCAGTGGAGTGAACCCAATTCCTGAAATCAAAATAGTCCACACATCGAAAACCAGACAAAGGAAAGAATGACAATAAATTTACATCAAGGAAGAAACAAATAGAAAATGCCAGAATTCATTGACACATAGAACTAGGCAGAAGGTGAAGAGAGGTTTCTAATAGAAAAAGATAAAACAAATAATTAGTCTGTTATATTTAATGATCTTAAATGAATACAGTGACAGTCGCAACAAAATGGTGAGGTACCAACTTCATTTTAACTGATTCCTTCCCACACAAAAATTTGTTCTTCGATGACAACCTATCTCTTGAAATAAAAGAATCTATAGTGAGAGGGATTGAAGGACAGTGAGTGATGGGTAGGGATCCCGGAAACGGCTAGGGTTGATCTAGGTCGCCGGGACAGAGGGGTCTCACAAGGACGCCGGTATAAAATGATGTGGACGATGAAGGTCAAGATCCGGGATAACGATTTGGAACACCTAGGATGGAAAGGTCCAATAGGGGCTTCGCGGAAGGATGTCGACAGGGAACATGGAGGTGAGTTTGCACGACGATGTCGGAGGGGGAGGCCGATCGGGAAGAGGGAGGGTGATTCGCGCGATGATTTTGGAGGGGGACGCCGGTCGGGGAGTGAGATAACAGGGAGGGGGTAGCAAGGAGGTAGGGCTGGTGTCGGAGGGAACATTGCGGGGACATCCACCGGCCGGGAATGGGGAGAACAAGAGGTAGGTTTTGGGTCGGGGGGGGGGGGGTCACCGAGAAGTGGGTTTTTTTGCATATATGTGTAAGTATATAATAAAAAAAGTTATAAATTTTTATATAATTTATTTAAAAAAATTATTATATAAGGATTATGATTATATATATATATTATTTACTATATTTTGTTTGTAATGTGTAATACATAAATATATATAAATATATATTCAATTTTATGTAAAATATTTGAAATTATTGAATTTTTTATAGTAATAGATTTTTATAATGGTAAAAGATTTGTTGGTATTAATAATTAATAACAACATATTCATTTATCGGTAAATCAATTGTTGGAATTATTATGATATGACAACAGATTGAAATGTTAACAAAATATTTGTTGGTATTGAAATACTAATATAAACAGATATATATGTTGGTAAAAATAATTATTGGTATCTTCAGTCAATATCAATAAGATTTAATATCTTTTGGAATAAATCATTTTTACCAACAAATATATTATCTGTCGATAATTTTCTGTTGGTAAAGGTCACTTTTTTTGTAGTGACATAATATATTTTTTATATTACAAGAAATTGATAAAAATATAAATGATACTTATGATTCTGTTGAGTAGTCATAATATATCATTTATGTAGTGAGAAATAAATATTCAGTTATCAGGTGCATATTTCATTTATTTATTGATTCGCTATAAATAGATGAGAGAGCTCTCATTGTAACACCCCAGGTAAATAAAGAATATGACATCTTTATATTTATCCATATTTGTGAATAAAATATTAATATTACTTTAAATGGGATGCTATGCTCGATGGCGTACCCAATACGCAACAACGAGTTTCTTGGGATTCTTATATTGCACTCTAATAATAAAATAATATTATTTTAAATGGTAGTTAACGCCTAGTCGTTGTAATGGCGGGAATGAATAGAACTAAATAAAAAATGATTATATATGTTTTTCAAATATTTTTACTTTTTATAATAAATGTTAGATAATTAAACATGCGAATGAATCCAATTTTAAGCGTAAACATTCTAATATTCTTTAAAAGGTCGATTAAACGCCTTTTGATGGCGAACCTTTTTTAAATCCACTTTTTGACAATTTTATGTGTTATATTTGACAAAATAAAACTCTTCTTTAGAATCGGGACATCAAAATTTACCTTGTGTAAATTTTTGGTATTTTTCCAAAAAAGTTCAATTTTTAATGAATAGTGAAAAATGTTGTATTTTAATTCAAAACCTCTTTTTAATCTAATTTATTTATATGATTAGATTATCTTTTGAATTGGTTTTAAAGTTAAATTAGAATATATTTTTACCATTTAATACAATAGTGGTCGTTGGAATTAATTTCACTTTGAAATTGGACTTAAACTAGTGTCAATCTTTTGATACTTATTGTTTCATAAAAACACGCTATTTGCTCTGACAGCGGTAATTAATTATTAAATTTATTAATGAAACTAATATTTTTTTAATTTTGAAAAATAGACATCATTTTTGAATTCGGAATATCAAATATAGCTTAGGGTAAAGTTTTGGTATTTTTCTGAAAAACATCAATTTTTGATGAATAGTGAAACCACTAAGTGGTACTTATAAAAACTGATTTTCCGTTTAAATGAAAATTTTCCATATTTGTGTTTTAAATTTCAAAAATCCGACATAAATGGTTTTCATTAAGAAGTAAAATGTGGTTCAATGGGATTAAAATAATTTTTTGGTGAATAGTAACTTATTAAGTTTTTAATCGCGATTAGAGGTAATTAGTGTAGTTTAAGGTAAGAATAATGTTTTAATAAAATGTAATGACCTAGAAACATGTCCTACCCTAATTGGATGTGTCATGGCCGACCAAGAAAATCCATGGGTCAACTTGGGGACCCCATGGAGCCAATTTGGTTGGAAAATGACATAAATACCTTTTTATTTAATGATAAAGTAAAAATGACAAAAACATGAGATGTTTTACTAAAATAATTTTTACATGGGGTTATACAAGTCCGATTTTTGACTATAAATGATCATTGGAAAGATAAAAAGATTTCCTACATCATAGTATTTTTTTATAATTTTTAGACATTAAATAAATTAAATTATTTATGACATCATGATTATGGAGCGATGACCTCATTATTTAACGATTTAAATAAAATGGAAATATAATGTAATATATAAGGCCTACACATGTCCAAAACCTATTGGATGGGTGGATTTCGAACCCTTATCACCTTATCCAAGAAGTATATCAATTTGGGACCTTTTAAATCCGAAACGCATTTTCAAATAAAGTAACATTTGCTTACCTTCCAAGAGTGCCCCTCCTCTCCTCTTATAAAAGGCCTCCACCTATACCTCCTTACCCACACTTCCAAAGCCTTTGGCTCGGCAAACCTCTGCCCATTTTGTCTTTCCACATCCCTCCTTTACTCCTTGAAGCCTCACTTTGGGCAGAAGTCTTTCCAAGGAAGCCTTTGAGCTCAAACCAAAGGGAGTTACCCGATTTTAAGGTAATGTCTTCACTTGAGTCCTTTTGTTTTATTTTGCTTCTCCAACCCCCTAAACTCCTTTTATTCATTTATTTTGTAACAAATACAGTATCTTAAATATACTAGGATGTTGTTATAAGACGTTTTCTTGCTACACTTACACACACCTACATCTAATGGTTATAGAACATACTGTTTCCGTGGATGGCGAATTTCTGCCTCCCGAAACGATGATTGTTCAACATTCTTCTAACACCTTCAAATGTGGAAATTAAGATGACACTATATTTATATATGATATCTAACATTTTTATGTTTTACTTAAGATTCTGTATTTTTCATTTATGGCATACCTTTATGTTTTCCATTATGGGTAAACGCGATATCTTCATTTAAGGAAGTGCGGACTACCGCCCCCTCAAAGTGATTTGATTCGTTAATACCATATGTGGTACGTATAAAGGATATATTTAATGATATTATATATGATACCATACTGGAATTAAAATACCATTATGCATCATTATGTTTTAATTCCATTAAATATGAAATAGAAATGGAAGTAGCGTTCATGCATACGTACGGCTTACCATCTCCATGAACGGTGCATTTCATTTATTAACTCTAAATGTTATGTAATATTATAAATGCATGAATATACTGGATATATATGATATATATGATATATAAATCATTAATACAATTCTGGATATAATGAACCTCTGACCACACGAACAACATGTAATTGTAAGAAGTCCACTTTCGACTTAAGAACCAAGTATCGACAAAACAAACATTATTAACTTAAATGATTACATAATGTCTATGACATGGTAATAAGTGATATAAAAAGAATAATGAACATGAAAAAGGTTTTTAAGGAAGTATAAATTAACTCAATTTTATTATTCAGAAGATTAAAGAACGATCGAGTCAAGTCGGACCCAAGGTAAGGGATCTTACTCCTCTCTTTCTTTTTAAGTACACTCTTTTATGTCATTCCTTCTAAAGCTCATCTTTCTTGTTATTGGGATGTTATTTTATATTAATCTTACTGTAATTTTTATGTTCATATGATGAGAGACCATATTCTCTCTCATCTATCCATTTTGGAAGTTTTGAGGGACGCCGTTAGGCTGCAGAATTTTCATAAGAGATCTAACCTCTCTCTTTCTTTTAAAGTACTCTCCTTTATGTCACTTCTTTTAAGCTCCTCTTTGTTATGATGGGGGATGTTATTTTATATTCCTCTTGGTTTAAATTTTATTTTAATGTTATGAGATACCCTATTTGATCTCATCAATCCATTTTTGGAAGTTTTAAGTGGCGTCGTTAGGCTGCCGAGTTTTCGTAAGGGATTTTTCATCTCACTTTTATTCCCATGAGATTTATGCTACATTTGCCACAATTTCCTTTGAGTGGTGTATGTACTGCCCATTATTATACAATTTTTTTAGTATAATTTCATTTATGGGTATTCACATCCTCATTGTATGACCCTTCTTCCATGGGTTGTACGTTTCGAAAGTTACCCAACTCGGTAAGGGGACCTTTCACCCTCCTTTTTTTTAAAAGACTTCTTTTGTTATGTCTTTTAATTCAAATACTATTATGTTGGGATATGTTCTTCTATATCCTTATTTATGTAAATTTTATTTCCAAGTGATGAGACCCCCTTTATCTCTCTCATCAACCCTTTTTGTAAAATTTTATGTGACATCGTTAGGCTGTCGAATTTTACCAAGGGAACTTCTTAACCCAATTTCGATTTCTTTGGGTTCAACATGTAGTTATTGAATATATCATCCTTTGAATATGTGTGAATAAACTTTGATTGTTTTACACTTAATATCTACTTATATTGGGTGTATTTATATTTGTCACACATAATTATGAGATTGATTTATCCTTAATTTAAGGATACCTTCTTTATAATGGATTTCATCTCATTTTACATTTCTTTTGAGACTTCATTATTGTTATGCACCAATTCACTCTTATATGGTGTGTATACTGTCCTTTGACATATTATATCATGAATCAATTTATTCTCATGATATTATAAAGTTCAGATTAAATGTTATTCCGCAGTTATTTGTATTCAAGAGTCTCTCATTTTGTTAAAAACACTTTAACATAAATATCGTTTTAAATGTTTTAAAGATTTATTATTCTAAATCATTATCTTTAATGTCCATGTTTTCAAAATGGTTTTCAGTATTTATTTATTTGTACATTAATGTTTTAAAATTATAATTCCAATAAAAGCTTCAAAGTGGTATGGGACACTTTGATTCAAAAATCACTTTTAAATCATTTTTGAAAATGGATTGATGTCTTGGAATTACTTATTGTGATTGAAAATGAAATTTTGTTATTGAAATGTTTATATTTTCAATATTTTATGTGTAATGATGGTACTTGGACATTTTACGGGTGGTTACGTGATAAACCATCTGACGGGTGGTGCCGTGAATACCAGGACGGGTGGTTACGTTATAACCTCCAATGCATTGGGTATGGAAGTCGGCCGTATGGCTATTCCATTAAGTATGTATGGAAGTTGGCCGAATGGCTATTCCATTAAGTGATATGTGTGGAAGTCGACCTTATGGTTATTCCACTTAAGTATGTTTATGTCCCAAGTTACCTTTATATGTTATGTGATCTTTATATGGGTTTTATGGTAATCTTTTGGTTACAGAAGGGTAAGTAATGAAATTTTATTCAGCGAAGAGTTTTTTTACTACTTCATAAATGTGAAAAGTATTACTTTGATAAAGTATACATGGTTTACTTGTTGTTTTGATAAACTAATAGTTTCCATTCTTTGTGTATCCCTTACTGAGCTTTTTATGCTCACCCAAAGTTTTTTTTGAAATGTTTTTCACAGGACCTAATGTGGAACAGGGTCAAGTATGGGATCAAGGGAAAGTTATGCTATCTAAAACATGGAACAAGTCATGTTTCTTTTTAAGAGTTTTTATTTTATGGAAACTTAGTATAAGTGTCTACTTTTTAATCTTTTTAGATGTAATAGTTATGTTCTAATTCTCTAAAACTCTAAACCTGAAAAGATCCTCAATATGAATTATTCATTTAATTCAATATTACGTAAGGTTTAAGGTCGGGGCCTTATAGTTGGTATCAAAGGTCGGTTTAGATAACTTTAGAGGTTAGGGTATCCTCTAAGCATAAGTGACAATACCAAAATGGTTAGGATTTCAGAAAGAGTCCTAGTTTTAGATAAATTGAATGAGAAAGTATATCTTAGTGTTTATCTTCCTCATTAGTACATGATGGTTTTGTTGATATACTCACACTGACCTTTTTGGTTTTAGTAAATGGATGGATCTAGCAGGAACCAAATTAATAGTGGATGTGAAGGAAACTGTGACAGTTTTTTGAGCAAGCAACTGAATGATATGGGAGCTGCAATGATAACTCTTGTGATTATCCTCAACCAACTATCTGGAGTCATTATTGACCTCCTAAACCTTGTTGATTTCTCTAAGGCATCATATATGCGAGAAACAAATCCCTACGGAACTACAGGTAATAATCATAAAGGTAAGTGTGTTCAAAAACCTATGTGTCAAAAATGTGGAAATAAACACCTAGGATAATGTTTCAAAGGGACATAAATATGCTATAGATGTGGAAATGAAGGTCATAAAGCAAGAACCTACCATGGAAAAAGGAAGCATTCGGTTGACTCGAGGAAAGGGAAAGAAGTTCTTTCTGAGGGATCAATTGAATGTTTTAAATGTGGTGTGCATGGTCATTATGCAAACACATGTCCTATGAAGAAGTTTTGTGAATGGGATCACCAAGATCGTACAAATGTTCGTTTACCAATACCTAATTCCATTCCGATTGAGGATGAAGAAACTGAAAATGACCAATCAAAGGTATGGATTATTTCATAACTATTGTTTTCCTATTTTGGAATCTTAGGATATGATTCATGATTTTGTTTGTAGGAAAGAAGTATTTCAGAATAAGTTGGAAAGGAATGGTTAATGGATCATGAAGAATTTTGAATGAGTAAGATGTCAACATATAAGGGCTTCAAGAGTTATGGTGAAATTCTTAAGAGTATTAAGTCTCTTTTGATGATGGGGTTACATTAGAAGACATTTTATAGTATGTGTAACCCTGATGTTTAATATATGAAAATTTTATTCAAGGAATAGTTATCTGTTCTTTTGTGGACATAGTTATAAAGAACCATTTGGGTTTATATGATCCTTACTTTTGAGGTAATTATGGGTTACTATATGTTATGATGAAAGTGAAAGGCTTGAGATAAAATTGAGGTTAAATTATGTTATGGTTATTTTTGATGATTTTTTATCTTTTTGGGAAATGATTTGAGAATTATATAGTTTTGGAAAAAGGACAACACGCAGACCGTGTGACAACCCGTCGCGTCGGACAAAGCTGCGGGAATCGAACCCACAACCAAAGTGCAACTGGTATTTATCGCCTACCACTGGACTACGTGAAGTCCCTGGTTAGTTTGACTGATTGTTTTTAGTTAGATGATTTTATGAATTAAGAGTAGGTTTATTTTGGGTTATCTATGGAAATTTATTAACCTATCATGGATGATATGTGATTAGGTTAATTACTTTTCAATACGAGACATTAAGAGCAACTTATGTTGTTTGGAGATAAATGTTACGATTTAACTTGGAAGACTATGTGACTAAATCCTTCAAATATTTGGGTTTCAATCTTAGTTTGGTTTACATTGAAGAATTTTATGGACAAATTTATTATCGAATGGTCCTCGTTGAACTTTGGGTTTTGTTGGACAAATTTTTGAGGTTAAGAATATATTTTCTTTTTATAAAGGGTTATCCTTTTCTGGATTATATGATCTTGTACTAACATTTTTGGTTTTTGTTTTTGTTAAAGTCTAAAAACATGGGAAGTATATAGTTCTCTTTTGTGGATTAGGTGATTCTCTAGAAGTTGATTATAGTACTCTTAATGTGAACAAGTCTTCCTAAATACTCGTCTTTTGGAGAAAATATGAGTTTGTGTAAGGTGATTATGTTTCCTTATGAATAAATTCCTCAATAAAAAGTAACTTAAAACAAAAATGTTGTCTATTAACTTTTCCTACTGGGGAATCGAATACTGTTTAACCCATCACAAGTTTGTGATTTTCTTGTGGTTAACTTTCTCCTAAACATGTTTTCTATCACTCTCCATCAGAACATGACCCTCTGTTTTTTTCCTCCATGTCCATATTTTCATACTTGGAATCCTAGTATGGGTTAACTTGGGTGACCTTTGTACTTATCTTTCTTTATTTTAAATTGATTGTTTTACCGACTCTTGTTCCGATGTGGGACATTCAAAGATGTTTCCAAGCCCAATTTTAAAATTGAGAGGACGCAATTCCCAAAAGGGGGGAAGGATGTAACACCCCATGTAAATGAAGAATATGACATCTTTATATTTATCCATATTTGTGAATAAAATATTAATATTACTTTAAAGGGGATTCTATGCTCGATGGCGTACCCAATACGCAACAACGAGTTTCTTGGAAATCTTACGTTGCACTCTAATAATAAAATAATATTATTTTAAATGGTAGTTAATGCCTAGCCGTTGTAATGGCGGGAATGAATAGAACTAACTACAAAATGATTATATATGTTTGTCAAATATTATTACTTTTTATAATAAATGTTAGAGAATTAAAAATGCGAATGAATCCAATTTTAAGCGTAAACATTCTAATATTCTTTAAAAGGTCGATTAAACGCCTTTTGATGGGGAACCTATTTTAAATCCACTTTTTGACAATATTATGTGTTATATTTGACAAAATAAAACTTTTCTTTAGAATTGGGACATCAAAATTTACTTTGTGTAAATTTTTGGTGTTTTTCCTAAAAAGTTCAATTTTTAATGAATAGTGAAAAATGTTGTATTTTAATTCAAGACCTCTTTTTAATCTAATTTATTTATATGATTAGATTATCTATTGAATTGGTTTTAAAGTTAAATTAGAATATATTTTTACCATTTAATACAATAGTGTTCGTTGGAATTAATTTCACTTTGAAATTGGACTTAAACTAGTGTCAATCTTTTGACACTTATTGTTTCATAAAAACACGTTATTTGCTCTGACAGCGGGAATTAATTATTAAATTAATTAATTCAACTAATATGTTTTGAATTTTTTAAAATAGACATCATTTTTGAATTCGGAATATCAAATATAGCTTAGGGTGAAGTTTTGGTATTTTTCTGAAAAACTTTAATTTTTGATGAATAGTGAAACCACTAAGTGGTACTTATAAAAACTGATTTTCTATTTAAATGAAATTTTTCCATCTTTGTATTTTTAATTTCAAAAATCTGACATACATGGTTGTCATTAAGAATAAAAATGTGGTTCAATGGGATTAAAATAATTTTTTGGTGAATAGTAACTTATTAAGTTTTTAATCGTGATTAAAGGTAATTAGTGTAGTTTAAGGTAAGAATAATGTTTTAATAAAATGAAATGACCTAGACACATGTCCTACCCTCATTGGATGTGTCATGGCCGACCAAGAAAATCCATGGGTCAACTTGGGGACCCCATGGAGCCACTTTGGTTGGAAAATGACATAAATACCTTTTTATTTAATGATAAAGTAAAAATGACACAAACATGAGATCTTTTAATAAAACAATTTTTACATGGGGTTATACAAGTCAGATTTTTGACTATAAATAGTCATTGGAAAGATAAAAATATTTATTACATCATAGTATTTGTTTTATAATTTTTAGACATTAAATAAATTAAATTATTTATGACATCATGATGATGCAGTGATGACCTCATTATTTAACGATTTAAATAAAATGGAAAGATAATGTAATATCTAAGGCCTAAACATGTCCAAAACATAATTTATGGGTGGATTTCGAACCCTTATCACCTTATCCACGAATTATATCAATGTGGGACCTTTTAAATCCGAAACTCATTTTCAAATAAAGTAACATTTGCTTACTTTCCAAGAGTGCCCCTCCTCTCCTCTTATAAAAGGCCCCCACCTCTACCTCCTTAACCACACTTCCAAAGCCTTTTGATCGGCCAAAATCTGACCATTTTGTCTCTCCACATCCCTTATTTACTCCTTGAAGCCTCACTTTGGGCAGAAGTATTCCCATGTAAGCCTTTGAGCTCAAACCAAAGGGAGTTACCCGATTTTAAGGTAATGTCTTCACTTGAGTCCTTTTGTTTTATTTTGCTTCTCCAACCCCCTAAACTCTTTTTATTCATTTATTTTGTAAAAAATACAGTATCTTAAATATAATATTATTTTTTTATAAAAAATTTTCGAGCTACAATTACACACACCTACATCTAATGGTTAAATAACATACTGTTTCCGTGGATGGCGAATTTCTGCCTCCCGAAACGATGATTGCTCAACATTCTTCTAACACCTTCAAAGGTGTCCATTAAGATGACACTATATTTATATATGATATCTAATATTTTTATGTTTTACTTAAGCTTCTGTATTTTTCATTTATGGCATGCCTTTATGGTTTCCATTATGGGTAAACGCGATATCTTCATTTAAGGAAGTGCGGACTACCGCCCCCTCAAAGTGATTTGATTCGTTAATACCACATGTGGTACGTATAAAGGATATATTTAATGATATTATATATGATACCATTCTGGAATTAAAATACCATTATGTATCATTATGTTTTAATTCCATTAAATATGAAATAGAAATGGAAGTAGTGTTCATGCGTACGTACGGCTTACCGTCTCCATGAACGGTGCATTTCATTTCTTAACTCTAAATGTTATGTAATATTATAAATGCATGAATATACTGGATATATATGATATATATGATATATAAATCATGAATACAATTCTTGATATAATTAACCTTTGACCACACGAACAACATGTAATTGTAAGAAGTCCACTTTCGACTTAAGAACCAAGTATCGACAAAACAAACATTATTAACATAAATGATTACATAATGTCTATGACATGGTAATAAGTGATATAAAAGGAATAATGAACTTGAAAAAGGTTCTTAAGGAAGTATAAATTAACTCAAGTTTATTATTAAGGAGATTAAAGAATGATCGAGTCAAGTCGGACCCGAGGTAAGGGATCTTACTCCTCTCTTTCTTTTTAAGTACACTCTTTTATGTCATTCCTTCTTAAGCTCATATTTCTTGTTATTGGGATGTTCTTTTATATTAATATTACTGTAATTTTTATGTTCATATGATGAGAGACCATATTCTCTCTCATCAATCCATTTTGGAAGTTTTGAGTGGCGCCGTTAGGCTGCCGAATTTTTGTAAGAGATCTAACCTCTCTCTTTCTTTTAAAGTACTCTCCTTTATGTCACTTCTTTTAAGCTCCTCTTTGTTATGATGGGGGATGTTATTTTATATTCCTATTTCTGTACATTTTATTTTAATGTGATGAGATACCCTATTTTATCTAATCAATCAATTTTTGGAAGTTTTAAGTGGCGTCGTTAGGCTGTCGAGTTTTCGTAAGGGATTTTTCATCTCACTTTTATTCCCGTGAGATTTATGCTACATTTGCCACAATTTCCTTTGAGTGGTGTATGTACTTCCCATTATTATACACTTTTTGTAGTATAATTTCATTTATGGTTATTCACATCCCCATTGTATGACCCTTCTTCCATGGGGTGTACGTTTCGAAAGTTACCCAACTCGGTAAGGGGACCTTTCACCCTCCTTTTTTTTTAAAAGACATCTTTTGTTATGTCTTTTAATTCACATACTATTATGTTGGGATATGTTCTTATATATCCTTATTTATGTAAATTTTATGTCCAAGTTATGATACCCCCTTTATCTCTCTCATCAACCCTTTTTGTAAAATTTTATGTGACGTCGTTAGGCTTTCGAATTTTACCAAGGGAACTTCTTAACCCAATTTCGATTTCTTTGGGTTCAACATGTAGTTATTGAATATGTCATCCTTTGAATATGTGTGAATAAACTTTGATTGTTTTACACTTAATATCTACTTATATTGGGTGTATTTATATTTGTCACACATAATTATGAGATTGATTTGTCCTTAATTTAAGGATACCTTCTTTATAATGGATTTCATCTCATTTTACATTTCTTTTGAGACTTCATTATTGTTATGCACCAATTCACTCTTATATGGTGTGTATACTGTCCTTTGACATATTATATCATGAATCCCTTTATTCTCATGATATTATAAAGTTCGGATTAAATGTTATTCCGTAGTTATTTGTATTCAAGAGTCTCTCATTTTTTTAAAAACACTTTAACAAAAATATCGTTTTAAATGTTTTAAAATTTTATTATTCTAAATCATTATCTTTAATGTCCATGTTTTCAAAATGGTTTTCAGTATTTATTTATTTGGACATTAATGTTTAAAATTATAATTCCAATAAAATCTTCAAAGTGGTATGTGACACTTTGATTCAAAAACCACTTTTAAATGGTTTTTGAAAATGGATTGATGTCTTGGAATTAATTATTGTGATTGCAAATGAAATGTCGTTATTGAAATGTTTATATTTTCAATATTTTATGTGTAATGATGGTACTTGGACATTTTACGGGTGGTTACGTGATAAACCATATGACGGGTGGTGCCGTGAATACCAGGACTGGTGGTTACGTTATAACCTCCAATGCATTGGGTATGGAAGTTGGCCGTATGGCTATTCCATTAAGTATGTATGGAAGTTGGCTGAATGGCTATTCCATTAAGTGATATGTGTCGAAGTCGACCTTATGGCTATTCCACTTAAGTATGTTTATGTCCCAATTTACCTTTATATGTTATGTGATCTTTATATGGGTTTTATGGTAATCTTTTGGTTATATAAGGGTAAGTAATGAACTATTATTCAGTGAAGAGTTTTTTTACTACTTCATAAAGGTGAAAAGTTTTACTTTGATAAAGTATACATGTTTTACTTGTTGTTTTGATAAACTAATAGTTTCCACTCTTTGTGTATCCTTTACTGAGCTTTTTATGCTCACCCCAAGTTTTTTTTTTTGAAATGTTTTTCACAGGACCTAATGTGGAATAGGGTCAAGGATGGGATCAAGGGAAAGTCATGCTATCTAAACCATGGAACTAGACATGTTTCTTTTTAAGAGTTTTTATTTTATGGAAACTTAGTAGAAGTGTCTACTTTTTAATCTTTTGAGATGTAATAGGTATGTTCTAATTCTCTAAAACTCTAAACCTGAAAAGATCCTCAATATGAATTATTCATTTATTTCAATATTAAGTAAGGTTTAAGGTCGGGGCCTTATACTCATGACATATAATATTCACTACTCGAATGGTGAGGCCTTCTCTCTCTTATATCTCTCTAAAATCTTAGAGAGGGACATTCTGGTTCCAGGTGCCCAATCATAGTTCTTCTTCACGGATCGACAAAATAGAGCAGTGGTGATTTTCGAAACGTCAAAGAAATCGTCGGAACTCTGCCCTAGCACTCATATTTTAACGATCGATGTTCCCACATACTTTTGATGAATTTGGGGATGGTCTAAATGGATTCAATTTTGGATCCTTCAAGAAACTATCAACGGTGACATGTAGATGTTGAGCACGACTTCAGATAGAATAAGGTATTAATGTTTTTATTTTTTTGCATAAAATTCTTCATGCGAAGATAAACGGGCTTATATCAGGCAGTGTTTCGTCGACAATGACAGACTCATGTCATTTGTCGGTGATTTTTTTTAAAATCCTACCTTTTGGGGAATTCGATGTGTCTCTGATATCTTCAATTGGTTTGAAAGGAATGCATGAAGATTTTAAGCCAAGAAAAAAAATCATTGAATTTAGATAGAGACACTTACCGATGCCAACTCTGCACACTACTGTTCAATCTGAGATCAGATGGCCATGTTGCGACTATTCGATGTTTTTATATGGATTGAAATGCATTGAAACCATGTTTTATGGTGAAACTAAGTAGTCCGGAATATTTTATTTTGGTCGACCAAGATTACCACCATATTACTATTATTATTTTTTTTAATAAAAATGTTGTTATTAAATTAAAATAGTTGTAATCATATGTGGAGAATTCCACATCTAAGACAAAAAAAATGATGGGGGGGGGTGGTGCTGGCGGGTGTTCATATGCTTTTGACAAAATGAAATGCAGAAAAAAACAATGGGGTGGGACACCCCATATCAATGACCCATCTTCTGCCAAGAACACCCTAGATCGGCCTCAAGATCCCGGCCTGCTCCATCGTGCCACATCCAGCCGGTCCTCAGGTGCGGCCTCCCCCCTCATGCGGGGGAAGAGCCTCAATCCCACTTCCCAGCTGTGGTCGTGCCCCCATCCCGCATCCTACCTCGGCGGTGCTCCCCACCCTCGCAAACTCACCGGCCACCGCTCCCATGGCAGCGCATGAGCGCCTCTATAGGGAAGATATGCCCAAGCGAACCGACCTCCCACCGACGGGGGCTCCTGCTGCGGCCGTCGGATCTACTACGCCAAACCTTTTTCCTCCCAGGCGCCATCTGCCTCTAGCGCACCCCACTCAACCGTATCTATATCTAGGAGCCACGGAATCCCCGGCCATCCGCCTCTTCTCTTTCTTACGATACTTTGGAGAACGGTGGACCTCTCACCGGTCTAATTTTGCCTCCCGCTACTCAGTACCCCGGCGCAGCACCCTCTGTTGGCGTACCTCGTCCGTCCCGCTATGATCCAACCACCACCTCACCACGAACCTGCTCCAACCGATGAACTCTCTCCACTGTCGTAGACAGGCTGAGTAGCCACCGCTAGGCGTCACCTCCGAGTCGGGTTTCTACAGTGAGGTAACCTATTTTTTTTGTCCCATCTAGCCGGGCCCATCTGGAGGCCTCTAATGTCCATGTGCAAGTTTAGCCCGACCAGCACAGACCTTTATCAGGATTTTTGGGCAAGATTTTATAATCAAAAATTAATTTATGTAATTAATTTAATTTTGATTTTAAATAAAATTACTAAAATAATAATTTTTGGTATAAAATTAGTAATGTGGGTTAAATTAATTAAATTTTCGTGATTAAATTAAGTTAATTATTTAATTTAATTTTTGTATTTAAAATTAAATTAATTTCATGACCGAACGACGAAAATATTGAATAGAAAATAATATTGAATTTTTAATTCAATAAAATTCCATCAACAAATATTTTTAATGAATGATTATTTTTAGTTCTACATATATTTTTAATATGCAGGTTTAAAGCGTATTAGACTAATCATGAGCCATTGACTGACCATTGTATGTTTGGTGCATATTTAAATTATATAATTTTATTTCAATGGTTATTCGTGAAAAATATTTTAATTAAATGGTGATCTACGAATCGTCTGTGTCATTATATATATAAGGACTTACGTGTCCAATTCTGATGTGTTTTTATACTGTAGATACCCCTTTGTCTGTGTGCGAGAAATTTTGTATAATGAAGAGATGATCAAGGATGCATTTCACGCCGAGCTATAACGACGCACTAGAAAGGAGTTTTGATGCATTGGATGGGTGAGTGTTGCATCTCAAGATGAAAGAGATGCTACTCAAGGTAATACCCCTAGCGTCTATGTTGATCCATTATTCACTCAATGGATCAACCATTAGTGTCAACTTTTGATCATGTCGTTGTTTTATTTTTTTCATGGTTTATTATTTTGTGATTATATAGTTTATGTGTGATCATATAGAATAATAAACAATCACGTACATATAAAATTAACATTTTACATGATGAATATTTTATAATGTATGGTCGGTTGTAAGTGCGATCACATAGTACATGCTTAAAATATTGAAAATGATTTCTTTCGTTAGATAAAAAATAATAAAAACCCTCGAAGAAATATTAAGTCATAACCAGCTTCCATCATTCTACTTTGAACAAAAATGGGTGTTCAAGGTGCTTTTCATGTCGTAATTGAAGATGCCTCTTACTACCAGGGAGATCTTATGAGAGTGGTGAGTTGACATAACTAAAGTGATAATGAGGATTATCCATAGAAAATTTGATATCATTTTAGAGGCAAGTGTTGAGTAAATCAAGTTATGATTTTGAGGTTGATACATTAGTTAACAGATCAAGGAATCATGAGTTAATGTGGCTGGCTAGTCAAACGCCTACCTTGAACCATTTGATTAGTAGAGTTCCCATAGATTTTAGACTATGAGGGGAGGCTTGTGGATCCATGCCACTAAAATACTCAAGAGACAGAGTACCCTGATTCTAGTACAGATGGTTCCTCTAATTCCTTAAAATAATGGGAGACATTTGATGATTTAATTTATTAATAAAAATTTCTAAACTAGTAATCATGATAAAAAGAACTAATCTGTTAGAATTTTGTTTTTTGTAGTTTAATGTAAAGATATACTACATTAAATACTGCGATAAATAATGTAAAATGTAAATGTCCACACTAGAACGAGTATCCAATAGTGGTATAGTCTCTTGTGAAAAATACAACGATATTGGAAATTCAAGATATCGGTGTCCATATACCTAGTAGGCCACATCTTGAATAGAGAGTGTAAAAATGACTAAAAGAGACTCTTGTATGTATCATATGATGGTTATGTAATAATTTTATCATCGACATCCGATGTTAGTTTCGATCACTACAAGACATGAATGATATAACATGAAGTCTCATCTCTGAGATGTTTACTGGGAGAAATGGAATCAATATATGAATAAGGTGATGATTATGCGGACATGTGTAAATTGAAAGATGGATCATAATATTTTAATGGATGCCTTTTTCATATCATTTTCACCACATTTCCTCGAGTTTCGTTTTAGGTAAAAAAATCGTTATTGAGTAAATGTTTCATTACCTATTTAGGTAACAATTTCCAAGTAAATAACAATATAAAAGACAATACAATCTTAATTCTTATGGAGAATGAATTTAAAAACAAGGAAAAAGGCCAATCGAATGTAACGCTAAAAGAACATTCACAGTGTCCTTTCATGCAATGAGGATGGATATTAATAGGAGGTTATTTTCATCGCATATCATTAAATAAAACTATGGAAGATTAAAGGAAATAAACTGAATTGAATTAGCAAGTACCCGCTTTTTTTGGGAATATTCATCAAATAAAATGTAATATTTAAGTTTTACTTATTGGGTATTAAATGAAATATTCATATCATATATGTATATTTGAATATAGTAACTAAGTGTAGAAACATTATAAGTAGTCAAATGTACTATCCAAGCGTCTGAGAATGGGGGATTCCTTAGTCAGCGGTGAGAAACACATAAATTCTATATTTCCACGTGAATGATTCTTGTAAAACTACTATTGAGTATAACCAAAAAATTTATCTCTAGTGTCCTTTAGGCATAAGGTGAAATTATTCCAAGTTCATGGATTAATGTTGTTTGTGGTGTTTTATACTCAGCTAATAGTTCATTGATACATGAATCATATGAAATACTTAATGAATATAAAAAGTAATAAATTTATACCCATTTTTAGAATGATAATTCTTTGTCAAGTAATATTAATAGTAGATGTCAAGTATATACCCAGTATGTTATTTTTTCTTTCTAAGGAAGAACAATTTTGGTATTATCGGTATCTTTAGTTTGGACAAAGAAACCTTTAGAGATAAAGGTATTCCAAAAAGATTTCAAAATTAGTTCATATAGAGAGCGTGAACTATTTAAATAGTAAACTAGAGTTATATACACTTTATAAGATTAATTTATGTAATTAAGGAATGATAAAGTGAATTATATGTATGGTCAGATGATATAAGTTGCTTCGGGCTGGAATGCTGAATAATATCTTGACCAAGCATTCATCGATCAATATAATGTAGCGTAGAGAAATTCCTAAAATCACATTACTTTATCTACATCATTATATTAATGTTAATGAGGAGGATCATTGATAAATTCATACATGATAACATTGATAAAAAAACATATATCATAGAGAAATTTATAAACAAACATATTATACATCAGAGTCATGGTGCAAGTATTACCAATGTCGCAACATGCAGAAACAATCATTATATTTCAAAATTTGCTTCCTGAATAACAGTGATATCCCATAACCATATGCTAACTATCATGAATAATGTATATCATATAAGTTATAGTATGATGATAATCCATAATTGCATAAGACATGTGTTTAGATGCAAATAATTTTTTAGGACATAAACAAACTTGCATTAAGAACAAACACATTATGCATCTTAGTAAATATCCTAAAGGTTGCTTAGGATATTACATAAATTCCTATGATATAAAATTAGTAGACAAGTGATAGACTAAATTTCTTTATAAGGGTGTGCATATATATTAGAGATAGTGCGAACCAGATTGAATTGGGTTTAGTAAATGATAAAGATACACATGTCATTTGCATAGGAACTAGTTTCACAAGTGCATGATGAACATGAATGTTCCAATGAAACATATTGTATAGAAAGAATAAAACCATGGTGTTGTTTTTGTATTCACCACAGCCGGTGATACAATATTCACTGAGAATAATTATTCCTAATAGTAAGAAGTAAATGACATTTGGCTATTATTGAAAAGATCGATTAAAAATCAATAATGGATTCCATGTATCAAGGTTAAATGAGGATTATAATTTTGAATACTGAGTTGGGTATTCAAATTAGATTATACATGGATTGTAAAAGTTTCGTACCAATAAGGATCGATTTTTTATACCAAGTCATTCTTCTTAAAACCATTATAATTTTACTTATCATTGCTAATATCTATGATATTTTTATTGATCAATGGATGTCATGACAACCAATAGTGAAAAGTGTCTATATAACGCAACCATAAATGATGGTCACCACACAAAATGTCAATATTGGTTTCTGGTTACTGAAATCTAGTTTTGGATTTATGTAAGCATTGGTATCATAGAATATTTACTTGGAATGAATGTTTTACATGGGTTTGCGAGAGGTTTGTGGGATCACCATTGTTTCCAAGTCAAATATGTTCGGAAACATATGGAAAATAGATATTGGTCTAAGAGTTAATTAGGACTAGGATAAAATAAATTTTATAGTGATTGAATTAAAGTAGAAACATATGTTCTAGGGAAAATGATCTACTATGGTGGATCAAAATGTCCATTGGTCCTAGTCAATCCTACACTTGTTAACATAGTCCTAAAAATAAAAGTTGGAACAATTCAAGATAGAATTGTTACCAATGTCACATTGCATAATCTCTTCAGATTGACATGTCTGGGACATGGATGGAGATTAACATGGTGAGTTGGAACCCATACGCTTATGTGATGGATCAATCACATATTCCATGATATGTAATAAATTATATTGTCTGGATATGATTCAGAGTAGGAAAATATCAATAATATCTGAACTCACTATATGTAAAGTAGTAAGAACTATCTTATTGTACTCCAGAAAGTACAAAAGATACGTACCTTCTAAGTGTAGGAGAAATGATACTAGTTTTCATGGGACCAAAAACACTCTTCCTTATATCTATGTGATCTAATTTCGTGGTTAGGATAATGTGTTGAGAAAGATAAGATCATAAAATTATGTGGTAGAAAAACCTACAAATACCGAGTACATTGTAGGTTCTGAGGAAGCTAAGAAGTAGTTAAATGCAACTATTTTTTCCAGTTCTTGGAATCACACAAAGTAAAGAATTATCATAATGTAAATTATTATATTCTTGATAGCTAAGATGTAAAGTTATGACAGTGTAAAAAAGGGATATACTTAGGGTTACCATCTCTTGAGAGGTTTTACTCAACGATATGAGGCCGAATGTATCAGATGAGCCACACGGTGGAATAGTGGAAGGCCTAGCAGATAAAACCAAGACTCAGAAGAAACATGATATTAATCGTGTGAGAGCTAACATGTATGGTTACAATGTTGTCTCTAGTGAAAGTGGGATTGTTGTAATGGTGGGTTCCCTAGACCCAACTATACAATACTTTTAATTAACATATCATGTGTACAGTTTGATATACATGATGAATTCTTCCCATTATAGTGTAGATATTTCTACATCCACTATTTAATGGTAATTTCCATAGATTAATTTTCATATAAAAAGGTTATAGTAGATCTCAAGCTATAATGAGAACCCAGAGATACTATGAAATTAGTCATAAAAAAAGGTCATTTGGTATAGATACATCTTATAGACTAGACACAATAGATATTTGACTATTAGGTGTTGGGGGCTCATAATCATTTAATCTTTTTCTTATGAAGTTCTCACTTGGTGATATCTAGTAGTGAGATCATGGGGACAGACCCACCAATAGGATAACCAAATGTTCTTAGTGTGATTAATTTTTCCGATCTACAACCACGTTTAATGGTTTCATGACATGATATCATTACCAAAGTGTGCCATTTGATCGCGTACTTTGATGCAAGGAAAAATCCATGATAATGAAATCGTGGTGAGGTAGCTTGTTTTGGGTGCCTCATTGGAGGTATGAAATTGGTTGAATTTTCAAGAAATTATTTATCACTTCCAGGTTGAGGGAGTAATATATATCGGTCCTGGTTGATCAGGATGATATTACCTTGATAAATCCATGTCCATGGTAGTCCATGGTAAATCCATCAAGTTCTATCAACAAACAATAAATCATGAAAAGGATAATGATGCGGGTCTGCTTCATGCTTTATAAAATATCTAAATAAAAATAGATGATATCACTCAGTGAGTGTACAATGAATGGTAGTAATTTCTACGACTAGCCTTATCTCCTTAGGTCTCATGATGGGTTTCTAGATCTTTCTCTTTATCTAAGAATAATATTCACTTCTATCGAGATAAAGGCCTAGAGGGAAATACACAATAGCATATTCAAATGTCTTCCCTATTCTGGTGAATATGATTATTGGACATGGTGGGCCCCACCAATGGAGTTCAGGTTTTGTTGCTATTTTTTCAATCACTAAAGGAATAAATACCAAAGGAATTAATAAATTCATATTATTCATGTTTAGAATAATTTTTATTAGATATATTTATTATGAAAATTTTTATTTTGAACGAATATTAGTTTAAAATATTCAATGTTCTATTAATATTTGTAGGAATGATGAGTTGAGTTAATTGATTTTTTTTATCATGTAATATATTTACTATATTACAAGAAAGTGATAAAAATATAAATGATATTTTTGATTCAGTTCAATAGTCATAATATATCATTTATTTAAAGAGAAATAAATATGTGGGTATTAGGTGTAGATTTTCGATATTTATTGATTCACTATAAATATTGGAGAGATCCCTCATTTCATGTACTATTTAGTGCTCAAATGATGAGAGCATCCCTCTCTTCTCCCTCTCTTGATTCCTAGAGAGATACGCTCTGGTTCCAGGTGCTCGATCGAAGTTCTACTTCGAAGATCAATGGAGCTGAGTTGTAGTGATCATCGTAATTTCAAAGGCACTTATAACACTATGCTAGCACCCAAATTCAAACAATTGACGTTCATGTAGTCTTTCGAAGCATGTGTGGATGATCTAGAGGAATTCGACTTTGGATCCATCAAACAATTATCATCAGTGATGAGCAGACATCGAGCACAGATTCAGATCGAATCAGGTATTTTTTTGTTTTTTGCTTACAATTCCTCATGAAAAGATCCTTGGTCTTATACCAAGAATAATTTCATTGAATATGATGATCTCATAACGTTTTTATTGGAACAAAATTCAAAATATCATCTTTCGGGGCATCCGCTACGTGCCTCATATGTACATAAAGGATTCACTACATGAATTCCTCTTGTCTAGGGGATTTTTCTACACTTAAGACTAAAAATTATTTCATTCACTATACAGCCACTTCTCTCGACACCAAAGGGATACACTAGGTGATTTATGTGTAATTCCTTCCCTTCAAGACGCACCAATTTTTCAGTTTATCTTTAGTTGTTTTCCTCACAATATTTATCTCCTTCTCTATGCTAAACTTAAATGATATTGGTATTATCTCTGGATTTTCAATTGATTCAAAATTTTATCATGATGATTTATGGTCTAGGTTTTATTTTTTGATCTCTTTTACATTCTTTCTTCATTAGCATTTCCCATTGTAGGTGCTAATTTTGATCACTGATTAAAGGTATGTTTTTTCATACAATTTTCCTTACGATTGAATGATTAAATTGAATTATTGATTTGAATTGAGTTTTTAAATGATTTAAAGAATCGTATTTGAAATGATTAATGTTTTATTCTAAAAAGGAAATGGAAATTGTGAAAACACATATTTAAATGGAATTTAAATTATTCGGTGGAATTTATAAAATTGATAGCATTTTTTGGAAATTGATTTTAAAAATGATTTGATATTGAAGATTGTAATGATTACCTTAAATATTTTTCTAGGATGGTGAGGGAAAGGGTGAGGGTTTGAGAGTACTGGGTCTATAGATTCTCCAGTGTCCTGGAAGCCTAGTTCTGATTGAATAAGGTGTTTCCCCATTTTCATGGCTCTATTCTTCTGAATAGAGATGAGATTTTTGATGGCGATCCTCGATCGGCCGATGCGGGCTTCTGCAGACCTCAAACAAGGGTGGTCATATTTGAGACCACCAGATCATGCCATCCCTCTTCATCTAGGACATGAGGTTATTGGTGTAACATAGAAATAATTGACGTGAGTGGTGTCCATAGATCTACACTTGTGGTTACATGAAGGATAGGTTTTTGTCAATCCACTACTACAAAAAATGACTTTAGTAGGGCTAGAAAAAGCCTTTATCTGCACTAAAAAGTGCTGATAATCAAAGCGTGGTTAAAATCATAAAACTTGTATCAGTGCTAAAAAATCTATACTAAAGGTCACTTTTAACAAAACTTTTTTAGCATTGTTAAAGGGTGCCTTTAACAGCTCTTTTTAGTGCTAATAAAGGCAACACTGTTAAAGGGGGTATTTTTTCAGACACCTATGTGCACAACCCCTTTTACAGTGCTTCCACAACCCCTTTTAAAGCACCACACACCCCCTTTATCAGCGCTTTTCACCCCGCCACCCATTTTATTGGCGCTTTTTGAATTTATAGCTTCATGTGTGCCCGCCTCGATTTGAACCATCCACCTCTCCTTTAATGATTGAATGCCTTTACCACTACATTATGTTTTTTTTTGTCTGTTTAATGATATTTCTATTTATATATAAATATATATATACATATATATAGATATATATTTACATATATTTATATAATTATTTTTGAATAAATTTATACAATATATATGTGTGTGTGATATATATTATATCTATTTAAATATATTAAATATTATATTCATTTACATATATTAGATTATAATATATATCTTATTAATAAACACACATAGGTATATATAAACATTATAAATATATTTTTATAATGTACAAATGGTTAGATATTGTTTTAAATACATTTTTAGAATATGTATGTATTTAGAAATATTAGAATATACATTTTTACATAAATATATTGATATATGTATTTATATGAGTGATTTATTATAAGTAAATATAAGAAAACATGCGTATATTTAATTATAAATAAAATTACATTGTGAAAATGATAAAATTTAAAAACCATAATATCAATATGAATGTAAGACCTGAGACTGAATTCAGTTCCTACTAAAAAAGTGAAAAATAACCCCTTTAAATGACGTTGAAAATCCATCGAATGTTAAAAAATTGGGGTACCCCAACTAAAAACTCAGTTTTGGAGGCCTTTAGGGTCTTTTATGGCCTCAAAAAATGTGAAAGTGGTTTACTTATGTCAAAAAGGGCATACAACTCATTGCTTACTTCGATTTGATATGTGGTAGAGCCTAAAGAGAAACCTAGATAAAAAATTATGACCATTTGATGTTTGAGTTATATTTTCCAATTATTTTATATATTTTTTTGATTTTTTAATTTTTTTTATCTTTGAATTTTTGTTAAATGACTATTACTCGGTAATAATAAGAAATTATTAATTAAAAATATTTTTTTAGTTATTTTATAAGCCATTTTGACTAAATAACTTATATATTAAGTGTAAATTCCAATTAACCTTATTTAAAACATATTTCAAAAAATATATATTATATTTATATCAATATCAATATATTTATATATTAATATATTATTTTTAATGAAAATTAATTTTTTAAGTATACTTTTATCAGCGCTTTTTTATAGGCGTGGATAAAAACCCTATTTATCAGCATTTTTTTTGAAAGTGTTGATATAGGGTCGACCTTTATCAGCCCTTGTAAAAACTGATGATAATGGTGGGTCTTTAACAATTCTATTTTTAGCACTGTTAAAGACACCATTTAACATTGGTAAAAAAAGCGCTGTTAAAACCCCCTTTAACAGTGCTCTTTTTAGTGCTGAAAAAAGGGAGTTTTTAACTGTGTTTTTAACTAGCGCTCTTAAAACCCTAGAGATAGATAAGCCTAGTTTTTTAGTAGTGATATGTGTTCGAGATCGACTTGAATGGAGCTCGACAGACCACAATGAGGATGGATGAGGTGAAAAATGGGTATAAATCTTCATCAGTGAAGCTAGGGTTGAAGGATCTATGTCACAATGCAGTAGTAGGGACTGAACTGAATGGATCTTCCTTGGATGAGGAGGTTGTGGAATCTTCATTTGATGATTTTCATTTTTCAATGGTTTCTTTGGTATCTGAGGCTGTTGGAAACCATCAGACTAAATCCATGGCAGTAGGGTGAGGAAAGGTCGATCTCTTTCTGATAAATCTGTTAATCTGAATACGTTTGTGGGTAATTCTGGTCATGAAGTTGAAATGGAATCGAACCAAAGAAATTTTATGCATATGAAATATGTTATTCATGATTTTATTATTAAGAAGGGTGAAATTTCTCATGAAATTTTGTATAAGGAGTCTATCTTTGATAGATTCAAAATTTTAAAATATTCCATTATTTCGAGGAAGGTTATTCCTACTAGTGGAATGCTTTGGAAATTGGATGATTTTTCTAAAAAGTTAGTTTTTGTTTGGAATTATTCTGATTGGATATGTATACCCATGGGTAGGGGATTCTTCAGTATCATTTTACCATTAGAGTAAATGAAGCACATGGCATGTGTGATTGGATCAATTAGTATAAATATAGGTACAATTTTCTTTCAAGAATGGGATTTTGGGTTTAATCCATTTGTTTTATAAAATAATAGGGATTAGGTTTGGATTAAAATTTTTGATCTTATATAGATCCTATGGAATCCTAAGATCCTATATGATAAATCCGCTGTTGTTGGTGTTCCAATCAAAATGGATAGATCCACTGAGTCAGTGAAGTTTCTGAATTTTTTTAGGGTCATGGTGGAGATCGACTTAAGAATGTTCTTAATTAATAATATCGTTCTATCAGTATTGGATGATGAAATACTTCTAAAGGTATAATATGAAAGACTTATTCAACTTTTTTTTTCAGATTTCCAAACAATTGTTTATATCAAATACACATTCCCTCAAAATTTGGTTTTCTCATATTCTCTTTAAAAAGGAATCATGAGACATATTCTAGGATGAAATTGAAGAGGTAGAAAGTGCAGAATAATGTGGTTGGCGGTAAACATGCATCTGGGAAGAAACCTGTGTTTGAGGTTTTGGTTTATTCTTGGAAGGGTAAGGCCTCTTCCTCGATGACAAGGCATGACCCTGAGTTTACAGTTAGCACTGGCACTCCATATCCTAGCATGAATGATAATCTTGAGGTAGGATCGCATCGAGGTAGTATGTTATTTCAGACAGGTACTAGTCCTCTCTTGGTTGGGAATGCGCAATTGGATACATATGCTACCGACCTGGGTGGTGATGGTATATAGCAAGATATGGCAATTAAATACAATGTTCGGACCCATTTGGGTTCTTTAAAAGATATTACACATCCTCATTTTGGGCAAGGATGCAAGAAGATGGTAACTTCTAATCATTCAGACCCACATGATGATGGTTTCTATCAAAATGATTCTCAACAACATACTGACTTTCATCATGAGATCTAGAATATCATTAATTCCACTACAATAATTTAGAAGTGTAGAAACATCTCTGATGTTGAAGGGGTAAATAGAATTACCCCCCATGAAGACAATGTGGAGTGGTGTCCATGCCTATTTTATGAATGCAATCATAAATGGAAAGAAAAAGGTGGAAGATAATGATGCTATCACTCCCACTCCTTCGAAGAGAAGGCCACATAAGGACTACTCTAGAACACCATAGAATCTTCCTACTAGATCTTCATCTAAGTTTTCAAACAAGGAAAATTTTGAATCCATAAGAGCTTCAATTCAGGTAAGCCCCAATCTGAGTGGGAAACTGCTGATGACTCTAAATATAGAAATTAAATACACTATTATGATCTTTATCTTTATTTTCCGATGGATGAGGAAAAGTCCCTTTGTTTGAACCCTCCCATTTCCTTATGATCTTTTTATTTTATTTTAATTAAAGGTAAAAATATTTTCTTATGGATTGACTTATTTTGTTAAATAGATTAAATTGAATGATGTATTGAAAAGACATGAATTCATGGAAACCTTTGATTTAGTTATAAAATTAGAAACACATGATAAAAATTTAATATTGGGAAATTTTATTTTAAAATATTTGAAATGATTGATTTACCCATTATTGATTGATTGGTTGACTGAAGAACATGGGAGAATGGGTAGTTAGTTGATAATTTAGGACAATAACTCAAGTATATATCCCCGTAGTGATGGATTGATGATGGAATCACTGCTATAAACTTACTTCGGCATGGTTTTCCCTGATGGGGAGTTGAGTCCTCATGGCCTGAGTCGAGGGATGTGTGCATACATTGAGATGAGAATTCTGATTGAGTAATGGGAGGATCCTTTTACCAAAAACTAATGTAACACATGGATAATTATAAGGTGTTATGATATGTTTGTTTTGATGATTAAATACCATTTATTATTGAACCATTTCATTCATGAGAACTCTTTTATAGAAATTGTTTATAAGATATTTTCATTTAATCTTGTTTCGTTATATCTCATATCTTCTTGATTATTAAATAATGTTTTGTTAAAAATATGTGATTAGAATCCTCAGACTTTTTTTATATAAATTTAATAATTTTTTATTGAATTGTTATTTAATTGATTATACAAAACTTAGTGAGACCCAAATTGGATTCTTGGCTCACTCCCTACCTTTGACTTGAGGCATTTGTAGATTATCTTTTTCCATATCCAATAAAAGGGAAATATCCACTTATAGGTGGTGGATAAACTTGATTATTAGGGCCAGGAGTGATGGAGGTGACCGATGAAGATGTGATACATCAATTACATAGGATATGTCTATGCTTTTACCTTGTTAAATGTTAAGTATTTTAATGATGTATTTTTTGGTTATTGTCATACCTATTTTATTCTGGTACTTTATCCCTTTGGAGTATTTAGCATACTGACTTGTATCATTTTTTTTCTAATCATTCGTGGAAAAATTATTCCATCGTGACTCTTGTAAGATTCCATATTCTATTCTCCAACCCATTGTGACCATGAATTCTATTCAGACTATGTCATGGCTAGATCAGGCATTATCATACTAAGGTGTCTAGATTGGTTCATGAAAATGTGATATCAAAATTAGTTTGTTCATCATTCCTCATTTTTAGTTTATAGTCTAGATTATCCGGGTAGATATGAGGTAGGATTATCAGGACATAAGATGTATTTGTGAGTTATTTTCTAGGTAGATATCATCGTAACGATTCTTAAGTCACCATGGGTGTTTTGGGAAAGTGTCTTTGAGGAGTGATTTGATCTGATTTATATACTTTTACCTTCTTATGATATGATTATCTTGAAATCCCATTATTGAATTCTTCTTGATAGAATTGATATTCATGTATCACTTGATGAGATGTTGATCTGTGCATCCTTGTTGATGATTTTAGCGTATCATGTTGATGTTCTTTAGTATTATGAATCCAAGAATATATTTTACTAATCCACATGAGGATGATTATTTTGAACCAAATCAAGAAAATAATCCTATTGAACTAAATTTTGTTGAGACAGTGGTGTGATCTATCCATTATTTGGGACAAAAACCTACACATGTTCCTATTTAGTCTCTGATTGTGGATCCTTGAAAAGATAAATCTAGAAATCATGGCCATGAGTTTCTTTGTCAAAAACAACCATATTTCAAAGGATATAATGATAATTAAGTGGCTTCATATTGTTATAACATTATTGATACTATTTTTAGGTTCTTCAAATCATCAAATTCGATTAATGTGAAATGTTCTACAATCAAGAATGAGTGGCCTAGAAGGATATGGTATGATTTGATGTTGATGAAAAAGAATCATGAGTGTTTGGAGTGGAATTATAGTAGAGTTACATTCGCTGATATGTTCTATAGAGAATCTTGGGTTTTGGAAATAGATATAGAGTTTCTTAAACTACATTAGTGTGATATGACCATGACCCAATATGTGAACAATTGTTTTGATCTTGTTTATTTTTCACCTATTATTCTATACAATGAGATGATGAGGGATTGAAAGTTAGAGATGGGTATCTAACCAAATATATAATCATAGGTTTTTTTACAAAATCTCACTTATGATGATGATGTGCTCGATAGAGCATAGATGGTTTTATTGAACTATCCGATTTGTCATGGTTGGTGGGAGTTCCTTTTCTCCTAGTTGTAGTTCTATGAGTTCCATTAAAGGAAAGATAATATATGATTAGTCTCTAAGTGGTTCTAGATAGAATGCACCATACATACCTCCTACAATTCCTAGAAAAGTTTCATTGACTTTCTATTAATATGGAAGGGTATCACATTTGAAATGGATTTTTACTAAGACACCAAAGATCTGTAGTTCTCATTGTCACTTAGGAAACCTATAGAAGTTTTTCCACATAATTTCTACATTGTGCAGTGGTGGAAGCTCATCTAGAAATAATGTAATGTCCTGAAAATTCCATGATTTTTTTTAAATTATATGGAATTATTTTGAGACCAGATGCTCTGACGGAACATGATTCCGGCGTCCGATGAGCCCGGAATAGAATTTTGAACTTTTTTAGTTCATTTAAATAAACATCTGAGAAGGTTTTTCTTACTTTTTAATCGGTGCTCGGATAAAAAATCTGAGGGCACTATTGGACTTAAAATGGCATAAGTCACCTAGAATGGACCTAACCTCAACTGGTGCGGTTCGAGGGAAAAAGTTATTTTTCATACTTTTTAAAGAAAAAGATGAAAATAAAACAAACTTGTTTTATTTTATTTTTTTGATTTTTCAAATTGTTGCAGTGAAATGATGTATAAAGAAATGAAACCGAAAATTTTGTTTCATAAATGAAATAGCGTAATGACGTCATAACAGAACTTAAATAAAACTCTGTTTCACATTTTGTCCTTTAATGGTCGAGAAAACAATGCTGGATTGTGAGAACAGTCCTAGTTCTACTCTGAAGCTCTGGTGGGTGACGAAGACGGATGCCAACAACTGCCAAACAACAGATCGTTGAGTGATGAATGGCTAATGCGTTCTTCTTCAACCCTTCGAATGGATCATCACCAATGAATGAGTTACTAAGGTAGGGGTTTCTTGAATTGATTTCTTTTTCCCTGTTCTTCAATCTCAAATGACAAACACAGATCAACCCACGAACAGGTTGATCTATAGATCGCTCATTCTTGTGGGAGGGTTCCCTTTTCTTGGGATTATTGCATCGAGATTAATTATCTATTTAGTATAACTTCAATCCTAAATCTCCCCTTCATTTAAAATCTAACGCAGAGGGTGCAGAACCACATGAACAAGGCTCGATCCCCTTTGCCATATGCATTCTTTGTGGCCAAATATCCAAGTTGACGGTGGAGCAATTTCAAGGCCTTAGCAGGGAAGGTCGTACCCCACGGATGTTGGAGGTGAAAATGACATGAAGAACGGACCACTGGAGTAGACCCAGTGGTCCGTAGAAGAACCCACCGGCGACGGTTGGCACGTGGTGGCGTACCACGACGACACACCAGAGGGAGCGTCATGGCCGACTCCAGCTGCGGCGGTGCAACAGGATCCTCTGACAGCGGGCCGATGGCTGGAAAATAGAGGATTCATCCCTCGGCCACGTCGGTGGAGAGTTCTGTGGCATAGGGTGCTGGCACACAGTCCCTCGACCGCGTGCAGGTGGAAGGTGCGACCGACATTGGATTTACGTGTGGCGCACAAGCCGGATGCCATCCGGGCGTCCGGGCGGGAGAGAACCGGTCCGCATAGTAGGCTGGGAAGAGGGTGGTCTAGACCCGCCCAGTGGGCTAGGTCGGACCCGGGTCAGGTCAGTGGGGCCCTCGGGTCGGGTTGGTCGGGTCGGTCAAACTGGGCCCGGACGTGACCAACCCCTTCTTGGAAAAATGACTATAACTTTCAAACCGGACTTCTGATTGACAAGATGTTTGTGGTGTTGGAACCCTCATGATGTGTTAGTTATTTTGGAATGATCCAAGGATACATTCATGAAATTATCCCAGAATCAAGCGCACTTCGTGCGGGAATCTTATGGATGGTTGAGACCCGAAGACTAGCGACCATGTGTGGATCAGCTCATAGAGACCCTGTGTGGATCAGCTCTGAGCAACACTATGTGGATCAGATCCCAGCAAACCTGTGTGGATCAGATCCAAGAGACCCTATGTGGATTAGGTACAAGTGGCTATGTGTGACCCAGAAGACCCATGGTACTCATCTGGGATGAGTACCTCCACAGTCCAAGGTTTCAGTGTTACAACTGATAGTCTTTCTTTCCATACTTTGAGTTATAACTGTGTGAGCTGTCTTGTTTCATGATCATGCTTTGTGGTTTTTTTGTGGATTACTTTGTGGTCTTTCCTTGTGGTTGGGGTCCCTACTGATTATTTTGTTACTCACCCCTACACAGGTTGCATCTGCACGTGTTGTGTCCGGTGCAGACGACTGACGACTTGACAGAGGACTTGGTAGCCTAGGACAAGGTGGTGCCTAGTGAGATCAGGCAGGCAGGGCATGCTTATACAGCTTTTGGAAGATGCACTATACTTACCCATCAAGTGGGGTTACCAGCGGATGGCTTGTCTTCGATCTCTTACATGCTCTTGTTATAGTTGTCTTTTGTTGGGTTTGTATTCTGGCCCATTTACCTTTAGTTTGTACTTTTACACTTAGTGGTTGTTTAATAGAATGCATCTTCTCTTATGCAATTTTCTTGAGATGTGGTTGTGTGTTCATGTGTACAGGTACTCCGGAAAATGACTCCCACTTACAGGTTTGTACCTTAGGCTCTAGTAGCCAACCCCTGGCCTTCAGGATGCAGGCTTGGGGAAGTCACGGCATGGGCCCCGGGGGACGGGTTGTGACAAAGTGGTATCAATGGTGGTAGGTTCTACCTCAAAGACCCAAGAGTCTGTTGTTTTGTTTTTGGGAAATAGTGTTAAATGTTCCTTGTCCGACTTCCAGATTCAAGGAGTCTAGTGTTGGTGTGGCGGCCGACATATCTGTACACTAGGACATTGAATTCTTCTTTTTGGTTATATATATAAAAAACATTGTTTGCAGGAATCATATAGGAATTGAGTGTTTCCTCATGTTCTTCTTGAATTAAAGTCATCTCACTAGGTATTATATATTTATTGTGGTACATCTTGATCTATTTCATAATGCCTCCACGCAGATAGCCAACTAGGGTTCTGTTACGTGGTCGTGAGGACAACCCGCTTAGTGATGAGGCGTCAGTTCAGGGACCAGTGCTAGAGATGGCCATGTTGGGTGGTGGTCCAGCGTTACCACCACCAGATGATATGCAGTTACTAATGGCATTACTGGTAGAGGATTCATGCAGTATTAGCGCCATGCACAAGTTCCAGAGATAGATACCCTCCTAGTTCAGGGGAGATACAGACCCTCAGGCCACTGAGGACTGGCAGGAGGTGGTGACACATGTCTTCTGCTTAGTGAGGACACCACATGACCATATGTCGATCTTAGCCATGATCCTTCTTCAGGGATTGGTAGGGAGATGGTGGAGTTTGATTATTCGGACTCATGATGAGGTGACCCTCTCTTGGGATTACTTCGAGCAGCTTTTCTGGGAGGAGTTATTCCCCCATGACCTTATGCTCAGTGCACATATAGGAGTTGTTTCATCTACAGTAGGGAAACGTGTCAGTGTATGAGTACTCTGTGAAGTTTACATACCTCCCCCGCTACTCTACGGATATGGTACAATATCCTTTCATCAGGTTCCAGACCTTTGAGCAGGGAATCTGAGGGAAGATCAGGGCGTCAATGATTTCTCCTAGCATCCCCACTCAGGATGGACTTCTAGAGTGAGATCTACTGTTAGATATCTTCCTCGTAGAGAAGGCCATGATGGTGGGAGATACCACTGGGCGATAGGCGGTTGATTCATTCATGGAGGGCGTCTACAGATGAGGCAGAGGTCCAAGCAAGCCATACCATCCATAGGGTGACCCTAGGACACATTATTGGTGGTGCGAGGCCACTAGGCTGGCGGGGGTCAACAAAAAATTAGGGCATTCTACTCATGTGGTGGGCATGGATACATGGATTTTGGCTACCTCACACGCTACATAGACGATCAGTGGATGGTCGAGGGACCAATGTGGCAGAGGCAGAGATTTGAGCGAGGAGGTCCGCAAGGCGGCAGACGTGGCATAGGAGCATGCCAAGTAGTCGGTGGTGGGAAATGGTTTGAGGTACCACCACCACCACCCCCAGGTGGTCCACCGCGACCTCGGGGATCAGGTGGACATGGGTGAGCTCAGCTTTAGGCAGTGGAGGCCTATGACCTTGGTGATCAGGAGATGATTAGAAGTACGATCTGTGTTTTCTCCACCTTAGTTGCAGTTCTTATAAACACAAGTGACAGTCACTCTTTCCTTTCCACAAACCACATTCGAGACTCGAATATTTCTATGGAGATATTTTCTCGATCCTTACGATTAGAGACTCCTAAGGGAGTAGATTATGCTATTACACACTAGTGCCAACAGTGTGAGCTTACTCTTGGAGGAGATATCTTCAACTTGGATCTCCTAGTAGTGGTGTCAAGGCCTTATGATGTCATCTTGGGTATAGACTGTCTATCCATAGTTCATGATCAGATTGACTGTATTAAGCATAGAGTGTGGTGTGTCTGCAAAGATGATGTAACATTTTCCTTCACTGGTGAGAAGGAGACTCTTGCAGTGTGGGACGAACTTTCTCAGAGGAGGGTACAACTGATCACTCACCAGTTGGCTAGCGTCACCCTCAGTGTGGTGGATGAGAGGAGTCCAAGCTTTCCTGTAGTGGTGGATGTGTACAAGGACTTCTTCCCTGAGGATGTTTTGGGACTACCTCCTTGTAGATAGGTAGACTTCTTCATCGATCTATACCCCGATATGACACTGATATCCACACAAACATATTGGATGGCTCCCGCGGAGCTTCACGAGTTGAGGGTACAGCTGGAAGACTTGCATAAGAAGGGATTCTTGAGGCCCAGTGTTTCACCATGGGTCGCCCCAGTGTTGTTTTCCAAGAAAGAAGATGGAAGCTTGAGGCTATGCGTGGACTACCGATGCTTGAACTAGGTGACCATGGAGAATAGATATACACTTCCAATAATTGATGACCTCTTCGACCAACTGAAGGAAGCGAGGTGGTTCTCAAAGATAGACCTCATATTAGGCTATCACCAACTTCGGGTACGGGATGAGGATGTACCGAATATAGCCTTCAGATGCTGGTATGGAAAATACAAGTTTTTGGTGATGCCCTTCAGTGTGACCAATGCCCCAACAGTGTTCATGGGTCTTATGAACATGATCTTCCAGCCTTACCTCAATCGTTTCATAGTGGTCTCCGTTGATGACATCTTGGTGTACTCGATGTCAGAATAGGAACATGATACACACTTGTGGATAGTCTTGGAAACACTCTTAGAGTACCAGGTTTATGGGAATCTCTCGAAGTTCTAGTGATGGATTCGGGAGGTCTAGTTTCTGGGGCACGTCATCTCAGAGACTACATTTGTAGTGGATATGATGAAGATATAGAACTTTCTTTCTTGAGATCCACCCAAGAGCGTGAATGAGGTGTAGAGTTTCTTGGGGTTGGATGGATACTATCAAAGGTTCATTCTTAACTTTTCCAGAGTAGAATCACCATTATTGGATTTGACAAAGAAGGGATAGCCCTTCGTTTGGATGCAGAAGTTCAAAAAGAGTTTCCAGGAGCTGAGGAGTAGAGTGATGAGTGCCACCATCATGAGAATACCAGAGGAGGGAATTGGGTATGTAGTTTTTTGTGATAGATCAGGGACCATACTAGGTTGTGTACTAATTTAGGAGTGAGAAGTGATCACCTATGGTTCACGGTAGTTGAGGCAGTATGAGAAGAACTATGCAACCCATGAACTAGAGTTAGAAAAACTGGTCTTTTCTCTAAAGATGTGGTGACACAAATTTATGGGTGAATGCTTTGTTGTCTACTCTGAAAACAAGAGTCTCAGGTATACCTTCTCTCAGAAGGACCTAAACTTGAGATAGTGATGATGGTAGGAGTTCCTATAGGACTATGACTTCATGATAGTCTATACTCCTGGGAAGGGGAACATGGTGGAAGAAGTGCTCAGTAGGAGATCCGGTTTCCAGCTGCTGAGTGAAGCGATGGAGTAGCCAGCTGTGATGCATATATCCTTCATGGATGATGATGGAGTGGCTTACCTTCATTTAATGACTATTACTCCCCCACTCTTATAGAGAGTTAGGGAGGCACATCTTGTTAATGTTGACTATGAGGACCAACGTGCTCAGTTATCCTCAAGATAGGCTCCTAATGGATTTTTTATAGGTGGGGACCACTTCATCCTTTTTAGAGGGTGCACGGTAGTACCAGTGGCATTGTAAGAGGAGATTTTGATGGAGTTCCATACCTCCCCCTTAGCGGTACATCCTGGTGTGGCGAAGATGTAACAAGATCTCTAATGTCAGTACTGGTGGTTAGGGATGAAGAAAGAGGTGGATGAGTTCATTTCACGATGCCTCACTTGTTATCAAGTGAAGGCTAAGCATTAGGTTCCAACCGTCTTGGCACAACCACTTGAGGTACTAGAGTGAAATTGGGATGGTATCTCGATGGAATTCGTGACAAGATTACCATGCACGTCCAAGGGCCACAAAACTATCTGGGTGATCGTTGATTGACTCACCAAGTCTACTCACTTTCTACCCATCCCAGAGCAGGGGTCGGTAGAGGGCTTGAGACACCTCTACATCCAGGAGATAGTGCAGATTCACGGGGTTCCCTTGATGATTGTCTCAGAGCGTGATGCTCGCTTCACATCCCAGCTATGGAAGGGATTAAAAGAGGCATTTTGGGGATCAGTTGTGCCTGAGCACAACTTTTCACCCACTGACTGATGGTCAGACAGAGTGGACCATACAGACCTTGGAGGACATGCTTCATGCTAGGATCCTTGATTTTGGTCGCAGTTGGGAGGACCACCTTCCACTGGTGGAGTTTGCACACAACAACATCTATCACTCCACCATTGGCATGGTACCATTCGAGGAACTTTACATGAGGCCTTGAAGATCACCACTATGCTGAAAAGACCCAGGGGAGTCAGCAATCATGGGTCCAGAGTTGGTATGGGATACCAATGAGAAGGTTTAGATCATGTAGGAGTGGATTAGGAATAGATAGATTAGGCATAAATCTTATGCTGACAGAAGGAAGAGGCCCTTGGAGTTCGAAGAGGGAGACCATGTGTTCCTTAGGGTCTCACCCCGATGGGGATTGCAGAGATTTGGCTGGGGCGGAAAGTTATCTCTGAGGTTTATTGGACCTTTTCATATTCTAAGTAGAGTTGGTGAGGTGGCGTACCACCTAGCTCTTCCCCCACTAATACACCGGGTGCATGATGTTTTTCACATGTCACAAATGAAAGGGTATGTGAATGATTCATTGCACGCCATCGATTGGGGTGAGATGGACATTGACGATGGGGAGACATTTGCAGAGTTCCCAGTGGAGATAGATGGTCAAAAGGAGTGGGTCCTTCATGGTTGGTTGATTACTCTGGTGCATGTTCGGTGGAATCACATGAATCTATAGGAGCGAACATGGGATTGGGAGGCTCAGATTCATGCTCAGTACCCACATTTATTTGTTTAGCCTTGTTTTGGCTTACGAGGATGTGAATCCCTAAAGGTGGGGGTAATGTAATGTCCTGAAAATTCTGTGCAATTTTTTTTAAATTATTTGGAATTATTTCAAGACTATATGCTCTGATGGATCCTTATTCTGAGGCTCGGTGAGCCCGGAATATACTTTTGAGCTTTTTCTAGTTCATTTAAATAAATGTGTGAGCAGGTTTTTTTAACTTTTAAATCGGTGCTCGGATAAAAAATCTAAGGGCACCATTAAACTCAGAATGGAAAAATTCGCCTAGAATGGTCCTAACCTCGATTGGTGTGGGTCAAGGGAAAAAATTATTTTTCATAACTTGTAAGTATAAAGTAAAAAAGTAAAATAAACTTGTTGTGTTTTATTTTTCTGATTGTTCAAACTATTGCAGCGAAACGACGTATAACAGAATGAAACCGAAAATATTGTTTCATAAATGAAACAGTGTAAGGAATTTATAACAAAACATAACTGAAACACTTTTTTGAATTTCATCCTATAATGGTCAAGAAAAAACATGGGATAGTGGGCACAATCCTGGTTCTGCTATGAAGCTTTGGTGGGTGACGACGATGAATGCTAATGACTGCTAAACAATGAATCGTGGAGCGATGAATGACGGACAAGTTTTTATTAAACCCATCGAAGGGATTATTGCCAAAAAAACAAGTTACTTAGTTAGGGGTTTCTTTAATTGATTTCATTTTCACCGGTCTTCATTCTCAAGTGATGAACGCAGATCAACCCACGAACAGGTTGATCTGTGGATCACTCGTTCTTGCGGGATGGTTCCCTTTTCAGGGGATTTTTTCACAAGGATTAATTATTTTTTTAGTATAAATTTAATCATAAACATCCCCATGATTTAAAATCTAATGTGAAGGGTGTGGGCCGACATGAACAAGGACTGAGCCCCTCCTCCATGTGCGTTCTTCGTAGCCAAACCTCCAAGTTGACAATGGAGAGATTTCATGTCCTTGGCAGGGAAGGATGTACCCCACGGAGGCTAGAGGTGAAGACGGCGTGAAGAATGGACCTAGTTTTCCATGGGTAGGCGGCGGCATGTCGTGGTAAGCCTGGGCTGTGGCGGTGCGGCAAGAGCCACCGACAGTGGGCCGGTGGCTGGAGGATAGGGGATTCAACCGTCGACCGCATCGGTGGAGCGTACCACAGTTGGAGCCAGGGCCCAGGGTGCTAGCATGCGGTCCCATGAATACGTGAAAGTGGAAGGTGCGGATGGCATTGTTCGTCCGTGGGGCGCACAAGCCGGATGCCATCGGGGCGTTCGGGCGGGAGATAACTGGCCCACACAACGGTCCGGGCAGAGGGTGGTCCAGACCCACAGCCCAGCGGGCCGTACTCGCCACCCAGTAGGTCGGGCTTGTAGCCCAGCGGGCTGGACCTGCGCCCCAACGGGCCGGGTCGGATCTGGACCCAAGCCAGGTCAGTGGGGCCCCTAGGCCGGGTTGGTCAGGTCGGTTCGACCGGGTCGTACCGGGCCCGAATGCGACCAACCCCTTTTCGGAAAAACGACTATAACTTTCAAACCGGACGTCTGATTGATGAGACATTTGTGGTGTTGTAACCCTCATGATGAGGAAATTATTTTGGAATGATATAAGAATAATTTCATGGATTTTGAAATATGTCAATTGTCTTGAGGAGAAGATTCTACCGGAATCAAGTGTGCTTCGTGTGGGAATCATGCGGCAGGTTGAGACCCAAATATTAGTGATCCTATGTGGATCAGATCATATCCACCCTATGTGGATCATCTCCTAGTGACCCTGTGTGGATCAAATCCTAGAAAACCTATGTGGATCAGCTCCAAGAGACCCTATGTTGATTATCTCCAAGATAACCTATGTGTATTAGCTACAAGTGGCTCTGTGTGACCCAACAGACCCACAGTACTTATCTGGGATGAGTACCTCAACAGTCCAATGTGTTAGTGTTACAACTGATAGTCTTGCTTTCCATACTTTGAGTTAAACATGTGTGAGTTGTCTTGTTTCGTGATCATGCTTCATAATTTTTTTGTGGATTGCTTTATGGTATTTCCTTATGGTTGGGGTCCCTACTAAGTATTTTGTTACTCACCCCTGCATGGGCTTCACCCGCACATTTTATGTCTGGTGTAGATGACTGAAGACTTGACAGAGGACTTGGTAGCCCAAGACCAGGTGGTGCCTAGTGAGATCAGGCAGGAAGGGTGTGCTTCTATAGCTTCCAGTAGCTACTCTACACTTACCCATCAGGTGGGGTTACCAGCGGATGACTTGTATTTGATCTCGTAATTTCTCTTGTTCCATTTTTATTTTGTTAGGTTTGTATTCTGGCCCATTTACCTTCAGTTTTTACTTTTACACTCAGTGGTTGTTTAGTATCATGCATGTTCTCTTTTCCATCTTTCTTAGGACGTGGTTGTGTGTGCGAGCATACAGGTACTTAGGAAAATTCCCCCCACTTGCAGGTTTACGCCTTAGGCACTTGTTTCCAACCCCTGGCCTTCGGGAGGCGGGCTTGGGGATGTCATGACACGATCCCCAGGGGACGGGTCATGAAAAAATATTACTATTGTGTAATAATATTCCTCAAGATTTAATGGGTTCCAACCATTGGAATCTAGAATGAATCTTATTCACGTAGTGGAAGTGTCTCAATAGGAAGCAGATGCGGGTCTAAACAATGTGAGAGGTACCGTTACTATAGCTTCATCATTAGAGATTATTTTATTTTATTATTATTTACCACATATGTTTATATCAATCTATGATGTGAATTTTTTAAATCATACTATGGATATTATTTCTTATATAATAAATATTTCCACAACCCTCTGAAAGAAAAGGCAACATTGTCTTTGGTGTCTTTTATGAATTTTCTCCTCATCAGAGTATGATAATAAATCTAATTTTATTGTTCTAGGAATGAAACCATTTGAAATCATATTTGGTATGGATTATATGATTTATTTTAAGTCTCTAATTGTATGTTACCCTCATCATATATCCATTAATGTGTCTGATGGTGTCTTCTATTTTTTTCTTGGATAATGGGACCCAAGTTATAGTAGACCTAGACTATGTTTTCCAAAGTTGTGAAAGGAAATATCAGTGTTTTCATTCTGTTTTGAGTGATAATCATTGAGTTCTAGTGTCCCTCTAGTTTTCTTTAAGATTCATGAAATTTTTCCTTCTTATATCTTTAGATTTCCACCTATTTAAGAGGTAGTTTTTTCTATTGATTTTGTACCCATTACCCCACTAGTGTTTATTCCTTTTTATTTCATGGAACCATCAATGTTTAATGAGTATAAGATTAAGTTGGAAGATCATTTATAGAAAGGCTTTATATAATCAATTGTAAAACCATGGGCATATCTTGTTCACTTTGTGGTGAATGATGATGGAACAATTTTACTATTTGTTGTTTTCTAGATAATAAATTGAGGAACATTGATGAAAAGTATCCATTCACATGTATTAATGATATATTTGAAAAGATGAATGGGGTGATGTAGTTATCAACATTTGATATTCTATATGGTTATCATATTTTGAGATTAAAACAGTTTCAAATTCCCAAAATAGCCCTCAGTTGTTGGAATGTCCATTATTCATATATTTTTATGCCATTGTTTTTAACTAATGCACCATCAGTTTTACCATATTTGATGAATATGATATTTCATCTGTACCTTGACTCATTTTTTATGGTATCAATAGACTACGTAATATATTACCCATAGAATAAGGATGATCATGTGCATCACTTTAGATCAGTTCTATAAATATTGAGAAATCATCAACTTGATGAAATGTTTTCAAAATGTAGTTTTTGTATTCGGGAGGTGATGTTTATGGATTACATGGTAAAAAATGGCTTTTATTTTGAACCTGAAAATGTGATAGATGTTATGAAATGAAAGTAACCACATAAGTTTTTTTTTGATTCGAAGGTTCTTGGGTTACGCGGGATACTACCATAGATTCATTAGAGATTTATTATGGTTGTCATCTCCAATGACCCCACTCACTCAGAGAGGAGTGATTTTCAATTGGAATGAGAAATTTCAGGGTTATTTTTTTTGTTTGAAACTTATTTTTACTTTTATACATGTGTTTAGTATTCTAGAGTCTAGGAAGGGCTATGAGGTCATTTGATATGCATTAGGTTTAGGTTTGGGATGCATCCTTATGCAGTACAATAACATGGTAGCCTATGGTTCTAGACAACATAGGCCACATGAGATGATTAATCTGGCCCATGATATCAAAATCAAAGATATTATATATGATCTTAAGAGTTGGTTGAATTACATTTTTAGTGAAATGTTTTCCATTTATACCTACCACAAAATCTTGAGTTATATCTTCTCTAAAAAATTGAATATCTAAAAGTGGCATTGGTAAGAGTACCTACAATCTTTTGATTTCAACATGGCCTACACACATGGATAGGAGGATTTCATTTCTAATTCATGAAGTTGGAGTCATCCATACCAACCTATTAATGTATCATTATAAGTGTGGAATTTTATGGACCTCTTTGCTTAGTTGCATTTGGGAGTCCAAGAGAATGAGTTTAAGGTTGTTTTGGAAAATATGTGGTTGGAATCCTCTACTGTCAAGATGATTATTTTTGAGAAACAACATTATGATTAATTCCATGGAATTAGGGACTCTCTTAATTGTTGGGAGATCATTGGTGAGTGGTCATTCTCTTCAGATGGTATTCACAGTGGGTGGTACACCTTGGAACCATAATTATGTTCTATGATATTTAGAGATGATTTTATTGTCCATGTTTGATAAGGGACATCTCTGACTTTGTATACCATTGTTATACCTCCTAACATGTCAATGTCAAGCACCAGAGAACTTTGGGTTTTATTTTTACTCTTATAGTTCCTAATGGAAGTGGGATGAGATTTCTATAGAACTTGTGGTTGGGTATTCATATACCCATCTATGGAAAAATTATGTATGGGATATTATTGATACTCTAACCAAACAAGCTCACTTTTTACCCATTTGAGATACATTAAATTTTGAGGACTAGGGACATTTCTATTTGAAAGATATTATCATATTTCATAGAGTTTTATATGCTATAATCTATAATAGGGATCCAAGTTTCACTTATCACTACTGAGAAGACTCCACATAACATTGGGATCTGAATTACATCGGATCGCATAATACCATCCTTATAAGGATGAGAAAATAGAGTGATATATATATATTCTTGAGGACCTGCTACATGATTGTGTTCTTGACTTTAGTGAATCTTTAGATGAACATTTGGGATTTTTTTGAGTTTTACTATAATAATATCTTCAATTATATTATCATAACATACCCTTTTGGGGGGCTTGTATGTATATCCTTGTAGTTATCTATTGTGTTCATAAGAGATTGGTAAAATTTTCTTAGATCGATCGAATATACTCTAATATAAAAAAATGAATATTTAGTTGATTCTTCAGAGAATGGTGATGGAATAGTGATTTTATAAATTTTATTTTGATTTGGTGAACATTGGATTTTTGTATTGGTGAGCATGTTTTTTTGAGAGTTTCACCTCAGTTGTGTCACTAATGTCATGTGAAATAGGGAAAGCATGTGGCAATGTTTGTGGGTCCAATTGAGATCAATGAGAATGTATTATAAGTGGCCAACATTTTTTCACTTATAGTAAATTTTACACCGATACACACTATTTTAAATGTATTAAATCATTTAAAGTATCTTTATAAACCTGACCATGTCCCCAGATGGGAATATATTGTTGAGTCAAAAAGGTTTTCCTTATGACTTTTTCATTCCTTCTTGTTTTGAAAATCACAAACACCTTATCTTTAAGAAAATATTTTTTATTCTATGCTTTTCTTTTATAAGGAAAATTTCCTTATCTAATGAAATTTATCCTTACCATATTTTCATTGTTCATATTTTGACAAAGTATAAAATTCAGATTCATATTTGTAATCTTGGAATCCTATAAATACTTAGATATGAAGCATTCTGTTTTAGGATCCGAATTTTGGATGTGAACTGTAATGAAGTTCCACTCCGAATTCTGGATGAGAACTATAATGAAGTTATGCTCTGAATTCTGGATGAGAATTATAATGAAGTCCCACTCCGAATTCTGGATGAGAACTGTAATGAAGTTCTACTCCGAATTCTAGATGAGAACTGTAATGAAGTTCCACTCCGAATTCTGGATATGAACTGTACTGAAGTTCCACTCCAAATTCTGGATGTGAACTGTAATGAAGTTCCACTCTGAATTATGGAAACAAACTCTCAAATAGTTCTACTCCGAATTCTGGATACGAACTCTCATATAGTTTCACTCCGAACTCGGGATACAAATTCTCATATAGTTCGACTCCAAATTCTGATTACAAACTTATCTGTGTTCTGACTCTGAGTTTTCTGAATTCAGACTCCGAACCCTTATGAGTTCTGACTCCAAATTCCTATGAACTCTGACTCTGAACCTTGTAAGTTATGGTTCCAAATTCAGATGAAACCAGACTCTGAATTTCCTTAAAATTCAGATTCCGGATTTCTACAGAATTCAGGTTCTGAATTCCAATAAAACAGAATCCGAATATCTCTTTATTATAGACTCTGAATTCCATTTTGGTTCGACTCCGAACTTTTATTTTTGCTTACATTATGAACTTTTTACTTACACTTCGATTTGTTAAGTTTGTTATAAAACGATGTCGTGATTTCAGTTACATATGTTTTGTTATAAAATGATGTCATCCATTTAGTTTCTAACTAACTGTTGGTTGAGTGACACGTTTATAGGTCCCTCCTAAATTCAAGAAGAAATATGACCATTGGAGGAGGGAGCCGACCGTTGGAGCTTCACCTATAAATAAGAGATCATTTTAAGAGAATTCATAACCTCGACACACATCTTTGACATTTGTACTTACATGCTGTTGAAGTGATTTCTAGAGAGAGAGGCTCTTATCAACTCTCAAGTTTCGTGCAAAAATTTTGAACAGATTGTTCAAACATTGCCTTGTGTATACTTTCTTCGTGCGACTCCAAATGTTTGTGATTAAATTCGAGGGCTTCCGGGGATAGGAAGACAGAGGTGCCGACTACCTTGAAGTTCGAGGGATTCCTTGCTGAGGAAGATAGAGGTTCCAACTAGCTTGAAGTTGAGGGCTTGCGGGGATAGCAAGATAGAGACTCCGATCTTCGTATCGAGGGCTTACCCCGGTGTGGGTAAGACAGACTTTCTTGAATGTATAAATCAAGGGACCTATATCCAAGGTTGTTGGATACCCTTCTCTTTGGGTTAAAAGATCTATATCTTGTTACTTGTTTTTGTTTCAAGTTTTTCCACTATATTTTATATTGTAAGGAAAGTATAACCTTCTTATATCTCCTTACACTTGTACTTTGACTTAGTTAGATTCTATACGCTTTAAGGTAAAATCTCATATTTTAAACATTCATTAAGTTTAATTTTTCTGGAATCATATTTCTGAATCCATCTTTTCGGAATCATATTTCCGGAACCGGTTTTTTCGGAATCACTTTCCAGATATAAGTAAGTGTGCAGAACTAGAAGTTTATAACTTCATACCTTCTTCCAATTCTCCAATTGGTGTTAGAGGTGTTGTGAATTTTCTTAGTTTAACGTTGTTAAACTTATATCTTTCCTTGTTTAAGGAATTTTTAAGTATACAATTCACCCTCTCTTGTATATTGAGCATCTACATCGTTATTTCGATCCTATAATTGGTATCACAGGAGGTCTCTGAAATACTTATACTCAGATATAAGTTTTTCTTGCTCAGTTTTTCATTGTTCTATACTTCCTTGCTTAGGAATATTTTCCTTCATTCTGAACTTCTATTGTTAACAAGTTTTTGTGGAAAGAAATTTTTCTTATAGATGGAAGGTGTGAATTTTGGTTCCATTGACAACTTGAATCCTATAATTCCACCAATTTTTTATGGTAATGATTATGAGTATTGGAGAGATTGAATGAAAACATTTGTTATCAATACTGGAGTAGAAGATTTTGTTATGCTTAATGGAGGTTATAAAATTCCTGATAAGGAAGTTAGTACTTTCACAAACCAAGAGAAGCATGATTATCAATTAAACTACAAGGTATGAAACACTTTTCTTTGTTCAATGATTAAGAATATATATATCCAAATTTCTTCTTGTGAAGCAGCTAACTATATCTGGAAGAAACTTGAAGTTACTCATTTTGGTACTTCTAAAGTGATTGAGACTAGGAGAGCTATGCTGAGTACTGAGTATCATGGTTTTAATTTTCCTTATGGAGAACCCATATGAAAAGTGCAACAAATATTTATAACTATTGTGAACAGTTTACAATCTATGTGTGACAAAGTTCTGGATGATTAAGCTCTTGTTGACAAGATCATTGATATTATGCCCAATGAGTGGGAATCCAAGAGAACTGTTGTTGATGAGAATAGGAAGGTTTCTCAGATTACTCTTGATGAATTATTTGGAACTCTTATTCAAAATGAAACAAGAATGAAGAGAGATGCTGACAACATCAAAAAGAAGAATGGAAATGGTACTGTTGTTTTTACTACAACATCAAATCATATGAAAGATAAGACTCCTGAGAGAGTAACTAGATCCAAATCTAAGAAGGTTGTTATCCAATCCGAATCTAGTGATAGTGAAGTCTCAGATAATGAGTTAGAAAATCTTGCTCGAAGGATGAACAAGATAGCTAATTAGAGAAATTTCCAATCCAAGTATAAGAAAAAGGAAAGGAAAGATAGGAAAGATGGAGAAATTACTTGTTATGAATGCAAGAGAGCTGGACATATTAGACTAGATAGTCCTTTTCTCAAGAAAAAAGAAAAGAAAGAGAGAAATTCTGAAAGTAACAGAAAGAAGTATTATAAAACTAAAACTAAGAAAGTTATGAAAGCCAATGACACCTGGAGTGTCAGTGGTGGTGACTCTTCAGATGTATCTTCTGATTATGAATCTTCAGGATAGAAGAATCTTGGTCTTATATCCATATTACCTTTTAACAATCATTGCTTTATGGCTAAGGTACACAATGCGGAATCATTGACCAATGTTTCTTTAAATTCTAATGATAGTAAATATTATAACTCTTCATAAGAAGAATTCTCTTCTGATGAAGAAAATACTTTACCTACCTATGAATAAGTTTCTAGGTTTTCTGAACTTCTTGAGATTGAGAATTCTAAACTCAATAAAAATCTTGATAAGGAAAAATCTAGGAATACTATTCTTACAAAAGAAATATCAGATCTTTATAAAGATCTTGATAAGAAAAATGATGATTTAATAAGTATTTCAAAAAATCATTAAGAAGTGAATTTTGAAAAGGATAAACTTTCTAAAGATCTATAAAAAGTAATTTCTAAGAAAAGTGTTTTTGAGCCTAGCTCTAGTTCCAAATCTAATGATTTTGAAGATAAAAACATGGTTAGAAAACTCAAGTCTGAAATTTTTTCTTTAATGAAGTGTTTGTCAAACCTTACTCATGGTAAAGAAAATTTTGATAATATGTACTCACAAATATGACCTTCAACAAACAAATCTGGATTTGGTTATACCCATGAAAAACCAATTTTTAGCAACAATTATTTTTTTCTTCAAAGTGCCCCATTTTGTAATAGGTGTCAATGTGGTGGTCACTGGGAAAAGAATTGTTCTTTAAAAAAACCCAATCTTTAGGTTTTCATAAGGCTTATTTTTCTAAGAAGATGTGGGTACCCAAAATTTTGTTATCTGAAAATCTCGGATCCAAATAAGTTTGGAATCCAAAATTCTAATTCTTTTCTTATTTTCAGGAAGATAAAATAAGTACCAACAACAATACTTGGTATATGGATATTGGATGTTCCTGGCATATGACTAGTAACAAAAACTATTTTGGAAAGATTATCAAGACAAAAGGATATATCATTCTTCAGTCTGTCGAAACGCAAGATCAACTTGCTGATATTTTCACAAAATATTTACCTTCCGATAAGTTTTAATACATTAAAGAGAAGTTAGTAATGATAACCGTGAGGTAATCCTTCTTCATTAAATTCTTGTTGAACAATTCTCCTTACAGTAATAAACTCCTCTTCATAGGGGGGGTACATTTGCTTGCTTTTGTAATTAAAATTTTCCATACTCAGTTTTTCAAACCTTTGTAAACAAATTCTTTTTCTCGTAATGAGTTTTTAAAAAAAAATTGTAATGAAATTCTTGTACTGAAACTTTCATAATGAAATTTTCTTACTGAAACTTTCATAATGAAATTTTCTTACTGAAACTTTTTTAATGAAATTTTCATACAAAAACTTTTGTAATGAAATTTTTGTACTGAAACTTTTGTAATGAAATTTTCGTACTAAAACTTTCATAATGAAATTTTCATACTGAAACTTTCGTAATGAAATTTTCATACTAAAACTTTCATAATGAAATTTTCATACTGAAACTTTCGTGATTAAATTTTCATACTGAAACTTTCGTAATGAAATTTTCATACTAAAACTTTCATAATGAAATTTTCATACTGAAACTTTCGTAATGAAATTTTTGTACTGAAACTTTTATAATGAAATTTTTGTAATGATACTTTCGTAATGAAATTTTCGTACTGAAAATTTCGTAATGAAATTTTTGTACTGAAACTTTCGTAATGAAATTTTCATACTAAAACTTTTGTAATGAAATTTTCGTACTAAAACTTTGGTAATGAAATATTCATACTGAAATTTTCGTACTGGAAATTTCGTAATGAAATTTTCGTACTGGAACTTTCGTAATGAAATTTTTCATACTCATGTTTGTCGTTTTAAGATTTTCGTAGTCAATTTTCTTTTCATCAAGAAGAATGTAAACTATACGAACAAGCTTCCTAGCTAATCTGAAAGGTATGATTTTCTTACTCAAGTTTTTGTAATCATATTTTACTTGATGGTATTTCATTATGTGTTTTAAAAAATTTTGTATTCTATTTTTCTTAAATCCGATTATTTTTCTTAAACCCTCAAAAGATCAGAGTCATGTTTTCCTTGCGACTTGGTTCTCAACTGTCAGATCAATTCTCAATGAATATCAATCGTTCGATCAACCATGTAAGTTGAACCGTCGTCTCAACGCCTGTATAAAGGGGACCCCCATGGGTTTTCCCACATCGGGTTTTCAAGCTCTCGCATCTCGAAGCCCTGCCTCTCTTCTTAAGGCTGTTCCGATTTTTGTCAAGACAGTTCTGAATTTTTCAGAAGCATTCAAATCCGGATGTCTATAGAAGCCACCTCCTAAGATATGTCTTCTTCAAAGCCTATCTCCAAGTGGTTGGTTTACAGGGAGAGTTTGGTGCATTCAAATTTTTATAAGTTTAATTCTCTTATTTCTAAGAACATCAAGCTCAATGGATGGGAAGATGTTTTCATATCCAAGCCAGGGGATCAGGATCCGGTCTATTCGGATTTTCTTATCGATTTCTATGAGTCTGTTTCCTTCTGTGAGGAAGATGACAGAGAGAATTTTTCGTTTAAGTCTCATGGGAAGACCTACATGCTTTCTTACACCAAGGCTGCAAGCTTGGTGGGTTAATAGTATGAGGGAGAAGCTGAGTTTTTCTCCCACAAGCTGCCCGATGAGCAAGGAAGTTTCAACAAATAAAAGTCCAAAGAATGCCTTGGACTTTCAGATGATGTTACAGAAAATATTTATCATCTCTCTCTAAATAATTGGATTCTACAAATTTGGTTGAAAGGGTTCCTCGTTCCGAGAAGGGGAGACAAGGATAATCTCAAGAAGAGTGACATTTACATCCTAGATTTCTTGGTAAATCTAAGGAAGATAAATCTAATGAGGCATATTCTTATTACAGTTAATAATATTAAAGAAGGGAATCTCAAGGCTCAAATCATCATATATCCAGCTTTTCTCTCAAAGATGACTGTTCGAACTCTTGATTCATTCAAGATTGCTTGCTCCTCCAAGCCAAGGAATTGTAATGTAATGCTTGTCAGTGATGGCACTTTAAAAAGGATGAAAATGGGTTTTTCAGCTGAATCCGGAGAATTATATCTTTTATCTAAGGAAGAGATTGAAGTTGTTGAGAAGGATAAAGAAGTTCGAAATCATATAAGAAATTTGGGAAGAAAAGGAAGTTGAAGAAAGTGGTTGGTGCTGAAAAAACTCCCAAGTCTAAAGAAATCCATTCCGCACCTCCCAAGTTGAAGAAACAAAAGTCCTATCCAGATGATGTCGTTGCCAAGTGGAGGTAGGACAAAGAGAAAATGAAGTAAGGGGAGCCATAGTTTTTCTAGGACCCTGCTCAGGCTAAGGTCTTAAAGGAAAAATCTAGTGAAGAACTTGAAAAGTAAGAAAAAGAGAAGAAATTGAAGAAGAAGATGTCAGAAGCCGAGGTTATTCAAACACTTTTTAAACTCACTGAAATCGCTTCAGAAATATCCCCATTCCGAAATCATTTCTGGTTGAAGATTTGCATGTGACTCTGGGAAATAAGACTCCGGAAATTTCTAAAGAAATAGATCATGACAAAAGGGAAGTTGAAACAGATGAAATAGTTCAAAAAGTTGTGGAGGAAGTACAACAAGATGAAGGGAGTGGAGGTTCTGATGATATAATAAAGAAAATCGAAGAATGTCATGATAAGGGAACTCCATCTAAGAAAATCTCACTCTGAACTTCTCAAGCTAGATCTTTTAAGTTAGCCACTCCTGTAGATGATGAGAAAGGAGAAGAAGTCAGCAAGCCTTCTGAGGAAGAAAGTTTTCATCATGATTTCCTTGAAGAAGGAGTTGAAAAAGAAAGATTTGATGAAGATAAAATTGTTCAAGTGTCTGACAGTGAGCAAGAATCTCCAAATGAGGAAGAAGTTCTGAAAGTTTACAAAGGGAAAAAGGTGATTTTTCAAACACCTAGAAAGATTATTGTAAAAAAGAAGGCAGTTGTTGGTTCATCTAAAAGAAAGCTGGATGAGATAGAGGAAGAACCATCTCCTACCCATCTATCAGATTCAGAGTCATCTGTCTTTAGACATGACTTTGTGGAATAGTCCCTAAAGAATCTCGTGGACATCATTCCGATTTTTTCTGTAATAGAATTCAGATGCCAAATGCTTCATCATAGCTTAAATCAAAAATCAGACTCTGTATCCATGGTGATGGATAAATGTGCTAAGCTTGAGGCTGATCATAAAAACATTCTTATAAATTATGATTCTCATAGATTTTCTTTCCAGAAGATAACCAAGTGGTCTAAGAAAGTTGTTCAAGACTTGGAAGATTTTGATCAATTCCAAGTAGATGTTAAAGAGGCTTTTGATATCGAAGACACTAAAATCAAGGATCTTACAAATTATTTTGATAAGAAGCTATCTCTTGAGCAGAATGTTCAGATGCAGGAAGTTAAATATTTGAATGGGAAGCTAAGTTCTCTTGTCTAGTACTACAGGGAAGAAAATAATCTTCGGATTCAGTTGGAAGAAAAGTTTGTAAAGCAAGAGGAAACACTTAAAGCTCAGGCAGTGGCAATAGATGCTCAAGATGTAAGAATCATTGCTTTAGGGAAGCAAGTTGAGGAAGACCATAAAGACCTAAAAAAAATGAAGACCATTCTGAAAAGCCTATTATCCAAGGAAAAATAATCCAAATAGAATAAAAACCAATCTTTTGTTGTACTGTTTTTCCTTGTACTATTTCTTTTCAGTAGTAATTAAATTTTGGTTACTTGTCTTTTGGTTGGTGGTCTTTACTAATATTTCAGGTACCAAATTTCTTTTCCATTCCCTAAAATTATTTTTGAAAATAACAAAGGGGGAGAAGGAAAAAGAACTACTCCTAAGGGGGAGAAGGAAAAATAAATACTCCTAAGGGGGAGAAGGAAAATTTCTAAACTAAGAAGAACTATCCTTAAGTAAGGGGGAGTTCTCATTACGATTCCTTCATTCTAATGAAAATACCATTCTAGAAATCTAGAATACAATCTTTATAGTTCCAAATCCTAAGGGGGGTTAGTTGTATTCACTATCATCCATAAACAAAGGGAGATAAGCTTTAATTTCAAAGTCTAGAAATTTATTCCAATCTCTTATATTCTTTTTCGTAAGGATGTTTGTGATTTCTAAAAAGGGGGAGATTGTTGAGTCAATAAGGTTTTCCTTATGACTTTTTCATTCCTTCTTGTTTTGAAAATCACAAACACCTTATCTTTAAGAAAATCGTTTTTATTATATGCTTTGCTTTTATAAGGAAAATTTTCTTCTCTAAGGAAATTTATCCTTACCATATTTTCATTGTTTATATTTTGAAAAAGTATAAAATTCGGATTCATATTTGAAATCTTGGAATCCTATAAATACTTAGATATGAATCAGTCTATTTTAGGATATGAATTCTGGATGTGAACTGTAATGAAGTTCCACAAATTCTAGATGAGAACTGTAATGAAGTTCCCCTCCAAATTCTGGATGAGAACTGTAATGAAGTCTCACTCCAAATTCTGGATGAGAACTATAATGAAGTTCCACTCCGAATTATGGATGAGAACTATAATGAAGTTCCACTCTGAATTCTAGATATGAACTGTAATGAAGTTCCACTCCGAATTTTGGATGTGAACTGTAATGAAGTTCCACTCCGAATTATGGAAAAGAACTCTCATATAGTTTAAATCTGAATTCTAGATACGAACTCTCATATAGTTTCCCTCCGAATTCTGGATACGAATTCTCATATAGTTCGACTCTGAATTCTGATTACGAACTTATCTAAGTTCTAACTCCGAGTTCTCCGAATTCAGACTCAGAACCCTTATGATTTCTGACTCCAAATTCCTATGAACTCTGACTCCGAAACTTGTAAGTTCTGGTTCCAAATTCAGATGAAACCCGACTCAGAATTTCCTTAAAATTCATATTCCGGATTTCTACAGAATTCAGGTTCCAAATTCCAATAAAACAGAATCAGAATATCTCTTTATTATAGAATCTGAATTCCATTTTGGTTAGACTCCGAAATTTTATTTTTTTTCTTACATTACGAACTTTTTTACTTATACTCTGATTTGTTAAGTTTGTTATAAAACGATTTCGTGGTTTCAGTTACATATGTTTTGTTATAAAACGATGACATCCATTCAGTTTCTAACTAACCATTGGTTGAGTGACACGTGTACAGGTCCCTCTGAAATTCAAGGAGGAATATGACCGTTGGAGGAGGGAGCCGACCATTGGAGCTTCGCCTATAAATAGGATATCATTTGAAGAGAATCCATAACTTTGACACACATCTTTGACATCAGTACTTACATGTTGTTGAAGTGATTTCTAGAGAGAGATTCTCTTATCAACTCTCAAGCCTCGTGAAGAAAGTTTGAACATCTTGTTCAAACATTTCCTTGTGCAGACTTTCTTCGTGCGACTCCAAATGTTGGTGATTACATTCGAGGGATTCCGGGGATAGGAAGACAGAGGTGCCGACTACCTTTAAGTTCGAGGGCTTATTTGCTGAGAAAGACAGAGGTTCCAACTACCTTGAAGTTGAGGGCTTGCGTGGATAGCAAGGCAGAGACTCCGATCTTCATATCGAGGGCTTACCCGGGTGTGGGTAAGACAGACTTTCTTGAAAGTATAAATCAATAAACCTTTATCCAAGGTTGTTAGATACCCTTCTATTTGGGCTAAAAGATCTATATCTTGTTACTTGTTTTTTTTCACATTTTTCCGCTACATTTTATATTATAAGGAAAGTATAACCTTCTTATATTTCCTTACACTTGTACTCTGACTTAGTTAGATTCTATACACTTTATGGTAGAATCTCATATTGTAAACTTTCATTAAGTTTAAGTTTTCTGGAATCATATTTCCGGATCCATATTTTTGGAATCATATTTCCGGAACCGGTTTTTCAGAATCACTTTCCATATATAAGTAAGTGTGTAGAACTAGATGTTTATAACTTCATACCTTGTTCCAATTCTCCAATTGGTGTTAGAGGTGTGGTGAATTTTCGTAGTTTAACGTTGTTAAACTTAGATCTTTCCTTGTTTAAGGAAATTTTTAAGTATACAATTCACCCCCTCCTCTTGTATATTGAGCATCTACATCGTTATTTCGATCTTACATATATTGATGGTGTACCTGATATGTCGATGACTGGGCATCAAGTGAGGATTTTTGGTTTTGAGAATTTCATTCATGGGATAATAATAACTCCAGTATATGTGCTATGGTATCATATTTATTATCCACATGAGATTTGGGAACATGAGGCACTGTTGAGAGAGAAGTGGACTCAACTCTTCGATATGAAATCTTCTTGACATGATTTTTGGGGATAAAAACTTTTTATGGTGGGGTGTTTGTAACATCCTTATATCATCTATCATGTATTTCATAACCATTTATTTTACATAAACATTGTGTTTTTATGTTTTTTTTAATTAATAGAGTCTTATTGTAAATGTGTCAAAGGTTTTAGAGGGTACTTTTTGGGTCTGGGTTGATTTGGAGTCATTTTCTGAGTTTTTTTCATAAACTGGTTGTGTACTATCTACATGATAAATTCACACCATAAATGTAGTTCAATACATAAATATGTCACTTAAAATAATATATGAAATAGTTTCATGATATGAATATTGTTCCATCAATGATTTTTGACTATGTGCAATGGTTGAGATCAGAATATTTAACATGAGGTGATACCTTTTTTTGCTATACACGCCACTTGGGATATTCATGACATGAATGTTGGATTCAAAAACATAATTCCCCATACCCAACCTGTTTTGTATATGAAGCCTAAAAATTATATCATTATTTTTGAAATGTATTATCTCAAACTTCTATTGTGACATTAGGAATTTTTTTTGTGATTCCTTCCCCTCAAGACGTCTAAGATTATTATTCGATCTCTAGTGAGTTCTATTTATTTGGTTTTATACATCTATCCACTACCATTCATTGAAAGTGGTATGATCTCTTGATTTATTATTGAATCATAATTTTTTATTAATGATTTATTATGTATAATTTCTTTTTTATTATCCATCCCCCTCATTCTTCATTGGAGTTTCCCATTGCTAGTGTTGATTTTGATAACTGATGAATGGTATGTGGTTCCATATGATTTTACCTATGATTGAAATAATTAATTCCATGATTTATATAAAATTAGTTTTAAAATAATTTAAAATCCCATATTTAAGATGTTTATATTGGATTTCTAAATGGGATTGGATACTCTAAACCCCCCTTATTTCAATGGTATTGAAATTGTTAGGTAGATTTAGGGAAATTTATCTCTTGATTTGGAAATTTATATGATGAGGTTAATTTATTTTAAGCCTTGAAATAAATGGAATAAATTAAAATATGAATTTAAAATGAATGAATTTACAAAATAAAATGATTTGGTTTTGAAATGGGAGTTGAATTTTGAAAATAGATAATTAGGGAATTATATTTTTAACTAATTTGAAATGATTGATTTTCCCATGAATTATTTATTGATTGATAGAATACATGTAATCCTAGTAGTTATAGGGTAATTTAATACATGAACACTAGGATCTTACCCCCATGAAATGAATTGAAAATGAAAACACTAATATAATCTTACTATAGCAGAATTTTCCCTAATGGGGATTCGAGTCCTAATGGACTGAGAAGAGGGATATTTGCATGCATTAATACGTGATTAATAATTTATTAGTGAAAAAAATCCATTAAAAAAAACTAATGATCCACAATATTAATTACACGGTTCTATATTATGATAAATTTGATGATTAAATGACTTTGATTATTGAACTATTTTAATCATGCCAACTTGTTTATATAAATGGTTTATATGAAATGTTCATTTAATAATTTTTTTAATATCATCCATATTATTGATTATGGATAAATATTTTGATGAGAATATGAAACTTTTGTTCCATTCCTTATTTTACTTAAATTGAAAACATATTTGGTTTGATTATTATGGATTTGATTATGGAATAGTTTGTGAGATCCTACTGGGATATTTAGCTTGCACCCTACCTTTTACCTTGGGTGTTTTAAATTATCCATTTCTAAGTCCAAGAAAATGGAATGATCCATATATAGGTAGTTGGTGTTATTGATCATTAGGATGCTGGTTGAAGGAGGTGATTGGTGGATATGTAATCCACATATAACATGGGATATATCTGAGCTTTTACTTAACAATATGTTGTGCCTTTTTATGATGTATTGTTTTTTTATTGTTTTACTTATTTGATTCTTGTAATTTCACAGTTTGTAGTATAAAGAATACTGGATTGTATCATTTTACTTTATCTATTTTCTTAGAAAATTCATTCCCTCTACACTTGTATTATTCTAGGTGATCACATGTATCCTATTGATATGTATCCATGCTGGTTCCTAACATGAAATTATCCTAGAGGATGAACATGCAAAGACATGGCCTAGACCATGGGTATGGGTAGAGTACATGGGCACATCCTAGTAATCAGACATGGCCAGGTGTACAAGGGAACATATATACAGTCATTTGCATAAACAGGTTCACATGTGCATGGGAAGAGAAACATGGTAATGTACATGATAAAGTATATGGTTAGGGGTACACATTATGTGCACTCTAAACATGCCATATAGTTCTATTAAGATGAATTAAATACCTTCATTTCATTAGTATATACCGAGATCAATTGAGCGAGATTCTCTGGTCTAACCCATGTGATTGTTCAATGTTGCATTATATCCTCGGTATAGGATTATGATCCCCTATACGGGTTCTATTTTGGATAGAGTTATCAGTATCCATCGATGAGGACTAGGGTTTGATACTCTATCATACCTTCATCCTTGGTGGGGTTTGTAGTATCATCATGATCACCATGGAAAGGTTGTGGATATACTATCTATCATATTTATCCATTATGGATTTCATTCTCACATAGCGTTACTAGGTGTGATACCCTATATGGATATTGAAATCATCAAATATCTAGTGAGTTCAAAATTAGAGACACCTGGAGAGCATGAACACTTGGAAGACATCATCAATGGTATCATCACCTGTGGAGTAAGTGATACCAGAATGAGCATTACCTTGAAGCCTTTAGTAGAATACTACAACTGGTAGAAATTGAGACCTCTTGGATATTGGTAGTTTGTTATGTGTATATTTAGAATATTCATGTCTGTCGTTATGTCTCATATCTTGATATACATATATATTAATTAGATTTTAATACTCTTGATTGATTATGCTTGGTAGTTTTGTGATGTCCTTTTGGGTGTTATTACACTCACCCCTACATGATATATTCCCACACATATTGTGTCTTATACATATGATACTATTTTTTATGTATACCTATAATGAATTGGATAAGGTAGTATATATTTTATATTCTAAATAGACTCATATTCTCAATGGTATTTCATTTGACATTAGTCCCCTCCATCTGAGTAGGTACGAATCATTTTCACTTTTGGATGGCCTTGTATTTGGCCCCATTATCACATTCAGAACATATTGCATACATTTATTATGGGTTCAATATCTATAAATTAATTGATATTAGATTTAATTTACATTCAGGAGTGTATGAGATTGGAGATGTGTGTTTTCATACAGGCATATAGGCTAATTCATCCCATGTGTGGGATACTTCTACTATGTGACAATCACCATCTCTTATCCTATTGTAGGAGGGTTTGGGGTTGTCACCCTAAAATTTTATCTATTTAAGTTTTCCCCATAGGGGTAGGGTAAAGAAAAAGTGGTATAAGAGGAATCATTTCAATATTAGGACCATATTTTTTATGTTTTCAAGCTGTGAGGTAATGTTTGGGATTAATGGGAACAATGTTGAATTTTTTTACATTTGGTATTAAGGATAGGGTATCTAGTGTTGTCATAAAGACTGATATATCTATTCACCATGACTCTGATAACATACTTTTTGACTCGGTAAATGAAGAAAATAGTTGTAGGGAAAACTCTGGTACATTAATAATATTAGAATGTGGTGTGTTTTACATGTCCTTCGTGAGTCATCTACATAGTTATACTAATTGAAAAGGGTGCATATTTATTTTATTATAGGATGACTCCATAAATATATCCATACATGATTATGTATCATAATAATGAAGATTATATTCCATGAAATGTAGATTCTGTACAGGTTTATATATAAGTGGAATTACTTTTAGGTGGTTTTCTAATCTCTCCACCGCCTGTTTATTAATAGTTTTCACCTGTAGTACCATATGAGGATATACTCTGGCTGAGTGCACTCCATGAGTTTTAGAGCTAGTGTCCTATTAGGTTTCGGGGAATTCTAGACCAATAAGCACCTAAGGACTAGATTGAGGAAGTCACTTTAAATTTTCTCCATGTGAGGATACATAAAGTAAAAGCGATGGAGCTGGTGGTAGTTCTTCTTCAGAAATCCACTGGGTGAAGTTGGAGTTTGGGGACATAATCACATGACAAGGTATCTCTCTCCTATTTATATTTTGAGATTATTTTTAGATATAAGATTTATCAGGACCATTGTGATCAGTATGAATTTATGATTTTCTACAGTTATAGCAGGGCAGTATGGCCATGGAAGATTACTCAATGAGGTTCTCTATCCATTCAAAATACTCTATGAATATGTTTTGGGATCTGTTTATCATATCCTGAACCTTCGATCTGGGATTATTATAAGATTTCATGGATTTAATGATATCTCTTTTCAATTCCACCAATGTTGGAGTGCTCGAGCAAGACTTAGTGGTGGAGTTCCATATGGGAGAGAAGATGTTGATACCTGGTGCTGGTAGTGGGAACCCAGAAGCTAAGACCATGGTAGGTGGTATCCAATTGTATTAATAGGGATACATGTGTGAAAGATACATCAAGAGGTGATCCGAGGAAAGGGGATATTCAGTTTAGGGATCTCCGGATGGTTCTATTTAGAGAGGTAGTTCTTCTCTTATGATGGTTAGGGACATCATCTGTGACATGGCCTAATATGCCATACAACTGAAAAATAGATGGAAGATGGACTACCTAGAGATAGAAAATGGAAGGATATATGAGTTATTTAGGGTAGTGGAAATGAAAGAGGTGTGGGTAGAGCACTAGAAGGTGGCATATGGTGGGAACTATTGGCACCACCACCCCTAGGTGGTCTACACCAGGATTATGGAACTAGTGGTGAGAGACTTTGAAAGCAGCAGGAAGATGAGGAATATAGTCCCAAGTATCTTGATGTGATTGAAGGTATGATTTGTTTCTTTTATAAAATATATATTATACCAATAGAAACAAGTGTGAGCATCAATTTTCAATCCATTTCTCTAGTTTGAGACTTACAAATTCTCATTGGGCAAATAGTGGAACCCTTACACTTGGAGACTCTTACAAAAGGTGATTGAGTGATCAAACAATTCTTTTGACAGTGTAACTAAACATATGAAAGTGATTGGTTATTATGGGATCTTATTTAATAATAGATGAGGCTTTGCGACATCATATTAGGCATGGAATAACTATCCACAGGTTATGCCCATATTTACTATTTCAGGTGGAGGATGTGGTGCATCCATGTTGATGGGATGAGATTCTCATTCATGGGTCAGAAGGAAACCATGATAGAGTAGTATGGGATCATACATAAGATTATACAACCAATTACACACTATTTTTATAGTATTTCTCATGTGACAATGTATTTTACTTACTTTCAGCTTCTTGTAGTGGTGGTATAGTACATGCACATATTTCTTGAGAACGTAGCAGGCTTACCTCACCAAATAGAGTTATATAACAACATTTAATTTAACCAAGGGGTTGCCTCAATATATTCAGTTGAGTATTAGATTGCTCCAATTATATTTATTAGTTAAAGGTGTTGTTAGAGTAATTTAAAAGGAAGGGATTTGTTAGACCTAGTGTTTCCTCCTAGGAAACCCCATTTTTGTATTCTAAGAAGGTGTGTAGGATCTTGAGTTAGAATTTGGATTGACATAAAAATAACTAGACAAATTTGAAGAATAAGCATCCACTAATGAGTATCAATGAACTATTCGATCAGTTGAGAGGGTCGAGAAGGCTCTTGAATATTGACCACAGATATGGCTATCACTAGCTTCATGTATGAGATGTGGATTTTTCGATTATGGAATCCTTGTTTTGTAATATTCATTATGAGAACATGGTTATTCAATTTTTTATTATGAATGATCCATCAGTGTTTAGGGGAATACTGAATTTTCTCTTTGATCTTTATTAGACCGATGTGTGTTGTTCTTCATCAATGATATCCTTGTTTACTTGAAATTTGAGGATGACCATGAGAGACACCTAAGGATGGAGCTAGACTTACTATGAGAGAACCATCTTTATAGGATTCTAAATAAGGTTTAGTTTTTTATTTATGAGGTCCAAATTCTAGGAAATGTCATCTTAAAAGAAGGTGTAGTAATGAACTTGTTGAAGGTTGATGTAGTTTTAGCATGGGGGCCATGCGAGAGGCTAATGAAGGAATGAATCTTTTTTGGGTTAGTACGATGTTACTAGAAATTTGTTCCTTATTTATCTGGTATATCAGTTCCAATGAATACTTTGACATGATGAGGTATTCATTCATGTGGATAGAAAGGTGTTGGCATGCCTTTTAAGAGTTACATCAAATATTTACAAGCATACCATCGTGATATTTCAAGAGTAGGGTGTCTATTATGTAGTATTATGTGATGCATCTGGGTATGAACATTATTTTTTATGATGTAGGGGTTGGTAGTGATTTCATATGGGCATTGGTATTTGATAATTCATGTGAAAAACTATGCACCCTATGATTTAGTGTTGGCAGTGGTAGTGTTCTTCCAGATGATGTGGTGACACTACCTTTTAGGTGAGCGGATTATCACCTATTATAGCCACAAGAGCCTCATGTATATCATCCCTCATAAGGTTCTTAACTTGATTTATAGGATGTAGATAAATTTACTCTATAATTATGACTAATAGATAGTCTATACTCATGGAAAGGGGAACATAGTAGCATATTCTCTCAACTGGAGATCTTGTTCAAGATAGTTGGCTGGGTCTTTAGAGAAGTTAGCCTCATCAATTTTGTTCATTGTGGATGAGGATGGTATTATATATTTATAATTGGTGGGTTTTACCCCACCGCTTCTAAAACATTTTAGGGAGGCTCAACATTTGAATACCAACTATGAAACCTTAGGTTCCCAGACATCCACTTAATGTGCATGTGAGGGATATTAAAAATGTGTGGAGAATGTAATTATTTTTAGACAATATATGATGGTTTTTGTGTTGTTCTGTGATAAGATGATGATGTATTTTTAAAAACCCCCTCTTATTGGTATTTATCGGTGTGGAAATGACGTTGTGGGACTCTGATTTCAGTTCCGGTGGCCAGGTAAGAAGATGTTTATTGAAGAGTTTTTCTCTCGACGCCTAACTTGTCATCAAGTTAGGGCTGAGCACCAGGTTCTATTGGGATTATCTCAACCCTATAGGTGAAAGAGTGGAAGTTAGATATAATACCTATAAAATTGGTGATGGATATTCAATATAAATCTAGATGACATGATTTCATATGGTTGATCATAGACTGACTCACCAAGTCATCCCACATTCTAGCTATCTAAGAGAAGAGTTCAACAGAGAGATTGAGATTCTTTTATATTCAAGATATATCCTAGATTCATGGAGTTCCCCTAAAAATTGATTCATAACATGATTATTTCTTTACATCAAGATTATTTAGAGGATCTCATAACTCATGTATAACTCCATTTCATTTTAGAATGAAATTTAACCCCATACTAATGGATAGACTAAATAGAACATTCAAATTTCATAGGACCTGATGATATATTTCATGATATACATTAGAGTTAGTAGGGAGAATCACCTACCATTTTTGTTTTTTTAAGATAAAAATTTCTAACCTTCCTTCATTAGTATAGCACCATTCAAGTCATTATACTGGTGACCCAGTAGGTCATCACTGTATCGGACTGATCCATGTGACATATCATTCATGGGACCAAAGATAGTGTGTGATATGATAGAGAAGAATCTAATTTATCTTGAAGAAGATGATGGTTTCATAATTCCATTACAAGTACTAAACATAATGATGATGGAGGCCTTTAGGGTTAGATGATGGAGACAATGTGTTATTTAAGGTCTCACCTTGACGTGGATTGATGAGATTTATCTAGGGAAACAAGTTATCTTTCATATTCATTGTCCCTTTCTAGATACTATGTTTGTTTGGAGAGATAGTGTAATTCTTGGAAATAACAATGTATTTAGACTGGGTACATGATGTCTTCTACGTGCCATAGTTGATGAGGTACACGCACAACCCATCATGTGATATCAACTAGAGCAAGCTGGATGTTGACGATAGTGCTACCTTTGTAGAGTACCCTATAGGGATCGGGGATAATTAGCATAATATCCTTTGTGGGAGAGTGATTAACTTTTTTAGTTTCTATAGGTAGCATGAGAATCGTTAAGAGACCACTTTTGAGTAGGAGACCCAATTGCGAGGTCAGTGCCCACATCATTTTAAGTAGTCTTTTAAATTTTTTATGAAAAAATTTCTTAAGGTGTGGATAATGTAACATATATTTTTCTACCAGGTAATGAAATGGAATATTTATAGTATTATTTTAGGATCCATACATGAAGATAATGTGAGATTGTGAGGCCAAGTCAGCCTGGTATTGATATTATAAAAGTATGAAATTAATTATTATCACATGAACAAAATTTCCCCAAAATTGTCAGATAAATAAAGAATGAAAAATTAGATGGAAAATTTGTGAATACTAATGATTATGAAACATGTGTTTTAGCCTAGGTGTGGCATAACCTTTAGCTTCATTGGATGTTATGATAATGTTCTATCATGAGTGAAAATAATATTGTAAATTAATTAATTTAATTTACTAGTTTTTTACATAGTGACCTAATTAAACCTAAACCCAAATCCTCCCTTATTTAAACATGCTTATTTCAATTTATATATGTTATCCTCATATTTATAAGGATTCATAGGAAGCATTATAAGATTATTGAAAAAAATATGAAATATTGAGGATCATTCTCTGTATCATAGTTCAAGGGTCTCTCTAATAACGATGACAGAAAATAATTTTTCATTATTGACCAATACATCCCATGGTATAGAATTGTTCTCTATTATTTATTTCCCCATTTATTATCCCATGATTAATGCAAATCAATTCTTCCAAAAAAATTATTCATGGTTCGATTGTTCTGGATGGTTTAGTTTTATTGCTTTCTCGGACTTATCAGAATTGGTTTTGTGATTATTATTACTCTTTATTGTTAATTATAACAGAAATGAATCGACTCCACCCAAAACATTGATGAGATTTGTTCCTCGTTTTTGGTTTATGTATTTCACCCAAGTTTCTTTAGATAGATCATCACCCATATTTTCCTTATCCAATGGTTTGATGATATACAAGGAATAAGAATCTAACCCTAAATTTCCTTAGTAAAATGTATCAATACTATAGGTGAAGTTTGAGATCCAATGTGAAATAAATGTGTAGTGATGCTAATATATGACTAGAGGTAGATCAAGATTAGGGTGATGTTTTTTAATATGCATTTTTATGTGTATTGATGACTTGATGTTATAGTGGTGTTACCCAATCTGATTTGTTTACCGAATTCTAGTGAGTGGTGATGGAAGGTCTGGTCAACCAAAAATCTACAATATTTGATATGTATTTGTAATGTAGATAATGAAATTAAAAAACATGAAAAAGAACTCTAAGATTATGTAAAATATTATGTTACACAACATGTACCATGAATAACACACACCATATGGACCCCCTTGATGTAGCACACAGATTTTGTGTGAAATAGAATACAACACAATATGTGATACTTTTCACACATCATGGGACCCTATATTGACGGTTCAACTTGATTCCCAAAGGATATAAAGGAAAAGACACGATGTGGCATGTGGGAACTGGTAGAGTACTCTGGAATATAATGGTACACATACATAGACAATTTCACATTGGCATGGATAGATGTACATGTTCATGACCAATTGTACACTTTCATGGGAATATTAACACAATAATAGACACGAGTAGGTCCAGGGTTATTGGTACATGATGTGTACCCATTATAAACTCCATGTAATTCCTCATAAATGGATAATAGAACTTCATTTCTTCATTATAGGTCAGGTTAAGTTGAGTGGAATTCCTTTCTCTATCCCTACAATGGTATAGTATGGCATTATGTCCTTGGTGTATTATTATTATCCCCTCTATGGGTTCTGTTTCAGATATAGTTCATGGTGTCCCTACATGAGGCCTAGGGTGGGATCCTCTATCATAACTTCACCCTAGGTAGATTTCGTTGTATCATCATAACCATCATGCACATGGTGTTGATCCCCTATCTAAAAAATTGATCCATTATGGATTTTGGTATCCCCTAATAGTCCTAGGTGTGATCCTTATTTGGATGTCAAAATATTCATGAATATAGTGGGTACGTCAATAGTGAGACTTGATGAACACAAACTGTTGGAATACCTCAGCAGTGATATCGTGGATCATGAAGATTGTACTCCCATAATGAGTGTTATTCTGAAGCCTCAAGGGGAATCCTATGATTTGTAGTCGTTGAGACCACTTTATGACCAGAATTCTATTCAGAGTATATCTACAGTATTATTGATTATTGTTATGTATAATATCTTAATTGACATAAATTTGAATTTGATATGTGAACACTCTTTAAGATATATCCTTAGTGATTTTGAGGTGTCATAATGGGTAGTGTTATACTCCCCCTTCATGGGATATTCCATCATATGAGATGTCATATACAAATGAAATGCCTTTTCATGAAGTCCTATAAGGAATGGGAGCACACAGAGCATATTTTCTAGTCTACACAGACTGATGTTGTTAATATAAATTCATTTTATAGTATTCCCATCATATTTAGTAGGTTTGACTATTTGGAACTTTTGGGTGGGCATGTATTTGGACCCCTTGTCAATTACAATACATTTTCCATACTTTGATTGTTGGTTACAAATATTTTCATGAATTGGTATCAGTTTTAATTTACATTCATCATTGTATTAGTTTGGAGATGTGTGTGTTTCTATACTGATACATAGGATAATGTCTCCCATGTGTAGGATATGCCCAATTATCACTAGCCACCATCCCAATACCTATTGATGGCGATCAGGAGGTCACACACTATTCCTATCATAGGTTATGGAATCACTGATAGGCCAGTTCATGAATATATTAATGATGTTGATTCTAAATATGGAATCCATTTTATAAAATTCAATTTAGATACGTGGTAGAATATGATTTAAAAATAATCTACCATAACTTGTTGAAAAATGTTTTTCCAAGTAATGCATTTTTCATGACCCGACTAGAACACAGGGCAGCTGGATCCGATGGGATCCACCGAGGCTCGGATACAAGCTTAATGTGGATGGATCCTGTTTAAATGGTCAAATGTGTGGGGGAGATCTACTGCGGGATGAGTACGGCTCTGTGTTGTTTGCCTTCAGCAGCTTCTATGGGCTAGGGAATTTGCTGGGTGCAGAACTAAAGGCTATCCAAATAGGTATCAAGCATTGCAAAGACATCAATTTGATATGTTCTGAGGTGGATTCAGACTCTGAAATCACGGTAAGAGCTATCAACAGATAGGTGGATCCTCCTTGGCATCTAATTTATTTAGTCCATAGTTGCATATTGGATCTCAGACAGGTTTTCTCGATTCTCTATGTGAAAAGGGAGGCTAACTTCGAGGAAAATACATTATCTCAGGGAGGTTGTCCGAAGATCCTGGTAATTGTGTTTTCTAGTTTGGGAACTTTTCCCCGAGAGTGTAATAATTTTGTTCAGGGGGATGCGCTCGGGCTGCATCACTTTAGACCCCCATGACAAACTTTGCATTATGGGCAGTTGCTCATTTTTCTTTTAATAAAATAAAAAGGCAATTATCGATCGAGATGATCTTATAGTAACTATATGACTAGTTATCGTCATTATATAGATTTAAATTCATATATTTAGAAATATTTTCTATACATTTCCTTTAAATTATTCATTATTATTATAATTTTAATTGATTAAAATCAAATGATCGTATGATTTTAAAAAATAGTTTTCAACAAAATGAATTATTTTTCATTGAAAAATGATAAATTTCATAAAAAATCCCAAAAAATCACACTTTTCTAATTTTTATATGATAAATTCAAAAAAATAATTTTTTCAAATAAATTTTCAATGTTTGGAAAAAAATATTTATATTATTTTCCCACCAAATGAAGTATAAATTAACTTTATAGAAAACATATATTTGTGAAAAATAAAATGTATTTATTAAAAAGTGAGAGATTTTTTTGAAATAATTTATCAATATATTTATATTGCGTAGGATATTTACATATATTTCATAAATCAGTTTATCCTATTCATACTTCCAAATTTCATGACTAGGTTTTAATTATCATGTTCAAATATAAATTTTTTATAATCCATTTATGCTCGGTGTTGCATGCCGTATGCACTATTTAACACAATTTTGGTTTTTAAAATCTTAGAGTGTTATTGTTAAGAAGATGTATTTTATCTTATGATGTAAATTCAATAAAATATAATGATAAAACAATATGATATCACTAAATAATAGATTAAAAAATCTTTTAAGATCATATTCAATGTGGCATAATTATGAATCTATGAAAAGATATGAGTTTAGAAAACCCCATAGGAATATCAAAATATTTGAAGTAATAAACATTTAGAATTATTTTTTTTAGATAAACAAATAAATATCTTGAATATAATGTGAAAATATATAATAAAAAAATTATATGGTGGATGGAAAAAATGAAATTTGAATGAAAAAGTCCATTATGGGTTTAGTAACATTTAAATCGAAAGGACTTGAAATGAGAACTTCAGATGGATTTGGAAATCCATTTTATTTCATAAAATTGATGAAAAAAATTAATCCATAGGGAAATAAATTCACCCCAAAAAATAAAATAGGTGGTGAATATGATAAATCTCTCAATAAAAAAGAATTTATATGAGAATCCCTTACCTTAACTGTCAACTTCCACAGAAGAGCTTCAACCGACTTTATAATATATATTTTTTTAATAACATATTCCAAAACCGTATTCATATCTTTGAACTTTTATAATATTTAATTATAATCATTTATTATACATTCATTAGATACTTATTGTTTATTTTCATCATCAGATGTTAATACCCATGATTATTATATGAAGGTTTATTAATGTCAATGTAAATACCCATTAATTGATACTTAGTTCACCATTAATAGATAATTTAAGGTAATTTAATTTATGTGTAATAATGATTTATTATTTTCTAATTTCAATAAATGATAATATTAGTAATGTTTCTCAATATGAAATCAGTGGTGAGCATGTTTTGGTGATTTTTAACTAATAAAAAGTTGTATATTAAAAAAACATTAAATATCAATATTTCCCCTATATTTTTAAAAACATTATTTACTTATTAACATATAATATTACCAATAATTAGTTTTATATATTCACCCATGATATAAATTTATATCATTGTTCAGGTATATGGTTACATCGAACCAAACAAGAACTTTTTTGTATACAATGGATAAATATAAAAGTAATATTATAATTAATAAATATTTGTAAAGATACTATATAGATGTTGTAAAAAGGGAAAATTATTCTATATAATTTATGTGTTGTTATGTTAATATTAGTTTCTTTAAGATATAAAAAATAAATCATTTTCCCTCTTTCTATGCTCATTTTAGGATGTTAAATTTACAATGAAAACTTATTGATAATATTATTAATATAATGAATGATTTTAAATTAATGGATACTAATAATCATAAAAACATAATATTTATTTAATAAATAATTTTTTATAACAATACATTAGTGGAAATGATGAAAAAAATCATGTCAATGATAGAGTTTTTAGTCCACACGTAACAAGGGTGAGGTTTTCATTTTTCAAATTGATGAGTGGGATATAGATAAAAGTTGTATGATAAATATAATAATATTTTAGTATAATAATTATAATTATATAATTATATTGATGTTATTATAATAGTTTTCTTGAATAAATATAATGTATAAATGGATAGGGAGTTGATAATACTCACAATGAGGACATCTTTCTTCTCATAAAATACTTGTTTGATATGGAGGTCTTAGGAAAAATTATTATATCCAAGATATGAAAAACATGGAAGGGGGTCTAGTAGAGGTATAATTGATATTTATCAAGGACTAGTTATAATGTATATATTGGAAGGAATTTATAGGAATTGATCTACATTTATATGTAAAAATTAGAGAAAATCCATGGAATCAAAATTTCGATAAGGGATAAGATAGAATCCCAAGTCAGTTATGTGAGTAAGGTGGGGAAGTGTTCATGATGAATGTGGGTATAAAATTCCCACATACAAATATTATTATATATGTTCTATGTTTCATGTAAACATAACAATATTAGCACCACTTTTTGTTACTCATTTTCCCCATATTAACATTTATTAAATATTAACTATGATAATTATATTTTTACTAAAAATAAAAGTCATACCATCATAAAAAATTTAAACATAAGGATTATGATTTTAGAAATAAATTATCCTAATTAAATTATTAATTATTATATTGTTATCTTTGGTATTAAAATATATGATATATGAATAATTTTTTAGAAAATTCCTTTTTATACACTGTGATTTTTTATTATTTTCTATCAATTAAGAATTAAATGAATATAAATATATGTTTATATAGGATTAAAATTAATTTTAGATTCATCAAAATAGACCAATATAATATATTTTGATAAAAAAAAATCATTATGAATAGATTTCTTTGAAAAATAATTTCTTTATCATGGTAACTAATACTAACATCTGTAACTTATTATTTAATATTAAAAATTAAAATGAAATTATTAAAAAATATGGATATTCAAATTAATGTTAGTAAATTTATATATTAGGCAAAACTTCTATATTTGATAGTAATAATTTTAATATTACCATGCGTTTCAAATAAAAAAAATTTAAGAAAATTATATCTTTTAAGAATAAATTGAATTTATTATTATTATCTACATTGTATTAGCTAATGGATATATTTTTATTTATTTTATTATATATACAATCAATAGATTTAATTAAAATAATTCATAATAATATTCTAATTTAAAATACTCAACACATCTAAAAATATTTTCTTTTAAAAATATCACATTTATATTAAATAATTTTCACCATATACTCGGTAAATAAATTATTTATGTTTTTAGAATATATTTATTTCAATCATTTAATATTAAAATATGTATTAAAATTATATAAATACATCATAAAATTATTTAATATTAATAATATATATAACATAATTTTTTTATAAGTAAATGTTTAATTAAATATTATATTATTTTGTTCCTTATTTTTGTGTGTTATATGATTTTAAATTTGACAATGATAATAAAAAAAATCAATATACATATATAATATGTTTAGATAAAACAGAAATTTTCAAATGAACATATTTCCATTCATAATGGCTATAATACCACCATTACTCCCTATAAATTCATTCCATTCTTAACCCTTAAATTATAATTATCATTCCCTTGATATAAATTTTAAATTTCACAACATGACTTATCCTTGGATGATTTTATTACACTGGAGGTTTAGTTAAAAACATTATTATTCTTAAAGGTTAATATGATCTTGTATATTTCCTTTATATGAAGATATTTTACTTTTCTATTTACTATCTAGTTTTAAATTGATCACAAGTGATGTAGTCATCCATGGTATGTTATAGTCTATCAGATGTAATACATGGTTGCACATAACTTTTCTTTAATTTTTATTTATGAGTGAATAATTTAATATTATATTGAGTATTATATTATATGAATTTATTCCATATCAAGATGAAATATTTTAATGGAACACAATTCATAATGATAGATATATACTATATGATATTAAAACTGGGTTATTAAACCTTAGGTGTTCCTCAAATAAATTGTTTCCTATAAATTTTAATAACATCACACTAGTGAATAATGTTAAGGATGAACATAACATATAATATAATCCATATATAACACAATATTCACAATGTTGTGTAATAAAACTCATCTATTCATTTATAACAAGAATATCAAAATATTGAGTTTATTCCCAAACATTTGATCTAAATACCTCTCAGAAATATGTATTAAGACCTACGTAATTAAGAAATTTTTTATAGGGAATTTATATTTAACCATGAATTGATAAAGTATCACAGGTCGATATGTGATAGGTAATTTTATTTCTTTATTCTTATAGTTAATTTTTCCCCCTTGTAGTGTGGCCCAATGAGTTCTAGAAATAAATTCAAATTCAAATAAAGGGGAAATTTTAGATTCAGGGGAAATATACTATGAAAACTTCTATTGAATTTATGTTATAGGATTCATATGTGATTATCATAGCCCCAAGAGTTTTCATTAATAATTTTAAATCTAATCACTGATTTCAATAAAAAAATTAAAATATAAATGAGTGTTGCGAAATAGAAACAAATAAGAAATTTATATTTCTTGTGTGGATGATGAGGGAAACTTACACCACTTCATTATCACAACCCCCATTAGTATATGATATTTCATATGATATTAATTTTCCCTTGGTTTTGGTGGTTATTTTTTTCTTTTATCCTCATTATCCATAGGACTGGGGAATTAATTTGTATAATGCATTAATACTATTCAATTGAGGCATGATCTACGTATGGGGAATTAGTTGGGACCATTATTTTTTCTATTGTAATAGTCAACCTCATTATCTCCCTTTGATAATCCTAAGCTTGATGTTAAATCCTTCTAGAGATGAAACCTTTTCTTCTTCATTTTAGACATTAACTTGGTATCTTTATTCTATCTTCATTACATGTTAAAAATTGAATCATATTTCCTCCAAGGTCTTTATCACTTGAAATTCCATGAAACTATATTTTTTAGTTATTTGGTTCATTTTAGATATTATGTAGTTTCATGTAATTCATAATAACTCAAGATATCTATGTAATAATAACCATTGAGTTTTCAATACTCCCTCTCACCCATTTAGTTCTACTTTTGTAAAATCACTGCATTATCTATCACATTATTTGTAAAAAATGTACCTCAATATATATCCATTAAATTAATAAATGTTATTTAAGGGATGAAAATAATTAATTTTTTAGAAAATAAAACATCAAAAATTGAAGAAGTGAATCATAAATTATATTTAGACACTAATTTATGAATATGTTTGAATAAATCTAGGTTATCCATGGTCTTCTCTAAATTGTGTTCTGTATCCAAACTAGTTACATATTACCACATAAAATTATATAAAAATTTATTTAAAATTTTCAAAATTATTCATAAATAGAATATTAATCAACCAATTAATACAACCCAAGAGTGTCAAACTAGGTGTATAGTTAGTCTTGGTTGGTGTGAAATGAGTAATTATGTAGGGTATACCTATCAAAAATTTTAGTGATATTATTACCTATTATATTATCTTTAATAGAGCATGAATATACTTTTTTTATCCAGATACACATACCATTTCAATTAATCCACACACTCATTACATTAAAATTATTTTTGGATGTTCTAAGTTATTTAGAATAATCCCAAGGGGGTTCACTACTTCTTTCTTGAAATGATCCAAAAAATTATAAACAATGATATAATACACATAGAGATAAAATCGACTTGGACTATAGTTGATGGTGCTAAAACACATTCATTACAAGAATACATTGATACCATGGGATACATCCCAATATAAACAATTATATATTTCACATTAATTAACCATTTCATCACACAACATACTCATAATACTATATCCAAAATCATTTTTGAATTTTTAGATTACCTACATAAAAAATAAAACTCTCAAAATTTCATAAAAATTTCTCAAAATAAAATTCTATGAGTCTTCCTTCAAAAAATATTCATGTATATAATTTAGTGGGAAGTGTAAAACAGAAGGATTTATCTCAAACAATCAGTAAGAGAACAAATATCAGTTATTTTTAAATAGTTAGATAATAAAAAGTGATAAAACAATATCATGAGATAAATATATGATAAAAATGAATATGGAACAATAAGAGTTGTCAAAAATTAATGAAAAAAGTGAATGTAACCAAAAATAATCAAACATTAACCTTTGAATTTGAGTATGGAATCATGAGACATTAATCATGTTACATGTATGGTAACATTGGATTATAATATTGAGATGTGGCATAAGTATAATAATAGGAAATCATAACATAGTATAAAATTTATCATTTACAAAGGTAGTGAATAATATTTTGGACATAATAATAGTTTACACACATCATAATTTAAAAATAATAATATTAACCACGCATTAAATTGAGGGATCATCAATAATATACATGAATCATCTCATAAAAATGACAATAATGTACACACATCAGGTTGTGAACATATCATTAATCTTCATGTATCATGTTATGATTATACCAATAATGTACATGCATTATATTCTGAACATGAAATTTGTTTTCCTGAATCATGCTTAGATCATGAGGCATACAACCTTAACCAACTAATTTTAGGGATATATAGGAGCCCACTCATCACATAATGATAATATATAATCATATTTTCCGCACAATTGAAATCATATAACATATCATACAGAATCTAATGAATGAAGATGGATTTTATAACATTCCCAAATTGTATCACATAAAATTAACCCAGGAGTTAGAATGATCGATATGAAAAATTAAATCACCCAAAAGAAATATATTAGAGTTGAATTAATGGATTCATTGTAGAAACAAAACTCCATTGGATATATATATTTTTTGGATGATTTAAATGATATAAAAACTATGTAAATGAGCTTTTTGAAAACATTTCATAATATTTTTATAAAGAGATAATGTTATGTGCCACAATCAAAAATAATTTTTACGAAGGTATCATGAATTTATATTTAAACCAAAACTTTAAAAGGAATACCAAATATAGATGTTTAATTTAAAATAATATGTATGTCAATAAATGTACATTGTAAAATATAAAATATGATTGGGAAATTTTTATTTTTTGATATTTTAAATAATATTTATTAAAAACCAACATAAATTAAAAGGATAAAAATGATTCCTCTGGTAAAAAGTTAAACATTTTTATGAAAATAATATGGTATGTTACATATTTTTATTTTAAAATAATATATAAATACATTTGTGGAATGAAATAATATGGGCATGTAATAGAAAGAGTTATTACAATAGATGGGAATTATTCGTAATAATGTTGTATCTTTATTAAGAATGAATACTATAAGGAAGAATATTTTTATGATAATATTTACATTCAATATAAAATAAATATTCAATAAAATATAATATTATCAATGAATATAATAAACAATCATGAAATATCACCGTCAAAGAGGTGCGATTATACTAAAGAAAAATTGTTGTGTCTTGAAAGTCCTTATTAATATGAAAATCATTGATATATAAATCCATAATAACATTATTTATGAGAATTATTTTCAAATACACGGAGAATAAAGTTGAAATAAAATAAAATATAATCATATCATGGGTGGAACCAGAATTAGAGGAATGATGCTTGTGACATGACATTATAACTCAATGAAATTAAATTTGAGACCAATAAATCGTATCCAATGCTAGTAACGACTAAATCAAAACCTATGAAATTTTAAAATGAGATGGATTTTTTAATAACATAAATTTCATTAATTACATGATAAAAATAAAAAATAAGTAATTATATAAAACAAACAAATAAATGATAAATCAAGTGTTTAAAATGGAATATGTCTCAAAGAATAATTGTTGGGATGAGAAAACCTTCCTTATTTTAAACCATAATGGAAAAATGTTAACTTAAAATATAATATGAATAAATATTTAAGTAAAATATTTCAAAAAATTATTCAAATCTAGTACCTTTTATAAATTTTTAATATAATCTTTTATATAGAAACTAGTTAATTATTTTTTAATTTCATCCTCAAATTCTAAAACACTGGATGTATACATACAAGTATTAAAATTTTGATATAAATACATGTTATATGATATAAAGTTACTCATTATAATACCTTTAAATCCTTTTTAATAGGTTTTCATCAATTTTTTATAATGTTATAATTTTATTCCATGTGAGTTTATGTTTGGATTTGTGAAGATGAGATCGCTGACAATCTTATTTCTATGATTTTAAACAAGCAGCGGGTGATGTGTTAATAATGAGTATAAATATAGATATTATCTTCATAGAACCAAGGAGAAAACATTATATACTTATCAAAATGTAATATAACTAGTTACTAGGATTCCATAGTCTTAGATGATATAAATTTGTTGTATCATTTGTGATGGTTGTTCAACTGACCCAAACAAAAACATGTTATAACTAATGGATGAGTACGAAAGTGGTAATATCATAATTCATGAAAAATAATGAATATTTTTAGATGTTATAAAGGTTATATATCAAAATTATAAAGAGTTAGATAATGAATTTATGAAAATAATCAATCAGTTATAAAGAAGAAATCACTTTTAACTTTGTATTATTGTTTTAGGTGGTTAAATTTAAAATGAACTATTTTTGTAATATTATTAAATGAATTCAAAATTCATCATTATATAATAATAATAATTTCATTGATATAATATTTATTTATTAAATAATTTTTTATAACTATCCATGAATGGATATTCTAAAAACAATACCTTTTTTATGGGGATGATAGTCCACATAGAAGATGAGAAACATTTTCCATATTATAGTGAATGAGAGGTAGATAGATAATGATTTTTTGATTAATATAATAAAATATTTGTTTACTAATTAGAATAATGCAATTTTATTAGTAAATTTTGAACATGTTTTCATGAGAAATATAGAGATGAAATGGATAGGGATCAGATAATAATCACATTGATGACTTTATTCTCCTTTTGAATGACTTTCTAAAAATGGAGGACATATAAAACATTCCTTTAACCAAATGATTCAAAAAGTTGGAGAATATTATAGGATAAGTGAAATGATATTGTATTAATGAATAATTTTAAAGAATATCAATATTTCATGTGGGTTTAAGTGAGATCCTTTTATTGGGGAAAATGTGTGATAAATCAATAGAAATACAAGTTAGGTAAGTCATAATGTCAGAATTATGTTAGATATTTCTGAGTTAGAGAAGTAAATGTCAGTGAGATATGGGGTAGTAAAATTATCAACTAGAAAATATATTCTATAAGGTAAATGTTACATGTAAACATAAAAAAATTAATCTAGTTTAAGAAACTCATTTTTTCACTTATTAACATTGGTCACATATTTAACATGGTAATAAATATTTTTACTAAAAATATTATATGATCCCTATTAAAATAATTATACATGATTATTATTTTTTTAATCCATTATATTTAATTAATTATCAAAATATTAGTTAAATATCATTTAAATCAGAATATATGATAAGCATCATTTTTTTTAGAATTTTTTTACATACATTAAATGTTTTTATTCTTATTTTCCATCAATTAAAAAGTAAATTACATTTAATTTAATTTAATACATGTTTAAATGTCCTATTATATCCATAAAAAGTGACCAAAATAATTTATTTTGATAAAATTAAAACCATATTTATAAAAAAAATCATTAAAAAATAACATTTTTATCATCGTAACTAATATTTATATTTAGAACATATTTTTTTATGCAAAAAATGACAAAGTCCATATTAATTTATTTTGATATTCTGATTAGAAATATGAAAATAATTTTTTTAAAATCAATATATAATGATGATTAAATCTAATAATATTATTATAACTCATATCAAATATAATAATTTTGAGAAAAAAATTTATTTTAATAGTAAAATAAATTTATTCTTATTACATGCATTTTCATAACTATTAGATAGGTGATAATTTATTTTCATGTGTATATTATCATTAAAATTATTTGAAATAATTTTTTATTATAAATTAATTAAAAATATACAAACCTTTATAAAAAATTTAATTTTAAAAATATCACTTTTATATTAAATAAACTTGAAAATATAATATTAAAAGTAATTATTTATATTAAATATTTTTTGTTTTATCAATCCATAGATATTATAATTGGTAATTTTATTTTTTAAAACATAATATAATAAATTAATAATAATAATTTATAACTCATATAAATATTTTTATAGTAATATAGTTTTATAAAATATTATGTTTTTGTTTTTGTCATTATTATATAATCATTATAATTATTATTTTTCTAAAAACCCAAAAATTAAATATACTTTTCAGATAAATTAATATCCAATAAATATATTTTCAATGACCATATTTCTAATATATATCATTCCCTTTATAATGGTTTTATCACCATGATTAATCCCTATAAATTCATTCCACACTTACATCATAAATTTTACTTCTCTTTCCCATAATTTTCATTTTTGATTTCAAAACATTCTTCCTCCATTTATAATATTTTTTTTCATTATAGGTTTAGTTTTAGTAATGGTGATTCTCAATGGAAATGATGATCTAGTGGATTTCCTAGATGTTAATATATGTTTCTATTTTATTAATTAGAACCATAAAACTTAAATTAATTTAAGGTATGTAATAATAAATAATATTTATTAATCCATGGTATGTAATACATGGATTAATGACCTTTTTTGTATTGTACCATTGCGAATGAATAATTTTTTCCAGTTTAATTCATTTAATATATTATATTCTTCCTACTCATGTTCAAATATTTTAATAAAAGATAATAAAAAATGAACAAATATAGTATAAAGGATAAATATGGGTCCTAAAACTTTTCATGTTACATTGTACACCCATGAATTACCATGATGTATCATAAAAAGTATAAAGAGATTTAGTTTTATGATATAAAGAATAATATATTGTGTTTTTCATGTGATTGTGCACATTTTAGTGTAATAAGGATATGAATGGGAGAATAATAGGACCTCAGTGAACATTTATCATCCTCAAGAGGAATTTGGATAATATAAAAATGCATTATATGATGGGATTAGTGAACTCACCTAAAGAACCAATGTGGTAAGGATTATTGTGGACCAGCTGAATGTGGTCACATACATCCTACTAAACTAGGAGACCCAATGTGTTGATGAGGAGGGAATGTTTTATATCTCGGAGACTATATGGATATACTGTATATTGTGGTGTTCCATTTCAGATTGGAATCATGATCAAAATCATTCTTCTAAAATGGTCTATTGAAGGACCTCAATACTCAGGTGAATTGGATTTATAAGAACCGTAATAAAAAAGTTTGGTTGTAATAGTTTATGATTCAAATTATGGAATACATTTCTTGTGTGTTTTATAGTAGATTATAGATTCACGGGAGAGTCATATATTATTATATGATTTCAGCTACAATAATAGTTTTTAGGAATATATTAATATCGATACTTTTAATGCCTTATAAAACAAGACAAACCTTTCACTTGTATTCTGGTTATGGGTATGATATTCTTTTATCTTTTCTTTGTGTCATTTATTGGATTAATTGGTACATATTTGGTTAATCTAAAGTTGTATGTAATTGCAAAGACAAGGCATTGCTCATAGCATACTATATATTTTTTCCTCCAGATATTGTTGTGGGTGAATAGGGTTTCTTATGAGTTTTAGGTTAGTTTTAATCCTATATTATATTCCTAGATAGGGTGAGATAGCTTCCCATTATATGGTTCCATTTGAGGTTTTCATGTGTTTTTATATCATTTATTACTGATTAGTGGAATCCTATAGTTTTTTGATACACAATATGTATTCTAGGATTATGAGCATAAGAAATACTACCTTGATCATTCTCAAGTGATGATAATTGATGATGTCAACCGATAGGCCAATGATTCATTAGTTTAATAACTTCTTTATATGGTTATTTGAATTGAGAAGTTTCATCTTGGGATGATAATATCTACTGTATGTGTGTAGTGGTATCATGGGCATATCCCTAAAGATATTGTTGGTCAATAGTCTGATATCTGAGTGTATTAGATAGTCTGTATTTCCATAGATTCTTGATGGTTCATCTTAATGATGAGCTACCTTATGGTGGAGATGTTCTAATACACTGGCTAGTTTAACATAAAAAAGTGTTTAACTTTTCAACAAAAAATAATTATTTTAATGAATTTTCAATGATATAAGTGTTTATATTGGTCTCGGATCCATTTAAAGAAGTCATGTAGGTTTTCAATAAATCTTCCATTTACAATATATTTCAATGGGAACCCATTCGACAAGTACTAGGTGCTCGATGTTCGCAAAAAGGGATTTAGTAACCCCAATAGTGCCACCAAATTCCTAGTTATTATCAGGTGGGTATCTCATATATCATTAGGTAATTTATGGAAGGTAAGTGTGTACCCAGAACAACTTAATATTTTTTTGGGTTTTATTACATTAATTTTCATTATTTCTTAAAATAATATCTTCTTCTCATTTCTAATAAAATAGTAGTCATGTTCCCCTATTCCCCTTTGCTTCGTTCACCTTATTCTTCAGGAAAATATCTTCTATTTATTGATATACTCTAGTGTCACAATCCATGTGGTTCATGTATAGAATTCATACCACTCCTCATCCCACCATTCTTGTATAATTACTTTTTTCATCATTTTCTATTGAAAAGGAAACAAATTTTGTGGCATTTGTTAGATTCTATGATTTCAACTAAGATAGGTTCATTTATAAAATAAAACTACTCCAGAATTATGTTATTATTATATAACAAGTGGTCCCTAACATTCCAAATGGTTTATAACTTTTTATATGATGGTTGATATATGGAATTTCATCCCATAATTGATAGATAATAAATTATTTTGAATTTCTTCCGTTAATCCCATTTGAGTATGGTAGGAATGTTTTATGTTCTGATAATCCCTTTTCGCCTTGTTCATTTATACTAATTAAATGAATGCCAATATACTTTCTTAATGTTTGTTTTATTATATAGTAAGATCCCACTGTGGTGAAATTTGAGTTGTTTTATATTATATTAGACCATGTTAGGTTCTTGTTAGCTGGATCTTATTAATATATATGCACATATTTTATGATATAATTGGTTGTAGGATCATTTCTAGACAGGGATGTGTTATATATAGACATTTTTATTTTATGATAGGTATAAGTGGGCCATATCATACTCCTTAATAATAGTAAGTTTCAAATGGTGTTATACCATATGGTTTATTAATATAGAAAGGGAATGGTATGTGAGTAACAATATAGCATGTAATGTAGAGGTATGCATACAATTCCTATGATCATATAAAAATTAAATATTATTATGTTTCTAACATTAAAGGGTTTACTTGAGGGGTCATGAAACCTATTGGTTGATATGGATATTAATCTAGCCTATATATCTCATAGTTTTTATTCAATTTGGAGATAGATTGAGAACCATTCAATATTAGGATATTATTTTCATGTGGGGAACCGTTCCTCATAATCATTCAATCAATCTAATATTTGATAGAGATTCCCAATGGGTGATATCATATTTCAGTTGGTTCACCATTTCTATTGGTCTTATCAACTTCTTAAAATGGGTGGATAAGTCCATGGGGTAAGACCAAATGTTACATATCTTATAATGACCCTTCTCCAACCATCTTCACCTTGGTCATGTGTTTTTGTTTTCAAGCATAAGTGTGTCCCTCTGACCAGTAATGGATAGAAAAAAATTCTTAGGGTTTATACTATATCATCAATGGAATGTTTACCTTTATGAAACTCTTCCCCATGATAATTATTTATATAAAATCGTTCATGAAATGTATTTAAATAGGAAATATGAAATTAATAAAAAATGAAATATAATGAAAATACTAATTTAATCTAACTGATATATGATAAAAATACACTATAACCCATTAGACAAGTAAATATAAATCCCATAATTCATAATAAATTCATCAAAAAATTATAATATCATAATACAACATAAGAAACATATCATGTTGAGTCCCCAAATGACTCGACCATGCACCCACATCTCCATGAATCATCCCCTCATTAGAACTAATCCATGATCAAGTACTATCGCAAATAAGGTATAACAACTCCGCATACCAATAAACTAAATTGTAAAATCTACACATTCCCCATAGTGAGTCATTAGGGGGTAATTAGTACACATAGTAAGATTTCCCCAATACTCCTTATGCACCTCATTTATATGAAAAAACATTAATATTAAATGATTTTAATAAAAAAAATCTTCAACCCATGAAATTTAATGAAATTTATACAAGCTATATTATCATGAACCATAATAAAAAAAATAAACCAATGTAAAATAGGAGTTCAAGGTATCACAGACAAATAGAAAACATGAATATAATTATAAAATATAACACACACACCTAGGGAAATGAACGCACCTAAGGGATTCCAGGAAAATGTGAAATGACCAAAATTGGCTATAACATAATCATGAGAGGATTGAAGACCCATAAACCTGACATTTTCCATAATAAAGAGGACCCAACACAGATGTGTCAGTATTTTAATCACCCCATTTAAATTACTGAAAAATTACCAAAATAAATTTAATATATATAAAATCAGGTATAATCCCCCATTAATGAAAAATAATTATTTTCAACTCTCAATTACAATGACCTGACTATAAACATTACATTATATTGAGCTTTAAGTCAATAATTCATTCTCTTATATTGGAGTATCTTTTTAGGTTTAGAGTTTTATATAATTATTTTCTAACTCGTACATAAATAAAAAATATAATACAAAGTGGATAATGGTTTTATTATATAATAATAATTGGGTAATATTTTAATGAGGTGAAATAAGAAATAAAATAACGATTCTCAGTTATGCACAATACGTCTTCTTTGGGAAAACTCCCTGGATAAGAACCAAAAACCTTATTTGGATGGAGTTATGATCAAACTAATGTATTTAGGAATTTGAATTTAATTTATTTATATATTTGGTTAGTTCATGGCTGATGAAAATGGCTTTTTCATTTGAAGAGGAGAGTATATGTGGTAGCCTTTTATAATTGGGGTGAGTGCTGCCCATGTAATTCATCAAAAGGAAAAGGTGTACCCATGTTATTTATTGTAAAATATACTAAAAAATTATACATTACCAATAAATAAACATGATAATGTCTAAATATAGAAAAAAATATATTTTATACATGTTTTAGTTCATTTTAAACCTTATATTATTAGTTTATCCCCGGATAAATCAATTTTTTCTAAACGACGGTAATTAATTTTTACTATTTTCACTATTCATTATAGAAAAAATTAATTTGAACTTATTAGATAATTTAAATTATTATGATTACAAATGTAGAATATATTTTACCAAATTCAATTCTTATAAGTGGAAAATTTTAATTTAAAACAAAATTTGTTGATATGATGAAAAAGCGGGTTTTGAAAAAGTGTATTGTTTGAAAAAAAGATGATTTTCTATTAACTCTATGACTAATAATAATAATTTTTCGAATTTAAATAAATATTAATTAATATATAATATATTCATTTACCTTATATTATTCCTCATTGTGATTTATCTTAATTAATTAAAAAGGAAAGACTATATTCATTTTAAAATAATTTCCCAAAAAAATACCGTTTTTAAACATAAAAGAAAATTTATACTAAAATTCAATATAAATTTGATTAAAAAGTAATTAAGTTGACTAAATATAATAAATAATAATTATGTTACATGAAATCATATTAAATAATAAATTTTACATTTAAATTTCTTAATTTATTGAAAATAAAAGACATTTTTACACAAATCGGTATTTTTCACTATTCATTGAAAAATCAATATTTTTTTGAAAAAATTGATAATTTTACCATATGTTTATTTTGATATGATTATTTACAAAAATAAATAATATTTCAAAATTTAAATTTTATAATTTATAAATTAATATTTTAAATAAAACATTAAAATGAATGAGTATAATAAAACCATGTCCTTTTTTATTTAAAAATTACTTAATATTTTTTAGTGAATATAACTATGTAATTCATATTTATAAATATAAAAATGATTTATTTATTAATTACCTAAGTTGTTACATTCTTACCCATTTTAGAAATTACATCCTCACAATTTTATTCACTTATTATACAGTGGGGATATCTTTTCCTCATAGAATTTTCAGAAACCTGTGATGGAACTTCAACCATATGGTTTTTACATAAAACTATAACCTAGTGTATCATTTTATTCCACATAATATTCTATATATTTTCAATAATATGAACATGATGTTTCTAATAATAAATATTATCATCCAACTAAACTACTTTAGGGATCAAAACATGAGATGAATCTGGAACATATGTTCTTACCAGTGAGACATGAAAACCATTATGTATATAGGATAAATTTGGAGGTAAGGCCACATAGTAGGAAATATATCCAATATTCTCATAGATTTTATATGGTATAATGAACTATAGACTCATCTTCTCCTTTTTACCAAAACACATAAAACATTTCCATAGAGAAACTTAAAAAACATAATCACCTATCTCGAAAGAAAGATTTTTACTCTGTTTATCTGCATAACTTTTCTGCATGTTATGACCCATTCTCATATGTTTCTAAATTAATCACACCTTCTTAGCCATTACCTCGACCAAATCTAGTCTCATTGACTTCATTTATCCTATTTTAACCCATGAATTTGGCTTTCGACACCACTTTCAATATAATGCCTCATATGGTCATATATGTATACTGGAATGAAAACTATTGTTATAAGAAAACTCATCCAAATAAATATGATGATCCCGACTTCCTTAGTGATCCATTGAAAATTAAAAAAATCATATCTTCCAATTTATGAATTATTCCCTCTATACTATCCATATTCTTGAGGATAAAAAAGATATACTGAAATTTAATTCAGTACCAAAAAACTTATGATCTTCCCAAATATTATAGGTGAACCTAGCATCCCAATCTGATACAATAGATAGAGGAACATGATGTAACCTAACTATCTAATTTAGATAATGTAGATAAGGATTGTTCAAATACATAGTTTCTTGAATTGGAATGAAATGTGAATATTTAGTTAATCAATTAACAAGAAATCAAATCAAATTGTTACCTTGAGATTTATTTGGTAATCCCACCAATAAATCCATTGATATATTTTACCATTTCTACTTTAAAACTAGTAATGGTAGAAGAATTATCATTAGAAATTGTTATTATTTTTTAAGCTTAAGACAATTGAAACACATAAATTTATTTTCAGCAATATATCATATTATTAAATCCCACTAGTAATGCTCTACATAGTCTTTGTACATCTCAGTGGTTCCCAGATGATCGGAAAACGATGAACTATAACCTTTCATCAAAAACTCTTTATTTATCTTGGAATCAAAATGAATAAAAAATCTTTTTTAAAATCATAAAACACCTTCTTTATTATAATCATATTTAGAAAACTTACTATCATAAACTGATTCTATATTTTCCTATGAAGTAGAACCATCCTTCTCTGATTTTTTAATTTATTCTGGAAAGTTAAAAATCATTGAAACATGAAAAAAATAGTAGATTTCCCTTCATCCATAACTTCTGGGATCAAATCTATCAACTCATTATACATGGGTCATTTTCCAAACATATCATGGTTAATGTAGAGTTATTTTTTAACTAAATGAATCTACAATTTTTTTTATTTTCTAGGATGGTAATGAATCATGAAATCATAATCATTGCTAAGTTCCATCCATCTTCAATTTTAAATTCATTTTGAGTGAAGATATATTTAAAACTATTGTGATAAATATATATTTCCCACTTTACATCATTCAAACGATTCCTCTAAAGTTTTAAATAAAAACCCACAATAGCTAATTTCATATCATTTGTAGGGTATTTAACTTGTGATGTTTCATCTAACATGAAGAAAAATAAATCACATGGTAATTTTACATTATAAAACAACAAAGTAAATTAAATAAATAAACACTTTATATTGAGAATTCACTATTTCTTGAAGGATGGGAAAAACTAAATCATTAACTAATATTCTTTATAGTTCCTGAAAAAAATCACCACATTATATTTTTCAAATAAAATTAATTATTTCTTGAGTCAACACATTCAGTAGGACAGAAAACCAAGAAAAGTTTTCAACAAAATATTTATAGTATCCCTCTGATCCAAGAAAACTACGAATCTATTTGATATTTTTGGTACATGTATTTTCTTTAAAAAGTTTTGTTTTAGGAGGCTGGACAATTATTCAATATTTAGAAACAATATTTCCCTTGAATGAATTTTTTTTGCAACAAAAAATCATGGTTAAAAAGTTTCCCATATAGTTTTTATTCTTTTAATATTTATAAAAAAATCCTTAGGTTTCTTTTTTTGGGGGGGGCAAAGCCTCATTTTATTATTAAAGCAAAGAAAATACCTCTTTTAACTAGGTAAAGGAAGACCCATTACATAGACTGAAGGCCCAGTGTGCTTATAGCCCATTACATAGCCCGTAGGCCCAAATTTTTGACCTAAGGCCCATTCTGTGAATATTAACCTGGCTGCTACAGTACTCGTCGCTGCTACAGTACCCACTGCCGCTATAGTATCCTTCCATTGCTACAGTACTCACCGATCAATAGTACCACGACTACTACAGTGCTGCTACAGTGATGCTACAGTAACCTGCGCCCCGTGGGTTTTTAACCCCCATTTTTCATGTAGGATTACAGGGTTCTTACCACTAATCCAAACCCCAACTACACCTTAGGTTTCTTTTATGTTCATCGTGAAATTTATAGTATAAATATTTTTATCAATAAACAAAACCAAAAATCTTTTCCAAGAAATCATGAAAAAATATATTCCTAAGGCCCATAAATATAGATGGTTTATTGGGAAACCCAATGGGAATACATAAAAACACTAAATGCCCACATATTGTTTGAAATGTAGTTTTCAAAATATTTTCTTCCTTCACTTTTAGTTGATGATACAAGGACCTGAGATAAACCTTAGAGAAATTATGTTCCCCTGTAGCTCATTAATCAAATTATAGATATGACGGAAAAGATACTTATCCTTAATAGTGATGTTATTCAATCCTCTATTGTCAATTAAAATTTTCATTGAACCTCAATTATTTTTTAAAAAAAAAATAGGATCACCCCATGATGAAGTGTTAGGTGGAATGAAACATTTATCTAATAACTCATGTAATTTCATTTTCAATTATAAAAGTTCAACTTGATCTATTCGATAAGGGGTTTCGAAATATGATTTACATCAGAAACTATGTCAATAATAAATTCAACCTCCCAATAAGGAAATAAACCCAAAAAAATAATCCAGAAAAACATAAATGTATTCATTCAATACTAGAACATACTTTTTTTGAAAAGTTCATTTTTTTTCAACAATATGAGTTAGTACTACAACAAAAAGGATAATAGTGGCAGTTTCTAAAACCACCGATATTTTTTTTCAAAAATTTAGTGGTGGGTTTTTTAAAAATTGTCGTGATATATTTTTATTTTTTAAAAAACTCACTTCCTCACCACTCCTAGAGCCCCCTCTCCAATCATCCCTCTCTACCACGAGCCCTCACCCCTCCCCCCACTCCCTGAGACCATGCCCTAGCACCATCTTCCTCTCCACTCACTATGCTAACTTTCCTTGATACCATCCCATGCTCCTGCTCGTTGCTTCACCCCCATTCCATCTCACCACTAACCCTTGTTCTAGGTTTCCAATGTCCTATCACCTCAGTTCCCTTGAGACCATGACCTCTCCCCCCATAGTCACCCCCATTCCCCCTTAGTACCACCTCCATTCTCCATTACCACAGCCCCAACTGTTCTCTTGATCCCTTGCTACCTCTCTCCTCCACTCGTTTTTCATTCATCATAGCTCATGGTTGAACCCTAATGAATTTGTGAGCTTTATTTTGTCAAAAAAAAATCTTAGTGTTTATGATAAGGGATTTGAGACCTGTCATGGTGACATTCATTGAGGGTGACCATTTTCTATATGGCGTTGACCTTAAACGTTACATAATCTTGAGATAAGTCAATAATTTGACTTTAATTAACATCGAGGATCTTTTCGAGTTTATAGATTTAGAGAATTAGCTCATGACTCATACATAAAAACTTAAATATTACAAACAGACACTTCTACTCAATATCCATTTTTTTCATAAAACAAAAACTCTTTAAAAATAAAAATGGTATCGTTTCATGTTTTAACAACAAAACTTTTCCTTAATCCCATATTTGACTATATTATTCTTTAATTCCTATGAAAAACATTTAAAACTTGGGGTGAGCATAAAAACCTCAGTAAGGGATACACAAAGAAGGAAAACTGTTAGTCTTGGAAAACATGGAAAACCATGAATACTTTATCATAAAGTAATACTTTCCACCTTTAAGAAGTAGTAAATATACTTTACTGAATATAAGCTCATTGATTACCATTTTTTAACCAAAAGACTACCATAACGCCTATAGAATGAAATATATAACATATAAAGGTAACTTGGGACATAAATATACTTAAATAGAATAACCATACATTCGACTTCCACACTTATAACTAAATGGAATAGCTTCAAGACCGACTTCCATACCCAATGCACTAAAGGTTATAACAAAACCACCCATCCATGGTTTATCACAAAACCACCCATCTTTGGTTTATCATATAACCACTTGTCTTTGGTTTATCATGTAACCACCCATCAAATGTCCAAGTACCATTATATAATCATAACACATAAATAATTACAATTATCAACATTTCACTCATAAAATTTCATTTGCAATCACAAGAAATAATTTCAAGATATTCAAATTATAAATCCACTTTCAAAACCATTTTCAATACCAAAACACCCAAAAATTTAATGAGGGATTTCTTTTCCCTTTAAAAACATGAAGTCTTATAGAGGAATCCAAATATCAAACAATGGTTACAGCGGCAGATGAGTCCTTAACACTACATATAGTAAAAACATTAATGTTTTCATTTATTAAAATTATTTATAGAAAAAATATTCCCTTTTAATGAAATTAAAAGTAAAATGGGTTTATTATACACCGTATAAAAGAATTTGGTGTATAACATTAAAATATTCCTCAATGAAAGGAGATTGAGACAAAGTCCCATACAAAGATCGTATCATTAGATTAAGGATAAATAAATGAAATAATTATGGGTGAGAAATAAAAATACAACCAATATAAGTGTATATTATGTGTAAACAAATCAGAGGTCATTCACATATATTCTTGTAAAAAAACTAATGACATGGATATTTAACTCAATGAATGGAGATTGAGTTAATATTTAACTTACCTTGAGTTCGACTTGTCTCGTATGTTCCTTGTTATTCCTGAATAATAAACTTAAGTTAATTTATACTTGTTTGAGAACTTTTTTCATGTTTATTATTCCTTTTATATCACTTGTTACCATGTTATAAAAATCACCTGATTATTTAAGTTCATATCGGAAATTTTGTTGATGTCTGGTACATGAGTCAAAAATGAACTTGTTTTGATGAAAAATGTCCATTGTGGTGATAAGTACATTAACTCTAGATTATTATTCATGATTTAAATACCATTTAAATCTAGTATATATGTATTTATAATAGTTCATAACATTTTTAGATAATAAGTGAAATGCACCGTTCATAGAGATGGTAGGCCGTACGTACGCATAAACGCTAATTTCATTTATTTTTCATATTAAAGGAATGAAGATTAATTTATACATAGGTATATTATAATTACATTATAATATATATATTATATATGTTATATAAGTTCATTAATTACATCCTTTATACTTTCCATGTATGGCATGAAAGAGTCATATCACTTTGAGGGGGCAATAGTCCACACTTCCTCAAATGAAATTATCACATTTACACATTATGGAAAGCATAAAGGTATATTGTAAATAAAAATTTCAAGATAATAGAGTAAATATAAATATAATATATATCATATTTATTCATTACATTCATGTATATAATCATGGTTTAATTAATATCATGTAGAATGAATCGCATCGCTTTGTGGAGAGGGTATGTCGTACGTACGCACGAGCGGCGATATCATTCACTTAATGGTTAAAAAGTATAGAATTGGATGTAATATTAATTATAAAGAATAATTATCATGTTATAATACTTATTTATATCAATTATAATCATCATTATACCCATCCAAATTAAGTATTATTAAATAAAAAATTACACCACGACATTGAGAAGCTAAGTTGTATGTACGCACGCATGGTGATATGGTTATTCATAGGATGGATAAAATGAGATATAAGGTTGTACCATAATTATAATAAAATATCATCATATAAAAGATACTATATTTATTACTTTATTTTGGAAATGTCATAAGAAGAGGAAGTAGAAGAAGAAAAGTATTTTGAAAGAGGTGATAAAACAAATACCTCTTTTTCGGGTATGTCCTTTTGATTTGCACAAAAAGTCTCCTTACTCCAATGGCCCTAAGGCCTTCATTTTTTATTGATTTTTATAATCCACCTTTCAAGGGGTGAGGTGGAACCCTTAAAAGGCCCGTATGCATAAGTATTACATGGCTTGCAGGCCTTAGAGGAATTCATTACCCGTAGGCTTCAAACATTAAATACAACCCAGACCAACAACTTGGAACTGCTCCTCCCCGACATCTTCATCATGAAATCATATCTCCACCTTTTCATGTTTGTTCGGCTAGGCTTTCCCATGCATGCACAGGCTTGTCCCGATGGCAGGTTCCATACCCTCTCACCCAATATGTTTTAAACAATTTTAGGTCACAAAATAGTTAGAAAGTGACCTATTTCAAGTATAAGATGAGTATGGGTCAAAATAATCTCACCCAATATGTTTTAGAAAAGTTTAGGACACAAAATTAACCTTATATTTTAACTTTAACCCTTAGTTAAAAAAATTAACTCTTACCATGTGTTCTTGTGTTTTCATAATATCTGGTTACTATAGTTACTATAAAATGAAAAGAGAACCAAAATTGGATCATTAATTACATTTTTAACATTATATAAGTCATTTGGACTAATATTATATATTTAGGACTATTATATAAATTAATAAAATAATATTTGTTTTAAAAAACTCATTTATGTCAATTTTGAGACTATTTAGTAATTGATTTTTTTAAGACAAAAAAACTTTATTCCTTGAAACAGAAGGCATTAACTCGAAGTTAATATGTCATAATAATCCAAAAAAATATTGGATGGCATAAAAATTTTCATATTATATTTATTTTAATAAATATAATTTCATTTATTTTAATATTTCATTAATAAGGACATCATTGCATCATCATTGTGTCAAAAATAAATTTATTTATTTAATATATAAAAATTATAAATAAAATACCATGATGTATGAAATATTTTTAGATTTATAATTAATATTTATACTAAAATATATCAATTATATAACCTCACTTTAAAATTATTTTAGTAAAAATACACATGTTTTTGTTATATTTCTCTTTAAATTAATTATTAAAACATGTCATTTTCACACCCAAGTGGCTCCATGGGGTCCTAAAATCTACACAATGATCCCCATGGTTGGCCATATCTCATCCAATAGGATTAGGAAATGTGTTAGGGTAGTTTTATAATATTATAATATTATTTTTTACACTTATTTACCTGATTTACCCTTTAACCATGGTAAAAAAAATAATTACTAAAGTTACTATTCATAATGTCCAAAAATAAAAGGTACCTATTTAAACAATTTGGACCTTCTGATTCCAAAATGGAATCCATTTTTACAAATTCAAAACACATAATTTGATGAAATTAATTTAAAATTAATTCCTGTTGTCAAAACCAGAAAGGTGGTTTTTAAGAAGTAAAAACAATCAAAAGATTGACATGTGTTTATGTCCAATTTCAATTTTAAATTACTTAAAATTACCAACATTGGATTAAATGAAAAAAAATAATCCAACTACACTTTAAAACCAATTAAAAGGAAAATCTAACTATATAAATATATTATATGAAAAGGTAGTTTTGAAGTAAAATGTAGTATTTTTCATTATTCTTTAGAATATGGATTTTATCATAAAAAAAGAAAAAATTCAACCAAAGTGAATTTTTATGTCACTATTCTAAATAAGATGTTAATTTTATCAAATATAATATATAAAAGTGATAAAACGATTTTTAAAAAGGTTTTTCCATCAAAAGGTAGTAAGAAAACCTCTTTAAAATATTAGAGTATTTTATTCTTAAAATTGAATTCATTCTCAATTTAAGCCTCTAAAATTTATTAGATAAATGTAAAAAAAAATTAATAAACATGTGTAAAATATATTATTCTATAAATACCTAGGATGTTACATCATTCCCCCCCCCTTTGGAAATTTCATCCTCGCAATTTTAAAATTGGTCTTGGAAACTTCATTGAAAATCCCACTTCAGAAAAAGGGTTAATAAAACTACCACTTTAAAATAAAGAAAGAGAAGTACAAAGGTCACCATAAATAACACATACTAGGGTTTCATGTAGGAAAACATGGATATGGAAGAAATACTAAGTGTCAAGTTCTGATAGAGAGTGATATAAAATATGATTAGGAGATATTTAACAACCAGAAAGCCATAAACCTATGATGGGTTAAACAGTTTTTGATTTCCAAGTAGGAAAAGTAAATGGAAATAATTTTTGTTTTAATGTCCTTTTCATAAATTTGTGGAATTTATTTATGATCTTTACTAAGAACATAAGGAAACATACTTACTTATCAAGTAGAATTTCATTGTTTAATAAATTTATACTAGAAACTCATCTTTTCTCTAAAAAATGAGTATTCAAGATGAATTGGTCACACTTAAAGCACTAGAATTAACTTATAGAGAATAACATAATCCAAAAAAGATTAAATATGTATTCATCCTATCTTGAAACATTAACTAGAACCAAAATGGTTAGGATAAGACAAGATAATTTCCCAAAAATAATAATCCTTTATAAGGATAAGGACTACTTTTAATCTCCAAAATTTAATAGTAATACCCAAGTTCGACATAAACCATTCAACAAATAAAATTCCATAAAATTCCTCAAAATAATCTAACTAATATTGAAACACAAAACTTAGAAAGATTTGATCACATAATTTTCCAAGATAAATTTTAACATTTATCTCCAAATAACATCAACCACTCTTAATGTCTCATAACAAAAAGTAATTAACCTAATCACATATTATACAAGTTAGGGTAATCATTTCCACAAATAACCCAAATTTCCATATTTCCACAATAAAACATAGATTCTTCCAAAATAAAATTCAACCATTACTCCTCAAATGAAATCCCATAGTATTCTATTCTCCTTAGTTATATAGTGTTTTTAAAAGAGTGAACATCTTCCAAAATAACATTTATCACTTAATCACCAAATAATATTCATATATTAAGTATATCCATTTTATAAAACATAAGATCCAAAAATTAACTTATTAATAGTCCATAAAATCATTTAACTAAAGATAATAAGTCATACTAACCAGGGACTTCATGTAGGCCAGTGGTAGGCAATAAATCACAGTCGCACTTCAGTTCTGGGTTCAATTCCCATAGTTTTTTCCACACAATGGGTTGTCACATGATCTACGTGTTTTACTTTTTCAGAAACTATATAATTTTATAGAATTCAAAAAAATGATATAAAATACTCAAAAATAACCATAACATATTTTAACCTCAATGGTTAACTCATACCACGCATTTTGCATTCCAAAAATTAATAAACCATAATATCCTCAAAGGTGAATGTATCCAAAAATACCATTAGTCACCTTAATATTTCATATCATAAATCCTCAAAAGGGGTTTCTAAGACGTTGAACTTATGATCTACCTTAAAATTATAAACCCATGATGATATCTCTATCCCTTAATAAAGAATCTAAATCTATAAAGTTGTCTAAACCATCCTCTGATACCAACTATAAGGCCCCGACCTTAAACGTTACATAATCTTGAGATAATTCAACAATTTGACTTTAATTCAATTAGAGGATCTTTTTAGATTTATATCTTTATAAAATTAGGTCATAACGCATACATAAAAACATAGATGTTACAAATAGACAATTCTACTCACTATACATTTTTTTCATAAAATAAAAACTCTTTAAAAAAGAGCCATGTATCATTTCATGTTTTAAAAACATAACTTTTCCTTGATCCCATATTTGACACTATTCTTCTTTAAGTCCTGTGAAAAAAATTTCAAAGCTTGGGGTGAGCATAAAAATCTCAGTAAGGGATACACAAATAAGGAAAACTATTACTCTTGAAAAACATGAAAAACCATGAATACATTATCATAAAGTAATACTTTTCAACTCTGAGAAGTAGTAAATATACTTCACTGAATATAAGCTCATTTCTTACCCTTTTTGTAACCAAATTATTACCGTAAACACCATATAAGTAAATATATAACATATAAAGGTAACTTGGTACATAAACACACTTAAATAGAATAACCATATGATCGACTTCCACACATATCACTAAATAGAATAGCCATACAGTTGAATTCCATACTCAATGCATTGGAGGTTATAATATAACCACCCATCCATGTTTTATCATAGAACTACCTTTCTTTGTTTTATCACATAACCACTCGTCTTTGGTTTATCACTTAACCACCTGTCAAATGTCCAAGTACCATTATATAATCATAACACATAAATGATTAGAATTATTAGTATTTCACTAATAAAATTTCATTTGTAACCACAAGAAATCATTTCAAGTTATTGAAATTGTAAATCCAATTTCAAAACCGTTTTCAATACTAAAAAACACAAAAATGGAATAAGGTATTTCTTTTCCTTTTAAAAATATTAAGTCTTATAGAGGAATCCAAATATCAAACAATAGTTATGGCAGTGGAGGAGTCTTTATCACCACATGCGTTGAAAAAATTACTTTTTTTTCATTTAGTAAAATGCTTCATAGAAAACAGATTCCCTTTGAATGAAATTAAAATTCAAAGGGGTTTATTATACACCGTATAAAATAAGGCAGTGTATAACATTAAAATATGCCTCAATGAAAGGAGATTGAGACAGCGTCCCTTACAAAATCATATCATTAGTTTAAGGATAAATCAATGAAATAATTATACATGAGAAATATAAATACACCCAATATAAGTTTATATTAAGTGTAAAACAATCAGAGGTCATTCACACATATTCTTGGAAAGGCAAAACCAATGACATGGATATTTAACTCAATGAATGGAGATTGAGTTAAGATTTCCCTTTCCTTGAGTCCAACATGTCTCGTATGTTCCTTGTTCTTCCTGAATAATAAAATTAAGTTAATTTATACTTGTTTGAGAACCTTTTTCAAGTTTATTATTCCTTTTATATCACTCATTACCATGTTATAACAATCACTTAATTATTTAAGTTCATATCGGAAATATTGTTGATGTTCGGTACTTGAGTAAAAAATGGATTTATTTTGATGTAAATTATCCATTGTGGTCATAAGTAAATTACCTCTAGAATATTATTCATGATTTAAATATCATATATATCCAGTATATATTTATTTATAATAGTCAATAAAATTTGGAGAGAAGAAATGAAATGCACCGTTCATGGAGACGGTAAACCATATGTATGCATGAACGCTACTTTCATTTCTTTATCATATTAAAGGATTGAAAATTAAATGATACGTAGATATATTATAATTTAATTATTATATATATGTTATATATGTTACATAATTTCATTAACATCATACTTTATACGTTACATGTACGGCATGAAAGATTCATATCACTTTGAGGGGGTGGTAGTCCACACTTCCTCAAATGAAATTATCGTATTTACACATTATGAAAAGAATAAAGGTATATTGTAAATAAAAATTACAGAATCATAGAGTCAATATAAATATAATATATATCATATTTATTTATTACATTCATGTATAAAATCATGGTTTAATGAAGATCATGTACAATGAATTCCATCGCATCATGGAGACGGTAGGTCGCACGTGCGCACGAGAAATGATATCATTCAAAAAATGGTTAAACGGTATAGAATTGGATGGAATATTAATTATACATAACAATTATAGTGTTATTTTAGTTATTTAAATCTATTATACTCATCATTATACCCATCCAAATTAAGTATTGTTGAATACCAAATTACACCATGGCGTGGAGACGGTTATCCGTACGTACGCACGCATGGTGATATAGTTATTCATAAGATGGATAAAAGAAGGTATAATATTTTAACATAAATATAATAAAATATCAGAATTTATAAGATAATATATTTATTACTTTATTTTGTAAATTACGTTATAAGAGGAAGTAGAAGAAGAAAAGAATTTTGAAAGAGGTGATAAAACAAATACCTCTTTTTTGAGTATCTCTTTTTGATTTGCGCAACATGTCTCATTAGGATGGATTTATGCCCAAATTGTGGACTATAATAAGAATGGAGTGATATTGGGAGATTATTAGAGCATAATTTGGATGATCCATGGGGCATTAGAGGTGTGAGTAAGTGGGTAGAAGTGGTGGCCTTTTATAAGAGGGAGGAGGGGTACTTTAAGAAAGTCTTGAAATATTATTTTATTATAAATTTATTTTCAAATTAAAATAGTTAAAAAGTGATATATTTCGAGTATAAGATGATTATGGGTCTAAATATAGTCAAACAATAGGTTTTTGACATGTTTAGGTCACAAAATAAATCTTATCTTTTAGATTTAACCCTTAGTTAAAAACATTAACTCTTACCATGTCTTCTTGTATTTTCATAATATATGGTTACTATAGTTACTATAAAATGAAAATAGAACCACGAGTGTATCATTAATAACATTTTTAACATTATTAAGGTTATTTGGACGAATCTTAGATTTTTAGTGCTATTATATTATTTAATAAAATAGTATTTGTTTTAAAAAAACTCATTTATGTCAATTTTAACACTATTTAGTAATTGATTTTTGTTAAAATCAAAAAAACATGATTCCTTCCAAAAAAGGAATTAACTAAAAGATAATATGTCATTATCATATATAAAATTATTCTATGGTATCAAAATTTTCAAATTAAATTAATTTTAATATTTAGAATATCATTTATTTTAATCTTTCATTAATAATGAAATCACTACATCATCATTTTTTCAAAAATAAATTTATTTATTTAATGTCTAAAAATTATAAATAAAATAACATGATGTATGAAATATTTTTAGATTTATAATTAATATTTATAATCAAAGTGATCAATGATAATTCCCCACCTTAAAATTGTTTTAGTAAAAAGATACATGTTTGTGTTATAGTTATCTTCACTTTAAATTAATTATTATAACATGTCATTTTCACACCCAAGTGGCACCATGAGGTCCTAAAATTTACCCAAGGATACCAATGGTTGGAAATATCCCATAAAATATGTTTAGGACATGTGTTAGGGTAGTTTTATATTATTATAATATTATTTTTTACCCTTATTTACCTGATTTACCCTTTAACCATGGTAAATAAAAATAATTACTGAAGTTACTATTCATAATGTCAAAAAATAAAAGGTACCTATTTACACAATTCATGCCTTATGATTAAAAATATGGAATAAATTTTTACAAATTCAAAACACGGAATTGGACAAAATTAATTTAAAATTAATTCCTGTTATCAAAACTAGAAAGCTGGTTTTTAAGAAGTAAAAACTATCAAAAGATTGACATGTGTTTATATCCAATTTCAATGTGAAATAAATTACAATGACCAACATTGGATTAAATGATAAAAATATAATCTAATTACACTTTAAAAATCAATTAAAAGGATAATATAACTATATAAATATATTAGATGAAAATTCAGTTTTGAATTAAAATGTTGTATTTTCACTATTCATTAAAATATGGATTTTATCAGAAAAATATCAAAATTTAATCCAAAGTAAATTTTGATGTCCCGATTCTAAATAAGATGTTTATTTTATCAAATATAACATATAAAATTGAAAAAAAAAACTATTTTTAAAAAGTGTTCACCATCAAAAGGTGGTAAAATAACCTTTTAAAAATATTAGACTGTTTTATGCTTAAAATTTGATTCATTATCATTTTAAGTCTCTAAAATTTATTGTATAAATGTAAAAACATTTAACAAATGTGTGTAATCATATAGTTTTTAGTTCTGTTCATTCCCACCCATACAATGGTTAGACGTTATCTAACATTTAAAATAATAATAATATTCTTATATTATTTTTCAGTATAACTCAATGTTGTGTGAAACGTAAGATTTTGGAGAAACCCATTTTTGTGTGTCGAGTACGCTATCAGAAAAATCATCTCCTTTAACATAAAATTAATATTAAATTCAAAAATATTAATAGATATGAAAATGTATTATTCTATAAATACCTGGGATGTTACAATTTCTCCCTATTTAATGTAGTTTTTTTTCTTGGTCGTCGATTTTGGATCAAATTATATTTTTTGTTTTGTTATTTTAGGTTACTTTTATTCTTTTAGGGTGGTTTTGGCTATTTTGAGGTGGAATTTCATCATAATTTTCAAAGGAATCGCGTTTCAAGTAATGTAATGTCCCGGATTTTCCATATATTATTTTTAAATATTATATGGGAATATTTTGAGACCATGCATTGAGACGGTGTGCGATTCTGAGGCTCGGTGTGCCTGGAATAAATGTTTGAAATAAATTAAATATTTTAAATAGAACGCACGCACAATCTTCCTGAAAAAGTGGAATAACTTTTGAATGGGTTCCCAAATCAGAAATCCAAGGGCACCATTATGTTCAGAGTAGCAAATTTACATTAGGTGGGGCATGAGCTCGAGTGGCGCAGGTCGGTTTCAAAAGTTAGTTTTTGGATGTTTAAGGAAATAAAATAAAATAAATATTTTATTTTATTAAACTTGCATCGATGTAGTGACAGGTCCTTTTAAACAAGCTATTAAATAGAATTTCTAGGGTTACCCGCATAAACCATGAATTCTCAAGAGGCATGGAGGGGAAAACCTTAGAGAACTTCTCGATGACGAACGATGATGGATCGACCATTCATGAATCGTTTCACAGCGAGATCAGACCTCATCGATGACGACAACTACTTTAGTTCTTCATTGATGAAAGAGGTAGTTTTTTTATTTCAATATTTTTTCCCAGTTCTTCAATTAAATTATGAACACAAATCATCCCATGAACATGTTGATCCTCGAATTGTGTTTTCTTGTGGGAGGGTGTTGTTTTTTCATTTCTTGGGGGTTTTGATTCGGGATTTGATCTCTTCATGAAAATTGTTGGATTATCATTTGATTCTCCCTGTTTAATCATTCTAATGGGAGAGGATAAATGTCGTGATGAATGCCGGCGGAGGTTAGTTCTTCAATTTAGTTTTTTGGATTTCTTCCCCCCTTTTTCCTCATGTTCTTCACGTTCTTTATAGGGCGACGAACAACAAATCGTTGCGAATCCGTTTCGCAATGCAATGATCCCAAATTGGAGATCTAACATGGTGATGACCTAGGAGAGGTGCGACGATGATAGTAGATAACGAATTGGATCGGATTGAGGGAGGTCATTCTGAGAGTGTTCTTTGTGAGGGTGGATCGATGCCTGTTTTCAGGGCCGATCAAAGCTCTGAAACCAACAGAAGTAGCTTCATGGTGACAGGGAGACCTCAACCCTTTAGTTTCGTGGAGATCGGACGACTGAATCGAAGTTTGGATCATCAAATGAAGCACCAGATTAAGAACATCAGGTTTTGGAAAAATCCAAAGAACATGGTATGTTCTTCGATGAACATGTCATGTGGGACCGGTCTGGCAATAGATAGGGTTTTCATGCTGCACATAGTGAAGAACACGACATGGTCCCAGGGAGACATGGCGTGTAGACCCCATCCAGCGGCGGATGGAGTTTTAGGTGATGGGAAGCACTAACACAGCATGTGACCATCGTCACATGACATGTGGGTCCTTATAAAGACTTTTCATGTATCTCTGAATATACCTGGACATAGGGTGGAGTAGCGGCATGTACTCCCCCACACAGCCGGACATGGCCAGATACGTGGACTACCCCGTGTATCGGTACACGGTATGGGACACACGGGTTGAAGCCATGTACAGGAACGTGGCTAGCATATACGGAGTATCCCCTGAATAGTAGAACAGGACATTTCATTATCTTACACACTGTGTATACCTTCTTCTACATGACAAGCCTTACGACATGGGTCGTTGTACACGAGCAGTACCTGGGGTTAGAGGACATGACGTGTGACCCTTCTACATGTTGTGTACTTCCCAGTACATGGATTGATCCTCTTTCCCACCATTCCATAGACAAGTTTCATTTGGGTTAGTGACCCTTTTATCGTTCACCTGAAGGTTAGGTATTGTTTCCATCCACAGGAGTATGATCCCTTCAGAAGGACATTCCGAGATAGAGTCAAGTATCCCTATGAGAGGTCTGGAGCGAGATCCTCTATCCACTATCAACCTTAGGTAGAGTCAGGTATCGACATGAACAATCCCACAGGGTGCTAATCCTCTACTTAGTAGGTAAAATCCGGACGAGTCATGGTATCCTCCAAGGCCCTGGCAGTGATCCTCATCTGTGTATCATGATCCTTCTACACCAAGGAGTGTGTTCTCCTAAAATGGGTGTATATGTTCTTTCTTCGTAATCCTTCTACACTTAGGAGTGTGTTATACCAAAATGAGTGTACTGTTGTTGACCAGGATTAGGAGTGTGTTCTCCAAGAATGAGGGTATCATGATCTATTAGACTCAGTAGTGAGTTATCCCAGAATGGTTCCACCTGTATCACTCTATCATGACTTTTCTGATGAAAAATACTTCTCATGTGAACGCCATTAGGGTTATCATGCTCAGGAGTGAGTTCTCCCGGATGATCACTTCATGGAATCTTCAGGATGAATCCCCAGTGGTGGTATGAGGTTGTTGTGGTTTACCCCTAGACTAAGGGTCTGGGTTTTGATTATATCTAAATGTTTCTCTTATTATATGTTTTGTAGACATATACTGTTAGAGATGACTTTACCTTGCCTTGTGTATTGTTTTGTGGTTTTTGGGGTATCCTAATGAGTATTTTTATACTCACCCCTACATGGAATTTTCCCACATGTGTCGTGTCTTGTGCAGATGAACAACCTTTTTATGGAGTTCTAGGTAGACCAGGACCAGGACTAGGACCATAAAGTACATTGTGGGTTCAAACAGGCTGATATGCGGGCTTGTATTCTGGCCCAATTACTTTACATTATTTACATATATTATAATATATTGTTTGGGATAGTGGTATACATGAATTTTTTCTTATTTTATTTTACATTTAAGAACTTTTGGGCTTGGAGATGTGTGTTTGTGTACAGGTACTAAGAAAATGCCTCTCATGTTAGTGATATGCCTACTCAGTGCTAGTATCTAGCCCCTAGCCTATTGAAGGCAGGCTTGGGGAGTCGTGGCATGGTACCCACTGGGAGGGGTCATGATAGAGTGGTATCATAGGGGGTTGGTTCCACTTAGGGACTGAGAGTCTATGAGGTTGGCTTAGGGAAACAGTGTTAAGTGTTTTGAGTTTGGATTTCAGGACAGAGACTCTAGTGTCGGTGCGGCGGTCGGCGTATCACTAGTGCAGAAAATGTTTTTAATGTCACCATTTTTTACATCGGTTATATATAACCGACATGATAATCTGTGATACGTGGTTTTTTACGTCGGTTATTTTATAACCGACGTAAAAAATGTGGAGAGAATTTTTTTTTACGTCACTTATTTTAATAAGCAAAGTAAAAAATCGCGCACGTTCTTTTTTTACGTCGATTATAAATTAACTGACGTAAAAAACCAAAGCATGGTGTTTTTTACATCGGTTATCAAATAACCGATGTAAAAATGAGGTATCTAAGAATTTTTTATGTTGGTTATAAAATAACCGACGTAAAAATAGCATTTGAGGCCTTTTTGAGGTCGGTTATTTGATAACCGACGTAATAACCCAACCCGCAGAATTTTTTACGTCAGTTATATTATAACCGATGTATAAAACTGTGATTTCTGATGTATTTTTTACATCGGTTATTCTATAACCGGCGTAAAAAACCAACACGCGGATTTTTTTTCGTCGGTTATAAAATAACTGACATAAAAAAATCGGTATCTGATACATTTATAATGTCTATTATTATAATAACCGATCTTATAAATGTAATAAAAATAGTTTATAACATCGGTTAATAAATAACTGACGTTATAAAATATTTAAAAAATTAACACGCCCCGTGGATTGTCATTTACATTTTTTCAATCGACAGTCCGACGACTCGTCTCTCTCATACGGAAAACCCTAATCGACTCTTCGATATCGTTGCATTAAACTCATTTTTCAATCATCTTTTATCATCTTTACTCTCCTCAGATATATCATCTCAACTCTCAACACTTAGGTAAGCCTCCCACGACTTTATTTCGTTCGTTTCTTTTCCCGAATAGTCTATATTTACGTTTTACGATTTTTTTTGTTTAAACTAGGTAAGATTATTCGATTTCAAACCCTCTTACCTCGTTTTACCATCATCATCTTATTTATTATCCCCATATATATTAGATTGACTCACAATATTCATGTAATCCTCACCTACTTCTATTTCGTTTGTTTTTGTTTCGCGAATGCCTGACATTGATGGTAATTTTTGTTGTTATTGACAACTAATGATCTCATTCACCTATATTACTGCAATTTATATGTAAACCATTACGATACACCCATTATGTGCAACAGTGTGATTTATTTTATAAGTATATATGGTTTTTCATGGTGAATGTTTGTTTTGGATCCTTGGTTGTTTCTATTTTGGGTATCACTTTTTATTGTTCCATAATCTATTTATGTCACTTATTTTCCTGGACTATTATATGTATTCATATGATATTAAAACCCGATTCATTGCACAATAGAGAATTTTAGACTAGTAAGAGATAAAATTCATGGTTCTCATTTTGAATAATGGCATGATACCAAAACTAGTAGCTTGAGGTTAAAATCTCTAGATATGCCAAAACTAGTAGCTTGAGGTTAAAATCCCACGGTTCTGGGGGGCTTTCAAGAGGGTTTGTGGTTGTCCAGGGGGTTGGGGGCTATCTAGGGTGTCCATGAAGGTGGGGGGGGCAGTCCAAGGGTGTGTGTGGGGGGGGGTCCAATGGGGTGGGGGTGTCAAAGGGGGTGGGGGGTTGTCCAAGGGGGTGGGTGGGTGGGGGATGTACAAGGGGGTGGGGGCCTATCCCGAGGATTTGGGGGGTTGTCCGGGGGTGGGGGTTGTCCAGAGTGTTGGGGGTGTCCAGGGGGTGTCCAAGGGGTAGGGGCGGGGGTGGTGTCCAGGAGGGGTGGGGGTGCTGTCTAGAGGGGTGGGGGCTATCCGGGGGGTGGGGGGCTATCCAGAGGGTTGGGGGTCTCCAGGGGGGTGTCCAAGGGGGTAGGGGTGGGGGTGGTGTCCAGGAGGGGTGGGGGTGCTGTCTAGAGGGGTGGGGGGCTGTCCAAGGGGTGGGGGGTCTATCCAGAGGGTTGGGGGTGTCCAGGGGGTGTCCAAGGGGGTGGGGGCTGTCCAAGGAGGTGGGGGCCTATCCAGTGGGTTTAGGGGGTTTTCTGGAGGGTGGGGTTGTCCAAAGGGTTGGGGGTGTCCAGGGGGTGTCCAAGGGGGTAGGGGTGGGGGTGGTGTCCAGGAGGGGTGGAGGGTGTTATCTAGAGGGTGGGGAGCTGTCTAGGGGGTGGGGGCTGTCCAGAGGGTTCAGGGGTGTCCAGGGGGTGTCCAAGGGGGTAGGGGTGGGGTGGTGTCCAGGAGGGGTGGGGGTGCTATCTAGAGGGGTGGGGGTTGTTCAGGGGGTGTCCAAGGGGGTAGGGGTAGGGGGTGGTGTCCAGGAGGGGTGGGGGTGCTGTCTAGAGGGGTGGGGGCTTTCCAGGGGTGGGGGTGTCTAGGAGGGGTGGGGGTTGTCCAAGGGTGTGGTGGTGTCCATGGGGTGTCCAAGGGGGTGGGGGTGGTGTCCATGGGGTGGGGGCTGTCCAAGGGGGTGGGGGATAAGTGTCAGTTGGGATTGACTACTGCATTGTGGTTTCTGAGATTATGACATGATGATTGTGTCGTGATGATTGGCTTTACATTGTGATTTTCTCTATCTGAGTTTTTATTTTAAATTTGATTTGATTCTCAGGTTTACTCCATTTACTCCAATTTTCTATCAACCATTATAGGCCCCATGGTTTTCATTGATTCAATGGAATTTAAAACTGTTATATCTAACTATATTTTGTTTTTAAAATAATATTCAAGTATATTTTTTTAAATACACATATATTTGTTTTATATTTCAAAAATTTTTTACATTCAAATTATGATTTTTTTCATATAAACATATATTTGTCTTATCTTAAAAATATATATCATTTTGATATTTTTTATAGGTAATAATGAGTTGAAGTTGGATTATGGCACATTTAATGAGCAATGAATATGAGGAAGGTGTTGATGGCTTTTTGGAATTTTCTAAACGAAATGTTCCAAGTAGTGACATTTTTTTCTGTCCATGCTTGAAATGTTTGAATATGAAGAAGTTGAAAAGTAGAGAGATAAAAGATCATCTGATTTGTCATGGTTTTAATCTGAGTTATAACCCTTGGATTTGGCATGGTGAAATTGGACGGAATTTCACTGATGATGATGATTCGCAAGATGGTAACTCCGATAGAATTGAAGAAATGATTCGCGATATTGTAGCAGAACAAATTGAGATAGAACCGACAGTTGCGCGTTTATATGGTGATGCTGAATAACCATTATATCCTGGTTGTACAGATTTTACGGTTTTTTTGGCGGTGTTAAGATTGATTAACCTGAAGGCGAAACATGGATAGAGTGACAGAAGTTTTACAGTGCTGCTTCAATTGATGAAATACATTCTTCCAAAAGATAATAATCTTCCAGATTCACATTATAAGGTCAAGAAAATATTATACTCAATGGGATTGGGATACAAGAAAATACATGCCTGTCCGAATGACTGCATTATATATAGGAAGGAATATGAATTTCTGTCAGAGTGTCCTAAATATGGGACATCATGGTATAAGGTGAAAGAAAAATCACAGGATGATGTAGAGATTACAAATATCCCTTCAAAGGTATTTTCGTATTTTCCTATAATTCATTGTTTCAAACATTTATTTTCTAATTCACATGATGAAAAAAAGGTTAATATGGCATGCTGATGAGCGGTTATGTGATGTAAAATACGTCATCCAGCTAATTTTCCACAATGGAAGAAAATTGATGAGTAGTATTCTACATTTGGAAGTGAAATTAGAAATCTTAAAATATAGTTGTGCATAGATGGAATGAATCCATACCGAACCCTCAGTAGCACACATTGTTCATGGAATATTTTATTGGTAATTTACAACCTCTCTCTTGAATTTTGTATGAATTGAAAATATGTCATGTTGAGTATAATGATCTCTGGTCCAAAGAAACCTGACAATGATATTGATGTTTACTTGTCACCGTTGATTGATGATTTGAAACTGTTATGGGATGATGGTATTAGGGTGTATGATTCTTATAAAATGGAATATTTTCAACTGTATGTAGTGCTTTTGTTCACTATAAATGACTTCCCAGTGTATGGAAATTTTTTTGGATACAGTGTTAAAGGGAATAAAGCATGTCCAATTTGCGAACAACAGACGTCATATTGTCAATTGCATCATGGGAGGAAAACAGTGTACATGGGTCATTGAAAGTTTTTGCCTATGGATCACCCTTATAGAAGACTATAAAAGTCATTCAATGGCTCACATGATTTTTATACTGCTCCAAAACTTATATCCCTTGATCTGTATTTTGAGAGGTTGAAAACCCATGATGTGACATTGGGAAAGACACAGAAAGCTGGTAATGATAGACATATTTGGAAGAAAAGGTCAATATTTTTTGAGCTACCATATCGGAGGTATCATGAAGTTAAACATAATATTGATGTCATGCACGTGGAGAAGAATATCTATGATTGTTTGATTGGAACATTGTTAGATATTAAAGGAAAAAACAAAAGATGGGTTGAATTCAAGATTAGACTTACTATCAATGGGAATACGTTTGGAGTTAGCTCTCACTCCTAAAGGAAGATGAACATTTCTTCCCCCGACTTGTCATACATTATCGAAGAGGGAGAAAATTAGCTTTTGTTAGTGTCTTCATGATATCAAAGTGCCTCAAGGTTATTCTTGAAATGTAAAAAAAAAATTCTCATTGAAGGACTTGAAGTTGATAGGTATGAAATCACATGATTATCACGTCATGATGCAACAAATTCTACCAGTTTCATTGCTGAGAATATTTCCCATCCATGTCAAAAAGACTATAATGAAGTTGTGTTATTTTTTCAATTCAATTTTTAACATGGCGATTGATGTGAATGCTTTGAAAATTTTGGAAAAGGATGCAATTTTTATACTTTGTCAATTGGAAATGTATTTTCCTCGAACTTTTTTTGATATAATAGTGCATTTAATGATTCATCTGGTTCGAGAAATAAAGATTTGTGGACCTTTATATCTTCATTGGATGTATCCTTTTGAAAGGTATATGAAAATATTAAAGGGGTATGTTAAGAATCCATATCGAATTGAAGCCTCCATTATTGAAAAGTATATTTTTGAGGAGGTAGCAGAGTTTTGTACGAGCTACTTGGCTACGGCGCAACACATAGGTTTGCCTCCATCTCTCCATGAACGAGTTAATAATGAGGGAAAGGGGATTCGTGGCTTGAAAGTCAAATCATTTTCAGCTGAACATATGAAGAATTTAGAATCATACATGTTTAATAACATAGCTGATGCTCAACCATATATCACATTTCATATTAATGAGTTGAAACAATGTCATCCAAAGAAGAAAGAAATGTGGATTTTGAATGAGCACACCAAAACATTTTTTTCATGCTTTAAAAAGACCTTGCTTGGTAGATCAGATGTATCAGAGACATTAAAATTGACAGTGGGTGGTCCATGTTTAAATGTGATAACATGGTCCAGTTATGACATTTATGGATATACATTTCATATGAAAGCTCAGGACAACAGAAGTGAAGTTCAGAATAGTGGTGTATTGGTGTTTGCAGAAGTAATGCATAATTTGAGTTCTAAGGGAAAAAACCCAATTTCTGCATCAAGTGCATATTATGGAGTGATTGAAGACATATGGGAGGTTGATTTATTTAAAATTAAATTTCCTGTTTTTAATTGTAAATGGTTTATCGGTAACAACAGTGTCAGACATGATGAATTTGGAATGACACTTGTTAATCTGAATTTTTTTTAAAGGTGGTGCCTCAGTCAAAGACCAAGTAACTTTTTATTGCTCAAAAAATAAGAGTTACAAAATTTTGAAAGATGGAATCTTATTACAATACTTATCATAAAAGGTGAGAGAAACATCAGGAAAATCATCTAGCCAGGTAATATCCTGGTTGACCCTTTTGTTGGAAAGACTATCAGCAACCATGTTCGCTTCACGGAACACATGAGTGGCAATGTAGTTGAGATCCATGAGCGAAGCAAGGCATTTCATCCATTTAGAGTTAAGAGGCCATGCAAGGTGCACCACCCCTTTCCAGATAGCTTGAACAACAGTGGTTGAATCACATTCAATCTACAGCTTTCTCCAACCCTTTTGTTTGGAAAAGTCCACCGCATGAATCACTCCCAATATTTCCACTTCCAAAGTCGAGGCCATACCACATCCACTGAAGAAGCAGCCAAGGCATCTGCCAAGAAAGTCTCTAAAAATGGCACCACAACCTTCCGGGCCTGGGTTTCCTCTAGAGGCACCGTCGACATTCACTTTGATCCATCCTAGAAGCGGAGGTTGCCAGAAGACCTCAAAGGTGCATCGAGGTTGCCTATAAGATCCCACAATCTGAATATGGCGAAGGATCTCAAAATCACCAATAGAGTTGTCACAATGATCTTTCTGAAGAGAATCAACATCCTTGATGGCAATGAGAATATTTTTTTTACCTGCATTAAGACTGAATGAGAAATTATTATGAATAAAATTATTTATGTCATACCAGACCACATGTAGGAGTTCCGCCACTACAGTCAAAAAAAGATTCTTGATTCGATTAGAAGAGTCCCAATCAACACAGTGCTATAATTGAGAGCTGATAGTATCAGGAAGTGACCATCTGCAACCAAAAATGTAAAAAATGTAATTCCAAAGAGTTTCAGTTGTAGCACAGGACAATAAAAAATGGTTAGCATCCTCATAGTGTTGATTGCATAGATGACATCTAGAGCAAAGAGGAATCCCAAAGGATTGAAGGCACACATCGGTGGAGACCCTATTATGGGAGACATGCCAAATAATATTATGTCTCGATGGCTTGATCCAAGGTTTGTTAAAGGCTTTCAACCAAACGAAATTAGAAACATAGTTGTTGAAGTTGTTTTTGTAGAACGTTTTGGAGTCAAGGACTCTATTAAAAGCAGGTTCCCAAATGAGGAAATCACCCGTGTTAGAAAAAGAATAGTTGTCAATGATGTGACTGATGTGATTTGGAAGGGAGATGTTATCGGAGTTAAAAACATCCCTGATAGTGGAGTTGGTGTTTCCAGGAGTAGTGTTGTACATCAACATAGAGATTAAGGGGACACCAGTCTAGTTGTCCATCCAGAAATTCAAATAGGAATTAGCACTAACTGTCCATCTAGAGTTGTTCATGATATTAAGGAAAGAATATCTAATGGAGGGCCAGATGGAAGAAGTGATGTAACCCAGTTTTCCATTACGAAGTTTGGTAACAAATCTTTTCTTTAGGAAGTCCAAATAATCAGAGTTGTTATGGATTAGATTCCAAGTCATCTTCGCTTTAAGAGATTCATTAAAAATCTTAAGATTCTTAATTCCAAGACCACCCTTGTCCAAAGGTTTGCAACAAGTGATCCAAGTAATGTTGAAAAGTTTTCTTTCAATCGTACTACCAGACCAAACAATGTTTTTAATGTAAACACTGATTTTCTTGAGAAGACTGGCAGGCCAATAGTAAACCATCATCGAGTAAACCATCTTGGAAACCATCGTATATTTAACAAGACAAATTCTGCCAGCCATATAAAGAGATTTACCCTTCCAATCTGAATGTTGATTGGTAATTTGGTCAACAATTTTGTGAAAATAGCTAGATTTTGGCCATCCCCAAAAGATGGGAACACCCAGGTATGTGTAGGGGAAAGATCCTTCTTTGATTCCTAAGTAATTAATGATGTTACTTTTTCTAGTGGGGGAAAATTTCTTCCCAGTGAAAAAAAAAGATTTGTTCCAACATATCGCTTGACCCAAAATGTCTTCATAATGGGCTAGAGCACTTTTGAGGTTTTGGATGTTCCTTCTATCACCCTTTAAGAATAAAATAATATCATCAGCATATAAAATATGGGTAGGAATGTTCAAATTTCTAGAATCCTGAATGGTATTAATATTGTTTTGATTTGCAAGGCTCATAAGAAGTATACTTAAATAGTCTTTAGCAATAGCAAAGAGGATGACAGAAAGAGGATCACCTTGCCTGACCCCTTTGGTGCAGTTAAATAAGCCTTTTGGGGTCCCATTGACTAGAACAGATATGGAATCCGACTTAAGTAAGGTGCGGATCATGGCAGTAAAACCATCATTGAACCCAAAGCCTTTGAGCACCTTTAAGATGAAACCCCAATCCATGGTGTCAAAAGCTTTCCTGATGTCTAATTTGATGGCCACATTGCCTCATCTAGTGACCTTATTCAGCATATTTGTGCATTCTAAGGCGAGGCAAATAAAATCTTGAATTGTTCTTCCTTTGATAAAGCCAAATTGATTCCAAGAAACAATTTTATTTGCGATAGAGGTGAGTCTATTAGAAAGGAGTTTGGTGATGATTTTATAGAGGGTTTTGATGAGAGAAATAGGTCGGAAAAGGTGAATCTCAGCGGCGTTGTCCACTTTAAGAATAAGGGTAAGAAATTGAGTGTTTATCCCATGAGGAACAATAACATTAGAGAAAAAAGTTTTAACCAGTTTACAAACATCTACATGAATATGATCCCAGTAATATTGGAAGAAACCGTTGATGAAACCATCAGGTCCTGGGGCACTATCAGTTTTGAGACTAAACACAGTGTCCTTGATTTCATGATCCATAGGTATGCTTAAAAGGTGATCATTGTCCTCATCAGTGACCATATTAGGAATGATTTCTGGGAGAAGATCCTTGCTAGCCTCCGGACCATTAAAAAAATTATTAAAGTAATCTACCACATGGATAGCAATGTCATCCTCAGTGTCAAGAATAATGCCATCAACTCGAAGAAAAGAAAGGGGCATACAGGTTTTCCTGATTCTTTGAAGAGAGTTGTAAAATTTAGTATTTCTATCACCATCCAAGAGCCATTTGGTTTTAAAGATTTGTTTTCTCATGTTATCTTTGTGCTTCAAAAGAGAGTTAAGATTCAAAGAAGTAGTGATTTCAGGTTGGGGGTCAAGAGAAAAATCAGAGCAGGTATTGAAGCTTTGAATGCGATTGAGATCATTCTCCAAAGAGGATATGTCTGTATCAAGATGTTTTGTTTTAGAAAAGCACCAACCCTTGAGATGTTGTTTTAGAAGTTTTAATTTAGCAATGCAAGAAAAATAATCATTTTGGTGACTCATGCCATCCCAGAAATCTTTTATCATGTTGGAAGATTCTGGGTCTGCAGCCCAAGCATTGTAAAATTTAAAAGGGAGAGGGGATTTTAATCCCATGGAGGTGAGGTTGACAAGAATGGATTGATGGTCAGAGTTAATCCTGGGTAAGGTAATACTAGAAATGGAGTTCTATTTATCAAGGGAAGAAGTATTAGCTAAATCCCTTTCAAGTTTACTAGCCACTACCCTATTGAGGCATTTTCTATACCAGGTATACTTAGCGCCCGTGAGAGTGATTTCTATGAGGTCACAATCCTCAATGGAGGCTTCATATTCTCTAGTAGAGATAGAAGAGTGTAACGGTCCAATCTTTTCAGTAGGAAGGAGAATAACATTAAAATCTCTGAGAACAAGCCAGGAGTCTTGAACAGATCTAGAGAGGGAAAAGAGGTCATTCCAAAGAGATCTTTGCTCTTGATATCTATTCTTAGCATAAATCATAGTGCAGAAAGTATGAAAACTAGCAGAGGAAAATTCACAAGTAAACATTTGTTCAGAAGTTTTAACAACATTAACAAATTGCAAGGAAGAGTGATAAAAAATCCAAATAGTCTCAGTAGAAGTTCCTTCCTTGAAAGCGCCAAGGAAATTATAACCAAAAGAGCACAAGTGTAAACATTTCGATGAGAAATTAGTTTTATGCTCTACAATAGAAAATAATTTTGGTTTGTGAGTCAAGATAATTATCTTAAGCAAAATAAAAGTGTCAGAGTTGTCTATACCCTGACAATTCCAAAATAAACAATTCATTTGAACCCGCGTTTGGAGTTAGAACTCCCTTTTTTGATCCATCCGATCCCTTTTTCCTTGTTGACCTTCTAGGTCCCTGAGAGGATGTTGGGATGGATTATTTTCCCTATTTATTCTTAGAAGATTGTTAATCTGAATATATTGGAAGACACAACTAATTCTTTTATAATGGCAACACATGCAAAATAAATTTTCTATGTAGTAGATCAATTAGATATGCAGTGGGATATTGTTTTACAAGGGAAAAAACAATATGTTGGTGAGGATGGACTTGATGAAGATGATGATTTATGTGAGATCCCTACTTCCATGGAAATATTAACAGAACATAATGATGAGCATGTTGAAGACATGGTTTTGTGCCATAAGGAACGATCACGCTGAAGTAAGTTGGGAAAACAATCCATTTTTACATTCCTAAAATTATAGGTAACATATGTTTATTTCTTGTTTACATTTATTTTTTTCATAAAATGTTAGATATTGTAAGTTTTTTCTTTATTAAAACATGTATTAAAACAAAATAAGTATAATTTTTTGTTTGTTTTAAGTTTTCTTAGTTTACTTTATCATGTTTACCATTACAAGAATTATATATCTATTATTTTTGTTCAGTGACAATTAATTTACCATGTTTACCATGTTTACCATCTTTACCATCTTTACCATATTTACCATCTTTACCATTGTTTAACATTCTTACCATATTAACAATGTTTACTATTATGTAACTTAGTACACTTTTCTATTTTCTGATTACAATAGTATTAAAATATTTGAAATTGTATATTTGTGAAGTAATGTTCCTTTTTTTGATTTGAAGGATAATGATAGATCATTAAGTTGATCAACCACATGATTCTGGAGATGAGCATATTGGTCATACCTTTGGGGAGGAACATTCACTTTCTCCTCTTGATGTTCCCCAATCTTCCTCATGTGCTTCTATTACGACAAAGAGTTCAAAGGTTGGTAAATGTGGGTGCACACGTTTACCAAAATTATCACTTTCCTGTATGCAGGATCAGAGGATACTCATTGAGTTTGATGATGATGATATTCCTAGAGGTCCAAATGCAAAAGATTTTAAGAGTTTTGTATCAACTCAGGCTAAGTGCAAAGTAATCATTATATATGATGACTGGAGAAGTGTGGATAAAGAGATAATCTCTCAGTTGTGGGAGACAATTTTGGTAATATCTTTTTCTATTGTTTGACTATTCTTTAAATGTTTCTAGTATATATAATATGTTTAAACTCTTCTTTATCAGATGACATTTGATATTCCTAACACTAGAGGAGTCAGGAAGAAATGCTTATTGTTGGCTGCCAGGAGATGGAGGGATTTCAAATCAACCCTCTCATCTGATTTCATTTATGGTCATAGGATTCATGACAATCCATGTCGTATATATCCTTTTATAGATGAAGACACATGGAGAAATTTTTTTGAAAGTAGAATAAAGGAGTCATTTTTGGTAAGGGAAATGTAAACTTTTATATGCTTTCTTATATAAATAATCTTATTAATGTTTTGTTAATGATTTCTTATTATTAATTTACCATAAACAAGGAAATCTCATCAGGATATCCAATCTAAAAATGTATACCCTCATATTTTATCTCGAGGAGGGTATGCATTTTTGGAAGAACAAATGATGGCGGAAACATTTCAACAACTAAGAGCTGAGTCTTCAAGCTCTGGAGAGGTGGCCCTTCCATCCCCTCCATCTAGACATGAAAAATGGAAGAGAGCTCGGATGGGAAAAAAGGCAATATCTTTCAGAAGAATCTATAATCGTAGCTGAGAGGATTGTAAGATATATATTTTATTTATTTAAGTTAACTATTTTCTTCATATAATTTCAGACATTATAGAAATGTTCAATTAATTAATACAGGACTCTCTTGAGGATCAAAGTTCACAGGGGGCATTTACATCTATTGGGAGGAAAGATATTTTATTTTTAGCATTGGGAAAGCCCGAACATCCTGGTCGTGTAAGATGATATCTGGAAGTTGTATCGGTAAGAAAAGTGTTGCCACATTCTTCAACTTCTAACATTGAGGGGGTTATAAAAAAAATAGAATCCTTGGAGGCTAAAGTTCATAATATTAATGCGACGATGGAGGAAAATATTAGAGTGTTGGTACATTCTATGTTTGCAGACATGCAAAAAAAATTTCAGACTGCAACTCCCACTCCTCCACCTCCCCCCTACAGACCCCATTATTTATCCTCCACCTATGCTAGTAGCTCCCACCCCCCCCCCACCTCATCCTGCGGACCCCATTTTTTATCGTACTCCTCCGCCACAACTTCCTACTTATTGCGAGTTATATTTTAATGATCCTCAACATCATATACTTTCATATAGGTTGGTATATTTTATAGGAGATACAGTTTATCATCAACAATTAGAGGTAGAGAATCAGAGGGTCACTATACAAGATATTATAGATAGATCATCTCGAGTACCATTACCTATAGATGAGGTGACGAAAGTTGGACATAGTATCAGCCATTTTTTAATTTGGCCATCCATACTTCTTAAACTCATTACCATAGAGGTACGAATGTTATATCTTTTATTTTATTTTTTTGTTAAAGTTTTTTTATCATTTGAAAACTAATATATTTTTCTATTTATTTTTACAGGAATAGTTCAAAGTTAAAGAAAAACTGTATAGACAATAACAAAGAAAAATATCTATGACATCAGATACAAATTCTATTAGTCTTGATATATTGTCAAGATATTCAAATTTGTTGGCTGGTCATTATGAGTTTCCAATGGAAGCTCATGTTTGTGGACATGCAATAACTGTGGGGATTATTAAAACTGATATCATGGAGCTTGTTACTGGAGATAAGTTGGGAATCAACGTGGTGAAATTTTTTTCCATGTAATTCTTAACACCTTTTCCATGTGTTATATTTATTAAAAATGTATACTTATGTATGTTTTGTATTAGGTGTCTTTATAAAATTTGTGAGAGGAATGAGCTGACAGATGTATATGGATTCATGGACCCGCAAATAATTTCCCCTGAAGCATGTGCATTGGATGAGGAACAAATAATGATTTATATTTCTTAAAGACTAGAAAAGAATATAGTCACACAATGTTGGATGATGCCTTTTTGTGAGAGGTATGAAACACATCTCTCTTAAAGAGTTAATTATCCTTTAACATAAAAAACCACTAACCTTAAATTTCCTTTTATCAGTGATCATTGGATGTTAGGGGTTTTTTTCCCAAGGGAGAAAACACTTTATTGGATATGCTCTGTCCATGATGATGTGCGGGAATGTTTTAAGAATATATTGGAAAAGTAAGTTTCAATTTCTCAATAGTTTTATATATTATAATGAATTTTAAATTTACCCCATTCGTATTATTTTCTAACAGGGGATGGGTCTACTTTCGAGAAAACACAAAGAAAAAGAGTGCAAAGATAAAATATTTAAATGCGATGGTAAATATCCATTTATAATTTTTACTTTTTGATTTATTACATAAAATTAATATATTGAATTTACACTCATTCAAACAGAATTTTCATGAACAACAAGGCGTCATCGAATGCGGATATTATATGTTAAGATTTATGTATGAAATAATAACAACTGGGACAGTTGTGAATTTTGATCTGGTAATATTTCATCTTAATATTTTCCATAATATTTCAATTTGATTTATTCATTATACACATTAACTACTATCATTTTCATTTGTTTCTTTTGGATGACCCTCAACCCTATACTGCTGAAGACATCAAACACTTACAAGTGGAGTGGTCAAATTATTTTACAGGTTTGATAGAATTTTAGTTTTTTGTAATGTAAAATGTAATTTTAAATATTGTCATTGTAATTGTGTATTTCTTAGTAGTTTAGGTTGGATTTAGTTTTTTTTTTGAAGTTGATAGTGTAATTTTTTAATGTTATATATGTGAATGTTTAATTTTTCTCTACTTTTTATTTTGGTCTACTTTTGTTGATTTTTCTGGTATGGATTCTGGTCTGGGGAGGAGGGGTTCCAAGGGTGTGGGGGGTGTTCAGTGGGGTGGGGGTGTCCAGGGGTCTGGGAGGGATGTCCGGGTGGGGTGGGGGGGTCCTGGGTGTCCATGAGAGTGGGGGGGAAGTCCAGTGGAGTGGGAGCATTTCCAAGAGGGTGGAAGGGCTGTCCAGGGGAGTGAGAGGCTGTCCAGGGGAGTGGGAGGCTGTCCAGGGGGTGTCCAGGGGTGTGGGGGTGTCCTGTGGGGTGAGGGGGTTCCAGGGTGGGGGGGATGTCCAGTGGGGGGGGGGGGTCCAGTGTGTCCATGGGGATGGGGGCGTTTAGGGGTGTGGTGGGGGCTATCTAGTGGGTTGAGGGGGTTCTAGTCTGTTTTTGGTAACTTTTTGGTCTGTTTCAAGGGTGTGGGAGTTCTATACAAGGGTGTGGGAGTGTTGTCTAGGGGGTGGGGGTCTAAAAGAGGGTGGGGGATGTCCAGGGGGTGGTGGTGATGTCCAGGGGTGTGGGGGGGTCCAGGGGTGTGGTGGGGGTAGTCTAGTGGGGTGAGGGGATTTTGGTTTGTTTTTGGTAAATGTTTGGTCTGTTTCTGGGGTTTCGTAGGGCTGTCCAGGGGTGTGGGAGTGCTTTACAGGGGTGGGGGTATACATGAGGGTGGGTGGGGGGGTTGTCCAGGGGTGTTTGGGGCTGTCTAGGGGGTCGTGGGGCAGTCCAGGGGTGTGGTGGGGCTGTCCAGTGGGGTGGGGGAGGGTTGTCCAGCGTGTGGGGGGGTATACATGAGGGTGGGGGGGTTGTCCCAGGGTGTTTGGGGCTGTCCAGGGGGTCAGGGGGCAGTCCAGGGGTGTGGTGGGGGCTATCAAGTGGGGTGAGGGGTGCTATTCAGGGGGTGGTGGGAGGGCTGTCTAGTGGGGAAAGTTTTAAATGTTATCAATATAAATGCTTAATTTTTCTTTAGTTCTTGTTTTGATCTACTTTTGTTTTTGTGGTACGGATTCTTTATTTGGTTTCTGGTTGTTTCTGGGGAGAGCAGAGGACTGCATTCGATTTTTTTTAAAAAAAATTGGTCTTCCACATCAGTTATTTTATAACTGATGTGATAAAGGAATCGGGAACGGTTTATCACGTCGGTTTTTTGAATAACCGATGTGATAAACACCTGTGGAATGGTTTATCATGTCGGTTATTTAATAAAAGACGTGATAAAAGGCCTGGGAAATGGTTTATCACGTCGGTTATTAAATAACCGATGTGATAACCCCCCCCCCCCCCCCCCGGACTGGTTTAGCACATCGGTTATTATATAACTGATGTGATAAACCATTTCCCATGGGTTTATCACGTCGGTTATTAAATAAGCGATGTGATAAACATCACCTTCACGATTTTATCACGTCGGTTATTATATAACCGATGTGATAAACCCCCCCCCCCCATTCATCATGGAGGTTATATAATAACCGACGTTATAAACCCTCCCCCTGGTTTTTGCATGTCGGTTATTAACTAACTGACGTAATAAGCACCGCGATGTTATGTTTTTTATGACGGTTTTTAAATAACCGACGTAAAAACGTTATTTATAACATCATCCGTATTAACGTCGGCTAAAAACAGACGTTAAAAATGAAAAATAACCGACGTAAATAACGTTTTCTGCACTAGTGTATCCATACACTAAGACTCTGATAACCTTCTTTCTGACTCGGTGCATGAGAACAATGGTTGTAGGGAAAACAATGGTACATGAATCATATAGAAATGGGTTGTGGTTACATGTCCCTCTTGAGTCAGCTATCCAGATATACTTGATGATCGTGGTGTATATTACTTTCATATAAGATTTCTCCACAAAGTATGCCATCTAAGATTCATTAGCACAATCACGAGAGAGATGCACTCAGTGATGAGGCTATGATACAAGGTTCAGTTCCCTAGATAACACCTCCAGGTGGTGCACCAGTCATGCCCCCACCTATAGATCAGCACACGGTACCCGTAGTACTAGAGGATGAGGTGCGCCGGCTAAGTGCACTTCACGAGTTTCAGTAGTAGAGACCCCTCAGGTTCCAAGGTGAGCCCAACACACTAGCAGCTAAGGACTGGCTCAAGGTGGTGACCCAAGTCCTCTATCTATTCAAGACACCAACAAATCAGATGGTGGTCTTGGTAGTGAACCTTCTTCATGATTCAATAGGATGGTGGTGGGGTTTAGCTACCCAATATTATGATGAGATGACCCTTTCATGAGTGTAGTTTGAGAACCTTTTCAGATAAGAGTTCTCAGCTCATCAGTTAAGGGATATGTGTATCCAAGGAGCTTCTAAAGATTTGATAGGATGACATGTCGGTGTATTAATATTCATTGAGGCTCACCAAACTCTTCAAGTACTTGATGGATATGGTACACGATCATAACTTCAGGCCTTGTATTTTTTAGCATGGTCTTCACAGATACATATGAGTTTGTGTTCTCCCTATGAGAATTATTACCTATGTTGGAGTACTTGAACAAGATTTAGTGGTTGAAAGATTCTTGGATAAGAGGGTACGGTCGATGAGTATCTGCAACAGGAAAACAGGAGAAGAAATCTCATCAGTAAGGAGTCGACGTTAGCCTCAGAAACTTGTACATATGAAACGTCGCAAAAGGAAGACCCTGAATGGAGAACCTATAGCTCAGAACTCTCAGTATGGGTCTAGTCGGCCTAGAGAGATGTAGTTCTATGCATAAAACAGTTGGGAAAATTTCACTTAGAATTTTTCAACCTATCATATTGGTGATAGGAAGACAGTGGATAAACCATCGAGGCAGTGATGATTATAGGAGCAGTCAGATCCGCAGGGTAGCAGTTGTGGAAGAGGAGATGAGAGTGCAACAGGAGGTGTTCGATGCTTCGACATGTTACCACCACCTCCCCTAGGTGGTCCATTCTAGGATTAGGGATCTGGAGGAAAGGGGCAGGGATAACTGCACATGGTCGGGGCTTGTGACCCAGGAGCTCTATGGAGGACTCGATGTATGATCTGTGTCTTTTTCAATTTAAGCTACCATTGATAGATGCATGTGGTTAGTCATCCCTTTCTTTCCACATGTCTTGTTTGAGACCTGGAGATTCCAGTTAAACTATTTACTTGACCCTCATGCATGGATACTTCTACTGGAGGAGACCCAATGATCATTCACTAGCGTAGATAGTGGGACCTGACTCTAGGAGCCAAGATTTTCGGTTGGGATCTCTTGGTAGCGAGGTCAAGTCCTTATGACGACTTTCTCGGTGTGGATTAGATATCTTTTGTCCATGACCAGATTGAATATTTTAGGAAAAGGACATGGTGTGTCTACAATTATGGAAAGAGGGTTTACCTTTTTGGTGAAAATGAAAACCTGGGTAGCACAAGATGAACTCATGTATAGGATGAGGGTGGATAATGACACATCAATTGGCTAGACTGACCCTTGGCTCAGTGGATGTTGTGAGTTCTCAGTTTTCCAGTATATCCGCTAGATCCTGAAGAGATTCACAACTAAGGGTGTAGTTGGAGTCCTTTTAAAGGGATAGTTTTGTAAGACCTAGTGTTTCACCCTAGGCGGTCCTAGTTTTGTTTTCCAAGAGGTTCATGATAGTTCTTGAAAGCTGGCCTTCGATCAGGCTATCACCAGCCATGAGTACGGGACACATATCTACCGAAGATGACATTCTGGTGTCGCTGTGGTTGTTATGATTACTTGGTGATACCCTTTGGCGAGAATAACTCCCCAATAATATTAATAAGAACCCCGAACTCGACACTCTAGCTTTACTTAGACCGGTTTGTAGAGGTCCTCACTGGTGATGTCCTTGTGTACTCAGCATCCAAGGTGGAGCACTTAAGTCACTTAAGTATGGTTCATCATCCACTCTGAGAGCACCAGTTCTACGAGAACCTCTCAAAGTGTCAACTCTAAATTCAGGTGGTCCACTCTCTGGGATGTGTTGTCTCCACGGATGGAGTGGCAGTGGACTGGAAAAAGTGGAAGTGGTGTTATATTGGAAGCCACCTAGGGGAGTGACAAATATGGGGAGCTTCCTCATGCTGGAAGACTATCACTGGATATTCATCATTGATTTTTTCTAGGATATCAGCACCCAGGGCGGTTTTGACAGGGATGGAGTATCCTTTTGTGTGGACGGAAAGGTTCCGGTAGGATTTTCAGCAGTTGAGGCAGAGTTATACGAATACCCCAATATCGATATTGTTGTAGAGGGGTGTCAAGTATGTAGTGTTTTGTGATGCATCAGGAACCAGGATTGAGTGTGTCCTGATGTAGAGGCTAGTGGTGGTTGTATTTGGTTTGTTCCAGTTGAGACCACCTGAGTAGAACTACGTGACCCGTGATCTCAAGTTTACAGTGGTGGTATTCGTGTTGAAGAGGTGGCAATGCTACCTGATGGGTGTGCAGTTTTTTGTCAACTATGACAAAAAATAATCTCAAGTGTATCTTCACTCATAAGAGTTCAAACTTGAGATGAAGAATTTATCTAGTGTTCTACCAATATTTTGACCCTAAAAATCATCTATACTCCTGGGCAGGGGAACGCGGTGGCAGACGATTTTGGAAAGAGGCCTAGTTTGGAGTTTCTAGGCAAGGAAAAGGAGGTGTTTTCCTCGTTGTAGTCATTATTTTTGGATGGATATTTTTTAGCTTACCTCCAGTTGGTGGTTTTATCCCCTCCACTCTTCAGTTAGTTAGGGAGGCACAACATGGGGATACCAACTGCGACACCTCTACGTGCTCAGATATCCACTAGATATGCTCCTTATAGAGACCCAGACTTTTCTTACATTACTATTAAATCATTATAAAGATAAAAACCATAATATTATTACACAAATTGGATCCAAAGGTTTAGTGTCTTATTAAAACTAGGACCATACATAACAATTACTACAGCAAGCATAAACATTTATTCAATTCCTTCTTCTCTAGCTTATTACTGGCACTTGACCTCTCCTTAGTAAATGTAGCAACCTGAGTATATACATCAAAATAGGTGAGCTAAAATCCCAATAATAGGATAGATAATAACAATATAGCATGGGTTGAGCATAATCATAACATAGGCAAAAGATCATGAACATTATAGGAATCATAAATAAAAGACTTGAAATGTGGCAATGCATAAAAAAAAGAAACATCATGTCTTAGTGGTTAACTACCACACATACTTGTGAAAAAATCTAGAATCTTGTTCACACATAATTTCACATTAACTAATAATATTCATCACTTTACCCAATTCATTGGAGTGTTGTATAATTCCGGGCACACCCGTCACATTGAAACATTCATATTGCGCTATATAATTCTGGGTGCACCTGTCACATAATAACATTATCATTTGTCATGCATGCCACAATGAACATATATCAAAAATGAACATGAGTAACCCATGTAAGGGAATGGGTTTCATATCATAAGAACACATTAATAAATATTGGGTTCCCAAAATAAGGAGGGAATAACATACATTTTACAAGAACCGTCAACCTTGAATGAGAAGTAAAAGTTGTGTTATTAAAAGAAGAGTTCTTTTGTAAAACCTTTTGTTTGACATAAAAACCAGTAAAAAACATTTATATCCCAGAAAAGGAAATACAATGATGAAAAAATTATTTTTAAGGAGTAACCATATCAAAAATGGAGTGAAAGATGGAGAACCCGAAGGATGAAAGTTGGGTTCAAGAATTTCCCCTTACCTTGTATCTGAACACTACCATCTCTTTAATGTCCTATATAATGACATTATATTCATTAATTAGAAATTTAAATAACCTTTTATAAATTAATAGGTTTCATTTTGGTTTCATTATTTTATTTTATGGGCCTTTTGATGAGTTATAGGGTTTAAAAACATTGTTCGGGGATGTTCGTTTTTATGGTTTTCTTGAGTCGTTCACTTGTATTCTTAAATGAAAGTTTGTGTAGAACATGGATAAACATCCAGAAATTATATTTCATATTATTAATTATATTACATAAGTTTAAATGATCTTATAATTAATTATATTATATACCATGGGGATGAATCATTATTTAAGAATTAAATGATGATTGTTTGGGTTAATTTAGGCGGTTTTTCGATCACAATGAACTTGTTTTATTTTATCACTTAGTAATATGTACATAAGTTATTTACAAAACATTTAATAGGAAATAATACATATAAAATACTCTGGTTCAACCAGAAAAATGGTTTCATGACCAGATCTAAACGTAGAAATGGAAGAAGAAAACATATCGTTCTTGAAAGTGATAAATTAACACCTCACGAACAACGTTCTCTTTAATAAAATAAAATGAAGAGGGAAAGGGGTTGGATGGTATAATATACCATTAGTATAATAAAATTACAGTATATTTATTAAAAAAGAGTTACCATACCATGTGGATGAAGATAAGTGGGGAGAGAATAAGAAAAGAACTTGAAATTGAAAGGAAATTAAAGGAAAGATGAAGGGAAATTACCTCTTGAATCCTCCTCTTGAGATCCTCCTTAAAGAAGATAGGATTGGTCTTTTAATGAGACCAGAAGATCTTGGACATGTAATAGAGGCTAGGGAAGATGTTTGGGCAGAGTTTAGACAAGTCTTGAAGCTTGAGAGGTGTGAGGAAATGAGGGTGTGAAGGGTGGTATTTATAGTGGAGGGGAGATGAGTTTTCTTAATATTAAATTCATTTGTTTATTATTTCCCCAAAAGACAAATAATAGTGAGTCTTCAATGACAAAGAATAGTAAATAAGGCATGTGAGTTAGGGATTTGGGTGCTTACATCACTTGTGATGTCAGGAATAGTGGGTTTAAATTATAATGTATTTATACGATAAATTAATGTATTTAACTATTCACCAAAAATTCAAGTAGCTCAGAAAAATCCAAAAAATTCACCCCAAAAATTTTTAGACATGTAGAATCCAAAAATGAAGTCCATTTTTCAAAAAAAATCTAAATATGATTAATTTAATTTTTAATTAAAATCATAATTTACTTGAAAAATACAGTTTTTAAAAATAAAACTGATTTTATAGTGCTTTCAAAAATTACTTGAGGTATTATAAAATTATCTTAAATCTATAAGACATATATTTGTTAATTTATGAACAATTTTTAAGAAAATATATTTTCTTTTTAAATTAATTAATTAATTATAATTATTTATTTATGACTTACAAAAATACCAATACTTTTACTATGGTCAAATTGTCACTTATAAGATGCCTAAATTTTATTTAATTGTTCATGGGTAAGATTATTATTATTTTGGGAAATTTACTATTCATAAGGATCATATTACTATTCATAAGCATGGGTTACTATTCATAAGGGTATGTTACTATTCACCAAAAATTATTTTTGTTTTATTAGACTCCAAAAATCATCTTAAACACAACCGTGTATGTCAGATTTTCAAAATTCAAAACATAGAAGTGAAAAACTTATGTTTAAAGGTAACTTAGAACTTAATAGTTAATTATGTTGTGTTTTCATCTGATTTTAGGACATATTTATTAGAAGAGAATTTCCATTTAAAAACATTGGGTCGTTACATTCTTCCCCCCTTATGAAATTTCACCCTCGAAATTTCAATTTACAAAAACAGGTGAGGGTACTTCTCCTTCATCACCTCTTCTGGTTCCTAAGTTGATTCCTCAAACTTATGGTTCCAACGCAACACTTTGACAAGATGAGTTGTCTTGTTGTGCAGAACCTTATCTCTCTGGTCCAGAATATTTACTGGCTGCTCCTTATAGGAGAGATCATCTTCCATTTGTACCATCTCTAAGTTCAGTACATGTGAGGCATCCGACATGTACTTCCTTAGGAGTGATAAGTGAAACACATCATGAACTTCAGCCATATTCAATCGAAGTGCAAGACAATAGGCCATGGATCTTCTGAGTTCAAGGATCTAAAAGGGGATAATGTACCTTGGGGCTTAGCTTCCTTTTATTTCAAAACTTCATGACTCTCTTCCATGGTGATATTCTAAGGAAGACTTTATCTCCAACATCAAACTCCAAGTCCCTTAATCGGTTGTCAGCATAGCTCTATTACCGACTCTGAGCAGCTTTGATGTGTTTCTGGATGACTTGAACCTTCTCTGTCATCTCTTTCATAAGATCAGGTCTAAGTAGCTTTCTTTCTCCAACTTCATCCCAATAGGTTGGAGTTCTACATCACTTTCCATACAGAGCTTCATATGGATCCATCTGAATACTTGAGTGGAAGCTATTGTTGTATGAGAACTCAACCAATGGGAGATGCTGATCCCATACACCTTAGAATTCTAGATAGAAGGCTCTTAGCATATCTTCAAGCATCTGAATATACCTTTCAGATTGTCCATTAGTTTGGGGGTGATATGCCATGCTGAAATTTAATTTAGTACTCAAAGAATGTTGAAGACTCCTCCTGAATTTAGATGTGAACCTTGGATCAAGATCAGAGACAATCGAGAGTGGAACACCATGTAGTCTCATCACTTCCTTCACATATATATTTTCAAGTTGTTCAAGCAAGAGATCTTCCTAAAAAGAGATAAAATGGGCAGTCTTGGTGAGTCAATAAACCACAACCTATATTGCATTATTTCCCTTCGATGTCTTTGGGAGACCCGTGACAAAGTTCATAGTAACATTTTCCCATTTCCACTTGCGTATAGGCAATAGTTTCCCCATCCCTTTGGACTTTTTTCACTCTTCATTAACTTGCTGACATACCAAGCACCTTGATATTTATTCTGCAATCTCCTTCTTCATGTTATCCCCCCATAATTGTTCTCGGAGATCATGGTACATCTTGGTACCCCTTGGATGGATAGAGAATGTTAAGCTTTGTGCATTGTCTAATATATCCTTCTTTATCCCCGGTGATGAAGGCACACAAAGTCGCATTCCAAACTGAATCACACCATCATCATCGATATGGAACTCCTGCAGCTTCCATTCCTTTACTTAATTCACCCTCTTTTGTATCTCCACATCATCCCTTTGTGCTTCCTTAATCTTCTCTTTGATGGATGGTTGTACAATCATTTGGGAAAGGTATCATTTATCCCATGACCTTATGATTTCCAAATCCATCCTTTTCATATCCAAGAAGATAGGGTCTTTCTTAATCCACATCATGGATAGAGTAGTAGGTTCTTTTCTGCTTAGAGCATCAGCTACCTTGTTCACCTTTCCAAGATGATAGTGAATAGAGAAATCATAATCCTTGATTAGATCTAACCATCTTTTTTTATGCATGTTGGGTTCATTTTGTGTGAATATATACTTTAGGCTCTTATGGTCGGTGTATATGTCACACTTATCTCCATAAAGGTAGTGCCTCTAGATTTTCAAGGCAAAAATCATGGATGCCAGCTCTAGATCATGTGTCGGGTAGTTCTGCTCATGGATCTTCAACTGCTACGAGGCGTAGGCTATCACATTGTCATTTTTCATGAGTACACAACCAAATCATTTCTTTGAAGCATCGCTGTATATCACAAAAATTTCTCCATTTTTCAGTAGTATGAGTAAAAGTGCAGTGATCAGCCTTCTCTTTAGCTCCTTGAATCTTCCCTCACATTCTTCCATCCAGACATACATTACCCCTTTCCTTGTTAACTTAGTTAGCAGGCCTGACAATCATGAGAAGTTTCTCACAAAATGTCGGTAGTACCCAGCTAATCTAAGAAAACTACGGATTTCTATGACACTAGAGGTCCCAGGCCATTCCTTAATCGCCTTTTTTAAGGATCCATGGAAATTCCCTCACTTGTGATCACATGTCCCAAGAATGTGACTTGCTTCATCCAAAAGTCACACTTGATGAACTTGGAATAAATATTCTCCTTTCTCAATGTTGCCAACACAAGTCTTAGATGTTCTTCATGTTCCTCCTTTCTCTTAGAGTATGTGAGAATATCATCAATAAACACTACCAAAAATTTGTCGAGGTAATGTCTAAAGAATCTATTCATCAAATCCATGAATATTACAGGGGAATTAGTAAGTTATAAGGGCATCACCAGAAACTCACAGTGCCCATACCTTGTACGGAAGGAAGTCTTCTGAATATATTCCTTCTTCACCTTTAGGTGATGATATCTAGAATGAATATCCACCTTTGAGAATTATTGATCTCCTATTAACTGATCAAACAAGTCATCAATCCTTGGAAGAGGATACTTGTTCTTGATGGTGATCTTGTTGAGTTCCCGATAATCGATACACAACCACATTGTTTCATCCTTCTTCTTCACAAAGAGCACTGGCGCACCCCAAGGTGATGCACTAGGGTGTATAAACCCTATGTCCAAATTCTCTTGCAGCTGCTTCTTTAACTCCTCCAGTTCGATAGGATCTATCTTATAGGAAAACTTTGAGATAGGAGTATCTTCGGGTATGAGTTCAATTGAGAACTCTACCTCACGATCCGACGGAATTTCGGGTAACTCTTTGGGAAATACATTTCTATATTCCCTCACGATGGGCATTTCTACAAGGTTGGAACTTTCCTTCAACTCAAACATTTGGGAAAGGTATGCTTCTTAATAGGGAATCAACACCCACACCATTGAAGGATTTTTTAAATGAGATTCATGATCATCCTTTAATTTGTAGAGGAGAATGGGATGGTTCGGAATATGAAAAGATATTTCCTTTTCCTAATAGTTGATATGTGCTCTATAAAACTAGAGCCAATTCATTCCCATTATAGCATCGAATTCCACCAAGGGAAGTATTATGAGATTCGCTAGAAGAATCCTCCCACATACGCCAACAGTAGAAGAGTCAAACACTTGGGTTGAAATGATTGCACCACTTGGTATTTTTATAGATATATCTACTTCAAGGTTTTGGGGCTTCGATTATATTATTCTAGCAAACTTGAAAAATATAAAGGAATGCGTAAAACCAGAATCAAATAAGACTTTTTACATTCTTGAGTGAATAATAAGTGTACCTTGTATGACTTCATTATCTTGCTCCACTTCCACAGTATTGATGTCATAATCCTTCCCTTGTTCCTTTGGCTTTAGTGGCTGCTGACATTGATTACCCTTGAGAACTCAGGGTTTAGTGCATTGGCTTGCATTGTGCCCTAGCTCCCTACAATTGTAGCATTGAACCATAGGTGGTTCTCTCCTTTATTTGACTACATTCTCCTTCCTTCTCATGTATTTTCGACACTCTTGAGCATGGTGTCCTTTTTTTCAACACTTCAAGCACTTCCCCATCCCTTTAAGGTAGTTCCCATGGTGCAAATGCCCACATTTTTTCATGTGGGTCATTAAGTTTTCCTCCCACCTTTTTCATTAGATCCACCATCTTGAAAGTCCATCTTTCATTTCTTATCACCATAGCCATGGGACCACTCCAAACTCCATATCCACTTTGAGATCACATCGAACAACTTCTTCATAACTCCCGAAGTCTTGAATTTCAAGAGCCTTTCTAATGTGTGGTTTTAATCCACTAAAGAATCAATCAATTTTGCTATCATTGTTGATAAAAAAACCCGAAGCGTACCTTCCAAGCCTTGTGAAATTCTCTTTTTATGTTATGACAGATTCCCCTTATTTTTTCTTGAGCTCTATGAATTATCTCTCCATCTTTTTGTGAAGAGTTCTTGGGAAATACTTGTTAAGAAACATTATCTTAAAGTCTTACCATGCCATCTCTTCAATTTCCTCCCTTGGCTTGGTGTTCTTAATAAAATCCCACCATTTATCGGCTTATCCATCTAGACGATAAACAAATAGTGTTAACTTCTCCATCTCAGAACAGTGAAGCATGGAAAATATCTTCTCTATGGAGTTGACCCACTATTCTGAAACTAGTGGATTAGAAGATCCACTAAACATCAGTGGTTGTTGCTGCATAAAACATTCAATATCCAGTTTCTCCCTCTTTGGTGAAGGAGGATGTTCCCCATTATTATGGTTATTGTTCATAACCTGAGATAGTTGGGTAAGAATCACCATGAAGTTCTGAACTCCACCTCCCAAATCATTGGGGATGTCGTTCAGGAAATCGTTTCATTGGCCCTCGCATGAGTTTTTGGCTTGGTTTCTCCTGGTTCCCACCATTTTCTAGAATAGAAAATGTTAGAACAAAACATAAGTCAACATGTTATGAAGAACATATTCATTTAAAAAAATTATACTAAAATAATAACATATGGGATCCCTATGTAAATATTCTTGTGTTCATATTTGTACTTAGTCCCATGCTTGAGGTTTTCTCTAGGGTTCACTAATCCTAATTCCCAATTTAACTAAACCTTAACTCTGATACCAACTATAGAGACCCAGACTTTTCTTACATTACTATTAAATCATTATAAAGATAAACAACATAATAGTATTACAAAAATAGGATCCAAAGGTTTAGTGTCTTGGGAAAACTAGGACCATACATAACAATTACTACATCAAGCATAAACATTTATTCAATTCCTTCTTCTCTAGCTTCTTATTGGCACTTGACCTCTCCTTAGTACATGTAGAAACCTGAGTATATACATCAAAAGGGGTGAGATAAAATCCCAGTAATAGCATATATAAGAACAATATATCATGGGTTGAGCATAATCATAACATATGCATAAGACCATGAACATTAGAGGAAGCTTAAATAAAGGACTTGAAATGTGGCAATGCATAAAAAAATGAAATATCATGTCTTAGTGGTTAACTACCACACATAATTTTGAAAAAATATAGAATCTAGTTCACAAATTATTTCACATTAATACATGATATTCATCACTTTACCTAATGCATTGGAGCGCTGTATAATTTTGGTGCACCCATCACATCGAAACATTCATATTACGCTATATAATTCCGGGCACACCCGTCACATCATAACATTATCATTTGTCATGCATGCCATAATGAACATATATCAAAAATGAACATGAGTAAACCATGTAAAGGAATGGGTTTCATATCATAATAACACATTCATAAACATTGGGTTCCCAAAATAAGGAGGGGATAACATACATTATACAAGAACTGTCAACCTTGAATGAGAAGTAAAAGGTGTGTTCTTAAAAGAAGAGTTCTTTTGGAAAACATTTTGTTTGACATAAAAACCAGTGAAAAACATGTATATCCCAGAAAAAAAATACAATGATGAAAAAAATTATTTTTAAGGAGTAACCATATCAAAAATGGAGTGAAAGATGGAGAACCCGAAGGATGAAAGTTTGGTTCAAGAATTTCCCCTTACCTTGTATCTGAATGCTTCCTTCTCTTTAATGTATTTTATAACGACATTATATTCATTAATTATAAATTTAAATAACATTTTATATATTAATAGGTTTCATTTTGGTTTCATTATGTTAGTTTATCAGACTTTTTATGAGTTATAGGGTTTAAAAACATTGTTTGGGAATGTTCGTTTTTATGGTTTTCTTGAGTGGTTCACTTGTATTCTTAAATGAAAGTTCGTGTAGAACATGGATAAACATCCAGAAATGATATTTAATGTTATTAATTATATTACAGAAGTTTAAATAATATTATAATTAATTATATTAGATACCATGTGGATGAATCATTATATAAGAATTAAATGATGATTGTTTGGGTTAATTTAGGCGGTTTTTCGATCACAATGAACTTGTTTTATTTTATCACTTAGTAATATGTACATAAGTTAGTTACATAACTTTAAAAATGACATAATAAAAATAAAATATTATATTTTAACCATAAAAATGGTTTCATGATTAGATATGAAGGTAGAAATGGAAGAAGAAAACATGGTGTTCTTGAAGGTGATAAATTAACACCACACGAACAACGTTCTCTTTAATAAAATAAAAAGAAGAGGGAAAGGAGTTGGATGGTATAATATCCCATTAGTATCATAACATTTCAGTATATGTATGATACTAGAGTTACCATACCATTTTTATGAAGATATATGGGGATAGAATAAGAAAAGAACCTGAAATTGAAAGGAAATTAAAGGAAAGAGGAAGGGAAATTACCTCTTGAATCCTCCTCTTGAGATCCTCCTTAAAGAATCTAGGCTTGGTCTTTTGATGAGACCAGGAGCTCTTGTATGTGGGAGAGAGGCTACGGAAGATGTTTGGGTAGAGTTTATACAAGGTTTGAAGCTTGAGAGGTGTGAGGAAATGAGGCTGTGAAGGGTGGTATTTATAGTGGAGGGGAGAGGGGTTTTCTTAATATAAAATTCATTAGTTTATTATTTACCCACAAGACAAGAAATAGTGAGTCTTCCATGAACAAGAATAGTAAATAAGGCATGTGAGTTCTATATTTGGGTGCTTACATAACTTGTGATGTCAGTAATAGTGGGTTTAAATTATAGTTTATTTATACGATAAATTTATGTATTTTACTATTCACCAAAAATTCACGTTGCTTAGAAAAATAAAAAAAATGGACCCCAACCATTTTTCGATGTGTAGAATCCAAAAATAAAGTCAATTTTTTAAAAATAATTTTCTATATATGATTTATTTAATTTTTAATTAAAATTATAATTTACTTGAAAAATACAGTTTCTAAAATTAAAACTAATTTTATAGTGATTTTAAAAATTACTTGAGGTCTTATAAGATTATCTTAAATCTAGAAGAAATATATTTGTCAATTTGTAAAAAAAATTAAAGAAAATATATTTTATTTTTTAAATTAATTAATTAATTATAATTAATTATTTTTGACTTACAAAAATACCAATACTTTTACTATGGTCAAATTGTCACTTATAAGATGCCTAAATTTTATTTAATTATTCATTGGTATGGTTACTATTATTTTGGGCAATTTACTATTCATATGGGTCATATTACTATTAATAATGGTAGGTTCCTATTCATAAGGGTATGTTACTATTCACCAAAAATTATTTTGGTTTTATTAGACGCCAAAAATCATCTTGACCACAACCGTGTAGTCAGATTTTTGAAATTCAAAACATAGAAGTGAAAAACTTATGGTTAAAGGTCACTTAGCACTTAGTAGGTCATTATGTTGTGTTTTCATGTGATGTTATTACATATTTATAAGAAGATAATTTCCATTTAAAAACATTGGGTTGTTACACTCCTGATGGATATTCATAAGGTGGGGATAAAATTTCACTTTTTAGAGGACACATAGTGGTACTAGTGGCGTTGCGGGAGTAGGTATGTGGGTGTTTCATACATCCCTTTTTTTGTGGTACACCTTGGTGTGGTGAAGATGTACTTGGGCCTTTGACATCAGTTCGGGTATCTAGGAATGAAAAAGGGAGTTTTAGGGTTTGTCCCTCGATTCCTTACTTGTTGAAAAGTGAAGGTTGGGAACCAAGTTCCGATGAGTTTGGTTCAACCCTTGAAGCGCTGAAGTGTAAGTGAGGTAGATAATAATTGGACTCCATGATGGGTTTACCATGAAAGTCCAAGGGACATGATGTTATCTGGGTGATCGTCGAATGACTCACCAAGTTGACCTGGTTCTTAGTCATCAGGTAGCTGAGTTCAGTAGAGAGCTGGGGATGCCTCTACATGAACGAGATAGTTCGGCTTCATAGGGTGACATCGATGGTTGTGTCAAATTGTGATTCTCATTTAACATCTCGGTAGTGGGGTTCAAGGGAGGAGACCATGTTCCTTTAGGTCTCCCCTCGATGGGATTGTATAGATTTTTCCGGGGGGGTAAGTTATTTCTGATGATCTTCGGTCCTTTTTGAAACTGCATAGAGTTAGAAAGGTGATGTACCACCTGACTCTACCACTGAAGTTGCACTGGGTACGTGATTGTCTTCCACATGTCACAATTGGGGAGGTACATTCCTGATCCATCATGCATAGCCGACTTGGGTGAGATGGAAATCATGGATGGAGTGACTTTTTTTGAGTACCCAATAGAGAATAAGTATCGGTAAGGAACGATCCTTCGTGTGTGAACGATTCACATGAGAGCATGAGACTCAAGTTCGTGAGCAGTACCCACTCTTCCTCCTATATCCCTTTTGTTTTGGATTTTTGAGGATGCAAATCCCTAAGGTGGGGAGAATGTAATGTCCTAAAATTTTTGTATATTATTTTTAAATATTATATGGGAATATTTTGAGACTAGGAGCTAAGACGGTGTGCAATTAAGAGTGCCAGTGTGACTGGAATAAATGTTTGAAATCAATTAAATATTCTAAATAGCACGCGCACGCGGTTTTCCAGAAAAAGTATAATAACTTATAAATGGGTTCCTATATCAGAGATCTATGAGAATTATTGCGTTTAGAGCAGTTTCTTTACCTTAGGTAGGGCCTATGTTCAAGCGGTGCAAGTTGTCAATAAAAGTTAGTTTTTAGACGTTTAAGGAAATAAAATAAAATAAATATTTTATTTTATTTTATTAAAATTGTGTCGACGCAGTGATGAAAGATTTTAAATAATCCAATAAATATAATTTCTAGTGTTATCCTCATAACCCTATAATTCTTAGGTGGCGTGGAGAGGAAAACCTTGTATAACTTCTCGGCGATGAACGATGACGAATCGATCGTTCACGAATTGTTGCGTAGTGAGATCAGACCTCATCGATGACGGCATCGAATTCAATTCTTCATCGATGAAATCAGTAGAGGTTTTTTTTGTTTAGATATATTTTTCACATTCTTTAATTAAATAATTAATTCTGATCAACCAGAAAACGGGTTGATACACAGATCGTGCATTCTTGCAGGAGGGTTCTATTTTTCCGTTTCTTGGGGGTTTCGATTCAGGATTTGATCTCTTCATGATAATTTTTGGATTATCATTTTATTCTCCCTATTTAATCCTTCTAACAAGAGCGGATCAATGTCGTGATGAATAATGGTGGAGGTTTTTTCCTTAATTTTGTTTATTGGATTTCTTCCCCCTTTTTGCCCCGCATTCTTCGCATTATTCACTAGGAGACGAACAACGGATCGTTGTGAATCCATTTTGCAACACAATGATCCCAAATTGTATATCTGACATCACAATTACCTAGAGGAGGTGAGACAATGATGGAAGATGACAAATCATCTTGGATCGAGGTATATCGTTCTTAGTGCATTCTTTTTGCGGGTGGATCAATACATATTTTTGGGGTCAATCAGCGGTCCAAAACAAACGGAAGAAGCTTCATGGTGTCAGGGTGACCTCAAACCTTTAGTTTCATGGTGATCAGATGGCCATATCAACGTTTGGATTATCACTTGAATTGTCGGATGAAGAAAATCGCGTTCTGAAGAAATTTGAAGAACACGACATGTTCTTTGAAGAACACACCGTGTGGGACCAGCCTGGTGGTGGCTAGGGTTTCCACATTGCACACAGTGAAGAACACAACGTGCTCCTGGGGAGACACGACGTGCGGACCCCACCCAGCGGTGGCTTGAGTTACAGGAGACGGGAAGCTCTAACACGGCATGTAACCATCGTTACACAGCGTGTAAGTCCTTATGCGGACACGGCATGTATCTCGAAAGATACACGGACATGGGGTGGAGTACACGGCATGTACTCCACCACACAGCCAGACATGACTGGATATACAGACTACCCCGTGTGTCGGTACATGGTCTAGGATATATGGGTTGAATCCATGTACAAGCACATGTCTAGCATACACAGAGTCTCCCCTAGATAGCGGAACATGATATGCCATTATCTTACACATCGTGTATACCTTCTTCTAAATGAAAAGCCTTAGGACATAAGCCATTGTACATGGGAAGTACCTGGGGTTCGAGTGCACAGTGTGTGACCCTTTTACACACCATGTACTTCCCAGTACATGCCTTGATCCTCTTGTCCACCGTTCCCTGTACAGGTTTCATTCGAGTTAGTGCCCCTTTGCTCGTTCTCCTAAAGGTCGGGTATCATTTCCATCCACATGTGTATGATCCCTTCAGTAGGACTTTCCGAGATATAGTCAGGTATCATTCTAAGAGGCTAGGAGTGATATCCTATATCGATTCTTGACCCTAGGTAGAGTCAGGTAACGACGTGACCAATCCTACAGGGTGTCGATCCTCTACTTAGTAGGTGAAATTTGGATGAATCGTGGTATCCTCCAAGGCCCTTGTAGTGATCCTCATTCGTGTATCATAATCCTTCTACACTCAAGAGTGTGTTCTGTCAGAATGGGTGTATATGGGGTGTATATGTTCTCTCTTTTTTAATCCTTCTTCACCTAGGAGTGTGTTCTCCCAAAAAAGTGTGTATCGTGGTTGACCAGGATCAGGAGTGTGTTATCCTAGAATGAGGGTATCATGATCTATCAGACTCAGGAGTGAGTTCTCTCAGAATGGGTCTACCAGTATAACTCTCTCATGAATGTTCTGATGAACAATACTTCTCATGTGGACGTCATCAGGGTTATCTTGATCAGAATTGAGTTCTACCGGATGATCACTTTGTGGAATCTTCATGTTGAATCACTAGTGGTGGTATATGGTTTTTTTGGTTTACCCCTAGACTACGGGTTTGGGTTCTGAGTATATTTGGATGTTTCTCTTGTTATATGCCTTGTGGACATATACTGTGTAGAGTTGACTATACCTTACCTTGTGTATTTCTTTGTGGTTTTCAGGGTCTCCTACTGAGTGTTTTTATACTCACCCTTGCACGGGCTTTTCCCACATGTGTCGTGTATTGTACAGATGAGCGGCCTTTTGACGGAGTTCTAGGTGGACCAGGACCAGGACCAGGTCTGGATGGTACCTTGTGAGTTCAGACAAGCTGAGATGCTTCTATGGCTTCAGATAGTCGTCCCATTACCTTTTCTTGGCAGGTCAGACTTTATAGTTTTACAGACTCTTTTTGGTGGACTTGTATTCTGGACGAGTTTCTTTACTTGCTTTAGGTCTGTTGTACTCTATTGGTTGGGATAGTGGTATGCATGAATTTGTTCTTAGTAAATTTCATTATTTGTGGGCTTGTAGATGTGTAAGTGTGTATAGGTACTAAGGAAATTCTTCCCATGTTAGTGATATACCTACTCGGTGCAAGTCACCATCCCCTGGCCTATTGGAGGCGGGATTGGGGAGTCACAGCACGGGCCCCACTAGGACGGGTCGTGATAAGTAATTTAATTATATTAATTAATTAATTAAACTAATTTATGAGAATAACATGAAATCATAATAATTAAAATATATAAATATAGTTTTGATATGATATTATAACTAAATTGTTCTGAAATAAAATTGTTAGATTGAGAACACTTACCATACTCTTCAAGACACCTCCATTAATAATCACATTTAATTCTTGTTGTATAACTTTTTTTTGGTAATTTAGAGAATTAATTTTGGAAATTATTTCACATTGACATAGTTAATGTGATATTATCGGAGTATATTTTTAAGGTTGTTTTCTAAATATTATATAAGTGTGTTTAACTAGTTATGTAATTTTTTTAAAATTTATTCTTTTAAAAATAGAAATTTGTATGTATTTAAAACTTCAGATTATAGTAGTTTTGAAATTAAATTGCTTAATATATAATTATGATATATTCTATAATAATTATGATATGAGTTGAATGATTAATTTCGACATGTTTTGATGGATCAAATGATGACCACAAGAAGTGTGGTCCAATAAAATATTGGTATTAAAAATATATATAATTGAATATTTTGTCTTGTGTTAAAAGTTTAACATTCATTGTAAAATGTTTCACTATAGTTTTGAGAATAATTATAAAAAGATTATTCATTTCCTTGTAATAAAAATATGGAAGTAAAATTATACGTGTTAATTTTATGATGATATGTGAGTATCATAAATTTATAATTTTTATCCCAATATTTTCATTTTTTTGGGATTTTTCTTTATTAATCTTTTGATTAAAATTTCATAAATTTTTGTTAAATAGAATGATAATGTGAACTATTTCGTGAGAATTGAGCATGTTATTGATTGAAATTAATTCAATGATCATAATTATGGAATAATTTTAATTTGGGTTTTGATAAATATGTTATGATCTTTTATAGGGGAAATTAAAAGTGTTGTATTGTTTGAAAATTTTGAGAGGTGTTTATTGAGTTGTTTAATGAAGGATAACTTCATGTAGTGCATCAGATAAAAAAATTATTGTAAATAATGTTTAAATGTGTCATTTTTTTATTTTGGATAAAAAAATTATATCCAATTGATAGAACATAAAATCAATATGGGGTTTATATGTTAAAAAAAATCATTTTTTTCTATAAGTCAATTATTTTGATTCCACATAAATAATTATTTATTTTTTATGACCATTTATAATCCATAATATATTTTTTATAATAATGACATAATATTTTTTAAGTTTTTTATTTTTTTAATAAATTTTAGGAACATTGTGAAATTTATGGATAAAATATGAATCACATTATCGAGGAACACACCTCACTATACTAACATTTTGGAGGAGTTTTTAGATTTTTAAATTTAAAATCGATCCATTGATGATAAAATAATATTTCCATGTCCTAAATGTAAATTTAAACAATTTTTAAAAAGTGAAGAACTTATTAAAACTTGATCTTGAAGCAATTACCTACTCAATGTTTGTGTTTGATTTGGCATGGAGAATCGAACATTACAGAAAGTCTAAGCACTAATGTCAACCAATAGAATGAGATCCCAACATCATGAAAAATGGAAAATGAAGTGAAAAACCCTCTTAAACAATGATTTTAGCATTGTAAGGCTACAACATCAACATCAAAACTTATCAGAACAACAAGTTGATGGTCTTAAAAATAGTAACTTGAAAAGTGATTCTTTTAGGACTAATAGACAACAAGATTAAGATTTTTACATATCATTGTATCCTAATCTTTATTATATAGAGACTAATTTAAGAGAGAACTTCATTAAGTAGAAAATTTCATATCATAATTTATATGATTATGGAAATCAATATTTGTATGGTGGATTCATGAAATATTCGAAAATTTCTCTTCTACTGAAGTTGTATCATATCAAATTTCTATGTAGAATTAAAAATAAGGCGATTTCCATGATATTTGAATTGTTTTATGATTAATTTATTTAATCTAAGATACCTGAGTCTTTTTATTAGATGATTTTTTTAACAATCTTATTCTAAATTACAAAAAAATACATGCTTTTCCTAATGAATTCATTCTTTAGTAGTGACTGGATTCAAGCAAACATGATTGAAAAAATGTTCTTCTTCTAGATGGTATTAAATATGTGATTTTGGAAGTTTGAATCAAAATAATACTATGAATAGGAATAAAAATAACACACCTATAAAGTTTTTGTGTTAATTCACTTTAAAGACTCGATTTCAATGATTATTCATTTCATCAAAAACCAATGAGAACATGAAGTGGCATTATATAAATAATAAAAATGATTTGTTAATGAGAAATCGAAGAGATTCACAATAGTGAAGGAAATTTGATTCATTAAATCAATATTTTTCATTTGATCCTAGGAATGTGTGATTTTGATTATTTTTCAATTGATTCAACCAATTTGGGAAATTGAACACCTGTTATAACATTTGGCTGGTTGTTTTGATCCCTTACAATCCGCCTCTTTGGATGTGTATGGAACAAACTTCTATTATCATTTTCATGATTATTCATGGAAAAAAATTCCTAGAAATGATATTAATGTATACTTGTATCCTATAATTGAATAATTATAGGAGTTATTGAGAAACAATGTTGAGACATATGATGCATCTTCTAGAAAAACTTACAAAATGCACCCTTCTCTAATGTGGACCAATAGTGATTTTCGTGGACATGGGAACTTATCTAGTTAGAACACTTAAAAGAGTTTGGTTTCTCCTATTTTTTAACTTTAATTTTGAGCTCTAATGACTCCCATTCAGTAAAAAATGGTGTTTATTGTTTCATTGAATATTTCTTGATGCATCTCATAGATTTTGGTTGAACAAGTCAAAATTCAATGGTTCTATTTATCAGAGACCACCTCTAAAGTTTTTTATTGGTTAAAAAATATTGACATAATGTGGAAATATTAAAACATAATTTGGGAAGGTTTATCATTTTAATGATAGTGGGAAATGAGTTCAAAGTGAATCGAAAAGTGAAATCAGAATGCAACAATGGAAGAAAAAAGTATATTCTCTAAACATCCTTATTAGGAATTTTTTTTTGCGGCATAATTAGGATGTTATGCTTATTGGTAAGAATTTTTGTGATAATTGGATCATAAAATTTCATAATGAGGAAGAAAAATTGACTGACCATCTCAATATTTGGAAATACATACAAATAATGAACTTAATTCTTGATCTCTGGCCAGATGAGAATGGAATGATTTCTCCAGTAATTTTGGAAATGAAAAATATTGATAAATATACATTCCTTGGAATTTTAAATAATGTGAAGGTAGAAAATGGGTATTCAAGTGACATTTCATTATTTTTTGACTTAATTCATCATACGTTACAAGTATTGATAATTCATGATTCACATATTTTTTATAGAAGTTACTACCATTGGCATTGTCTACATTATTACCTAAAAAGGTTAGTACTATTATAATCCAATTTTACACAGTCATTAGAAAACTATTTGAGAAAACTCTACAGTCATCTGAGCTTAAAAACATCTAGGAGATATTTTTATTTAAATTTTGTGCAATGGATATGATCTTTCCTCTATTTTTTACTATCATGATGCATTTAACTATACATTTGGTCGAAGGAACAAAATTAAGAGGCCCGTACATTATCGATGGATGTATCCAATTGAGAGGTAATATATATATATACACACACACACACACATATATATATATATATAACTATATATGTTTTTTATCTTTTGTTAAAAATTATTGCAACTTTATTAAATAGATAATTATGTTTTATTTATTTTATTTCACAAATATCTTATTCATTTGAAATCATATATGAAAAATAAAGCTCAACCAGAAGGATCTATTTTTGAAGGCTATTTGGAAGAGAAAAATCTCACCTTTTGTTCTAGATACATGGATGATATTTAGTCTAGATTAAATTTTATTTGGATATGTTGACAGCATAAGAATCGAAATCAACTATATGAGAAATCAAAAATCATTCCTATAATTGTCCAATTAGTTGGGAGGAGCTCAAGTGATACACTAAAAATAATGAAAATATTACAGGTGCAAGGTTATGTTATGATGAATAGTGAAATTGTAGATCCATTTATTTAAGAGATAAGGATAAAAACAATGATATGGATGAGAGGTTGAACATGGAATGAGAATAACATAACAAAAGATTCTAATAAAGAACTTATAGAATGGTTTTCATTCCGTGTAAGTTCATAAATATTTAAATCAATATGGATATTAGGTTGAAACTTATATTTTGTAAATGTAATCATTCTTATTACTTTTTTTAGATTATGAATACTAATACACATGATGAGTTTCAAAATGATTTGATGTATCTCAGTTGAGGTCCTCTAAAATAATATACAATGTTCAATACTTACAATGTGAAGGAATTTAAAATTCAAACAGTAGACTGGGAAGAGGGTTTGAAAACATATAGTAGTTGTATATTTATAGTTATCAAATTGGGATACTATGGAAAGTTTAATAATATTATCTAATTAAACTACCAAATGCATTTCTTTATTTGTGTTATTCAAATTCAAGTGGGTACATATTACTAGGGATATTAAAAGATATTCCTTACAATTTACATCTGTGAAATTCTATCACTTATTGGATGACGGTGACCATGAATTACATAATTTTTATATCTTATAATCACAACTGAAAATGTTATATTATGTGGAATATATCATGGATAATGGTTAGACTGTATTTGTTCATGTAAAACAAAGAGACTCGTATGATATGGGTGATGAAGTGGATGATTTGACCTCTGAGATTGAATCCCAACAAGAGCAAGAAAAAACAAATTTTTCCATAATGATATTGAAAATATTAGTCTTACAAGGGAGGATGAATTAGATGAAGTAATTATGGATAAGGAAAATGACCTGATTGATGGAATAAATGATTGTATGTGGGGTCATCCATTAATTTATCAACAACTTATGTTATATGTTTAGTCATTAATCATCACATCTATGTATATTTTATTTGTTTGTAATTTTCATCTATTTTAATTTATAGTTTTTTTCTACATGATTTTTTTTTGAAATATATGTTATGAAGTTAATTTTAATTTATTAAATAATAGTAATGTCAAGGAAGGATAATTTTATTGATCCTAGTCGCCCCTTGGTATTTGAGAGAGTGCATCCACATTCAGTAGCAAGGGAGCAGGCCATCACTCCTGTTTTATCATGAGTATATTAGAGGGTGATAGTTATAGGTACAAATTTTAATTTAAATAAAGTTATTGTACCTTTTTAATTTGAATAAAGTTATTCCCTACATATGATGCCACAGAATTATTGGGCCACATGCTAGGGCATATGGCAGTGGAGTTGATTACCCTTCCAATTACCTATGCTTATTGGAGGTATGTGCCTCAATCATGGAAAAATGAATTCTTTTATTCATAGATAATGGTAATATTAATGAATTATGGTATAATTTAATTTCCTTATGTTATCAAATTCTAATATATTAAAAATGAATATCTTTGTAAATATGTTATTTCACTTTACCATAGTGGAGATGGATCTTGATGCGATGAAAAACACAACTTAGGAATATTGGGATTTTATAAAGATGTATTATAAAATGGTCATCGCACTATAGAATGAGTTGATTGAATTATATCAGAAGAAGAATGGATGAGTACCTGGTGACATTTCATCGATGGATGATAGTGACCAGGTAAATCACACAAGTTCAAAATAATTTAGTAAAAAGACATTTATTTATTTTATGTTTAAATTTAAATATACAAAAATGTTTAATTCTAAACATAATTGTCATGTAGGTGTCGGTAGAAAAAATTGGAGATGGATATGTAGAGGGTTTTAAGTAGAGTTTTTTGGGATGTTACATGGAGTAGTGAATATGGAACACCAAAAAATGTGAATTTTGACTTTTTAAAATACATTTTCAGTTGTGGGAGTGATTTATTAGGGACTTTTTCCCCATATTGGATGAAATTCTTTAGATACATAATGTTATCAATGTGGTACATCACAAACTCATTGAGTTTTTTTATTGAATAAAAATTCGATAGGGGGTGATATATATAAGGACCCAGCCTTAAACATTACATAATCTTGAATTAAGTTAATAATTCACATTGGGGATCTTTTTAGGTTTAGAGATTTAGATAATTAGGTCATAACATATACAAAACAACTTTAATATTACATGTAGATAATTCTACTAAGTATCCATTTTTTTCATAAAATAAAAACTCATTAAAAAACATTCATGTCTAGTTCCATGTTTTAGATAGCATGACTTTTCCTTGATCCCATCCTTGACCCTATTCCACTTTATGTCATGTAAAAAACATTTCAAAAACTTGGGATGTGCATAAAAATCTCAGTAATGGATACACAAATAAGGAAAAATATTAGTTTTTCAAAACAAAAATTAAATCATGAATACCTTATCATAAGTAATAATTTTCACCTTTATGAAGTAGTAAATACTCTTCACTAAATAAAAGATCATTTCTTACCTTATTGTAACCAAAAATTACCATAAAACCCATAGAAAGAACACATAACATATATAGGTAACTTGGGACATAATCATACTTAAATGGAATAACCATATAGTTGACTTCCACATAAATCACTAAATGGAATAGCCATACAAACGACTTCCATACCCAATGCATTGGAGGTTATAACATAACCACCCATCCTGGTTTATCACGGCACCACCCATAATTTGGTTTATCAGGTAGCCACCCATAAAGTGTCCAAGTGCCATTATAAATCATAACACACAAAACAAGCATGAAATAAAGATAAAATTTCCACATTGCAATCACAATATATCATTTCAAGATATTGATGCAATCAATGATTTATCAAAACCATTTTCAAAACCATTTAAAACATTTAATAAAGATATTTTTGAATCAAATTTCCCCATGACACTTTGAAACTTTTAAAGGTATTAAAATTTTAAAACATTAATGTCCATATAAATAAATCTTTAAAACCATTTTGAAAAGATGGAAATTAATGAGAAATATTTATAAGAATAAATCTTTAAAAATAATATTTTAGTTAAGGAGTTCTTAACCAAATGAGAAATTCTTGAATACAAATAATTGAGGAATAACATTTAATGAAAACTTTATAATATCATGAGAATAAAGGTTTTCATGATATAATATTCAAAAGGACAGTATATACACCATATAAAAGTTAATTGGCACATAACAACAATGAAGTATCAATGGAATGTAAATTGAGACGAAATCCCTTATAAAGACGGTATCCTTAGATTAAGGATAAATCAATTACATGATTATGTGTGAAAAATATAAATACACTAAATATGATTGGATATTTAGTATAAATCAAGAATAGAAAATTCACAAACGTTATTTTAAAAACAAAACCAATGACTTGGATTTTTAACACAATATATGGAATTGAGTTAAGATTACCCTTATCAAGTTCATATCAATGACTTGAGAAATTATAAATGGAGTGATTATGTGTATCAAAATTATATCCACATAAATAGGAGTGTAAATTATTACATAAATAAATAAATAGTGATTACACACATAATCATATCATGACATAATCAAGAAGTGTAATATTAACCCAAAGAATGGAAATTGGGTTAAGAAGTTCCCTTACGAAAATTCAGCAGCCTAACGGTGTCAATTAAAAATTCAAAAAATGAGTTGATGAAAGAAAAAGGTCTCTCATCACATGGAAATAAAATTTACAATGATAAGGATATATAATAACATATCCCAACATTTGAAAATTTAAATTTAAAGACATAACATAAACAAATTCTTTGACTAAAAGAGTACGGTGAAAGGTTCCCTTACAAATTTGGTAACTTACGAAACATTCACCACATGAATGAAGGATCATACAATAAAGATGTAAATACCCATAAATTAAAGTATATTATAAAAATAATACAATCAAGGTAAGTACATACACTACACAAATGAAAATAGTGGCAAATATAGCATGAATCTCATGGGAATAAAAAGTGAGATGAAAATCCCTAACCTCAAGTACGACTTATCTTGTATGTTCCTTGTTCTTCTGGGATAATAAACTTAAGTTAATTTATAATTTATTAAGAAATTTTTTCAAATTTATTATTCCTTTTATATCACTTATTACCTTTCTGTAAAAATTAGTTAATTATTTGAGTTCATATCGGACATTTTGTCAATGTTTGGAACGTGAGTCAAAAATGAACTTATTATAATTACAAATTGTCCATGTGGTCAAAAGATTATTATCTAAAGAATAATATTAATGATTTAAATATCATATATATCATATATATCCAGTATATATATTTATTTATAATATTACATAACATTTGGAGATAAGAAATGAAATTCACTGTTCATGGAGACGGTAAGCCGCACGTACGCATGAACGCTACTTTCATTTGTATTTCATATTTAATGGAATGAAAACTTAATGATACATAGGTATATTATAATTCCATTATAATATAATATTCTATATATATTACATAATTTCATAATTCCATCCTTTATATGTTCCATCTATGTCATGAACGAATCATATCACCTTGAGGGGGTTGTAGTCTGCACTTCCTCAAATGAAATTATCGTGTTTACACATACTGGAAAGCATAAAGGTATGTTTGTAAATAAAAATCACAGAATAATAGAGAAACAATAAACACAATATATATCATATATAAATATAGTGTCATCATAATGGCCACAATGAGACGTGGTTGGAGAAAATTGAGCAATCATCGTTTCGTGAGGCAGTAGTTCACCATCCACAGAAACAGTATGTTCTTTACCCATTAGACGGAGGTGTGTGTAAGTCTAGTTAGAATAATTCTCATAAAAAACCTAGTATATTGAGGATACCATTGTTGTTATGTAAAAAAATAATTAAAATAGCATAGGTAGTGAAGAAGTAAAATAAATGAAGAGAACTTGATGGAAAATGTTACCTTTAAATCAGTCAACTCCCTTTGGTTTAAACCAAAAGGCTTTCTTAAAGTGACTTATTCATAATGTAAGGAATCTATGAGGAATATATGTATGTATGGATCTTAATTGGGAAGAGTTTGGATGATCCATGGTGTTTGATAGGTGTGAGTAATGGGTTAGAGGTGGTGGTTTTTTATAAGGGGGAGAAGGGGCTCTTTAGGAATGTTTGAAAATGTTATTTTATTATTAAATTATCTTCAGTTTGAAAAGGTAAAAAACTCATTAAATTAAAATATAGGATGAATATTGTTTGAAATAAAATCATCCAATAAGAAATTTATAGGTTTTGGATATTTTACTAAATTTTATAATCCTATTTATTTAAATCATTAATTAATAAGGTAATCACTGACTCATCATTGTGTCGTAAATAATTTTATTTATTTGATGTATAAAAATTATAAATAAAATATCATGATGTAAGTTTTTTTTTATTTTAAATTAATATTTATAGTTTAATAGATAACTTATATAACCCCATGTAAAAATTGATTTATTAGAAGATATATGTTTATGTCATTTTTGTCTTTACTTTAAATTAATTAATATAAAGTGTCATTATCACTCCCAAGTGGCTCCATGGGATCATAAAATTGACCAAAGGATGCCCATGGTAGGAAATATATTAACCAGTATGATTAGGACACATGTTAGGGTAATTTAATTTTATTATTATAATATTTTGTTACCCTTATTTACCAGATTTACCCTTTAACCATGGTAAATAAAATATTTACTGAAGTAAATATTCATAATGTCTAAAAAAAAGTTACCTATTTACACAATTTGGGCCTTTTGATTCCAAATATGGAATCCATTTTTTCAAATTCAAAACACATAATTGGAAAAAATTAATTTAAAATTAATTTCTGTTGTCAAAATAAAAAACATGTTTTTAAGTAATAATAACTATCAAAAGATTGACACTTGTTTATGTTCAATTTCAAAGTGAAATTACTTCAAATGACCTAAATTGGATTAATTGGTAAAAATATAATCTAATTAAACTTTAAACCCAATTAAAAAGATAATCTAACCATATAAATAAACTATATTAAAAAGTATTTTTGAATTAAAATACAGTATTTTTCACTATTCATTAAAAAAAATGAACATTATCAGAAAAATACCAAAATCTCATCCAAAGTAAATTTTTATGTCCCAATTATAAAAGAAGAATTTTATTTTGTCAAATGGAACATATAAAAGTGACAATAACTAGATTTGAAATGGGTTTACCATCAAAAGGTTGTAAAATGACCTTTTAAAGAATATTAGAGTATTTCATGCTTAATATTGGATTCATTCTCATTTTAAGCCTATAAAATTTATCAGGTAAATGTAAAAATATTTAACAAACATGTGTAATCATATTGTAGTTAGTTCTGTTCATTCCCGCCAATACAATGGCTATATGTTAACTACCATTTAAAATAATAATATTATATTAATATTTTTCAGTATAACTCTCAACGTTGTGTGCAACGTAAGATTTCAAAGAAACCGGTTGTTGTGTATCGGGTACTCCATCAAACATAGAATCCCCTTTAAAGTAAAATTAATATTTAATTAAAAAATATAAATATGAAAAATGTCATATTCTTTATTTACCTGGGATGTTACATCCTTCCCCCCTTTCGGAAATCGTGTCCTCAAAATTTTAAAATTGGGCTTGGAAACTTCTTTGAAAGGCCCACATCGGAAAAAGATTCAATAAAAAAAATTACTTTAAAGGAAAGAAAGAGAAGTACAAAGGTCACTTGAGATATCACATACTATGATTCCATGAAAACATGGATATTTAATAGAAACTAACCATTATGTTCTGATAGAGAGTAATAGAAAACATGATCTGGAGAAAGTAAACAATTTGAAAACCATAAACTTGTGATGGGTTAAACGGTCTTTGATTCCCCAGTAGGAAAAGTTAACAGACAATGTTTTTATTTTAAGTTACCTTTCATAAAGTTGAGGAAATTATTTATGATCTTAACTAAAAACATAATGAAACATGCTTACTTTTCATGTAGACTTTCATCCTTTACTAAATTTCTACCACAAACTCATATTTTCTACAAATGATGAGTATTCAAATTGACTTTTTCACATTAAAAGTTCTAGAATAAACTTATATAGAATCACATAATTCAAAAAATATGAACTATATATTTCACATGTCTTTAGACATCAACTAAAACCAAAATGGTTAGTACGAGATCAGATAATCCCCAAAAAGGATAATCTTTTATAAAAAGAAAAACTACTCTTAATCTCAAAAGTTCAACAAACAATACCCAAGTTTCAAAAAAGACCATTCAATACACAATTGTCCTTAAAATTATTCAAAATAATCCAAACTAATTTGGAAACACAAAACTCAGAAGAATTTAATCACATATTCTTACATAGAAAATCTTAACATTTATCTCCAAATAACATAGACTACTCTTAAAGTCTCATATTGAAGTGTAATTAACCTAATCAAATATTATTTATGATAGGTTAATCATTTAAATAAATAACCCAAATCACCATATGTCCACAATAAAAACATACATCTTTTCAAAATAAAATTTTAACCATTACTCCACAAATGAGATCTCATAGTATTCTATTTCCATTAAGCATATAATGTTCAAAAAGAGCAAACATCTTCCAAAATAACCTTTATATCTTAATCACCAAATCATTTTCCTATATTAAGGATATCCATTTGATAAAACATAAGTTCCCAAAATCAACTTATTCCTGATCCAAAAAAAATCATTTAACTAAAAATATTTAGTCATACTAACCAGGGACTTCACGTAGTCCAGTGGTAGGTGATGTACCCTTATCTCCCTTAAATTGTGGGTTTGATTCCCATAGCCTTGCCGGACGCGATAGTTTCTCTCCCATATTATGGGTTTTACTTTTTATAAAACTCAAAAATAACCCTTACATGTTTTAACCTCAAAGGTTTTCTTATACCTTTTATTTTCATCCCAACACATTAAGACCTCGACATCTTAATTCGTGAAGCCATATATATATTTTTCTTTTTTTCACCTTCATATGATAAAATAAAACTATTCCTAATAGAAAGAAAACCATACCTTTAACATGTTGTCCATATGGTTTCATCTTCATCTTGTTCATGTATTTAGAAGGTCCATGCATTACAATAATGATTTATAGATCCTTCAGAATCATTTTCTTCCTTCATCCAAATACCCCTTGAACAGCTTGGTTCATATGGGTGTTTATAGAAAAATAGTTTCAAAAAATAATCATGTATGACATATAATTTCAAAACATCTGATAAAACATGATTTTTATAAAACTATCGGACTGAATTTGAGTTGAAACTTTAAATCAATAGTCCTTTTAAAATACCATAAGTATATTTTGAGAGACTATATTATAAAAGCAAATATAAATAGATTGTATAAGGGTCTCCTTATTCATCACCTTTTTTAAAATCATAATATTTTTCAAAATATTGAGATAAGGTAAAATATTTGAAAATGCCTTGATAGTATTTACCTTTCTTGAAAATATGAGAATATGTTGAAAATAGGATTTGATTAAATACAACCCATGATCCATGATGATATCGAGGTATAGTAGAGGTGTTTGATATCTCAAACAACTGTTGCAAGTGAGTTGTATGATAGAAAAAGTTTTAAAATCATATGAACAAGAATTTGAAATAATTATTGCAAGCATGTCATTAGGGAGAGATAGGAATGTTGTTTGAGATCCTCCTCCTTCCATTTGTAACTGACTTACCTTGATTTGAAAAAGTTATAAAACATGGATTAAACTGAAATAATAGACATAGGTATTAACCATGTGTTTAACAAAAATTCTTAATCCCTAAAGTTCTCAAAACTGACCTCTGATACCAACTATAAAGACCCGACCTTAAACATTACATAATCTTGAATTAAGTTAACAATACACATTGAGGATCTTTTCAGGTTTAGAGATCTAGAGAATTAGGTCATAACATATACATAACAACTTGAATATTACATGTAGACACTTCTACTCAGTATATATTTTTTTCATAAAATAAAAACTATTTAAAAAAGATTCATGTCTAGTTCTATGTTTTAGACAGCATTACTTTTCCTTGATCTCATCCTTGACCCTATTCCACTTTATGTCCTATGAAAAAAAATTCAAAAACATGGGATGGGCATAAAAATCTCAGTAAGGGATACAAAAATAAGGAAAAATATTAGTTTTTTAAAATAACAATTAAAACATGAATACCTTATCATATGTAATAATTTTCACCTTTAGGAAGTAGTAAATACTCTTCACTGAATAAAAGATCATTGCTTACCCTTTTGTAACCAAAAGATTACCATAAAACCCATAGAAAGCACACATAACATATATAGGTAACTTGAGACATAATCATACTTAAATGGAATAACTATACGGTCGACTTCCACACATATCACTAAATGGAATATCTATATGGCTGACTTTCATACCCAATGCATTGGAGGTTATAACATAACCACCCGTCCTGGTTTATCACGGCACCACCCATCATTTGGTTTATCATGTAACCACCCATCAAATGTCCAAGTTCCATTATAAATCATAACACACAAAACAAGTATAAAATAAAGATAACATTTCCACATTTCAATCACAATATATCATTTCAAGAGAGTGACGTAATCAATGCTTTATCAAAACCATTTTCAAAACCATTTAAAACATTTAATAAAGAGATTTTTTAATCAAAGTGACCCATGAAAATTTTAAACATTTAAAGGTATTAACATTTTAAAACATTAATGTTCATATAAATAAATCCTTAAACCCATTTTGAAAATATGGACATTAATGAGAAATATTTATTAGAATAAATCTTTAAAAACAATATTTTAGTTAAGGAGTTCTTAACCAAATGAGAGATGTTTGAATACAAATAATTAAGGAATAAAATTTAATCAAAACTTTATAATATCATGAGAATAAAGGTATTCATGATATAATATTTCAAAGGACAGTATATACACCATATAAAAGTGAATTGGCACATAACAACAATGAAGTCTCAATGGAATGTAAATTGAGACGAAATCCCATATAAAGACGGTATCCTTAGATTAAGGATAAATAAATTACATAATTATATATGAAAAATATAAGTACACTTAATATTATTGGATATTTAGTGTAAATAAATAAGAGTAAATTCATACATGTTCTTTTAAAAACAAAACCAATGACTTGGATGTTTAACTCAATGAATGGAAATTGAGTTAATATTACCCTTATCAAGTTCATATCAATGACTTGAGAAATTATCAATGGAGTGATTATTTGTATCAAAAGTATATCAAAACAAAGAGGAGTGGAAATTATTACATAAATATATAAATATTGATTACACACATAATCATATCATGACATAATCAAGAAGTATAAGATTAACCCAAAGAATGGAAATTAGGTTAAGAAGTTCCCTTATGAAAATTCAGCAGCCTAATGGTGTCAATTAAAAATTCAGAAAATGAGTTGATGAGATAAAAATGGTCTCTCATCACATGGACATAAAATTTACAGAGATAATTATATATAAGAACATATCCCAACATTCTAAAATTGTAATTTAAAGACATAACATAAAAGAATTCTTTGACTAAAAGAGTGTAGTGAAAGGTTCCCTTACCGATTTGGTAACATACGAAACATTCACCATATGAAAGAAGGATCATACAATGAAGATGTAAATAACCATAAATTAAATCATATTATACAAATAACACAATCATGGGTAGTAAATACACCACACAAAAGTAAATAGTGGTAAATATAGCAAGAATCTCACAGGAATAAAAAGTGAGATGAAAACCCCTTACCTCAAATCTAACTTGTCTTGTATGTTCCTTATTCTTCCTGAATAATAAAATTTAGTTAAATTATAATTTCTTAAGAAAATTTTTAAAATTTATTATTCCTTTTATATCACTTATTACCTTGCTATAATAATTAGTTAATTATTTTAGTTAATATCGGACATTTTATCGATGTTCGGAACTTGAGTCAAAAATGAACTTATTATAATTACAAATTGTCCATCTGGTCAAAAGTCTTTTATATCTAGAATAATATTCATTATTTAAATATCATATATATCATATATATCCAGTATATGTATTTATTTATAATATTACATAATATTTGGAGATAATAAATGAAATGCATCGTTCATAGAGACGGTAAGTCGTATGTACGCATGAACGCTACTTTCATTTATATTTCCTATTTAATGGAATGAAAACGTAATGATATATAGGTATATTATAATTATATTATATTATAATATGATATATATGTCACATAATTTCATAAATCCATCCTTTATATGTTCCATGTATGTCATGAACGAATCATATCTCCTTGAGGGGTTGGTAGTCCGCACTTCCTCAAATGAAATTATCGTGTTTACACATATTGGAAAGCATAAAGGTATGTTTGTAAAAATAATCACAGAAGAATAAAGAAAAAATAAACATAATATATATCATATATAAATATATTTCCATCATAATGGCCACTATGAGAGGTGGTAAAAGAAAATTGAACAATCATAATTTCGTGGGGCAGTGGTTCTCCGTCCACAGATTCAGTATATTCTTTACACATTATATAGAGGTGTGTGTGACTGTAATTAGAATAATTATCATAAAACCATCCTTTTATATTGAGTATACAGGTTTTTTTATTTAAAAAAAGAATAAAAATAGCATAGGGAGTGAAGAAGTAAAATAAAAGAAGAGAACTTGATGGAAGATGTTACCTTTAAATCGGGTAACTCTCTTTAGTTTGAACCAAAAGGCTTTCTTGAAGTGCCTTATTCCTAAGGTAAGGCTTCTAGGAGGAATAGTGGGATGTAGGGAGATTAATTTGGTAGATTTTGGATGAGAAAATGGTCTTTAGAGGTGTGAGTAATGGGTTACAGGTGGTGGATTTTTATAAGGGGGAGGAGGGGCTCTTTAGGAATGTTTGAAAATATTATTTTATTATAAACTTATATTTGATTTGAAAAGGTCAAAAACTCATTAAATTCAAAGATAAGATGACTATTGTTCGAAATAAAATCATACAATAAGAATTGGATAGGTTTTGGATATTTTACTAAATTTTATAATCTCATTTATTTAAATCATTCATTAATAAGGTAATCACTGCATCATCATTGTGTCATAAATAATTTTATTTATTTGATGTCTAAAAATTATAAATAAAATATCATGAAGTAGGAAATATTTTTATATTTAAAATTAATATTTATAGTTGAATATATAACTTATATAACCCCATTTAAAAATTGATTTACTAGAAGATATATGTTTATGTCATATTTGTCTTTACTTTAAATCAATTAATATAAAGTGTCATTATCACTCCCAAGTGGCTCCATGGGGTCCCAAAATAAACCCAAGGATTCCCATGGTCGGAAATGTATCAACCAATATGATTAGTACACATGTTAGGGTAATTTAATATTATTATAATAATATTTTTTTACCCTTATTTACGAGATTTACCTGTTAACCATGGTAAATTAAATATTTACTGAAGTAAATATTCATAATGTCTAGAAATAAAAGTTTCCTATTTACACAATTTGGGCCTCCTGATTCCAAATATGGAATTAATCATTCCAAATTCAAAACACATAAGTGGCATAAATTAATTTAAAATTAATTCATGTTGTCAAAACAAAAAGAGTTTTTTAAGTAATAATAACTATCAAAAGATTGTCACTTGTCTATATCCAATTTCAAAGTGAAATTACTTCATCAAAAGTAAATTTTTTTGTCCTGATTCTAAAGATTAATTTTATTTTGTCAAATAGAACATATAAAAGTGACAAAAACTATATTTAGAAAGGGTTCACCATCAAAAGGTGCTAAAATGACCTTTTAAATAATATTAGAGTATTTCATGCTTAATATTGGATTCATTCTCATTTTAAGCCTCTAAATTTTATCGGGTAAATGTAAAAACATTTAAAAAACATGTGTAATCGTATTGTAATTAGTTCAGTTCATTCTTACTAATACAACAGCTATGCATTAACTACCATTTAAAATAATAATATTATATTAATATTTTTTAGTATAACTCAACATTGTGTGCAATGTAGGATTTCAAAGAAACCTGTTGTTGCGTATCGGGTACTCAATCGAACATAGCATCCCATTTAAATTAAAATTAATATTTTATTCACAGATATAAATATGACAATTTTCATATTCTTTATTTACCCGGGATGTTACAATATATGTAATAAATATAGTGATTATTTATTTCTTAATGTGTTATAGTTCGATATATGTTTTTATTTGGAAGTTATAGGGTTGTGGATTCTACAACTATTTTTTTAAAAATCGATATATAGATATGGTTTAAACTGTCACCATATATGACAAATTATCATGTAATGGTTGTTTAAAACTCCACAATTTATGGTTGATATTTGTTTTGTGGCAGTTTTTTGGTTTTAACTGCAGTTTCACCTCCTAAAAAATGACTATGATATAGAGGTGGTTAAAACCGCTGCTATCATTTAAACATTTTCTAGAATGTGAAAAGCCAGTAAAACTAAATAAACTTCCTCTAAAAAATATTATATGATGGTATCCAGAAACCACCACTAAATGAAAAAAACTGACAAGAGTTTAATGCCAATGTGAACATTAGCAGTGGTTTTTGGAAACTGTTTTAGAATCATATAGCGGCATTTTAAACCACTATAAAATCAAAAATTAACCACCACCATATGTCAATTTTGATGTAGTGTATGTAACATTTACTCCCATATCTAATCAATTTCTATGATTCATGGTTTTTTATCAAAGGCATATAATCATTGAATAAAACATTATTGTCTCTGTAGTCCATCGTAGATTGATAAAATTAATTCCAATCTATACCCATGATGATATCAAAATATACTATGTCCAGTTTAGTAAGATTTCCAGAAAAGACCATCCCACTGATTAAAATAATAAGAATGTTGTAAATCATGGTTTCTATAATACTTCCACCTTGAGTCTTAAAAAAAGTATTATATTAATTTCATGAGGTAATATTACCAATTTAATTGAAAAATTATTAGAAATAAATTAACTTATAAGATCCAGAGTCAAACATGGTATTCAGATAATTCAAATATACAAGTAACATACCTATCACCAATTCATATGATGGACCAACATAAATTGTATTATTAACTAATGAGTTTTACACATCCTTTTTATTTTGATCTTGATGATTTATAGCCTATGTTACTAATTTTGGGAACACATTAGAATTAACCAAACTCACAGAATCTAAATTACCTCAACATTGGGTAGTTATTGGCTACCAAATTCTTTGGCTCTTTAGGATTTTTTTCCATGCAATCACAGTATATATGGGTAAACATTCCACATTAGTAACACTTACCAGATTTTAAAATTCATTCTTTAGGTTTTTTATCACACTTACCACAATATGGTAACATCATTTTATTTACATTTAAATTTATTTTTTGTATGTTTACTTGTCACCTTCCATCTTGAATTCTTATTACATTCCTTATCACAAGGCATATAAGTTTCAAAACATTCCATATTTACATTTTCATCACAACTATCAACTTTCTCATAGATTTTAAAGATTCATGTGGAAAAATATCCACATATAATTTTTTTTAAAATCTTGAGTAAAATATATTAATTTTACTATAAATGTTCTGAAGAAAATCGAATATATATATGGTTAGTCTTATAAAATGGGAACAATAAGTGAATACATAATCTTTATATTTTTTCCTCAATTCTAAGAATTTTTTTTAATCCCGAGTCTAACAACCATATGGAAATATTTCTCTCAAAAAATAACCTTAAGTGTTTCATATTTTATGGCATCAAGATCATCTCTCTATCACTCTCGTATTCTCAGATGAAGACCATCATCGATCAGCTTCGGTATAAAAATAATAAATGGTAAGAGTTAACTTTTGAAATTTTGAATATCCCATGAAACTATATATATTCTAAAGAGCATTGATTCATCCTTTAGATAACATAGTATTAGATAATCCACTGAAATATGGGTGATAATTCACCATGGAATTCTCCACTATAAACATGTTCCATTATGATAGATTGGGTTCATCTCTAGAATAGATAATCATACCATTTTTGTCGTGTTTACACTAATATATTACAAAAAACTATTAACATCCATTTCCAACAATCTCAGGATACTGATTTGGATGGATCTTTTCCTCTCGGTGCCTACCCATTACCACTTCCCTATTTCCACTATTGAAATCCATTCTGAACATAAATATTTTATATTAAGAAACATATAAATATTAAAATTATATATCATTTAAATTTAACCATAATGTAAAATATTTTAAGGGAATTTTATTAAAATTATCATATCCTGTAAATTTATCTAAATAGTCCTCTGATACTAGCTATATGGTCCCATCCTTAAAAATTTAAAAATATTAACTATTATATAAATAATCCATTCTCTTACATTTGATGATATTTTTTATTTTAGTGTTTTAGATAATTAATTCATAACTCATACATAACAAAAATATATAATAAAAAATGGACACTCTTGATTTGTATCAATTTTTTCCACCATATAAAACTTTTAAAACAAAACATGATTTATTTTCGTGAAAACATATTCATGAATTTAACTTGAAATTTTCCTTTCCCTCATTTTTCCTTAAATAATATGATTTTTTTTAAAAAAATGTGGGATGACTATATGAATCTTACTAAGGTATATAAAAATAATAAAACCATTAGTCTATTGAAAAATATGAAATCCCATGAAAAAAAATCTTACAAACATTAATTTTTACCGAGAAACAGAATTATCAATCTTTTAAAAATAACATTCATATTAAATTTTGGAAAAAAATATTCTATGAAAATTAATTCCTTGAGAAATAATTAAATAGAAACTATAAAAACCCATCATAGAACACTAAAAAATTGTAATAACTATACGAAAAACTTCCAATATAATTATTCGGAGAAAAAAATCATTACCCAATGTATTAAAGTGCATCTGGCCACATCCATTGTATAATATATATAACTATATCACCTTGTGATATCTAGGAACACCTATAGTAAACAATTTTCAAAGACAGTATAATGATAAAACATTTTAATCTTGAAACTTTTCAAAATAAAACTTTTCATAAATTCTTTTAAACTCGAATGAAAGTCACTTATGAAAATCAGAATAATTATTTCTTTTAAAACCCCATTTTCAATACCAAAATACGAATTTATTTTTAAAACCCATACTATATTCCAAAATAATAATAAAAAGGGAATGATAGATTTTATTTGAATAAAACCTAAAATATTATAACGTAATCCAAACATAAAATAATTTTTATGTTGGAATAATAGTCCTTGTCACCATATATGTTAAAATATAACATTCCTTTTTTATTTTTGCCAAAAATTTATGTATAAATCACTTAAAAATATTCCTTTTAAAACCCAATAAAATTATGAAAAACGTGACATAAAATTTCCATTATAAATAACTTTTTGATATATAAAAACACTTCTAGAAACAGTTTAAAAAAATAGACATGAATGAGAAAGTTAGTTTGAAGGAAACATTTAAAAGATGTTTTTAAAATAAACTTCGCTTGTCACATTGAAAATATTTGAATCATAAGACCCATGAAAGAACAATACTAAAAAACATTAAATACCCTTAAAATAGATGTTTTCATGATAAAAAATTTCAATAGGTAATTATATACACCTTGTAAAACTATAAAGGTGCACAAAATCAAAATATGTCTGAATGAAAGGAAATTGAGATGAAGTCCCTTATATTTATACTGAAGTGTCAGGTGTGTCTTCATCTTCATGAATAATAAAATTATTTAAATTATTTAAATTATTTAATAAAATTATAAAATTCATTATTACTTTTATTTAACATAATACTATGTTATATAAGATTACCTATTTAATTAAGTTTAAATTGGGTGTTTTAATGATATTTTTCATATGTGTAATGAATTACTACAATAGGCTGACCATTGGTCAAAATAAGTCATTAATCAAAATTCATTGAATAATTATCATGAAATATTTATCATATTAGTACAAAATTTTTACTTTTTAAAAGCAATACTTAATGATGGTTATGAAAAACGTACTATGATAGGATCATTGAGATGGTAAGTCATACATATTCAAGAGTAACGTTTCTATTTTTCAATGATTATTACGGAAAGTAGGTATGAATTATTATATATTTCAATAGATAATAATATAATATATATATATATAATATTTTTTATATAAATATAATTATTCATATCATTTATTTTATTTAGTTATGAAAACATCACATCGATTCGTGGAGGTGGTAGTCCACACATCCATGAACGACATTATCATTTTTCAATATAAGAAATAAAATGATATATAATCATTTAAGAATGGAAAATATGACATGAAAATTATTATTTCACTTATATCACATATATTAATTAATATTATCCTTATTACATTGCATGTAAATCATTAGTGATAAACGAATCACATCATTTCATGAGGAGGTAGTCTGTTGTACACATGATTGACATTATCGTATCCCCCATGGAATGGAAATTAAGTATTTAAATGTGATATAAAAACACCCAAATTATAAATTAGTTAAAAATAATATATATATATATATATATATATATATAATTTAAATATATCATTATAATAATCTTTGAGAGTCTATGATGGAAAAAAAATTATATCGATTTGTGATGCGGTAGTCTTCTACACAAACGAATGATGATTTCATATACCATTTGACGGAAGTGAAGACATATTTTGGTTCTTACATTAAAAAATATATAATTATATTTTAGATACTAGTGTTTTTATAAATATATAATTTAATACAATTTAAAGGAGTTGGAAAAATAAATAAAATAAAGACGCTCTGTTTAGAATAAGACATCTTATTCGAGTAACCTCCTTAGGTAGGCACAAAAAGTATTCATATGATTGGTTTATGATCAAACTGAGGGATATGGGTATTTTTTTAGTTATTTTAGGAATATATTTGGGTGTTTATTGTCTTATCTAAAGGTCTTTAAAGGTGTGAATTAGAGTGAAGAGGGGGTGGTATTTTAGAAGTGAGGTGAGTGGCAGAGTTGTAAATTTTGAAAAAAAGGTGTAACCAAATGTTTCACATGACACAGGGACAAAAAATGGTCAATTATTTATATTTATACATGATTAGGTATAAAAATGGTGATAAAATAGATTTTTTCTTAAGTTATTAGTCCATTTGACCCTTATGTTTTTAGTTTAACCTCCTGTAAATGCGTTTATACCTTAATCACAATTATTAATTTTTACTATTTTGAGTATTAATTATCATAAAAATTTAAGATAATCCTATTGGATAATATAAATTATTATGATTCAAAATATTTAATCCATTTACCAAATAAAATTCATATTATTAGAAAGTTTTAATTTAAAACAAAGCTCACATGTGACGAAAAATCGTGCTTTCAAGAAGTGTGTTTTTTGAGAAAAAGATGATTTTATATTAACTCTATGAAAAATAATAATAGTGTTATGAATTTAAATTTAAATTATTAAATTTATAATATATAAATTTATTTAAATTAAATCATAATTATGTATTATCTTAATTAATTAAAATAGAGTAACATTATGCATTTCAAAATAATTTTAAAATTAAATCCCACTTTTAAACCCAAAAATAAACTTATAAAAAATCCAATAATTTGTTGACTCAAAAGTAATTAATAATATTATATATAAAAAAATATTACTTAGTTTTATTTATATAATATTTATAAAATAATGTTACTTTTAAATTACTTAATTTATTTAGAAGAAAAAAACATTTTTTTAACAGAAATCAGTATTTTTCATTATTCACTAAAAAATCAAAATTTCATGAAAAATAAAAAAAATTAAAATTTTGTTAATTTTAATATTTTGATTTCAAAAATATAATTAATTTTTTAGAAAATAAAATAAAATAATTTTTAATTTATTCATTCAATTAAAAAAGATATTATAAATTCTTTTAATTAAATCTCTTTTGTTTTTGATTTAAAAATTACTAAATATTTTTATAAATAATATAAATTTTTAAATAATATTAATAAATAGGAAAATTATTTTTCCAAATAATTAAATAGGTTTCTAAAAATATTTAAAAATTATTATTAGTCAACTAGAAACCCAATTCCATCCTTTAACCATTTCATACATTAAAAACATTAACCAATACGTAACCCATATCAAAACCACAATGAATCCATTTTAAAATACAAATATCAATTAATAACATAAACTAAAACTATGAAATAACCAGATACATATAGCCAAAATTTGTAAAAAAAATTACATTAAAAAAACCAATTTTAAGGAAAACATAGGCAAACCTGGAAAATGACCACATTCTGTTTACTTCAAAACACACACATCGAAACACGTGATTTAAAAAAAATTGTATCATCAATAATTCCAAATAAGGAAAAAATAAAATTTAAAAATCACATAAAAACCATAATAATTTAACATATCAACCATTCAATGTAATTAAAAAATCCAAAACTTGGTGATACTATGAAATTTAATGATGAAATCCATGATTTATTATCCATCTGGGGTTCAAAAATCCCAAATTTTTGAAGACCTAAATAAAACCAAAAATTCCATTCCAAAATAACTCAAAAAAACTTATTTAGTTTTTCTATTGAGATATATGAAGATAAAGAGGATATGAGAAGATATTGAGGTCCTTACCATATATTATATGATAAAACCCACCATGATCCATGTGGGATAAGGAGATTATGAGTTAATGAATTTCCAAAATTCCCCTAAAATCATTCAATGGTTCATAGCGTTTTTTGAGGAAATAAATGGGATTTAAATCCCCAAAATCTATTAAAAATGAGGGTTTTAGGTGGGATTTTATGTTAGTGTGTAGAACAAATTCAAGGTCTCTAGTGACTATACAATAACCATGAAATAATTAATATCCTAAAATGTTTACCATTATTTTTTCTAACTAAATAGTCCCTAGATACCTTTTAGTTTCCGTGAAACCACTATTGCCTACCCCTTCCTCAATACCCAGTCTACTATAAGACAAGTAATGATCATCATGACTATGTTCCAATAATGTTACACCTAAAAACCTTAAAAATTACCCCATATTCAACACAGGAACCCCAATATCTCATATATTTTGAATATAACTCTTACATACGTCCAAAAAACCCCTACAATACTCCCCACCATTTAATGACCCATAATAAAAATGTTACATTTATTCCTTATTGGTGAGATGTTGGTCTAACTCAATAATAATCAAGGAATAACTCTATATTATCTTCTCATGTATTGTAATGTGATTTATAAAATAAAAAGTGGGATAACTATATATTGTAGCTTCATCCCTTTTCCATCTTTGATATGAACAATCTTCTAAAAATATGTTTCATGAGTGTCTATCTTGACTTGACCCAGATGATGAAATTATGAAAATGTTGGTAAATATATACACATAAAGGATATGTAAAACACAAAATTTATTTTACTATGAAAAAGGTATTGGATATCTCCTTCAAATAGTGAACCACTAGATACTCATACTATTAATCTTTTAATTCATATGTTATTGTGACCGAAAATATCATACCACAACATCTAATTCCAAAATGATGGAATTTTCCCTCTCACCTCATGTGTGAAGCTTGGTTGAACCATGTAATAATTACCAAATTATCCCCACATAGACTATAATTTCATAATCCCCCATAAAACCATGAAATAAAAACTATTTTTTAACCAATAACTATATGGAGTATCCTTTATTTCTAAAATGCTAAGGTTTTTCCCCATATGATCAAAAATCATGAAAGTAGGAAGTAAAATCATTTTTCCAAAACATAGTGTCACTATACAATCCAAAATTGATACATAACTAAAATTATTAAAATTTAATTAAAATTAAAGTGTTTTCATATTAACTATAGAATATACTCATGAAAAAATCTCAAACTATCCATTACATTCTATGGTATGTTACAGACTAATATTTTTTCAAAATCAAAAGAAGTTATCCAAATCTCTCACTATGTGTGTCCTACCTACCAAATCATGAATTCTAGTCAGATATAAAATTATATTATTAAAAATACCAACAAGAAAAAAACCATTATATAATAATCTTCTCCATTTTAAGCTCTTAAAAGCTTAGTGGTACCATATCACTATTCTAGTAAATCCCAGTTGATCACCATTAGGGGTCTAGAACCTCTCTCTATAACTTTGATAGGATGTGATCCCAAAATGTACTTCTTTATTATATAATGATGAATCATACATATTTGATATCTTATTATGTTATTATTTCTAATGGTAATTTTATTCCCCCTATATATTAAAATTTTAATTTAATCTTTAATCACATTTAAGATAAAATTCTTGGTTAGTATTTCATGTTTACCCATTCTTTCCATGTATCATATTCACAACCAGAATCTGATATCATTCTGATTTAAAAATATACACAAAACCACTATTATATAATTGTTCTCCACTCCACTTCCCATTAAATTAATGATTATTTTACTAGTTTAATAACGTTTATATATTTTTTTATACTCCATACTACCTTTTTAATATCGCGCACATATAAAAAATTCCTTATAACCAAATATTTTGAAAATCATGATTATTTTCATGTTATATCTACAATGGAATGTCTTTACATCTTTAATATTTTTTAATAATAAATTATCACATCATGTGGTTCACTACCCTTTTTAGTTACCAATGATAGTTACCTAAATTTATATCCATCAGAAAATTCATTCTCCTACATCATTCCCTGATACGAAATATCCTCACTGTATGAATCAAAAAAACTGAATAAAAACCATGGAAATACTTTGGTTCAATACTATGATTCATATATATAAAAACCTTAATTACCAATCTTGGATCCACTTAGTCCTTACCGAAACCATCCATTTCTATATTTCCCTTTTTTTTAATTTCCCACATAATTCTTCTATCAATTAAATTATCTCTTGAATCTAGTATATATTAGGATCCTCATCATTAAAACCTTATAATTATATTATTTAATCCTTAACTCATGTTCCATGCTTATTATAATTCTACATGGGACTCCTATATACCTATACCAACAATTATACATTGATGTCCCTCTAAGAATATTTATATATCTCACAGTGTGAAACTCATTTGGTTCCACATAGAAAAGGTATAAACTATCGATACCATTCTACTATATCCCAACATTATACCATTAGTATATATTATGATTAAATTCACTATAAATGAAACATAATGTATAATTCTTGATATTATATATAAGGAATTAAAACCATAAACATCTCAATATATTTATTATCCACAAAAAATTATATTCAGCGATTATGGTTAATTATAAGTCTAATGTATTGAAGAACCAAACCAACCATCCATATTCCTATGATTTCAATTGTACCATTTTTAAAAGCCCCAAATCTATAAAAAATATCCATACTCACTCTGAGAATCTGTTATTGTATTATTATAATGTTTTAAATACATATATGAACTTTCTGATACAAATTACTTCACATACTAACATGAAAATAAATGTATCATGATGTATTGTATTATTACCTTCAAAATCATTCCAATTTTGTTCCATCTTTCTATAGGTCATCCAAAAACCCCATCACCAGATATGTGTGACCATTTCTCTAGTATCCCATGAAATATATATCATTACACCAAAACATCATGGAAACTAGATGGTCCCTAATATTTCACCACAAAAAATTCATGATAAAATCCTTGTAAATAAACCATTTACCATATAGAAACTAAATCATATAGAAACATATAATGTAGACATATGACAATAGGCATGAAAGATGTTATTAATTTCCAAAAAAACTCAAAAATTTATCCTTAGTATCAGTATTCCCCGTTACAATATTAAAAAATATATACCATAAATGTAAAAAAACTATTCATGGTTTTATAATCCCATTATATGTGTTCTCCAACATTCCAAAATTTTAAATTTAACTAAAATAATAAATACATACACATAATATATTACTTGTAAGGTTTAATCACATTGAACATAAGCTACTAGTACCTTTTAACACATTTTGAGTCCATACCTCCTTAAATAGATTACCCACTAACACAGAATCATTCTTTTTTGGGAACAATTATAAGCAAATAAACCAATATATTCATATTCAAAACCATGTTTAAACATATATTAAAAACCCCTCTTCCCAAATAAAACATTTTTTAAATATTTATTTCATGGAAACCCTTTTCATATCTATTTCATAATCAAAGGATATTATTATCTAAAAATTATGAAACTAAAATACCTTTCCAATATATAAATTTATATAAGTTTAATGAAGAAAAAAATATCCTATGACAATGGAAAATCATCCCCATTGATTTTAACTAATTGATAAGTAATTCTTCAATGAATTTAGTACTGTTAACATCCCGGGGACTCATGGTTTACTAAAAATATGGTATATATGCAAATATAAAACAAAATGAGGAAGCCAAAAAAATTATATCACAATGAAAACCACCAAAATGAAAAACAAATCCCAATTATAACATTCTAACCTAAATAATAAACCTTATACTTCACTAATATCATGTAAAACTTTTATCTATACATTTGGGAATAACCTGAATCTCCAAATGCTTGAATTGAATGATGATGGTTTAAAAAACACTATTGGGTGATTGTTTAAAATATTAGAGTAGCTCTAACTTTCCCCATCCTTCCTATAAATCTAGAATTATTTGTTTCTAAATTGGAAATCTTTATCCTGTATTGTTTGAAAAAATGCAGTTAAATAAAAATTAAAAATGGTTTTAAATAATCCATGATGAAAACCACATTAAATAACCCTTCAAAATTTATATAAAAGTACAAATATTCATAAATAATTAAACACTCTTCCATTAATAAATATGGATTCAAATTAAAATCATTATGTGGATCCCTCAAATGACTCATACATGCCACCAAACCCCAATGAGTTATCCCCTCATTAGGACTCCACACTGGTTATATACTATTTTGGACAATGGGTAAAACCACCTCATACGTGATTTGTAAAACATTCAATTTACTCATCCACTATGCATAATGAATAGGTGGTGTATACTCAACCCTACGAGATTACTCCAATATGGATAGTGAACCTATGAAGAAGGAAAATCCTTTATTCTTTAATGATATACATTAACACATTACCAACCCATGAAATTTTCTAAAAAATCAATATGTAATTAAATTATGGTCCAAAATAATAAACATAAGTAATAATGTTTTATAGACTCCCATAGTGTTAGAACCAATCTTAAAGCATAATCACAGTTCTAAGATCCAACACATGAATCTTGTGGAACAAATAAACACAAGGTATCCATTGACTATGAGTTCCAACCATGATTAGTGATCATCAAGTTTCTATATGATCAGGTACCCCCAAACCTCACCTTTTTCATAATAAGAAGATACCTACACCTAAGTAAGAGTGTCAACCACATCACCCATCCATTATTAGAAATTTCCCCACACCCAAGTTCTTGTTTATCAACTCATGCATATGAAAAAAAATATCAATTTTTATTATAAATAAAACCCCCTAAATTACATGGAACACAATTCCATGATTCAAAAAAAACATTTGATACCCAAAATTCTTATTTTTTAAAAAAGAACCACATACCCAAAAAATCATGAAATTATGATTATGAAAAAAAATACACAAAAACCCAAACCCATGATTTTTTAAAACAAAAATTTCAATATCATTATATAATTTTGATTTTGTAAATCCCTTTAATTAAAAAATTCTATATACAAGGAATATAATAAAATCAACCGACCTTAAATCCTGGGATTTCATGATATGAACTATGAAACCCAGGACCCAAGCCTAACTTTATGATCTAAAATTCTGAATATCCAAATCCTAGGGACAAACCTTTCCCCACTATAATTTGAAAAACCCTACTCTATAAGGGTATGCACTGAGAAAAATATAGAAAACAAGATATAAGAGTACTTAAGGGATTTCACCATATATATGTACACAAAATACACCATAAACCAAGAATAAAAGATCTATTAGGATGTAATTTCCCATTTTCTACAAAAAAACCCCTCTATGTTGAATGACATGAGTGAAAGATAAATAATGGTAGTGAGATCACCAAAATTTGATAAAAATGACGTTTCATTAGAAATTTTATAAGTCTGCACATCAAAAACACAAAATCAATGGGGATATGTGGTGAAAATGAAACAATAACTATCAAAAAATCATAGAATCTCACATTCTAAATTAATTATCTGGAGAAACAATCCAATGAATTTTAAATCCATGTTTCCTCCCTTATCCCTCTATTATGATCCACCTAGATATCATGCATTCTCTAAAAGGCCATGTTTCAACCATAAAGGCACTAAAACCCCCCACATTGCACCCACATTAGGTTTTGAAAACATAAAACATACATTAACATCAAATATAACCGTTAAATTCATCAATCAGGGATCTACTGTATAAATAATGGATTCAATTACATTTTCTTTATATTAATATAACAGGGTATGGATTTGTACAAGGTAAAACCATATAAAAAACGGACTATAATACCCTTTTTATTGTATTATTTTATAGTGAAAAAAATATTTTGTTTTTAAATGATTGTAAAAAATTGTAGCTTTACCATTTGTTTTATAATGTGTTTAGATTAGGATAAGAATAATCGGAGCTAATAAAAAATAGGTTGGGGATTTCTTTCCACATAACCATATATCACTCTATTTTGGTCAAGATACCTAAGAGGAGAAAATAATATGGATATAGGGACACCTCTTATAATGAAATTAGGTTCTTATAATACTTGATTGAAGAATCTATTGTCTATAGAAAATAAATTCATGGGAATCATATCCCACCATCCTTATATTATTATACATGGTGGATATGATACCATATTAGATGTGATAATACATTCATGGAAACTATTGAAACCCTAACCCCTATATCCTAGAACTTACATCTACATTATTACATTTGGAATAAGATATAAGGAATTGAACCTAGAAGGACCAAATAGTTTAGTAGCCTTGGTAAACTAGATACATACATTAAATTATTATGATAATTTAAAATATAAAAAACAAAAATTATTTTCATTTATTACTCCATTATTCCTCATAGTGTATCCCTTCATATCAATCAAAAAACACTTCCTAGTATTCTGGTAATAATAAAAAACAAGAAAGGGGTGAGATTATATGAAAATTAAGGGTAATAATACAGTAGAAGATGTGAATAAATAATGTATAACCAATATGGAAAGGTAAATAACTAAAACACTTTAAATTAAATCAATTACTTGAGCATAATATGGAAGGAATAAATGATGGTCAAATAATTCCATAAAAATAATCACATTTTTTTGATACTTAACCATGCATATTCTAACTAATCATAAAATCACATGGAAAATCAATAAATAAATTAATTATTATGTAATGAATATTTTCGAACATCTAAATCATACCGTCAAGGCCTTGTGAAAAAAAAATCTAAATAAATGGTTAAGGCCTCAGTCAAAACACAATTTAGTTTCTCTCATGAGACCTACCGATGCATCAGGTGGATATAGCCAGAGCCTATCATCACATAATATGTCCAATTTATTCCTAATATGAATGGTGTGAAATAAAATCAACATAATAATTCATATTAAAAAATAACATAAGAAATTTTAATAATTACCCCAATCAATAAACCTAATCATAAACCATCCAGAGTAAAATGGTGAATAGAAATAAAATTGTACATCCCTAGTAATACCGACCATAAACCATTAGGATAAATTATAAGTATGGTATCAATGAAACATATATTCATTGGAACATAATAAAAATTGAGAGTGGATTCCATTTATTAATCTAAACTCCATGGAAATATCCTCAATAACATTTTTTGAAAAATATCCTCCATATTTTGAAAACCCCCTAATAAAAAAAATGTTAAAAAACATTTGGGAAATTATTTTCCTTGAAAATAATCTTTTAAAAATTTTAAATAGGAATTAAAACATATATTGGTCATGATGGAGGAATTTTTTTTTAATTTTCTGCACGTTAAAAAAAAGATCCCATTTACATTTTCTGTAAAAGCGAAACATGCACTATTTTGAAAAAACATGAATATTCATTTAAAAAAAATAAAAAATATAAATATATGTAAATATATATATTTAAAAAATAATTTTTAAATGGTTAAATATATTTACGAAAAAAAATTAGAAAACATGGGTTTTTAGAAAAAAGTATTTCAGAACAAATATAGAAATAAAGTTAAATTTTATTAAAAACATTTTCTCAATCGTATTAAGTACCAAAGTGTGATTTTTTTACTATTAATTTAAAATGTTAATAAATAAATAGATTATAATAAAATAGATTTATTTCAAGATATATATATATATATATATTTCTCAAAATTCACCAACGTAAAACAAAAATAAAAATAATCTCGAATAATGATGAGACTGTGAAATAATCCTTTACCACTTTGATAATTATTGAATCATAAGAACCATGAGAGAGATAACATAAAATGAAACTATAATACCATAAATAAAATGTGATTGATAATATAACATATCAAAGTGTATTATATACACCATAAAAGGAAAAATATTGTCAATATGGAATATGTCTCACAGAAGTAAATATCAGATGAGAATCCCTCACCACTTGTCTGAATTCCTCCATATATGTTCGAGCCACCACTATATTAATATAGGTATATAAAAAAATCCTTAAGGATAGATAATATTATATATAATAAAATATATTTTTTACTTATAGTCTTTTATCACTCATTTATTATCAATTCTTTGTTAAAATCACAGCTTGGGGTGATAATTGATTTGTTTATCATGTAAATTTTGGTTCCGTAATTTTGATCCTTTTAATTCGATCATGTTTGTGTGATCTCTATATTTTTAACCATTATATAAAAATAATATATATTATTTATTTATTTATTTATATTAATATTTAAATATAAGATGTATAAAATGGATTACATGGTTTAAGGAAATGGTAGGTTGTACATATGAATGGACATTGGTTCTATTTTTCTCAATAGATGGAATGAAAGGAAAATAAATATGAATTAACAATTGAAGAATAATTATTATTTTATATATATCATTTATATTAAAATAATATATCCTTATTACCATCCATGTATAAATAAAATAAAAATTATTTCACATTGCTAAATGGAGGTGGTAGTCCACACATACGCATGGACGATGTTATGGTTTCCCAATGGATTATAAGGTATTTCATTAGATGTGATATTATAATTAATTTTTTTGGATAGATAAAAAATATCACATATATTCATTAAATTCTATCCTTACAACTTTCCATGTATATTGTAAGTGAAAAACGAATCACGTCTCTTTGGAAGGTGGTAGTCTTCCGTACACATGAGGAATATTATCATATGCCTCCCATAATGGAAAGTAAGAAGGTATTTATGATATGATATTTAAAAAATTATAATAATATCTTATATATCATATAAATATTGTAAATCCATAATTACATCCATCATTACGATGTGGTGATGGTAAAAGAATAAAATCAATTCGTAATGAGGTAGTCTGCCAAACACATGAATGATGATTTTGTAACCATCTTGATGGAAGAGTAGATTTTTATAGGTTATGAGCTTAAAATAAAAACATATTAATATAATAAGTATACATTGGTTGTTATATTATCATTTTTTATAATAATTAAAGTACATTGGGGATTAAATAAATAATAAAATGCTCAGTTATCAACATTACATCATCTTCGGACAACTTCTTTTGGTTTTCATTAAAAGACATACTTGATTTTAATTATGAATAGAATAAATATTATAGAATGATATAGGAAACTAATTAAGTTATTTGTCATGTCTTGTCTAAATTAATGGTTTTTGGAAGTATTAAAAGGATAGAAGAGTTGGTGACCTTTTATAAGTGAGGTGAGTGACATAATAGTAGTTTTTTAAATAAAAAAGGTGTAACCATGTTTTTAACTTGTCACAAGGACCCAAAATTGGAATTTATTGATCATATAATAGATATGTCTGATATATGTCCATCCAGTTGATTATATAAATGCTTTGAGTCATTTTTATCCCTTATCATTATTTTAACTCAGTAAATCCATTTTTACCTTAATGAGGGTAAATGACTTTTACTATTTTTACAATTCATTATGGTAGAAAATTAAGTTTAAATTATTAGATAATATAAATTATTATTATTTAAAATTTCTTATCCATTTTTCATAAATCCTTTCATAGATTTGGAAATTTTTAATTTAAAATTATACCTATAGATGTGTGAAGAAAGAAGGTTTTAAAATAGAAAATGTTCAAAAGTTTAGAAAGTGTTTTATTTCAAAATTCAATATAAAATTGATTCCAATGACATAAATTAGATTAATAGATATATAATTGAAATAATTTTATTTTCAAAAATATCTATATAGAATTTATATGTTATTAATGTCTATAATAGAAATGAAAATTCTTAATAAAAACTATTATTTTCCACTATCCGTTGAAAAACTTATATATTCAAAAAAAATTAAACAAATTCACCCAAATATACTTTTGAAATATATGTTTAAATAATTAATTTTATTTTTTCACCTAAATTTTATAAATATGGTAAAAATTAATTTTAAATTATTATAGAAACTCGGGACTAGATCACCTTTTAGAACAAATATAATTTTTCATAAAAAATTATATTTTCATTCAAATGGTTCTTATTTAATTTATAATAAATATATATAAATTAAATTTATTTTATACACGTTTTTAACATAAAATTTTAAAAATTTAGTTACTACTATTCATACCCGACAACTTAATGTATATGTTACAATGGCCGTGTTTAAAAAAATAATATTCTAATATAGTATCGTGTTTTGTTCAAACACGGTGTTACATGCATTTCAAGATATTTAAGAGATTGGATTTATTTGAAAATAAATGAATCTTAATGTATTTGGGTGTTATATTATATTCCATAAAGGGTTTTGTGCATCACATACTAAAAATAATATTAATTTTCTCTTTTAAAATATCAAGGATTTACATTCCGCACACCTTAAACAAAATTTATACATGAAGTTTAATCTTGATATCAATAATAATGTGAGTTTTCATTTTAAAATACCTTTCTTGAAATCCCATGTCTTGAGAGGGGTTAATAAAATATCCATTTGATTAGAGAGAATGGTTAGTATGAAGGTTATGTGGAATAATTACATTGCTGGGAAGGTGAATATATTGACATGTGCAAAAAGCATAAATGATTATAGTTATTATTTTATATCAATGATCACATAAAATTGGGATATATATATATGGTTAAAGACCAAAAAACTATAAATATATATTGGGTGAAAATTTTCATTGGTTCATCAGAGATGAGGGTATAAGGATAACATTTTTGTTTCAAGACCCTTTTCCTAGATTTGAGGAATTATTGTACTATCTAAAAATATATGGAAATATACATACTTGATATATTTCTATTTCATATATAAATTTTATCCATTGGTCGTGCTTTGAAGAATTTACACATTATCTCTTAATCCATGAAATAAATATTCAAAATTTATTTTTTTTATTCCCAAAGCACTAAAATTAACTTTTAACGGATCATAAGATCCATGAAAGAGTAATAAGAAATTAGATTTAGTGGAAAGTTGAAGCATTGAACATTATAAATTTTAACTTAATAAAATGTGTTGAATGGTAACAACATAGAGAACATATTATGTGTTATCCTCCATCAATCATGTTTTTTTTGTTATGTTCAACTTTCCACTAAATCACTTTTCTTTCTACCATTCAACACATGAATTAAAATCCTTTAAGAAATATATCTAAAATTAGGTTATGGGATCAAGGTCAAGGTCATTAAATTACAAAAATTGAATCACTAAACATTGTGGAATTAATTTTCATAGTTCTCCATCTCCATATAGTTTAATAATTACACATTTTCAATTTATTTATTTCTCATTAAATTATGATTATAGTGGACTTTCACTCCACACTTGTATAAAACTCACATTTCATTCAAGAAAGAACCAGGGATATTCTGTCAAAATTATTACGTGTGAAAAAAAATCATTTCTTCACTTCTTCCACTTATCCATTTTTTCTTTTTATTCTTCTTATTATCTAGCTTCCCTTAAAATCCATAATACTTATAGAATTAATTCTCTATCTTGATAACATGTTATATTATGTCCTTTTATGATGAGAATTTTTTGAAGACTAGTTAGATTATAAGAAATGAATTTAACCCATCAATGAAATAATAAATATTTATATTTGGATTACATACATAGTCTTCATCATGACTTGAAAATGTTGAAATGTTTTATTCATACCTAGAAACATTTTCTACTCTTTACTATCACATACCCAAGAACTATCTTTCTATATCTTCTCATTGGTCATAGAGAATTTTTTTCTATGAATAGTACCATAAAATCATTACAATAAATTATTTCTATTTCTACCTCATCCTTAGTTGTTTTAATGAATACCCACCAATGATCTGAATCTCCTAAGATATGTTGAAATACCATGAAAACTTTTACCTTTCACTATATCCCATAGTGATAAATATATTCTCTATGGAACTTATCCATTTTTCATTTGAATATATACTTTTAGCCCCACTTAATTATGGAGGTTATGATGTATTAAGTACTCTTACATAATTATAATGTATAGGGGATTAGTAGCCTTCATCATATGGTAAATGTTATTATTCATAACCTGATCCAGATGCCCCAATATGGTTATAATTGATCAATTATAGTTCCAAATATAGCACCAGCTTCATTATCTTACCTATGGGGGAATCCAAATATGGGGTACATGCATTGATAGTATTCTTATTCCTTCAATTAGTTTCTATTTATAAATAATGGAATATATTATATTAGTTATCACATTATGAAACATAATTTATAATCTAAAAACTAGTTTAAAACATAATATGAATTGAAAATTTTTTAAATAGATAATCACATATTCATAAACATGATTTCTTTGGTGATATCATTATTTTAAACTCCTTCATAATAGTATTCAAATAAAATGTGATTTATCATAAGAATATCCAATGGTATTGTAAAAACAGGTTCATAGTAATGCTTATTTTCATACACTATGTGAGAATTTGGTCAATTCCAAAGTTCTATTTTTGTAGTTATTACCCCAAGGTACATCCGTGTCAAAACTATATCTAATTTTACTATCATGATAGGGATTTATTTTCTTATAAAAACTACAAAATTTATTCATTAATAAAACATTAGTATATTCTTTTATATACATCATCAAAGTATATTATAGGGTTATGTTCTCTAATCCAGGTTTTACTAAATATTGTTTCTATAGTTTCAACTAAACTTCCTCTGATACCAACTATAGAGACCAAAACCCTAGTAGCCTAAATATGGTTTCAAATTTATTAAAATGACATAAGAGACAAGGAACCATATCATGAAGTAAAAAATATTTTATTAGTATTTGTATAATATAGACATATATTAAATTCTTATCAAAATTGAAAACATAAAATACAAAATGTATTTTCATTGATAAGTCTATTATTCCTCATAGTGTGTCCTTGAGAATAATTCAAAAAATAAACCATGGAATCATGCAGAAAATAAAACATAATAAAGGGGTAAAATAGAATTCTTGTTATGGGTAAGTGTACAAAAAAATCTATAAATAAATAAGTCATGATCTATATGGCGGGTTAAATAACCCAAACCCAATCCCTTTAATCAATAATTTGAGCATAATATGGTAAGAATAAATTATGATCAAATAATTCAATATAAATATTCACATTGGATTTAAACTAAATTATGGATATTCTAACTAATAAAATAATCACATGGAATATCAATAAATTAATTAATAATAATGGAATTCATAATTCCATACATCTAAAACATACCATCATGGCCTTCTTCCAGGATATCAAAATAAATGGGTAAGGCCTTAGACAAAACCAAATATAGTGGGTCTCATGGGACCTACCAATGCATTAAGAGGAAATATAGGACCATTACCATCACTTAATATATCAAATTCATTAAATATATTAATGGGTTTAATCATAGTAAGCATAAAGATTAATTTTGAAAAACCAACATATGAAATACTAATACTTACCCAGATCAAAAAAAACATAATCAAAATACATGCATCGTAAAATGATGAGTGGTAATAAAATTGTACATCCACAATCAAATTTATCATAAACTATTTGGAGAAAAAATAAGGATGGAATTAATTCAACACATACTCAGTGGATTATAAGTAAAATAAAGAGTTTATTTTAGTTATGAATATAAATACTAGTAAAATATCCTTAAAAACATTTTTGTGAAAAATAGACTTTACATTCTAAAAATCACATTTAAAAACAAAATATTTGAAAAAAAATTGAAAATTATTTTATTTTAATATAACCATTCAAAAAAATTAAAATATTAATTAAAAAATTGATTGGTAATGACAGTAGAAAATTATTTTCATTTCGTAAACGTTAAAACATAGATTACATTCATATTTTCAGTAAAAAGAAAATGTGAATTGTTTTTTCAAAGGACATGAAGAATCCTTTCAAATATATTTTCCAAAAGTAAAAAATGGGTAAAAATTTCATTAATAAATAATTTCTAATAGGATAAAAAAAATTGAAAACATATTTGGAAAACATGGGTTTGGATGAAAAAGGATTTCTAATTGAAGTGAGAAATAATTTTGGATTTCCATAAAAAAATAAATTATTTTATGTAACAAAGAGTGGGAAAACGGTACTTTTACTTGAAAAAGATCATGAGTAACCGGTTGAGAATAATTTATATTTATTTTAATATACAGATATCCACTAATTACCCCATGGAAAAGTTAAACAGTAACAATCCTGAATAATTATGAGACTACGAAATAAACCCTTACCACATTGGTAACATTTGAATCATAATCACCATGAAAAAAAATATCATCAAATAGAACATTAAATTCCATGATGATAAAATTACTCATTATATAAAATATAAAAGGTGCATTATATAAATCACACAATTAAAATGATTGGTGATTATGTCATATATCCCATGAAACAAAAAATGTGATGAGCTTACCACTTGTTTGACTACCTTCGTATGTGTATGAACCTCATGTATAATAAATATTGGTTTATTAAAAATAAATCAAATAACCATACACATATATATCATACCATATATGATTTACTTATTTTATTTCATCAATCGTTGATTATGAATTATTTCATAAAATAAATGTTTTTAATATTAATTATTATTTTATATATATCATTATTATTAATAAAATCTATTCTTATTAAAATTCATTAAAAATTAAATGGAAAACATTTCACATATTTATATGGAGGCGGTAGATCACACATACACATGAGCGACGATATTGTTTTCCAATGGACTGTCAGGTAATAAGTTAGATGTAAATTTATATTTAAAAAATTATGGTTATTTAAAAAATGTCACATATAATCATTAAAACTTATCCTTTATATCATCCATGTAATTAATAAGTGAAAAATGAATCACATCGCTTCGTGAGGTAGTAGTCTTCTGTACACACGAGAAATGTTATCACATCCCTTATGAAATGGAATGTAAGAATGTATATATGATATGATAATTAAAGAAGTATAATAGTATCATAAATATCATATACATATATTAAATAAAGCATTACATCTATACTTTGGAGTCGGTGGTGGAAAATGAAAATGATCGATTCACGAGGCGGTAGTCCACCACACACACGAATGATGATTTAATAAGCCATTTTATGGAATATGAGATGGATATATGTAAATAAATTGAAATAAAATATCTCAGTATATTTAATATAATTATTCTATTATATAATATTTGTTTAATAGGAAATTAATTTGGTGTATGAAGAAAAAAAATTAAACTCTTTGTTAGGGATGTTACCTCATCTTCGGACAACTTCTTTTGGTTTTCACAAAAAATCCCTCATAAGATGGATTTATAAAGAAAATAAGTTTTTCAAGATGAGGTGAGGAAATTTATTAAGTGATTTGGGAAGTTATTTTCCAATATTATGGGTATTTTTTTTAGTTATAGTATAGTATAAGATGTGGCCTTTTATAAGTGAGGTGAGTGTCACACTTCTAATTTTTGAAATGAAGAAGCTTTATCTAGGTTTATCAGGAGTAAAAAAGGATAAAAAAGGTTAATTATATACCATAAAATATATGAGAAGATATATGTATATATAATGTGTGTTTTAAATTTTTTTGGTCATTTTTACCCCTTATCTTTATTTATTAACCCCAGTAAACCCATTTGTACCATAACCGCGGTAAATATTTTTTACGGGTTTACTATTAATTGTGGTAAAAAAAATTACCTTATTAGGTAATATAAATTATTCATATTTTAAATATATGATCCTTTTATCTGAATTATATTCACATATATGATCAAATTTAAATTAAATTTAGTCTCACAAACGTGATGATAAAACTAGTTTTCAAAGAGATACATTTCAAAAGTTTATAGAGTTTTTATATCCAAATTCAATATGAAATTGATTAAAATGACATAAATTGGATTAATATATATATAATTGGACTAATTTTACTTTTGAATCCATATTTAAATAATTTTTATGTTATATTTTCTTTAAAATAAATTAATATTTTTAATAAAAACCATTATTTTTCACTATTCACTGGAAAATATAACTTTTTCATAAAATTATAAACAATTCACACAAATATAATTTTAAAAAGTATATTTCAAAAATTATTTTTATTTTTTAATATAAAATTATCAAATTTGACAAAAATTAATTTTAAATTATGTGAGAAAAGTATGAGTAGACTTCCTTTGAGAAAAAATGTAGTTTTCCAGAAAATATTTCTTTTTGATTCAGATGGTTCTTATATTTTTTGTAATTAGTAGAAAAAAATTTAAATTATTTCATAAATTTTTAAATCATATATTTTTCATTATTTAGTAATTACAATTCATACCTTCCAAATTAACATTATTTTATATTGGTCATGCTTGAATAATAATATTTTAATAGAGTATCACGTTTCATTTAAAAATGGTGTTATGTGAATTTCATGCTATTGAAGAGATTGAATTTATTTTTTGAAAATATATATTGTAAAGTCTTGGGTGTTTAATTTTATTATATTCTTGTTATTTTGGGTTATATATGCTATCGAATATGATGTTCCTCTTTTAAAATCTCAAGGTGTTGCAGAGATGTACTTTCTATAAGCTTTATATATAATTTTAAAATATTTAGAGACACCCTGACATTAGCCTAACCTTGTATAGTCATACCATTGGTATATTTTAGTAACATGAGGCCATAAAATTATTTATTTTACCTATTATTATTTTATTACACTATTTCATCGCATCACACATGCGACTATATATTCATGTTTATTTAGTAGTTTTTTTACTGTTATCCTATAATGTTTTACTCAAACACTTCTCGGTTAGCCTGGTTCCAAAGGAGTTTGGTACCCAGGTATTTTTATGGTCCCTACTATGGTTTATGTTTGATCCATTAAGTATGGGTTAGTTTTAGGAGGAAGGAAAAGGTGATGAATTCAATCAAAAATATGAAAACCTATTGTATTTTTATAATTTTTTATACCTACATCTTTAACTGATCCATATGTAGTTATGTTTATATGTCAATTCATTTTGTGATATTAATATTATAATTTTTTCTATAACCTATGAGTTGTTATTTATATAAAAATTTTATTTATAATTCATGTCTACCTTTTCTCTACTGTTATATTTTGGTGATTATGTATATATAAAATCTACTATGATTTATGATTAACTATACCGTAGAGTGTATAGTCTCCCCAAGTTAAAAATATACCCTCAACATTTTTTGGAAACCTATATCAAAAGATGAGATGTTCTTCATGTACGTAAGAATGAGGTTCAGTCATTTTGGAGGTAAATTGGGATAGAGATGCTACAATTAAGGAATAATCTCATAAAAATTAATATTAATACTCATATTAGAAATGTAATGAAATTAGTTTTACAAATTATAAAGTAAAAAAATATAATGAAATAAATAAATAATAATACTCAATACTCATGTCACTAACTCCATCACTATATATGGAATATTGATCTATAGATCTCCACTCATGAATAATTATATATTCAATATTTTGACACCACAACCAATAATGTCTATATTTCCAGCAATGTGTACATTTTCAGGGTGAGTATATAATCAGTATGATTTATCAAATTAATCTAATATTATTTAGTACATTAGAAACATCAGTAACAAGATTATAGTTATTATATAAATAAAAAAATATTTTCTGAAAATCAATTTTTATCTAAATACTTTTCTAAACCAAATCAAAAGGGTCAATGTATATTAATTAATTATATGAATCTCTATATTTTCATAAAAAAGTTTGTAAATATTTTTTATTTTATATCAAATCCAAAACTATATTTTATTTTAAAATACATGATTTACTGAAATATATCCATTTTTATAAAAACTGAGGTAACCTCCTTGTTTACTCAAACTAAAAGATACACCAAATTTCTATAAAATATAGTAGAGTAGTGTATATCTAAGCATAACACAAACAAATCATTTTTAGATAGAAACATGAATGAAGACATCACTCACTTGGATGGAACCAAATTATTATTCAACTTGTATATTTTTGTAAAACACATTATCCACATTTTACACATTCATAAACCATCCACATTATAATGAAAAGGACAAGGGTTTCAATTTATAGCCACGGTATTCCCAATCATCTATCATCAAAATACCTTCTCTCTATCTTTGCGCAGTACCATGGATAATAGTTTGATAATTCACACATTTTTTCCAAAGAAAATCATTTCAATATATGAATATACTTCTGTTACAATATTTCATATTCATATATTAAAACCATACATTCCATATCTTACCCCCTTTCCTTGCGTAATTCCAAGAATGAATGTTTTTCAAAAAAAATAATTTCTCAATCCAAATCAATATAAATTAATGAAAAATATTTTCAGCATCCATTGTTTAATAAATCAAATTATTTCTACTTGAAAATTATATTTATAAATCTATGAAACCTATGGATGTAAAATCATGAATTTCAGTGAAAATAAAAGTATGAAAATTCTATTTACACAAAATACCATTATTTCAAAAAAATTATTAATATTAAATAAATAATTTATAATAATAAATAAATAATGATATCAAGAATATAATATTAAAAAAATAAAAGTATTGAAACCACATACCTAAATTTGTCAACATAGAGTAATTTAGAAAATCTATGTTCCAATTTCATATAAAATTATAGGTATATAAAATCGATAGGAATATAAATGATAAATTTCAATATATAACCATATATCTAATGATATAACGTCCCTTTGTTTGGATCCATGAGATTGAACTAGAGAATTCATGGGAAATAATGTTATTATACCTTTTTCCTAATTTCTATTTTAAATCCTCCGATATGTAGTCACGATTCATTGATATGATATTTATGTACCACAAAAATCACTTTAATATGAAAATTTAGATGTAAAAGAGTGTTTAAAAGAATAATGTGGTTATGTTGGGGAGTTTTGAGTGTCTCAAGGTGAATATATGTAACATTTTTCTCAACTAAATTATTTTAATCCATGGTAATTGATATTATACATCATAACACATATTCTTAACTATCTCAGAAAAAGAAACCAGAATTCCTGGTCATCATAAACTATGTACAGTACCATGCACATAACTATGAAAAATATATTCCCTCTAAAAATAGTGAATGATTGGCCTTTAGACATTATCTCTTACACCATGAATGTTATTGATCAACTATTGTAAAATATCAACCATTATCCCATTAAAATATAAATTACCATAAATCTTGTACCCCAAATCAAAAACCAACTTTTATATAAATAAAATTAGCCAAAATTATTTTTTGAGTTCATTTAACCATATATTTTTTAAAATAAATGTTCAATTATAAAATTTATCAAAATGAGAAAAATCAATACAACACTTAAACCTATGTGTTATAAATAAAATCATTAAGGGTGTTTTACTTCTCATTATGATGATAACCATATTATAGAATTCATATATAGAAATTAAGTGTTCAAATTTAAAAAATATTCTAATTTATTCACATAGGGATATTATAATGGAATCATAGTGGATGATATTGTATCTTCATTTCAAGATTCTCATCCACCTATTTCATGGAAAGGTCTCTCCCTTACGCTTCTTGTGATTTCCTTTATAGATCATTAATTAAGATTAGATCACCATGAAAAGGTAAATTTCTAAAATCTATATTAGTGGTACTTTTATCTTATTCTTAAATTGATGTTAATGAAACTCACCTATAAGGATGTATAATAGAAAAAATTTGTAAATAATAAATTACTGTGATATTTACTTCTAATTATTATATAAATTTAATCAGTATTTTTAATAGATAGTATGATAAAATGAATAAGGTCATTTTTATGAAGTATGTAATTATTCTAGAATTTTTTAGGTGTTGATCAATGTTATGGATGATGTTTCTTATTTTCACTAACCTTCTCAGGTTGACCCACATGATGAGGATGATTGATATATTGATACAGTGATGATATTAGTTTGAGAATAATATATTTCCAATCCCCATTGTGGAATTTTGATAAATAATTTAACCCCCACATGTGCTTGAGATAAATATATATGGATAGGATCATTTTAGTTACTAATTATCATTTGAAGTAATATATGTTTTAATTGTAAATTTTATAATGTGAATAAATTTTTGACACCCGTGACAAGAACAGAGTAAAAATATTATTATGAAACAAAACTAAAATAGTTTAAAATTATTTCTCACATTAAACATCCACTTTTTATAATGATAAACTTGTAAAAATTTGTGCTATATAATATCAATATAGATTAGACAAAAAAAGTGGTATGGCTAATGTGGGAAGGAAAATTTGGTGACACACTCTAATATATTATCCTCTATGGTTAGTTCTTATACCTTACCCAATATTTTTTATGGAGATCTTTTCAATAGTTACAATTTAGTTCATTAGTAAACATTTTTCTTAGCTTCAATCACCTCTAAAGGTATAGAATTATCTAGAAGATAATGATTTTATATGGTAGAGCTTATATATAACTGATGATTGAATGGGTATTTATGGTTTGTTATAGTTTACTATAAATATTTGGTGAAAAATATTTAAAATTAAAGATATCAAAAGTTCAAAATTTACATAACATATATTCCTGTTTTTGTAACCACTTAAATATATAGATTAACTAATATAATCACTATATATTAATTAAAAAAATGTGTAGATTATTAAATTTAAAATAAAATGATGACTTTGTTCTATAATAAGAACAATTTTGTTTTTAAATTATTTGTTTTAGGATTTATGAATTCTGAAGGATAATATGTATTTAAAAATTCTTGTATCTATGAGGATAAAATATGAAAATCATTAGATAAATTCAATGATATAATGTTTTTATTTTACATACTAACAGACTATGGATTAAAAAATATATGCTCATCATGGAAATTCTATACTCTATATTTAATAAAATTAAAATGATGAAGATTCCATGAGAGAACTATATTATCCCTTTTTCATAATAGTCACAAATCTAGTAACTAAGAGTAGATGGTCATTTAATACTATAGAAATAGAAAACATAAGATTAAAATAAACAAGATCTAAAATTTTATTATCATGAGAGACTAGATACATACGAAAAAATTACATTAAATTGGAAACATTAAATTCTATATCACATTCAATGAAACATTATTATTTTGAAATAATTTTATTTAGATCATACATAGTATTCTTCATGGATTTTGGAAATAGGGAAAAATTATAAATGGTGAGATTAGTTGTTTTGTAAGGGATAATATATAATGTAATATACATATCATATAATTTATGGTAAGAATAACTATTCAAATTAATATATAATAATAACAACATGAGCATAAATTATCCATTGTTGTTATTAACCAACGTGAGTCACCCCAATACTATTAACCCAGGCAATATCAAAAAATGTTCTAAAGGCAATTCTTGATCCCCATGGCCTATAAAAATATTCTCAAAGTCAACAACACCACATTAGAAATGAATTATTCCATAAAAATAATAAAAATATCATCCATCAATAATGAATATAAAGTAACACCCAACATATATCATAAATAAATAAACTTCAATTATTATTTTGTAATAGGAAATAATGGATTATGATATAAAATAATGGAAAAGGAAAGTGTGACACTAAGATAGTGAAAACATTTTTAGAACTATAGTATTATCATGATGAAATAAACAAGGCACACAACTACTACCCAGTATCTATGTTCATATGAGGTATAACTAAACACAAATCCACCATTCATGGACTAATAGATCCAATATCATCTATAAAAATTAATTATTTTGATAATCGTACAAAGATATAGGCTTGAGATAAATAGCACATTAGTTCACCAACCACTTGATGCATAATCCCTTAATACAAATTTTATACCATGGTTATTTCAAACTAATGATACAAAATAGTTCTTTATAGGTTTCCTCATTTTAAATAATTTTTAATTTGTTTCCTTTGAAAACAAATCACTTTCACAGATCTGAGAATCATTCCTAGTAAAACCATAATTTTAATTCTTTTGAAAAAATAATTCCAAAATTGTAGTCAAATTAGTTTTAAGGTATACTATGAATTAAACTATAAATATATTTTTTTAAAAATAAGAAAAATACATTGGAAAATATATCATCATCATGAAATTCATGGTACTCATGGGAGAACAATCTATAATATAGATAACATGTTTATCATTTATGTAATGGATGCATGGTAAATGAAAATCAATATATCAATCAACCCACCCAAACACCGATTCTTACCCCACCCAGCCTAATTTAGGGTCAACATCCTTAAGGATTACCAAATTTTCCACTAGGGATACACACCAAAGAATAATTCTAAAGTATTTTGGATGTGTACCTATACTTTCTCCCTATTGGAATAGGTCTTCCAATTATATATTAAAAATGGGTGATATTTTAAATATAATAAACATACCATGTAATCATATCAAAAATAACTATTTATCTCACCCACACTTATGAATACCCACATAGGAACATCCTCTTTATCTATGCATCGCAAATCAGATCAAATTACCTCAATTGGGGAACATAGTACATGCATTCAAATTTCCATAACTTCTGTCACATATAACAGGCCACATTTAATGTGTTTTCAATAAAAATATTTAGAATTTCCAACTAGGCCTTCGAGTCATTCTCTAAGGATAAATGAAATAAACATCACTTTAGAAAACAAAATTCATCATTCATCATTTTAATACGTCAATAAATACATTTTTAAAGTTTTTATCATAAAGGACCGTACAAACATAGATTTATAAAATAAAAACTTCAAATAATTATTAAAATAAAAATTAAATTGAATTTTAATATTTTTCCTTCAATGACCCAACCAAGCATTTGAAATTGTAAAATATTGTTTCATTTTTTAAAAAATATTTAGAGATTATTTATAATGAAAGCCACATTTGTATGACTCACTAAAAATTCATGAAGGTAAGAATCCTTTTATAAATATTATTGGTAAAATTAAGGTGTAATTTTATATTACATTCAAAAAAAGCTATAAAATTTCATGTTTTAATGAGATATTTGCAGGAAAACTACCTCAAATATCATCGATTCGAATTACCATGGTGTTAATACATCATAAAAAACCAATAAGCCCATGTAAACTAAGATTCATTCACAAAAAAAAATATAAAATTGAGAAATAAAAAATTAAAAATCATATGCAATGAATCCCTAGATCACTAAGACAATGAATGGGAAAAAATGAGGAGGAAGAAAAAATTGAAGGGGTTAAGATTTTTAGATGGATTTAACAAGATGAATCAAAAAATCATGAATTAATCACATGGAAATTACCATAGAGGAGGATAAATATGAGAGGTGATTTTGTTATGGATGAGATTATCTAATTGGGTGGTGGGTGGGGGAGAATGAGAGCCATACTGATTATTAACATGAATGGGTAAATTTTGAATTTCATAAATACAATATTTTTCCAAGGTACATTCAGTCTATGAACCACCAATTTAGGTAGTGAATGGTCTCACCACTAATAAACTTCATGGGGTAAACTCCCAGACCACAATGAGAGCTACTGCGGATTTAGGTCTCCAACTTCTTAAGACATATTAGATCACTAATGTAACAACCAAGAAAACAATAACAAGAAAGTAACTTAAAAATAAATAAATAAAAATAAATTTATGTTTGGTATGTGAAACTTATCCCAACCAAATAAATTTTTGTCCCTAAATATAATATTAGTACAATGGATGATCAAGAGAGGAAAATACCCAAATATATACAAGGTCACAACTGTAAAGTAGGGGTAATAAAATAAAATTAAAAAATAAATCAAATCTGATACTGAAACAAAAAACCAAAACCGAACCAACTATAATCATTCATCTCTTAGACATGGAAACTGAAAGATATTCTAAAATATTCCACATGATTAACTAATAAAGGAAAAAATTTACTCCACCTGATAAAGGGAAAAGTGTTAATACACAAACATAATCCCACCAAAAAGTTAAAAACCCCAAATCATGGAAAATAATAATAAATATACACACATTCCCTCAAAAAATATGAAACAAATGGAAAAAATGAAAAAACAGTAGATCATGTGATGTTAGAGTTAGAAAAAAATCGAATTATTCTTTCATATATTAACATCCTAAATTAATTAAAAAAATATTAAGGAATGAAAAAGGAAGATATAAACTCATATTTAACTAAGGTTTCAGTAAGATATAATTTGTTATCCCTTATAAGGAGAGTGAGAAAACTCTTCGACATGAGAGAATAAATATTTGTGGCCTCCCCATCAAATTAATTTTCTACTAAGACATTACTTCCTCACAAATACCTAGAATATCCAAAAGAAATTACAATGGAAAAAAAATGAATATGTAAAATCTATGATGAATCTTTACTAATTGATCCTACTTTGTATCTGGATGATGATCACATAATCAAATCAATGGAATAGAATCCTCAAAAATCTAATGAATTGTAAAAAAAATACCCTAGTAGAGAAGACAAAATTTGATAACCATATTATGTAACATAATGGAGATAGATCACACAAGATAATAATAGATAAATTTTTTAAATTGATTTAATTGAACTATGCCTTAATAACAAGTCCATAGTCTAGCCTTTTGTTATGTGAGGGTACCCCGGGACCGTGTTTCCTAAACTCCATATCATGGTGAATGAAAAAACATATCAGTGCATAATTAACATTGAATTCCAATTTATTGAAGAATTACCTAATCATTATAATGTATGATCATATAGAATAAATTTCCCATAACAATTCCCAACTCACACCAAATGAGGAACATAACAATCACGATGGCATGATTATCCCCAATTCAACCACAACCGACATTGGATAATCAAGAGCACAATCATGAGAGAGAAAATATAATGAATCACCTCAAAGGATTCATCATCCTAGGGATGCCATCTATTTTCACAAAAATATTCATAAAATATATTACATTCAAACTCTTCAAATTAAATTCATCAAATTATTTGAGATAAAAAATACAATGATAATGATAAAATATATATATAAAGGAACTTTACATCACAAAAGATTTAATCCATAAATTATAGTATAAATTTGAGTTCATCATCACTGAATCTAGAAAATCAACCAAAACACAACATCTAATATTGAAGGTTTACTATAAGAAAGATATTACACTAAAATATAAAATGTTTCTTCACATCTTCATTAGGTTCAACATGTTGATTTAGATAATTTTTGGAAGGGATAGATTTTTTCCCTCAATTGTTGAAATAAAATCCTCTACAGAAACTGTTTATATTACCCAAATAGCCATAAGAATGACATAATTTAGTGGATTCCTAACAAGAAGCATCCATAGGTCTTACTGACACATATAAAAAAATTAGTGATAGATATACGAATAAGCCTACGGGATGAAACCAGATTTCCTTTTAAAACCACTACCCATGTGGTTTAACTAGAAAAAAATCCATTTTCATTATTTAGTGATTCCCCTATAATACACAGGGATATCAAAAAGCTATAACCCATTAGTTATTACTTCTAATCCCACTTCATCTTTGATAGTTCATTTTACTACCACTCCACTTGGGTCATGTATGAGAGAAGACACTTATAGTCACAAATCTATTCTATGAGCTTCCTTAAAACCCCAAAAAACTAATGAATTGCAAAAAAACCACAATAGGACTGTATGAATCCAAATACATAAACCATTTTTAATACTTATAAACCATTTTATCACCCTATTTGATGGTGATAAAATGGATTTTTAGGGTATTCGCGACAAGAAGTGTTTATAGGTCCTAACTACACATATAAAAAAAGTGTGAATATGGATTTTTTAGGGGATTCCTGACAAGAAGCATCCATAGGTCCTACCTAAACATATAAAAAATCTATTATATAAGATAATACACTTACAATGACAAATATATTCTTTGATCTTCCTTAAAACCCCAAACAACTAATGAATTATCAAACACCACAATAGGACTGTATGAATCCAACTCCATAAAACATTGTTCATACTTCTAAACCATTTTATCACCCTATTTTAGGCCATAAAATTCTAAATCCCTTGGTTTATTTAAAATATAAGATAATAATTACCTAATGAATCATTCTAGTATATGATCCAAATAATGGTTCATTTGAGTCTTGGAATATATGATAGATTTACAAAATTTTCAACTTGGACCCTATAGGTTTATAGTTGAGAATTTGATATTTATAGATTCCGAAAGTACACGATCTCTTAATAGTTAACATATTATAGAATGAATAATTTTGGAAATCATATCCACTGTAACATCCCTGATCTGGAATCCACTATAACTGATTCCTCCATCCCGGTCATCACATGACCTAAGGCATGCCTCCCCATATGGAAGAGGTTGTATACTAGAAACATAGGTCTAAAGAGAACCATGGGGAGACTATACTATGTTATCAATGTGAAGCCAAAACAGAAGTAACATCAAAAAATAAAATAACCAACACGAAAAATAAATAGACAAAAACAACAAAAGACAACAACTAATCAAGTACACATGATATAAAAAAATCTAGTGAATACACTACATACTAGGAAAGAAAATAATATAATCCAAGGCCAAAACAACAAAAAGACCATGAACATGGACCAGAGTCCCAACTCAGTATAGATATCCCATGCTCCAACCAAATAGCCCATGTAAGAAATAGACACCAAGTCCATGTCCTAAACCTATTATGGAAACAAGTAGCAACTTCTCATGTACCCAAGTGACATGATGGTCCAGATAGGGTGTGAGTACAACATAATAGGCCACCACCAATGGTGTCTAAGAAATAACCAGTACATACAATGGTATATTTAGAGAAAAGGTGAAATAAGTAAAAAAGAAAATAATAAAATTATGTATGTAATTATACAATATACATTTTATCCCTTAAATTCTCTAGATTCAATCAAACAATTTAACTAACTCAAGTCACACTGGGAGTATAATCCTAGTCACATGGGGTTACACACACTTTTATCCATGAGGGGTGTTCACTAGTCAAAAAAAATATCACATACCCATTAGTTAAAAATATTTACATGATTCATTATCATCATTTGTTCCATGTCTTAGGCATTTACATCATTTACACTATGGCCCAATCATTCAATTACCATGAATAAGGGAATATTTCAAGTTCCTTATCTCATAAGGGATACAAATTTAAATAAAAACTACCTTACACTTTCCATAGAGCCTCATTCCACGTAGTCTCATCATATGAAACTATTAGAGTAATAGAGCCTCACTCCCTTTCCCTAACCCATGAATTATAGGGGTGGGGTTTATATCCATCGTCTATACCGACCCATTAGCGAAGATACTCTAGTCAAATACCCCACACTAATATGCGATGCGAACATGCTTCATTGAACCATTTACCACATATTCCATTTCAAAAAACATTCTAAAATAATATACATAACATTCTCATTTCATATTTCATTCAACAGATAAATCATCTTCATGCCTAAACCCATTAACACATTTACCAAATATATTTCATAACCCATTAACCCACTTTCCTTATACCAACACTTCCATATTCCTTGTTTTCAATTAAACATAATTAACATTAAACACATTTACAAACCATTTCACATTTATCCACACAAACCATAACTATTAAACACATATAACATTATGTGTAACACCACCTTATGCAATTTCATCAACTATTCACATTCATCATTTTGTTCATTTCATAACAATGTTAACAACCCAACATATTTTTCACAGGTTCTTTCTCACTAACCTGTAGATTAATTCAATGATTATGTTCCAAAAAGATCATTAAGACCTCATCATGGTATAAACACAATTAAAAATAATTATTTGAAATATTCTCAAATCCACACTTTAAAAAATGGGTCTATTATTTAAAAAATACAACATTCCTCAAGGCTTTCATTTCTGAATCAGCCATCCAAATCAAATATTAAACCATTTTCACAAAAATGGTACCTTTACCTCATTTAAAACTTTATATTAATTCACTTTATAAAAAACATTTTTGAATCACTTTAAGGTCAACACCTCCTTTAAAAAAATTCATTTTGAAACATCATTTTCCATCAATAAATTTATAATCAGGTTAAACCGAAAAAACTCATATTTTAAACCACTTCAAAAACATCTATAATTTTATAAAATCCAACTTATATTTTCTCCAATTCACCCATTAACCCTACCCACATAACCAATTACACTTTTATTACCCCTTCACTCCCATATTTCCCCTATCTCAATGTTTACCAAATATTATTCAATATTTATAAGGGTCTATCATACCCCATGGGTTGAACTAGGTAAATTCTCACTCTCCAACAAACCCGAAGGGGTCCCTGAAAGGTTTCACACATAAATCTAAGGCCCAAAAATCTTTCCTTATTAAAATATAAGTAAATTCAACAAGGAAACATATTGGAACAACAAAATATACATATAAAAAATCAAGATTCTGGGGAAACGATTATAGACTAGACACCTCATTATCAAGGATGATTACTTTACCAAATGCATATGTTGATTCAAAATTAAACACCCTTTGATGCCCCATCTTAGAATCTACTGGTAAAGTGAGGGTTTTTTGGGATTCATAAAGATTAATATATTCTATAATCCTTAATCCTAAAAATAGATCAAGGAGGAGTTTTGTACTCATCGGGCCTTTGATTCACATAAAAAATGCACACCAAATGAATTATAATTGAAGAAGAAACACCTATTGGAATTTATGGAGGGTTTTTTAACACCCATGTTGTTGGAGGAGGAATAGAAGAGAAAACTAGGTTATAACCCTTCAAGACAGAGTGTGAAAAACTGGAAATTCACACTTTGCAAAGTCCTCAACATTTGGCCACACAATTCTCCAAACTGTGCACCAACCGTGTGGCTCCCTTAATCCAAGATGGGACAATCTACATGGTTTCATAGGAGAAACGAAATTTTTTTAGAAACCACATGGTAACTGTGTGCTACCCTCTATTAGAAATGGTACCCAAGCCATACTATTTCCCGGGCCAGGTGCACAGTTTTCTCTGACCATGATCCTATCAGGCAATACACACCGATTAGCCTCTTTTCTCCTCTTTTCTTGTCCCGCACACATAGAACACTCCCAAAACTCCCTGTACACCCAATAACCGCTTCATTATCCATAACCAAATAGGTATATCAAAAATTTCATCAATGAAGTACCTTCATGTAAGGTTGGGATCTTACCACCTCCCCATCTTATAATGACTTGTCCTCAATCCGCACCTCCAAGAATTCTTGAGTCTTTTAGACCAAAATTTTAGACCACATTCCCACCAATAAACCTCTATATTCAATGTTTCTTCCCAATCTCAGCCATGTTTCAACAACACTCAGACCAAGGAAACCGTCCTACCCTGAAAAATTTTCCCCACCATGAACCAAAATCATAACCCAATGCTCCTCAAATACACATCCATTTATCCCTCATCATCACCAAAAAAACCCATAATAATGGTCCACGTAACACCACTAAAAAACCACATAAAAGGATACCCACAAGGCAATACATTACCATGGGAGAGCCAATCGGAACACCCTCAGTCAAATCCCCTCCACAGATTATAGACCACATCACTTGGCACCATCAATCCCTCTTTAGTCATGGATCTAATCATGACCCACACTCAGTGTCATCCAAAGGAACATACAAACTCTAACAACATCTACCGACCTACACTGATCCAAAACCCGAAGCCAAATTTCCTCATTTCATTCTCGAACATCTAAAAAGAACAACCCAAACATTCTCTTCACTGTAAGGTACTCAACCAGTCAACATTTGAGCTATCTCCCATCACCAAAACCGATATACCAAGATGGATCACACCTGAGTCCATCCAACTTGAACCACTAGATACGTCATTAACCAACTAATTACCATCTATGGTGATTCCCACCATATGATTTAGCATATAACCACCCATTTTCCAATATTGATCACTTCTATAATCAAAAAATTTACCAAAATTTCCACATCTCAACTTTCACAACATACCCAACACACTTTCCAAATCACCATGCCCAAACATCCAAAATAACACCATCCAAAAATGGAATTCAAACCTTCATCAAAACCACATGGATTAGAAACCTCCACTATCCATGCTCATTCATGGGAAACATGGTTCTTCATTTCGGCCCATTCCCATTAATGAAACACGTTTATGCTTCCAAAGATAACCTTAGGTGGCTTACAACCCACCACATGTGTTCCTTTTTGAACATCTATGTCCAGCCTTACTCAGATGACTCACACCACTGATGTCCAACATAAACTATGGGTATGTCACCAAGTTACCATTCGACGATTCCTTTTCATTAAAGGAATATCACTATCATCTGTATGCACCTACCGAAGTCAAACCTAACATATGTTAAGACTCTTATGTCACAAAATTATCTACTTTTCAACCCATTGTTGTGCTCTATAGAACCCCTCAACACATCTATTATGTGACCACTCTGATTACCATTAGAAATAGTTAGAGACAGAATCCATCACTCCACTCAATAAACCATCACATCTGAGGACAACCTAGTATTCCCATAAGAAACTCGGGCATTATATTTATAGTTTCCTCATTGGAATATTGATGCCACCACATCCACTTCATAGCTTGATCCACGCATCCATGACTCATCATAACACTACCCACCTTAGGAGTGTTGTTTTCACTGATTTCCTCATGTAATTTCAACCATGATGGATCACGCTTCGATCTCAAGCTGAACCTCAAACAAGGACGTGGCTTTCCAAACTTTCTTGGAACTACAAATCCAATGTTACCCACTACCCATTCTTGGCCTTTTATAATACCACCCTTGGCTTTCATCAACATCCAGTTCATCCTGGGGACCTCACTGGCAACCGGTTGATTCTATACTTACCAACATAAGACTCCACGCATGAATCCCTAGGAGAAAAACCTTCAAGATATTTCACATCCAATGAAAACATGTTCAAGACTCTAGGTATAAATCCATATACTTATCAGTGCACCTGGGATGATGTCAATATATTGGACATGATCATCACTAGTGAAGTGTAATCTAAGAAGTCATCATTGAACACAACCACAACCTATTCATCACTGATGTCACATTACACTATGGGGACAACATAACCTATCGAATTCCCTGAGCCTCCCTACCTTCCATTGTATTATCCACACTATAACACCACAACTAGAATGCAATTTCCATCCAAAATCACTTCCACCTCATGACCCTCTACAAAGTAGTTAGGACCCAACATTCCTTTTTGGCATCATTTTCATCACTCCACTCTAGTTAATATTTCATGGTATAATTGATCACAACAAATACACAATTATTCACTCCACTAAAAAAATCCATTAGTTTCTCACACTACTAGGTCTGATCCACTTTGATTCCATGGAATGAACGTATGATTATATCCAAACCACCTGGGAACATATCCAAATGGAATTGTTATCTATAAATTGTTCATGTCACTTGGTACTCATTGGAACCATTAATGTATTTCACTATCCTATGTCCATAAAAAATCCCGACTCTAGCTCACACAAGACATATCTCACCCATGATGGGCCCAAATGTCCTCTCATGCAACTGATCATAAAACCTGATTTGCTAGCACCACTGGACCCAAGGCTTTCCCAACATGCCACCCAATATAAAAGACACTCCTACCAACAGCCTAACTGCAAGACCACCCTCACCCCAGGGGTCCTCCAAAACAAAAGTGTTGATTCACTCTTTTATCACCCTTTACTTTCCTTCCCCAATACAAGATTTATTTATGCATCTAACTCCATACAAATGATAGGGTGGGGTATTTGAACTATACATCCCTTCACAAACACCCATACAACCAAACATAAGCACCAAATTTATTCTCTATAGTGAGACAAAATCATAATTATTCACTTTTACCAAAACATGATGGAACTAATCGGGCATCGTTTTTACCTATAAATAAACCACATGTACTTCACATTCCAAAACACCCACAAAACTTGGTTGACCTCCCTCATGTCTACCCACTATTTCTCCAAATTTCCAACCCATATCCACAATTCAGGATACACCTCCCAAAACCATTAACTTTTCCAGAAATCCCTGTAGGTTAATATACACTAAGAAACATCGTATGTGTACCACTAGTATGGTCTAAAAAATATATATGTTCATCACACACCCAAAAGTACCAACACCCTGACTATAATCTCTCACAGATCATCTTAAAGGTTAAACAATACCAACTCCCTAGACTAGATTAACACTAAGAAAACGTAAATAACTCTCTATAATACATACACACAAAACCTCAAACAACTGACTACTCACGACAGTCATCCTACCCCCATTCCAAACACACTGCATATATCACACCAAAAAAACATTTACTTGAGGTCCGGCGTCAAAGATACTCTCACATGTACACTGGCACCATGAACTGGACACCCCCTGTAGAGTCCAAAAAAACCCACAAGGTCTCAATCCTGAAGAGTTTCCAAATTAAAATTAACAGAATCCATTTCACAGCTTCAAGCTCACAACTTTCCATGGAAATAACAAAGAATATTCCATTAAATTAAACTCCCAACTCATCAAGGTCTCACATCCCATAACCTCAGGCCTCAAAACTATGGAACTCTAACTACACAAACCACTCGTACCCAGGGTCAACAACCAACATAATGGATAACCACCACTAGGGTCCCTAAAACTTCAATTATCCTCCCATTACCCTTCTTAATTAGACTTTACCTTTTGAAAACATGATTTAAATTTTCAAAAATTTTCATTTTTAATACCCAAGAATTTACACATTCAAAAACCTTTTTAGCCCAATATTTTAGAAATCCCATATTTATTTAAAATCAAAATTTGAAACATTTCCCTTTTCCACTCACAAGGATTTATGTTTCTCAAAGCCCTTTTAACCCACTTAAAACATCCATTTGGTTTATCATCATGTCATTAAAATCTAATCATAGGAAACATTTGGATGACCATTCTATCCTATGTCCCTAGCATGATGTCTGAACCCACAAAACCTCTCTTAAAATATCAAGACAAGAAATAATACCTCATAAACAAATAAAATAACATCCATGTATGCTTCCTGAGGTGGAAATATTAAAAAACTATAAAAAAATAACATCATTTACCACCCTGGGAAACATGGGTTTCCCTCTTATGTGTGGTTGCAAGTACCTAGAGACAAACTCATTACAAAGCTCTGAAAAGATCCTAATCTACAGTCTAAAATTCCAAAATAGTAAGTAATAAAATAGTCTCTACTCCCTTTTTGAAACGTCCCCAACTTGGAACCCACTATAACTGGTGCCCTGAGCTGGGTCAACACATGACCTCAGGTGTGCCTCCCTATATTCCAGAGGCTACCGACTAGAATTGTGGGTCTAAAGGTAACCATGGGTAGACTATAACTGATTATCATAGTGAAGACCCAATATAATTAATGTCAACAGATAAAATAACCATCAGGAAAAATAAATGGGTAGGATATTCCAAAATCCAACAAGAAACCAAGTACACATGCTATAAAAAATATAGTGAATAAAATACATTCCAGACACTCATACAGTATAAACCAAGACCTAAACCACCAAAAAACCCTGAAAATAGACCAAAGTACCAACTTGGTCTAGATCTCCCATGGTCCAACCAAACATCCTATACAAGAACCAGACACCAGGTTCATGTTCTAAACATGTAATAGAAATAAATAGCATCTTCTCGGGTAACCATGTTCCATGGTGGCCTGAGTAGGGTGTGAGTACAACTCAGTAAGCCACCACCAATGGTGTTTAAGAAATAACCAGTATGTAAAATAGTTTATGCCAAGAACACATGAAACAAGTGTATAGAGAAATAATTTAAGTTAATATCTTTTATAAATTTTATCCATTAAAATTCCATAGATTTAACCGAACAATATAACTAACTCATGTCATATAAGGAGTCTATGCCAAGGCACAAGGGGTTACAAAAAACATTTATCCATAAGGGGTATTCACTAATAAAAAAATATCACATAACCATTAGTTAATAATATTCACTTGGTTCATTATAATCATTTGTTCCTTAGGTTAGGTATTTACACAATTTTCATTACAGCCTAAGACAACCAATTACCATGTATAAGGGAAGAGGTCAAGTTCCCTATCCCACTAGGGATAAAAATTTCAAAAATAAATACAACATGCTTACCTTGGAGCCTCAGTCTATGTAATCTCATCAAATTCAACCTTTGGGGTTATATAGCCTCAATCCCCATCCCTAAACTGTGCATTATAGGGGAGGGTATTAGAGCCCCAATCTAACCTGACCCATGTTCATAGATGCTTAAGTCCAATACCCTACACTAGTAATAAATGAAAACATGTTACTTTGAACCATTTACTATATATACCATTTCAAAAATCATTCTCAAATAATATACATAACATTCACATTTCATATTTCATTCAACAAATAAATCATCTTTAGGCCATAACCCATTAGCACACATACAATTTACATTTCATAACCCATTAAGACACTTGCCTCATACCAACACTCCCTTATTCATAGTTTTCAATTAAACATAATTATCATTCATCTCACTTAAAAACCATTTCACATTTATCAAGACAATCTATAACTATTAAAAACATGTATTGTTATGCTAAACAACCCCTTATGATATTCCATCAACTATGCACACTCATCATTTAGTTCATTTCATAACCATATTAATATGAAAACATAATTATCATGGTTCATATATCACTAACCACATATCAATTCAATGAATATGGTCCCAAAGGACCATTAATACCTCATAATGGTGTAAAATACATTTCAAAATAGTTATTTTTAATCATCTCAAAGACACCCTTTAAAATATGGGTCTTTTCTTTGAAAACTAAAACATTCCACAATGATTTCATTTAAGTTTCAACCATCCAAAAAAACATTAAACCATTTTCACAAAAAGGGGACCTTGCACTCATTTCAAACATTATTTCAATTCTATTTAGAACCCCCCCCCCATTTTGAATCACTTTTAGTCCAATAACTCCTTTCAAAATTGTTATCACATTCAAAAATAATTTTCAATCAATACATCTATAGTCAGGTGAGATCCCCAAAACACAACCTTTAAACCATTTCAAAACCTCATATTCATTTTCAAATTCCAACATATAATTGCTGAAATTTACTCGTTAGCAATACCCACAGAAAAAATGTAAAGACCCGAAAATTCCATGTAATTTTTTTTTAATTATTAGGGATTATTACGAGTCTAAAAAATTGAAGGTGCGTGATTTTGAGGCCTAGTGTGCCCAGAATAAATTTATGAACTTTTTTGAAGGTACGTTCTGTAAACGCACGGGAATAATTTTCTATATTTTGAACCGGTTCTCGGATGAAAAATCTAAGGGCACCTTTGAATCCGCAGTGCCATGATTTTCTTACTGGAAGCTTCACTTTGACCATAGTAGGATGGGAGAAAAAGATAGTTTTCAGACCTTTTAAAGAATAATAAAATAATAATTTTATTTTTATTTTATTTTTATAGTGGATGAGTGGCGGTGGCGGGATCGATGACTTGTCAAGCCATTAAATGGCTTGAATTATCAATTGTGTAACCACACCATTGTAAATTAAATGATGTTAATTAATTAAATTTATAAAACCTCATTAATTCTCTCATCCATTACTCACCCTTTTCCCTCCTATTTATATGAGGCTCGGGGATGGGTTTTGGCATGGCTTTACCAAGAAAGGAACCTATGGAGAAGTAACGCGGCATCTTCAATCGAGGAGGATCACAGGCTTGGATGATGTTGGGAAAATCAATGAAAAACACCGGTGGATTCCACAAACAGGGATTTTTCATCCACCACAGCGACACCTCCAACGGAAACTGGGGTAGGGGTTTAAGTGCTTTGATGTTTCCTCTCTTCCGTTCTTGAAAAGTATAACGAATGCGGACTAACCGACTAATGGGTTGATTCGTGTCTCATCTATTCATGTGGGTGATTGTTTTAGGTTCTTAAAATTTGGGGGGGGGGGTTCTTCCTTTTTTATTATTATATTTCCTCATGTTTAAAATGATAACGCGGGGGGCGTGGGCCAAATCCAACAAGGTCTGGACCCTATGCTAAACTTGTCCATGGTGTGTTCTTCATGGTGGAACAATGAAGGTGGAAGAAAGGCATATTTGATGGCCACAAAATGATGGCGGCACCAAGAACAGACCATCGGAGCACGTATGGTGGCCCGCGGAAAGAACTATTGGCATGCCATGCCGGTGGTGGCCGGCGGTGACCGGAGGAGGCCCGCGGCAACCAGCCGCAAGCGGTGGGAAGGCGGCGCACCGTCGCGTGTTGTGGTGGCCAGAGGCATCTAGCCCGAGCCGGCTGCATGGGAGAAGGGCGGTACTTGCAGGCGCTGGCGGCAGCAGCAGCCACGACTAGTGGGCTGCGACGGGAGGGGGTGGTGCCGCCACGCACTACGCTGTATCGGCTGGAGACCGGTCGGCCAGTCGGGCCGACCATTGCATGTGGTAGGGCAGCTCCCCACTGGATGAACGGAATGGCCCCACGTCTGCGGGGCTAGCTGAGGATGTGGGCCGGTCGAGCGAGCCAGACCCGCGGCCCAGCGGGCCAGTGCGGGTGGGTCGAGTTCCACCCGGTGGGCCGGGCCAATCGCGGCTCGGGCCCCCGAACCAGTCGGGCTGACCTCGATGGGCCTAACCCAGTGAATTGGGCCAACCCTTAATGGGCTAGACCTAAGCGAAGTCAGGTAAACCCTGGGACCCATTGCGTCAGGCTGGCCTGACCGAGTTAGACCGGGCCCAGACCCAACCGACCCCGAAAGAAGAAATGCCCGTAACTGACAAACTGGGTGTCTATTTGACACAACATCAGTGGCGTTGGGACCCCTTTTGGGAAGAGGTCTCTTTGGCATATTCTGGTGGGCCTGACCGAGCTGGGCCGGACTGAGGTGCGATCACCCCTGTTTCACAGAAAGGGGTGACTAACAGACCGAGCGTCCGAACGACGCGCTATTTGTGGCATAAGGACCCTTGTGACAAGGTGGTCCTTTCGAGTTACACTAAGTGATTTTTGATGTAGTTTGACATGTGACCTGGGTTGGATCATACTTGAATCCAACCAGTCCCTTTTTATAAAAGTGCATATATCTCACAGACCGGGCGTCTGATCGACGCGTCGTTTGTCACGTTGGGACCCCTATGACAGGGCAGTCCCTTGGGTATGATTTTGAGGGACTTCGTACCAGTTGAAATATTACCTATGGAATGAGGAGAAGAGTCTTCTGGAAATCAGGTGTGCTTCGTGTGGGAATCCAGTGGCTGGCTATGACATAAAGAAGAAGAGTGACCTATATGGGTCAGCATCAGAAACTCCAGAGTGGGATGATCTAGTTGTACAACTAATCATCCCTACCTTTGTACTAGTGACCAATACAGGTCATCACCAATGACCAATACAGGTCATCACCAATGACCAATACGGGTTATCACCAGTGACCAATATGGGTCAACACCAGCGACCAATATGGTTCAGCATCTAGCGACCAATACGGGTCAGATACAGTGACATATATGGGTTAACAGTAGAGTTACAACAGATAAGATGATCTGGCTTTAAAACTAGTCATCCCTATCCCAGCAACCTTGAAGTTATACCATTAGAGTGAGTTGTCTCTTTTTATTTGTGCTTCATGATTTAGATCATGCTTGTGATATTAACTTTGTGGTATTTGTTGTGTTGTTTTACTTTGTGGATTACTGAGAGACCTCAGGGGATCTCGGGGTCCCCTACTGAGTTGTTATACTCACCCCTGCACGGGCTCCACCCGCACGTGTGTGTCTGGTGCAGACAACTGACGCTTCAAGGAAGACTTTGAATTTTTGGGACTTGGTGAATCTTGGTGAGATGGGAGTAGTCAGGATCCTCTTCTTTGACTTCATACTTACAGCTACTACCCTCCATGTAGAGCTTCAGGGCAGATGTGATAGCTGTTTACTTTCCTTTCAGTTTCTAGGTATTTTATTTCAGCCCACTATTTTCAGTTTACAGTTGTACTTGTGGTTGTACTTTACTCTCATGGTTATACCTTACTTTTATTGGTTTTTTAATTCAGTTTCCCCTTTTGAGTGAGTATAGATCACTACGGAAATGCCTTCTCTATTTGGGAAAATCCTTCATGTGCTAATCACCAACCACTGGCCTATAGAAGGCAGGCTTGGGGTAGTCATTTCGAAGCCCCGTGGGATGGGTCGTGACAACAAATTCAACATTTATTACCCCTTCACTCACATATTTCCCCTATCTTAATGTTTACCAAATTTTATTCCCCATTTATAAGGGTCTATATTACCCCATGGGTAACCCTTGGTTTAGTATCACTCACCTACAGACCCAATGGGATCTGTAAAGTGTTTGGAACCTTAATATAATGACAAAAAATCTTTCTATATTCAAAGAAAATAAAACACTATAAGGAAACACATTGGAATAACCACAAATAAATATAATACATCAAAACTATGGGTAAAAGCATACAGACCACCTACCTCATGCTCAAAGATGATCATTAGCCCAAATTAATCCCTTAATTTGAACTAAAACACCCTTTGAAGACCAAATATAGAATCTGAGGGAAAATTGAGTGTTTTAGGGTATTGGAAGGAGAGAAGAGATCTGACATGGAATAATCTAGAAAATAGAGAAAAGATGAGTGTTAGACTCACCAGAATCATTGATTTGTACCCAAACTCCCTCTAAACACCTAGGAATATAAGGAGAAACATCTCTTGGATGTCTTGTAGGCTTTCATTCATCACCCAAGCTATTGGAGGAGGAATAGGGGAGAAAATTGTGTTAGAACCCATAAAGCCTGAGTGGGTAAAACTAGAAATTCCTAGTTTTTAAGGGTCACACATTTTTCCAAACAGTGTGGTAACTATGTACTAGCCTTTGTCTAAAAGGGTCCCCAAGACACATGGCTTCATAGGCCACACAAACGGTTTTCTCTACCCATTCCCCAATCGTGATCTACACGTTGTTTGGCCTCTTTTCTCCTCATTTCAGGTCCCACAACCCCAGAAAACTCCTAATGCTCCCCATACACCTAAAAACAACTTCATTATCCATAACCAAGGAGGTAAACCAAAAATTTAATCAAGGAAATACCTTTATGTAAGGTTGGGATCTTACATCCACATAATAAAGTCACTATGCCAAGTCATCATAATGAAAATGTATATAAACTTAAATTATCCAATTGTAGTTTTCATCATGAGACCTATAACTATATGAAAGTGTTGAATAATTTGAGGCCCTAGCCATAAAATAATATTTCCGATTGATCCATCATATGTGACGAATGACTAAATAATATACTATATGGTGTTCTCTAAAAAAATATTATAGAAACATGGAAAATAATTGCATAATTTACTATATAAATATAATGGAAATATGGATTTTCATTATTTCCATATATAATGAAATTATATTTCTATTTAAGTGAGTATATATCAGTAAAAAAAGAAACCAATAAGATATAAACCATGAAAACTAAATTACCCATATATATGGAATGAAAATTGACCAATATTATTGTGTGCGTTCATTGTATACTAATATCAATTGTATTTAATAATTGATAACAATGGTATGAAATCATATGAAAATAAATAATTACCACACAAATACCCTCTAAAAATTTGGATTATTTGAAAAACATATTTGATATTTATTAGGGATACAAGTTTCATTTTGGAGAATCTCCCTAGATATAAGATATTAAACTAAAGGTTCACATCTACTAAAAACAATGTATTTTCAACATAAGACAAGAGACTGAGTAATCTAGAAATATTATGGTCCTCTATTCGTAGATAGATTGACCTAATTAAAAAAGAATATATCCACTATACCTAACATCATTTCATTCATTAGGATATGAGCAATGGAATTCATAGCTATAGGAATATTTTATCATTTTAACAACTCGATAAAATTATATATTGGTAGAGAATTGTAATATCTAATTCATATTATAATAAGGGATTATTAATATTGAATAAAATATATTATATAGAAATTAATAATAATTATAGAAGAATAAAAAATTGAAATAAATATAAAGGATTGGGAAACCTTACACATATAAATAGTATCTTGATACATTAAAAAAAATAGCTTAAAAATATTGGATATTTTTAATGGAATCCTTTGATATAAAAGGAAATAATAACCAAGCATAATATTTTTGGAATGAATAGGTATAAGAGTATGGTTTTGTACTCAGAGAAAATGATTGAGTTTTTTTAATATTTTTTATTTAGTATTTGATGACCTTTTTTGGTAGAAATTTAATATTGTTAGAATAATCCATCTTTTAGATCATATTATAAGAATTTTTTCAAAAAAATCAAATTTATTAATTGATGAATTCAACTACATTTATTTATATTATTCTTTTCATATAAATGAAATTTTAATAAACATATTTATTTTTATGTTCTTAAAATATATTCTTGACTTTGGAAATTGGTTCATACATTTTTGAAATTTATTTTTATATGTGAAAATATAATATTTTCATAAATAAACATAATTATGGTCATTTGAGATATTATATTAAATATTAATTCATTTTTAATACAAATTAATGTTCTAACAAATACTGTATATCCATAATTTATTTCACTATTAACTTGAAAAACGCTCAATCTTAGAAAATTCTCAAAACATCACCAATGGATAATTATTATTCGAGGACTATAAAATTTAAATAATTATTAAGAAAAAATAATTTAGAAATCTAAAATTTATATATTAAATGAAAAAACCAAGGTAATTTAAAATCATTCATTTTTTTAAAAATTCTATTTTATGAAATATTCATTTTTCATTATATATATGGAATTAATATATTATTTACAAATGCATATTAAATTTCTTGGATATGGGATATCTCCCTTAAAATCCTTTTATGTGGTTTTCTCACATATTTTTTAACTTATCACACCTTTAGTGTTTCTCTATGTTCAATATTTCCTTTTACCCCTATCATATTTAAGGATATGATGCTTACTCCCATGAGTTGAGGTCATTATTAGAATAAATCCCCCACTAAAAGTTCAACATTCCAGGTAGTTTCACACAGTAAAACCATAAATTAAAACATCATTCACTGATATATAGAACACACAACCTAGTTTATGATAGATATGAAGCCAATGGGAGATGATACAAATTGTCTATTATTTTTTAAATGGACACTCCCCTGTCATTATTTTGTATATGGTCGCTCCCCAATTTACCTTGGAAATTGATTCCTTATACTGCTGAATATTATAAATCTATTCAATTATGATAATTTTAAGAAGATATGTCCCCTACATGAAACTCCAATCAATTAAACTAATTATTATCATAATTTTTTTATCAAAATTGTTCTACATTGATATTTTTTAAGAAAAATCATAATTTACTCCTTTTATCTGTAATTTTTTCTTTAATAATGAATAGTATTTCCTGAACATTGTCTTATTCAGTGATAGTATGAAATAATTTCAATTATAATTCTATATACAATGTTATTAATAAAATAACTAAATTTCCCGAAGGCCTTAATTTTTATTTATTATTGAATAAACCCAACATTATTAATAAAAGGAATTGAATGTTTTTGTGTGAATTCCACCAGATTTAATCCTTTTTCTAAGGTTCTTTAGTGGTCATGTGAGCATAAATTATTCATTTCTAAAATTTATTTTATAGTTATTTCAAATTTACTATAAAATTAAATGTGATAGATAGTGGTAAAATATATCTTAGTGTTCAATGAAACCATAAGAATTCACCAAAATTTTGATATCAAATAAATGATATGATCTCATATAGCTGTATAAATTTAATGTGAAACATCAAAAAGTCATTAATATGGTTTTTTTATAGAAGGTTAAGTGGTATACCCTCTATTATTTCAATAAAATATATAGAGATTACATGGAGTTTCATGTTAACCGATATCGAATTATTATTTGTGAATTTCATGATAATTTGAGTGAAATATACAATTGTGGTATTAACTCACTTTTATATTGGAAATAATTTTATTCTCCGTACACACTTTTTGTATTTTTTCTCTTTCAATCATTACATATTTGAATATAATGAATATAAAAACATTGAAAATATTTTCTCACTTCATGCTTCCACTCAAAAGTTTTTCTTGTAAGTCCATATATCTCTTTTTATTACCTAGGATTATAATTAAATTTCATTTATATGTTTTATCTATAAATTCCTTCAGTATCTTATGCACTGATGATGTACATTATTTTTATAAAATATTACAAATTCATCATTATATTTGATGTCTATTAGTATCCCATCATTAAATGATTTAATCATTTTTTGATGATATTTATCTTATTTTTAAGCCTTATTTATATTATCTAGTAGATTAAGTTGATAAATTACTTAAAAGTGATGGTATTTTCTATTATATAATAATTTCTATGTTGAAATTCACTAAATAAAAAAAAAATATTATTTTTTATTATAATCATGGGTAAAACACCATAATATTTCCATGATAATTCATATATTAATTTATTTTGCTTCCCCAAACTATAGTGTATCACAGAGTTGTCGAATTTTGGTACTTCAGTCATCTCCATTATATATTCTTAGGAACATTGTATGTGAATATATACATAAAACCCATATGATCCATATATATGTCCCATATTTCACCATACTAATAACATATCCATGTTTTGAATGGATATGTTATTATCTCCAATTATATATAAGGTTTTGAAAAACATTATTCATGGTTTTTTAAATATTTTGAATCCTAATAAATAACTCTATTAGATTTTATAAGGATCATTCATAGTTCTATTTTTGATACATGATTATATATAATAAACCATTTTGTCTATATTGACAAAGTTAATAGTGATGCATTAACTAATATAAAACTTTATTATCAAATAATTTTCCACATTCCTTTAACTATGTAATTTTACCATTTTGTGATTGAATGTGGTTAATGAGATATATATTTTTGAGCTATACTAAAAAAAGTCACAAATAATAACCAACTATGATTTGGAAACTATGAATTAAAATTTTATTTATTAGTTTTGTCCATTCATTGACCACCATAGTCATTAATGAGTAAATTTTATTAAATAAATAGAGAATATATGTAAATGAAACTAATTTCTTTTAATCCATATAATTTCACTTATTGAATATCCCATATAGCTCATTTTTTTCAAGTTTCATAGAACAATTTATAATTATTTATCATTATCTTCATAGCACATAGGGTATATAAATATATAAAAAATAAATAACACAACAGAGATCTGAGGGGGATTTCCATCTCCAACCCTAGGTGGAGATGGTCCTTTGGTTGACACTGACTCCAACCCTAGGTGGTGATGGCTGCACCGGTCCCTCCCCCATCGACAAGGGAGGGCCCTCCACCGCCGCTTACTGTAGTTCTTCCATCGCAATTTGTTCCCTTATCAAATAAGTATTTCTTAAATTCTTTCCAGTAGATCTCTCTAAGTCAAAAAAATCATTGAAAGTTTTAACGGGTCACCACAACTGTCGATCTCAACTTCAGCATTCATTGATACGTCCTTCCCATTGCATATAACCTTGATTGTATGCTTAAGCCATGACCGAACGTCTGTGGATCACTTTGAACATTTGATTTTTGAATCATGGGTTCATCAAGAATGAGTGATGATAGGGCTTCTTTATTCCAGACATATTATGATTCATTTTTTTGCTGAATATGACATGATTATTTCCTCGTCGATCACGCGTCGGCTCTGTGATCGTTAATGCTTCCTTCTCTACAAATGGTCATATGATTTTCATATGAATCAAAACTCATAAAAAGGGATAATTGGGTTAGATTTTTAGAACTTACACTCCCCTTTCAAAACCCTTCAATCATTCATTTTCTACGAAATTTTGTAGGGTGTTATCTCTGTTAGAATGGTAGGACTATGTAATTGTGTCATTCGATCTCGACAAGGGTTTGTGTTGAAGTTGATGTGTCTAAAGAGACTATCGAATCATTCTGGACTGATTTGGGTGAGGAATTTCGATATAATAATACATTTGTGTTTGAATCTTAGTATGAATTCTGTTCTTCATATAAGAAATTGGGGCATCACATGGAGGTTTATAGGCTCATGGGGTTAAAGAATGTGGGAACTTGTTTGGGTGTGTAGGAAACTCGGGACTCAGGGCCTCCTATTGAATATAATAATCTAGTGTATTGAAATGAGTAAATTGAGGTAGGTTAAGGTTCTATGGTTGCTGTTATTTTGTCTGGTGAAGTATTAAAACAGAAGCAGGTAATTGTGTCATCTTTTGAACCAAGTGTCGCTAGTATTTTTAATAGACTAAGGAGGGATCTGAAAATCCCTTCAGGTGTTATTAAGGTAGCTGGGGATGCTCAGGATAGTGATATGTTGGAGGTGAATTTTCATTCAAATAATGGTGGTCTTAATCCTATTGAGGTTTCTAAAGTTAATAGAGAGGTGGATGATGGATTTTAAAACTGGAACACACAAGTAGGGAGTGCTGATTCCATGTAATATAATGGGATGGTCCAGGATGATGTTGTTGGTCCTGGGCGCAGCGGAATCTCATGGTTGGATGTGCCCACTTGGCTTTTTGTCATTAGAAATGATCAATCTAGGATCAATACGACGATAAACTCCAGACTCCATGGATTGAATCACAGAAATAGACAAATAAGAAGAATAGTCCCAGAACCAAAAAAGGAGGATCATCACAAGTTGATTATAATTAATTTAATTAATTGAAAATAAGTACCTCTTATGGCGTTCTTTATTTATTCATATTTATGATCATGTTCCAATGTGATTCGTCATTGCGTCGCAGAAGCCAAGTGTAGACTTCCTCTAGCGTTGATCCACATGTGCACCGCGTATCTCTAGATGTCACCAAAGGAATCTCCAGGTGTTAGTGTTGAGAACCCTTTTCTTTAGTTGTCTGCTTTAGATTGCCTTGATCCGATGGAGGAGGATCTCTCTCAGTCTTGAGAGCGTTCTTGGAGGGAGGAGTTCTTTCGGCCTTGAGAGAATTCTCAAAAATTATTGTTCACAATGATTAGAGAAAAATGTTGGGGTTGTGAGGATATTTATAACTGGGTTTGAGGTTATAGATTTATGATAATAAATAAACATGTTACGCGTTTTATTTATTTCATTAACTCTTATTGAAAATCCCCATGTCGAATCATTAATTCCTTGACATGTGCCCATGCTGATTATAATAAATATCATTTAATAAAACAATATTATTTCCTCAAAATCATGACTAGAAAAACTACACGGCGTGTAATCATAAATACACGGAGTATACTTTTTTCCAAAAGGAAAACTACATGGCATGTAATCATTAATACATGGCATGTAGTTGTTTTTCATTCCCTTTAAAAATTGAAAACTACATGGCGTGTAATCATTTATACATGGCATGTAATTGTTTTTATTTTATTCTTCCTCCATCATTAAAATGATTTAGGCTTCCTTGAATAATTATTAAACCACATACGGGAATAATCTTTATTCTACTTGAGATACATGGATACACTTAGTGTGTGACCCTCTAGGCCTCTTTCTTATTGGCATTAGGCGGGCTTGCATAAAGTCCAAGATTACTATCTAGCAACGGGTCAAGGAACCCAAGAGAAAGAAGTTGATGCCTCATTGATGTGTCACCTCATACGAATGCTTACCATGTAATTTAATCCCTTTGTCTCAATATCTCATCAAGTAGGTTTCATGGTAGTGTCATAAACCTATATGCTTGATCTGTCATTCTTTGACTTCCAGAAATAAACTCTTCATGACACCATGGCCATGGAATTTTTGCGACAGTTCTATTTCAATCAAAGGGCCCGAGATATCTACTTCCATAAATATGGAAGGGACAAATCCTTCCTCAACTTATCCATTAACAACATGTCATTCATGATGCACCCAACGTACCCTAATTCCCACCAACTGTCTTCGTGACGATTTTCGTCATAAAATCTAAATGTGTGAGTCCTGACATGAGTTAATAATAATCTTCCAGTCTACGGACCATTACACACACTTGTAGATAGCAATGTCCGATGATACCAAGACAAGCGGAATTACTATTGGCGGGTCTGTTCTCATAATCTCCCATCTTGGAGATTACCAAGTGCGAACTCCATGAGAGAGAGTCGCATCTTCTTACGAGTACTTGCACATGACGGTCTATATACTATGTATCGTATCATAGTATGACATCCAACTATAGAACTTTATTTAAGAATATTGTTATAGCATTTCAAGGTTCTCATCACAGCGGGGATCTTCCATGCCCTTATTAATGCAACAAATATTCCAGGACATTATTATATTATAGTCATGCAGAACAATGAATGATATATAACAAGTGTACATTCATCTAATAAAAGTACAAACAGTTGGTTCTCAGGACACCAACTCTAACAAACTCCCACTTGGACTAGATCCAACTTCCTATGACTTTTAGTCTGCTAGACCTCACATGATGATCATGTTTCTACTGAGTCAAGGCTTTAGTCAAGGGGACCTTCACATTGTCTTCCATGGAAATATTGCTCACTGCAACTTTACCTCTCTAAGAAAAATCCCTTAAGAGATGATACTTCCGAAGTACGTGCTTTGTCCACTGATGTGACCTTGTCTCTTTTGAAAGTGCCACCGTTGCAGTATTATCACAATAGAGTGTGATAGGATCTTTACAGATAGGTACTACATCCAACTCTTGGATGAAGCTTCACACCCATACTGCTTCTTTAGCTACCTCAGAAGCTGCGATATACTCAAACTCTGTTGTAGAATCTGCGACTACACCTTGCTTTGAGATCTTCCAGCTCACTACATCTCCATTCAAACTGCATATGTACCCAATCTATGACTTCATGTCATTTTGATCAGTCTGGAAACTAGCATCTCCAGGTCCTCTGATGACTAGTTCCTAATCTCCTATATAAACCAGGAACATATCCTTAGTACGGCTCATATACTTAAGGATAGTCTTGACAGCCATCCAATGGCAGTCTCCTAGATCAGCTTGATATCTTCCTACTACACTTAATGTGTAAGAAACATCTATCCTTGTACATATCATAGCATACATGACTGACCCAATCATGAATGCATAAGCATCCTTTCCATTTTCTTTCTTTCCTCATGTGTCTGGGGACACATTTTCTTGGAAAGATGAATGCCATGTTACACTGGAAACAATCCCCTCTTGGACTATTCCATACTGAATCTCTTCAGTATCTTGTCAATGTATGTACTTTGACTCAGGCCTAGCATTCTCTTAGATCTATCATGATGGATCTTGATCCCAAGAATATATGTTGCCTCGCCCAAGTCTTTCATAGAGAATCATTTATACAACCATGCCTTAACTGACTGTAAGACAGGTACTTCATTTCCAATTAGTAATATGTCATCAACATATACTATTAGGAAAACAACTTCACTTCCATTAAATCTTTTGTAGATACAAGGCTCAAATCCGTTCTTAACAAAGACAAATTCCAATGCAGCTTCATCACAACGAATGTTCTGTGGCCTTGATGCTTTCTTTAATAAATAAATGGATTTCTGCAACTTTCATTCCTTGTGTAGAGACCCGATGCTTGACTTACATGGACGTTACATTAATTTTGCAGAATACTTAATACATAACAAAAACAGACACACAAGGACCGTAATAGTTTAGTGTCTTTGGAAACTCGGAATATAAACTTCTAATCATGTTGAAATATCTTCAAAAACTCCCATAACGATCTTCCCCTTTTTTGTTTCCTTACCTAAAACCTTTATTTATTTCCTAGGGCAAATAAAACATAAAAATGGTGAGATCAAATGCTCAGTAAGGGCAAACATAGATAACATAAAACAATCCATAAACATTTGGAAGCAAAAACTTGAACATGAAATTTAAACATCAAAATCTTGAGCAAAGACATAAATCATGGAAATACGTAAGGCATATATCATAATGGAACATCAACCATGATAAAATATAATGGGAATAAAACATGTAATTGTGGAAACCATTCAGCACATGTTATGATTTCTATAGTAGCCAAGTCATTGCTGCCAAGGCTATCTTAGTGGACAAAGTCCCTTTCTGAATCGAGTTCACTCCTCGTTTCAGTCCTGTAACACTTAACTGGATTAACTTACCATTCCAGCCATGTCTATCTCATGAGATATAAATCTTTACCCAATGCATTGGAGGGAGATATAGGTCCCACCCATCTCATAATGAAATCATTCTTACTTGTGCCACAAAATAAACATAAATCATTCATCATAACCCAAAGAATAAAATGGGTTTCATAAACATCATCCCATCATCACATAATCCAATAAATACAAATGGATATCATTTCAACATAAGAAAAATGAAACCATGTAAATCATCGAGACATTATACTTGAAACATACACATATGAAATAATTTGATCTTAGATGGAAAATGGTTTTGATAAAACACTTGAAATGAATTCTTAAGGAAAATATCCTTTCTTCTTCAAAATCATTCTCTTTTCACAAAATTTCATGCAATTTTAAAAGAAAAGGATTTTGTTGAAAATAGTCATGAAATCTTTTGGAGGAAGCTTCATGAAAATAAGGCTTAATAAAACCGTAAATATATGTTCGTGCCGTATAAGTTAAAAAAACATTCTTCTCGTACTTTTGCCGAAAAAGTCAAAAAATACATCGTAAAAGAAAGATTTCATTCATACCATTTAGTAAAAGTAAAAAATGGATAAAAAGGACATTAAAAATACATGAAACCATTTCTAGTAAACATGGACATGGATGAGAACAATAACCCCAGTAAATACTTACGAATAAACAATCTCGGATAAGAACGAGATTGGAAAAGTTATCCCTTACCTTAGGTCTGATATGCTTCGTACGTTTCCGAACCTCATGTTTAATGATTTAAATAATGTCATTGACTTATTACAGAATCATATTCATTTTTATGATATCATATATGGTTCACTTATGACTTTATATTACCCGTTCTTTTGTAAGTTCCATGTTAAAGCAGCGTTTTGGGTTAAATCGTTTTATTTATCGTACGTGTTTGGACTTGTTGTTCTTGATATTATTACTTATATCCTGATTTACTTAATTATAGAATATAAAAAATGATTCACATATAATATATATTTCATTATATACATATATATATATATGATAGATCGATTAAATGAAATGAAATACACCGTTCATGGAGACTGTAGGTCGTACGTACGCATGAACATTGTTTTCGTTTCCTTATTGAATTGAATAAAATTAATTAGATTTCATACATATATATACACATAAATCCAGTATCATTATTATTTAATATATTTCATGATTACTTAGTATATATACTTTATAATCATTCATGAATGGTTAACATGGAGAATGAATCCCATCACGTTGTGGAGACGGTAGTCCGTACGTACGCACGAGCGATGATATCATTCCCATGATCATGGAATTGTATTGGAGTGTATGTATACTATTTCATAATCAATATCACTTTACAATAATCATATATAGTTATTATTTAGACCATTATACCCATCCAAGTAAGGTGGTGGTGGAAAATAGATTACACCACGGCGTGGAGACGGTATTTCGTACGTACGCACGCGCGGTGATTTCATTTTCCGTAGGATGGATAGATGGTGAAATAGGGTTGTTTCGTACTTATAATAACATATAATTATATGAGTGATACTGATGTTATTACTTCATAATGAAACAACTAAATAAGAAGAAGTGGAAGAATAAATAAAGTTGAAAGAATCGGTAATGGACATTACCTCTTCTTTGAAGCGCCTCTTTGAGACCTCCTATTAGGGAACAAAAATTGGTCATTGAAGAAGACCAGGACCTCTAGGATGTTTCTATGGAAGTGGAGAAGATAATTTGGCAGGTTTTAGCCGAGCTTGAAGGCTCAAAGTGGTGTCAGGAAGAGAGGGAGGAGGTGCCCTTTTATAAGGGAGGAGAGGGGCACCTTTGGAAAAACTAAAAATATTATTTTATTATAAATCCATATTCGGTTTTAAATCGCTCCAAATTGATTTATTTCTAAGATAAGGTGGGGATGGGTCGAAATCCTCTCATCCAATAGAATTTGGACAAGTTTAGTTTACTATTTTAACCTTATCATTTAGATTTAACTTTAAGTTAGATAATTTTACTTTTACCGCGTCTTTTTGTGTTCTTACACTATAAGGTTAATAAACTTACTATAACAAGCCAAAAGAACCCCAAGTTGTTTATTATTAATATATATAACCTTATCTAAGTCATTTGTCCGAACCTTAGATTTTTAGGAATAAAATAACAACTAATAATATTATATTTGTTTTAAAAACTATTTTATGTCAATTTTGACACTATTTAGTAATTGATTTTTTTTAAAATCATAACAGAATTATTAGTTCGAAAAAAGTTAATTAAATCAATACTAACATGTCATATTAACCTATAAAATTAGTTTAATTCATAAAAAGTCTCAAATTAAATTTATTTGGGTATTTATAACATCAATTATGTCAATATTTCATTAATAAGATAATTACTGCATCATCTTTGTGTCATAAGTAAATTAAATTATTTAATGTCTAAAAATTATAAATAAAATACCATTATGTAGGAAAAAATTTTATATTTCTAATGAATGTTTATAGTAGAATTTATCTTATGTATAACCCTATATTAAAAATTATATACTTATTAAACTTTGATTTTAACTATTTTAACCCTTCTTTAAATAAATTAATATTAAATGTCCTAATCTAATCCATGTGGGCCTAAATGGTCACATTTTATTCCTAAGGTTGTTTTTGGTCAAATTACACTTATCCAATAGAATTAGGACATGTGTTAGGGTAATAATAATATCATTTTTACCCTTAATTACCCTATTTACTTTTAACCGTGGTAAAAAAAGGTAAAAAGTTACTATTCACCAAAAATTATTTTCATCTCATTGAACCAAATTTTACTTACTGACATCAACCGTGTCTCTCGGATTTTTGAAATTCCACTCACAGATGCGGTAAAATTAAGTTTTATTTAAATTTGAAAATTCTCCTAGGAGGTGGGTAAAAGACGGTGAAAAGTTCAATGAAATTTTTATATATCTAAAATTATTATAAAATTACTCCAATGAATTACATTTAACTTATATAGGTATTATGTATCAATTTTTACCTAAAATAAATTTAAATAAAATAAATAATTATTTAAATAAAAGTCAGTTCTTAAATAGTAACCTAGTGTTTTCACTATTCATCAAAAATTGAAAGTTTCCAGAAAAATACCAAAATTTCACCCTAGGATAATTTCGATATTCCGAATCCAAAAATGAAGTCCATTTTGAAAAATAAAATTTATAAAATTTAAAAAGTGGTTATTACTATTCATAATGGATAGTTTTAATAATATTTTAATAGAATATCGTTGTTTAGTGAAACTCGGTATTGTGTACAACACACGCTATCGTGGAAGGTCGCGATTGCATGTAATGTAGCCAAGTTAGGGATTCATGTTGTGCAATCTCCTTTTGGTGTATCATACAACACAAGACATTAATGAAATTAAAAAGAATATTTTTCGTAAAATCTTGGGTTGTTACATTCTACCCCGCTTAAAATTAATTTCTCCCTCGAAATTCGCCGGGGTTATAAATGCTTTACTACTCGAAAGTTTCTTTAATAGAAACCCACATCGTAAAAAGGAATACCAAAACTTGGCTTTAAAAACTAAAGTATGAAATGCAATGGTTACCCAAATTAACTAATCACTGGGTTTCCACATAGGAGAACATAGGTGAAATATGGATACGGAAGAGAAATATAACCGTCGTGTTCTGATAGAGAGTGGTAGAGAACATGGCTATGAAAAATCCAACAATCACAAAGCCATAAATTTGTGATGATCTAGGGTACCATCTGATTCATCGGATATAAGGGCACTAGGACAACATTTTTGGTTTTCAAGATCATTTCCCTAAAGTTGAAGAATTTGAATTAGAATAAATACTTACTTTATTTTGGTACAATCTCACTGTTGTTCGTGCTTTGAACGATTTCCACTTCATATCTTAAAGAAATGAAGTTGAATTTGTTATTCATGAAGTGTTAATAGATCATGTGATAGAATGATGGGTCATTCCATCTGTTTCAAACAAAAGGTTAGAAAAAGTTATCAAATATACATAAGTCCATCTATGGTGAGGTTAATCGTATACGATTCCAAAAATGAACTTATACTTCATATATCATACCACATAATAAAATAAAACTAGTTTCTACTAACCAGGGACTTCCTGTAGGCTAGTGGTAGGCGATAAAGGTTAGTCGCACTTTGGTTGTGGGTTCGATTCCCACAACCTTGTCCGACATGATGGGCTGTCTCCCGTCCTACAGGTTGTCCTTTTTCTAAAGCTATATTACAATAACATCCCATCAATAATATCGAAAAAAGTTCTATCCTTAGGCAATACTAACTTATGTCCAACATAATCCATTCCAATCTTTAGGGTTATCTAAAATACTTCGGTCCAAGCTCATAGTATAAAGAAAATGATTACTTGAAATGTCACATAACAATCACGTGAATGCCATCATTTATCCCCCATATATCATAAGATATATCTTGTTGGTCAAATTACAAACATGTGAATACCTTAATCATGTATTCTCTTTAAGAATGAATACCCATTGAACCTTAGTGAAAACATGAATGCAGTTAAAAGTTAACACTTTCCACAAACCAAAATCCTCAAAATTCTTTATACTCAAACCATGATATCACTTAGTCCTTATATCAATCATGAGCTCATGAATACAATCAAACATCTCATTATGTTCTTATCCCTTCATTATGCGCATATCATCTGCTTACCAAAAATATCTCAATCACTTTCCATGGTTACCGGTACCATAAAATTATTGAAAACCACAATAGACCAATACATAAATATTCCAATATTCCACGATACTATATACAACATTATTTTGGAATCCCATTACATAAACACTTAATCATTCCACCACATCGTTGTTATATTCAACATCGCCAATAGTGATCGCATGTGACTTCCCTTTGTCCTTTGCCTTAAGTGGTTGCTCATATCGATCATCATTAACCCTTGGATTAGGGAATTGATTATCATAATGCCCCATTTCATTGCACTTGAATCATTGAAGTGTTGTTGGTGCGTTCTCTGTAGTCTTTTCTTTATTCACACCATTAGCAACCCTTTTCCCATTACTTCGACACTCAGCTGCTCGATGACCTTCTTTTCCACACTTAAAACATTTTCTAGTCCCTTTAAGACATTCTCCACCATGCTTCTTTCCACACTTTGAGCATAAGGAAACATTCATCTTCTTTTCACCATTATTCTGAGATTTCTCATTGAACTCCATCTTTTGTTTCTTGTCAAAACCATGAGATGGATATGTAACACCAACTTCTATTTCTACCTTAATAGCACAGCGCACAATTTCTCCATAGCTACTGAAGTATCTTATATCTAATGCCCTTCGAAGATTTGGTTTTAAGCCACTGAAGGATCGATCAACTTTACTTTCAGGTTGGATGATAAAGCCAGATGCATACCTTGCAAGCCTTGTAAAATTCGCTTCGTATATACCAACAGATTCATCATCCTTTTGCTTTAGTTCATGAAACTCCTTCTCCATCTTTGTTCGAAGAATACGATGGAAGTACTTATTGAAAAATAAGTTCTTGAACTCGTCCCATTCCATGGACTCAATTTCATCTCTTGGCCTCATATTCTTGATAAGATTCCACCATTTATCAGCTTCACCTTCCAAACGATATACTGCTAAGATGACTTTATCATGTTCAGAACATTGAAGAATTGAGAATATCTTTTCAGTGGTACTAATCCATTGTTCAGCAACAAGTGGATCAGAAGACCCACTGAAAGAAGGTGGATATTGCCTCATGAAGGACTCAATAGAATATTGTTTCCTTCTCTGCTCATTTGGAAGTCCAGAATGCTTCATAGCTTGTGTAAGTATAGCAATAACATTTTTCACTCCATCTCCCATAACATTTGTTTGCTCAGGAGGACAATCATTGCATTGTCCATTACATTTATCAACACGGTTCCTTCGGGTCCCAGCCATCATCTAAAACCCAAAAAGAATAGTGTGAGAGGCAAAAATCACGCTAGGGAAAACAACATAATAAAGGGGTAGTACCTTCAATATCTAACATCTTAGGTTACCGTAATTCTAGTACTATAACCTATACTTATACTTAACCTTAGGGACATCCCTATACACACCCTAGAAATATCTATAGGAATCTCACTAAAGTTCTCGCATCCTAGTTTCCAAAGGTTGACTAAACCTTTCCTCTGATACCAACTGTAGAGACTCGATTCTTGACGTACATGGACATTACATTACTTTTACGGAATACTTAATACATAACAAAAACAGACACACAAGGACCGTAATAGTTTATTGTCTTTGGAAACTCGAAATATAAACTTCTAATCATGTTGAAATATCTTCAACAACTCCCATAACGATCTTCCCCTTTTTGTTTCCTTACCTAAAACCTTTATTTATTTCCTGGGGAAAATAAAACATAAAAATGGTGAGCTCAAATTCTCAGTAAGGGAAAACATAGATAACATAAAACAATCCATAAGCATTTGGAAGCAAAAACTTGAACGTGAAATTTAAACATCAAAATCTTGAGCAAAGACATAAATCGTGGAAGTATGTAAGGCATATATCATAATGGAACATCAACCATGATAAAATATAATGGGAATAAAACATGTAATTGTGGCAACCATTCAGCACATGTTATGATTTCCATAGTATCCAAGGCATTGCTGCCAAGACTATCTTAGTGGACAAAGTCCCTTTCTGAATCGAGTTCACTCCTCGTTTCAGTCTTGTAACACTGAACCGGATTAACTTACCATTCCAGCCATGTCTATCTCATGAGATATAAATCTTTACCCAATGCATTGGAGGGAGATATAGGTCCCACCCATCTCATAATTAAATCATTCTTACTTGTGCCACAAAATAAACATAAATCATTCATCATAACCCAAAGAATAAAATGGGTTTCATAAACATCATCCCATCATCACATAATCCAATAAATACAAATGGGTATCATTTCATCATAAGAAAAATGAAACCATGTAAATCATCGAGATATTATACTTGAAACATACACATATGAAATAATTTCATCTTAGATGGAAAATGGTTTTGATAAAACACTTGAAATGAATTCTTGAGGAAAATATCCTTTCTTCTTCAAAATCGTTCTCTTTTCACAAAATGTCATGCAATTTTAAAAGAAAATGATTTTTTTGAAAATAGTCATGAAATCTTTTGGAGGAAGCTTCATGAAAATAAGGCTTAATAAAACCGTAAATATCTGTTCATGCCATATAAGTTAAAAAAACATTCTTCTCGTACTTTTGTCGGAAAAGTCAAAAAGTACCTCGTAAAAGAAAGATTTCATACATACCATGTAGTAAAAGTCAAAAATGGGTAAAAAGGACATTAAACATACATGAAACCATTTTTATGAAACATGGACATTGATTAGAACAATAACCTCAGTAAATACTTACGAATAAACAATCTCGGATAATAACGAGATTGGAAAAGTTATCCCTTACCTTAGGTCTGATATGCTTCGTACGTTTCCGAACCTCCTGTATAATGATTTAAATAATATCATTTACTTATTACAGAATCATATTCATTGTTATGATATCATATATGGTTCACTTATGACTTTATATTACCCGTTCTTTTGTAAGTTCCATGTTAAAGCAGCGTTTTTAGTTAAATCGTTTTATTTATCGTACGTGTTTGGACTTGTTGTTCTTGATATTATTACTTATATTCTGATTTAATTAATTCTAGAATATAAAAAATGATTCACATATAATATATATCTCAGTATATACATATATATATATATATGATAGATCGATTAAATGAAATGAAATACACCGTTCATGGAGACGGTAGGTCGTACGTACGCATGAGCGCTGTTTTTGTTTCCTTATTGAATTGAATGAAATTAAGTAGATGTCATACATATATATAAACATAAATCCAGTATCATTATTATGTCATATATTTCATTATTACTTATTATATATACTTTATAATCATTCATGAATAGTTAACATGGAGAATAAATCTCATTGCGTCGTGGAGACGGTAGTCCGTACGTACGCACGAGCGATGATATCATTCCCATGATCATGGAATTGTATTGGAGTGTATGTATACTATTTCATAATCAATATCACTTTACAATACTCATATATAGTTATTATTTACACCATTATACCCATCCAAGTAAGGTGGTGGTGGAAAATAGATTACACCACGACGTGGAGACGGTGTTCTGTACGTACACACAAGCAGTGATTTCGTTTTCCGTAGGATGGATAGATGGTGAAATAGGGTTGTTTCATACTTATAATAAAATATCCGTATATGATTGATGCTTATGTTATTACTTCATAATGAAAAAAATAAATAAGAAGAAGTGGAAGAAGAAATAAAGTTGAAAGAATCGGTAACGGACATTACCTCTTCTTTGAAGCGCCTCTTTGAGACCTCCTATTAGGGCACCAAAATTGGTCTTTGAAGAAGACCAGGACCTCTAGGATGTTTCTATGTAAGTGGATAAGAGAATTTGGCAGGTTTTGTCAGAGATTGAAGGCTCAAAGTGGTGTGAGGAAGAGAGGGAGGAGGTGCCCTTTAATAAGGGAGGAGAGGGGCACCTTTGGAAAAACTAAAAATATTATTTTATTATAAAGCCCTATTCGGTTTTAAATAGCTCAAAATTGATTTATTTTGAATCTAAGGTGGGTATGGGTCTAAATCCTCTCTTCAAATAGAATTTGGACAAGTTTAGTTTACTATTTTAACCTTATCATTTAGATTTAACTTTAAGTTGGATAATTTTACTTTTACCGTGTCTTTTTGTGTTCTTACACTATAAGGTTAATAAACTTACTATAACAAGCTAAAAGAACCCCAAGTTGTTTATTATTAATATATATAACCTTATCTAAGTCATTTGGCCGAACCTTAGATTTTTAGGAATAAAATAACAATTAATAATATAATATTTGTTTTAAAAACTATTTTATGTCAATTTTGAAACTATTTAGTAATTGATTTTTGTGAAAATCATAACAGAATGATTAGTTCGAAACAAGTTAATTAAATCAATACTAACATGTCAAAGTAACCTAGAAAATTAGTTTAATTCATAAAAAGTCTCAAATTACATTTATTTGGGTATTTATAACATCAATTATGTCAATATTTCATTAATAAGATAATTACTGAATCATCTTTGTGTCATAAATAAATTAACTTATTTAATGTCTAAAAATTATAAATAAAATACCATTATGTAGGAAATCGTTTTATCTTTCTAATTAATATTTATAGTCGAATTTATCTTATGTATATCCCTATATTAAAAATGGGTTACTTATTAAACTTTGATTTTAACTATTTTAACCCTTTTTTAAATAAATTAATATTAAATGTCCTAATCTAATCCATGTAGGCCTAAATGGTCATATTTTATTCCTAAGGTTGTTTTTGGTCTAATTACACATATCCAATAGAATTAGGACATGTGTTAGGGTAATAATAATATCATTTTTACCCTTAATTACCCTATTTACTTTTAACCGTGGTAAAAAAAATAAAAAGTTACTATTCACAAAAAATTATTTTCATCTCATTGAACCACATTTTACTTAATGACATCAACTGTGTCTCTCAGATTTTTGAAATTCCACTCACAGATGCGGTAAAATTATGTTTTATGTAAATTTGAAAATTCTCCTAGGAGGTGGGTAAAAGACGGTGAAAAGTTCAATGAAATTTTTATATATCTAAACTTATTATAAAATTACTCCAATGAATTACATTGAACTTATATAGTTATTATGTATCAATTTTGACTTAAAATAAATTTAAATAAAATACATAATTATTTAAATAAAAAGTCGGTTTTTAAATAGTAACCCAGTGTTTTCACTATTCATCAAAAATTGAAAGTTTCCAGAAAAATACCAAAATTTTACCCTAAGATAATTTCGATATACCGAATTGAAAAATGAAGTCCATTTTGAAAAATAAAATTTATAAAATTTCAAAAAGTGGTTTTTAGTATTCATAACGGCTAGTTTTAATAATATTTTAATAGCATATCGTTGTTTAGTGAAACTCGGTATTGCATACAACACACGCTATCGTGGAAGGTCGTGATTGCGTGTAATGCAGCCAAGTTAGGGATTTGTGTTGTGCAAGATCCTTTTGGTGTGGAGTACAACACAAGACATTAATGAAATTAAAAAGAATATTTTTCTTAAAATCTTGGGGTGTTACACCTTGTTGGCATCCTTTGGAGTCACAAACCCTTCAGGTTGTGTCATGTAGACATCTTTCTGAAGGTTCCCATTAAGGAATACTATTTTGACATCAATTTTCCAAATTTCACAATCATGGTAAGTGGAAATGGCCAATAGGATTCTGATGGATTTCAACATCACAACCGGTGAAAAGGTTTCATCATAGTCAATTCCTTGACACTGTCTAAAACCTTTTGCAACCAGTTTTTCCTTATAGGTGCTGACTTTCCCCTCCATGTCCAGTTTCTTCTTGAATACCCATTTGTTACCAACAGGTTTTACATCAACTCGAGGATCTACCAAAATCCAAACTTGGTTTTGGTACATGGAATCCATTTCAGAACTCATGGATTCTTGCCACTTTGTAATGTTTGTGCCTTCAACTAATTCCTTGTAAGTAAGACGATCATCATTGTCAACCAATAATGAGTCACCATCCTTGGTGACAAGAAAACCATATCATTCTAGTTCTCTCACATCTCTCATGCTTCTATGTAGTTCTTGTGTCTCTGGAATAGATCGTTCTTTTACAGGGCTTTGTGGAATCTATTATTGTACCAACTCCTATGTATCTTGAGCCTCGACTTCATCGAAGTCTATCTCGCTCCCACTATCTCTTTTGGAGATGTGATCCCTCTCAAGGAATATGGCATGTCTTGCCACTGTAACCTTTTTATCTGAGGGGTTTTATAGGTAATATCCCCTTGTTTCCTTGGGATATCCTATAAAGGTACACTTTGTGCCTCAGGGTGCAAGTTTGTTACCTGAAGAGGACTTAACAAATGCTTCGCTACCCCACACATGTAAATTTGACAACATGGATTTACGTCCACTCCATAAATCATATGGAATACCATTTATCGATTTAGTTGGTACTTGGTTTAGTATGTGTGCTGCTATATGTAATGCATACCCCCAAAAGAATAATGGAAGACTCATATGACTCATCATTGATCTCACCATGTCCAACAGGGTGCGGTTCCTCCTTTCACTTACACCATTCCACTAAGGTGTGTAAGGAGGAGTGAGTTGAGATAGAATCCCAAACTCCTGTAAGAAATCAATGAAGTCCTAATTAAGATATTCTCATCCTCTGTCTAAGTGGAGTTTCTTAATCTTCTTACCAATATGGTTCTCAACTTCATTCTTGTATTCTTTGAACCGATCAAAAGAATCTGTCTTATACCACATTAAGTAAATATATCCATATCTACTAAAATCATCAATAAAAGTTATGAAGTATAAGAACCCACCCCTTTATTCAACTAGAAATGGTCCACACACATCTGTGTGAACTAATTCTAGAATTTATTTATCCCTTTCACCTTTCCCACTAAATGGGGCTTTGGTCATTTTTCCTTGTAGACATGCATGACATACACCAAGTGCTTTTAGTTTGAAAGAATCTAAATACCCATCTTGATGTAATTTTTTCAAACATTTCTCATTAACGTGACCTAGACGGTGATGCCAAAGTTGGGTGTGGTATGAGTCATGTGAATTAACTTTTTCATTGATTGCCTTTACTTGGTTTGTATAGTCTAAAACATAAAGTCCATTATATAAATGTTCCCTACCAAAACAAATGTTATCTTTATAAAAGTATCAACATCCATTTACAAATTGAAGATGAATCCATCCGTATCTAATCTGGATACTAAATAATGTTTTTGGTTACAGAGGGTACATAATAACATCCTTTTAATACCAAGACCATCCCATTAGGAAATGTGAGGTGGTAGTCTCCAATAGCTACAACAGCGAGTCTAACCCCGTTGGCTTCTCGCAGATCCACCTCACCTCGATCAATCTTTCTGAATCTACTTGGTTACTGTATTTGGATGCATATTTGTGCACTAAAAGAAGTATCTAATACCCAATTGGTAGAAATAGATAGATTTCATTCGATAACAAATGCACCTTAAGCTTCCCCTTTCTTCCTTAGATGGGTGCAGTTTTTCTTCCAGTGGCCTTTCTTGCCACATGCTAAACAAACAACCTCACGTTCTCTTGCCTCCCATTTGATCTTCCTTTTCTTGGAAGGCCTTGAATAAGCTTTGATATTAAATCTCTTGGCCTTCCCTTTACTTTTATCCACCATAAGTACAGAATGATTTTTACTTTTCATATCATTTTCTACTTGGAGAATGAGGATAAGGAGATCAGATAGAGATTTCTCAATGTTGTTCATGTTGAAATTTACAACAAAGTTAGAGAAGCTATGGGGGAGTGATGCAAGAATGAGATCAGTACCCAGTTATTCGGGGAGTTTAAACCCTAGAACCTCCAAGCACTCAATGTATCCATTGAGCTTGAATACATGAGGCCCAGCTGGGGTACCCTCTCTAAGCTTGCTCTGAAATAGAGCCTTGGATATCTCAAACCTTTCCTATCTTTCTCTCTCCTGGTATAGACCATGAAGGTGCTCGAGCATGCTATAGGAATCCATGTCTTCATGAGAATTTATGATCTCACTAGACATTGATGATAACATAAAACATTGAACGTCGATTGCATCGCTCAAATGTTGATCATAGACTAGGAAATCTTCATCACTCACCCCTTGGGTAAGTGAATTAGGAAGTGAGGACTCCAGCATGTAAAACTTTAATTCATAGTGTAGGATAACCTGAAAGTGCCTAAACCATTCCTGAAAGTTACGACCTGTGAAGATATTATCTTTATCCAGAATTGATCGCATAGAAAATGTGGTTGATGAGTTTTTCATATTGATTCTACAAATTAAAATAGAAAATTTATCAGTACCTTTTGATTACATTTTGTGAAAAATAATAAATGAATTTATTAATTCTCCCACTATTTTATCAAGTCCCAATGGCCATCACCATTTAACTTGGAATGTCCAGTTGCTATGACATTCTAGTGGAAAGGATCCATATTTTCCTTTGCATAACCCCAACAAGGGTTGGTCAAGCTATTTAAATGTATTTAGGTAGGAAAGTCTTTTCCAACTGTGAGCTTACAGTTCCTTGATCTATTGAGTGGACTCCCCAATCCTGAAATCCTGACTTGGATTTCCTCAACAGTTGCCTCCATTTTAAAACAAGTCTAGCAAGGGATACTCCTCTTGATTTAAAATGTTTAAGTCAACCCGAAACATTAATAAGAGCTTCCTTTATAAAAGTAAGTGTCCCAACAAGGGTTGGTCAAACACATAGTTTTATTGAGTCTTTCCCTTAGTCAAGTAACGAAAGGCTTATTCTGACTTAATATGGTATTTGAGGGATTTTAATACTTTATGTGTAGTTTCTCATTATCACATGCTTGTTAATATTAAGTAATGCTTGCTTAAGTGATTAACCATATTCTCATCATGTTTACGCATAGTCCGGTTTTATTTTATTCCATCTTTTCATGCTTGTTTATTTCATTAACTATGTGATCGCAACAACACATACATAATAAATAAACCATGCAATCAAACAGAAATAAAATAAGATGGCATGATCATGAGCTTATATTGGTTAGATTATCTAGCAGTTTTGATAAGCTAATCCTAACCTAGAAAAAAAAACCTTGAACCCAATGATTCGTGTTTTGTAGCTCCCACCTGTCCACCTTGGTATCTTCTTGGGTTGGTTTTGCCTCAGCATCAGATTTTGAATCATCTCCTCTAGCTTGGGAGATCTTCCATTACATGGGGTTTACATTAAAGAAAACATGGGCATGCAGGCCCTACATTTTTTTAGAAGAAGGCTCGTAGGCCAAAGAATTTAAATTAAATAAATTTAAATGAAACCATACACACAAAAAGGTTCTTTGGTCTAGCTCATGATCATCCATAGCATGAAATGAAATTTACGCATATTTAGTATTCAAATTATTTTAATCGTTCTTTTATTTAAGATAATTCTTGCTTGAATTCAATTAATTATGATCTTATAATTAATCAATTATTTATCTTAAATTCCTTTCAGAATTTCCTTGATATTCTTCTCATCCATATTCATTGTATGGGTTTTTTTACTTTGGAGGAAACCTGGTGAAATTCCATTTATGGAAAGTACACAGCGTGTATGCTATATTACGTGGCATGTATTTGTTTTCACCCTTTATCCAAAGTACACGCCGAGAGATTCGGTGTGTTTTCTGTACTTCGGAAATTTTGGAGTACATGGAGTGTAGATTAATCTAACACAGTGTGTACTTCCTTTTTATGCGGTTACCAGCCTGAAAATCCCGTGTACATGGTACATGGCTTCTCCTTGTACACGGTTTCATCTGGGTCGGATCGGACTATACGACGTGTTGATTCAACATACACGCCATGTATTCCAGTTTCCACGCGCCATTCAATTCTAGTCAACACAGTGTAATAAAAAATTAGGTATGCTCAATTCACACGGCGTAGTTTGGAGGACCAGTACCGGTTCGTTGAACCTAAGTACACGGTGTGTAGTTTTCACTACACACCGTGTATTATTGTGTTGTATAGATATAATGAGAGGATCCTCCGGATGAGTTCTTCGTTTTTATTTTAATAGAAACTAAAATTAAAAGGTCATTTCTATGATGTGAATCGAGAAACAAAGGAGGAATAACAGATCTCGTTCATACAGTTTTATAGAACGATTTGTCTTGAATTGAATCAAATATAAATGCATAAATTATCAAAGAAAATTAAATAACTATAATCAAAATTGTAACCTCCCTCTGATACCATTTGATGGTCCCGAGCGCAGCAGAAGCTCATGGGTGGATGTTCCCACTTGGATTTTTTTCATTAGCAATGATCAATATGGGATCAATATGAAGATAAACTCCAAACTCCACAGATCGAATCACAGAAATAAACAAAGAAGAAGAATAGTCTCGGAACCAAAAATGAGGATCATAATAGGTTGATTATAATTAATTTAATTAATTGACAAGAAATACATTTTATGGTGTTCTATCTTCATTGATATTTCTAATCACATTCTGATGTGATTCATCGTTGCATCGTAGAATCCAAGTGTAGAATTCCTCTAGAGATGATCTACAAATGCACAGCGTATCTCTGGACTTCTCCAAAGGAATCTCTGGGTGCTAGCATGGAGAACCCTTTGCTTCTGTTGTCTACCTTAGATCGCATTGATCCGATGTAGGAGGATCTCTCTTGGTATTAAGAGCGTTCTTGGAGGGAGGAGTTCTTTCGACCTTGAGAGAATTCTCCAAAATTGTTGTGCACAATGATTAAGGAAACGTGTTGGGGTTGTAAGGATATTTATAATCGGGTTTGAGGTCATAGAGTTATGACAATAAATAAAAACGTTACGCATTTTATTTATTTCAATAATTCTTATTGAAAACCCCCATGTCGAATCATTAATTCCTGTACATGCACCCACGCTGGTTATAATAAATATCATTTAATAAAACAATATTATTTTCTCAAAATCCTGACTGGAAAAACTACATGGTGTGTAATCATAAATACACGGTGTGTACTTGTTTTCCAAAAGGAAAACTACACGGTGTGTAATCATTAATACATGGTGTGTACCTGTTTTTCATTCCCATTCAAAATTCAAAACAAAACAGCGTGTAATCATTTCTACATGGCATGTACTTGTTTTCATTTTATTCTTCCTCCATCATTAAAATTATTTATACTTCCTTGAATAATTATTAATCCACGTATGGGAAAAATCTTTATTCTACTTGAGATTCTTGGATACACTTAGTGTGTGACCATCTAGGCCTCTTTCTTGTTGGTATTAGGTGGGCTTTCCTAAAGTCCAAGATTACTGTCTAGAAACGGGTCAAGGAACCCAAGAGAAATAAGTTGACGCTGCATTGACGTGTCACCTCACATGAATGCTTACCATGTAATTTAATCCCTTTGTCTCAATATCTCATCAAAAAGGTTTCATGGCAGTGTCATAAACCTATATGCTTGATCTGTCATTCTTGGACTTCTAGAAATAAACTCGTCGTGACACCATGGCTATGGAATTTGTCCGATAGTTCTATTTCAATCAAAGGGCCCAAGATATCTACTTCCATAAATATGGAAGGGACAAATTCTTACTCGACTTATCCATTAACAACATGTCATTCATGATACACCCAACGTACCCTACTTCCCACCAACTATCTTCGTGACAGTTTTCGTCAGCAAATCTAAGTGTGTGAGTCATGACATGAGTTAATGATAATATTCCAGTATAAGGGCCATTACACACGCTCGTAGATAGTAATGTATGATGACACCAAGACATACGGAATTACTACTGGAGGGTTTGTTATCATAATCTCCCATCTTGGAGATTACTAAGTGCGAACTCCATGAGAGAGAGTCTCGTCTTCTTACGAGTACTTTCACATGATGGTGTGTATACTATGTGTCCTATCATTGTATTTCATCCAACCGTAGAACTTTATTTAAGAATATTGTTATAGCATTTCAAGGTTCTCATCATAGCAGGAATCTTCCATGACCTTATTAATGCAAAAAATATTCTCGGACATTATTATATTATAGTCATGTAGAACAATGAACAATATATAATAAGTGTACATTCGTGTAATCAAAGTACAAACAGTTGGTTCTCATGACACAAACTCTAACAGATGCTACTAGGAATGAAGAGATGGAGGCCCATTTTAGATATGAGTAAGGAATCTATGTAAAAGGAGGCTGGCTATAATGATAAAGCTATTGATAATCCTCCATGAATGGTCTTAGAGGATAATAATATTCAACCATAGTTTATGGGGTGTGTCTTTGTGCAGCCTAGAAGTTCAAACTTGCTTGAGCAGGAACCAAGGAATGAGGAGAAGGACACGGATACACAAAATTTTTCCTTCCAGGAGGAAATCCATAAACTTCACAAGGTGGGTGATGGAGGTCTCTTGACTTTCTTGGATAGAGGACAGGAAGAGGTCTCTAATGAACCTCGAGAGGGCTTCAATTCCATTCCTTAAAGAAAGGTGGAAACCATAGAGCTGGGAAATCACTTTGATCAACTACCTAATGATGATTCGATTTAGGAGTCTGAGGAAGATCTGATTATTCCATCCATGTATGGGTAGAAGACCCCTGGGAATAAATCCAGTGATGAATTTGCTACTCATAAAGTATAGGATGTGGTTGAGGGTGGTAATATCCCATGTCTGAGGAGATGTAGAAGCCAGAGAGGCATACAAAAAGAAAGAAAAAACTACTCCTATTTTCTACCTCCAATAGAGATACAGTCTATGAAGAATCTTAAAGACAAGCACAACCCCAAGGATACTTGTTTACATCTGAAACATGGTGATGTGATTGATCACTTTTTCGAACTTCTTATGAGATCATAAGAATAAGTGGGTGAACTGGTGCTATCACTTAATGCTACATAAGAAGAAGCCGCCAAAATGATGGGGAGGTCTTTGAGGGTGACCCTCAATGAGGAGCAGTATTCCTGGATCGAGAAGCAGAAGCTGATTCTTATTGGGGGATTCAACAGGGAAGATCAACCTTGAGGAGTAAATTGAGTCTTGGAACAATATGGCATTCCATTTCGAAGACCTCATATTGGATGAACCAAACACCCAAGTTAACAATATTTATTGGAAGCTATTTATGGAGTCTAAATTTGGTAGGCTCAACCTATATTTTAATGGCTCTAGAATTTCATTCTATGGCAAAATTTTGGATTTCTCACTTTTTCCCTTAAAATTTTTTGCATAATAAAAATTTAATTTTCCATAAAATAACACAAAAAAATTATCATGATAATCCTTGAAAGAATTATTCATCATATATATAAACATTAAGTGTCTATTTTATAATCTATGTGGAAATATTTTGAATTCGTAATACCCAAACTTCATTTAAAATAATTTTTTTAGTATGTAATCCCTCTTATCATTTAATTGAATATAAAAGGAATGAAAAATACTTGTTGGGAAGCATTGATCCACTTAAAGATGATCAAAAATGTAATCATTTCATATTCAAGGATACTTTTTCTCGATATTAATTCCCTTTGTTTCCATATAATTAATGAATCAAAAATAGACCAATAGGTCATTTCCAATAGTCCCCCATGGTTAGATACTTATGTGTATTAATTACTTACGACAAAACTCTTGTATTAATTATATAAATTCTACCAATTCCATACAATATAAACTATAAAGTCTAATATATATGTTTTTTTCATTAGGATGTAGTTCAATAGATAATTCAACTTCATGGTCAAGTTTTTATCTATATAATTCCTTAACAAAACATCAATGTGATCTTATATAATTAAGATATATTTTATTCATATAATACCCTCCCCATTTATAAATTTTATTTTTGTCTTCTTCTCTATTAAATTTTGGAATATGATCCACTAAGTGATTTACCATATAAGACCTGTGAATGAATCATATCCTATAAAAACAAGTGATTATATATATTCGATATAAAATTTAATATCATTCTCTTATTAGTAAATTCATGAATTATGATTTCAGAGAAAATAAATCTCATGATTTTTGTGAAAGTGAACCATTTATATAATAATTATCTTTTTAATAAGAAAACATATATTCATATTAATAAAAAAATAACTTGATATATTTTAATAGTAAAAACATCTCTTCAATGTGTTTTAAAAAAATATATAAATGTATTAAAGGATGATTAAATATTCTTAGAAATTATGAACATATAAAAGACAGTGTATATTTCTAATAAAATAAATTATTATCTATCATTTAGATTATTATTAAAGTATATATTGTCAAAACATTTTGGACTATAACTTCCACTATAGTTTTTGTAGATTCTAGGAATTTCCATCATATCTTCTTCTAATATATATTCCCATATATATTTTTGAATTAATTAGAATAGTGTCTAATGTTTTTAAAGATGAAACATTGGATATTTCCTGAAACTACCTTGATATCTTGACACTATACCCAATCTATCAGACAAAAATACCAAAAGAACATTCCAGGTCACCCTTGGATTGTGAAAAGTGATATAGTTATCAATAAGATCATTGGAACTTATTTTCTAATTGTCACATAAGAAACTATAAATGAAACATTTACAAAGAAATATATCAAAAAAATAATAGTTCAAGTTATAAAAATATAAATTCAAATAGAAAAAAATAATAAATAACTATAAAATGATACTAAGAAATAAAAATACATATCTATCTTAATGTGTCTCACTAACCACCAACTTACAACCTCTTTCACAACACCTATCCTAACACATGGTCTCACCTAGAAACCAAAAACAATAATCAAACCTAAAACTGGACCGTGAAGACAAATGTTTAAAAACACATAAGGGTGTGTATATTGGGTATGAGATAATTCCATATTGGATCCCACCAGAAATTACATTAATTCCCTTTCAATAGAAAACTATACATGAATGTTTGAAATAACTATATAAAAGTACTATTTTGATGATATCAAATTATTTAGGTTTTCATTATAAAACATGTATACAATATAGAAAATAAATATGAAAAAAAAAAGAAAAATTAAAATAATTTAATGAGAACATAATAGAGGATTAATTAATAATAATTATTGTAAACATGCATCATGGGGTGATCATTAATGGGTCTAAGGCATGGGCATTGAGGATAAAATCCTATATCATATCCATAACTATAATAATAATCATATGAAACAAAATATGCATTATCATGCCTATTATAGTATATATAACCACATTTAACTATGCACTGACTCCCAAATAGTGAAATATATTAAACTAGTGGTGTATCCCATGAAAGACTAGTTTGATTGTCATGTCAACTATTGAACCTAGAAAGATCCACATCGGTGCTAGGAATCACATTCCATAGAGAGTGTCATTAATATCTATAGTGTACATTATCCTAGGAACCCTCATATGTACCAAAAAGTTCATATATTTAATTTTATCTAAATAAAAAAATTTAATAATTAAAAATATAATTTATCATCTGAATTGTATCATAATATAGTTCCAATAAGTTATTATAGATTATAATCAAATAGTTTCTCAAATTACTCTAAAAGGTAAAGCCTCTAATAATATAAAAGGTAATTATAACAACGAATTTAAAATAATAAATTAAATTATCTCTAATATAAAAAATATATCAAATTATATAAAGTAAATATTATTATATCATTAATTAATTCCTTGGAGATCCTAAAATAAGGTAGAAATGAATAATGGTAGTCTTATGAATAATGTGAAGGTTTCGGGCGCAGCGGAAGCGTGGTTGGTATGGGACCCAAATTTGATTTTTACTATGATCAATGATTATTCCGTGATCAATACGACCATGAAAACAAGTATCCATGTAATATAATCAAATATTTAGATAAAGAAGAAAGAGGCCCAAAACCTTAGAGAGGATCTTGCACATCATGTTTATTATTAATTTAATTAATTTCATAAAGAAAAATAATACATGTGTCTTTGGTATTTTTCTTCATTGATGATGTTGATCATCCAGAATGACCCTTCTAGATTATCTCGTTGTGTTTGTAAGGATCCAAACTAGAATCATTATAGAGGTGATCCACATGTGCCCTGATTGCCTCTGATCGACACCGCTCGTTCTTCGGGTGCTAGTGCGGCGAAGTGAGTGTCTTGTGTCGGTCGTTCTTGATCGCTTGTTCTTAAAACTTAAAGAACATCTCTCATTCTCGAGAGGGGAGAGAAGAGGATTCAAGAGAGAAATTTTTTGGCTCAACAATTCTCAATTCACTAGGCGTGTGGTGTGGTGTCTGGCACAATAGGCATACTTGCCTATTTATATACATGGAATTTCAGTTACAATATTTAATTGCATAGAAACAATTAAATACATTCATGAACTTAGAGAAAACCCATGCATTTAATAATAATACCACGTCATTATTTATGGTGCGCCAACTTGCGCAAAACGGAATTATAAATAAAATTCTACGTCATAAAATAAAATCAGTGTTATTTTAATTTGTGCCAACTAGTTAAATAATTATTTATCGTCTTGAAAATAATTATTTTACTATCGGACCGACATTGGTCTTCTCGAAATCCACTTCCATTTATTAAACACCTGAATAAATAAATAAATAATTTATTCTCTTAAATAAATATTTTATTTATAAACTAGTAAATAAATATTTATTAAATGTTCAATAGAATAAATAAATATATTTTATTTTATTTATGCGATCATTGTAACTTGAATAAAATTATTCCACGGTCTTGAGAATAATATTTATTTCATTAATTAAATTCAAATAGAATTTAACTGAGACCACCAAAAACACTTAGTGTGTGACCCTCTAGGATTCTTTCTCATTAGAATGAGGTGGGCTTGCCTAAAGTCCAAGAATACTTTCTAGAAATGGGTCAAGGCACCCAAGATAAAGAATGTAAAGTTGCAACAACAACATCCACATACGAATTCTCAATGTGTAATATAATCCCTTTGTCGCAATATCTCATCAAGAAGGTTTCATGATTGTGTCATCAACTTTTATGCTTGATACTTCGTTCTTTGACTACCTAAAATAAACTCGTCATTACACCATGGACATGGAATTTCACACGATGGTTCTATTTCAATCAAAGGGCCAAGATATAAACTTCCATAAATGGAAGGGAAAAATCCTTCCTTGAATTATCCATTATTAACATTCCATTCGTGACGTACCCAACGTACCTTACTTCCCACCAACTGTCTGCATGATGGTTTTCATTAGTAAATCAAAGTGTGTAAGTCATGATATGTATTAATGATAATCTTAAAGCCTAAGGATCATTACACATGCTCTCAGATAAAAATATCTGATGACACCAAGACATGTGGAATTTCTACTAGCGGGTATGTTCTCATAATCTCCTATCTTGGAGATTACCAAGTACGAACTTCATGAGAGGAAGCCTCATCTTCTTACGAGTACTATCACCTAACGGTATACATCCTATGTGTCCCATCATAGCATGTAATCCAACCACAAAACTATATTTAAGAATATTGTTATATAATTTCAAGGTTCTCATCATAGTGGGGAACTTCCATGACCTTATAAATGAAAAAAATACTCTAGGACATTATTACATCATAGTCATGCAGAACAATGAACAATATGTAATAATACATTAAATATCCATGTAATCAAAGTAAAACCAGTTGGTTCTAGGACACCAACTCTTACAAACTCCCACTTGAACTAGAGCCAACTGCTTACGACTTTCAGTCTGATAGACCTCACATGATGATCATATTTCTACTGAGTCAAGGATTTAGTCAAGTGGTCTACCACGTTGTCTTCCATGGAAATACTGCTCACTAAAACTTCACCTCTCTGAGAAAAATACCTCAAGAAATGATACTTTCAAAGTATGTGCTTCATTCATTTATGTGACCTTGGATATTTTGCGAGATCCATCGATGCAGTATTATCACAATACAGTGTGATGGGATCTTTACTGTTAGGTATCACATCTAGCTCCTGGACGAAGCTTTGCATCCAAACTACTTCTTTAGCTACCTCAGAAGATGTAATATACTTGGAATCTATAGTAGAATCTACGACCACACTTTTCTTTGAGATCTTCCAGCTCACTACACCTCCATTCAAAGTGAAGATATATCCCATTTACGAATTCATTTCATCTTGATTAGTCTGGAAACAAGCATCTCCAAATCCTCTGAAGACTAGTTCCTCATCTCCTCCATAAACCAGGAATATATCCTTAGTACGCCTCAGATACTTTAGGACAGTCTTTACTTCCATCCAATGGCGGTCACCTGGGTCAGCTTGATATCTGCCTACCGCACTCAATGTGTAGGAGACATCCATCCTAGTACATAGCATGGCATACATGACTGACCCAATTGCTGATGTGTATGGAGTCCTTGCCATTATCTTTCTTTCCTCATGTGTCTGATGACACATTTTCTTGTAAAGATGAATGCCATGTGATGCTGGAAACAACCCCCTCTTGGATTGTTCCATAATGAATCTCTTTAGTATCTTATCAGTGTATGTACTTTGACTTAGGCCCAAAAATCTCTTGGATCTATCACGATGTATCTTGATCCAAAGAATATAAGTTTACTCACCCAAGTCTTTCATGGAGAAGCATTGATTCAACCATTCCTTAATAGACTTTAAGACTGGTATCTCATTTCCAATAAGTAATATGTCATTAACATATACTATTAGGAAAACGACTGCACTCCCACTAAACTATTTGTAGACACAAGGATCACATTCATTCTTCATAAAACCAAATTCTTTTATGGATTCATCAAAAAAAAAATTCCATGACCTGGATGATTGCTTTAATCCATAAATGGATTTATGCAACTTGCATGCCTTATTGGCATCCTTTGGAGTCACAAAACCTTTAGGTTGTGTCATGTAGACATCTTTCTGAAGGTTCCTGTTAAGGAATTCTATTTCGAAATCCATTTTCCAAATCTCATAGTCATGGTGAAACGTAATGGAAAGTATAATTCTGATGGATTTCAGCATTGCAACTGGTGAGAAGGTTTCATCATAGTCAATTTCTTGATGTTGTTTAAAACCTTTTGTGAACAGTCATGCCTTATAGGTACTAACTTGTCTTTCCATGTATAGATTTTTCTTGAATACCCATTTGAAACCAACAGGCTTTACATCAATTGGAGGATCTACCAAAATCCAAAATTGGTTTTGGTACATGGAATCCATTTCAGAATTCATGGCTTCTTGCCACTTGGCAACGTCTGTGCCACTTACTGCTTCATTTTAGGTTAGAGGATCATTATTATCAACTAATAAGGAGTCATTATCCTCAGTAACTAGTAAACCATACCATTCTAGTTCTCTAACCTCTCTTGTAATCCTACGCAGTACTTGTGTCTCTGGAATAGATTCTTCTTCCACAGGGCTTTTTGGAATCTGTTCATGTACCAACTCTTGTGTACCTTGAGCCTTGACTTCATCGAAGTCTATCTCGATCCCACTATCTCTTTTGGAGATGTCCTCCCTCTCAAGGAATATGGAATGTCTTGTCACTATAACCTTTTTCTATAAGGGGTTGTATAGGTAATATACCCTTGTTTCCTTGGGTTATCCTATAAAGGTATACTTTGTGCCTCAGGGTGCGAGTTTTTTACCTGAAGAGGCCTTAACAAATGCTTCGCTCCCCCACACATGTAAATTCAATAACATGGATTTTCTTCCACTCTATAACTCGTATGTAATACCATTTATCGATTTAGTTGGTACTTGGTTTAGTATGTGTGCTGTTGTTTGTAACGCATATCCCCAAAAGGATAATGGAAGACTCACATGACTCATCATTGATCTCACCATGTCCAACAGGGTGCAATTTCTCCTTTCGATCACACCATTCAGCTGGGGCGTGTTTGGAGGAGTTATTTGGGATAGGATCCCAAACTCCCATAAGTAATCTATGAAGTCTTGATTAAGATATTCTTCACCTAGGTCTGAGCAGAGTTTCTTAATCTTCTTACCAATCTGGTTCTCAACTTCATTCTTGTATTCTTTGAACTTATCAAAAAAATATGACTTATACCTCATTAAGTAGATATATCCATATCTACTAAAATCATCAGTAAAAGTTATGAAGTATGAGTACCCTCCCCTTGCTTCAATTGGAAATGGTCCACACACATCGGTATGAACCAATTCAAGATGTTCTTTAGCCCTTTCACCTTTCCCACTAAATGGGGATTTAGTCATTCTGCCTTGTAAACATGCATGACATACACCAAGTGGTTTTAGTTCGAAAGAATATAAATATCCATCTTGATGTAACTTTGTCAAGTGTTTCTCATTTACATGACCTAGCTGGTGATGCCAAAGTTGGGTGTGGTATGAGTCATGTGAAGTATCTTTGTTATCAACTTCCATTACTTGGTTTGTGTAATCCAACATTTAAAGTCTATTGTATAAATGTTCCCTACCATAACAAATTCTATCTTTGTAAAAGAAGAAACATTCACTTCCAAACTTGAAAACAAATACATCTGTATCTAATCTGGATATAGAAATAATGTTTTTAGTAACAGAAGGCACATAATAACAACCCTTTAACACCATGATCATCCCACTTGGCAACGTGTGGTGGTAGTACCTGATAGCTAAAGCAGTAAGTCTGGCTCTGTTGGATGCTCGTAGATCTACCTCCCCTCGATCAATCTTCCTAAATCTACTTATTACCTATATTTGGATACATATGTGGGCACCACAAGCTGTATCTAATACCAAATTTGTAGAAACAGATAGATTTCATTCAATAACAAATGCACCTGAAGCTTCTCCTTCTTAGGATGGGTGTCGTTCTTCTTCCAGTGGCCCTTCTTGCCACATGTGAAACAAACAGCCTCTTGTTCCCTTGCCTCCCCTTTGATCTTCCTTTTCTTGGAATCTCATGAAGAAGCTTTGGGTTTAAAGTTATTCTCTTTCCCTTTCCTCTTATTCACCATAAGGACAGAATGCTTTTCATGCTTCATATCTTTTTCCACTTGAAGTATGAGGATAAGAAGATCAGATAGAGACTTATCAATGTTGTTCATATTGAAATTGAAAACAATGTTAGAGAATCTCTAAGGGAGTGGTGTGAGAATGAGATCGGTGCCCAGTTCTTCGGGGAGTTTAAACCCTAGAACCTCTAGACGCTCAATGTAGCCAATGATCTTGACTACATGAGGCCCAGCTGGGGAACCTTCTCCAATCTTACTCTGAAAGAGTTCCTTAGAGATCTCAAACCTTTCTTTTCTTGCTCTCTCCTGGTAAAGACCATGGAGGAGCTCGAGCATGCTATAAGCATCCATGTTTTCATGATCCTTCATGAGCTCACTAGACATTGATGATAACATCAAACATTGAACATAGACCTCATTGTTCGTTTGTTTCTCATAGACCAGGAAATCCTCATCACTAGCCTCTTTGGCAAGCGGATCAGGTAATGCTAACTCTAGCACGTAAGACTTCTGTTCATGGCATAGGATAACCCAAAGGCATCTAAACCATTCATGGAAGTTACTACTGCTGAGGATATTGTCTTTATCTAGAATTGATCGTAGGGATAGTGTGGTTGACGAGTTTTTCATTTTTATTCTAAAATTAAAATATCAGATCATTAGTACTTTCTTGATTACATTTTATAATAAATAATAAATTTTATTAAGTCTCTCACTATTTTATCAATTCTCAATAGCCCTCATCATTTAACTTAGAATGTCCTGTTTCCATGATATTCTAGTGGCAAGGATCCATATTCTCCTTCACATAACCCCAACAAGGGTTGGTCAAGCTATTAGAAGGTATTTAGGTAGGTAGGTATTTGCCAACTGTAGGCTTGAAGCTCCTTGATATGTTGAGTGGACTCCCCAATCCTGAAATCATGACTTTGGATTTCCTCAACTCTTGCCTCCAATATTACACCAAGTCTAGCAAGGGCTACTCCTCTTGATGTAATATGGTTAATTTAACCCAAAACCTTTCATAATGGCTTCCTGTATAAAATTAATTTTCCCAACAAGGTTTGGTCAAACACATAGTTTTATTGATTTTTTCCCTTAATCAATTAACAGAAGGCTTATTCTGACTTAATGTTTTATTTGAGGGATTTTTTATCTCTTATGCGTGAATTTATTATTATCATTATCACACATTTGTTAATATTAAGTGGAACTTACTTAAGTGATTAACCATTTCTTGATAATATTTATGCATAAGTCTAGTTTATTTTAGTTCCATCTTGCATTCTTGTTTAATTCATTAATTATATGATTGTGACAACACATCCATAATGATAAACCATGCAACCGAAAGAAATAAAATAAAGTAAATGGAATGATCATGAGCTTTTCTAATGGTTATTTTATCTAGTAGTTGATAAACTAACCCTGACTTAGGAGAGAAACACCTCGAACCTTTTGGGTTAGTGTTTATAGCTTCCACCTGTCCGCCTATGTATCTCCTGGGATTAGTTTCGTCTCAACTCCAGCTTGAACCGCCTCCACTAGATTAGGAGTTCCATCCATTACATATTCCTTTTTTTTAACTCACATTTAGGTGAGGGGTAAAAATGGGTTTTACATAAAAGAAACATTGGGCACACATGCCCTACATTTTAATGAGGAGAAGGCTCGCAGGACAACAAATTAAATTCAAATAAATAAATTAAAAGAAACCATCCACATACAAAGGTCTTGGTCTAGATCATGATCATCCATACATAAAATAATATTTACACATAAATAAAACTATAAATCCATTCTTTAATCATTCTTGTTTAAGATCAATCACGCTCAAATCAATTAATTATCATATTCAATTAATCAATCCTTTTATCTTAAACCCTTTTTTGAATTTCCTTGAGATTCTCATCCATCATAATTTTAAACAAAAAAATTCATTTAAAATTATCTTTGTACGTAACTTTTACCTTGGAGGAAACCCAGTGAATTCCTATTCATAACTACACAATGAGTAGAAATGAACATTACGCAGATGTTTAGTTAAACACACATATATAAAACACTTATCATGTGTTGTGCCTCAGCTTTATGCATGCACAATGGTACATGTCTCAAGGGTTTGTATAATATAATAATAAATTTTAATAAATCTGTGTAATTTGGATGAGTACACGACATGTAGTTCCAACTACACGGTGTGTATTATTTTTCACCGTCTATCAGAAGTACATGTCCAGGGAAACGGCGTGTGAGTATACTTCAGAAATATTCATAGTACACGGTGTGTCCAGTGCGCCACACATCGTGTAGTTCCTCTTTACAAGATCTCTAGTTGGGAAAGCCGTGTATGGGGTACACGGTCCAACCCTAACCCAAAGGGACTACACGCCATGTCCATTGGGCCACACGGTGTGTAATCTGGAAACCGCGTGCCACCTATTCCTGGTCAACACATGAAGTCATTTAAGACTTAGAAAGACTCCAACACATGGCTTGGTTTGGTGGACCGGTCTGATGCATTGAATCTTGAATACACTACGTGTAGTGCCAAATACATGTCGTGTGTACTGGTGTTGTATGGCCAGGAATCTTTGGCACCTCCGAATGAGATCCTCTATTTTATTTTAATCAAAATTAAAAGAAAACATTGTTTCTGTAAGGTGAACGACATATGAAAAAGGAGGAATAGATCTAGAGATTCATATTTGAAGAACGATTAACATGAATTGAAACAACTAAATTATTAAATGCATAATTCATCAAATAAGTATTTAAATAATTATAAACTATGATGTAACCACTCTGATACCACTTCAAGGTTCCGGGCGCAGTGGAAGCGTGGTTAGGACAGAACCCAAATTTGATTTTTACCCTGATCAATGATTATTTCGGGATCAATACGAAGATGTACTCCAGTCTCCATGAAATATAATTAAAGATTTAGATAAAGAAGAAAGAGGCCTGAAATCTTAGTGAGGATCTTTCACATCATGTTTATAATTAATTTAATTAATTTCATAAAGAAAAATAATACCTATATCTTTGGTATTTTTCTTCGTTGATGATGTTGATCATCTAGAATGACCCTTATAGATTATCTTGTTGTGCTTGTAAGGATCCAAACTAGAATCCCTATAGTGGTGATCCACATGTGCTCTGATGGCCTTCGATCGACATCACTCGTTTTCCGGGTGCTAGCACAGAGAAGCGAGTGTCTTGTGTCGGTCATTCTTGATCTCTTTTTCTTCATCCTTGAAGAACGTCTATCGTTCTTGAGAGGGGAGAGAGGAGGATACGAGAGAGAAATTGTTTGGCTCAATAATTCTCAATTCACCAGGTGTGTGGTGTGGTGTCTGGAACAATAGGCATAATTTCCTATTTATATACATGGAATTTGAGTTAAAATATTCAATTGCATAGAAAAAATTGCATTAATTAACATATAGAAAACCCATAAATTTAATAATAATACTGCATCATTATTTATGGTGCACCAACTTGTGCAAAATAGAATTATAAATAAAATTCTGCGTCATAAAATAATAGCAGCGTTATTTTAATTTGTGCCAACTAGTTAAATAATTATTTATTATCTTGCAAATAATTATTTTACTATCAGACCAACCTTGGTCCACTCTAAATCCACTTCTATTTATTGAAAACCCAAATAAATAAATAAATAATTTATTCTATTAAATAAAAAAATTACAAACTAGTAAATAAATATTTATTAAATGTTCAATAAAATAAATAAAAATATTTTATTTAATTTATGCGATCATTGTAACTTGAATAAAATTATTCCACGGTCTTGAGAATAATATTTATTTAATTAATTAAATTCAAATATAATTTAACCGAGACCACAAAAAACACTTAGTGTGTGACCCTCTAGGATTCTTTCTCGTTGGCATTAGGTGGGTTTGCCTAAAGTTCAAGAGTACTGTCTAGCAACAGGTCAAGGCACCCAAGAGAAAGAACGTAAAGTCACGAAAAAGACATCCACATACAAACACTCACTGTGTAATATAATACCTTTGTCGCAATATCTCATCAAGAAGGTTTCATGATTATGTCATCAACTTTTATGCTTGATACGCCATTCTTTGACTACTTGAAATAAAATCGTCGTTACACCATGGCCATGGAATTTTGCACGATAGTTTTATTTCAATCAAAGGGTAGAGATATCAACTTCTATAAATGGAAGGGACAAATCCCTCCTCGACTTATCCATTAATAACATGTCACTCATGATGCACCCAATATACCCTACTTCCCGCCAACTATCTGTGTGACAATTTTCGTCAGTAAATCAAAGTGTGTAAGTCGTAACACGTATTAATGATAATCTTAAAGTCTAAGTATCATTACACACGCTAGTAGATAGAAATATCTGATGTCACCAAAACATGTGTAATTCCTACTAGCTGGTATGTTCTCATAATCTATTATCTTAGAGATTACCAAGTGAGAACTTCATGAGAAAAAGTCTCATCTGCTTACAAGTACTCGCACCCGACGGTATGCATGATATGTGTCCCATCATAGCATGTAATCCAACCACAGAACTATAATTATGAATATTGTTATAGCATTTCAACATTCTCATCATAGCGGGGAACTTCCATGACCTTATCAATACAACAAATACTCTAGGACATTATTACATTATAGTCATGAAGAACAATGAACAATATGTAATAATAAATTAAATATCCATGTAATCAAAGTAAAACCAGTTGGTTCTAGGACACCAACTCTTACATAATGTACACATTAAGGAAAAAAACACACCCTTATTCATTGAATATATTGATAAAAACATTAAAATAAATCATTATTAATAAAAATAAATCATTTCAAAAATTATTTTTCTATTTTTTAGTGAAAAACCATGGTTTATATTTTTTTCAACATATTATGTGAATGGAAATTAATTTTCATAAAATTAAATGTTATTTCTATAAAAATGATTTTGGAAAAAAATATTAATTTTATTAAAAAATAAGTTAATTCTATCACTAATCAATAAAAATAAATAAAATAAATCATTTTATAGAAAATAATAAATTTTAAAACACCAAAAAATTAATTATTTATCAAATTAAATGGATTATAAAATCTAAATATACTGGGATATTAAAAATCCTATCCACCTTTATAAATTAAGGGTAGTTTTTCATCATATATATGGATAGAATTCATTTGAAAATGATAGCCAAAATAAAATAGGGGTTCATAATTTACAAATGAAAACATCCCCATTTAAAAAATCCATTGTCAAGAGAAGGGATCAGACCAAGAAAGGTATAAGGGGATAGAAAGAATTGAGAGAAGGAAAAGAAAAGGTAAACCTAAGATGATTTTGATCTATTGTTAATCCTCTCTGAGTGTGGATGGTAGTAAATAAAATAGAAGTGGTTTCTCCTCCTCACATCATACACACATAATATATAGATCAAAATGGATTGTCCCTCTCATTGATCTTAAATCGGGTATTTAAAACTAGAAAGAAAATTTAGTGACAAATTCCAATACTACACCATAATTTAATGTATACCCACACCATTTCACTCTATAAAATATATCCATAAAATTAATATATTGAAAATACTAATAACACTAAATATATTAACAAGTTAAATAGTATTTAAAAAATGATGATTAAGATGATGATAATGATGATGATGATGATGATGATGATGATGATGATGACAATATTAGAACGTAGATCATCACATTTCACTACCCATAAATTTTTATAACCATTTACATTATGAAAAACATTCGTATAAACTTCAAGAAAACTATTAATAAAGTAAAATAAATATAAAACTTCATACATAAATTGGAATTTTCTAGGATTGTCCTGATACCAAATTTGAATGCATAGGAATATTCCTTGGATATTAATAAATAATAATATAGTTATGTATTTATGTTGTGGGTGTGAAAATTTTCCCCATCATTATTATTTCCACCCTAAAAATGGCATTTAGATATCATGATATAAAAAATTTGAATAAACTAAATAAATAATCATTCAAAAAATATTGTATCCATCGTTTTTTATAAAAATAATTCTCTACATGTGAAAAGAAAAAGCATAACTCAAAACATTCATTCTAAAAATGGTATCTCCCCACAATATGAATTACCATAGTATACAAAAACTTCAGAACATGGATCCATGTAATAGAATCCAAGGACTTAGGTGGACACTGCCAACCATATTTAATAACATTAAAATCAATTTAAAAATTATCTATATCAATTATATAATTCCCATTTATCTCGATAGATTATTCTTTCATAAAAATTCACATATAATTAATAAAAATAACATAAGTTTTCAAGGATAATGTTTTGAAAATTTTCACATTTATTATAAATACTAAATAATATATTTAAAACATATCTTGGAGTAGTTTATAGTTTTTTCAATCCAACATTAATATAAAATATTAGAATATCCAACTTTACATAAGACTTGGAAAATTTGATACCAACTCATAAAACATAGTTTTAGAGGCCACATTGGGATAATTTTAGAGATATAATGTAGGGTTTTATTGTAACACCCAAATCTGAAATAATAGTTCCAATATTAAGAGTCAGATAAACTAATACACGACTCCTATAATCAAGAGGCTGCTAACTAGAAGCGATGGTTTGAACACTATCAATGGGGAGGCTATACCACCAATATCATATGTTTAAACAAATAATATAAATATCAGAAACAATATATCAATATGAACTTAAAGAGGAATAATATGTAACAAATTTAGTAACAGATGAGTTACATGTGATAAATATCATAAATAAACAGACACCCAAAGTTGAAATCCAAATCATATTATATGTTAAGATGATAAGTAAGTAAAATTATGGTATCCTCTATACTTTTTCCTGATTCCACCATTGGATTCATGCTCCATGGATGAACCATATATGATAAGCCCCTTTCCCTTACTTGGATCACCATATAAAATGTTTGAATGTCCATCAAGATGACCATGTAAGGTGTGAATAATAAAGCCCAGTAGGAAACCACAAATGTTTCCTTAAATAATGTGGACTTATATAAAATGTGTATTCCATGATAATAATTAATGAACAATAATGGGAAAAAAATATGGTTTATGGACTTGTGTTCTAACAAAATCATAACAAGCCCCAACCATACCTACTTCAAATCCATATGCGATGAATGATCAGTCTCTCAAAAATTAAAATGAACTAGCCACAATAATGATGATATGTCACTCAACATCCTCATGGAATCTAGCGTAAATTCTATATAGTATCCATAATGCATCGAATTTTTGAACATTCATTGTATTCTCATAGCATCAACATCTCCTGGGGCGTAATGGATATCATTCCCACAACCCATGAATTAGTCTACCATTATCATTGTGGCACATCATGTGAACTCCCCTTACTTAGGTATAGACATACCACGATGGTCTATATACTATTAATTCAATTAAAAAACCTCTAATAGAATAGTAACACACAAACATGTAGGGAATAATTAGACAAACATAGAACATCACCATGTGTAAATAGTAGAAAACATATAACAACATATTATCAACATCCAGCTTGATATCAAACTAATTTAACATTTTTCAATGATAAAATATATTTTATGGGTATCATGGATAAAAACACATAAGAAATCATCCTCAATGGAGAACAAAAATACTTTAAAAATTTTCATGAATGAAGGAAACAATAGAATAATTGGTCCTCAAAAGGTAATGTACCATATTCATAAAGGTTATTGAAGAATAACTTTGTGGTTCATAAAAATAATAGAATACAAAATCAATTCACAGAACCACATAAGGAGATATTACTCATCATGGATTTTTAACTCGTGTTTTGGTTTTCATGTTACATATTTAGAATAGAGAGCCAGTAGGATTCTATGTCAAGAATAGTGGTTCAAGAGTAACATATTTTAAGGAGTCTAAAAATGGAAAAAAATCCAAGGTATGTTGAAGGAGAGGTCACCAATTCACTAGATCTATTATTGATTCATGAATGGATCATTAAATCCACATAATTTATAACAGAAATCCTTGGTTCTAGTAAAAGATCATCAATCCATCATAAAACCATGGTTGAGAAAGAGGTCTAAGAAAATATTTAAGAATAAGATAATATCAAAATGATAGTTTTGTAATGAATTACATAGAAACATACACCATTATTAATAATTTTTTCTTTTTTTGGGGGTTTATTGACACCTCAATACTTCCACTATTCTACCAAATAATCACAAAATATTATTCTATTATCATCAATCATCTGTCATGTATAAGTTTGTGATGATTTTCTGTAAACACTAACTCGTAGTGCATCTGTATTGGATGATGTTGATATCATTAAGGAACAATGTCAAATAACTTTATCATCCATGTTTCTAAGATGAGATCATGGAAACAAAATTTTATTTTCATGGAAAACATAAATAAAAAATATATCCATGTACACATCACATGAACAAAAAATAATTTATAGAATATATAAGAATTACTCACCATTCTAGAACAACTTAATCTATCCATTCTTATGGAATGAAGCGGATATGAATTATAGAGTATATAGATCAAAAGAGGATGTATGAAATTTATAATAGGTGAATTTGGTAAATATGTTTATTTTAAACAGGGAAAATAATGAGTTTAATTAAAATCTCACATGGCGGATTAGTTAAAACCATGGATTAGCTACATAAACCTATCAGTGGGACTCACTGATTGGATAATGTGCCTCAATAAACCTCCCTGTCTATTCCAAAACAACTAGTGGTCTGGTGGAACCACACTACCAAGATGGTATCTAGTTTCCATCCACCAAAAGGTTGGGCCTCAAACCAAAATTTTGACCTTTAGTTCCTAGACCCTTGTAACTATAAACTAACCACTTTAAGTCCCATATTAGAGACAAAAAATGAAAATGGATAAATTAATTTACATTAAATATATGAAATATCATAAAATTTTAGGATTTTACAATTCTTCCCCTCTAACATATTATCATCCCTAATAAGTGACATCAAATTCTATGCTAGAAAACACAATCTATTGAGCCTAAAAAATATCCTACCACTTAGCGGGATCTTCGTTTATCCCTCCATGAGTTCATAGAATCAGGAAAAGTGTTACCATCATTCCATGACAGACATTTCCTCTTTGGTATAAGAGCTGCATTGGTCACTCTATATATAATGTGACATTTCGTAGCTCAACAACATCACAATTTATTAAATCTATAGGATTGGAAATTTACCTCTAGAGGTGAGGCACATGAAACTTTTTGTTAATACCTCAGTAGAAATAAGGGTGATATTTATGGTACACCAATTTCCCAACTCACTATGTGATCCCTAAGGGTCCAACATACTAAAACACTAATATCCTGTACTTCCTCAAATTTCAGTGTCCTAACAGAGGAGTCACTATTAGAATAATCTGTTCATATATTCAAAACATAACATGACACCTCCTATGGTTAGTGTAAAAATTATTCTTACTATATTCTATGATAAACCTCTTCTAAACCATCATTAATCTCTCATATGACTTATGTACCATGTTGGGACAAACAACTACTACCTCACCAACCTCGTTCCAGAAAATTAGTGAGCAACATTGTCATGACCCCCTCACCACAAGGTGTGCCCCTCCTAGGATGGTAATGTGAGAAAGGAGATAATGACCCTTGAGTCCCGCCTCCATTATACCCTAGGTTTGCGACTAAAACTGAGGGTATAGTAAATACACAAATGGGAGTCATTACCCTCTAAGAGAACACATGCAAAAGAGAGAGATAAGATAGACACCAACCATATCCAACTCAGACTACAATATAAAAGAAATACCAAGTACACATATGTAATGTCATGCAAGAACTACTACAACTAAAAGGGAAAACTGCAAGTACCCAAGGAAAATAAAAAAACAGCAGCAACCATGAAGCCTAAACAGGTCCTACAACCCCATGATACTAGTAACCAGCCTGATCTCCAACCTTCTCCAAGTGACCTGAAAAACAGTTCATATATACATAGGGTGAGTATAATATTATACTCAATAGGATCCTCCCTGGAGCCTCTCATGAAAAAGTAAAAAAAAAGCATGCTAAAGCATAGTGAACAACAAGTGAAACTAACTCATCACCTAAGTAGGTATACTAAGTTCCCAGCCTCACCATGGATACTCTCACCAAGTATCACATACAAGAGTATATAATATAATAAATAATATCAATGGTACCCCGCTACCACTTCCCCACTGGTTTTCCACTTTGCCCCAACGTTGCACATCCTAAGCATCTCTCTCCAAAAAGGCTTGCTCATGGACACCTAGGCAAAACACCACAACATGAACCTCGTGTAGTAAAACCACAATGTCCATGCAACCAAAGTAACCTGGTAGTTTCTGGGATCCACCACATCTTGCATAACCTGTATCATATGTCGGGCATTATACCTTAATTCATTACAACCCATACACTGAGTAAGGATCCTCAAGACATCATAGTCTATACACATTACACCAATAGTAGTCCATAGAAAACTATATCCAGAATATATGTGTGTGAATAAACACAAGACATTACATCCCTCTACACACATATATGGGGAAAACTAACCACTATGCCTACCAGTACAAGTAACTAGCAAGAGAATAGAGCAGATCCAAAGGGGGTAGTCATCCATTCATTCTCCCACCAGAATGTTGGGGAAAACACTCCCCAGGGTTCAGAATCCCCAGGGTGTCAGTTTCCATAACTGAAGGGGTGGAGTAGCATATAGAAACACAAAATTTACAGAATATACTATATCTCACAACCACATTATGGGTAATACCTAGTCTCAGACTCAACTACAGCTAACGTCTCCCGGACTCCTGACTGCCACTGCTAAGTCTAGGTATCCTATAAGCACACAACCATTTAAATAGATTTATTATATTAATTCATTCCCTTTTTATAAGTTACACTTTAAGTTAATCAAATCATTAAGCACAAATTAACCATTAACAATTTCACATTACATTTCATTAGCATCACACTCAAAGTCCACTGTTCAGTTAAATTGCAACCTCAACATTGCATCTTAGCAAGCTTCATCCCCATGGGTGAACATCATTTATTCAATCATTTATTAACAACATTATTACTTTCCCATATTCCTAGGCATTATAGAAGAACATTATATGCTACTAAACATAAGGGGGATCAACAAGGTGTGTAGTTGAACTACCCATCAAGTCTTTTCTACTTATAGAAAGAGCTTAGACCCATCCTCCCTCAAGAATCTAAACAAAGAAAGAACGTGGCATACCCTGTGCATCTTCACCCCTTTTGGAAGGAGGGTGAGCAAGACCAGCTGCCTTGAGTAGTGGGGAAAGTAAAGGATATAAACAACCAAAAAGATTCATCAAGCATCCAAACATTCACATCCAACCTGTTCCATCATCTCCGGTGTCCTCACCGACACCTACATGCATAAATTGATGCATCTCTCTACTCTAGGCATCAACTACTACAACAACCAATGCCCCCCCCCCCTTCCCCCACGTATCATGACAGCCATCTGAGCTCACATCAAAACACAATCAGCATAAAACAAACATCATATCAACTGGACTCTTGTCCCTTAAACAAGGCATTCATCCTTCAAACATAACAAGATCTCAAGGCTCCAAAGCAGAAGGCACTCGACCTTATAAGAAAGAGGGTAACTCAGAACCCTTCCAGAAATTATCATTTTATCAAAAATAGCTGGTTCTTTAATCCATATGGAATTAACTGATTTATTATTTGTAGGTTCCAACTATGGGAAACCTAAATAGTAATATATCACAAATTGATTAAACATGATTACTGCATCAATTTGATTAATATCAAATTACAAAAACAATGACTAGATTCATTTACATGCATTTTAAATTTAACATATAATTACAATTAATCCCAGTTTATGTTCTTTACAAATTTCCTTCAAGAAAGACATGCTAAAAAAGGAAAGAATCACACTATCAAGAAAAACAATAGGCAATAACATACGGTCGATACCAATTAATTTATCTGATATAAATATTTATTATGTAAATTCCATTTTGTTCTAGTGGATAAATCATGCTAACTCTACGAATGCATATAAAAGAATATAGAAGAAAAGAATCCCCTGCCTCAAAATGTTATTGACATTCTTTATACAAGAACGGTCCACACAACGGATCACGATCACCTCCTCCCATGACAACTGCATCCACCTGAGGACATCGCGGCATGACCGCACCAAATGAAACCCAAGAAAACTCCATTAGAAGCATGGATATCACAATACATAACATGGAAATGAGAAATAGGAGAATAAGGATCGAAGAAAACACAATAACATAGGTAGATCATACCTTCTATTGATGATGGATTGACACTTGTTGCTTGCACCAAAATAGGGGGTGCACATGTAGTAGGAAGAAACTTTAAGGGGAAATGAACCAAGGATTAAGGTTCGATCACACTACTTATATGGAAATAAGTAAATGTTCAAGATTATCATTCCATGGAAGAAGAAGGTAGAACAAGGGATGAAGATATCTTGTCCCTTTAGAAGATTTACGGAGAAGCATTTTAAGATACGTTGGTTTTTTCATTTAAATCAGATCGCATTAAACCACGCGGTTTGACAAAGTAAATGCATCCTGGGCCTTAGGAAAACTAATATAGGAGTTATGATATTTTAATAGGCCTTAAATCCATTAAAACAAGTCCTTGAATGCATTTTATGTCAAAGAAAACATCAAAGGGGTGAACTGTAGAAAGTTGGAAACACTGTACACCTACCCAATGCTGGAAACATTGTACACCTACTGATCCTAGACACACTGTACACCTACCGATCCTGGAAACACTAGAGACCTACTGATCCTGGAAACACTGTACACGATCCTAGAAACGCTATTCAAAAAATCTATCACTGATGAATTGTTCACATCAGTCTCACTGATGGAACTGTTCAAATTGATCTCACCGATGGAACTATTCACATCGATCTCACCGATGGAACTGTTCACATCGATCTCACTGATGGAACTGTTCACATCGGTCTCACCGATGGAATTTTTCACATCGGTCTCACTGATGGAACTATTCACATTAGTCTCACCGATGAAACTATTCACATCGGTCTCACCAATGCAACTGTTCACATCGGTCTCACCGATGCAACTGTTCACATCGGTCTCACCGATGGAACTATTCACATCGGTCTCACCAATGGAAATGTTCACATCAGTCTCACCGATGGAACTGTTCACAATGGTCTCCCTGATGGAACTCTTCACATCAGTCTCACCGATAGAACTCTTCACAATGGTCTCACTGATGGAATTGTTCACATTGGTCTCACCGATGGAACTATTCACATCGGTTTCACCGATGGATCTGTTCATAGAACTGGAAATTTAGAAAAGTGTTGGGGATAAGTCACCTAGACCTCCCAGAACAACTCAGACACCAGATTCCAGTAATGGAATGGACCGGAGAGGTCTGGTCCATTACATCAGATACCTCTCAAAACATTCTCGTCCTCTAGAATTCAAAACCAACCTAAAAGGATACAAAAAAGGGGTCTGAACAACCACCCATTGATATACCTCTCAAAAGAGAGAAATACACAAGAAGAAACAAAAGAAATCCATCCTATAAACCTGAAAGGTCTATCACCACAAAGCGAATATCGTTACATGAAAATAGTTAAAGATCAAACAACTCTGGGTACTGAGCATGTATCTGCGACTCGCGTTCCTAGGTACTCTCCTCTACGCCATCATATTTCCACAAGACACAAACCAAGGGGATAGAATTCCCACACAACACCTTCTCTTTGCAGTATTGGATCTCCACAGGCCGCTCCTTGAAGTTCTAATCATCATCAACATCAATCTCTCCCCAATTGATGACATGAGAGTCATCATGAAGATAAAAATGGAGCTATGACACATAAAAAACATCATGTATCTGGATCATCTGTGGGGGAATTGCTACTCGATATGCCACAGCTCCAACATGAGCCTACACCTCGAAAGGCCCAAAAAACTGAGGAGATAGCTTACTACCATGACCAAACCGCCACTACCCATACTGGGGAGTCACCTTCAGAAACACATGATCCCCAACATCAAACTCCAAAGGTCTCCTCCTTTGATAGAAATATGATTTTTGACGATCCTACATTGTCTTCATCCTCTCACGAATCACCTGAACCATCTGTGTCGTATTCTGCACTAGTTTTATTCTAAGAATTGATGACTCTATGACCCCAATCCAGCACAATAGAGAACAGAAACATCGGCCATACAAGGCTTCAAATGGATCCATACCAATGGTGGAGTGAAAACTAATATTGTAAGCAAACTCCACCATGTTTAAGTGACTCATCCACGAACCTCAAAAATATTGGACATAAGATCACAACATGTCTTCAAGAATTTGGATGGCCCACTCTGTCTGGCCGTTTGTCTGCGGATGAAAAGCAATGCTAAGGAATAGTTGAGAACCAAAAGAATTCTAGAGACATATCCACACCCTAGAAGTAAAATAAGGATCTCGATTGGAAATGATCATCCTCAGGACTTCGTGGAGTATCACCACCTCATCCAGATACTGCCTCGACAAAACTTCCACTAAGCTCGACTAGTTGATCACTATAAATTGGGATTATTTCATTAAATGATTCACTACCACCCAAATGGTGTCATTTCCTCCCTAAGATTGAGGAAAACCAGTAAAAAAAGTCCATTGAGATATCCTCCCACTTCCACTAAGGGATATCTAATGGCTGGAGAAAACCACCGGGGACACGGTGATTAGCCTTCACCTTATAGCAGACCAAACATCGAGACGTAAACTCTGAAAATGTGCGCTTCATCCCAGGCCACCAAAACTAACTCCTTAAGGCCCAATACATATTTTTCATGCCATGGTACACCGCTAAAGGTGAACTATGGAACTCTCTAAGAACCGTCTCACGCATCACTAGAGGAACGAAAAAGCCTTCCCTGATACGACACCCGGTGTTGTTAATCCTCATACCAACCATTAGGGGGCTCACCCAAAACAAACCTGGTCTCTCCAGACCTCCCTCTAGATCCCCCAACTGAGACTCTTTCACCTACTGCACCAGAGATGATGGCACCTTCATTTGGAAAAGACAACCTTTTCCCCCCAACTTCTCCCATATCGAGGTGTAATTCGGAATGTTCTTCCATCACTCTCCAGGAATCACCATATTCACGCACTACATCACTACGTGACTTCCTGGTCAGAACATCAGCTACAACATTCCCCTTTTTGGAGGTATAAAAGATTTCAGAAGTCGTATTACTGTAAGAACTCCATCCACCAATGCTACCTAAAGTTCAAGTCATGCTAGGAGAAAACATACCTTAGGCTCTTATGATCGGTGAAAACCAAAAATACCTTGCCAATAAGGTAATTTCTCCACAACTTTAGAGAAAATATCACAGCTACCAAATCAAGATCATGGGTGGAATAGTTACATTCATGGGGATTCAATTGTTGAGACTCATAAGAAAAAACTGATCTCTTCTGTATCAGAACACAACCTAACCCCAGATGCGAAGCATCGCAGAAAACATAAATCTGAACTCCCTCTATAGGAAGACAAAGAATTGGAGAACTTAACAACTTCTCCTATATAAAATAGAAAGCTTCCTAACACCTATCATCCCACACAAACACCTGATCCTTCCTCTTCAATGATGTTAGAGGAGCTACAACCCGAGAGAAATCAGCTAAGAACCTTTTGTAGTAGCCTGCGAGACCAAGGAAACTTCACACCTCTACCACTATATTTGGGGATTCCCAAGACACAACTGCTTATATCTTCGATGGATCCACAGATACTCCCTATTGGGACAACACATGTCCAAATAAACGAATTTCTTGAGACCAAAACTCACACTTTGACAACTTCCCAAACAGCTATTATTGACGAAGAACTCCCAAAATGGCATGCAGATTCCATACATGATCCTCCTAAAACATGGAGCACACAAGGATTTCCTCAATGAAAACCACCACTAACTTATCTAGGAACTCATGGAACACAACTTTCATCAATCCCATGAACACAGTTAGAGCATTCGTCACACCGAATGATGTTACAACAAACTCGTAATTCCCATGACGACAATGGAAAGCAGTCTTTCGGATATCCTCATACTTCACACGCATCTAATGATATCTTGACCGCAATTTGATCTTCAAGAACCATCTTTCACCCTTCAATTGATCAAATAAATCATCAATCTATAGAAGAGGATGGAGATTCTTCATCGTCACTTTGTTTAAGTGATGATAATCGATACACAGCTGCAAACTTCCATCAGCCTTCTTCACACAAAAAATTGGCATACCCCACGGTGACACACTCGGCTGAACAAAACTGCATTGTAACAGACCATCAATCTGTATATGCAGCTCCCATAACTCATAAGGTGTCATCCTATATGGATACATAGATATAGGAGATTCTCCCGGTTGTAGCTTGATCCCAAACTCGATCTCTCGTCGAGGGGGTAATGCTACAACCTTTTCTGGAAAGACATCAGGTTACTCTTCTATGACCCTAGGAAATGCCAACTGCTGAAACTCTAAAGAATATAGCATAATCTCAGCCATCAAGGATGATAATGATGGAACATGCCTCTAACCCGTCCAAGGGTCTTGATCTCCAAAAAACACCACTGGATCTCCATCAGCATCGAAGAACACCACCTACCTCCTGAAGTAATCCATAATAGCTTGCACCGAATACAACCAATCTATGTTGAGGATGACATCATATGGTTTTCTCCGTAAATATAGGAAATCTCCCCAAGAGTGGTGTTTCCCCAACACTAGCTCATAGTCTCTACATACTTCAAACAAGTCAGCACGACCTCCAACTGGCGTAGTCAATGCCAAGGGCACTAGAAGCCTCTCTACCTCAAGTCCCAAATCATGGAAAAGGGTAGGTGATATAAAGTAGTTTGTCTCTCTTGAATCAAAAAAGGCATACACCCAAGTATAAAACAAGCAAAGGGTACCACGAACGATGTCTGTCTCGCCTGGTTCTGGCAACGCTAAATCATGAAGCTGACCAAGACATCCTCCACGGCCTCTCTAACCTTGATGGAGACCACCACCGTGGCCACACTCTTTTCTATGAGGACAGAGAGCATCACTGGGATATCCTTTGATTTACCCATCTGATCTCTACTGATCTAAAGCTGGTGCAAACTTCTACTGTTGCCTCAGCTAGAACTGCCTCAATAGAGGAACCTGGAGCAGAACACCTGGTGCACGATGACAACTCTGAAAGGTCGGGTACTCTCTCTAATTATGACCTCATCCTCCACAAGAAAAACAAGTGCATGATCCCTTGGAATATGCCTGAGATCTGCCTCCCCTGGAGAAATGAGATGATGAGGAATGGGACCTACCCCCGACCGAACAGAAATTATTCTTCCCTGAAAATCGGGAACCCCAAACCACAGATCTTCTTCATGATGAATCATGATGACTCCCCTATTGTAATGATCTGGTTCTGGCCAATTTCCTCTCGGTGACCTCTGCACTCGCCAGAACCTTAAGATATGTCTTCAGCATAAACGGGGTGACTTGACGCTGGATCTCTGAATGCAAAGCCTCCTCGAAATTCCTCACCCTAGCCTCCTCATCTAGAAACATGTCCAAATTATATCATAAAAGGTTCCTAAAATAGATCCAAAATCTCGCACACTAGAGCTCTCCTATTGAAGGGTAAGAAGCTTCTAGCGATTGGATGCCTTCGCGGTCGAAGAAAGAAACTCGACTATGAACTTGTATCAAAACTCCTCCCATGAGATAGAAAACTCCTCGCAATCCCTGAGGAACAAGAACCACCACTGCCTCGCAGCTCCATGCAGCATCGTCACAACCAAAGACACCCAGTGCTCCTTCCAAGCACGGATCAAACTAAAGGCTATCTCAACCTCCTCCAACCAGTCTTCCATGAATGCATCTAAAATTGAGCCCTCATACTGCTATAGAATCTGGCATTGAAACTCATGGAGTGTCCTCCTCCAAGTGTCATCTTCATCAACCTCTACCCTATGGTGATCTGTTGGCATAGCTTATTGGACATCTTCTTCACAAACCTGATGAGGACGTCGATTCGAATCCATACTTGTAAAATAACAAACAGTTAGAGCTCATAAAAATGGAATATAGAAGACTCAGCATTAATTAATTAATTTTTTTCTTTTATTAATTTCAGGTTAACCTATCCTAAGGTCGAACCATTCAAACACTGGCATAAAGAATAATGATGCATGATCTTTTCTGAGGTCTCTACCCAGCAACTAGTATCACCTCATTTAGTAGCCATTGCAAACTTAAAGGTTCATGCATCAGATCATAGGGGTCCCTAAACACCTATGTCTCAGCCGGTCTCCAGTGTTTACATCACTTTCTAAACTTTACTGACACTTTTTCCACACCTAACCATGAAACCTCACCTCTTCCTAACACGAAAATCCATCATATCCCTCAACCTACCTCTGATACCACTCTGTCATGACCCCCTCCTCACAAGGTGTACCCCTCCTAGGTCAGCAATGTGAGAAGGTAGATAATGAACCCCAGAGTCCTACCTCCAGTAGGCCTCGGGTTGGAGACTAGCACCGAAGGTATAGTAAATACACAAATGGGAGGCATTACCCTCTAAGAGAACACATGAGAAAGAGAGAGATAAGACAGAAACCAACCAAATCCAACTCAAACTGAAATATAAAAGAAATCCCAAGTACACATATGTAATTTCATGCAAGAACTACTAAAACTAAAAGGAAAAATTGTAAGTACCCAAGGAAAATAAAAAAAACAGCAGCAACCATGAAGCCCGAATAGGTCATGCAACCCCAAGATAGTAGTAACCAGCCTGATCTCCAACCTGCTTCAAGTGACCTGAAAAACAGTTTATACATAAATAGGGTGAGTATAATATTATACTCAGTAGAATCCTCCCTGGATACTCTCGTGCAAAAGTAAAGAAAGAATGATAAAGCATAGTGAACAACAAGTGAAACTAACTCATCACCTAAACAGGTATACTAAGTTCCTAGCCTCACCATGGATACTCTCATAAAGTATCGCATACAAGATTATATAATATAATTAATAATATCAAGGGTACCCTGCTACCACTTCCCCGCTGTTTTTCCACTTTTCCCCAACGTCGCACATCCTAAGCATCTCTCTCCAAAAAGGCTTGCCTGTAGACCTACGGCGAAGCACCACAACATGAAGCTCGTGCAGTACAACCACCACATCCACGCAACCAAAGTAACTAGGTAGTTTCTGGGAGCCACCACATCTCGCATAATATGTATCATACATTGGGCATTATACATCAAGTCATTAAATCCCATACACCAAGTAAGGATCCTCAAGACATCACAACCTATACACGTTACACCTATAGTAGTTCATAGGAATCTATATCCAGAATATATGTGTGCGAATAACCACAATCCATTACAACCCTCTACACACATATATGGGGAAAACTAACCATTGTGCCTACCAGCACAAGTAACTACCAAGAGAAGAGAGTAGGTCCAAAGAGGGTAGTAAGCCATTCATCCTCCCACCAGAATGTTAGGGAAAAACCCCCTAGTGATCATAATCCTCAAGGTTTCAGTTTCTTTAACTGAAGAGGTAGATTAGCATATAGAAACACAAAATGTAAATAATATTCTATATCTCACAACCACACTATGGTAAAAACCCAGTCTCAAACTCAACTTTAGCTAACATATCTCAGACTCTCGACTGCCACTGCTAAGACTATGTATATTATAAGCACACAACCATTTAAATAGAATTATTATATTACTTAATTCCCTTTTTATAAGTTTTGATTTATGTTAATTAAATCTTTAAGAATTAATTAATGATTAACAGTTCCGTATTACATTTTATTAGCATCACACCCAAAGTCCATTGTTCTATTAAATTGAAACCTCATCATTGCATCCCATCAAGCTCCAACACCATGGGTTAACATAATTTATTCAATCACTTATTAACAACATTATTACATTCCCATATTCCCAGGCATTCTATAAAAACATTCTAAGCTACTAAACACAATGGGGCTCAACATGGTGGGTAGTTGAACTACCCGTTAATTATTTTCCACCTATAGCAAGAGCGTAGACCCATCCTCCCTCAAGAAGCTAAACACGGAAAGCATGTGGCATACCCCGTGCATATTTACCCCTTTTAGAAGGAGGTTAAGCAAGACCAGTAGCCTTGAGCAGTGGGGAAAGTAAAGAAGATAAACAACCAACAAGATTCATCAAGAATCCAAACATTCATATCCTACCTGTTTCATCATCTCTAGTGTCCTCCCCGACACCCACATGCATAAACTGATGCATCTCTCCACTCTAGGCATCAACTGCTACCACAACCAATGGGCCCCCCTGCCCCCACATATCATAACAGTCATACAGGCTCACATCACAACACAATAAATAGGAAACAAACATCATATCAACTAGGATCTTGGCCCTTAAACAATGCATCCAACATTCAAACATAACGAGCTCTCAAGGCTCCAAAGGAGAAGGCACTCGACCTTACAAGAAAGAGGCTAACTCAGAACCCATCCAAACATTATCTTTTTATCAAAATAGACAGTTCTTTAATCCATCTAGAATTAACTGATTTATTATTTGTAGGTTCCAACTATGGGAAACTTAAACAGTAAGCTATCACAAATTTATTAAACATGCTTACTGCATCAATTTGATTAATATAAAATAAAACAATAACGACTAGATTCATTTACATGACACTTTATATTTAAAAAATAATTACAACTAATCCAAGTTTACATTATTTACCAATTTAAATCAATAATTAAATGATAAACAAGGCAAGCATAGATATCACACTATCTAAAAAAATAATAGGCAATAACATATGATCGATAGAAATTGATTTATCCAGTTTAAATATTTATTATGTAAATTCCATTTTGGTCTAGTGGATAAATCATGCAAACTATACGAATACATGAAAATGAATATAGGATTAACAAATCCCCTAACTCAAAAGGTTCTTGACGTTATTTATACAATAATGATCCACACAACGGATCACGATCGCCTCCTCCCATGACAGCTGCATCCACCCAAGGGTGTCGTGGCATGACCGCACCAACCGAAACCCAAGAAAACTCTATTAGAAGCATGTAGATCACATTCCATAACATGGAAAGGAGAAACAGGATAATAAGGATCAAATAAAATACAATAACGGAGGTATATCATACCTTTTATCGATGATGGATCGACACTTGCTGCTTGCACCAAAATAGGGGGTGTGCATACAGCAGGATGAAACTTCAAGGGGAAATGAACCAAGGATTAAGGTTCAATCACACCAATTCTATGGAAATAAGGAAGGGTTTTAGATTATTGAACCAGGGAACAAGAAGGTAGAACAAGGGAGGAATATATCTCATCCCTTTATAAGATTTATAGAGAAGGGGTTTAAGATACGCTGGATTTTCCATTAATAGAGGACCGCATTAAACCACACAGTTTGACAAAGTAAATGAATCTAGAGCCTTAAGAAAATTAATATAGGAGTTATGGGATTTTAATTGGCCTTAAATCCCTTAAAAATGCCTTTAATGTGTTTTACATCAATGAAAACATCAAAGGGGTGAAATAGTAGGAAGCTGGAAACACTGTACACCTACCCGATGCTGGAAACAATGTAAACCTACCGATCCTGGAAACATTATACACCTACCAATCCTGGAAACACTATACACCTACCAATCCTAGAAACATTGTACATGATCCTAGAAACATTTTTCACAGAATGTCTCACCGATAAACTATTCACATCAGTCTCACCGATGGAACTATTCACATCGGTCTCACCGATTGAACTGTTCACATCAGTCTCTTCGATGGAACTGTTCACATCAGTCTCACCAATAGAACTTTTAACAGAACTGGAAATTTAGAAAAGTGTTGGGGATATGTCACCTTGACCTCCCAAAACAACTCAGACACCAGATTCCAGCAAAGGAATAGACCGAAGGGGTCCGGGCCATTACAAACATGTCTTATAATTCAAATCCTCTTAATTTTTCATTTGAATTGAAACATAGTATATGTTATTGTGAGTGAACCCAATAAATGATAGGTGACTACCCCAAGCTTTGAAAAATTCTGGGGAATATTTCAAAATAATAACTTCAAATATATAGATCATCAACTATGACTATCCATGTGTCTAGTGATGGTATATTGTGCTCAACCTTACCAGATTCACCAAGGCCTTCTATAATGACTACCAAAATCAAGATGTAAAATGTTCATCTATATCATATAAAATTCTCATGGGGACTCCATATAAGTTTACTATATTATAGATATAATTCTTTCCTAGCTATTCCACTAAGAGAGTCTCTCAGATTGTTAAGAATTGAGTATAACACATTAGCTGATCCATAATCAACCAAATAGTGTCATGGTTCCTTGTGGATTGGGATATCATTGTAAGAATATATATATATATATATATATATTTCATCCCACATTAATATTGTAATTGGGTATAGTTAGAGGAATCCACCAGGATGATGTTTCTTGGATTTTATCCTCTAGAATGTAAGGCATTGTGGTATGAATCCAAAAAATGTCTCTCTTCATTCTTGGAAACTAGAACTATATCCTAATGTTTTGATACAAGTTTATCACCCTTGGATATAATAACATCATAGAGGTATGGAACTACCTCATCATATCTTTATTTATTGATTTTGGGACTATAACTGTCTCATGGAAAAAGATGACATCATTAGCATCCAATGACCACCCGGGTATTAGATCCCCAATAGTTATCCTTTCTCACATCACAACACACTATGATTTGATCACCTATCCATCCATTACATAGAATAATATAAATGATGTGACCACTATTATAAGACATTTCATTTATTCCTAGTCATCAAAATCATCCATCCTCCATTTGGAAAACAAGATAATCAAAAAACAATGTTCCTCTAATAGTTGTTTAACATGATCTTGAAATACATTTATCATATAGATATGAATATATTATATAGGATTATATTAACATAGTTAGTAATCCATCTCATTGTCAAATTTTTATAGGTATTATACCCATTCCCTCTTCCTCACTTTTATGTCATGATGTGTGAATATATAAAAATGATTTTTTGCGACTATATAGAAATTAATCTTATAGCTAAAGACATAGTGCCTCCAAAACTAAAAAACATGTTCTACCACTTCCAACTATAAGTTATTGGTTAGAATTTTCTACTCATGGAGTCACATATGACATGACGTATTATCAACCGCACACTACCTCATTATCTGTATAGCTCCAAAACCAACAACTAATGCATCATAATATATTTAATAATGAAGAGTTTTCTCAGAAAATATCACTACCAGAGTACAAGTCATCCACCACCACCTCTCAATAAATTCATATTTATATTATATTCCCAATGGAATAATTATCCCTTCTTCTTTAGTGAAGCCATTGGTGTGGTTAAATGTGATACGTCCTAGATAAAATTTCAATAGTATCCTGCTAAACACAAAAAACTCCTAATCGCAGACATGTTATAGTGATATTTCTAGAAGATTATATCATTGAAATTTTATTGGTACATGTAAATAACTTTCTCAGACACCATATCCCCCCATTAATTTCCCCTCATGAATGAATATTTTCCACTTTTATATCTTGGTATAAATATGATGTGATTGAAGTGTACTTAGGACTATCTGGAGGTGTCTAAAATTCTTTTATAGGGTCAATTACTAGATGAGGATTTTTTAATAAGAACCATGATGAAAAAGTCAATATATGGATGGAATATATTATTAATGATATATTTGAACACAAACAATTAATTTTTAATTAAAAAAACATCAAAAAGTACTTGTATAGCCCACACCTACTCCAAAACATAAAGTTCATGATTTCTTCCTCTCTAACTGGAAACTGTTGATAAATCGGTTAGATATCTATCTTGAAAAATACTAGGGCTCCCCATAACTTATCAAAGAGATTTTTGGTCCTAGGAAAATTATTTTTATTCATTATAGTCAAATTATTTAGTATTTCTTAATCTAGGAAGATTTGAAGACTACTATCACCTTCTTGGAGAAAAAAATTGGTTTAAACCATGGTGATGTACTCATCCTGATAAGTCCCTTCTTTTCTATGTCTTTGAACTATAACTTAATATAATTCATCTTGTATAGATCCATATTATAATGGGGTATCAAAATGGGTTGACCACCAGATCTGATCTCTATCAAAACATAAACTCCTTTATCAGTGGGATGTCCTCTAAAGCCATATGGGAAGAAATTCTAATAGAGATCGATAGTTGGGGAAAATATAATAGGGTTAAATCTAATCCAACTGAATGAGAAAAAATTGAAATATATTCCATGATCATCCAAAGGTGACTTATGTCTTGAAAAAACATTACCTTATCACAATTCAGACTCATTTCTCATCACTCACTACTCCCCCTTGAGTGATGTGAATGATACTTGTCTTCAATGGTATTCAATGTGAGCTTAGAATATGGAAAAAAATACCTTCCAAGAATCACATCGATAATATTCATATCCAAAATCATGATTTACAATATATTTTCATGACATAAAATGCCTATATGACACTATGCACATTACTGATGATGGACCAATTTAATGACCAATGGTTTATTAAAGGAATGTAACTAAGAAAACATCATGAGTTGTAAGTTTGGTCCATCTAAAACTTTTGATGAGATAAAATAATGGGATGAAATTATATCAAAAAGTTTTAAAAAACATAGAAGTGATCCAGGACAAAGATAGAATAGTAGATGGTCTCCCACCACTATCTTTCTGAGTCTGATCTTTCATATACAATTGACCTACCTAAGCTCCATGTGTATATCCCTAAGAAGAATTACACCCATAGGTCATCATCATCTGAGCCTACTACATAGGACCCATACAAGATCCTTGGGTGGTTTTTTGCATTTAAACTCAACCATTTTGGAACATCATACTTGAAAACTTGTAGAAAATGTGTTTCATATTCTGATTTTACCACACTACCAACACTTGTTCCGAGGTAATGTACAGAGTATGTAATAATTTATTACTATTCCACCATTGAATCATAATTTAATTCCTCCTGATGGGGATATAGAATTCATAATATGGTCTAAATATATACTAACACCTAGTAATAATACCATGTTCATCCTCTCTATTCTTCTATAACAAATAGTTATTGAATCCATTGGAGGTCTTCCACTAAGAGTTCTGAAGGGTGAATGATGTCAAACTTCACGATCCTCCTTCATAACCTTCTCAATTGTGAAGGAATTGAATAGAAACACTAAGTTTGTCATCAGGTCAAACCCCCTAACCTATTTTCTGATTTCATAATGAAGATAGTTCATGAATTTCAGAGAATTTTGTGCCTCATTTACAACCAAGAGAGGAAAAATTTAAATTATTCAAGTAAAACAGGCATAGTATATGGACAATGTCACCGACCCTTGTTGTGCCTCAATGAACACCTTCAAATGGTATTTATTCAGTATACCATGAATGAATTACTCAATTAATAGGATCTTAAAAGACTCCCAAGAGAGACCCTCACATATACTATCCATTCCCATTACAACCCATATCCTCTTGATCAGTATATATAGAATGAATCACTCAAACATAACCCTCCATCCTTCAGTTATCTCAATAAGGTCAAATAATCCATCAATGATGTCATTCCAATTAATTAAAACCATTTTCCCTCTAATTACATAAAAGGATGGTGGATTTATGATTTTTAAGCCTTTTCTATAGTCGACCATGGACCTTAGTGTCCCTCATCACTGGGAATGAATAAGTGGAGGGACTCCCAACTGAAGTGGTACAACATCCTGCACAACTGGATCTTTTGCGGGACCTTTCCCTATTGTACCATCATGCACAATAGGTAGTGGAACATGGGAATCCTCTCTAGTGGGAGTATCCAAGAACATATTTTTAGGTTTTCACATGAGACTACTTTAAGGAAGAATATTCTAAAATTATAAATAAACATTAGAAAAAACTTGATCTTGTTAGTACATATACTAAACATTATATGGGATCACAAAAAGGTACTACTAGTACCCTACCCATATCCAAAGTTATATGCATCCTATAACTAATGAAGGTATACATCAATATAGAATATTCATAGTCACATATTTATATATACCAAACATAACATCACGATCATGTTTAAAAAATTAATGTTGATAGATACATCAAAAAATCATATGAAAATATATACCACAATGTCAAACAATATAGGAATATCCAAAAAAAGATAAAATAAATCAATGATTTAGATTAATGAACTAATATGCTGCATTAAATAGGTACATATATGGAATCTGATCATATGTTCTTAGTCCATATTCATAAACACACTCAAATCTCATAAACTAGTAAAACTATCCACATTAATGGTAACTCGTTTTTCTATTGCACATGACCTAATAAGGTCAATGGAAAATAACCTACCCAAGTACAACATGGCCTATGTTATTTCTATGACATCCCAAGTTAGTCCAAAAAATTAGATAAGAAAAATGTTCTCTAATACCATTTAAAAATGACCCGACCAAAACCACTGCATCTGTGCTAGAGATTCACATGACCTTATGCATATAGTTCAATATGCAAGAGGATTCAGGCTTTTAGTGAGGGTCCAAAATACATAATTAAGGAAACTATACATTTAGTATCATATCCTTACTAATATTATATAAATATAAACCACAATATATCAATCAGAATATCATGAAGAATACTAAATATCAAATCTATTAATGGATGACACGTATTTCATACAACACATTAATATACAGGCTCCAAATTTGGAAATAAAAACCATAATATGTGTACAATAGATAAGTAAATCAAACTATCGTATCATCCAGAGTCTATCCTTGTCAAAAAACTAACACCATGCTCCACAGATTAACCATATTACACATTACCCTTTCTTTTTCTTGGATCCCAATTCATGAATATTACAATCACATCCAGATTCTCATGAATGGTGTCAGTTGTAAAATATATGAGGGAACCCAAAAAAATTCTATAACAAATATAATGATGTATAATATTTGTATTCAATGATAAAAAATGCATCTTGATCCTAAGTTTATTTTTTGTCAATAATCCAATATGTGTTAGTGGATGAAGTGGTGATGCTTATAAAATCTTGATAGATTCAGGAAATGGAATTGGATGTCATGCTTGGAAAGTTCTCGATGTCAACAATGATGATTGTTGAACTGATCTTCAATGTTTAAACACATGGCCTAAGGTGTATTCAAATTGGATAAAGGAAGCGAAGTCTATGAAAAATTTAATTTCATGAAGAAGAATAATTTTAAAATCCCGTGCAATTGAAATTTTAGTGGATAGTGATTTAAAGATGAAGTCAAAATGATGACATGAAAAATGAAGGTAATTTTATAATGGTGTTTTGGGTGGTTTGGAAATAATGGAGGATTGAATAATTTCTAAACATAGAAATTATTCTATGTAATTATTTGGGTAACTATTTTATAGATTTTACAAAAAAAAATCCAACACACAAGCAAATAAAGGCCATGGTTTGACTAAGGGCGCATGTGAGACTAGATTCTCCCACACCCAAGAAAGTTAGACTTGGCTAGCCTACATGGGAATATATGAGAGAGGTATCATTTTTAAGTAATGCAGAAGTTCACATACACAAGTACGCATGTGCCCATATATAAAGGCTATATAGTAGATGGGATGAGCCGCATGGGATGTATCGTGATAAGGAAGTGTCTTGGAGTAGACCCCATACATTATTTTAGCCAATAAAATGCATGAATTGATTGATACACCATAGTTCAGACTATGGGAGAAGCTGATGTGGGATAGTGGGATAGAAGCACTGTTCCCACATCATTAAATGATATAACCATAAACATTGTTATCCAATCACATTTATTTAGACCATCTGATCAAGATAGAAGTGTTCTATTCCTCCTCCCACACTCAAAGATTTTTGTTGCGTAGTAATTCTATAATTGATGAGAATTTGAAATCATGTTTGATCATATACGAATCAAATCTAAGGCCACGTTGGTATCATATGATCCAGAAGATCCCAATGGATTTTTTGCACACATTTTTCATGAATTACCTTTCATGAATAGAGAATCGTCAAGCGGTGATTCCATATAATTATGCCATATTCCTAGATAAAGTAAACACTAGATTTAATTCACATGTATGATCGAGATAATATTTTTATGAAATTTCACATGTATGAATATTCTATGAATGATTTGAATAAAGATGTAGTGGATATCTATAAATCCATTGGTAATTTTTTATTCTCCGTGAAAAAAGAGAGCTGTGTAATGTATGATTTTTCAGTCTGATGAGTTGCATGAAGATATAGGGGTGATCCATGAATTATAAATTATGGTGGTCCTATGTGATAAGATAGTTTATTACCTGAATATATGGGTAATTTATTTCAGAAGCTCCATTTGTTTATGGCATTATTATATACATGAACTCCTTTAGTAATTGAAATAGGCATTCATGAATACATACAAGGATAGTTGTAACATACACTTTTCCATGGATATGTTTCACCCAAACACCTTTATATATCGAGATGGATGAATATTCATGCATGAAGATGGGGTGACCCACAGTTAATAATAATCGTGATTAGGAGAAGGTTATACCCAAACCATTTGGGTAAATGGACTTCATGAGTAAATAAGAATCCTTTGGTTCATGGGATGAAAAATTATATTTCCCATTTAGGTATTTCATGCAAGATGAGGAAATAAATACCCACATTAAATATGATATTTAAAATGAGGAAATAAATATAATATCCAAAAAAATCATTTATATTTCATAAATTAAAATTAAATGTTTTATTAATTGACACATTTAAATGAGGATTTATATGAAGGAATTTATATCATGAAATTTTTGAGACCCCATGAACCACATTATTTTTGTATAAATATGTGCATGGAGGTGATGGTATTTGAATAAAACAATTGAAATATATTTTGGAGTTTATGATATAAACATTGTATCGAATATAGGGAGAAAAATCTGGGTAATTTTTCAAGAGGGTGATCACATGATCCTGATCATTTTAAGAGAATTAAAAAATAAAATCTCTAATGAAGCACTTTTGGGGGTTCACATACAATTATGAAACAAAAATATTATGGAGGAAGATCAATGAATAAACCATGAATTGATCTATGTTCAATATCATTTCTAAATTGGTGGGTTTCCATTATAAAAAACTAGATCTTTTCAAGAGATAGCTCAACTGGAAGTATTTATTATAAAGAAAATTGGTGGGATACCAGTCTAAGTACCCCATTGGGATACAACCCACAGTAATCAACAGTGTTCAGGAATTAAAGGAATTTTATCTTTTAGAAATTTAATGAGATTTTTGATACATGTAATCACATCCCTTTATTATTGGAAATCTATGTTGGGAAATCTAACCTACATGGAATGGAGTATGTCTATGTACTGAACATTTTAATTCCTTTTATTTTTTCCCATTATTTTATATAATTATGTAAATAGATACAAAGTAACAAAATAAGAGTGTATCATGTGTTTATCCATCCATTTATTTTGAACTAAAAAGGAATAAAATGTTAAAATAAATGGGAACACTAATTCAACCTCTCCCCTATCATTGATCTCACACTGATACAGGTTATAAAAGTGGTATCAGAGTGCTAGTTCCCTCTAAAATGAACCAATATATAATGGAGAATAGTTACGAAGTTTTTTTATTATGTAAACAGAGGAAGAAAATGAACATTTAGAGGTTTTATTATTTTAAATAAAATTAACTATAGAAAAATTGGACATTATTCATTTGACTGTTCAAAAAATACATATCTGATAATTATAAAATTTAATTAAGAATCTTCAACATAGAATAACTCGTATAATAAAGGTTTAAATAAAAATTATTAAACCTTCATATCATAAGTTAACAAAAATTATGATTCATCAGTCAATAATGAGATTTATAAGATAAAGATTTAGTGGAATGAAAGAATGAGATTATTTGAATATTAAAAGATTTCTTTCAGCAAAAAAATTCATTAATTTTAAGAGAAACTGATAAATATTGAAAAGATAAAAGCTAATTCATACCAAGATATTGATAAAATAAGGACTTATAAGAATCCATCAGATAAGATTCATATTTCATAAAATAATCAATCTAGTGGAAAGAAGAGCTTGAGATTATCTATAGATAAATCTAGTTCATTATCATTCAAAAATATTACCCTTTTTCATGATAAATATTTATGTACTAATGTTGTTTTGATGACTAGTAAAGATTCACCATTATAATACAGACAAAAATCAATAAATAATCATTATCTGGAATACACTATATATTCAAATATATATATAAAGAATTTTGTGAATTCATTTTCCCCAAATAAAGGAAAAAAGAAGAAATTTTTTGTCCAAAATGAGCAAGATATTAAAAAAATCCATAATGTGTCATAAAAGAATAAATTAATATTTTTTTGGATTTTTTGTGTGTTGTTGGATGTTTGGGAATTTGGAAATAAATTTTTGGAACATTATGTAATTTTAAGAGAATTATATAATTCCTACATTAAGGGGGGGAAGATGAAGTGAAGAGGAAACCTAAAAAACTGAATCATAACTCACATGAAATGAATTAGGCTATTAATAATATATATGAATATCTTGATGATTTCTTTAATTATTCCAAAAAATGTGGTCATTTTTATGATGAGTGATGGTATATACCAATCATGAACAAATCATCTATTAATGAAAAAAATAAGACCACAAATAAATGGTAAGAAAGTAAGAAAAAAATATGAGACATCAACCATGGGATGTAAACAGTAGAAGAAAATTGTCAAACAAAAAACTCCCAAGAATTTTGGGAATAATGATGTGAAGAGAATCAAACCAAATAGAATATGCTTATATTGTGGTAGGAGAGGTCATAATGTGGACCATTTTAAATTTTATATGAACATCAATACTAAAGGAATAAAGCTTAAATAAAAATGAGTCAATCCATAAATGAAACAATATGATTGATTTTGTGAAATAATTTCCTATTGAAGACTATGAGAATTATACTAAGAAGGGTAACTTGGTGTGGGATAATTATGTGTGTGAAATGTGTGATATGTTTGGGAATTCAACTAAAAAATTCTTGACATTGATTACTGTAAATAATAAATTATTGAAATCACATAAGGCTTTTAATATCAAGAAGAAATCTACATAAAATTTAATGACTAAGCATGTTCCTAAAAAATACCTGATCATACGGCCAGAGTAATTGGAATATGATAGAAAATGGAGAAAAAATATAGAACTAAAATAGATTTTCTAGTAACTAAGAAGAACCATACATCATCTAAAAATAAAACCAGGTTGAGAAGAAACTCTCATCCCTATTTATCTAAATGAGAATCATTAATGATCCTCCTTATTCCCCAATATTTTTTAGGTGTTATCATCCAAGATGCATGGAATTGAAGAAGAAATGTTTCCCATTAGTGAGTTTAACAATTTCTATGTTGATGATGGATTTCAGCCCCTAAGGTAGGGAAAAAATAAAGTATATGATATCATGGATTTTTTCATGAATATCTAAATATTCAGGAAATCTATAAAGAAGTTGAAAGTTGAGGTAACCTAATTACACTTATTTCCCTTTCCATGATTATATCATATATATGAATTAAGGGGGGTGTTATTAGATGATTAATCTCATATAAAGGGGAATTAAAATATTATTACACATTAAATTTATGATATTTCTTTTGAAGTGTGTAGGAGAATATTTTTATTGACAAATATGTTTTATACAACCTTATATTTGAGAAATAAATAAGTTCTGAGCTAAGTATCACATGTGAGTTTTATTATGGGCATCTTAGACAACTATGGTTTTATCTATATTTTTTATACACTAAGATATCCCACAAAGTCATAGAGTTTATTAACTAAAGGATATTTTCTAAGAGAACCATGTGGGATCATTCCTATCTTTGATATGAATAATAAATTTTCTTATAAGAGAAATGATTAAGTTTTTGAGAATAATAATAAACCACTTAACCTTTTCATGTAATTTTCAATAAAGTGGGGGATGGATTTCACCGCATATTATATTTAATTATATGTGTTTATATTGAAAACATAATACAAAGGGGTATATTTTCAATCCTAATTTTCATTTATTTTCAATTAGTCAATATGTGTTGGTGGATGAAGTGGTGATTATTTTATAATTTTTATGGATTCATGAAATGTAATTTGAATTTACGATTGGTATATTATCCATGTTAACTATGATGATTCATGAATGGATCTTCAATGTTTAAAAAAAATTCATAAAGAGTCTACAAATTGGAGACATAAATTGAACTCTATGAAAAAAATAATTTCATGAAGAAGAATTTATGAATTCCATGCAATTGAAATATCAGTGAATGGTGATTTGAAGGTGATGTGAAGAAGATGAAATGTGAACTGAATATAATTACATTATTTTTTTTGAGGTGGTTTGTAAATAATTTTGTCTTGAATAATTTTTATACTTACAATTTATTCTATATAATTATTTATCCATCTCTTTTTTAGAGTTTAATTAAAAAACATTACCAACCCATAGGCCATCCAAGACAAAGGCTAGAACAAGGGAACATGTGGGTCTATATTATACCATACCCAAGGGATCTAGCCTCAGATAGATTTTATTAAAAATATAGGAGAGTGGTCCTGTGTATAAGGCCTACAGGAGCACACATCCACAAGAGAACATGTGCTCGTGTATAAGGCATGTAGAGGATATGGTCTGTGTCGCTGGTGAAGTAGCATGACATGGTAATATTTGGGTGCAGAAACATAAATGATTATATATGATAAAAGGTATGACATAATTTATATACCACATTTTATAATGTTTGAGAATTCAATGTGGGACAATGGGATAACATCATAGTTTCAGCCTCATTAAAATATCATGACACAAATACTAAAATTCGATCATTTTGATCTAGAATGTATGACCATGGGGGGACTTCTGTCTTCCACATCCCACTCTCAAAGGATTCTATTGTGTGGTAATTCTTCCATTTATGAGCCATATAACTCAAATAAAACCGAAGGTATCATTGATTTCCTATAATATAAGTGAGTCAGAAGAATTTGTTACACAATTTTTTCATACATTATTGTTCATGAACAGAGAATCACCAAGCGGTGATGTCGCATGATGATGAAGAGTTCCTAGTCGAAGTGAATAATGGATTTAATGAATAGGTATGGTCAATATAATATATTCAAGATTTTTCACACGCATGAATATTATTTGAATGAGGATAATGAATATTCTATGTGCATTCATCAATCAATGGGTATATTTTATAACGCATAAAGAAATATAAATATTTAATTTTTGAGTATTCAGAAAGATGAGTCACATGAAGAGAGAGGGGTGAGCCATGAATGATAAATGAGGGAGAAAATGTGTGAGAATAGAAGTTATTAACTAAACCTATGGATAATTTTTTGATAAATAGTGTTTTTTTACAGTGTGAAGATATTCCTAAACTCCTTAGGTATTTGAAATGTGCATGCATGAATTCAGGCATGGATGACCGCATCTTATAGTTTTCCATGTAAGGAGTTATAACAAAACCCATTGGGACATTGAAGTTAATGAATATGAATGCATGTATATTGGTTAAGATATGGTTAATAAAATCCATGAGATGGAGAAGGCTATACCTAACCCATTCAGGTAAATGAATTTCATGAGTAAGCAGGAAGCCTTCAGTGTATTGCATTAAAGATAATAACATGCATTCAATTATTTCAAGTTATATGCTAAAATAAATAACATTTTCCAATGGGGTATATAAATTTAGTAAATAAATATAATATCTAAAAATTTAGTATTTCTATTTAAAGAAGTAAATTTAAAGGTGTTATTATTTGACATATTTAAAGGATGATTTAAATGAATGAATTTAAATCATGGAGTTATCGAGACCCCATGCACCACATTTTTTTATAAATATGTGAATTCAGGTGATGGGATTCAAATAAACCCATAGAAATAATTCTTTTAGATTCTCATACAGAGTTTATATAAAAGATAAGGAGACAAATTCAGGTAATTATTCAAGTAGTTTATCACATGAACCAAAGCATTTTAAGATAAGTCTCAATACTAGCTTTGATGAAGTTCATGAGAGAGTACACAAGAAAGTGTGATCCATGAACCTTGTGGAAAAATATTAGAGAACCATTTTTAAGTGGATGTACCTTCAATATCAATGAAGTACTGGAAGGATTCCAGTATAAACAACCTTATATTTTTTGTATACAGGTCAATTACTGGAAGTTAGTGTAAAAACTAGGATCTTCTTTTCAGGTATGCGTTTTTCTTTCTGGTGTTTTTGAGAAAAAGAGGAGTTTCTAGAAATTTCAGAATTACACGTTGTGTACATATATGTACATACCATGTACTTGGTTGTCACAGGTAGCCATGTGCTGGAAATGTAACGGCTGAGCACATGGTCGTGTGCGGTGACCTGGAGACCGCCTAAAGTAGAGTTCGGAAAAGGCAAGTAAATGTTGTGTACCTTTAAAATACACGTCGTGTACTTTATTTTTTTATTAAATGGATCGGGGTCACATCTAATCGATAGAACACCATTCTTCTAGATCTTTCTCATCCGAGAGCATCCATACAATGACAAATCTTCTCTGATCCCCGACTCATTGTCCATTCTCTGATTCGACCACCGTCGATTATGTTGGAATCGCATCAGTGAGTTCTCCCTTCTTCTTGAACATCATCTTCTAATTTCTCCTCTCTCTCAAGTTATCCTTGGTTGAATGTTTTAGACGTTTTTATAGATCTACCACATTATAGGTTGATCCAAGGGCTGATGCTGGAGTATATCGATCATACAATGTCGAGGTAGGTGGTTTGTGCCTTTATATAGTTAGTCTTTGAGTTATATGTGCAAAAGGGCCCAATACCCTCATTCAGGGTATTGCGTGTTTATGGTTTGTATCCCTTCTATTTCCTATTATACCTTTTTTGTTTGGATATAGGTTTATTGTTTATGAATAGGGTTAATTTTTTCATGCTATAGAGGTGTTTCCCATGTTTTCTTGTTTTGACCGTTTGGTCTAGTTTGCCTGTTAGGCTATTTTCTTTCCATGCCTAGTATTGTTAGGATGGAGTGATTATTATCTGATATGCTATGATATGATGTAGATTGTTTATACAAGTAGTTCTTGAGGTTTAATTTGGCTTCCATAAATCATTGTGCATGATTGACTTACACAGGGCTATGGGAACCTGGTGTAGTAGACCATAGGGAGAATTGACATTGAGGGATTCTCTAGAGTGTCTTTTTACTTTTACATTGAGAGACCATATGGGGTATGGATGTAAGTGCTCCCTTAGAGTGTTTTTAGTTTCCTAGATATGGTCCATAGGGGAATTGTATGTTGAGTTCTTCCTTGGAGTGCCTATTAGTTATCGATACGAGACCACAAGGGGAATTTACGGTGAGTGCTTCCTTAGAGTGTCTTTGCTAAAGTTAAACTAGAGGGGTTAGACTGTGAGAACATCCCAGAGGGTTTCTTGTGTTTGTTTGGTTGAACCAGAGGGGTTAGGCTATGAGTACTTCCCAGAGGGTTACCTTCTTTGATTAGCTTCTTACTTGGTATATGAAAATTAATGAAATTGAAATTGTAGGATTGTTACTATGTGTACTTCCTTGTTTACTGATTCTTTTTACTTATTGCCTACCATATATATTCGCTGACTATTAGGCACAAATCTTTGGGTGGTTGCCTACTGGGATTAGTCTCACACCCTATTTGGGTCATGCTTGTGGGCCCAAATAGATTATATTATTGCAGGTATAGATAAGGGCAAGCACCCTTCTACTTCAGGTACTTGATTGTTGTGGAGCTAGGGAGCATGGGACCAAGCCGAGGCTTGAGATACGGTGGAGCTGTTTACTTGCTTTTATTTGTACTTTGGTTTAGTATTGTATGATAGTATTATGAATTGTTTGGATTATTTCCTAGACATATGTATCATGAATCATATATATTTATATGTGCTCAGTTGTTATTACTTCCAGTCTTCTGTTGTTTACTGTTGTATGGTATTATTATTGTTTTCGCTATTGTTATATGTTTTACTTCCATTGTGTTACTATTCCAATGAGGGAATAGTTTCCCCACTATCACACCCAAGGACCTCACTGCTAGTTGGAATCCTCTAGCATTTGGGTAAATTCTCTTAATTCCATGTGACCAACCGGGTATGGGGAACCGCTAGGTGGCTACCGAAATCGGGAAGTTACAGTTAGTATAAAGGATATTGGTGGGATTCCAGTCTAAAGATCTTATCATGAGATATCCCAATGTAATCATTAGTGATCATGCATTATGGGAGTTTTTTATTTTAGGAATTTTGGGATATTTTAAATACTTCTAATCACTTTTTTTACTAGAGAAAATCCATTTTTGGAAATTTAACCAACATGGAAATAGTAGGTATTTTCATGAAAACATGTAAATCATTGTGTTCTATGATTTTTTTTATTTAACTATTAGAGTAGAGGATGAGTGATAAAATAATAGAGTATCAAGGCTTTAACTAACTACAGAGGGTCAATTAAAGACGAAAAATTTTTAAAAATAAAAGGTATTAATGATTCAACACCACCCCCACTCAGTGATCTGACACAGATATGTGATCTACAATGTGAAAGAAAGCATAAACAATAATGTGGCAAGCACTTATGTGTTAAATAATCCACCATGAACCCTGAACATACCAACATTGGATCTATGTTAGATGGATGATCAAGCTGTTAGAAATGATCAGTATAAAGCCAGAATATTGGTGACATGTCACTCATCATCCTCAAGGAACCATGTTGAAATTTTACTAAGTATCCACAAGTCATCGAGTTCAGGTATTTTCATTGGTATCCCCAAGGAATAAATTTATCTTTAGGATATAATGTTATCATGTTGTTTCCCACAGCATGGATCCACTAACAACATCACCACATGTCAGGAATACGACCTCTCTAAGGGATAAACATACCATGATGGTCCACCTATTGTGAATACCATGAACAAACATCCACTGAACTGGTAACACACAAATAGGTATAACATAATAAGACCAAAATATAACATCATTATGGGAATAGAGGATTAAAAATATAACAACTTGTCATCAATATAAAAGAAAATATCAAGATATAGTAACAGTACTCATGGAAATGTGATCATATATAGGTATCATGACAACCCCCACACCCACATGAAATCATCATTAATAATGAACAATATGTCGAGAAAACAGGTCATGAACCAAGCTAAAAAGACTATAAAAGGTCCTAAATGGAATAAAACTTCCAACCTCAAGGTTATTGATGAGGAACTCCAATGATTTCCTATCGATCGAAGAATGAACTAGGTCACACACCCATGGAGTATGAGCTCAGATGTCATGGGTTCTTAACTTCAGTTCTGGTGGTTAAGAAAGTTATTTATAATAGATACTCAAGAGGATTCCTTTACAAGAAGTGTGGTTCTATAATCACAAACCTTATGGAGAAATCCAATGGAAATCACACTATGTTTTATCAAAGGATTGGTCTCCAATTTTCCATATATGTCGTCAATTTAATAATGGATTTTTAATTCCCCATCAATTCTATAATAGATCCTTGATTATTGTAAATTATCATTGATCCTCCATAAAACCATCATAAAAATGGGTTCTATGATGATATCCAAGAAGAAAATAACCTAAAATCCATTATTCTATGATTACTTACCTCAAAACATGATTTGTTCATGGGAATTATGACTCTATTATAGGGGTGGGGGTTATGATTGGCGAATTGATACACATACCAATATACCAAAAAATCACCAATGTATCAATTATTTATAATAAATTAATCTGGAATAAGAAGTCTAGGTAGGTGATCCACAAACACTGAATCTTTGAATACCCTTATTCAATTATAGATCTTGGTTTGATCCTAGAATTATTTCAAATCACTAGATATGTGAGTGTTATATTAATATAGGATGTATATCTTATTGTATATTCAAGGAAAACATAGACCCAACATAGATCTGTGTAAAGAACCCAAGTAATAAGAATAATTTCGAGAATATATAATAAGAACTCACCATTCTGGCACCATCATATCAGTCCAACCTTAAATAATCAAGGAGAGATGAATTGGAGATGAAAAGAATCGAGGTTAGAGTTATAAAATTTGGTATATGTGCATTAGAGTCTATTTTTTATGTTAAATAGGCTCAAAAGGAGTGGCATTAAAATCATGTGGGGTGTAAAATTATACCATCATAATGGGGAAACCATGGGTCTAGTGGAACCATATATAGGACATTATTTAGCCACCAGATGGATGGTGTGCTTGGAAGAACAAATTAAGTTCTTCTAGCACCACCAAAAGTCTAGTGGGGACTGTATAATTATAAAGACCTTATGGAACCCAACCTATAGGTTGGTGGGTTAACCTAGTGAGTGGGTGGCTATATTACAACCACCATAATCCTGATCCTAAATAAACCCTTCCATATATCAGTTCATGAACACATGTCACTAATAATTTTCCCCATTAACGATCATATCAAGGTTGAAACAATATATAAAGGATAAATTTATAAACTCAAAATTTATCACACTTCAAAATAAGGTAAGACTGTTATAACTATATACATCTACACAAAATTCCAAATATCTTAATATGATCATCATTTTTAAAAAATCAATTAGAAAAAATATAAATTTGATCGAAATAATTAAATCTAAAGTGGGATATTTGAGAGAAATTGCATTATTGTGGGTATACTTGTTACATACTCACCATTTTTAACAATAACCAGTGATATTCAAGTTATAATCATTTTATTTATTCCAAAATATATTGATTGTTAGAAAAACCATCCTTAACTTCTTCCTAATGGAAAATATTTTCTTATGTATAGCTCAAATATCATCATTTTCAACATCATCCATTTAAAAATATATAACTTAAATATATCTATCATATAATTGATGGAACCATTACCTATCTACTAATGTGATAAAAATCATGCACATGATTAATCATCTTGATGTCTTAAATTGGACCATAAAATGTGTGATCAATCATGTTTTTTGATTATTTACATATTCAAGAACATATCTCGCTAACCCTTTAAATTATCTTTATAATAAGAAAATTTCTCCTCTTCTTGTTATCATTAATTTATGAAATTAATTTTAATATTATATCATATCTCATGGAGGATATTCAATCATTAAATATCATATAAAATGAATTAAATTCCATTATTTCTATCTCTTACACATTTTTTAGTAAATTCCATTCATCTATGCTTAATATATTTATAGATGACCTAAAATTGGAGACAAGTAAATTCATGGAAAATAATAACATATCACACAATGACAAAATTCATAATTTCATGTATCAAAACAATAAAATTCAGGTTATGTACAAAGACATCATAAAGAAAGGGTATATAGGGTCCAATTACCATATTTTAGTTTTTAACACCCTGAAAATTTGTATTAAATGAATATAATGAATCATTTATTACATAAAAGGTGACACTGTTCTTTATGGGAATTGGGATATAATATGGATATATTATTATTTAAATATGAACTTTATAACAAAAGAGTTAAATTGGAAGGTTTGAATAGAAATTTTCACTAACCAAGCTAGTATTCCATCCAACCTGGGACCTGAATTGGCCTGTGACATGGAATGAAGCACATTCTCGATCCCCTTGGGTTGGAAACTAATGAATAGGTATCATCAATCCACTTTTGGGAACAATTTCACAAATAATCAATAACCATGAACAATTATCAAAATAAAACATCACATCTAGATCAATATAAATAACCAAAAGAGATAAAACATTTACAGGTTAATCATTCTACTACTTTAACCAAAAACAAAAACATAAAAATATTGATGGGTAATAATAGCACAAAAAGTTAAAAAACCTCAATGAAAAATGAGGGCCATCACCCACTGGCCACCTCTATTAACACCTTCAAGAGAGGAACACTAGCAACCAGATCCACTATCACTACCAAGGATCATTTTTCCATTACCTTGGACAAACCTAATAAGTTCAACATACACCTAAAGGTGTATGTTGGTTGTGATCCAAATCCCAATATGATGGAACCCAAAAGAATGATTTCATTCCATAATGTTTGTGGACAATTAGACAATCACATTTTTAAGAAGAACAATGGAATCAATTCTATGATAATGTTTAAAGGAAGAACTTTTTTTTGGATAAAAGTTTCAAAAGAAACAAGCCTTAAAATTAAAATGAATGCAAGGTCCACACTATATCAATGGTGAGCACCACGTAATAATTTAGAGAACCATGGATAATCCCTTTTGACACTAACACTAGTGGGACATTAGGAACCTCATTTTTGGGTGAAAATGGTATAGAAACCATGACCCATAGAGTTCTCATGAACATTCCACTAGTGAGGATTATATCCAATGTTCTATTGTTCCAAATTATCATCATAGTTTAGTTAGTGTTGCATTGTAAATATTGATAGAAGAAACTGGGCCTCAGCCATCCAATCCAACTAGTGTGCTATTCCTAGTCCACCCACCTAGATACTTCAGATTCCCTTTGTACTCAATTTTCATTTCACATTTCACAAAGATCACTATTTTCACATACACACATCAAGAAATATGAACACACATGGAAAACCACCATTTTTCATAGTAAACCCCTATTTCAAATACATACACACACCAAAACTATTTGGAAACTCATTTCTCACCACATACATAATTTATATATCACGTTTAAGAAGCACACCAATGAGGTACAAAGGAAACACAACCCATTTATTTTGTAAATAATTCTTTCAACAAATACGCACCTCAAATCCTTTTGAAAACACATTTCTCACCTTTAACATAATCCATAGAACACATTCAATAATAAAATAAAGAATACCAAAACCATCCAATGGTGATAAAACATGGAATCACCGACCTCATGTTTGGAAACTTCAAAAATCTAGTGGAAAACCACTACCACACCAAAATAGGGCCCTAAAAAGGATATATCGAACCAAAAAACCTCAATATTGAACCTAATGAACCATGAATCAACCCATTTTAGGGAAACCAACCCACTTCAAAAAAGTGAACCCAAGATGGATGGAAAAAGAACCCTAAAAGAAGGATGAAATCAAGAATGGGGGGATATATATGATGATTTCTTGAAGACCCACAACATATCCATCCCAAAATTTATGGTCCAAGGGAGAAAGTAAGAGAGGTAGAGGTGCCTGGGAGTATAAATCCCGAGTGGTTGGAGAAATTGGTGGAATTAGGATTATATCATGGGAGGGTAGAAAGATAATTTTCATATTTTTAATGAACTGGACAGGCCACACGGTTTTCCGAAAAAGTTTTCCAAATCGTGTGGAAACTATGTTGTTATCAAAATTTTGAAAACCATGAGGTATCCTCTGTCCAAGAGGAAACCAAACACATGGTATCATGGTGGAGGGAGCACGCATGTGTAGAAACCCATGAGTCCTAGAGAGTTCTACTAGATAGCATGCACGGTTTCTTCTGGGCTAGCGCACATTTTCCCTTAACCGCGCCCCACATGTGAGCCACCTATTGTAGGATCCTAAAAAACTTTTTTCTCTATAAACTCATGGTAAATCTATGGTACCAAAATAAGAGAAAAAAAACCTAAAAAATACATTGATATAAAATTGTGGATTTGACAGTAATTACCATATTTTGAGAAATATGAATAAATATTTTAAATAATTAATTTTATTGACTAATTCAAAATAAATAATTAATTAATTTTAAATAAATTTTTCCTTTAATTAAAAAATGTGTTTTCGTAAAAACAAATTATTACGATTATTCTAAGGACATTATAATTTATTTCAACCCTTTTTAAAAAAATTATTTGAGAAAATTAATATAAATTTTGAAATCAACAAGTCAATATTATATTAAGATAAATATTTAGTTATTTTAAAAAAATACTTAAGTTTTTACTGAATATTGAAAAACACAATTTTTTGTAAAAAATAAATTATTTTCATTAAATCATTTAATTTATAAGTTTAATTATGTATTGGATTTATTTTTAACTTAAAATTATATACTTTTTATTAATAATAATCTATGTAATACGATGTGAATTGATATTATATTTTATTTTGGAATAAATTCATGTTTATGCATAAAAAATATATTCTCTAAAAAAATTCAATACATTTTATGAATTTATATCAAATTTGATTCCAGCCACATATATAAATTTATTCATGAGAAATTTATTTTGTATATATAATTTTGAGGTTAATTATTTTTAAAATAGACATTTTTTGTCATTATAAATAGTAACTATGGAAAATATTTCTCATCATAGTAAGGGTAAAATGGGTAAAATAGTGCTGAAAAATTGTGGTATAGATTATAAATCACACAACCACTTTAAATTATCATATTTTCGGTCTTTTTCCACCCAATTCATCCTACATATGAAAACATGGTAATTTAATTCCAAATTCCATTGATTATAACATTAATACTATTTGAAGGTAGTTATAAACACAAAATTCTAGTTTCATGATATTATTTTCTCTTATATGTTGTAATCAGGATTAAAAGAAGATATTAATGATTATAAATGTTTATTTTTATCATAAATAATTTATTATGATGAAAATTTATTTATTAAGTTATAGTGATGATATAATTACATTCAACGCATATGCAATGTTGATACAATGTTTGTGATGACAGTAGAAAAACCAAGGTAATTGATTTTGATAAAAATAAAATAAATATTTCTTATGGGATTGTAGTATTTCAATAATTAAATTGGTAATTATAATGTATTAAAAAGTTTAAATGGTTTTATATTTGAATTTTATTACTATATTGATGAATTTGAATTAAAATTAAATGAAAAGAATCAAAAATGACTTTTATGATATTTTATGTTAGCTAATATTTTATTAAACGATTTATAAATCATAAAAATAATGAAATAGGACATATGTTAAGGTAAATGGTCTAATTTTTTTCATGGACAATTTTTGGTCCAATTTTCACCATATAAGTAAATTTATGACACTTGAATGAAAAAAATCATGTTACAACAGTTAAGTTTATAAAGGTTTATAGAGGTGGTTATTCCAAAATATAACGTTTAAAATGAAACATAAACATGACTATGTTTGACTATTTCAAGTCATTTCAACCATATCATGTGTTATCTTATACATTATGGCCTTTTGGATACACTTGATAAGATTATGATATATATATATATTTATTTATTTAAATGTTTAATGTAATTTCAACTATATCCTTTCACTAAAAAATAATATCAAAATTATTATTTTTATTTATTAAATATTTTTATTGCTCTATGTCATTCAATACCCACATTAATACCTTACTAGAATCCCTCACTATGTCATAGAGCTTATTTTATCCTACTAATAATATCCTATAAATGCTAAAATGATTTTACATATGAGGTATCTCAAATAAGTTTTAATTGTCACGATCTGACCTAATGGGGCTCGAGAGGAAATAACCCCAACCCACCCCCAATGGGTAATGAGATGGAAACTAGTGCCTAGCAGGAATATAAAACACATGATAGGAATTATCCTTAAGTAATTATATATACACGCACATATCTAACCCCATACAATGTCTAAATATAAATCAACTGAAAACATTCCAAGCATACATATCTTATTCCACAACCATAGTATGAAAAAGAGTACTAGAAAGAGAAAAGTGGACCAAAGAAAATCCCAACCAAAAAACTAGAATGTAAAGTCCAAACTACTCAGATGGAAGGGACTACTGTCAAAAGAAACAATGGTACACACCTCATTATTTTGATTCCAAACTAGCCCCGCCAACTCCTTCTTAACCAAGGATTCTGAAAAAGGTTTGTCATTGGCATAAGACATAACACCTGTGGGAAGATCCCATACGGGGGTGAGTATAACAATACCCATAAGGAAACCCCAAAATAATCAAACACAAAGAATAAATAGTATTCAGATCATCACATGATATGTCAATCATATAGAGATATATACAAATAAACATCCAGATATACTCATAAAAGACTTCGAGTCTTAATGGTCACAACCACTACGAGCCATTATTACACTGAAAGGTTCTATGATACTGCTAGTATGGGAGGAATAACTCGTCAATATATATTTCTACTGATGAAACTAATACTAGAGGTAAAATTCGTCAGTTATATCCATGAATTACTACAAATAAAAATTGAGAGGGTTCATCCAAGACACAAACTCCATCATATTAATACCCCTTCAAAAAGATCAGATCTCGATACATAAATAGGGTTCAACACCTAGGGCTCATTTGTGGGACACCAAAACCTACTGGAAACATCCTCCAAGATAGTGATCAGTTCTTGAATAAATATTGGTCACACTCATTTAAAAAACCCATTTAAGGTAACACAATGGACCTCGAGGATCACTTCAGGCCTCTCATAGAAGAAAATACTCCAAGTTGCTGAGATATATATCAAATAGAATTTAGGTAACTCATTACAGAATAAGGGAATGTGAAAAAATGAACTAATAATTTGATTATTTAGTGGGATAACCCTATATGATGGGAACATGATGCACACTGATCTCTCATAGGAAAGGAACCATAGAACATACTCAATCAATATTGGCCCATGGTATCTTAAACAATATCACCGTGATGTTATGCTGAGAATAAGGATGAAAAAAACCTTTCCTCAATGGAGTACATGGAGTATCTCTTGGGGTACATGACATGTATCACTATGTCTGGAACTACTCGTGTCTCTCCCATACATGCAATGTACTTTTTCTTAATACACAATGTGTCCCTGGGGTACATAGTATGTAGGTTTCTAATCTAAAAATCAACTTGTAGCCTTCCCTTTCCCTTGTAAATTCCTATGTACATGGTGTGTATTCCACCAAACAGAGAATTTTTTGTAACATGATCTCCTAGGTGTGTAATCCCTACATACACTAAGCCTCATGTCTGGTTGTACACTGTTTTTGGCATGGTTTATATAATGAGTAAGGCTACCCGACATCCTAGGTGGGTACTCCCTGTACTTTCGGAGTAGGTTGGAAAAGAAAAAAATATCTTGTGATGTGTGTAACATGGAGTGTGACACATGTAACATAGATTTTGAAACCTTTCACCATGCTAATACACTTGTTCCATGCAAAAAGGTACCACACATGTGTTTAAAAGACTACATGTCTTGTAGTTGGGCTTTCATAGAACCCCTTGAAGAACATCACACATCTTCAATCATGACTCCTTTCCCACTGAATACTCTAGGAATTTCACCATAGGCCACATATATAGGGTTGATCGACCCTCCTCACCACCGATGGCCAGATTTTGATCGTTCTAACAATACCTGCCGCTCGAGAAATGTCCACTATCACGCCTTACCAGTAATGCATGAAAAAACTGGGAAGAATACATCTGATCTATTATTGGATCTACATTTTTAGCCATATACCACAACTATATCATATAATATCCATCCCATATATGTATTAAGGATCATTTACACTAATGATCAAACACACAACAATCATTTACCAGGTATTCATTGAATTGTAGGGAAGAATAAACACCAGTAATGAATGCTTATAGAATGGTGGGAAAAAACCATAAAACATAAACATGAGCAATGAAACTAAGACTTTATTAATTTTATCCTCAATCTTTTATAGTTGGAAATTTGTATTAATAGGTTTAACATTCAATGAAAAACAAAACAATAATTATCCTTAAATCACGTAATTTAACTTATACCTGTAAAAATGATCGATACGCAAATCAATCTATTAGTCGATTGATTCATGTTCATTGTGGAATAATAAAATGTTGATAAATGTAAAAATAAAACATCCTACCTCGATTTGGTTTGATCACTGATGAAGATAAAATCTGTGTTTTTGTACTTGGTGAGATACTGAAAATTTCATCGCACATCAGTTGTCGATCTTCAATCTGTTTTTAGTTCATAAATGGTTCCTCCTCCAACACCTCATCTAAAACTATAGGTATATATCTATTACCCTATGATTTCTTAATAATATTTTATTTAAATGAGAATATCGGTTTCTTCATAAATTAAAAAAATATATAAATAAATTTATTTTATTTTATTCATTTTATGCCCATGATGACTTTTTCACAAATGTCCCGTGCTGAAAAATGTTATGTCACGCTGAGGGTAAAATAAACATTTTTAAATCAATGGTGACCTCATATTTATGATCTCAACCTTTTTTTACAATTTATTTCAATTTTTACAGAAACTGAACTTGTGTGATATTTAATATATTTAATATATTTCAATAAATAATTTCAGGAAAACCTGGGCTTGGAATCTCAATCAGTCTTAGTACCTGGCACCAAAAATATACATTTAAATATTCTAAAGCCTTAAATGTAAAAAAAATAGACATTAAATTATTCCCTCCTTCAAGGTTTTTCTTCCTGGAAAAATCATACATAGAAAAAGGTGGGAATTTAGAGCCCTCAACTAGGTCTCCTACCCCCAAAGTTCTCCAAATGGTTTCATGCACTATCAAAAAAAATGCACCCCAGGAAAACACCCACCCATAAAGGGACTTTCTTTTATGGGTCCTCAATTTTATCAGCCTCGTGAAAAGTAAACTCTACTCTCATATCCCAACATAACTTGGTCTAAATTATACAATGAGTCGTACACTTATCCCGTCACCTGTGATAAGTGTAGAACACCAAGAGGCCGCAATCTAATGTGGCCTTGGGGTAAAGCAGAATGCCACATCGGTAAACCCAACACAATAATAAGAATATAAGGGTAATGATATTCCCAGAGATAGACTACAACCCTGGATAAAACTCTATAACTCACCAACTCCAATGGTATATGTTATCAGTCCACTGTGGACCCCTGATGTTTATCGGACAATCATCATCCACCCCTTGATGAACTGTACCCTTTACAATCATCACTAGAAATAAAACATTGACCTAAGGGCTATCTCCCCTAACTCCGACCAGTATAATAGTTCCCTTACTGGTCTCTCGTACATGGAATTGAAATGGTGTTACTCTAGTGGTGGAGTGGGAATCATCATGATATGCAAACCCCACCAATGATATATGGTCCTCCTAGCTCTTTATCAAAACCAAAATGAAAACAATAATCATGTTCATAATAACCTAAATAGTTTATTCTACCTAGCCAGCAGGATGGGGTAAAACATTGTGTCCAACTGAAATTTTTTCCCTAAAAGGCTTCCTACATCCTCTCTCAAATCATTTTGTGAAGTAAGAATCAAAGTCTGCAATGATCAGTGAGGGAATTCAACAATACAGGACTACATCCTTCATGCACATGTTTCCCAAACATTCCACAGATCTCTATTGGTCCTCACCCTTAGATAGTTAATGAAAAAAAATTAAAACCTAGAAACATAATGTAACACACTTGGATTCCCTCTAAGAAATTTTGGTAAATCCTTACCTCCACTAGATGTACCAATAATAGAAAAAACATCCTTAGCACCTTATCTCGCATCATGACTATAATTTGCATGTATTCATGAAAAAATGATGATGTGATTACCTCATTCAAAAAATACATCATGATTATATCCACTAGATATCTTGTCTCAAAACATCTAAAAATTGATATCCATGAGTCGTACCTCCTTGGATTTTAGAAGAATAGAATGGTAACAACTATTTAATGGTGGTATACAACACAATAATCATGTGTCTTGAGTTCTCCAACTTGATATCGAGCACACATAGATTCCATAAAATGAGACTAATATTATCTAATATAATAAGGGTTAATGATCCAATACATAAGTCCTGTGAAATATTCTATGGCATTCAACACACCAAAAGGTATCACTAAGGACTCAAAGAAACCACATCAACTCTAGGAATCCCAACTCAGTACATCCACCACTTGAACCTAAATATAATGATTACCCATTTCGATGTCAAATTCTGATAACTACTTCTCCTCCATCCATTTGTCAAGGAAGATATTGATTACCATGGGTGGATAAATTCCCTTGTGTTTCTCAGTCCATGTGAAACAAATCCACAACCAACCTCATTCCCTCGTCAGCCTCAAAGGTGAACTACACAAATATACACAAGAAAACACATCAGCTCTAATGAAGCCCATTTCTCTACATATTTCTAACAACACATTCACCTCTTATAGAAACCTAGGATCATCCATTATACAAGTGTAGATATTAGGCCATCATTTCTGAAATTCCTTATAGGAAACAAACTCTTGATGGTGTAGTAAACCCAACACGTCCTCAAAAAGGATTCCCTCATACTCATCAACCATTGAAGGAAATCAAAATTCATTTAATTCATTACTCAAAGGGTAATAATTTCCACAAGATAAAGAAATGGATGTAACCTCATATGAATGAGTTCATCCTTATCTTCCTAGGATAACTCATTATCATAGAGGAAAACTTTTTCTAAAAAAACCAAAAGTATGCTACACTCAATGGTAGTAATCATCTAGGAATGGATGGTATTGAACAAGTCTAAACATAAGAAAACATCATAGGTTATCACTAATAATATGGAAAGATTCCCATGTGAGGCTGTTTATCTCTCTCTATCCTCTAAGAGTTATTTCAAACTACTAGTAGAAGTGTGAAATCACTGATCATCTTTGTTGGAGCATCCCACACAAGGGTCAAAAAAGGGATCCACTGGTATCATGATGTAGCTCTAATTTGACATAGTTTTGCCACATCTTTTTATTAGATTTTATATTATTTAATTTATTAATTTTTCACTTTTTTCCAAATATTCATACTTTTTTATGTTTATAATTAAATTTATTAATTATTCAATTTTTTATAATTAATTATGTTTTTTTAGTCTCTAAAATAATTAATTTAGATTTATAAATTTTTATTGTCACATAATTTACTATTTAGTTTAGTTATTTTAATCTTCTTAACTGTTTATTAATATGACATTTTTCTATTATTAATCAATTAATCATTTTATTTACAATTAATTAATTTGGTCTTTAATTTTAACATCTCATCTTCTAATCTTGATTAATTAAAAAATAAATTAATTTAATGATTGTTTTCATCTAATTATTTTAATTTGATTTGTTTTCATTTAAAAATATATACCTTTTAAATTTAATTTAAATATTCTTGTTTAATAATTTAGTAAGTTTTAAGTTCAGTTTATAAGTTTTAATCTGTTAAATATTATGTGTCCAACCAGTAGTCTGTTTTACCACTGTTACCAATTTAACTATCGGTAGCATGTGTACTACTAAAATTGCACTTTATCTACTGTTGGTGACTCAATGAGTCACCGATGCAAATCCCTCTTACTCTTTGTTTAATAAATTTTATCTTTAATATTTTATTTAGATATTTTCAATTTAGTTAAATATAAATCAATTTTATTAATTAAATTTGTTTAAGAATAATTTAATTCTGTAATTTGAATGTATTATTTCAATTTGAATAATAATCATGCTTCTTTTGTTTTAGTTGAATTTATTTAATTTTTAGTTTTAGTTTTAAGTTTTATGTAATTAATTTTGTTAATCAATTAATTATTTTAATCTAATTAATTTTTAATCTAGTTTCATTTTATTTTTCATTATTTCAGTTTAAATAATTTTAGTTAATGTTTTTAATTAATTAATTAATCAAAAAAATTAATTAAATTAAGTTTTGATAATAAGTTTAATTATGCTTTTCAATTTTTGTCTCATTGGTGGAATCTTGCTACTGATTCACCCAACATTAGTTTCACCAACACCTACTCACGCTGTAAAAACCCGAGTTTTTAGAACGGGTCAAAATCCCAACCCTATTTAAATTTTTGACTTGTTTCTGAGAAAACTGGGAAAATCTGGGAAGTTCTAGAAATTTCTGGACTACACGCCGTGTACTCTAAATTAAAGGCAGTGTATGGGTTAGGAAAGTACCGACCGTGTGCTCACCGAGTACATGTCGTGTGATGACCGTGTAAGAATTCCTACTACACGGCATGTAGAGTTTCTCGACACGTCGTGTATCCTTATTTCTATGTACCGGCTGAGTTCTAGCCATGTGTCAACCCGTGTGGAATGTCCAAGTTGTGTGGCCACCTCTTCTTAAGTCGGAGTACGGACAAGGCCACTATACATCATGTAGTCCTTAATACACACTGTGTACTTTTATTTTTATTCGCTTAAATGAAAGAGTGTTGTGTCTTATTTTGGAAATCCTATTCTTCTTCCCCAACTTCGGAACAGTTTCGTCTCAAAAACCAGAATCATATAGTTTGCCCTAGAATATTCAACTGGAGTTTGTTCTTAGATCCTTCGGTGGCTGTGGGATCGCAACAGTGAGGCTAAACCCATACACCCTATTTCATTCCAGTTTCTTTGCCTCATGCATCGCAGTTTCCATTCGAGTGGAATTGTCAGGATTTGATGGAAACGTAGATCTACGAAGATCAGCTTCGAATTGGATTTTGATATTGTATGTGCCTACGTCTACAAGTCTTCGGTAGGTGGTGCATACCTCTTTTTGTGTTTTCTCAGACTTTGGGTGGCATGGCCTTTGATGCATTTTTGGTTATTTTGAGTGTAACCATGTTTTACCTGTTATTTCCTGTTTAATTGTTATTTGACCTATGGGATGCCTTTGGGTATGCCATGTTACCTGTTTTCCTTGAGCGAGGCCGGGCGAGTGGTCGTTTCTCATTGGGTCATTTTTACTGAGGAATTCCAAAATGGTTATAATTGATTTGTATTGGTTAAAACTGTTGAGTTTAGTTTATTAAACCTTGATATGACTTGTTAGAGGCTTTCTAGATCTTAGTGCTGGTATGGGACAACACTTGGATAGTGCAATTCAACTATTTAGTTTGTCTTTCCTGTTTAAGTATTTCATTTGATTATATATGTGATACATGTCATTTCATATGTTGGAACCCTTTGGGTTGTGTTGGGAATGGCTCAGATATTTGTTGAGTAATGCTGATCACATGTTGGGTTTGAACCAGGTTACATTGGGTGGTTCCGACCACGGGATTGGGTGTCATGGATGTCTGTCACACCCATGACTTTTTTTTAAATTCATTATTCATTTAATTTCCATTCCCGATTTTTTTTGGGGGTTTACCACTCATTTTGGTGAAAATTGTGGGTTTTGAAAATTTGGGCCAAACCGTGAGCCCAAATCCAGATTTAAAAACAAAATTTTATTCTTCTATAACTCCTTCAATTTTTACTATTTTATACTCAGTCCACTTCCCAATTGGCATACCCTAATATATTAAAATCACTATATCCCTTTGAACCATATAGAAATCCCAAATCATGATGGATTTGGGTTTTTAATTGAGGGAATGGGCCTGCCCGTAAGCCCATTTCCTGCTTTAAATTAATTTTTTAAAATTTCAATATCTCATTCGTTTTTTACTGTTTTTCGGTGATTCAACCTCCCACTCGAAGACAAAAACCTCATCCTAACCCCCTGTATCGCGTTTTCCTCCTTGGAGCTCATATACCCCGCGGAGTTGGATGATCTTGCTCAATCTTTTTCAAATCGACCATATTTGATGAGGTAAAATGAATCTTTCATAACTCCTTCAATTTTCATCATTTTCCCCCCATTTCAGTCCCCGCATGACCTAATATGACTCCTTCAGACCTCCATATCAGTTTTGGGTACTTGTAGATTCATATATAGATGCATTGGGTCTGATTTCTTCATGATATTTCAAGTAAGGGAATTCCTTCTTGGTTCTTTCCATCCTCTTTTAGTTTTTATTGCTCTTTATTGAATTTCCTCATGTCCAGAAGTTGGGGTTAGATCCTAAGGTCTGATTTGGTATCTTTGGGGTCAATTTTTGGTGGTCTAGGTCTGGATTTATTTTCCTTGTGGTGCGGCGGTGGTACGCTTAATGTTTCACACCATGTTTTGAGGGTTTCGACTCAAAAGGTAGGTGATTCCATGTGTAACCATTTTATGATGAGTTAGCTTGCTTAGATTATTAATTTAGTATTTTTATAATCTATTTTGTGTGGTTTGAAAACTGTTTTTGATGAATTTGGTTAAACATTTAATTTTTAGTTGTATTTTAGCTTGAAATTGGGTACTTTTCATGTGTGACTCTTGGGGTAATGTTTGGGTTTAGTTTATAACATATGAAAGTGATTTATTAGTCTTGAAAGGGGCTGCCAATTCTGTTTTTTTTAATTCCTTATTGTCATGTGGGCCTTGAAAATAGGTTTTTTTTAATGAGTTTAAGGTGTAAAATCGTGTTGTACTTTTTGAAAGTGATTTATGAAAACGTGTGTTTTTTATGTGTATCTTTTTGGTATTATTTGATGTATTTTTATAACATTTGGGAGTGCTTTAATAATTGTTTTAGGGCTGAAAATTCTGTTTTGGATTGTTATTGTTATGATTTTGGTTTTTAATGAGGGGTTTGAAATGGGTTTAGTGTGCAAACAATGGTTATACCTCTTGGGTTTGTTTTATAAAAATTGAAAATGTTTTATTTGGTTAAACAAAGTTGGGAAAGGGTGTATATGTACTGTTTGGGTGAGTGTGTTCACCTAATGTGGGTTTTTTAAAGGTAAAGTGCTGATTTGATATGTCAAACATTTTTTTTATAATGTTTTATAAATAGCCGAAATGTTTTACTAAATTGTGTTTTGTGTGCGAAACACGGGTGTGGGATGTTTCGGGTGAGTTTATTAATAAAAAGAATTGTGGAGTTGAGAAGGGTATTATGTGACATGTTTGTGGGTTGTTATGTGATTTGAATATCTTGTAATGGTTTTATAAAATCGTTTAAAGGATTTTTGGAAGTGTTAAAGAAATGTGAAAAGTGTTGTAGGCAATTTTGGTGTGAGTTTGATTTCAAAATGCATTTGAATGAAAAGTGGAATTTTTGACTTGTGTGATGTACATGAGACTATTTGGCTAATGTGTGATGTGGAAGTGATATTTTCATGTGAAAACTATACTTCTTTGATTGTTGAACTTGTTTGAGCACAAAGGGAAACCCCGGGTATCTAGGTGGGTGGACGTGTACTAGTATGCTAGTGAATCTGTGGGGTTTGGACTCAGTTTCACTTAGCAAGATTGACACTTAAAACTCTAACTAAACAATGATGATGATGATTGGGGACCACTAGGTTATGGGTATTATCCCTACTAGTGGCTCGTGCACGAGAACGGATATTTTTTGTGGTTACTCTCACCGAGATACGAGGTACCTGGGACCCACAGCTAGCTAGTGCCTAGGGGTTATTTCCTATTACTTGTGCTCATTAGATCCTTTGTACTTACCATCGGTATATGGTATTGTTGGCTGGAAAAATTCAGTAGCTTTGTTATTTATTTTAAAATTTTTGGTCTTTTAAAATTATCCCACATGAAAACTGTTTTCATTTATTATTGCATCCTTTAGAAAATTGTAACTAGCATTTCTTATTTACAAAACTTGCAATGATTTTTGTCATGAAATGTTTATCACATGGAATCTCTTAGAGGTGGTATCCTACTGGGCTTTCACTCACACCCTACTTACACCTTTGGGTGTAAGTAGACTTGCTTGTTTTATGTCACAGGTTTGGGTACAGGTTTTATGCCATTGGTTCAGGTTTTTAGCTGTCCATTGGGATGCAGTGTCATGGAGATGGCTTGAGGGCGGTGCCTATTTACATGTGGAGGTTCTTGGGATGTCTTTTATTGGGTTTGTACCTTTGTAATGATCTTTAAAAATTGTTTAAAATTGTGTAATTCAGTTCTGAATTTTTGAAAAAGATTATTTGGTTTGAAAAATCCAGATTCGTTTCATTGGATTCTTTTGTCGTTTTAAGTTTATAAACTCAGGTAAATCGTTCCCAATTTTCATTTTATGATACCTCGGCACTTGTTCCAGCCCGTGGGGATCGGGAATGCCCTTCGGGACTTGTCACGGTCTAAGTTTGGTGCCGGTTTTGGCGGCGTCCAGATTCGGTTCGTGACAAAATGGTATCAGAGGAGGTTCGCTCCATTGGAGTCATGTTATTTGGGAAATAGTCGGGATAGTCTAGAGTTATGATTGTTGGGAAATGGAATTTTTGTTATGGGTAGTGTCCTTGATCACCACACCTCATTTCAGGATTCAAGTCGCCAGGGGAAGTTGGGATTTGTCTATGTCTTTTGGTTTTCTTGGTTTAATGATGATTAGGGGAAATGAAAAGAGAGTTGGGTTAATGGTCTCAATGAGCTCGCAGGGTCTGGAAAGCCATGTGGAGCCGGGGATATTCCCTAGAACACTCTTTGTGACAGTGAAGTGATTGGAATATGGCCGCCAACCATATGTCCAAGTCACCCACTGAAACTAGTTTCCTCTCGCATTGTCTGGTGTTCTTTAGTTTTGAAATCTTGGAACTTTGGTTTTAAAGTGACTTGGTTTTAGGAAGTGTAATGTTTTTGTGAAATGATTTTCAAATAAATATGGAATGGTTTGATTTATGAAATGGTGGAACTGAATATTCAGAATTATTTTGAAATGGAAAATTGTGTTCTTACACCTCTTTTGAAAGCAGAAACTATATTGAAGTTGGTTTTGAAAAAGTGTTCCCATTAGAGTTTTCTAAACTATTAAAAGGTTTTTTTAATGGGATGAGATGTTTTGAAATTGATGTAAATAACTTGAATGTGAGTTTTCATTGGAACGATTGTGCCTTTCTGAAAGGTTTTTTTTTAATGCGGTAATTTGGGTTCGACCACCTGGTTAGCGGTTTTGATAAGAATGATGTGTTGGTTGACCATTTTGGTTTTGAAAAGTGGAAAGAATCAGTGAATTGACCTTTGGTATTTCCATGAGTGACCACATGCATGGGGTTATATGGGATTATAGATGTTTGATGGCATGACTAGATGAGTGCCAGGACGGATATGAGGAGGGTGCCTGGTGTGGCACAAAAACATGCATGTGTGAGGCCCATGGGGTACCATTGGTGGATACGCTCACCGCTGAACCGTTTTTTTTTTCAGAAATGGTTTTAAAGAAAAACACGTTTTCTTGATTAATAGTTTGGGATGGTTTTTACTATGGGTTTTTGAAAATGTTGATGTTGTGGGATGTTTTGAGTCCAAGAACCCCTCCTGTTCGAACTGTTTTTTTTTTGGGTTTGTGTTTGGTCAGAAAGCTGGGTAAAAGGTCCAGTTAGTAGTCTCCTATGATATATGTTTTGGGACACCATTAAGATGGTTCCATTAATGAGTTTAGATCTGTTTTGTTGCATGTTTTTACCAATGGACCAGCTTGGTTGGGTCCTTGGGTTCTCTCATTGGATAAGGTGCGCCCCCATTCAGATTTAGTGCACAACTGAAGTGCAATGCGGATTGTTTCGCCATTGAAAAATCCTCCAGTTGATCAATGTAAGGAATATTTTCTTGAGATTTGTAGAATGAGTCTACACCATTTACTTTCTTGGTTTTTTTTTCGGATCCTCTTGTTGTGTAAGAGTGCTCATGGATGGTTGAAAGAGACCTTAGTTTCTTAAGCTACCTAATTTTTCGAAGGTGAAAGTTTTCTGGGGTTGTCAGTATGGATAGTGTCTAAGAGGGCCTCTAAGTCCTTCATAGTCTCTTCGTAGAAGGGGTTTATGTTAAACCACCAGTGTGGGAAATCTAGACATGAGAGGCTATTATGGACACTTTCTGGAATGATGTGATATTTGGTGATGTTGTATAAGGCCACCCTCCTTGTATTATTTCTCTCAGTCGCTTTGGTATTGTTCGGTGACGTGATGCGATGTCACGTGCTCGTTTGATTGTAAAGGTGAAGTTGTACAATATTATGTGAGTCTATTTTTTTTCAAAACTGTTTTTCCTTTTGGGAGATCTCGACATCCTCTATTTTAGAGGAAGGTGTTTATATGTGTCCTTTATTTCTGTTGTTTCTCACCCGAAGAAGCAAGGTGTGATGTGAGTGCATCCTCTAAACCCTTATTTCAGTGAATTTAAAATTTAGGGTAAAGTGATTTTTGGAGTGTGTTATGTCTGGGTGAAACCATCTCAGATTGCGTGTAGTTGTTTGTAGCATCGGAAGAAGAAATTCTATTCGGGGGTTTCCAAATCCTAACTACGAGGCCGAAGATGCTTCAATCATTCCAGCTCCAGCCATAGGTCCCGGAGAGAAGATGGCACGTAGTCAGAGGAAATCCCAGGGTAGTTTTTAACCTTTAATAAAGAACTGTTCTTAGTATGAGAGATGGGAATAGTTTAAAAATTTGGTGTTGTCATCTTGCTTCATTTGTTCCCATTCGGTGGAAAGAGGTGGAGGGCCTCATCCCCATGTTATCTCCCAATGACTTTCTTTTCCCATTTGGTTTCCTTTGGGTTCGGGGGAAAGGTTTTAGATATTTCTAGACATGTTGAGTGAACACTTATTAGTAACCATTCCCTAGAAAACCATGTAGGTATAAGGATCCACATGGTTAGCACACAGTTTCCCAAACTGTGCAGGCTAACCGTGTTGTCGTCCCAACTCTTTAAGTTTTGGGGTTTTTCTATGAGGGCCCATATTGGTCAGTTAAGATGAATGGTTCTTATGGTGGGGAGAACCACTATGAGTCTCACGTATATTATTTTGAAAATTCCTAATGGGATTCTACCCCTTGTACTGGGGAGTTTGTTTGGGGCTCCCCTGTTAGTGTCTTGATTCTTTCTCGGAAAAAAAATTTAAGTTGTCTCTTATGGTTGGGGAGCCCATTTGTGTATCCTTGTACCAGTAACTCACTTTTGTACTTGGTCTTGGATTGGATGTGGGTAGTCTCATTCGGAGATATATAACAACATACATATTCCTTGAGTAAACGTTGGGTTTGGAGATTTCCCAATGGTTTAGTTATATCAAGGTAAGTGTAACCTTGTTCGATATTCTTGTTTGTTTGGGTAAATTTCTTGAGCCTTGTTCAGATAGTGTTTGAGGAGTTTTATTTTAGGATAAATCCTGAATGTGCTTGATAATTTCAGTAATGAGGTGTATGTTTTGGTTGTGAATTATTCCTTCTTTAATTGATCACTGGAGGTGTTTTGACCTTTGGGGGCGAAGCTTAGCCAAGGAGTCCATTTATGCCTTTCGGTTGGGTTTGGTTTTTGCTTTGTCCGTGATGTGGCTTTCTGAGGGCGGAAAGTTTTATGGTGGGGAGAATTGTCACACCCATGACTTTTTTTTAAATTCATTATTCATTTAATTTCCATTCCCGATTTTTTTTGGGGGTTTACCACTCATTTTGGTGAAAATGGTGGGTTTTGAAAATTTGGGCTAAACCGTGAGCCCAAATCCAGATTTAAAAACAAATTTTGATTATTCTATAACTCCTTCAATTTTTACTATTTTATACTCATTCCACTTCCCAATTGGCATACCCTAATATATTAAAATCACTATATCCCTTTGAACCATATAGAAATCCCAAATCATGATGGATTTGGGTTTTTAATTGAGGGAATGGGCCTGCCCGTAAGCCCATTTCCTGCTTTAAATTAATTTTTTAAAATTTCAATATCTCATTCTTATTTTACTTTTTTTCGATGATTCAACCTCCCACTCTAAGAAAAAAACCTCAGCCTAACCCCCTGTATCGCGTTTTCCTCTTTGGATCTCATATACCCCGCGGAGTTGGACGATCTTGCTCAATCTTTCTCAAATCGACCAGATTTGATGAGGTAAAATGAATCTTTCCTAACTCCTTCAATTTTCATCATTTTCCTCCCATTTCAGTCCCCACATGACCTAATATGACTCCTTCGGACCTTAATATCAGTTTTGGGTACTTGGAGATTCATATATTGGTGCATTGGGTCTGATTTCTTCATGATATTTCAAGTAAGGGAATTCCTTCTTGGTTCTTTCCATCCTCTTTTAGTTTTTATTGCTCTTTATTGAATTTCCTCATGTACAGAAGTTGGGGTTAGATCCTAACGTCTGATTTGGTATCTTTTGGGTCAATTTTTGGTGGTCTAGGTCTGGATTTATTTTCCTTGTGGTGCAGCGGTGGTACGCTTAATGTTTCACACCATGTTTTGAGGGTTTCGACTCAAAAGGTAGGTGATTCCATGTGTAACCATTTTATGATGAGTTAGCTTTCTTAGTTTATTAATTTAGTATGTTTATAATCTATTTTTTGTGGTTTGAAAACTTTTTTTGATGAATTTGGTTAAACATTTAATTTTTAGTTGTATTTTAGCTTGAAATTGGGTACTTTTCATGTGTGACTCTTGGGGTAATGTTTGGGTTTAGTTTATAACATATGAAAGTGATTTATTAGTCTTGAAAGGGGCTTCCAATTCTGTTTTTTTAATTCCTTATTATCATGTGGGCCTTGAAAATAGGTTTTTTTTAATGAGTTTAAGGTGTAAAACCGTGTTGTACTTTTTGAAGGTGATTTATGAAAACGTGTGTTTTTCATGTGTATCTTTGTGGTATTATTTGATGTATTTTTATAACATTTGGGAGTGCTTTAATAATTTTTTTAGGGCTGAAAATTCTGTTTTGGATTGTTATTGTTATGATTTTGGTTTTGAATGAGGGGTTTGAAATGGGTTTAGTGTGCAAACAATGGTTATACCTCTTGGGTTTGTTTTATAAAAATTGCAAATGTTTTATTTGGTTAAACAAAGTTGGGAAAGGGTGTATATGTACTGTTTGGGTGAGTGTGTTCACCTAATGTGGGTTTTTGAAAGGTAAAGTGCTGATTTGATATGTCAAACATTTTTTTATAATGTTTTATAAATTGCCGAAATGTTTTACTAAATTGTGTTTTGTGTGCGAAACATGGGTGTGGGATGTTTCAGGTGAGTTTATTAATAAAATGAATTGTGGAGTTGAGAAGGGTATTATGCGACATTTTTGTGGGTTGTTATGTGATTTTAATATCTTGTAATGGTTTTATAAAATCGTTTAAATTATTTGTGGAAGTGTTAAAGAAATGTGAAAAGTGTTGTAGGCAATTTTGGTGTGAGTTTGATTTCAAAATGCATTTGAATGAAAAGTGGAATTTTTGACTTGTGTGATGTACATGAGACTATTTGGATAATGTGTGATGTGGAAGTGATATTTTCATGTGAAAACTATACATCTTGGATTGTTGAACTTGTTTGAGCACAAAGGGAAACCCCGGGTATCTAGGTGGGTGGACGTGTACTAGTATGCTAGTGAATCCGTGGGGTTTGGCCTCAGTTTCACTTAGAAAGATTGACACTTACAACTCTAACTAAACAATGATGATGATGATTGGGGACCACTAGGTTATGGGTATGATCCCTACTAGTGGCTCGTGCACGAGAACGGATATTTTTTGTGGTTACTCTCACCGAGATACGAGGTACCTGGGACCCACAGCTAGCTAGTGCCTAGGGGTTATTTCCTATTACTTGTGCTCATTAGATCCTTTGTACTTACCGTCGGTATATGGTATTGTTGGCTGGAAAAATTCAGTAGCTTTGTTATTTATTTTAAAATTTTTGGTCCTTTAAAATTATCCCACATGAAAACTGCTTTCATTTATTATTGCATCCTTTAGAAAATTGTAACTAGCATTTCTTATTTACAAAACTTGCAATGATTTTTGTCATGAAATGTTTATCACATGGAATCTCTTAGAGGTGGTATCCTACTGGGCTTTCACTCACACCCTACTTACACCTTTGGGTGTAAGTAGACTTGCTTGTTTTATGTCACAGGTTTGGGTACAGGTTTTATGCCATTGGTTCAGGTTTTTAGCTGTCCATTGGGATGCAGTGTCATGGAGATGGCTTGAGGGCGGTGCCTCTTTACATGTGGAGGTTCTTGGGCTGTCTTTTATTGGGTTTGTACCTTTGTAATGGTCTTTAAAAATTGTTTAAAACTGTGTAATTCAGTTATGAATTTTTGAAAAAGATTATTTGGTTTGAAAAATCCAGATTCATTTCATTGGATTCTTTTGTCATTTTAAGTTTATAAACTCGGGTAAATCGTTCCCAATTTTCATTTTATGATACCCGGGCACTTGTGCCAGCCCGTGGGGATCGGGAATGCCCTTCGGGACTTGTCACGGTCTAAGTTTGGTGCCGGTTTTGGCGGCGTCCAGATTCGGTTCGTGACAATGTCGGTTTGAGGCAGGGTGATTGTCAAGTTGGGCATGGCCCTGTTTACTTGGATGGTGTGGCCGTCAGACTTGAGTGGCATGGTCTCAGGGACACGAGGTGTCAGAGATGTTGTGGCTTGGGTACTATTTTTGGTGATTACCACTCACCCATAACTTTGAGTAGTGTACACAGAGAGAGACTCTGTGATGAGGTGGTTTTGACTACTCGTGTGGGTAGAGGCCCCCGTTAGTTACGGTTTAGGTACTATTGGTTGGGGTGCTTGCTGTAGGAAGCCATGTGAAAGGTGAGGAGACTTCAGGGGATAGCGTTGAGAATATCAGGTTGGGGGCAGAGGATCGTCATTATTTGAGGGCAGACATCATTGTCCCTCCAAATAATTTATTTGAGGGGAGACATTGTTGTTCATCTGGTGATTTTATTTGAGGGCAGACATCATTGTTCCTCCGATTACTTTATTTTAGGGCAGAAATCGTTGTCCCTCTGATTATTTATTTGAGGACAGGCATCGTTGTTCCTCTGAGTTACTATTTCCTGGATGTGCCTTTAGGACGTCAGTACTTGAGACACGCGGTGTCAGGGGGCACATGGAACTGGGTTAAATGACATATATTTCAGCGTTGGCCAAAGTAGGTGACACTCTATGGTGGCTGCTGAGCACCAGTGGAGTTTTTGTTTGGTTGTTTTCATCATATTGTTTACTATTTTCCTTATAAATGCATGACTTCTTAAACACTTATATTAGGTACGCACCATTGAGTGGTATCTTACTGAGATTCATCTCACACCCTACACGGGCCCTTCAGGATGCATGCAGACTTTATGGATTTACGTGCAGGAAACATGTTAGCTTCAGGAGTTGTACTACATTAGCTATTGCATGGAGATGGTATGGACCTTGAGGTCTTTCCTAGCTGGAGTTTACATTGTTTTGTTTTATTTCATGTATCAGCATGCTTACTTGTTTTGTATCAACCATTGGTTAGCCATTGGCGCCTTTACATATGGATATGTATGGATTGCTTTGGATGTATGTTTGTTGTTCAGTGGTAGTTACAAGTGATCATCATGCTTTTTTTTTTACTTTCCATTGTTGTTGTTTATATTTGTTGCTTCCGTTGTTTATCGATATTGAATGTGCCGCCACTCTACAGGTTTGGTTTGAGTCTGTTGAGTCATTTATTCTGTTGCATCTTTATTTTTATACTCGGACCAGTGCCATTATTATCCTCTGAGATGGTATAGCCTCCCCACTATACCTATAATACCCTCGCTGCTAGTCGGTAGCCTTTGGTGTTCGGGGAGGTGCGCCTAATGTAGTAACACCCGACCTGTTTAGCATTGTTTGGGTGGTTGTTTGGGCTCGGGTCGTTGCAAAGTTGTATCATAGGAGTTATTGACAGGGATTTAGTAGTAGTGTTATCTTGGATACTAATTAGATTGAGTCTTCTCTTTCAATTTCTGTTAGTTTTACTATTTGTGATATGGTAGAATGGAGATAGGTTGTTACTGGAACTGGGTTTCTAGCTTGTTTTTGGGTTCCTGAAGCCCCAGGTATGAGGGATGGACCAAGTTTCCTTGGGTGGGAATTTCTGTTTTCTTTTGCTCAGATTATAGTTTATATGATTTCCACCTTGGTGGCTCACTTGGTTTGTGGTGTTATTGATTGTGATTTGTGATGTCACAAACCAAATCTGGTAGCCATGAATATCGGCACCAAACCCGGCCCGTGACAAGGCCCGAAGGGTTTTCCCTATCCACACGGGCTGTTACAAGTGCCTGGGTATCATTTATCTTGGTTTGGGAATGATTTACTCGAATATGTATACATAAAACATCAAAAATATTTGATAAAATGAATCTGAAAAATTCATACCAACAAGGTTTATACAAAAATCCAGAATTGAATGCATAAGTTAAAATGCAATACAAAAGTTCCAAAGACACAAATAAACAACAGCGAAATAGCCTCATGGACTCCACAAGACAAGGGTTCATCACCCCCAAGCCGTCTCCACAACTCCGCCCCAAGGATGGGGACTAACACCCCGGACCGCCATCACCCAAAGCCTTTCCTTTAACTGATTCAAGAATAATAAGGTATAATTACACCAAATGGGTGTAATTATGGTGTGAACCTAATACCAATAGGATACCACCCAATTATTCCAAAGAGCATGCAATACAATTTGAAAAAGTAAGTTGTTTTAATACATAAAGAAAATCAGTGATAAATTCTAAGAGATGCAACTTTCAATTGAAAACAGTTTTCAAGATAAAATTTTCAGAACGTTCACACATTTAAATATAAATATTATCTTCTATAAATTACTTCCAAAAAAACCCCAAGACAAGGTAAAATACCACAAATACAATGATCAAAAAAATTGGGAACACCCCTAGGCACTAGATAGTCTCGGGCCCCATGTACCTCATACCTCGGTGTAAAGTAACCATAGTAAAATCTATTCTCGTGCACGAGACACTATTAGGGATAATACTCATAACCTATTTGTCCCCAATAATCATCCACATAGTTTATTTATAGTTGTCGTTATCCAAATTTTAGGTGAAACATGGACGAAACCCCATCTGGTCCACTAGCCATACTAGTACACATCCGCCCCACCTAGGTACTCAGGCTTCCCCTTTGTGATCAAAAAATTTCAGCATGAAAAACATATCCATTTTCATGTAAAAATAACTAATTGTCACATATGATCAGTACAATAGCTACACACATTTTACACCACTTAAAACAAACAACAAAACACTTTAATTTTCAATAAAACTTCTTCTCAAAACCCTGCATTCTTTTGCACCCAAAACATTTTAAAACCCACACTTTTTACACGATGTGCACACTTCTAAATTACAAAAACAGAAAAGGAAGCCCAAAATATTTCAATGAAACCAAAAAATCAATTTTTGGGCAGCCCCAAGTGAACCAAGAAAAGATAACTTTGTAAAACCTCTGTTTTCACACAAACATGGCACTTAAAAATCACATGTTCCACAAACACCATTAAAATCCATTTTTGCCGAAACAACCAAAGGGGGTAAACATTCAAAACATGTTTTTCATCCCTATTATAGTTCAATAAAATCAATTAAGTATTTATATGTCTTCTAAAATTGAACCCTTAAAAGATTTCTAGGAATAACCCCCAATTTCACCTAAAAATGGAACTTCAAACTCATTTGCAAACAAACGCCACTAAAATTAATTTTGGAAGCCATAATAAAATTATATAAGCATGAAAATATCAAAAACATAGAAATATAATTCAAACAAATTTCATAAACATGGAATCACCTACCAATTTAACGAAAACCCTTGAATCTTCGTGCGAGAATCAAATCGCACCATCGTCGTACCAAGAGAGACCTAGATCAAACCTAAAACCACAATAATTGGACAAGAAAACCGAAGGTTAAACCTTAGTTTAGAAAATATAGTTTCTGGACATTATTAACCTCAAGGTTAAGGGAATAAACCCTAATAACAATGAATGAAACCCTAAGCAAATTGAAAGAAGAGTGAAAGAGACTCACTTACTTGAGGGATCTTGAATAGTCTCCCCAAATACACTAGTATCTGAAATTTAAAATAGTCAAAACTTCAACAGAGGTTCTAATGAGGATTATTAGGTTATGTAGGAACTATAATGGAGGAAAAAGTGTAATAATTGAGAGAGTTAAGAAGGAATGAATTTACCTCTTCAATTCTGGCCGATTTGGGAAACCCTATAATGTTCTTCACTAATTCGTGATGAAAAAGAGATCCAAATAGGGGGAAAATAGTCTGGGCGTGCGGATGGGTTCAATGGTCTTGAGTGAGACTTAGAATCACCTAAAAATACTTACAATTGAATAAGTTATTAAATAAACAATAGTAATTTTTAAAACTGGAAATGGGCTTCCAGACAGGCCTAATCCCTTAAATAAAAACCCAAATACATCTTGGTTATGGATTTATAAAGGCTCCAAATTAATATGGTGGTGTTTATAGGTCATGGGAGGCCAAGTAAGAATTTTAATGGATGAAAAAAGTTGAAAAATGAATGAGTTGTAAAAGAAACAAAATTTAATTTTAAATCTGGAATTGGGCTCACAGTTTGGCCCAATTCATGAAAACTCACTCATTCCTCCATAAAAGCTTGGGAAACCCCCAAAAAATCATGAATGGAAAATAAATAAAAAATATATTTAAAATATGTCATGTATGTGACAATTCTCCCCACCATGAAAACTTTCCATCCCGGAAGGTCAACCTGAAGCTTGATCGAATAACAGGAACGAATACTCTTCCTCAACCCATGACTTCCGCTCCCATGTCTCATGTGTATCATTACCATGCTGCCAAAAAACCCGGACCAGCAGAATATACTTCCATCGAATCACCTTCTCTTGGTATTCCACTATTTTCACTGGCCGCTCAAAAACTGACAATTCAGGCTCTATCTCCAGTTCTTCCCAACTCAGCACATGGGACGGATCTGGGTTGTATTTCTTCAACTGGGAGACATGGAAGACGTCATGGATGGAAGTCAACTGAGAAGGTAAGGCCAACCTGTATGCCACCTTTCCAATATGCTCGGTGATCTCAAAAGGGTTGATATATCACTACGTCAACTTCCCTTGCTTCCCCAATCAATGATGGCCCAGACGAGGGGCCACTTTCAAGAATACCCTGTCACCCACAGAAAACTCTAGGTCTCGACGCCTCTGGTCAGCATATGATTTATGGAAACTCTGAGAAGTCAATAAATGCTACCTGATCAACTTGACCTTCTCAGATGTCTCCTGCACTAGACTCAGCCCCAGTAGTGAGGTCTCATCTACCTCAGTCCAACATAGGGGGCAACAAGGCCAACCATGGAGCACCTCAAAAGGATCCATTCGAATCGAGGATTGGTAACTGTTATTATAAGTAAACTCAACCATACCCAAATGGCTATCCCAAGAACCTCCAAAGTCCAGGACACATGCACGAAGCATGTCCTCCAAAATCTAATTTTCCAACTCTGTCTGACCATCCATCTGAGGATGGTATGTCATACTCATCTTAATCTGAGACCCCAGGGTCTTCTGAAGGTCTTCCTAGAACCGAGAAGTGAAACATGGGTCTCTATCTAAGACAACTAATGATGGAACACCATAGAGTCTCACCACCTCTTGAAGATACAAATGGCCCAACTCATCCACTTTAGTTGTATCTCTGATCGCAATGAAGTGGGATGATTTGGTCAGACGATCAATTACCACCCAAATGGAATTCTAACCCTGAGTTGTATGAGCTAAGCCAAAAATAAAGTCCATGGTGACCTCTTCCCACTTCCAGGTTGGAATGGGTAATGGCTGGAGCAGATCAAAGGGCCTTTGATGCTCTATTTTCACCTACTGGCATGTGTAGCATCTCGACACAAAGTATGTTATGTCTCATCTCATACCAGGCCACCAGAACTACCAACATACGTCATAATACATCTTGGTGGAACCTGGATGGACAGCCCACTGAGACTGGTGGCTGTCCTCCTTCACCAACTTCCGCATAGATAATAGAACTACTGAACGTCCCTTAAAGCACAAGATTCCCTCAGGAGATGACGACCAATCAGAGGATGTCTCCCCACCTTGAAGAAACTTCTTCGACCACTGAAAAAGCTCATCAATGGTCTGTTCTTGCTAAATCAACTCCAATAGAGAAGGATTCAACTGGACACTCACCAAAAATGCACCCCCATTGTGTTCCCTGGTCTCCACATGCATCTGAGAAAAGAGCACCATCAAAGTCCACTCATCACTGGACTTCCTCAAAGCCTACACTGGAACTCTTCTGCTCAAAGGCCATCACATTACCCTTTCCTGGGGTATAGACAATGTCAAAGTCGAACCCCTTCAAGTACTCTATCCAATGACGCTTCCTCAAGTTGAGGTCCTTCTGTGAGAAGATATAGGACAAGCTTTTGTGATCAGAGTAGACCACAAACTTCTCCCCAAAGAGGTAGTGACGCCAAGTCTTCAAAGCATGCATCATCACTGCCAACTCCACGTCATGGGTCGGGTAGTTCTTTTCATGTGGTCAGAGTTGGCAAGATCCATACGCCACCATGTGATCATCCTGCATAAGCATGCACCCAATACCCATACATGAAGCATCACAACAGACCACATATCCCTTTCTATCCTCTGGAAAAATCATCACAGGGGTGGTATTCAACCGCCTCTTCAGCTCCTCGAATGATGCCGGACATTCTGGACCCCATACAAACTTCACCCCTTTCCAGGTGAGCGCAGTCATCGGTGAAGCAAGCCGAGAGAAACCCCGAATGAATCGCCTGTAATAACCAGCCAGGCCAAGGAAATTCCTGATCTCGAACGCATTATTCGGTTGATCCCATGAAAAAACCACACTGATCTTCTTGGGGTCCACTGAAACCCCTGCTCAGAGATCACATGCCCCAAAAATCTCACTTCCCTGATCCAGAAAGGGCACTTTGACAACTTTTCATAGAGACGGTGATCCCGCAAAGTGCCCAAGAGGATCCTCAAGTGATGTTTGTGTTCCTCCTCAGAGCCAGAGTATACTAGAATGTCATCCATGAACACCACAATGAAGGAATTGAGATACTGATGGAACACCATGTTCATGAGTTCCATAAATACCACTGGAGCATTGGTCAATCCGAATGGCATGACCAAATACTCAAAGTGGTCTTACCTACTTCGGAAGGCTGTCTTAGGGATATCTGACTCCTTCACCCTAAGCTGGTGATAGCTCGAACGCAAGTCTATTTTTGAGAACCACTTTTCCCCCCTTCAACTTATTGAACAAATCATCTATTCTATGCAAAGGGTATTTGTTCTTAATTTTTACCTTATTCAGCTTTCGGTAGGCAATGCACAACCGGAGGGATCCGTCATCCTTTTTTGCGAACAACAGAGGAGCGGCCCAAGGAGAGATGATCAGGAGAATGAATCCTTTGGATTCTAAGTTATCCAGTTGTATCTTTAATTCCATCATCTTGGTGGGGGCCATGCGATAAGAGGGAAGAGATATCGGATGTGTTCCCGGCACCAGATCAATCGAAAACTCCACATCCCACTCCGGGGGAAAACCTGAGAAATCATCCAGGAATACCTCCAGAAACACATTCACTACATGAGGTAGTGAACCTATAGGGTAAAATCATCCTCTATCATAAGCGATGATAACTAGAAGGTAAGACTTCCCAACTCTAGGAGTAGAGGTCTTGTTCGACCCGACCGAGGATCTCATTCTCCCTGAAAAACCTGACGACTCCCATTAGGTTCCATGAAACTCACTCGTCTCCTGTAGCAATAAATGTGTTCCTGGAAGTGTACTAGCCAATCCATGCCAAGTATTATGTCAAATAGTTCCATATCTAGAACCAGGAGGTCCCACTCCATCTCAACCCCTGACACAGAAAGCGCACACGAAGGGCACCTGAGGCCCTGCTCCTTCTTTCCCAGCGGTGTCACCAACTCCATCACGAAAGACATAAAATCAGTTGGAAAATTAACAATTTCCACAAAACGGGCATAAATAAATGAAAAAGAGGCTACAATATCAAAAAGAGCAGCAGTTATAGAAGATGTGATCAGAACGGTACCTCGAACTGTCGACGGTCCTGCCTCTGATCCTGCTGGTGCCTGATCCACTACATGGAGATGTTCGATCTCTACCTGAGGATGACCCCTAGTATATGGATGTAACCTAAACTGGCTATGCCTAGAATATTACCCAGACTTACCACCATGGCTTCTAAATCGAGATCCCCCAGTCCTCGAAGGCTTAGACAGTGCTGGCACTCCTCTTGAAGCCATTAACCCTACCCCACTTGGGAGTGGACATGCCACACTGTAGAAGTGATACAAATTACCCATACCTAAAAATTGGTAACAAGGCTTAAGAGGAAGTGTAAATTCTGGTCGGATGTTCCCGGGCTTTCCACGCTGGTGGCACACGACCGATCTCGCATCAGAAGCCGTAGACAAAAACTACCTGGAAGAGTGGCCTGAACTACCACCTCTTATCTTCACATGATCCTCTCGCTTCCTTTTCTTCTCTGAGGATCTACCAATTCCCACTGATAATACTGAACCAGAGAAACCATCTCTACATTTCCTATCAATCTCCACCATGCACGCCCGATCAACGACCTCAGTATAGGTCCCTAGCTTAAACAAGAACACCTGGGAGTATATCTCTGTTCGCAATCCCTTCTCAAACCTCTGGGCCTTCGCCTGCTCATTGGAGATGATTTTTGGAGCATATCGAACCAACTCAGTGAAACGGTTGGCATAGTCCATCACGGATAGATTCCCCTGAACAAGGTCCATGAACTCTCTGGACCTAGCATAAGCCAAGACTTCAGGGCGGTACTGTTCATTGAAGACGACCTTGAAATCTCCCCAGTGCATCTGCTCATTCTTCCCAGTCTGAAGCACAAACTCCCACCACTTACGGCTGGGACCCTCCAACAGAGTGGAGGCAAACTTCACCCTAAGATCCTTGGGTGTTTCTAGGAACTCAAACATATGCTTGATCTTCTCAATCCATTCCTCTACTTCATAGGATTCTGAGCTTCCTCGGAAGGTAGGAGGCTTGTTTTTCAGAAACTCCTGAGCTTTATCTTTTCTAGGAATCGTCACTTCTTCCCTAGTAGTAAAAGGTGTAGGATTTGATCCCTTACCTAGATCATGGATATCCCAAACCACAACCTCAACTATCCTCTGATCAATCGGTGTGGGAGAACTCTCTATGGCTTCCTCCTGCGGGTGCGTGGGAGATTTCTGGGGAGGCATGTTGCTAAAAAATGCAACAGTCACAAAACAATAATCAGTACCAAAATTCTGAAAATTTTAATAAAATAAATCAAATATAAATAATTTATACACATTCCAGTAATTAAAGAAACAAATACTCCACCTCCGCCCGATGTCCACGTGTGGTCTGCAGCCCACACGTCTCACCTGGAAGTGAATTCAATCCATAAATTCCAACGTCCCATGATGACTCAAGGTATTCCACAAGAGGTGCAGTCCAGGAAACCTAATCACAACCAAAACCCCAATCCCCAACAGTCCTAGATCCTTTTTATCCCGACTCATCCCAAAATAGTAATATAACCCAAAAACAATAACCTCCTCTGATACCATGTTGTCACGAACCGAATCTAGTCACCACCAATACTGGCACCAAACCCAGCCCATGACAAGACCCGAAGGGCGTTCCCTATCCCCACGGGCTGGAAAAAGTGCTAGGGTATCATTTATCTTTGTTTGGGAATGATTTACCTGAATATGTATACATAAAACATCAAAAATATTTGATAAAATGAATCTGAAAAATTTATACCAACAAGGTTTATAAAAAATCCAGAACCGAATACATAAGTTAAAATGCAATAAAAAAGGTCCAAAGACACAAATAAAAATATCAAAATAGCCCCATGTACTCCACATGACAATGGGTCATCACCCCAAGTTGTCTCTATAACTCTGCCCCAAGGATGGGGACTAACACATCGGACCGCCATCACCCAAAGCCTTTCCTTTACCTAATTCAAGAATAATAAGTTACACTTACACCCAAGGGGTGTAAGTAGGGTGTTATCTTAATCCCAATAGGATACCATCCAATGATTCCAAATATCATGCAATACAATGTGAAAAAGTAAGCAGTTTTAATATGCAAAGAAAAGCAGTGATAAATTCTAAGAGATGCGACTTTCAATTGAAAACAGTTTTCAAGCTAAAATTTTAAAAACGTTCACAAATTTAAATATAAATATTATCTACTTTAAATTAGTTCCAAAAACACCCCAGTACAAGGGAAAATACCACAAATACAATGAGCAACAAAATCGGGAACACCCCTAGGCACTAGATAGTCTCGGGCCCCATGTACCACATACCTCGGTGTAAAGTAACCATAGTAAAATATGTTCTCATGCACGAGCCACTAGTAGGGAACATAACCATAACCTATTGGTCCCCAATAATCATCCACATAGTTTATTTAGAGTTGTCTTTATCCAAATTCTAGGTGAAACAGGGACAAAACCCATCTGGTCCACTAGTCGTACTAGTACACATCTGCCCCACCTAGGTACTCGGGATTCCCCCTTTGTGCTCAAAGAATTTCAGCATTAAACACATATCCATTTTCATGTAAAGCAATAATAATGGTCACAAACAATCATTACAGTAGCTACACACATTTTACACCACTTAAAACACACAAAAAACACTTTGATTTTCAATAAAACTTCTTCTCAAAACCCCGCATTATTTTGCACCCAAAACATTTTATAAACCACACTTTTTACACTATGTGCACACTTGTAAATTACCAAAATAGAAAATTCATCCCAAAATATTTCAATGAAACCAAAAAATCAATTTTTGGGCAGCCCCAAGTGAACCAAGAAAAAATAACTTTGTAAAACCTCCATTTTCACACAAACATGGCACTTAAAAATCACATGTTCTACAAACACCATTAAAACCCATTTTCACAGAAAAATTCAAAACATATTTTTCATCCCTATTACAGTTCAATAAAATCAACTAATTATTTATATGGAATCCCCAATGGAACCCTTAAAATATTTCTAGGAATAACCCCCTAATTTCACCTAAAAATGGAACTTCAAACTCATTTTCAATACAAACGCCACTAAAAATAATTTTGGCAGCCATAATAAAATGAAATAAGCATGAAAATATCAAAAACAGAGGAAGATAATTCAAAAAAAATTCATAAACATGGAATCACCTACAAATTTAATGAAAACCCATGAATCTCTGTGCGAGAATCAAATCGCACCACCGTCGTACCAAGAGATACCTAGATCAAACCTAAAACCACAAGAATTGGCCAAGAAAACACAAGGTTAAAACATAGGTTAGAAACCCTAGTTTCCTTACATTATTAACCTCAAGGTTAATGGAATAAACCCTAAGAACAATGAATGAAACCCTAAGCAAATTGAAAGAAGAGTGAAAGAGACTCACTTACTTGAGGGATCTTGAATAATCGCCCCAAATACACTAGTAGATGAAATTTAAAACATTCAAAACTTCAAGGGAGGTTCGAATAAGGATTAGTAGGTTATGTAGGAACTGTAATGGAGGAAAAAGAGTAAGAGTTGAGAGATTTAATAAGGAATGAATTTACCTCTTCAATTCTGGTCGATTTGGGAAACCCTATAATGTTCTGCACTAATTCACGATGAAAAATAGCTCCAAAGAGGGGTAAAAGAGGCTGGGTGCACGTCTGGGTTCAATGGTCTTGGGTGAGACATGGAATCACCAAAAAATACTTAAAATTGAATAAGTTATTAAATAAACAACAATCATTTTTAAAACTGTAAATGGGCTTCCGGACAGGCCCAATCCCTTAAATAAAAACCCAAATACACCTTGGTTATGGATTTATAAAGGCTCCAAATTGACATGGTAGTGTTAATAGGTCAGGGGAGGCCAAATAGGAATTTAAATAGATAAAAAAAGTTGAAAATTAATGATTTATAAAGGAAACAAAATTTATTTTTAAATTTGGAATTGGGCTCACGGTTTGGCCCAATTCATGAAAACTCAGTCATTCCTCCATAAAAGCTTGGGAAAACCCCAAAACAAATAATGAATGGAGAATAAATGAAAAATACCTTTAAAATATGTCATTTATGTGACATGTGACCCTTGACCTGGTGCGGTAATGGAGAATTGAACCTTGGATCGGTATGGAAAGTTTGTTTGTTTGGCTTTTGATGGGAAAATTTTTAGGGTATTTTGATTTCATAACTACGTGTGTGCTTTTTGAAGTGATAATACCGTCAGAATAATATCAAATTTCCATACTTTTAATGCTTTAAAATGTGAATAGGTGAAATTCTTGATAGAATTTCTTGATAATTGCAATGTGTTATGTCATGCTTTATATATTTGTAGAATTTCATGCGGAAGGTTATTTGGTTCTGGCTCTTGTACAAGCAGGAAGGTACTATGGTTGAGGTGATTTTGATCACCAGGATTTGGTGAATCGATCGTTAGTTTGAGGTAACATTGGTTGTCGGGACGGGCGTGGCCTGAGGTGCTTTTGATACTTGGCTCTATTGAGGGTGGGTAAGGAGGCCATGAGGTTGGGATGCCATGGGCATGGGTTGCGATAGGGGAGAGTAAGGGTAGTTGTTTTATGCTTCCTCTTTACTGCTTTCCTTATATATGTTGAATATATATTGTTATATATATATGGGTTGTCTGGCCATTTATTGTATTCAACAGGTTCCTTTTAGTCTACTCAGATGGGGCGTGAGGTGGGAGATGGTATAGTGCCGCAGGAGCAGGATCAGGTTCAGGATTCGGTGCAGGCAGAGCATGAGCCAGAGGTACAGACTCAGGGACAGGATCAGGTTCAGGATCCAGTGCAGGAAAGACAGCATCCGGGTTTGGCAGCGTTCGGATCATGGATCGACGAGCAGCTCCGAGCTATCTTGGTACGTGTCTTGTAGGGGATCGACAGAGGTGTGCAGGGTACAGAGCCATCTATGGAATATCTGACACGGGAGTTCCAGTCATAGCACCCGCTGCTTTTTTAGGGTGAGGGTGGTCCGTAGGTAGTTGAGAACTGGGTAGAGAGGATGCAGATAATCTTTCAGTAGCTTGAGACGCCTCTAGGGCAAAGGGTCAAGCTAGCGACGTACATGCTGTGAGGACTAGCAAAACGATGGTGGGATGTGTAGGTTTAGGCTCACAGGCATGAGGGAATAGCATGGAAAGACTTCAAGGATAGGTTTTTCAAGCACTTTTACCCAGAGACACTGAGGTAAGAGAGATATCAGGAGTTCTTGAGCCTTCAGCAGGGAGACATGTCCGTCATGGGCAACGCAGCTACTTTCACTGAGTTGTCTCGCTTTGCACCTGGTATGGTAAGAAATCATGCGACAAGGGTGAGGCGCTTCAAGGATGGCTTACAACACGCCATTCGGATCCAGTTAAATATCTTCAGGCTGGGTTTGTTCTCAGAGGCGGTAAATTAGGTGCTCATAGCAGAGGGAAACCAGAGGGATATTCCCCAGGTTAGCCAGGCGGCAGCTTCAGGTGATGGTTTAGATAGGAGGAAGCGAGGGCGGGATGATTTCCAGTAGGTCATTCAGGCCAAGGACTCAGCTAGACCACCTCATAGTAGTTCTTTAGTGGTTTCCTATCAGTTTGGACAGCTAGGACATGTTCGGACTCAGTACGATATGCCTCTAAAGGAGTTTCGAGCATGTGGAAAAGTTGGGAATCTTGAGAGTTTCTGCAGGTAGCCTTCTCAAACAGCCCGCAGGCAGGGACCAGGATAGACGGTGGCATCTATAGTTGGTTCAGGTTTAGTACCAAGAGAGGGTAGCTGAGGTTCAGCTGCACATGGAGGACACGGTAGTGACAGTGGTACCCAGCTGAGGGGTCATTGGCTGGCGATTGGAGCGGAACCATAGGGAGGTCAGGCATCAGGAAATCGTACTTCAGGTCAGGTGCATGATGTGGAGCTACGAGGGGCTGAGAAGGCTGGTGAGCCAACGATGGTTAGAGGTACATTGCGAGTGTGATCGTGACTTTCTTGTTTTCTTTTTGGCATGACCTGTTGAGGCATGTCCGTTTTGAGTGCACGAGATGCAAAAGATTTATGTGGACTAACTAGATGTTGGTCAGTGGGATTGGCGCCATATCAGGTGTGTGATATATTTATATATATGTATGAGATGTGTGGCATCGGGGCATCGAGGATGCGGGTTACTTGAGGTTCCTTGGGAATTGGGGCATCGAGGTTGCAGGTTACTTGAGGTGCATGGCATCAGGTTTTATTTTGAGCATCCATGGGATGCAAGACCTCATGGAGGCGGACACCTATGCGGTGCGGGATACGTTTGGGTGTCGAAAATGACACAGGACCACTAATGAGATGTAGGGGTGATGATGCGTCATGAGAGGACCATGAGTCTGGAAATAGGTTAGTGAACCCATGCTTTTTTGAGTTTTGTAGGGTTGAGACCGAGTTAGGAAATTCCTAAGGTGGGGATCCCCTTGAGGAATTTATCCATAACCTTCGAGACCGAGGGAGTCTGGGTTACTTTGATCAGGGTGGCATGTTCGGTTCCATCTTCTAGTTTCTTTTGATAGCTCAGGGATGATCTATGTTAAGGTGGGGAGATTGTAAGAACATGGATTTTTAGAATAAGTCAAAATCCCGACCCTGTTTGAATTTTTGACTTGTTTTTGAGAAAACTGGGAAAATTTGAGAAGTTCTGGAAATTTCCAGACTACACACCATGTACTATAAAGTACACACCGTTTATGGATTAGGCAAGTACCGACCTTGTGCTCACCGAGTACATGACGTGTGATGACCGTGTAAGAATTCCTACTACACGGCATGTAGAGTTGCTTGGCATGCCGTGTATCTTGCTTCCTGCGTACCGGTTGAGTTCCAGTTGTGTGTCAACCCGTGTGGCACGTCCAAGCCATGTGGCTACCTCCTCTTAAGTCAGAGTATGGATAGGGCCACTACATGGTGTTTATTCCTTAATACATGATGTGTATTTTTATTTTTATTCGCTTAAATGAAAGAGTGTCACGTTTTATTTCGGAAATCCTCTTCTTCTTCCACAACTTCGGAACAGTTCCGTCCTGAAAACCCAAATCATATACCTTGCCCTAGAATCTTCAACCAGAGTCTGTTCTTCGATCCATCGGTGGCTGTAGGATCGCAATAGTGAGGCTAAACTCACACACCCTATTTCATTCCAGTTTCTTTGCCTCACGCGTCGCAGATTCCATCCGAGTGGAATTGTTGGGATTTGATGGAAATATAAATCTACAAAGATTTACTTCGAATTAGAGCTTGATATCAGATGTGCCTACGTCTACAAGTCTTAGGTAGGTGGTTCATACCTCTTTTAGTGTTTTTTCAGACATTGGGTGGCACGGCCTTTGATGCGTTTTTGGGTATTTTGAGTGTGACCCTACTTTACCTGCTATTGCCTGTTTAATTGTTATTTGACCTATGGGATGCCTCTGGGCATGCCCTATTACCTGTTTTTCTTGAGGGGGGCCAGGTGAGTGTTCGCTGCTCATTGGGGCATTTTTTCCAGGGAATTCCAAAATGGTTATAATTGATTTGTATTGGTTAAAACTATTGAGTTTAGTTTATTAAACCTTGACACGAATTGTTATAGGCTTTCAAGATCTTAGTGCTGGTATGGGACAACACCTGGCTAGTGCAATTAAATAGTATGGTTTTTCTTGACTGTTTAAGTATTTCATTTTATTATATATTTGATATGGGTCATTACATATGCTGGAACCCTTTGGTTTGTGTTGGGCATGGATCAGATATTTTTTGAGTGATGCTGATCACGAGTTGGGTTTGAATCAGGTTACATTAGGTGGTTCTGACCATGGGATTTGGCATCATGGATGTCGGCTTGAGGCAGGGTGACTGTCAAGTTGGGCATGACCTAGTTTACTTGGATGGTGTAGCCGTCAGACTTGAGCAGCATGGTCGCAGGGAGATGAGGTGTCAGAGGTGTTATGGATTGGGTACTATTTTGGTGATTACCTCTCACCCAGAACTTTGAGTAGTGTGCACATAGAGAGACTTTGTGATGAGGTAGTTTTAACTACTCGTGTGGGTAGAGGCCCCTGTTAGTTGCGGTTTAGGTACTATTGGGGGTTCTTGTCGTAGGAATCCACGTGGAAGGTGAGGAGCCTTCAGGGGATATCATTGAGACTATCGGGTTGGGGGAAGAGGATCGCCATTATTTGAGGGTAGACATCGTTGTCCCTCCGAATAATTTATTTGAGGGAAAACATCATTGTTCCTCTGGTGATTTTATTTGATTGCAGACATCGTTGTTCCTCTGATTACTTTATTTGAGGGTAGACATCATTGTCCCTCCGGTTATTTATTTGAGTATAGGCATCGATGTTCCTCCAAGTTACTATTTCCTGGATGTGCCTTCGGGACGCCAGTATTTGAGACACGTAGTGTCAGGGGACACATGATGTCGGGTTACATGACATAGATTCTGGCGTTAGCTGAAGCAGGTGACACTCCATGGTGGCTACTGAGCACCATTGGAGTTTTTGTTTGTTTTTTTGCATCATACCATTTATTTTTTTCCTTATAAATGCATGCTTTCTTAAACACTTATATTAGGTACACACCATTGGGTGGTATCCTATTGAGATTCGTCTCACACCCTGCATGGGCCCTTCGGGACAAGTGCAAACTTTATGGATTTATGTGCAGGAAAGAGGTCAGCTTCAGGAGCTGGACCACATTAGCTATTGCATGGAGATGGTATGGACCTTGAGGTCTTGCCTAGCTGGAGTTTACTTTGTTTTTCATTCTTTTCTATATCAGCATGCTTACTTGTTTTGTAGCTACAGTTGGTTAGACATTAGTGCCTTTACATATGGATATGTATGACCTAATTTGGATGTATGTTTGTTGTTTAGTGGTAGTTACAATTGATCACCATGCTATTGTGTTTACTTTCCACTACTGTTGTTTATATTTATTTCTTCCGTTGTTTATCGATATTGAATGTGCTTCCACTCTGTGGGTCTGGTTCGAGTCTTCTGAGTCATTTATTCTACTGCGTCTTTGTTTTTATACATAGACCATTACTATTATTATCCTCTGAGAGGGTATAGCCTCCCCACTATACCTATAAGACCCTCGCTGCTAGTAGGCAGCCTTTGGAGTTCGGGGAGGTGCACCTAAGGTAGTATACCCGACCTGTTTAGCATTGTTCGGGTGGATGTTTGGGTCCTAGTCGTTACAAAGTGGTATTATAGGAGTTCTTGATAGGGATTTAGTATGAGTGTTTTTCTTGATACTAATGAGATTGAAACTTCTCTTTCTATTTCTGCTGGTTTTACTATTTGGGGTATGGTAGACTGGAGATAGTTTGTTACTGGAACTGGGTTTCTAGCTTGTGCTTGGGTGCCTACAGCCCTAGGTATAAGGGATGGACCAAGTTTCCATGGGTGGGAATTGTTGTTTTCTTTTTCTCAGATTACATTTTATATGATTTCCACCTCGGTGGCTCACTTGGTGTGTGGTGTTATTGATTGTGATATGTGACCCTTGACCTGGTGCAGTAAGGGAGAATTGGACCTTGTCCTGGTATGGAAAGGTAGTTTGTTTTGCTTTTTATGGGAACATTTTTAGGGTATTTCAATTTCATAACTACATGTATGCTTTGTGAAGTGATAATTCCATGTGAATAATATCAAATTGTCATGCTTTTTATGCTTTGAAACGTGGATAGGTGAAATTCCTGATTGAATTGCTTGATGATTTCAATGTGTTATTCCATGCTTTATATATTTGTAGAATTGCATGTGGAAGGGTATTTGGGTCTGGATCTTGTATGAGCAGGAAGGTACTATGATTGAGGTGATTTTGATAACCAGGATTGGGCGACTCGGTCGTCGGTTTGAGGCAACGTTGGTTGTCGGGACAGGCATGGCCCGAGGTGCTTTTGATACTTGTCTCTGTTGAGGGGGTAAGGAGGCCATGAGGCCAAGATGCCATGGGAATGGGTTGTGATAGGGGAGAGTAAGGGTAGTTGTATTATTTGCATCTTTACTTATTTCTATATCTGCGTTGAATATATATTGTTATATATATATATATATGGGTTGTCTGACCATTTATGGTATTCAGCGGGTTCCTTTTAGTCAACTCAGATGGGGTGTTAGGCGGGAGATGGTATAGTGCCACAGGAGAAGGATCATGTTCAGGATCTGGTGCAGATAGGACAGCAGCCAAGTTTGGCAGCATTCGGACCATGGCTCGATGAGAAGCTCTGAGCTAGCCTAGTACGTGTCTTGCAGGGGATCGACAGAGGTGCATAGGGTACAGAGCCATCTAGGGAATATATAACGTGTGATTTTCAGTCACAGCACCCACCGCTTTTTTAGGGTGAGGGTGTTCCATAGGTAGCTGAGAACTGGGTAGAGAGCATGTAGATGATCTTTGAGCAGCTCGAGATGCCTCCAGGGCGGAGGGTCAAGCTGGCGACGTACATGCTGTGAGGAACAGAAAAATGCTGGTGGGATGTGTAGGTTTAGGCTCGCAGGCCTGAGATAATAGCATGGAAAGACTTCGAGGACAGGTTTTTTGAGCACTTTTACCCGGAGACAATAAGGGAAGAGAGAGCTCATAAGTTCTTAAGCCTTCAGAAGGGAGACATGTCCGTCATGGACTACGCAGCTACTTTCACTGAGCTGTCTTGCTTTGCACCTGGTATGATAAGCGATGACGCGGAAAGGGTGAGGCGCTTCGAGGATGGATTACGACACGCCATTCGAATCCAGGTAAATATATTCAAGCTAGGTTCATTCTCAGAGGTGGTAAATCAGGCGCTCATAGCGGAGGGCAACTAGAGGGATATGCCCCATGTTGGCCAGGCGGAAGCTTCAGGTGATGGTTCAGATAGCAGGCAGCGAGGAAGGGATGGATTCTAGCAGGTCAGTCAGGCCAAGAACTCAGCTAGACCACCTCGTAGTAGTTCTTCAGTGGATTGCTTTCAGTGTGGACAAAAAGGAAATGTTCGGAATCAGTGCGGTAAGCCTCCAAAGGAGTGTCGGGCATGTGTATAGGTTGGTCATCTTGAGAGGTTCTACAAGAAGCCTTCTCAGACAGCCAGAAGACAGGGACCAGGACAGATGGTGGAATCTGGAGTTGGTTCAGGTTTGGTACCAGGAGAGGGTATCCAAGGTTCAGCTACACATGGAGGACATGGTAGAGAAAGTGGGACCCAACTGAGGGGTCAGTGGCTAGCGAATGGAGCGGCACCGCAGGGAGGTCAGGCATCAGGCAGTCATACTTCAGGTCAGGTGCATGTCGTGGAGCTACTAGGGGTTGAGCAAGCTAGTGAGCCGATGACGATTATAGTTACACCACAAGTATGGCCGTGACTTTCTTATTTTCTTTTTGGCATGACCTGTTGAGGCAAGTCCGTTTTGAGTGCACGAGATGCACATGATTTATGTGGACTGACTAGATATTGGTCAGTGGGATTAGTGTCATATCGGGTGCGTGATATATTTATATATATGTATGATATGTGTGGCATTGGGGCATCGAGGATGTGGGTTACTTGAGGTTCCTTGGGCATTGAGGCATCGAGGATGTAGGTTACTTGAGGTGCATGGCATTAGGTTTTATTTTGAGCATCCATGAGATGTAGGACCTCATGGAGGCGGACACCAATGTGGTGTGGGATACGTTTGGGTGTCGAAAACAACACAAGACCACCAACGAGACGCAGGGGTGATGATGCATCACGAGAGGACCATGAGTCCAGAAAAAGGTCAGTGAACCCATGCTTCGTTGAGTTTTTTAGGGTTGATACTGAGTTAGGCAATTCCTAAGGTGGTGAGCCCCTTGAAACATTTAGCCAGAACCTTCAAGACCAGGGGAGTCCAAGTTACTTTGATCAGGGTGGCATGTTCGGTGCCATCTCTAGATTTTGTTTGATAGCTCGGGGATGATCTATGTTAAGGTGGGGAGATTTTAAGAACCCGGGTTTTTAGAACAGATCAAAATTCCGACCCTGCTTAAATTTTTGACTTGTTTTTAAGAAAACTGGGAAAATCTGAGAAGTTCTGGAAATTTCCAGACTACACACCGTGTACTCTAAAGTACACGCCGTGTATGGGTTAGGCAAGTACCGACCGTGTGCTCACCGAGTACATGTCGTGTGATGAACGTGTAAGAATTCCCACTACATAGTGTGTAGAGTTGCTCGACATGCTGTGTATCCTACTTTCTATATGTCGGCTGAGTTCTAGCCGTGTGTCAACCCGTGTGGCATATCTAAGCCATGTGGCTACCTCCGCTTAAGTTAGAGTACGGACAAGGCCACTACACGGTGTGTAGTCCTTAATACACTCTGTGTACTTTTATTTTTATTCTCTTAAATAAAAGAGTGTCGCATCTTATTTCAAAAATCCTCTTCTTCTTCCCTAACTTCGGAACAGTTCCATCCTGAAAACCTGAATCATATACCTTGCCCTAGAATCTTTAACCGGAGTCCAATCTTTGATCCATCGGTGGCTGTGGGATCACAACAGTGAGGTTAAACCCACACACCTTGTTTCTCTACAGTTTCTTTGCCTCACGCGTCGCAGTTTTCATCCAACTGGAATTGTCGGGATTTGACGAAAATGTAGATCTAAGAAGATCGGCTTCAAATTGGAGCTCAATATCGGACGTGATTGCATCTACAAGTCTCAGGTAGGTGGTGCATAGCTCTTTTTGTGTTTTCGCAGACTTTGGGTGGCTAGTGCAATTCAACTTTTTAGTTTGTCTTTCCTGTTTAAGTATTTCATTTGATTATATATCTGATACGTGTCATTGCATATGCGGGAACCCTTTGGGTTGTGTTGGGAATGGCTCAGATATTTTTTGAGTGATGCTAATCACAGTTTGGGTTTGACCCGGGTTACATTGGGTGGTTCTGACCATGGGATTGGGCGTCATGGACATTGGTTTGAGGTAGGGTGACTGTCAGGTGGGCATGGCCCGGTTTACTTGGATGGTGTGGCCGTCGGACTTGAGCGGCATGGTCGTAGGGACATGAGGTGTCAGAGGTGTTGTGGTTTGGGTACTATTTTGGTGATTACTGCTCACCCGGAACTTTGAGTAGTGTTCACATAGAGAGACTCCGTGATGAGGTGGTTTTGACCACTCGTGTGGGTAGAGGCCCCCGTTATTTGTGGTTTATGTACTATTGGTTAGGGGTGCTTGTCGTAGGAAGCTACATGGAAGGTGAAGAGACTTCAAGGGATAACGTTGAGACTATCGGGTTGGGGGCAGAGGATCGCCGTTATTTGAGGGCAGACATTATTGTCCATCTGAATACTTTATTTGAGGGCAGACATCGGTGTTCCTCCGGTGATTTTATTTGAGGGAAGACATCGATGTTCCTCCGATTACTTTATTTGAGAACAGATATCGCTATCCCCCTGGTTATTTATTTGAGGACATACATCGCAGTTCCTCCGAGTTACTATTTCCTGGACGTGCCTTCAGGACGGCGGTACTTGAGACACACGGTGTCATGAGGCACATGGTGTCGGGTTACATGACAGAGATTATGGCATTGGGCGAAATAGGTGACACTCCATGGTGGCTGCTGAGCACCAGTGGAGTTTGTGTTTGGTTGTGTGCATCGTACCGTTTACTGTTTTACTTATAAATGCATGTCTACTTAAACACTTATTTTAGGTACGCACCGTTGGGTGGTATCCTACTAAGATTTTTCTCACACCCTGCACGGGCCCTTTGGGATGTGTGCAGAATTTATGGATTTACGTTCAAGAAAGAGGTCAGCTTCAAAAGCTGGACTGCATTAGTTATTGCATGGAGATGGTATGGACCTTGAGGTCTTGCCTAGTTGGAGTTTACTTTGTTTTGGTTTCTTTCTTGTATCAGCATGCATACCTATTTTGTAGATACAGTTGGTTAGACATTGGTGCCTTTACATATTGATATGTATGACCTAATTTGGATGTATGTTTGTTGTTCAGTGGTAGTTACAAATGATCATGATGCTGTTGTGTTTACTTTCTGCTGCTGTTGTTTATATTTATTGCTTCTGTTGTTTATCGATATTGAATGTGTTTCCGCTCTACGGGTCTGGTTCAAGTCTGCTGAGTCGTTTATTCTGTTGCATCTTTATTTTTATAGTCATACTTGTACCATTATTATCCTTTGAGAGGGTATAGGCTCCCCATTATACCTATAAGACGCTCGCTGCTAGTCGGCAGTCTTTGGCATTTGGGGAGGTGCGCCTAAGGTAGTAACACCCGACACGTTTAGCACTGTTCAGGTGGTTGTTCGGGCCCGGGTCGTTACACACACTGCTACCGACACTCCTTCAGCACCGGTCTCACCGTCGCTGCTTTCTCATGCACTCACCGACAACACTCCCTTATTCTATCAGTGTCGGTTCTCACCACCACTCACTGATACATCCCTTTTCCTCTATCAGTGACTGATGTCCCTTCTATTATCTATTGATCTCCCCTGTCTTCACACACCATCATTGTGCCTCCTCATCCCGCCATCTTCTAGCCATCAACTCTCGCACCACCGTTAGAACACAAAACCGTACAATTAAAGCCTCAAATTCATCATCAATTCAATAAATCGGATTAGTATTTTAACATCTGAAGAACAATTTCAACTTTATCAATTCAGATCTTAAAACCCTGTTCTTTCCAAAGGTTAACCCTAGAAGACTCGTTCAACCTTTATCCGTTGCTATGAACCGGGAATCCACCTAATGTGTTGAACTCAGCATTGCGCTGCACCCATCTAGTAGCCTCCATTAGTGTCATTTCTGCAGATCTAAACCAACGCCGAGCTGTAGGTCTTGAACTCTGAAGTCGCGCCGCTAAAGGAGATCGAGAGGAGAAACACCAGTCTGAGGAGTTAATCTGTGAGAAGAGGAGGATGTCGCGATTTCGTGGAAGATATTTTCTCAAACTATGCTTGGAGATCCGTCGGTGTGATTGAAGGAGAGTTCACCAATGGAGTTTCCCCACCGTCGTGGGAAGAGTGTCGTTGAAATGAGCCTGTGCGTCGCGCTGCTACCTGCCACTGAAGGACCAACCTGCCACCGTTAAGGGCTTACCGAAGGAAGAGCTAGATAAATTATCCCCCTTTTCGCAATGTGGAAGAAGGCGAGAGAAAGAATTAAAGAATTAAAAAAAACTAATAAACTAAAATAAAAAACTAAAAATATATATAAAAACTATCTGATTAAATAAAAGTTATCAAACTAAAATTTTTATAATAACTTATAAATAAAATTAAAATAAATTCTTTAATAAATATAACAATTATAATTTAATGTTGGAAATTAAAATAATTATATGTATAATAAAATTAAATAAAATTAAAAATTAATTCTATTAATAATACTCTAATCTAAAAATATAATAAAGATATAATAATAATAACAATAAATAATAATTTAATAAAATATAAAACTAAAATATTTAATAATAATTTATAAATAAAATTTGTTTAATTATGCCAAATTAATATGTTAAATACTTTAATAATAATAATCAATTTATTAAATATATGAATTCAAATTATATTTAATAATAAAATTTAACAAAATAAAATTTTAACTTAATTAAATAATGACTTTTAAATCTTAAATTTATAATATTTGTATAACTTATTAAAATATTATTGATAATAATAATTAATAATAATAAACCAAAGTCTTAAATTAAATAAAAATAATTAAATAGTTAATAGATAATAATAACAGATATTTTAGTTGTAAATAATTATAAATAAATAATTACTCTAATCTATTTATAATTTGTTAAATAACATTATATTTATTAAATATTTTCAATTACGTTAATTAATTATTTTAATTATACTCTATTTTTCTTTTCAGGTTCGCACAGGAACCGAAAAACTCATCCAGATGCATTCAACTAACTCACAGGGAGTTAGTTACAAGGGAAAAGATAGTACGACGTGTGTTGCACTAAAAAGTGCATGTGTGCGGTCAAGCAAAGAAGAATCAAACTAAGTCGGTGGAGGTTGTTGGCTACAAAGCTGTGGATGACAGCATATTTAAAAACTGAAGAGTTGCAGTGGAGATGAGGACATCATTCATACACTCATTTACTTTTTCACGACTAGAGAGAGAACAGTTCTAGGAAACTTGGATAGTAGCAAGTCCTAGAGTCGAAGGATCCTGGGAGTGGGGCATCATTTGAGGAGTTCTTCCTCCCTCTTATTTTAATTTTTGTACTCTGTTCTTGGGTGTTTTCAATTGCTGTATTGAAAATGATAGTTAGATAAATACTTAGAGTTTGGGGAATTTCTAGTTATACTGGTTATCTTTTTTATCTTCCTTTTCACATTTTCATTTTAATGTATTCAGTGTTGATCGGCGAGATCAATTCTGAATTCATTTGATTTCTTTGTATCACTTTTACTTAATTTCCAATTCCATAATCATTCGGTGAGCCTGATAATGGATATAATTTTTGAATCTTTTAATTCAGAAAACTTCAGAACATGCAGCAAGTTTGTTCTATTGTAATTTTCATATATTAATCTTACAGTTGAACTTTCTTGGAGTGGTGAAATCTAGTATTGGTCAATCTGAGTGACTTATCTCCTGGTGAGGGAAATAAGTCATTACTTTTTTAGTGGTCCATTGCAAAAACATATAAGTGATTAGGAATCCTTTCAAAACCAGTAGGACAATTTTTCCCTGGGCTTATCATCCAGATTGTTCATCTATTGGCATTTTATTTTCCTACTGCTTATCTTTTTCAAACTACTTTCTATTTCATCATAGTTTAGAACAAAAATATAAAAAAGTGGTGTTACTTTACTACCTTATAAAAAGATAAAAAAATATAAAAGGTAAAATAGTAAAAAAAAAAGAAAGTTTACCCCACTGCTGACAACAGTGGGGTGTTTTGAAAAAGTTTTAAAAGAAAATTTGTCACCATCCTTCCCTGTGGGTTCGACCCTACAAACCGCTATACATTGTAGTTAGTAAGAGTTATAAATTTTAAACTTTGGCTTGATTTTAACAACAGTTGGGTCAAGTTTTTGGCGTCGTTACTGGGGAAGGAATGAGAGACCACTTTTCTAAAAAAAATCACATAAAAAATCTAAAAAAAATTGAAAAAGTTGAAAATTGTGTTTAAAAAATATCTATTTTGTGAGTTACTAATTTTATACTACTGCATTCTGTTCAATTTTTTGTACTAAATTTTAATTTTCTATTTTCAATTGCATGAGCACTAAGTCAACTATTGATAGGTTAGAGCCAATGAACTTGGAATTTGACAAACATTTAACTGCTCTAAGAAAGAAACAAACTGAAATGGAGAACCTAGATACTAGGGTTCCACCTAATTACTTCCAAAACCATCCAGAACTCTTAGAGAATGAGATGCCTAGGATAAGAGAGTTCCAACTCCCTCATGTTTCAAGCAACCCTTCATCAATTAGATTAACACCTAGAGCCCAAAATTATGAACTGAAACAATCACATATTTCACTATTTCCTGCATTTAATGGAATCTCTAATGAGGACTCTCTTTCCTTTATTATATATTTCTACAACACTGTGCAATAAATACCTCTTTCTGGACTTACAAAAAATGAGCTAAGAATTAGATTCTTTCCCTTTTTTCTTAAAATGTAATGATATAAATTGGTTTTTGAGCTTAGATGAAAATATTTTTGAAAATTGGGATCAAGTGTACAATTATTTTATAATGAAATTTTATCCCCAAATACTTAAAGGAGAACATAGAACTAAGATCACTGGTTTTTATCAAGAGGGTGGTGAAGCTTTCCATAAATCTTGGGATAGATTCAAGGACTTGCTTAGGTAGTGTCCCCATCATCAACTACCATCCCACTCTCTCATAGATACCTTCTATAAAGGGTTGTCCTCCTCTGGTCAAAACTTAGTTGATCAAGCTGTTGGGGGTAACTATAATGATAAAACAGATGAGAAGTTAAGAAAAATCTTCAATAATCTTACATTGAACTCTCAACATAAAAATTCAAGAAGAAAGAGAGTGAATAGAAACCCAAACACTGGTTTAGGAAATGATACTCAAACTCAACTTGCTGAAATCACAAACCAACTTCAATCTTTAATGAACCAGAATTCAAAACAATATGTTAATCAATTGTGATGTCAAAACACTAACCAATCTCTTAGAGAACAATGTTCACAATGTGAGATGTTTAGTCACACTGAAAACTTTTTCTCTAATTTTTACATGCCATCCTAATAAGAAAACTCTAATTTTTTCAATTATGGTCCTAGGGTACCTTCCAAAGAAGACCCGTTTTCAAACAATTATAAACAAGGTTATGGAAACCATCCAGATTTTTCATGGAAAGATCAAGGAATGATTAAACAATCCACTTCCACTAATTATCAAAATCAACCAAGACGAAATTTTCAAAATCAATAAAGGGGTGACTCTTCAAATGATCAAGGAAACTATGAGGGTCAAGTATCTTCAAAACTAGATTTAATTTTAAATAGAATGGATTCACAAGAAGAAATATTTAAAACTCAAATTAGTAAACATCAAACCCAATATGAAGCTGATAAAATCAAAAATAATGCAAGAATGCAAAACATCGAAACTCAATTGGGCCAAATAGCTAGATAATTTACATCTAGGGATAAAGGAAGATTACCTAGTGAAACTGAACTCAATCCTAGAGAGAAATACATGGATGTAGTTAATATAAGTGTGCTTAATACTCAAACTAAAGCTAAAAAAGACTTTGAAAATGCCCAAAATGAAAAACTGTGTGAATCTGGAGATAAAAATATGCTTTGTACACAATCTGGAAATCAACAAAAAAGTATTGAAAATGATCAAAATCTGAATTTATCACCTGGAACTCAAGATGAAAATTATTCTAAACGTAAAGTGAATAAAGGAAAAGAGAAAAATTCTTAATAAATGAGGGAAATTCCTATCGTTCTGAATTTTTTTCCCACCCATCCCTTTCCTTGAAAATTGAAATCTCAAAGTAACACCAAGGCTGAACTCCTTTAGTTCCTTGGGGTTTTGACCAAGCATCATGTGAACATTCTTTTTATTAAAGACTTAATTTAAATCACATCCCATTTTAAATCTCTTAAAAAAATTGTTTCAAACAAAAAAACACTTGAAGAGTTTTCTACTTACAGCCTCACTGAAGAGTGCAGTGTTGTTCTCTATAAGAAAATCCCACCCAAACATAAATACCCCGGTAGTTTTTTCATACCCTGTACCATAAGAAATATTGATCAGCTTAACTACCTTTGTGACTTAGGTTCTAGTACAAATCTTCTCCCATAATCACTATTCCAATAGTTGAGATTGGGTGACCTTTAACCCAACATAGTCATACTTCAGTTGGTTGACCGTTCTTTCACTCATCCTATGGGGATGATAGATGATCTGCTAGTTGGGGTTCAAAAGCTTTTTCTGCCTGCAGACTTCTTAGTGTTGGACATGGAGTGTGACTAAGAGGTTCCCATCATTCTGGGTAGTCCCTTCTTGGCCACTGGTGGTGCTGTAATTGATGTATATAAGGGTCATCTTATTTTCAAAATTAGAAAATAACAAGAAAAGTTTAATGTTTTTTTAAAATATGTAAGGACCGGCATTCCCTGAAAACTATTCAAAAATAGAGTCCTTAGTAGCAGAAAGTTCATATGAAAATCTTGAAGGATCTAAAAAATATATCTTCTTTTGAATAAATCAATTTGGAAGTTGAAAATTCTGATTTACCTATCTCATAAATTGAAAATTCTGCTAAAACTCACAATCTGGAAAATTTTCCAGAACTGGAAAACTATCCAACTTCTACTTCTACTGAAGTTGTGTCATGTTTTTTTGAAATTAGGAACTTCTTGAGTGAATTTGAGAGTGAATCTGTTATCATCAATATTTCTGAACACTTTTATAAAGTATAAGTAGAGATGTTAAGTCAACTTGATGATTTTTCTTTGATAAATCTATTAGATTCAAATCTGGAAAATCTGGATAGTGAGCTATCTAATTTGGACAATAGCATTGTCATTTATAAAAATGATCATGAAATTGAACACCTGTCATCTTTTCAATCCCCTTATAAGAAATATTTTGAAGACCTTGGACCTCCTAGGCCCCAAGAGTCTTCCATCAAATAAAAACATTCCCATTTTGGAACTTAAACCACCCCCTTCTCATCTTAAATATTCATTCTTGGGTGATAATTCCACACTACCTACTATTATTTCTGTTAATATGGAAGATAATCGAGAATAAATATTGTTAAATGTTCTAAAAATGATCAAATCTACCATAGGTTGGACCAGAGATGATATAAAAGGAATTATTCCTTCATTCTACATGCATAAGATACCTATGGAACCAGACTATAAGCCTAGGGTAGAGTGTCAAAGAAATTGAATCCAAACATGAAAGAAGTTGTGAGAGAAGAATTAATTAAATTGTTGGATACTGGAATAATTTAACCTATTTCAGATAGAACTTGGGCCAGTCCGGTCCAAGTAGTCCCTAAGAAGAGAGGTTTCACTATTGTTAAAAATGAAAAGAATGAAGAAATTCAAGTTATAAAATCCACCAAATGGAGAGTCTTATAGATTATAGTAATCTTAATGAAACCACTAGGAAAGACCATTTTCCAATGCCCTTCCTTGATAAAATGCTTGAGAGGCTTGCTGGGAAAGAATTCTTATGTTTCCTGGATGAGTATTCTGGTTACAACTAGATTCCTGTAGCTCCATAGAATTAAAATAAGACTACCTTAACATGCCCCTTTGGGACATTTTCCTACCAGCGGATTCCCTTTGGGTTGTGTGGAGCCCCAAATACCTTTCAAAGGTGTATGATGGCTATTTTCTCTGATATTATTGAGAGGATCATAGAGGTGTTCATGGATGATTTCTCCATTGTGGGTTGTATATTTGATTCTTGCTTAAGAAACTTGGAATTATTTTTGGAGAGATGTATCAAGACCAATTTAGTTTTTAACTGGTAAAAATTCAATTTATGGTCACTGAGGGTATTTTGTTAGTACATAAAGTGTCCAAGAGATGTTTGGAGGTAGACACTGCTTAAATTGAAGTCATTCAAAAATTACCACCTCCTGAAAAAGTCAAAGGCGATATAAGTTTCTTAGGGCATGTCGGTTTCTACTAGAGGTTTATAAAAGACTTCTCCAAAATCACTACGCCCTTTTTTTCTTTGATTTCTAAGGATGTACCCTTCCATTTTGACCAAAACTGATCGAAATATTTTAATATGCTTAAGGAAAAATTCACTACATCACCTATTATTACTGCACCTAATTGGAAACTTCCTTTTGAACTTATGTGTGATTCTAGTGATATGGCTGTTGGAGTTTTCCTTTTATAGAGGAGCGATAAGAAGTTTCATATGGTATACTATGCTAATAGATTACAAGATGAGGCTCAAAGAAACTATAACACTATTGAAAAGGAATTGTTAGCTATTTTGTTTGCTCTTTAGAAGTTTAGGCAGTACCTATTAGGTACAAAATTCATTCTTTTCATTGACCATTCTGCCTTGAAGTACTTGATGTCCAATAAAGAAACCAAAACCAGGATGATTAGATGGGTTTTATTGCTACTAGAATTTGACTTAGAAATTAGAGATAAACCGGGAGCTGAAAACTTAGTTTTTGACCATCTTTCTAGGCTTCCTCACACTCATTATGAAGATCCAAGGGAGATTAACTCTTCCTTTCCTGATGATAAGTTACTTACTATTTCAATCAATTAGTCCACATGGTTTCAAGACTTTTCCATTTACCTGACAGTAGGAGTCTTTCCCAAAAAGATTTCTAATAACCAAAGAAAAAAATTCATCTCTGAACTGAAGTATTATATTTGGGGTGATTCATTATTGTCTAGGAGGTGTGATGATGGTATTCTTAGGAGGTGTGTTCCTGAGGAAGAAATGCTGCTTATTCTAGAGAGTTGTCACTCCTCACCTTAGGGCGGTCACCATGGTAGTGAAAGGATATCTCAAAAAGTCCTCCAATCTAGTTTTTATGCCCACCCTTTTCAAGGATTCTAGGAGCTATGTGGTTGGATGTGATAGGTGTTAATGTTTAGGAAGTGTTGGTAGGAAACAAGAGTTACCCCAAAAAGGTATTCTAGAAGTATAGATTTTTTATGTATGGGGTTTAGATTTCATGGGTCCATTTCCATCATCTCATAGGAATGAGTACATATTTGTGGATGTAGATTATGCTTCTAAGTGGGTTGGGGAAATGGCACTTCCCGAAAATCAAGCCAAAAGTGTCATAAAATTTGTCAAAAAACATATTTTCTCAGGATTTTGAGTCCCAAAATCCTTTATCACTGATAATGGAACACACATTAAAAACTACAAGTTTGGGGATTTGATGGAAAAGTATGGTTGTGGTCATAAAAACAAAACTCTTTGTCATCCACAGTCCAATGGACAAGTGGAAATTTCTAATAGGTAACTGAAACAAATTCTGAATAAAATTGTCTCACACTCTAGAAAAGACTGGTCTCTTTAATTGGATAAAGATTTTTGGGCCTATAGAATAGATTTTAAGACCCCAATAGGTATGTCTCCATATAGGCTGTTATTTGGAAAATGTTTTCATTTTCCTGTGAAGTTGCAACACAAGTCATATTGGGAAGTTAAGGGTCTTATTTTTTATTTTAAGAGTGATGGTGAGAGAAGACTACTTGATTTGAGTGAGTTAGATGAAATAAGGAGAGATTCATATGATAATTAAAGAATATACAAAGTGAAGACTAAGATCTTTCATGATTTTATTATCCAAAACAATGAATTAATACCTGGATAGAAGGTCCTTCTCTTTAGCTCTAGATTAAAACTATTTCCTGGAAAACTTAAGTCCAAGTGGTTTGGACCTTTCACAATTGTTATAGTGCTTAATAATAGAGCTGTTGATATAGTAAGTGAAGAGAATAAACCCATGTTGGTTAATGGGAAAAGAGTCAAATTGTATTTCGAAGGATAGATGAAGGGCTTGGCTGCCTTCACTGTTCTTGAAAACTAATTTGGAATAAAGTTTAACTGAAGACTTTAAAATCAGTGCTTCATGGGTGTTAACCCATGGTTAATGATTTTTCTTTACTTTTCTTTTTATTAGGTTTTGAATAAAAATGATGCATGCTCTGTTTTTGTGCAATTCTTGTTGCTTCTTTGTCCTGGTTTTTATTTCAGAGTTACAAAGTATGTTGCTGCTGTGTCATTGAAGGAGTGGAATTCCCATGCTGGAGGATTGATGATAAACATTGATTCAAGGAAGTACTTTACTCTTTAGTTTGCTCTCATATTTTATGCTCCTTTTACTTTAATAAAAATTTCACTATTAAGTCGCAATTTTACTACTGTCGGTGAGTCATTGACTCACTGATGCACTTGAGCCGCTGATATGGTGTTGTCGGTGACTCATTGGTAGTATTGTCGATGAATCATTGACTCACTGATGCACTTGATCCACAAATATAGTGTTGTCGGTGACTCATTGGTAGTATTTTCGGTGAGTTGGTTAATGTTACTAAATTTTTTTTCTTGTTTTGGAACGAAATTCTGCTACTAGTGTTGGTTTGCTGGAAAATTCAGTGTTCTGGAAAATATTTCTCTTTTTATTGTTGTTATATTGAAAATCTACTGCATCTCACATTGAGGAAAATATTATGCACATGTCACTATGCTGTAAAAAAATTATGCATGTGCTTCTCTGCTCAAAATTGTGTTTCATTGATTAAATCTCTTCACTGTTAGAACATAAGTCTGGGGGGGTACATGCAGGTCGGTTCTTATGTTTTATTGAATCTTCTTTAGTATGTAGGGTGTATAGCATGAACTTTTTCTGCTTTATTGAAAATATTTTTGAATCAAAATTCTGAACTTGCTAACATCCATTTCACTGTTAAATCATGTGACACATGCAACAGTTTGAGCTTATTTTTAAATTTGATTCACTGCCTTAAATGAAAATGCATGTGAACCTATTGTAAATTAGTTATTGTGGAAAACACACATTCTGTTTTAACTTTAATGAGTCCCTTTAACATGTCATCTATCTGCTTAATTGAAAATCTATTTTGAGCTTTCACTGTCTAATTGTCGTCTCCTCCACTTCTGAATTCAACTTTGGGGACAAAGTTGAGTTTTATGTGTGGGGGGGGGGGGTCAATTCCTAATTAAGTTAAACTATGCTTAATGAAAAGCCCATCAAAATTCCACTTCTCTTTAAACTTGTTGCTGTAAAATGGTTGAATTTTTTCAAAAAATGTACACAATTTAGACTGTACATTGTACTTCAATTGAGTCTCGCCTAAAGATAATGCTTGACTGACAGTTTAAAGTTGCCTTGAATTTGAAATTTATGAGGTTGAATGATTGCTGAGTGAATCTGTTAGTGAATTTATGAATATTTGGTTTAGGTACCATGTTTGAGAGTGATATAGGATACTTGCTGGTGGAATTAAAGTCATAACTTTTGGAACTGGATGTTTGAACTTAATCCTAGGGGATTCATTTTCATTTTATTTATTGGAAAAAATAATCGCGTTAGTGAGCCAGTTTAAATGGTTGATATATAAATCTCTTGAAACTGGAGTAAAATGAGCATTTGGGATCCCACGGTGAATCTTTGAGCCCCTAGATGCTGGGTGCGTTTCTGTTAAATAAAATCTCTTTGTACAGTTTGAATAAGTGCAATTGAACAGTGCTTAGCACATGTTACATAGCTTGGGAAAAATAAAATAAAGTATCTAGGGTCAAAAATGAGTTCATTAAGGTGAAGGGAATGATGAACGTCGGATCAATATGGGGACAATTGGTTTATATAAGTCATTTAGGTTGTATCAATAAGGTGATTCAAAAAAATAATTATTTTTTTTGGAACTCAGGTGAGAGTCAAAGTACAAAGTTACTTTTGTTATGTTTTTAATTCCATTGATTTTTAACCAGATATCATTCTTGGATATAAAACTTGGATTTGAATGGTAGTAAGTCATTATGTAGTTTCATATATGAGGTAGGACATTCTCAAAGGTAGATGACTCTTTGCCAGTAGGAGCCTGAAACTGGTAAGATTTCATTTGAGCATTACATTTCAAAATATTATTGACTGTTTTCAGTACTCCTTTTTGAAACTGTTCAACATGTTACACTTTGAGTTGATTAATAGCACACTCATGTTTTTCATAGTTAAAAAAACATGGGATTGTTTGAAGACAAACAATGTTTAAGTGTGGGGGAATTTGTTGTGGCTCTAATTTGACATAGTTTTTCGACATCTTTTTATTAGATTTTTGATAATTTAATTTACTAATTTTTCACTTTTTACTAAATATTCACACTTTTTTATTTTTATAATAAAATTTATTAATTATTCAATTTTTATAATTAATTATGTTTTTTTAGTCTTTAAAATAATTAATTTATATTTACTAAATTTTCTAGTCATATAATTTACTATTTAGTTTAGTTATTTTAATATGCTTGAGTGTTTATTAATATTACCTTTTTTATTATTAATCAATTAATCATTTTATTTTCATTTAATTAATTCGATCTTTAATTTTAACATCTCATCTTCTAATCTTGATTAATTAAAAAATAACTTAATTTAATTATTATTTCCATCTAATTATTTTAATTTGATTTGTTGGCATTTAATAATTTATACCCTTTAAATTTAATTGAACTATTCTGTTTAATAATTTAGTAAGTTTTATGTTCAGGTTTAGTTTAGAAGTTTTAATGTGTTAAATATTATGTGTCTTGCCAGTAGTCTGTTTTTACCACTTTCGGCGACTCATTAAGTCACCGACGTACCACTTCAACTATCGGTAGCATGTATGATACCACCAATGCACTTTCTCTACTGTCGGCGACTCAATGAGTCGCCGACGCAAATACCTCTTACTCACTGTTTAATAAATTTTAACTTTAATATTTTATTTTAATCTTTTCAATTTAGTTTAATATAAATCATTTTTATTAATTAAATGTGTTTAAGAATAATTTAATTCTATAAGTTGAATGTATTATTTCAATTTGAATAATAATCCTACTTGTTTTGTTTTAGTTTCCTTTATTTAATTTGTAATTTTAGTTTCAAGTTTCAAGTTTTATGTAATTAGTTTATTTAATCAACTAATTATTTTAATCTAATTAAGTGTTAATCAAGTTTCATTTTATTTTTCATTATTTCAGTTCAAATAATTTTAGTTCATGTTTTTAATTAGTTAATTAATTAAACAATTTAATTAACTGATGTTTTAATTATAAGTTTAATTATGCTTTTTATTTTTTGTCTCATCGGTAGCATCTTGCTACCGATGCACCCAGCGTCGGTGTCACCGAAACCTACTCACGCTTCTACCGACACTCCTCCAGCGTCGGCCTCACCGTCGTTGCTTTCTCATCCTCTCACCGACGACACTCCCTTATTCTATCGGAGTCGGTCTCACCACCACTCACCGACGCGTCCCTTTTCCTCTGTCGATGACTGACGTCCCTTCCTTTATACACCGATCTCCCCTGTCTTCACACACCATCACCGCGCCTCCTTCATCCTGTCATCTTCCACCCATCAACTCTCGCGCCACCGTTGAAACACACAATCGTCCAATTCAAACCACAAATTCACCATCAATTCAATAAATCGGATCAGTAATTTAACATCAGAAGAACAATTTCAACTTTTTCATTTCAGATCTTAAAACCCTGTTCCTTCCAGAGGTTAACCCAAGCAGACTCATTCAACCCTTAACCGTCGCTGCGAATCGGGAAGCCACCTGCTGTGTTGAACTCGACGCTGCGCCGCACCCATCTGGTAGCCACTGTTAGCGTCGCTGCAGCAGATCTGAAGCCGTGCCGCTGGAGGACCAACCCGCCGCTGTTAAGGGCTTGCCGAAGGAAGAACCAGAGAAATTATCCCTCCTTTGCGCAGCGTGGAAGAAAGTGTGGGGTGGGGGGATGGGGGGGATTAAAGAATAAAAAAAAAACTAGTAAACTAAAATACAAAACTAAGAATATATATAAAAACTAACTAATTAAATAAAAGTTATCAAACTGAAAATTTTATAATAACTTATAAATAAAATTAAAGTAAATAAATTAAAATAAATACTCTAATAAATATAGCAATTATAATTTAACGATGCAAATTAAAACCAATTACAATTATAATAAAAATAAATAAAAATAAATATTAATTCAATTAATAGTAATCTAATATGAAAATATAATAAAGATATTACAATAATAATAAATAATAATTTAATAAAATATAAAACTAAAATACTTCATAATAATTTATAAATAAAATTTGTTTAATTAAATCAAATTAATATGTTAAACACTTTAATAATAATAATAAACTTATTAAATCTATTAATTCAAATTATATTTAATAATAAAATTTAACAAAATAAATTTTTAACTTGATTAAATAATGACTTTTAAATCTTAAATTTATAACATTTTTATAACTTATTAAAATATTAATGATAATAATAATTAATAATAATAAACCAAAGACTTAAATTAAATAAAAATAATTAAATAGATAATAGATAATAATAACAGATATTTTAGTTATAAATAATTATAAATAAATAACTGCTTCAATCTATTTATAATTAGTTAAATAACTTTATAATTATTAAATATTTTCAATTACGTTAATTAATTATTTTACTTGTGCTCTGTTTTGTTTGCAAATTCATACAGGAACCTAAAAGCCCATCCGGATACATTCAACTAACTCATGGGGAGTTAGTTACAAGAGAAAATATAGTACGACGTGTGTTGCACTAAAAAGTGTACGTGTGCGGTCAAGCAAAGAAGAACCATACTAAGTCGATGGAGGTTGTTGGTTACAAAGCAATAGATGAAATCAAATTTAAAAAGTGCATAGTAAAAGCAGACAAGAGGACATCATTCATTCACTCATTCATTTTTCACTACTGAAGAGAGAGCGGTTCCGGGAGACTTGGAGAGTAGCAAGTCCTGGAGTCAAAGGAGCCCGAGAGCGGAGCATCATTTGGGGAGTTCTTCCTCCCTCCAGTTTTAATTCTTGTACTCTTTTCTAGGATGTTTTCAATTGCTGTTTTGAAAATGATAGTTAGCTAAATACTCAGAGTTCAGGGAATTTCTAGTTCTACTGGTTATCATTTTATCTTCCTTTTCACATTTTTATTTTAATGTATTTAGAGTTGACCGGGGAGATCAATTCTGAATTTATTCAATTTCTTTGTATCACTTTTACATAATTTCAAATTCCATAATCATTCGGTTAGTCTAATCGTGGATATGATTTCGAAAGCTTTTAATTCAAAAAACTTCAGAACATGCGACGAGTTTCTTCTGTTGTAATTTTCAAATATTAATCTTGCAGTTGAACTTTCTTGGAGTGAGTAACTCCAATATTGATCAATCCGAGTGACTTATCTCCTGGTGAGGGAAATAAATCATTCCTTTTTCAGTGGTACGTTGTAACAACATATAAGTGATTAGGAATCCTTTCAAAACAAGTTGGATAGTTTTCCCCGGGCTTATTATCCTGGTTGTTCATCTATCAACATTTTATTTTCCCGTTGCTTATTATTTTTAAACTACTTTATGTTTCATCATAGTTTAGAACAAAAATATAAAAAAGTGGTGTTACTTTACTGCCTTATAAAAACATAAAAAATATAAAAGGTAAAATAGTAAAAAAAAAGTTTACCCCACCACTGACAACAGTGGGGTGTTTTGAAAAAGTTTTAAAAGAAAATTGGTCACCATCCTTTCCTATGGGTTTGACCCTACAAACCGCTATACATTATAATTAGTAGGAGTTATAAATTTTAAACATTGACTCAATTTCAACGACAATTGGTTCATATCACTAGGTCTTAAATATGGGATTCACTATGGGGAAAGTAAATTATAACTCTCCATGCAAACTGAAATAAGGGATGTGAAGACACACATCATACATTGAACCACACTCCAAGTCTCTACAAGCTTCTACTTCTTTAAACTAATCCTTTCCATATCCCACATGTTTCCCACAACCATGTTCTGATCTGACACCTCATCACATCAAGAAACCTCATACACACAATTCAAAGAAACTCATCCACCACACCTTGACACTATCGTCTTTTGGGTCACTGACTCTCCTTCATGGTTTTGGATCATGTCTCAAGAACACATCTCAGTGGGGGGATTTTCAATCCTCCTAGCATGTCCAATGTCCTGCCAAACATCACCCACACAGGTCTCCACTGATGCCCCTTGTTTCCATGATTTTTTTTGAGAAAAAAATGAAAAATAGTGGCTCTTAACTATGTCTAAGAGTACTACAACAAGAGTAGAGGGAACACAAACCGTACTCAAAACACTCTGAGCGACTCTAGGAAAGGAACCTCTAGTGGCAACCATAGTCCAAGAATTCAACCACCAGCTCCTCAATCACATATTCCACCACAAAAACCTGCTTGATCCAACTGCTTCCTCTTCCTAGGTGGTTCATCGACCATATCTCTTAATTTAGTAGGACGGTTAGGAAAATATCGTAGCAGATTTCTCCTCTTGTAACAGGAAAAGCCGCGTCTCTGCCTATGAGAACTAATATTCACTAAACATCTCTGAAAAAACCTATTGTTTCATGACTTCTGGTGCACTCCTGCTATCAATAGGCCTTGATGACCCTGCATCCTAGGAGATCCCTTCCTTGAAAGCTCACAATACATACCTAAACCCTACACATCCACTTCCAGCACCAATATAGCCTTCCATGGATCAGTATGACAGGATGCATCCACCTGAACCACTAGATGTGTATCTACGCTCTTCCCAATTGGTGGAATCTCTACCAGTATCCACCCTAAATAAAACCTTCCTCGTGAATAGGAACCTGCAATGGATAAATCATCACTCATTCGTTCAAACTCTCAAACCTGATGTGGAAACCTTGGTGGTTTTCATCATGAATACATCCTGAAAGAATAAAAGATATACCACGATCAATGATTATATATGGAGAGATGACTCGAAAAGGACTTTGAAATCACAACCCATTCCTTTATGATGCATGTACCAATGTTTTACCTTCCTACAAAATCTATATATATATCAAGTCATTAAGTAGGTCACCAAGGTCCTGGTGAATGGATATGTTGGCCTTTGCACCAACACTGGACACCCTATCCTGATAGCCATACTCAAAATATTTTAATACTGTTTCCATAGTTCTAAAACTAAAACCTCATAGCTAGTCAAAAGAAACTCCAAAATTCAATATGAAACCCATGCATTTCTGTAGCACTTTAGGCTAGGTTATGCTTTGATACCATTATGTAACAACCAAACCCAATGGGGCTTGATACACAACTCACCCAATCCCACCTCTAATCGGCCAGGGGCTGGAGTTTAGTGACAAGAATTTATATCACACTCATGGGTGGCATTAGCCTTATGTACAAGCACGAACACACCCATCTCAAAACCCATAAATTCTAGAAAGTAAAAAAACTGAAAAAGTGAATGCATGCATCTTTAATCAAACAGCCAAAGTCTAACAAATTGTACTGGAAAGCAAAAAAGGTGTCAAATACAAGCATAATACAAAATAGAATGTAATGTTCGACACACTCATAAGGAAGGGACTGATGTAAAAAGAAACATTGGTATAAAAAAGTATTTCAATCTAGAGACACCTACTCCTATTCCACCAAAGACATCATAAAAAGGTCCATTGTATTCATAAGACATGACATATGTGGGAAGAGACCATGCAGCGATTGGTATAACAATACCCAATAGAAAACCCCAAAATAACCACAAAAAAGAATCAAGTGTAATTATCTCATCCCATGATATGTCAATCATAATGTGAGAGATACATATAAACATCCATATATACTTATAAATGGGTTCGAGTTTCAAAGGCCTCCACTACTTCCATACATAGTTCCACTGCAAGGCTCGATGATAATGCTCATACAGGGGTAACTGATCCCCAATCTATACTGATACTGACAACACTCATTCCAGAGTTCACAATAATTAGGTATATCCAAGGAGAATCATTAAGGAAAACCGAGAGGGGTCATCAAAGATACAAACTATATCAGACTAATACCCTATCAGAAGGTTCATATCTTGAATCATAGATTGGTGACAAATGTTCATGGCTCACTAGAGAGGCACCAAACCCTACTGAAGACATACTACTAGATAGGAAATTGGAACCCATATATATATTGGTCATGCCTATTCTAACAACCCCATCTAAGGTTACAAAAATGACATGAGGATCACTTTGAGCCTCTTAGAGGGGCTGCTGAGATATATTTTGAATCGGATTGTGGTAACTCATTACAAAATAATAGAACTCGACCACACTACACTAGATATATGAAGATGTAGTGGGATCACCCTCTATGATGGGAATGTGATGTTGTATTTAACCCTCATAAGAAAGTACCAATAGAACAAACACAACCAATACTATTCCAAAGTAGGTCACACAATCTCACAATGAAGCTAAATCGAGAAGAAGGAGGAAAAAAACATGTCCTCCAAGGAGTAAATGACATTTCCCTGGGGGTACAAGGCATGTCTCACTATGTCTAGAATTTCTCATGTCTCACACATACACGGTATGTACTTTTTTTGAATACATGGGATGTAACTAAAGTATAGAGTGTGTATGTGTCTGAGATGTAACTCAACATGTAGCCCGTCTGTACCCATGTATTTTCCTATGTACGTAGTTTGTAGACCACTACACAGGGCATGTGGGGTAACTTGATCTCCCAGGCATATACTCCATCTACATGCCGATCTGCCCATCAAGTTTTACACGACCTATGTCCTGGTTCACATGGTGTGTATGTGGAACCAACTTACTGGGCATGTAATCCCTAAACACGCCATGATGGTTGGTTAAGGTACACATGGAGTGTGATACATGTCAAACAAAGTTTGACACTTTTCTCCCCGTTGAAATCATAGTGCCATAAGAAAATTAAATACATGGTGTGTGTTCATGATACCACATGCAGAGTAGTTGGGTTTTTCATAGAACCCACAAAATAACATCACACATCTTCAGTCGAGCCTCATCACCCACCAAATCCACCGGGAATTGAGATGCATGCTGTAGATCTAGGGTTGACCAAACCTCCTCACCTCTAATGGCCAGATTCATGTTGTTCAATCCATACCCGATGCTTGGGAAACATCCACCATCCCACCTCGCCGGTACCAGAAAACAAAACCGGAAAAAACACCTCTGATTCATCGATGGATCAAATTCTGTATCTATATACAACAATCATATCATCGAATCTCCATACCTGAATCATGGTAATGACATTTTGAACCAATGATCTAACATGCAAGGAATAATCGTTGCATGTTAGATCATTGAACCAATGATCTAACATGAAACGATTATTCATTGGATATTATTTATATAAAAGGTATAAATAGCCCATGGGGAATGGGTGAGTTGGTGATCGGCGGTGGTGTCCTGACCCTGAGGTTCCAGGTTCGAGTCCTCACAAGGCAACGCACACTATATGCCATTATCTCCTCTCGTGGTCCCCTCTACCCGTGTGGAACTGGCCTGAAATCTCGGGTGTCATTACACCTGGGCCTGTGGATGGGGGAGTACATAAAGGCACTCGGTGGTGGGTGACATCCCACCTATACCGTGTAACCCCTTGGGCCTGAAAACCCAGTGTAATTTTGCCCATGGGGCATTGGTGAGTTGGTGAGAAGCGGTGGCATCCTGATCCCGAGGTTCCGGGTTCGAGTCCCCACAAGGCAACGTGCACTATATGCCATTATCTCCTCTCGTGGGACCCTCTACCCCATGTGGAACTGGTCTGAAAGCTCGAGTGTCGTTACACATGGGCCTGCGGCTGGGGGAGTACATAAAGGCCCTTGGTGGTGGGTGACAGCCCACCTATACCATGTAAACCCCTGGGCCTGAAAACCCAGTGTACTTTTTCCACTTCAGTGGTGGTGCAATGGTGAAGGTGAGTAGCTGAAATAGGTTGTTATTTGGGAGGTTCAGGGTTCGAATCTTGGGAGTCTACTTTTGGGGAAAGCCTCTCCCCCATGATCCACCTACCTTGCTGGGTCGCCCGAACTCCTCTAGGGCGGGAAAAATGAGGCACGACCCAACTATTGACGGTTTTCTGTGACGAACCATCGCTGTCAGGACGTCACCCTCCAGGATGCTCTGCCATCTCAGCTGACAACGGCTCCTTCCTCAGCTGGGGAGCTACCTTCGGGTGCTAACCCTTCTTGGGGGAGGGGGGTTTCTCTGTGTGGAGGGTTCGAAAAGGCCACACTGGGGAATTCCCTTTAAAGAAAAATAAAATCAAAGGTATAAATAAATACTAATGTTGAATTAATTTAAAAGTGGGATAGAAAATTATAAAAAAATGTGAGGAATTTACATAGGCATTTTTTCATTTGGGACATGATATATTATCATAGGAGTGATGAATGAAGAGGTATAACATTCAGTGAATAAAAAAATCATCCAAAATCCCATCATTTCACCTATACTTGAAAAAAAGAACCATCCATGAATCAACCCATTAGTCGATTGATTCATGTTAATCACGGGAAAAGAAAAATGGGATTAATACACAATGAAAACATCCTACCTTGGTTTTTATTAATCACAGACAACAAACAAAGATGCATTGTTGTCTTTGACAAGATCCTATAAATTCTGTCACATAATTGTTTTTGATATTTGATCTAATTGTCATTCTCTAATGGATCCTTATCCAAAAACTCCTCAAAATATACTGGGTTATGCAAATAACCCTGGGTTTCTTCCATAACAATGTATTTCATGGAGAATCTTTGCCACTGTATCAACAGAAAATATAAATTAATTTATTTAATCTATTTTATTCAATTTTGACATGTGATAACTTTTTCATAAATTCCATGTTCCAATGATGGTTATATAACTCCTACTATAAAAACCACATTCTGAGCTCAACAATTCTCTCATATTTTTTGATATGTGCCACCATATATGGTTATTCCAATTTTTCGGAAAAAATGAATGTGAATGATATTTAATATATTTTATATTTTTCAAAAATTAATTCTGGACACACCGGGCCTTAGAATCTCACACTATCTATGAGCCTGGAATGATAAATATTCCTAGAAATATTTCGAAGTCAAACATAGAAAAAAATGTGACATTATAATAATCAACTTACCGAACTCTTTCTATGTTATCTATTATATAACATATAAATATGTTTTATCAATCCAAACATAATGAATCACGTATCATAAATATAATTATATTTTATTATGATTTTGGGGAAACAATTTTTGACATTATATACATCAACTGTTAAATTAATATATTTCTCAAGAATACCTATAGAATACCACATCCACATTGATATATGATTCATTTTACATCACGAATAATTCACTATTAGTTATTATGACATATTTAATTTTTATATATGATATTTATTTCATTATTATACTTGTGGAATTATATGACCTTATCAAAATTCTTACACTCACGTCCATTATAAAATGATAATTTTATTAGTTCATACATATGGACTACCACCTCTACGAAGCAATGTGATTGGTTTTTCAATTATGATTTTAGTGGATATTAATAGTGATAGATTTAATAAATATATATGATATTTATTATATAATAATAAATTTTTAATGGTGAATTATTATTCATATTCATCTGTATTAACCATCAAAAATTGGAAACATCACTCTTGTGTATGTACGAATTATCATCTCTATGAATTGATGCAATTAATTTTTAATCACCAATTTATATAAATATTTATTAATGTTTATATAATGATTACATATGATACTTATTAAATTATTAACATACCAGATATTATGGAACCATGATCAATCTACAAGTATGAGAAATTCTAAACCAAATCATGAATGAAAAATGAAATAGTCATCACATAGAAAATTTATTTTAATAAAGAATTGTTATCAAAAGGGTGATAATTTTTTATACAAAAATATATATTTTATGATATTTTTGAATATGGTTATGGAATATATTTATAATAAATGTGTATTTATTATACGCGTGGTTTGAATCTGTATGAATCATGATGTTACTTGAGGTAATAATTTCTATTCTATGTTTTGTTTCTATGAGGCATGTGCCATATATTACTTTTTCCATTCATCTCGTAGATATAATATATCATGGATAATTTATTTCATATATATATATATATATATATTCAGGGTATTTAATATTTTTTTGTTGTTATTTCTTCCATGGGGTTATGATTTAGAACTTACCAAAGCGGTAAAGGGTTATATATTACGATCTCACTTTTTAACAGAACTGTTTGTCATTAAATTTCTTATAATGAAATTATATGATCTATCAATGAAAAATATCAATTATTTTATTATCCACTACATATTTATGGAAATTAAAAATTTTATATTCCATTCCCTCTCTTTAATTACTTACAATTCTGATATAATGTTCTTACAATATACCATTTTTTCTATTCTGGTGGGATTTTTTATTCCACATCCATATTTTGTTAGTCACATTGTTATTTCAAAAGAAACTTTGAGGAAAAAGTGGGAAACAAAACATGTCTGAAGCATAGGTGTTAACCACGAAAAAGAACCCACAATTTTGTTAAAAACCAGACTAAGAATGTTAGATCCAACCCTCTATACAACTCCCAATAAAGAGTGGTTACTTGTGTATTTGGTTCAATCCTTAGAAGATCTTTAAAATGGTCCAACAACTTATCCCAAGCCCATATATATTGTTCTGCATTGATCTTTAATTTATTAAAGTCCCATGCTAATTTTTTTTCCTATTTTTTAATCCACTCCAATTGCTTAGCATTAGTTCCAACTATGCTCAAACTCTGGTATATTCCATTGAAAACCTCCTGTGAAGCATTAGTCTAAATTTATTCATCTAGTAGTTCCTCCTTAGAGTATAGTAAAAGTTGCAAATGTTTCCAATTATTCGCTTCCATCTTGTCCTCAATCCTGGTTAAGGCTCATTATTTTATTGGATTGTTCAACATTGTGAATTTTCCATCATAGGGATTTATTCCCTTACATATACCTTTCTCGCCCAACTCACAAGACAACTACCTATCACTTTGATCACTTGTTGGTTTCATCATTTTTTCCTTTGTCCCATTTTTATTTTTCCTCCCTAAAGATCTAGTGATAATTTTCTTTAAGATATTTGAGTAATATTTGTAGGGTCTATCCTTATTCCCTCCCTTGTGAACTGGGAAATTCCCAGTGGCAAGGTTCCCTTGCTTTCCCTTTCTCAAGACAGACCTGACCTCTATGTCCCCTTATTTCCCTGTGGTCTTGAAACCCTGAGTGTATTTGGTATGGATCCTTCATGAAACATCAATCAAGTCTCTCCTCTCTTTGTTTCATCCTTCTTCTTAGTTCATCCTTCCTCTTTCCTTGTGTTCTTCTTTTTCCAATAGGTTGGTTTCCCTAAAATGGGTTGAACCTTTTTTTCTTGGGTTTTATCTTAATGGTTGTGGTATGATTTTGTATTTATAGGTTCCCCTTTTCATTTGATTGTGATTTTCCATTGGATTCCAGTTGTTTCCAAGTTTGAGGAAGGTGATTTCATGATTTATCATTATTGAAGGATTTTAGTATGATTGATGTTCTTCTTGAATGTGTTCACTGGATTGTGTGAGTGGTATGAAATGTGTTTTGAAAAGTTTTTGTGGTGTTTATAGGCTGAAATATTATTTTACAATTTCATTTGGATGGTTTCCATGTGTTCTTTATTTGATGTGTTTCTAAAAGTTTTCTATGAATTGTTTAAGTGGTGCAAAGAATGTTTTTAAATTGATTTGGTGTGTGTATGGATCTGAATGATACTTTTCTTATATAAAATGGTGGTTATTCATGAATATTCATCTTTTTTGGTGTGTGTATGTTAAAGAGGTGTCCAATGTGATATGAGAATTGAAATTGAGCAAAAATGGAATCCTAGGTGACTTGATGGGTGTACTAGAGCTAGTAGGCTAGTCAGATCAGCATGGATGAGGCACGGTTCCTTCCAATAGGATTAAGACTATAACAATAACTAAACTATGATGATGATTGGATACCACTAGAACTTTGGGTGGATTACTCTCTAGTGTTTCATGCATGAGGGCATTGTGGGTAATGGTTGATATATCATATCACCAAAATAAGAGGTTCCTAGGGTCCCTCTTCTACTAGTACCTTTAGGGATTACACATGGTGCACTTATAATATTTTTCTTACCATTAGTATATAATATAATTACCTTTAATGTTATTTTCAAATCATTTTTACCTCAAGTTTATTTGTTAAAATGTTTCCCTTAAGTATCTTTCCCTTAAAATAGTATTTCTTAAAATGTTTTATTAAATGTGTTCCCAAAATTTTTCATTAAACATGAATTTTTATTTTTCTTATAATTTTATCATATAGAATATATTTGGGTGATATCCTGCTAGTATTTTTCTCACACCCTACATACACCCTTGGATTTATGTAGAACTTGTAATGTTTGACCCAAGTAATGGAAAGATATTCTGTGGTGGTGATAGAAGATATAGTTTCTAGTGTCCCACTCTTACAGTCGTTGGTGGAGATGAAATGATTTTGCTGACCTTCTCATTTCATGGAGATTTGGATTTATAATTGGTCACCTACCCATTTTAGTACATTGGTTTTTGGTTAAAGTTGTAATTTTTTTACCTGTAATTGATTTAATTCATTTGGTTTTGATTATTGATATTGGTGTGATGATTTATACATGAGAATTGTTTATCATTATTTATCATTAGTGAAATCATTCTAAAAGTGTAATGATGATACCCAGTCACTAGTTTCCAACCCGTGGGGATCCAGAACTCCCTTCAAAACATGCCACATGTCGGGTCATGTGTTGGGTCAGATGGACCACTAGCCGGTTCATGAAAAAATGGTATCAGAGAAGGTTTCAGTTTTCTCCCTTTATATGGGTCATTATATTTAGGGATGATAGGATATACATGAGATTCGACTATTAGGGCTTGATATTTTTATTTTTAGTGGGTTTTCTAGCCAGTATACCTCATTTCAGTCCTTGAGTCACTATGGGATGTTGGGATTTGGTTTGGCATCTCATCGGGGTGAGATGTATAGTTTGTATAGACTGCATGGACACTAGGTGGGGGTGAATTGGTTTGTATTGATAATGTGATGGATGTGGATTTGTTTTTATTTTGAAAGCTTTTGGAATTTTTTGTGGTTACTAAATTTTTTTAGAATAGTGTATTTATGGGTTTTCACTTATCATTGTTGCTTGATGTAGTAAGATGCATCCCCAAATACTTCCGTTGAAACTACAATATGAGGACAGAGGGAGTTATCCCTCACTATTTGATCAGATACAAGTGGAATATATGGTTCATGTTGTCCATCCTTTGTATACGAGAGAGATATATAGTGATTCCTAGGTTAGGGAAGCCGAACCAGGTCTTAGAAAGGACAAGGCTTAGAAGTTCCTCAAGAACAAGCCTTTAACCTTCTAGTGTGGCACAGATTCCCCAAAAGAATAGGATTTTCTAGGAAAGTTTGGAAGGATATTCAGGTTCCTTGATACTCCTGAGGCAATAAATGTAATTTTTTATTCATTCTTATTGGAAGTTCCCAGTCTAAGGTGATGATACTCAGTGGTAATGTCTTGGAAGCATGAGCAAATGGGTTGGAAAGACTATATAGTCATTTTCAATGAGTAGTATTGTACTAAGAACTTGGTATTTTCCAAGACCCAGGAGATTCTAGATATACATAATGGGGATCAAACTATGTTGGAGTATTCCAACCATTTTATTGAGTTGGTTCGGTTGATTCCTGAGGTAGTTTCCAATAAGCAATTGACAGTTCAATGATTTGAAATGGGGTTACGACCAGATATCTGATCTCATGTCTTCTTATTTAAAATGAAGATGTATGATTAGGTGGATAATCATGATTTTATGGTGGAGATTGATCATATTGGGATTTATGTATTTTTTGGGGAAGTTTCAGCAGTGGGACATGGAAGTGGTAGTTCTTCTGAGAATATGAGTAAGTGAGAAAGTAAAAGAAGTGGGGACATGATGGTTCTAAACATCATTCATGATGATCTTCTTCTATGGATCTAGATGCTAGATCATTCATGTTATATCAGTGTGGGAAGCCTTGTCATGTGTGGTTAGCATGTACATTGTGACCCAAACTATTCCATCAGTGTAGATATATGGTGAACATGAAGTGGGTTTTTAGAGCCACACGCCCATACCAGGGTGGTTCATCTATTTCAGCCTCTATAGTGACGCCAGCCCAATTTAAGACATCCAGGATGGTGCGTTCCCAATTTGGTGTTCATAATGGTAGGGTAGATCTTATTCTAGATAGTGTAGTATTAGGGAAGAGTCATAGTTCAGTGGTCTCTCTCTGGCTTGGGCAGAGACGAGACACCTTCATTTTCTGAATCAGGCACTAGAAGAATATGATGTAGGACACATAAAAGTTCTATGTATGGTTATTATTAAATTATCAATAATTATTTCCTTGGGTGATAAATGTGACTCTATTTCTTTTATTTCTTCCCCACTTGTTAATTTTTTGAAAATTTTAACTAAGCTCAAGTCATATGCGATAGGTATTGTGGTGTTACTTGGTAATAAGAAAGAGTAGGGTTTCAAGTGTCCCTCTTATGAACTCACTCTATAAAGTGTATATATGGAATTTTATTTTCATGTTTTTAAAACGGACCACTTCGACATGATCCTCAATATATATTGAATGGTGTGTTTCTAGGTTCTCATTGATTGTTATCGATGATGAGGGAGTTTTGTGGCACCTGATGGATGTACCCATGTTTCCCAGGTAGAATGGGAAACTCAATTAGGATGTGTGGGACCTCCACTTCTACTTTTGGGTAGTATTCCTTTCTAGATGTCATTTATCATGTTATAAGATGATGATATAGGCATTGAAGGTGGATTACCTCATGTGGTGGATGAGTTCCCATGGATGATTCTAGATGATCTATTAGGTTTGCCTCTTGGGAAGGATGTAAAGTTAAACATTGATTTAGCACCTGGGAAATAAAAAATATCTCTTACCTCCTACCATATTTACCCCATAAATTTGAGGTAATTAAATATATAACTGGATGTTTTAGCATATAAAGGATTCATTCAGCTGTGTATCTCATCTTTGGCCAACCCAATTCTATTTAGGAAAAAGGGGTGATGGATCTCTCTGGTTATGAATCAATTAATGAAATATGAATAAGTTGTTAATAAATAAAATACCAATTTACTTGTATTGATTACCTATTTGATCAACATAAGGGGTTTAATTGGTTTTCCAAGATTCATTAGCATTATGGGCATCGCTATGTTGGAGTCCGAGTGGTGGGTATTCTAAAAATAGCATTCTGAAATAGGAATGACCACTTTGATTATATGGTCATTATTTTTTGGGTTGATGAATGATATAGAGGTCATTATAGAAATTATGAACTAGTTTTCCACCAATACCACTACTCTTTCATCATTGTGTTTGTGGATGACATCTTGGTCTACTTCAGTACCAAATAGGAGGATGAATGGCAATTGAGGACTGTGCAAGGGACCCTTTGGTATCATCTTATCTATGAAAATATCTCCATGTGTACCTTCTAGATATGAGAGGTGATGTTTTTGGGTTATGTGATCTTAGAATGTGGGGATTCGGTTGACCCTGAGAAGATCATCTCTATGATTTCATTGGAGCAGTTGAAGAACATTTTCGAGATTATGAATTTTTTTTCCTAGAGGGACATTATAGGTAGTTTGTTAGATATTTCCCTCATATTACTTCACCCAAGATGGTTCTTACATGGAATGGGGTAAATTTTGAATGGATCCCAGAGCTCCATAAGTCTTTTGATTATCTTAAGATGCGGTTGACCATGAACATTGTTTTGATCTTGTCAGAATCTAGAAAGGGATATGTGGTCTACTGTGATGCCTCGTGTTTGGTTCTTGGTTGTGTGCTGATGTAGGAGGAACATATGTGTTGGGACGGAGAGTGATGGCAAGAGGGGGGGTGAATTGCCTTTTAAAAATGTTTAACAATTTAAGAAAAAGTTAAAGCGCAGCGGAAATAAAAGAGGCAAGACACAAAATTGATAATGGAGTTCGGCCTAAATCCCAAGCCTACGTCTCCGCTCCCAACTCAACCGTTGGGAGATTTATATGACAGCTTTCTTTTTAATGGTTGTAGCAAGAAACCCACTAGACTTTAAGGCAGCCTAGAAACCTATTACAGATTGCTTTTTATTGGTTGTAGCAAGAAACCCACTAGCCTTCTTACAGGTGAAGGCTAGCTCACCTATGACTCAAGTCTTTTACAGGGAAGGCTTGACTAACCTCTTCACACCTTGAAGGTGGTGTGAAAACCCAAACAAAGGGAGGATGAGAGAAAGAAGGGTTTGTATGCACAAACTCAAAATAATGCTCAAAATGATAAAACAAAAAAAAAACCGTAAAGAGGAGAAGTCTTGGGCGCCAATGGATTGATTGGTGATGATGAAGAGCGCTCCCAAGCTTCTATGGTGGTGATCCTTGGTTGTGGAAGTGAGTTGGAGCAGGTGGGGATCCTTGAAGGAATGCGCCGGAGGTTCGCCAAATGATCGAAAAATGTTCCCGTGGGCTACTATGTTTTTCCGGGGCTTCCTAGTCCTCTATTTATAGGAGAGGAACACCCAAATGGCCGTTGGGGGTCTTCGGAGCCGTTGGAGAGGCCTTCGGAGCCGTTGGGAGTCAAAAGTACAAGTCTGGTCAAATCCCAACGGCTAGTTTGACTGGGTACACCGGCTGGCCGGTTGTGTCTCACCAGCTGGCCGGTGGTCCACCGGCTGGCCGGTGGTCCACCGGCTGGCCGGTCCTGAGCCACCGGCTGGCCGGTGATCCAGACAGAGAGCAAGATCTCTGCCCAGGTTCTACCGGCTGGCCGGTGGCAGCCACCAGATGGCTGGTGACAATACCGGCTGGCCGGGGAGCTCACACCGGCTGACCGGTGGCTCTGGACAGAAACCATTGCTAGTGCTAGAGACCACCGGCTGGCCGGTGGGAATCCACCGGTTGGCCGGTAGACTCAGAGAGTCTACTTTCAGTCCTTCTTGGCCCAACTCCTTGGCAACCTTTTGCCTAACACCAAAAACACTTGAAAACAAGTTAGAACAAAATAAGAGTGATTGTGATCATTAAAATCCGAGAGAGAGGGGTACAACAATCTCCCCCTATTTTGATGATCACAATCACCAAAACAAGCAATGTAAAAGACTGAAATGAAAGGCATGCTTTAAAGGATAAATTGAAAAGTAAAGCAAAGTATGAGAGAAATATTTCTCCCCCAATCAACCAAGGAAATCTCCCCCTTTGTGATTATCAAAATAGCACGGGGCATAAAATTTGATTGAAGGAAAGGATTGAAAAACAAGATAGAGTTTTTAAACCAACTGAAATTTCTGAAATTTGAATTGAAAGTTTTAAATTGAAAGTTTTGAATTGAATGTTTTGAATTGAAAGTTTTTAATTGAAAGTTTTGAAAGAAAAATGCAAAAAGGCTTAAACGATCCTAACTCCCCCTAAATAAAAACAACAAATCACCGGGGAGAGGATTTTAGAACCGAGACAAATTTTGGTCCGGAGAGACTCGCTAAAAGGGATTTTTCAATCCAAACTTGTCTTGTGGCGGGTCTTCTCCTATGAAATTCATCGTTAAAGGAAATGGTTTTGGGCCTTCCATACCGGGCATTTTTGCAGTCGCACTCGTAAATTAAGTGCCCGATCTTTTTGCAATAGTTGCAAAATTTATATTGGGAGCTCCCCCTTACAAAAATAGTAGGAGCATGGGAAGAGGAAGCTTGCTTGGAATAGCCAAGCCCTTGGGTGGTTCTAGATATGCATTGGGAACCAAGGAGCTTCGAAAGGTTATGTTCACCTTCGGTGAACTTAGCTAGGGATTTCCTTAAATCCTTGATTGTTGATTCCATAGAATCAACATCGGGAAGGTTTTGGATCTTGAGGGACAAGTCTTCCTTCTCTTTGAGAAGTTGATCCTTTTCGGAAGAAAGAATTCTGAATTTCTTTTTTAAAGCAATAAATTTGGAAGAAAGTTCGTGAAAACCTTCCTCCAATTGATCTCTCGCATGTTGGAGATCCTCGTAAGATAAATGATTGAATGAATTGGAAGAACAAGAGGAAGAGGAGTCGGAAGAGGTTACCTCATGAAATGCCATTAGACATTTTTTACCGTTGTCTTTTTAGGAGGAGGAGGATGAGGAGCTATCACTCCAAGTGGCCTTGAATGCCTTTTTCTTTTCCTTTTGCTTGTCCCTTGTCTTGTGGAGTGGGCAATCGGGCTTATAATGGCCTTTCTTGCCGCACCCATAGCATATTACATCGGGCTCGGATTTTTCGTCGAGTTCTTCCTTTCAAGCCTTGCAAGATTTCTTCTTTTTGTTCTTCTTCATGAATTTGTGCATCTTGCGGGAAAGGTTCTCGATTTCTGAATCGCCGCTTGAAGAGGAAGAAGATGAGGAGGAGGCACTTTCTTCTTTTTGAACTTTGAAGGCGATGTTCTTTGGAGTTTCGATGAGTTTTCCTTCCTTTTCAGCTTGCCTCCTCATAGTGATCTCATAGGTCATGAGGGATCCGATGAGCTCTTCGACCGGCATTTCTTTTAAATTCTTCGCTTCTTGAATTGCCGTGACTTTCGGTGCCCGTGAACTTGGTAAGATCCAAAGGATCTTCTTGACCATCATCTCTGCAGAAACATCATCTCCAAGAGACTTTCTCCCATTACAAACATCAGTAAAGCGAGTAAACATATCAATAATATTTTCAGACGTATGCATGGTAAAAGACTCAAAATCTTGACGGTACATATCCAATCGAGTATCCTTAACTTTGTTGGTCCCCTCATGGGTAACCTCCAAAAGTTTCTAGATTTCATGAGATGAAGTGCATGTGGAAACTCGATTGAATTCATTACGATGAAGGCCGCAATGAAGAGCGTTCATGGCTTTGCCATCAAGCTCGAAATTCTTAATATCGTCTTGAGTCCATTTGGATTCATCGGGAGAAGAGAGAGAGTAACCATGCATGACAATTCTATAAATATGATAACCTATACTTCTAAGAAAAGTAGACATGCGGGTTTTCCAATAGGTATAGTCGGTTCCATAAAAAAAAGGAGCACGACCCAATGAATAACCTTCGGGGGCGAAAGAAGATGAAGCCATCACAATGGATCTTGAATTTGAAACCGGTTAAGGTATTACACAAACACTACCTCTGATACCAATTGTTGGGACGAAGAGTGATGGCAAGAGGGGGGGGGGGGTGAATTGCCTTTTAAAAAAGTTTAACAATTTAAGAAAAAGTTAAAGCGCAGCGGAAATAAAAGAGGCAAGACACAAAATTGATAACGGAGTTCGGCCTAAATCCCAAGCCTACGTCTCCGCTCCCAACTCAACCGTTGAGAGATTTATACGACATCTTGCTTTTTAATGGTTGTATCAAGAAACCCACTAGACTTTAAGGTAGCCTAGAAACCTATTACAGCTTGCTTTTTATTGGTTGTAGCAAGAAACCCACTAGCCTTATTACAGGTGAAGGCTAGCTCACCTATGACTCAAGTCTTTTACAGGGAAGGCTTGACTAACCTCTTCACACCTTGAAGGTGGTGTGAAAACCCAAACAAAGGGAGGATGAGAGAAAGAAGGGTTTGTATGCACAAACTCAAAATAATGCTCAAAATGATAAAACAAAAAAAAAACCGTAAAGAGGAGAAGTCTTGGGCGCCAACGGATTGATTGGTGATGATGAAGAGCACTCCCAAGATTCTATGGTGGTGCTCCTTGGTTGTGGAAGTGAGTTGGAGCAGGTGGGGATCCTTGAAGGAATGCGCCGGAGGTTCGCCAAATGATCGAAAAATGTTCCCGTGGGATACTATGTTTTTCCGGGGCTTCCTAGTCCTCTATTTATAGGAGAGGAACACCCAAATGGCCGTTGGGGGTCTTCGGAGCTGTTGGAGAGGCCTTCGGAGCCGTTGGGAGTCAAAAGTACAAGTCTGGTCAAAGCCCAACGGCTAGTTTGACTGGGCACACCGGCTGGCCGGTGGTGTCTCACCAGCTGGCCGGTGGTCCACCGGCTGGCCGGTCCTGAGCCACCGGCTGGCCGGTGATCCAGACAGAGAGCAAGCTCTCTGCCCAGGTTCTACCGGCTGGCCGGGGAGCTCACACCGGCTGACCGGTGGCTCTGGACAGAAACCATTGCTACTGCCAGAGACCACCGGCTGGCCGGTGGGAATCCACCGGTTGGCCGGTAGACTCAGAGAGTCTACTTTCAGTCCTTCTTGGCCCAACTCCTTGGAAACCTTTTGCCTAACAACAAAAACACTTGAAAACAAGTTAGAATAAAATAAGAGTGATTGTGATCATTAAAATCCAAGAGAGAGGGGTACAACAATATGGTGGTGTATGGATCTCTCTAAATCTAACCGGATGAAAAGAGATACCAAAACCATGAATTGGAATTAGCATATGTGATTCATTCCATGAACATGTTGCATCATTATCTTTTTAGGGATAGGTTTGTTGTAAATTTTGATTATAAGATCTTGACCAATATATTCTCCCATAAATATATGAATATGTGGAAATGTCACTGGATCCTGTACCATTAGGGGTTTTATTTTTATATCATCTACATCCTAGGTAAAGGTAATGTGGTAGAAGATTACTTAAGCAGGAAAGTGTCACTACAAGTGTTGAAATAGTCCAGTGATGAGTGGAATTTGATAGGAATTTTTTCTTAGAAGAATCTAGAGACCAAAGAGAATAGTGGAGGGGTGTTCTTGGCCAATTTTCATCTAAAACCTTCCCTTAGGAAGTTACTTTTTTAAGATAATATAAGTGATGATATGTGAAATCATTATATGAAATTCCTAAACGGTGGGGAGGCACCTTGTGACTGATCATTTTCATCAGATAATGTTCTCTATTTCAAGGGTTTCTTCATGGTGGATTTTTTTTGCAGATGGTAGTGATGCAGGATAGACACCCATCTTAGTGGTCCATCCATTTTAGGACCACCAAGATGTTTTATGATGCGTGTTGTCAGTTTGGTGGCTAGCTATGAGGTGAGATATGGATAACATTGTATCCAGATGTTATGCATGTTAGCAGGTTAAAGCAAGGAATGATAAGCCCTATATTTTTCTTCATACCTTAACCATTCCTACCTAAAATTGGGATGAGGTTTCCATGGTCATCAATATTAGATTACCTCATAAACCTTAGGTTAGGAACATGATTTGGTTAGTTATTGATCATCTGAACAAATCATCTCATTTTATTACGACTAGGGTTAAACCATAGAAGATTCATTATGATGGTTGTTTATCTAAGAGATAATGGGATTATATGGTCTATCTTTAGCTATTATTTCAGTCAGGGGCACCAGTTTTACCTCATGGTTCTTAGAAGTCCTTTAAAAGGAAATAGGGTCACATGTCAAGGTGAGTATGACATACCATCCTTAAATGGATGGTCATATGGAGTGATTGAATCAGATATTTGAATACTTTCTCTAGGACAGTGAGCTAGATTTTGAAGGATCCTAGGATAATCATTCGGGGATGGTAATGTTTTCATATAACAATAGTTATCAATCCTCAATACGAATGGATCTCTTTGAGGTTCTTTACAGTTGAACATATCAGTCACCACTATATTGGACTAAGGTAGGTGAAAACTCATTATTGGGATCAATCCTTATGTAGGAGACATCTGATAAAGTCATGTTTATCATATAGAAACCAAGGATTTTCATACACAGATATTACATCATTTTTTCTGCATACAAAAACACATTCCCAAAGGCCATATTAGTTTAGTGCATTTGGAAACATGGAAAGAAAACTTCTAGTATAGTAAAATATCTTTAATGTTTCCAAAAAATATCCCCTCCATAGTACCCCTAGTTGAAACCTTTCTTTATAAAATAGGGAAATGAAAACATAAGAAAATGGTGACCTCAAATTTTCAGTAAGGGTAAACAAGGGAGATAAATAAGTATAACCATGAACAAAAGTGTATGTGAACATGAACATAACATTAGAAGATCATACCATACATATCTAAGATCAAAAACATGAGTCATGGCATAAATAATGGTAGATAATAAGAAATGAATCATAAAAAAATAAAGAGAATATGCTATGAAATCATAACATAATAAAATTGTAACACCCCAAGCTTCCACGATATGCTTCTCTTTGAATAATACAATAGCGTGTGTTGTACGCAACTTCGAGTTCTAACACACCACAACCAATCAAACTAGCCGTTATGAATAGTAATACCCACTTTTTGAAATTTTAACTTTCAAAATGGACTTTATTTTTGGATTCGGAATATTGAAATTAGTTTAGGGTAAATTTTTGGTATTTTTCTGAAAACTTTCAATTTTTGATGAATAGTGAAAAACACTGAGTTAAAGTTTAAAACCAATTTTCTTTTAAATAATTATTTATTTTATTGAAATTTATTTTAGGTCAAAATAGATACATAATACTTATATAAGTTCAATGTAATTCATTGTAGTCAGTTTATAATAATTCTAGATATATAAAAATTTTATCGAACTTTTTACCGTCTTTTACCCACCTCCTAGGAGCATTTGCAAATTTACATAAAACATAATTTTACCACTTCTGTGAGTTGAATTTCAAAAATACGTGAGACATGGTTGATATAAGTAAGTAAAATGTGGTTCAATAATACGAAAATAATTTTTGGTGAATAGTAACTTTTTTACTTTTATTTACCACGGTTAAAAGTAAATAGGGTAATTAAGGGTAAAAATGATATTATTATTACCCTAACACATGTCATAATTATATTGGATAATTTTAATTATACCAAAAATAACTTTGGTAATAAAATATGATCCTTTAGGTCCACTTGGATTAGATTAGGACATTTATTATTATTTTATTTAAAAAAGAGTTAAAAGAGTTAAAATCAAAGTTTAATAACTAATTTTTTTAATATAGAGTTATACATAAGATAAATTAGACTATAAATATTCATTATAAAGATAAAAATATTTCCTACATAATGGTATTTTATTTATAATTTTTAGACATTAAATAATTAAATTTATTTATGACACAATGATGATGCAGTAATTACCGTATTAATGAAATATTAACATAATTGATATTATAAATATCCAAATAAATTTAATTTGAGACTTTCTATGAATTAAAATAATTTTCTAGGTTAATATGACAGGTTAGGGTTGGTTAGATTCATTTTTTTGAACAAATAATGTTGTTATGAATTTAGAAAAAACAAAATACCAAATAGTGTCAAAATTGACATAAAAGAGTTTTTAAAAAAAATATTATATTATTAATTGATATTCTATTCTTCAAAATATAATGTTCTTATAAAAGACTTATATTATTATAGGTGTATCATTAATGAACCACTTGGGGTTCTCTTGGAAGTATATAGTAAGTTTATTAACCATATGATATAAAAATACAAAGAGACATGATAAATCTAGACTATTTAACTAAGAGTTAAATCTAAAAGATAAGGTTAATATAGTGACCCAAACCTGTCTAAAACCTATTGGTTGAGTGGTTTACTACCCATTACAACATTATCCTTTAAATAATTCATTTTGGAGCCATTATAAATAGAAAATTATTTTATTATAAAATAATATTTCTAGCTTTTCCTAAGGTGCCCCTCACCACTCTTAAAAAAGGGTACTTCCCCTTCTCTCTAATTAACACTTTCAAAGCCATTTGGATCAGCCACAACCTACCCAAATATCCTCTAAAATATCCTCAATTCATCATAGAAGCATTAATTTAGTCATAAAGCCAACCCAAGGATCCATTTTGATCAAATCAAAAGGAAGAACCCGAAGAAGAGGTAAATATTTCATCACCTCTTTCAAGTTCCTTTCTTCTTCCACTTCCTCTTTCTTTGTTGTTTCCATTCTAAAATAATAACTCCAATATATTCTATATAATGTGATTTTATTATAAATATGGTACAACCAAATTCATTATTCTATCCATCCCTTGAATGACATGTCACTATACGTGCGTACGTATGACTTACCGTCTCCACATCGTGGTATAATTGTTATTCAATAAATTATTATTTGTATTGGTATAATAATGATGTTTAATTCATGTAAATAATAAATATAAAATGATAATTATTATTTATATATGATATACCATCCAATTATATATTATTTTAATATCAAAAGAATAATATTGTCGCTTGTGCGTACGTATGAATTACCGTCTCACGAACGCGACGAGATTCATTCCCCATCGTATCCATTCAAGAATAATTTTCATTTGATTATTAAAAATAATATTTAAAGACTTGATATCATTCTGGATATGAATAATATACATCCCATACATAACAAATATGACTCACATAACAAATAATATAAAGTAAAACGAATCCGTTAACACCCAAAACGACGATAATACTAAGATATTATTAACAATGCAATGTTAAAAGATCATATATCATATCATATTAATGTATATGATTCTTTTATAATTTAATAAAAATTATTTCACCATTATACATGAGGTTAACCTACCCTTGACCAAGGAAAAGTACAAGGTAATGGTTAATTTCACAATCTCTTTATTATCCGAGGTTATTTTTACATAAGTATCTACTGGGACCTCTTTATCATCCACATCCATATTTCTTAAAAATGTATTTCAAAACATTATTACTATTTTATAAACTATGGGTTAAAGTCATTTATACCCTTTTTTTACTTTTTATAAGATGTTTATAAAGTAATCTTTCCGTCGTTTTCCAAACTAGGTCCTTTATAACCTTTTCGACAAAATTAAGGTAAGAATGTCTTTTTTTAACTTATATGGTGGGTGTGGCTATTTCCCACTGTTATAACATCATTGAAGCTTCCCTTACAAGCTTATAAGAATATTTTCAAAGTAAATGTTTTCTTTATAATTATGCGACTCTTAAATTATTTCAAAATAGAAAGAGATATTTCTCTAAAAAAGGTTTTGATTTCATCTATGTCAACATCCTTTGATGGATTGTAAGTTTGTTTGAAGTTGATTTATTATGATAAAAAACTTCCATATTGTATTGAAGGTTTTGTGATATGTTTGACTGTGGATGTGCTATTTTTATACGATTCATGGTTTATGGTTAAAGTATTGACATTTCGTATGCCAGTTTTAATACGAATGTTTATGTTATATTTAAACCTTTTCATATGAGGAATGTATTGGACTTAGTAAGTGATGGGTGGAGCCCACTATAGCTCCTTGATGCATCGGTAGGTCTCATGAGACAACTAGATGTGGAATTGGCCAAGGCCTTTCCCAATTTGATATATGGTTTTGGCCGAGGCCTTAATCATTTTTAGACGTCTTCGATGAGGCCTTGAAAAAATGTTTCAGAATGTCCAGCATTATACATTCCCTCATTATGAAAATAATATTGATGGTTCATGTGGTCATTCGACTAGTATAATACCCATGATTATGTTTTATTATGTCATTATTTACTCATATCATATTCCTTCCATAAAAGTATTCATGTTTATTATTGTTAAAGGCACGTGGTTTCAATTATTTAGCATGCTTAATATTTATGTTATCTTCCACTGTATTGCTTACCATTACTGAGCATTTGAGACCACCCCTTTCTTATATTTCATTTTACCAGGATATGAAGAAGTTAGTTATGAGTGACTTGCAGGCATAATCTAGGAGGCTTGGATGTTTCTAATGGAATAAATTCATGTTGTATTTCTTTTCAAGTTGTAAATTTGAACTTATGTATTAATCTTGTTTCCAATACTACTAAACTAATCGGTCTTTCGAGACTTGGTCTTTTATGATCATGACAATTATACATAATAATTCACCGAGTCTCAGTAACTGGGGTCAAGGCGTTACAGTTGGTATCAGAGGAAGTTTAGTACAAACCATAGAAACTAGATTTAGATAAACTCTGATTTGAGCACATAGCCCTAAGATAGACTTTTAGAATTAGTATAGAAGAACTTCCTATAATTTTGTTATTGTATATATTTTGTGAGTTTTTCAAGCAATACATCACTTTCTGGTTGAGAGCAAGTAGAGGCGGCTCTGGCATAGATGTACCTAGGGGTAAAACCAGAAAACACCGCTTTGAGCTAGACTCGAATGGGAACTAGTGCACGAAAACGGGCCTTGCTGTACTCTTTGTTATGACACTCCCGTGGGATATGCTTAGGATAATTATCATTTTCTTTAAAAAATATTATGAAGGGTTTATGAGTATATACTTCCTAAAATAAAACATTTTTTATGATTATGGATTATATCCATAAACTGTTCAATTTGTGTTAAGTGTTTTACAAGTTTGAATTATGTATTTAGATTTATAAACTAATCTAGTTTATGCCACTGTTTAGATATGGTGCCTAGCGGAAGGAATGGAAACCATATCAATGCATGCAATCCATGTAGGGATTTCCCTCCATCCCAAGATAATTATAGTGGAGCTGGTGATGCAACTGGTGCTGATCATCTAATCACCTTACTAGGACAACTCACTCAGGTTATGAATAATAACTTTACCCATATGGTGCACCCTAATCCGTAGAGTGGAGGATCAATGTTAGATCGATTCATGAGGAAAAAACCACCAACATTCAATGGGAGTACAAATCCATTAGTAGCTGAGCAATGGATAAATTCCTTAGAGAAAATATTCCACACCTTGGGGAGTAGTGAAAGGGAAAAAGTAGTCATGATAGTTTACCGCCTCACTGGAGATGCTGATCAATGGTGGTCATTGATTCAAAAAACAAAAAAATATGATGAAGTATCAAATATATAATGGATGGAGTTTAAAGAAATTTTCATAGAAAAATACTTTCCTCATGACCATCGAGCGGATATGGAAAGACAATTCCTGAGTCTAAGGCAAAAAGGAGGATGAGAATGTCGCAAAGTATGAAGCTAACTTTACAAGGTTAGTGAGGCATGCTGTAGATTATATACGTAACCCAAGAAGTAATATTGATCGTTTATTTTATGGGTTAAAACCATTTCCCCATCAAGAATTAGTATCACAATCCTTCTCATCATACAAAGATGTTGTCTCATGTGCTATCAAGACAAAAAATTAATTCTTTAAGTCTTATGACTTTAAAGCAAAGAAAGAGAAGAAGAGATCTGCTGAACACTCTGGGAAAGGAAATAAGGAAAAGGGAAGAAGGGAAGAATTGAATTTCCACCCTGTGATAATTTTGGAAGGAAGCACACTGGTGCCTGTCTAAAAGGAAAATGAGTATGCTACAAATGTGGATAGAAATGCCATCTCACTGGTGATTGTAAGGGAAAGAAAGACACTACCGATGTTCAATGCTATAATTGTAGGGAGATGGTACATTATGCAAATGAATTTCCTAAGCGTCAGGGAAACTTACCTTAGAAAAGGCCAAGGGTTCAAGGCCAAGCTTATGTGATTACTGCTGCTAAGGTTGAAGCCCCAGAAGACGTGGTGGAAGGTAATTTAATGGTTTCCTCAAGTTTAGCCAATGCTTTATTTGATTTTGGATCATCGCATTGTTTCATATCTTCCCAGTTTTCTAAGAAAATTAGATATTTCCAATTTGATTTAACAAGGTAGTTTTCAGTCAAAACTCCTAAGGGAAGTATCATTGCTACAAAGTTTTGTGAATCAGTTCCCATTAGGGTATATAAATGTTCTTTATCTATTGACCTCATCGTCATACCCATGATTGAATTTGATATAATCCTCGGTATGGATTGGCTTTTAGACCATGATGCAAAAATTTATTGTATGAAGAAGGAGGTTACTATTTTTGATGATGATGAAAAGGAACACCTTATCTTTAAAGAAGAATCTTCACCACCTAATTCTTATCAAGATCCACCCCCAGTAGCTCAACTAAATTCAATTATTGGGGAGGAAGAGAATTAAATAACTGTGTGTGGGGAAAATAATGTTCAAATAGAGGATGTACCTATTGTGCAAGAGTATGTTTATTTATTTCCATAGGATTTACCTGGACATCCTCCAAAATGAGAAATTGAGTTTTCCATTGATTTAATTCTTGGATCAAGGACTATATCAAAGACCCCTTATAGAATGGACACTGTGGAATTAGTGGAACTAAAGAAACAACTATATGAATTGAGTAATAAGGTATTTATTTTCCCTAGTGTTTCTCCATTGGGAGCCCCTGTTCTTTTTGTTAAGAAGAAAGATGGATCTATGAGGTTGTGCATTGACTACAGGGAGATCAATGCTATAAAAATAAAGAACAAGTATCCCCTACCTCACATTGATGATTTATTCAACCAACTTCATGGAGATCAATAATTTTTAAAGATTGAACTTCGATCTGGATATCATCAGTTGTGTGTAAAGAAGGAAGACATTCCAAAAACAGCATTTCGAACCAGGTACAAGCATTACAAGTTTACAATAATGCCTTTTGGATTGACTAATGCAACCTTTGTCTTCATGGATCTAATGAATAGAGTTTTCAAGGAATATCTTGATGACTTTGTAGTGGTATTTATTGATGATATCTTGGTATACTCCAAAATCTATGAAGATCATGAAAATCACTTGCGCATTATCCTGAAGACTCTTAGAAGACATGAATTATATGGGAAGTTTAGTAAGTGTGAATTCTGGATTTAGGAGATTTCTTTTCTTGTCCATATCATCTCTAAGGATGGAATCTCTATTTATCCTTATAAGACAAGATCGATCCATGAATGGCTAACACCGACAAGTATAACTGAGGTACATAGTTTTATTGGTTTAGCAGGTTATTATCGATGTTTTGTTCAGAATTTTTCCCGATTGGCTAACCCATTCACTAAGCTCACACGAAAAGGGGTTAAATTTGTTTGAAAAAATAGTGTGAAGAATGTTTTGAATAATTGAAGAGAATATTAGTCAATGCTCCTATATTGACTCTACCATCGGAGAATGATGGGTTTGTTATTTATAGTGATGCATTAAAGAAAGGACTTGGTTGTGTCCTTATGCAGAATGATAAGGTTATTTCCTATGCATCACGACAGCTAAAAATTCATGACCAAACTATCCTACTCATGATCTTGAGTTAGGAGCTGTAATATTTGCTTTTAAGATAAGAATACATTATCTCTATGGTGAAAAATGTGAGATATATACTGATCATAAGAGTTTGAAGTATATTTTATCATAGAAATAACTCAACATGAGGCAAAGACGATGGATTTAACTACTCAAGGATTATGATTGCATGATACAATACCACTTGGGGAAGGAAAATAAGGTGGAAGATGCTTTGAGAAGAAAAGATCATGGAGTTTTGAACAAGATGAGAGTTGAAAGGGATCCTATTCTCATAGATCTAGTCAAGATGGATATGGGAATAACCATGGAAGGTAGATCATCAATACTTTTTCAAATGGTTGCCAAACCATCTTTACTAGAAAGGATAAAAAGTTCTCAGGCTGATGATGAGTAGTTTCAAAAGAAGATTAAAGCTGTGAATAACGAGAGATTGAGTGACTTTGTATATGAAGATGGAATTGTGAAATTTGGGAAGAGACTTTGTGTTCCCGATATACCTGATCTAAAAAGAGAATTGTTGGATGATGCTCATAGCTCCAATTTCTCTATACACCTTGGGAGCACCAAAATGTATAGGGATTTGAAGGAACATTTTTGGTGGGACAACATGAAGTGGTAGATTGCTGATTTTTTGTCAAGATGTATGGTTTGTCAATAAGTGAAAGCTGGAAGGCAACAACCTGGAGGAGTCTTGCAACCTCTTCCCATACCTGAGTGGAAATGGGATAATATCACGATGGACTTTGTCATGGCACTACCAAAGACTCTGAGAAGGAACGATGGAATATGATTCATTGTTGATCGTCTTACCAAGTCATCACAATTTATTGATATAAGAGAAGATTTACCACTTGAACGTCTAGCAAGACTATATATTAATGAAGTTGTGAGACTTCATGGAGTACCCCTATTGATTGTTTCTGATCGTGATCCATGTTTTACATCAAGATTCTGGAAAAGTCTTCAGAAATCCCTGGATACTGAACTTCATGTGAGCACTGCCTACCACCCCCAAACTTATGGACAATCAGAACAGACTATTCAAACCTTAGAAGACATGTTGAGATCATGATCACTTGAATTTCAAAGTATGTGGGATCAATATTTACCACTGGTAGAATTTTCCTATAACAATATCTTCCATTCAAGTATTCAGATGGCACCATATGAAGAGTTATAAGAAAAAAGAAGTCACACACCAACCTATTGGGATGATGTTGGTGAAAGAAAACTCGTAGGCCCAGAACTAGTGGAGGAAATGATGGAAAAGGTGAAGGTAATCAAAAACCACATCAAAGCAGCTCAAAGTAGGCAGAAGAGCTATGCTGATAACCAAAGGAAGGATTTGGAATTTCACGTAGTAGATCATGTTTTCTTGAAGGTATCTCCATGGAAGGGTGTTATACATTTCGGTAAGAATGGAAAATTGAGTCCGAGGCACATCAGACCTTTCAAAATTCTAGAACGAATAGGGGCTGTAGCTTACCGTTTGGGAATGCCGCCAAGTCTCTCCAAAGTTCATGATGTGTTCCATGTATCACTATTGAGAAAATACATGCCTGACCCAATGCATGTACTCACCTATGAGGAATTAGAACTGGAACCCGATTAGTCTTATTGCGAAGATCCTTTCAAGGTTCTTGATACAAGGGAACAAGTGCTCAGAAACTGGACGAATCGTTTGGTAAAAGTTCTATGGAGAAACCATAAGATGGAAGAGGCAACGTGGGAACCCGAGGAACTTATGATGAAGAACCACCCGAGTCTTTTTATGTAGTAATATTCTAGAAATTTCAAGGAAAAAATTATTTGAAGGAGGGTAGAATGTAACACCCTAAACTTCCACAGTATACTTCTCTTTGAATAATACAATAGCATGTGTTGTACGCAACTTTGAGTTCTAACACACCAAAACCAATCAAACTAACCATTATGAATAGTAATAACCACTTTTTGAAATTTTATAAATTTTATCTTTCAAAATGGACTTCATTTTTGGATTTAGAATATCGAAATTATATTAGGGTGATTTTTTGGTATTTTTCTAAAAACTTTTAATTTTTGATGAATAGTGAAAAACACTAAGTTATAATTTAAAACAGAATTTTTATTTAAATAATTATTTATTTTATTTAAATTTATTTTAGGTCAAAATTGATACATAATACCTATATAAGTTCAATGTAATTCATTGGAGTCAGTTTATAATAATTTTAGATATATAAAAATTTTATTGAACTTTTTACCGTCTTTTACCCACCTCATAGGAGCATTTCCAAATTTACATAAAACTTAATTTTACCACTTTTGTGAGTTGAATTTAAAAAATATAAGATACACGGTTGATATCAGTAAGTAAAATGTGGTTCAACAAGATGAAAATAATTTTTGGTGAATAGTAACTTTTTTACATTTATTTACCACGGTTAAAAGTAAATAGGGTAATTAAGGGTAAAAATGATATTATTATTACCCTAACACATGTCCTAATTCTATTGGATAAGTGTAATTAAACCAAAAATAACCTTAGGAATAAAATATGATCCTTTAGTTCCACTTGGATTAGATTAGGACATTTATTATTATTTTATTTAAAGAAGAGTTAAAAGAGTTAAAATCAATGTTTAATAACTAAAACATTTTTAATATAGGGTTATACATAAGATAAATTTGACTATAAATATTAATTAGAAATATAAAAATATTTCCTACATAATGGTATTTTATTTATAATTTTTATACATTAAATAATTCAATTTATTTATGACACAATGATGATGCAATAATTACCGTATTAATGAAATATTAAAATAATTGATATTATAAATATCCAAATAAATGTAATTTGAGACTTTTTTATGAAGTAAACTAATTTTATAGGTTAATATGACATTTTAGGGTTGGTTATATGAATTTATTTCGAAGTAATAATGCTGTTATGAATTTAGAAAAAACAAAATACCAAATAGTGTCAAAATTGACATAAAAGAGTTTTTAAAACAAATATTATATTATTAATTGATATTCTATTCATAATAATATAGGGTTCAGAAAAAAGACTTATATGATGATAGGTGTATTATTAATGAACCACTTGGGGTTCTATTGGAAGTATATAGTAAGTTTATTAACCATATGATATAAAAATACAAAGAGACATGGTAAATGTAAAACTATTTAACTAAGAGTTAAATATAAAATATAAGGTTAATATAGTGACCCAAACCTGTCTAAAACCTATTGGTTGAGTGGTTTTCTACCCATACCCACCTTATCCTTTAAATAATTCATTTTTGGAGCCATTATAAATAGAAAATGAATTTATTATAAAATATTATTTCTAACTTTTACTAAGGTGCCCCTCACCCCTCTTATAAAAGGGCATCTCCCCTTCTCTCTAATTCACACCTAAAAAGCCATTTGGATCGTCCAAAACCTGACCACATATTTTCTCAAATATCCTCTCTTCATCCTAGAGGCCTTTCTTTATTCAGAAAGCCAACCTAAGGATACCTTTTGATCAAATCAAAAGGAAGAACCTGAAGAAGAGGTAAATATTTCATCACCTCTTTCAAGTTCCTTTCTTCTTCCACTTCCTCTTTATTTGTTTTTTCCATTTTAAAATAATAACTCCAGTATCCTCTATATAATATGATGTTATTATAAATATGGTACATCTAAATTCATTATTCTATCCATCCCTTGAATGACATGTCACCATACGTGCGTACGTACGGCTTACCGTCTCCACGTCGTGGTGTAATTGTTATTCAATATATTATTATTTGGATTGGTATAATAATGATGTTTAATTCATGTAAATAATAAATATAAAATTCTAATGATTCTTTATATATGATATAACATCCAATTATATATTATTTTAATATCAAAAGAATGATATTGTCGCTCGTGCATACATACGGATTATCGTCTCCATGAACGCGATGAGATTCATTCCCCATCATATCCATTCAAGACTAATTTTCATTTGATGATTAAAAATAATGTTTAAAGACTTGATATCATTCTGGATATGAATAAGATACATCCCATCCATAACAAATATGACTCACATAATAAAGAATATAAAGGAAAATGAATCCGTTAACACCCGAAACGACGATAATACCAATATATTATTAACAAAGCAATGTTAAATGATCATATATGATATCATATTAGTGTATATTATTATTGTATAATTTAATAAAAATTATTTCACCATTATACATGAGGTTAACCTACCCTCGACCAAGGAAAAGTACAAGGTAAGGGCTAATTTCACAATCTCTTTATTATCCGAGGTTGTTTTTACGTAAGTATCTACTGGGACCTCTTTATCATCCACATCCATGTTTCTTAAAAATGTATTTCAAAACATTCTAAATATTTTATAGACTATGGGTTAAAGTCATTTATACCCTTGTTTGACTTTTTATATGATGTTTATAAAGGAATCTTTCTGTCGTTTTCCAAACAAGGTCCTTTATAACCTTTTTGACAAAATTAAGGTAAGAATGTCTTTTTTTTAACTTATACGGCGGGTGTGGCTATTTTCTGCCATTATAACATCATCGAAGCTTCCCTTACAATATTATAAGCGTATTTTCATAATAAATTATTTCTTTCTAATTATATGACTCATAAATTATTTCAAAATAGAAAGAGATATTTCTCTAAAAAAGGTTTTGATTTCATTTATGTCAACATCCTTTGATGGATTTTAAGTTTATTTGAAGTTTATTTATTATGATACAAAACTTCTATATTGTATTGAAGGTTTTGTGATATGTTTGACTATGGATGTGCTATTTTTATACCATTCATGGTGTATGGTTAAAGTATTCACATTTCGTATGTGATTTTAATACGAATGTTTATGTTATATTTCAACCTTTTCATATGAGGAATGTATTGGACTTAGTAAGTGACGGGTGGAGCCGGATATAGCTTCTCAATGCATCGGTAGGTCTAATGAGACAACTAGACGTGGAATTGGCCAAGGCCTTTCCCAATTTGATATATGGTTTTGGCCGATGAATTAATGATTTTTAGACGTCTTGGCCAAGGCCTTGAAAAAATGTTTCAGAATGTCCGACATTATACATTACCTCATTATGAAAATAATATTGATGATTCATGTGGTAATTAGACTAGTAGAATAACCATGATTATGTTTTATTATGGCATTATTTACTCAGATCATATTCCTACCATAAAATTATTCATGTTTATTATTGGTAAAGGCATGTGGTTTCAATTATTCACCATGATTAATATTTATGTTATCTTCTGCTATATTGCTTACCCTTACTGAGCATTTGAGCTCACCCCTTTCTTATGTTTCATTTTCCCAGGATATGAAGAAGTTAGTTATGGGTGACTTGCAGGAATAATCTAGGAGGCTTGGATGTTTCTAATAGAATAAATTCATGTTTTATTTCTTTCCAAGTTGTAAAGTTTAACTTATGTATAAATATTGTTTCCAATACTACTAAACTAATCGGTATTTCGAGACTTGATCTTTTGTGATCATTCCAATATACATAATAATGCACCGACTCTCGGTAACTGTGGTTGGGGCGTTACAAATAAGAAATGAAATTATGGAAGACACATAAGAATATAAAATTATTTCTATAGTAGTAAAGGCATCATTGGAAAGGCTATTTTTGTAGTATGGGTTCACTCTCTATAACATATTGGTTATTATGGTTTACTTACATGACCATCTTATTAGTCAAGTATCGCACCCAAGACTATCTTAGTAGACAAAGACCATTATTGAAATTAGTTCACTCTCCGTTATACCCATGTCTATCTGATGAGATATAAATCATTACCCAATGCATTGGAGGAAGATATAGGTACCACCTATCACATAATGAAAACCACACATATGTGTTCCACATGAACATAAATCATATCATAACCCATGGAATGAAATGGGTTTCATAAACATCATTCAATCATAACATAAACTATCAAAAATAAATGAGTTTCATCATAAACATAAACCAACCATAGGAATATTAGGGATGGTATATTTGAAAAATATCCTCCATAATGCATAAGCATCATCAAATAATTTTATCTTAGTAGTAAAATAATTTTGAGAGATCACTTGAAAGTAATTCTTGAGTAAAATATCATTTATTCTTTGAAAACATTTTCTATTCATAAATTCCATGAAATTTTAAATGAACACATTTTATTTGAATATAAATAGTAACATGGTTAAGGTATCTTCAAATAATTAAGACTTCATGAATTAATAAGACTATATTCATGTTTTATAAGTTAAAAAAATATTCCTTCCTTATATTTTTGTCTGTAATGTCACAAAGATCATTGTTTAGAAAATGAAAAAAATATTCTTCTCAAACTGTTTATTCAAAAGTAAAATATGGGTAAAAATATCATTAAATACTCATAGAATAATATTAAAAAAATTAGAAAAGTTTTAGAAAATGTTATTTGGAAGATCAATATCCAAAAATCGTGATTTAAAATGAAACAATCCCGATTATTGATGACAATGTGAAATAATCACATATCACATTATAATTAGTAGAATTGTTTTCCCCCATGAAAGAAAGAAATTTCTATGGATGTGAAAATAACATAATATTCATAATAATACAAATAAAAATAATTCATTGGTGGTTTATGTGAGGGTTTTTTTCATGGAACCCTCAATCAATAATTTTATCCCCAAGAGGAATGCAATATAGTGGTCCCTGGATTGTCTCTCAAGGAGGTTTCAATTTGAGTTGAAAAACATTCACTTTTGTTTTGTATCTTTTCATAAGAAGATACATTTGGGGATTTGATTAAAAATTATAAAACAAAATATAATTATAATATAAAGTGAAAAAAGTTTAAGAACAAGACAAAAAGTGTCCCACTCTTACAGGCGTTGGTGGAGATGAAATGATTTTGCTGACCTTTTCCTTTCATGGAGATTTGGATTTATAATTGGTCACCTACCCATTTTAGTACATTGGTTTTTGGTTAAAGTTGTAATTTTTTTACCTGTAATTGATTTAATTCATTTGGTTTTGATTATTGATATTGGTGTGATGATTTATACATGAGAATTGTTTATCGTTATTTATCATTAGTGAAATCATTCTAAAAGTGTAATGTTGATACCCAGTCACTAGTTTCCAACCCGTGGGGATCCAGAACTCCCTTCAAAACATGCCACATGTCGGGTCATGTGTTGGGTCAGATGGACCACTAATCGGTTCATGAAAAAATGGTATCAGAGAAGGTTTCAGTTTTCTCCCTTTATATGGGTCATTATATTTAGGGATGATAGGATATATATGAGATTCGACTGTTAGAGCTTGATATTTTTATTTTTAGTGGGTTTTCTAGCTAGTATACCTCATTTCAGTCCTTGAGTCACTATGGGATGTTGGGATTTGGTTTGGCATCTCATCGGGGTGAGATGTATAGTTTGTATAGACTGCATGGACACTAGGTGGGGGTGAATTGGTTTGTATTGATAATGTGATGGATGTGGATTTTTTTTTTATTTTGAAATATTTTGGAATTTTTCGTGGTTACTAAAAATTTTCAGAATGGTGTATTTATGGGTTTTCACTTATCATTGTTGCTTGATGTAGTAAGATGAATCCCCAAATACTTCTGTTGAAACTACAATATGAGGACAAAGGGAGTTATCCCTCACTATTTGATCAGATACAAGTGGAATATATGGTTCATGTTGTCCATTCTTTGTATACGAGAGAGATATATAGTGATTCCTAGGTTAGGGAAGCCGAACCAGGTCTTAGAAAGGACAAGGCTTAGAAGTTCCTCAAGAACAAGCCTTCAACCTTCTAGTGTGGCACAGATGCCCCAAAAGAATAGGATTTTCTTGGAAATATTGGAAGGATATTCAGGTTCCTTGATACTCCTGAGGCAATAAATGTAATTTTTTATTCATTCTTATTGGAATTTCCCAGTCTAAGATGATGATACTCAGTGGTAATGTCTTGGAAGCATGAGCAAATGGGTTGGAAAGACTATATAGTCATTTTCAATGAGTAGTATTGTACTAAGAACTTGGTATTTTCCAAGACCCAGGAGATTCTGGATATACATAATGGGGATCAAACTATGTTGGAGTATTCCAAACATTTTATTGAGTTGGTTCGGTTGATTCCTGAGGTAGTTTCCAATAAGCAACTGACAGTTCAATGATTTGAAATGGGGTTACGACCAGATATCTGATCTCATGTCTTCTTATTTAAAATGAATATGTATGATTAGGTGGATAATCATGATTTTATGGTGGAGATTGATCATATTGGGATTTATGTATTTTTTGGGGCAGTTTCAGCAGTGGGACATGGCAGTGGTAGTTCTTCTGAGAATATGAGTAAGTGAGAAAGTAAAAGAAGTGGGGACATGATGGTTCTGAACATCATTCATGATGATCTTCTTCTATGGATCTAGATGCTAGATCATTCATGTTCTATCAGTGTGGGAAGCCTTGTCATGTGTGGTTAGCATGTACATTGTGACCTAAACTATTCCATCAGTGTGGATATATGGTGAACATGTAGTGGGTTTTTAGAGCCACACGCCCATACCAGGGTGGTTCATCTATTTCAGCCTCCATAGTGACGCCAGCCCAATTTAAGACATCCAGGATGGTGGGTTCCCAATTTGGTGTTCATAATGGTAGGGTAGATCTTATTCTAGATAGTGTAGTATTAGGGAAGAGTCATAGTTCAGTGGTCTCTCTCTGGCTTGGGCAGAGACGAGACACCTTCATTTTCTGAATCAGGCACTAGAAGAATATGATGTAGGACACATGAAAGTTCTATGTATGGTTATTATTAAATTATCAATAATTATTTCCTTGGGTGATAAATGTGACTCTATTTCTTTTATTTCTTCCCCACTTGTTATTTTTTTGAAAATTTTAACTAAGCTCAAGTCATATGCGATAGGTATTGTGGTGTTACTTGGTAATAAGAAAGAGTAGGGTTTCAAGTGTCCCTCTTATGAACTCACTCTATAAGGTGTATATATGGAATTTTATTTTCATGTTTTTAAAATGGACCACTTCGACATGATCCTCAATATATATTGAATGGTGTGTTTCTAGGTTCTCATTGATTGTTATCGATGATGAGGGAGTTTTGTGGCACCTGATGGATGTACCCATGTTTCCCAGGTAGAATGGGAAACTCAATTAGGATGTGTGGGACCTCCACTTCTACTTTTGGGTAGTATTCCTTTCTAGATGTCATTTATCATGTTATAGGATGGTGATATAGGCATTGAAGGTGGATTAACTCATGTGGTGGATGAGTTCCCATGGATGATTATAGATGATCTATTAGGTTTGCATCTTGGTAAGGATGTAAAGTTAAACATTGATTTAGCACCTGGGAAATAAAAAATATCTCTTACCTCCTACCATATTTACCCCATCAATTTGAGGTAATTAAATATATAACTGGATGTTTTAACATATAAAGGATTCATTCAGCTGTGTATCTCATCTTTGGCCAACCCAATTCTATTTAGGAAAAAGGGGTGATTGATCTCTCTGGTTATGAATAAATTAATGAAATATGAATAAGTTGTTAATAAATAAAATACCAATTTACTTGTATTGATTACCTATTTGATCAACATAAGGGGTTTAATTGGTTTTCCAAGATTCATTAGCATTATGGGCATCGCTATGTTGGAGTCCGAGTGGTGGGTGTTCTAAAAATAGCATTCTGAAATAAGAATGACCACTTTGAGTATATGGTCATTATTTTTTGGGTTGATGAATTCTATAGAGGTAATTATAGAAATTATGAACTAGTTTTCCACCAATACCACTACTCTTTCATCATTGTGTTTGTGGATGACATCTGGGTCTACTTTAGTACCAAATAGGAGGATGAATGGCAATTGAGGACTGTGCAAGGGACCCTTTGGTATCATCTTATCTATGAAAATATCTCCATGTTTACCTTCTCGATATGGGAGGTGATGTTTTTGGGTTATGTGATCTTAGAATGTGGGGATTCGGTTGACCCTGAGAAGATCATCTCTATGATTTCATTGGAGCAGTTGAAGAACATTTTCGAGATTATGAGTTTTTTTCCTAGAGGGACATTATAGGTAGTTTGTTAGATATTTACCTCATATTACTTCACCCAAGATGGTTCTTACATGGAATGGGGTAAATTTTGAATGGATACCAGAGCTCCATAAGTCTTTTGGTTATCTTAAGATGCGGTTGACCATGACCATTGTTTTGATCTTGTCAGAATCTAGAAAGGGATATGTGGTCTACTGTGATGCCTCGTGTTTGGTTCTTGGTTGTGTGCTGATGTAGGAGGAACATATGGTGGTGTATGGATCTCTCCAACTCTAACCGGATGAAAAGAGATACCAAAACCATGAATTGGAATTAGCAGATGTGATTCATTCCATGAACATGTTGCATCATTATCTTTTTAGGGATAGGTTTGTTGTAAATTTTGATTATAAGATCTTGACCAATATATTCTCCCATAAATATATGAATCTGTGGAAATGTCACTGGATCCTGTACCCTTAGGAGTTTTATTTTTATATCATCTACATCCTAGGTAAAGGTAATGTGGTAGAAGATTACTTAAGTAGGAAAGTGTCACTACAAGTGTTGAAATAGTCCAGTGATGAGTGGAATTTGATAGGAATTTTTTCTTAGAAGCATCTAGAGACCAAAGAGAATAGTGGAGGGGTGTTCTTGGCCAATTTTCATCTAAAACCTTCCCTTAGGGAGTTACTTTTTTAAGATAATATAAGTGATGATATGTGAAATCATTATATGAAATTCCTAAATAGTGGGGAGGCACCTTGTGACTGATCATTTTCATCAGATAATGTTCTCTATTTCAAGGGTTTCTTCATGGTGGATTTTTTTTGTAGATGGTAGTGATGCAGGATAGACACCCATCTTAGTGGTCCATCCATTTTAGGACCACCAAGATGTTTTATGATGCGTGTTGTCAGTTCGGTGGCTAGCTATGAGGTGAGATATGGATAACATTGTATCTAGATGTTATGCATGTTAGCAGGTTAAAGCAAGGAATGATAGGCCCTATATTTTTCTTCATACCTTACCCATTCCTACCTAAAATTGGGATGAGGTTTCCATGGTCATCAATATTAGATCAAATCATCTCATTTTATTACGACTAGGGTTAAACCATAGAAGATTCATTATGATGGTTGTTTATCTAAGAGATAATGGGATTATATGGTCTATCTTTAGCTATTATTTCAGTCAGGGACACCAGTTTTACCTCATGGTTCTTAGAAGTCCTTTAAAAGGAAATAGGGTCACATGTCAAGGTGAGTATGACATACCATCCTTAAATGGATGGTCATATGGAGTGATTGAATCAGATATTTGAATACTTTCTCTAGGCCAGTGAGCTAGATTTTGAAGGATCCTGGGATAATCATTCGGGGATGGTAATGTTTTCATATAACAATAGTTATCAATCCTCAATACGAATGGATCTCTTTGAGGTTCTTTACAGTTGAACATATCAGTCACCACTATATTGGACTAAGGTAGGTGAAAACTCATTATTGGGATCAATCCTTATGTAGAAGACATCTGATAAAGTCATGTTTATCATATAGAAACCAAGGATTTTCATACACGGATATTACATCATTTTTTCTGCATACAAAAACACATTCCCAAAGGCCATATTAGTTTAGTGCATTTGGAAACATGGAAAGCAAACATCTAGTATAGTAAAATATCTTTAATGTTTCCAAAAAATATCCCCTCCATAGTACCCCTAGTTGAAACCTTTCTTTATAAAATAAGGAAATGAAAACATAAGAAAATGGTGACCTCAAATTTTCAGTAAGGGTAAACAAGGGAGATAAATAAGTATAACCATGAACAAAAGTGTATGTGAACATGAACATAACATTAGAAGATCATACCATACATATCTAAGATTAAAAACATGAGTCATGGCATAAATAATGGTAGATAATAAGAAATGAATCATAAAAAAATAAAGAGAATATGCTATGAAATCATAACATAATAATATTGTAACACCCCAAGCTTCCACGATATGCTTCTCTTTGAATAATACAATAGCGTGTGTTGTACGCAACTTCGAGTTCTAACACACCACAACCAATCAAACTAGCCGTTATGAATAGTAATACCCACTTTTTGAAATTTTATTTTTCAAAATGGACTTTATTTTTGGATTCGGAATATTGAAATTAGCTTAGGTTGAATTTTTGGTATTTTTCTGAAAACTTTTAATTTTTGATGAATAGTGAAAAACACTGAGTTAAAGTTTAAAACAAATTTTCTTTTAAATAATTATTTATTTTATTGAAATTTATTTTAGGTCAAAATAGATACATAATACCTATATAATTTCAATGTAATTCATTGTAGTCAGTTTATAATAATTCTAGATATATAAAAAGTTTATCGAACTTTTTACCGTCTTTTACCCACCTCCTAGGAGCATTTGCAAATTTACATAAAACATAATTTTACCGCTTCTGTGAGTTGAATTTCAAAAATCCATGAGACATGGTTGATATAAGTAAGTAAAATGTGGTTCAATAAGATGAAAATAATTTTTGGTGAATAATAACTTTTTTACTTTTATTTACCACGGTTAAAAGTAAATAGGGTAATTAAGGGTAAAAATGATATTATTATTACCCTAACACATGTACTAATTATATTGGATAATTTTAATTCGACCAAAAATAACTTTAGTAATAAAATATGATCCTTTATGTCCACTTGGATTAGATTAGGACATTTATTATTATTCTATTTAAAAAAGAGTTAAAAGAGTTAAAATCAAAGTTTAATAACTATTTTTTTTAATATAGAGTTATACATAAGATAAATTAGACTATAAATATTCATTATAAATATAAAAATATTTCCTACACAATGGTATTTTATTTATAATTTTTAGACATTAAATAATTAAATTTATTTATGACACAATGATGATGCAGTAATTACCGTATTAATGAAATATTAAGATAATTGATATTATAAATATCCAAATAAATTTAATTTGAGACTTTTTATGAATTAAAATAATTTTCTAGGTTAATATGACAGGTTAGGGTTGGTTAGATTCATTTTTTTCTAAAAAATAATGTTGTTATGAATTTAGAAAAAACAAAATACCAAATAGTGTCAAAATTGACATAAAAGAGTTTTTTAAAAAAATATTATATTATTAATTGATATTATATTCTTCAAAATATAATGTTCTTATAAAACTTATATTATGATAGGTGTATCATTAATTAACCACTTGGGGTTCTCTTGGAAGTATATAGTAAGTTTATTAACCATATGATATAAAAAAACAAAGAGACATGATAAATCTCAAACTATTTAACTAAGAGTTAAATCTAAAAGATAAGGTTAATATAGTGACCCAAACCTATCTAAAACCTATTGGTTGAGTGGTTTACTACCCATTACAACATTATCCTTTAAATAATTCATTTTTGAGCCATTATAAACAGAAAATTATTTTATTATAAAATAATATTTCTAGCTTTTCCTAAGGTGCCCCTCCCCACTCTTAAAAATAGGTACTTCGCCTTCTCTCTAATTAACACTTTCAAAACCATTTGGATCATCCAAAACCTACCCAAATATCCTCTAAAATATCCTCAATTCATCCTAGAAGCATTAATTTAGTCATAAAGCCAACCCAAGGATCCATTTTGATCAAATCAAAAGGAAGAACCTGAAGAAGAGGTAAATATTTCATCACCTCTTTCAAGTTCCTTTCTTCTTCCACTTCCTCTTTCTTTGTTGTTTCCATTCTAAAATAATAACTCCAATATATTCTATATAATGTGATGTTATTATAAATATGGAACAACCAAATTCATTATTCTATCCATCCCTTGAATGACATGTCACTATACGTGGGTACGTATGACTTACCGTCTCTACATCGTGGTATAATTGTTATTCAATAAATTATTATTTGGATTGGTATAATAATGATGTGTAATTCATGTAAATAATAAATATAAAATGATAATGATTATTTATATATGATATACCATCCAATTATATATTATTTTAATATCAAAAGAATAATATTGTCGCTTGTGCGTACGTATGAATTACCGTCTCACGAACGCGATGAGATTCATTCCCCATCGTATCCATTCAAGAATAATTTTCATTTGATTATTAAAAATAATATTTAAAGACTTGATATCATTCTGGATATGAATAATATACATCCCATACATAACAAATATGACTCACATAACAAATAATATAAAGTAAAACGAATCCGTTAACACCCAAAACGATGATAATACGAAGATATTATTAATAAAGCAATGTTAAAAGATCATATATGATATCATATTAATGTATATGATTCTTTTATAATTTAATAAAAATTATTTCACCATTATACATGAGGTTAACCTACCCTTGACCAAGGAAAAGTACAAGGTAAATGTTAATTTCACAATCTCTTTATTATCCGAGGTTGTTTTTACATAAGTATCTACTGGGACCTCTTTATCATCCACATCCATATTTCTTAAAAATGTATTTCAAAACATTATTACTATTTTATAAACTATGGGTTAAATTCATTTATACCCTTTTTTTACTTTTTATAAGATGTTTATAAAGTAATCTTTCCGTCGTTTTCCAAACTAGGTCCTTTATAACCTTTTCGACAAAATTAAGGTAAGAATGTCTTTTTTTTAACTTATACGGTGGGTGTGTCTATTTCCCACTGTTATAACATCGTTGAAGCTTCCCTTACAAGCTTATAAGAATATTTTCAAAGTAAATGTTTTCTTTATAATTATGTGACTCTTAAATTATTTCAAAATAGAAAGAGATATTTCTATAAAAAAGGTTTTGATTTCATCTATGTCAACATCCTTTGACAGATTGTAAGTTTATTTGAAGTTGATTTATTATGATAAAAAACTTCCATATTGTATTGAAGGTTTTGTGATATGTTTGACTGTGGATGTGATATTTTTATACCATTCATGGTTTATGGTTAAAGTATTGACATTTCGTATGCCAGTTTTAATACGAATGTTTATGTTATATTTCAACCTTTTTATATGAGGAATGTATTGGACTTAGTAAGTGATGGGTGGAGCCCACTATAGCTCCTCGATGCATCGGTAGGTCTCATGAGACAACTAGATGTGGAATTAGACAAGGCCTTTCCCAATTTGATATATGGTTTTGGCCGAGGCCTTAATCATTTTTAGACGTCTTGGATGAGGCCTTGAAAAAATGTTTCAGAATGTCCAGCATTATACATTCCCTCATTATGAAAATAATATTGATGGTTCATGTGGTCATTAGACTAGTATAATACCCATGATTATGTTTTATTATGGCATTATTTACTCAGATCATATCCCTTCCATAAAAGTATTCATGTTTATTATTGGTAAAGGCACGTGGTTTCAATTATTTAGCATGCTTAATATTTATGTTATCTTCCGCTGTATTGCTTACCATTACTGAGCATTTGAGACCACCCCTTTCTTATATTTCATTTTACCAGGATATGAAGAAGTTAGTTATGAGTGAATTGCAGTCATAATCTAGGAGGCTTGGATGTTTCTAATGGAATAAATTCATGTTGTATTTCTTTTCAATTTGTAAATTTTAACTTATGTATTAATCTTGTTTCCAATACTACTAAACTAATCGGTCTTTCGAGACTTGGTCTTTTATGATCATGCCAATTATACATAATAATTCACCGAGTCTCGGTAACTGGGGTCAAGGTGTTACAGTTGGTATCAGAGGAAGTTTAGTACAAACCTTGGAAACTAGATTTAGATAAACTCTGATTTGAGCACATATCCCTAAGATAGACTTTTAGAATTAGTATAGAAGAACTTCCTATAATGTTGGTATTGTATATATTTTGTGATTTTTTCAAGCAATACATCACTTTCTGGTTGAGAGCAGGTAGAGGCGGCTCTGGCATAGATGTACCTAGGGGTAAAACAAGAAAATACCGCTTTGAGCTAGACTCGAACGGGAACTAGTGCACGACAACGGGCCTTGCTGCACTCTTTGTTATGACACTCCCGTGGGATATGCTTAGGATAATTATCATTTTCTTTACAAAATATTATGAAGGGTTTATGAGTATATACTTCCTCAAATAAAACATTTTTTATGATTATGGATTATATCCATAGACTGTTCAATTTGTGTTAAGTGTTTTACAAGTTTGGAATTATGTATTTAGATTTATAAACTAATCTAGTTTATGCCATTGTTTAGATATGGTGCCTAGTAGAAGGAATGGAAACCATATCAATGCATGCAATCCATGTAGGGATTTCCCTCCATCCCAAGATAATTATAGTGGAGCTGGTGATGCAACTGGTGCTGATCATCTAATCACCATACTAGGACAACTCACTCAGGTTATGAATAATAACTTTACCCATATGGAGCACCCTAATCCGCAGAGTGGAGGATCAATGTTAGATCGATTAATGAGGAAACAACCACCAACATTCACTGGGAGTACAAATCCATTATTAGTTGAGCAATGGATAAATTCCTTAGAGAAAATATTCCACACCTTGGGGAGTAGTGAAAGGGAAAAAGTAGTCATGATAGTTTACCGCCTCACTGGAGATGCTGATCAATGGTGGTAATTGATTCAAAACACAAAGGAATATGATGAAGTATCAAATATAGAATGGATGGAGTTTAAAGAAATTTTCATAGAAAAATACTTTCCTCATGACCATCGAGCGGATATGGAAAGACAATTCCTGAGTCTAAGGCAAAAAGGAGGATGAGAATGTCGCAAAGTATGAAGCTAACTTTACAAGGTTAGTGAGGCATGCTGTAGATTATATAAATAACCCAAGAAGTAATATTGATCGTTTATTTTATGGGTTAAAACCATTTCCCCATCAAGAATTAGTATCACAATCCTTCTCATCATACAAAGATATTGTCTCATGTGCTATCAAGACAAAAAATTAATTCTCTAAGTCTTATGACTTTAAAGCAAAGAAAGAGAAGAAGAGATCTGCTGAACACTCTGGGAAAGGAAATAAGGAAACATGGAAGAAGGGAAGAATTGAATTTCCACCCTGTGATAATTTTGGAAGGAAGCACACTGGTGCCTGTCTAAAAGGAAAATTAGTATGCTACAAATGTGGATAGAAATTCCATCTCACTGGTGATTGTAAGGGAAAGAAAGACACTACCGATGTTCAATGCTATAATTGTAGGGAGATGGTACATTATGCAAATGAATTTCCTAAGCGTCAGGGAAACTTACCTTAGAAAAGGCCAAGGGTTCAAGGCCAAGCTTATGTGATTACTACTGCTGAGGTTGAAGCCCCAAAAGACGTGGTGGAGGGTAATTTAATGGTTTCCTCAAGTTTAGCCAATGCTTTATTTTATTTTGGATCATCGCATTGTTTCATATCTTCCCAGTTTGCTAAGAAAATTAGATATTTCCAATTTGATTTAACAAGGGAGTTTTCAGTCAAAACTCCTAAGGGAAGTATCATTGCTACAAAGTTTTGTGAATCAGTTCCCATTAGGGTATATAAATGTTCTTTATCTGTTGACCTCATCGTCATACCCATGATTGAATTTGATATAATCCTCAGTATGGATTGGCTTTCAGACCATGATGCAAAAATTTATTGTAAGAAGAAGGAGGTTACTATTTTTGATGATGATGATAAGGAACACCTTATCTTTAAAGCAGAATCGTCACCACCTAATTCTTATCAAGATCCACCCCCAGTAGCTCAACTAAATTCAATTATTGGGGATGAAGAGAATTAAATAACTATGTGTGGGGAAAAGAATGTTCAAATAGAGGATGTACCTATTGTGCAAGAGTATGTTTATTTATTTCCATAGGATTTACCTGGACATCCTCCAAAATGAGAAATTGAGTTTTCCATTGATTTAATTCTTGGATCAAGGACCATATCAAAGACCCCTTATAGAATGGACACCATGGAATTAGTGGAACTAAATAAACAACTAGAGGAATTGAGTAATAAGGTATTTATTTTCCCTAGTGTTTCTCCATTGGGAGCCCCTGTTCTTTTTGTTAAGAAGAAAGATGGATCTATGAGGTTGTGCATTGACTACAAGGAGATCAATGCTATAACAATAAAGAACAAGTATCCCCTACCTCACATTGATGATTTATTCAACCAACTTCATAGAGATCAATACTTTTTAAAGATTGAACTTCGATCTGGATATCATCAGTTGTGTGTGAAGAAGTAAGACATTCCAAAAACAACATTTCAAACCAGGTACAAGCATTACAAGTTTACAATAATGCCTTTTGGATTGACTAATGCACCCTTTGTCTTCATGGATCTAATGAATAGAGTTTTCAAGGAATATCTTGATGACTTTGTAGTGGTATTTATTGATGATATCTTGGTATACTCCAAAAGCTATGAAGATCATGAAAATCACTTGCGCATTATCCTGAAGACTCTTAGAAGACATGAATTATATGGGAAGTTTAGTAAGTGTGAATTCTGGATTCAGGAGATTTCTTTTCTTGGCCATATCATCTCTAAGGATGGAATCTCCATTTATTCTTATAAGACAAGATCGATCCATGAATGGCCAACACCGACAAGTATAACCGAGGTACGTAGTTTTATTGGTTTAGCAGGTTATTATCGATGTTTTGTTCAGAATTTTTCCCGATTGGCTAACCCATTAACTAAGCTCACATGAAAAGGGGTTAATTTTTTTTGAAAAAATAGTGTGAAGAATGTTTTGAAGAACTGAAGAGAATATTAGTCAATGCTCCTATATTGACTCTACCATCGGGGAATGATGGGTTTGTTATTTATAGTGATGCATTAAAGAAAGGACTTGGTTGTGTCCTTATGCAGAATGATAAGGTTATTGCCTATGCATCACGACAGCTAAAAATTCATGACCAAACTATCCTACTCATGATCTTGAGTTAGGATCTGTAATATTTTCTTTTAAGATATGAAGACATTATCTCTATGTTGAAAAATGTGAGATATATACTGATCACAAGAGTTTGAAGTATATTTTCTCATAGAAATAACTCAACATGAGGCAAAGACGATGGCTCGAACTACTCAAGGATTATGATTGCATGATACAATACCACTTGGGGAAGGAAAATAAGGTGGCAGATGCTTTGAGAAGAAAAGATCATGGAGTTTTTAACAAGATAAGAGTTGAAAGGGATCCTATTCTCATAGATCTAGTAAAGATGGATATGGGAATAGCCATGGAAGGTGGATCATAAATACTTTTTCAAATGGTTGCCAAACCATCTTTACTAGAAAGGATAAAAAGTTCTCAGGCTGATGATGAGTAGTTTCAAAAGAAGATTAAAGCTGTGAATAACGAGAGATTGAGTGACTTTGTATATGAAGATGGAATTGTGAAATTTGGGAAGAGACTTTGTGTTCCTGATATACCTGATCTAAAAAGAGAATTGTTGGATGATGCTCATAGCTCCAATTTCTCTATACACCCTGGGAGCACCAAAATGTATAGGGATTTGAGGGAACATTTTTGGTGGGACAACATGAAGTGGGAGATTGCTGATTTTGTGTCAAGATGTATGGTTTTCCAATAAGTGAAAGCTGGAAGGCAACAGCCTAGAGGAGACTTTCAACCTCTTCCAATACCTGAGTGGAAATGGGATAATATCATGATGGACTTTGTCATGGGACTACCAAAGACTCCGAGAAGGAACGATGGAATATGAGTCATTGTTGATCGTCTTACCAAGTCATCACAATTTATTGATATAAGAGAAGATTTACCACTTGAACGTCTAGAAAGACTATATATCAATGAAGTTGTGAGACTTCATGGAGTTCCCCTATCGATTGTTTCTGATCGTGATCCATGTTTTACATCAAGATTCTGGAAAAGTCTTCAGAAATCCCTGGATATTGAAATTCATTTGAGCACTGCCTACCACCCCCAAACTTATGGACAATCAGAACAGACTATTCAAACCTTAGAAGACATGTTGAGATCATGGTCACTTGACTTTCAAAGTATGTGGGATCAATATTTACCACTGGTAGAATTTTCCTATAACAATATCTTCCATTCAAGTATTCAGATGGCACCATATGAAGAGTTATATGAAAAAAGATGTCACACACCAACCTATTGGGATGATATTGGTGAAAGAAAACTCGTAGGCCCAGAACTAGTGGAGGAAATGATGGAAAAGGTGAAGGTAATGAAAAACCACATCAAAGTAGCTCAAAGTAGGCAGAAGAGCTATGCTGATAACCAAAGGAAGGATTTGGAATTTCACATAGTAGATCATGTTTTCTTGAAGGTATCTCCATGGAAGGGTGTTATACATTTCGGTAAGAATGGAAAATTGAGTCTGAGGCACATCAGACCTTTCGAAATTCTAGAACGAATAGGGGCTGTAGCTTACCGTTTGGGAATGCCGCCAAGTCTCTCCAAAGTTCATGATGTGTTCCATGTATCACTATTGAGAAAATACATGCCTGACCCAATGCATGTACTCACCTATGAGGAATTAGAACTGGAACCCGATTAGTCTTATTGCGAAGATCATTTCAAGGTTCTTGATACAAGGGAACAAGTGCTGAGAAACTGGATGACTCGTTTGGTAAAATTTCTATGGAGAAACCATAAGATGGAAGAGGCAACGTGGGAACCCTAGGAACTTATGATGAAGAACCACCCGAGTGTTTTTATGCAGTAATATTCTAGAAATTTCAAGGACAAAATTATTTGAAGGAGGGGAGAATGTAACACCCAAAACTTCCACAGTATGCTTCTCTTTGAATAATACAATATCATGTGTTGTATGCAACTTTGAGTTCTAACACACCAAAACCAATCAAACTAACCATTATGAAAAGTAATAACCACTTTTTGAAATTTTATAAATTTTATCTTTCAAAATGGACTTCATTTTTGGATTCAGAATATCGAAATTATATTAGGGTGATTTTTTAGTATTTTTCTGAAAACTTTCATTTTTTGATGAATAGTGAAAACACTAAGTTATAATTTAAAACAGAATTTTTATTTAAATAATTATTTATTTTATTTAAATTTATTTTAGGTCAAAATTGATACATAATACCTATATAAATTCAATGTAATTCATTGGAGTCAGTTTATAATAATTTTAGATATATAAAAATTTTATTGAACTTTTTACCGTCTTTTACCCACCTCATAGGAGCATTTCCAAATTTACATAAAACTTAATTTTACCACTTTTGTGAGTTTAATTTAAAAAATCTAAGATACACGGTTGATATCAGTAAGTAAAATGTGGTTCAATAAGATGAAAATAATTTTTGGTGAATAGTAACTTTTTTACATTTATTTACCACGGTTAAAAGTAAATAGGGTAATTAAGGGTAAAAATGATATTATTATTACCCCAACACATGTAATAATTCTATTGGATAAGTGCAATTCAACCAAAAATAACCTTAGGAATAAAATATGATCCTTTAGTTCCACTTGGATTAGATTAGGACATTTATTATTATTTTATTTAAAGAAGAGTTAAAAGAGTTAAAATCAATGTTTAATAACTAAAACATTTTTAATATAGGGTTATACCTAAGATAAATTCGACTATAAATATTAATTAGAAATATAAAAATATTTCATACATAATGGTATTTTATTTATAATTTTTATACATTAAATAATTCAATTTATTTATGACACAATGATGATGCAGTAATTACCGTATTAATGAAATATTAAAATAATTGATATTATAAATATCCAAATAAATGTAATTTGAGACTTTTTTATGAATTAAACTAATTTTATATGTTAATATGACATTTTAGGGTTGGTTATATGAATTTATTTCGAAGTAATAATGCTGTTATGAATTTAGAAAAAACAAAATACCAAATAGTGTCAAAATTGACATAAAAGAGTTTTTAAAACAAATATTATATTATTAATTGATATTCTATTCCTAATAATATAGGGTTCAGAAAAAAGACTTATATGATGATAGGTGTATTATTTATGAACCACTTGGGGTTCTATTGGAAGTATATAGTAAGTTTATTAACCATATGATATAAAAATACAAAGAGACATGGTAAATGTCAAACTATTTAACTAAGAGTTAAATATAAAATATAAGGTTAATATAGTGACCCAAACCTGTCTAAAACCTATTGGTTGAGTGGTTTTCTACCCATACCCACATTATCCTTTAAATAATTCATTTTGGAGCCATTATAAACAGAAAATGAATTTATTATAAAATATTATTTCTAACTTTTCCTAAGGTGCCCTCACCCCTCTTATAAAAGGGCATCTCCCCTTCTCTATAATTCACACCTAAAAAGCCATTTGGATCGTCCAAAACCTGACCACATATTTTCTCAAATATCCTCCCTTCATCCTAGAGGCCTTTCTTTATTCAGAAAGCCAACCTAAGGATCCCTTTTGATCAAATCAAAAGGAAGAACCTGAAGAAGAGGTAAATATTTCATCACCTCTTTCAAGTTCCTTTCTTCTTCCACTTCCTCTTTATTTGTTTTTTCCATTTTAAAATAATAACTCCAGTATCCTCTATATAATATGATGTTATTATAAATATGGTACATCCAAATTCATTATTCTATCCTTCCCTTGAATGACATGTCACCATACGTGCGTACGTACGGCTTACCGTCTCCACATCGTGGTGTAATTGTTATTCAATATATTATTATTTGGATTGGTATAATAATGATGTTTAATTCATGTAAATAATAAATATAAAATTATAATGATTCTGTATATATGATATAACATCCAATTATATATTATTTTAATATCAAAAGAATGATATTGTCGCTCGTGCATACGTACGGATTATCGTCTCCACGAACGCGATGAGATTCATTCCCCATCATATCCATTCAAGACTAATTTTCATTTGATGATTAAAAATAATGTTTAAAGACTTGATATCATTCTGGATATGAATAATATACATCCCATCCATAACAAATATGACTCACATAATAAATAATATAAAGGAAAATGAATCCGTTAACACCCGAAACGACGATAATACCAAGATATTATTAACAAAGCAATGTTAAATGATCATATATGATATCATATTAGTGTATATTATTATTGTATAATTTAATAAGAATTATTTCACCATTATACAGGAGGTTAACCTACCCTCTACCAAGGAAAAGTACAAGGTAAGGGCTAATTTCACAATCTCTTTATTATCCGAGGTTGTTTTTACGTAAGTATCTACTGGGACCTCTTTATCATCCACATCCATGTTTCTTAAAAATGTATTTCAAAAAATTATAAATATTTTATAGAATATGGGTTAAAGTCATTTATACCCTTGTTTGACTTTTTATATGATGCTTATAAAGGAATCTTTCTGTCGTTTTCTAAACAAGGTCCTTTATAACCTTTTTGACAAAATTAAGGTAAGAATGTCTTTTTTTAACTTATACGGCGGGTGTGGCTATTTTCCACCGTTATAACATCATCGAAGCTTCCCTTAAAATATTATAAGAATATTTTCATAATAAATTATTTCTTTCTAATTATATGACTCATAAATTATTTCAAAATAGAAAGAGATATTTCTCTAAAAAAGGTTTTGATTTCATTTATGTCAACATCCTTTGATGGATTTTAAGTTTATTTGAAGTTTATTTATTATGATACAAAACTTCTATATTGTATTGAAGGTTTTGTGATATGTTTGACTGTGGATGTGCTATTTTTATACCATTCATGGTGTATGGTTAAAGTATTGACATTTCGTATGTGAGTTTTAATACGAATGTTTATGTTATATTTCAGCCTTTTCATATGAGGAATGTATTGGAATTAGTAAGTGATGGGTGGAGCCGGATATAGCTTCTCAATGCATCGGTAGGTCTAATGAGACAACTAGACGTGGAATTTTCCAAGGCCTTTCCCAATTTGATATATGGTTTTGGCCGATGAATTAATGATTTTTAGACGTCTTTGCCAAGGCCTTGAAAAAATGTTTCAGAATGTCCGACATTATACATTACCTCATTATGAAAATAATATTGATGGTTCATGTGGTAATTAAACTAGTAGAATAACCATGATTATGTTTTATTATGGCATTATTTACTCAGATCATATTCCTACTATAAAATTATTCATGTTTATTATTGGTAAAGGCATGTGGTTTCAATTATTCACCATGATTAATATTTATGTTATCTTCTGCTATATTGCTTACCCTTACTGAGCATTTGAGCTCACCCCTTTCTTATGTTTCATTTTCCCAGGATATGAAGAAGTTAGTTATGAGTGACTTGCAGGAATAATCTAGGAGGCTTGGATGTTTCTAATAGAATAAATTCATGTTTTATTTCTTTCCAAGTTGTAAAGTTTAACTTATGTTTAAATATTGTTTCCAATACTACTAAACTAATCGGTATTTCGAGACTTGATCTTTTGTGATCATTCCAATATACATAATAATGCACCGAATCTCGGTAACTGTGGTCGGGGCGTTACAAATAAGAAATGAAATTATGGAAGACACATAAGAATATAAAATTATTTCTATAGTAGTAAAGGCATCATTGGAAAGGCTATTTTTGTAGTATGGGTTCACTCTCTATAACATATTGGTTATTATGGTTTACTTCCATGACCATATTATTAGTCAAGTATCGCACCCAAGAATATCTTAGTAGACAAATTCCATTATTGAAATGAGTTCACTCTCCGTTATACCCATGTCTATCTGATGAGATATAAATCATTACCCAATGCATTAGAGTAAGATATAGGTACCACCTATCACATAATGAAAACCACACATATGTGTTCCACATGAACATAAATCATATCATAACCCATGGAATGAAATGGGTTTCATAAACATCATTCAATCATAACATAAACTATCGAAAATAAATGAGTTTCATCATAAACATAAACCAACCATAGGAATATTAGGGATGGTATATTTGAAAAATATCCTCCATAATGCATAAGAATCATCAAATAATTTTATCTTAGTAGTAAAATAATTTTGAGAGATCACTTGAAAGTAATTCTTGAGTAAAATATCATTTATTCTTTGAAAACATTTTCTATTCATAAATTCCATGAAATTTTCAATGAACACATTTTATTTGAATATAAATAGTAACATGGTTAAGGTATCTTCAAATAATTAAGACTTCATGAAGTAATAAGACTATATTCAATTTTTATAAGTTAAAAAAATATTCCTTCCTTATATTTTTGTCTGTAATGTCACAAAGATCATTATTTAGAAAATGAAAAAAATATTCTTCTCAAACTGTTTATTCAAAAGTAAAATATGGGTAAAAATATCATTAAATACTCATAGAATAATATTAAAAAAATTAAAAAAGTTTTAGAAAATGTTATTTGGAAGATCAATATCCAAAAATCGCGATTTAAAATGAAACAATCCCGATTATTGATGACAATGTGAAATAATCACATATCACTTTATAATTAATAGAATTGTTTTCCCCCATGAAAGAAATAAATTTATATGGATGTGAAAATAACATAATATTCATAATAATACACATAAAAATAATTCATTGGTGGTTTATGTGAGGGTTTTTTTCATGGAACCCTCAATCAATAATTTTATCCCCAAGAGGAATGCAATATAGTGGTCCCTGGATTGTCTCTCAAGGAGGTTTCAATTTGAGTTGAAAAACATTCACTTTTGTTTTGTATCTTTTCATAAGAAGATACATTTGGGGATTTGATTAAAAATTATAAAACAAAATATAATTATAATATAAAGTGAAAAAAGTTTAAGAACAAGACAAAAAATTGACAGGAAATAAAACGGGTTTGAAATCTAGGTTAAAATCATGGTTACATACAACCTTTAACCTCTCTAACACTACCCTATTCCTTGTTTAAAATTATTTCCCAATTGAATATATCAATGACTACCCAAATACCACTAGATAAACACATTATTTTTTCAATAATATCATATCAAAATCTCAATATGATTATTTACCCTCATATATCAGTGATTCAATTACTTGAAGATCTCCAAGTAATCAAACCTAATCGAAGTCACTATGCTCAATGACAAGACCTCACCGAAAAATTTAAATAGTGAAATCAACTATTTTACATCATAGATTAGGAAACAATCCAAAAAAACAAGTTGAAAATATATTCAAAAAAGAAAAAAATGCTATTATTCAAGAAATATAAGTTCAATAGAGTTTCAATAGTGATTACACATTAATATGAAAACTCTAAAGAGAGTGCCCATCAGTAGTCGTCATCGGCAACTGCTTGGTGATTAGCCTCACATCACTTGAGAAGCCCACATAATATCTATTATAGAAAGAGTGAAAATAATCTTCATCATATTCCCAATATCAACATTTCTTATTTCTATCTCAATCAAACTCCCCTTGAAATGAAAGAGGATATGGGAATACAAAGGGGAGGAGGGATGGAAAATTATACTGTTCAGATTCTGTCTGTATAAAGTTATCCTAAATTGAACCCCCTTCCTAGAAAAATCTACCTCCCTCCTCTTCTAAAGAGTTGTTAGAATATTAATCCTTTACCAATCCTAAAATTCTCAGAATCTTTGTACATGTGGTGGAAATGGTATGAATTAATTACTCAAGATATCTTATTATGCTTGAGGAGACTCTTCATCTTACACATGATTGAACCAATCACATTGCGTCATAATGATCACATTTACTATTGAAAATCATCATGAATGCGTTCATATGAGTCCTCTTGCATCTAAAATTATAATCAATAAATATTGACACATGTAGCCAGAGTTATAACCTTATGAATGCGGTGGGGTACACATTGTTGACCAAAACAACATTCCACAAAGAGTAATTTTTTTGGGCCTCTATATGGATGATTCAACACTTGGTCCAGTTGAAAAAGATGAATCCCATAGTCTAATTATGTCTTAAAAATAATCATTAAAATTGGAATAATATTGAAAAAGAGATGACCAAAAAAAACAAGCTAATAAAAACCTGTTAAAAATAAAGAATCAGGGAATTTTTACAATTTACCTCAAAATACAACAAAATTCCAAGAATGATGAAATTTAATATATAATGACACATTGATTAGGGTTAAATCATTGAAATTTAGATAAAATATATTGAAAATATCATCTCTATAAATTATACCACACTTAACACTTGAACTCGTGGACAAATGATCATCAAAATCAAATCAATGCATATTCAAAACACAAACCAATAAGGTTCACCAATTAATCACCATGAAACAAAAGATATCATGCCTCATCAAAAAGAAATATTTCATGTTCTAAATTATTATCCTTTAATCAATTTCCACTTATTTTCTTCTCCCATTCACTCAACACACTTACCTCACATAACTTTTCTCTCAACACACAAATATGGATTTCTAACAACATTTTTCTCATCAAAACTCATACAGTTGGATTGGAAAGTTTATACATCTACATTAGATGTGAACCAAAAAAAAATTGATTATCATGAATAATTTTCAAGGTTGTTCCATGGATTAAGGTTGGTAGGTTTCAACTGTGAATAATTCTGAGGCTGAATAAGGAGGTTTTGGTAATTTATAAAGAAAAAATGCATGATTCTATTTTTTACTCAAGTGTGGTCTCCTCATTACTCTACTATAAAGAAAATATGTATTGAGAATATCTGATAATCTCATTTCCATCCCATTCTGTCAATATTTCATCTGCAAAAGTAACATTTCTCTTCTCGGTTTTTTGAAAGCTCTATATAGGGCACGACTTTATTCCATTAAGATCTTCAGACATGCACAACTCCATTTCATTTGAGAGCTCCAAATAGGCACATCTCTCATAAAAATATTTTCTAGAAGCAGAAAAACATCTTCAATGTTTTAATCTCCACCCAAAGAAATACCAAATGAGATAGAAAACCACAAGTCATCTCCCATACCCTTAATTTCAACTAGATCATGAATTTTCAGTTCTAGAGCTAGTTGGAATGGAAAAATTGCATGTAATGTGGCTAAATTAACATGATGTATGATGTGGCCTTATTTTTACTCAGTTTGCCACATCTTTTTATTACATTTTATACAATTTATTTAATTAATTTAACACTTTTTAATAAATAAATGCACTTTTGTATTTTTATAAATAAATTTGTCAATTATTCACTTTTTATAACATTTTATGTAATTTTGGACCTTAAAATAATTGATTTATTCTTGACGTGTTTTTAATATAACTAATTTTTAATTTGTTTAGTTAAATCCTTATTTGTTTATTTTATTTAACTTATCATTATTATCAATCATTGAGTTTGCTAATTAATTTACTTTTTATTTTAAAGTTATATGCAACTTAGCTTGGCTTGCCAGACTACCGGTAGCTTAGCTACCGATAGCAGGTTATCGGTGACTCTGCCTCTATCGGTGACCCTTGTCTCTATCGGTGACCCTTGTCACCGATACTCTTTGCCTATCGGTAGCTCTCTCGTAAGTCTGTCGGTAACTTTTAATTTAAACTACCGGTGGGTCTTTAAATGGTGAGTATTTAGTTAGTTTAAATTAGTTCTGTTTTCTTTCTTTTTAATAAGTTATTCTTATTTTAAATATTTATATAATCGTTATAATTCTAATTAATTAACTTAGACTTTGTTTTTATAATTAGTCTTTTATTTTAGTTACATTAGAATAGGGTTGAAAAGTTATTTTATGTGTTTTGTCATCCTGCAAATTAGTTAAGTAAATATTTAGTGTTTTAAGTTAAATTAAGTTGTTCGCCCTTAATTTTATTAGTTCAATTAGTTAATTAATTAATTAATTAAGAGTTTTAAAACATTAATTATATTATTTTATATATACAGATTGGGTTTTAATTCATTTTTATTTTTTTTAGTCTATCGGTAAGGTATACCAGCACTTGCGGTCACCGATGTTTTTTATTTTTATTTGTTGCCATCCTTTAATTAATTTATATAGTTAATTTAATTTAAGTCTTTTATTAGTTTAGTTTAAAATTTTATTTTGTGTACAATTTTAGTGTTTCTAATTAATTATTTTAATGTGTTTAAGGTTGAATAATAATTTTGTTATGAATTAATGGTATTAATCATTACATTAATTAATTATTTCAAGTCTTTTCATTTAATTTATTTTAGTTTTAATTCTATTTTATTTCAGCAATCTATTATTTTATGTACTTATGGTGGACTTTTATTTATTTATTTATTTATTTTTTCTATCGGTAGCTTCAGCTACCGATGCGTTTTATTTTTCTCACCGATAAATATTTTTTTTTTCTTCTATCGGTAGCTTCAGCTACCGATAACCCTCATACACCCCCAGATACTGATATCCTCTGCTTCTATCGGTAGCTCGCGCACCTCACTGCCTAACCCCACCGTCAGTCCCTTCATTACCGCACCACATCACCATTACTTTTTTATTTCCTCACAAATACACCCTACCCTTTTTCCTCACCCCTTACCGGTAGCTATCACTTTACCTCACTGATGCATCTCTCCCTCATTTCCTCACCGATACAGCCCCGCTCAACCTCACCGATGTGTTTTCCCTAAGACCGGCCTCCTTCATCCCCTATTTTTCCCCTTGTCGCCGCTGATGCTTGGACTCAAGATGTTCAGATCTGAAATTCGGACTCTTCCTGCAGCCACCGAGCTTTGCAGGGCCACGCCTTCTCACTGGTGCTCCGAAGCAAGAAACCTTTCCGCCTCAAATTTCCTGAACTCGAGCTTTGCCGCACCTGGTTTTACCGCGCTGCCATGGGGGAGTAAGAGGAGTCCGCCGGGTTCAGGAGGAAGAGACCTAACCCGCTGGTGGCTACTGGTGTCCGCCTCCGCAAGGAGCCGTAACCTTTGTCACCGTAAGAAGGAGGACTGTTGTCGCCGCTTTGAAGGAAGGGAGCCGCACCACCAGTACTGGAGAAGTTGATCTTACTTGGTTTTCACTGAAAATTTCCTTGCCGCTGCGCCCTGAAGGAACCGAGGTGTGCTGGGGTTCTTGCCGCACTACTTTGCTGAAGCAGGGGGGTCGCCGCAGTGTTGCTGAAGACTGAAGCCAAGACGCCGAGTGTGTCCGCTGCTGGAGGAGGTTTTTCCGATGGCAGGAGGGGGTCGAGTTGGTGCTGATGGAAGCTACGGAGCAGCGCCGGTACTGCTGTAGCTAGATGTTAATGTGCTGGACTGGAGGAGTCCGCTGCTCTGAAGTTGAGCTGAAGAGGAGACCTGCACAGGCCGCCGGTTGCAGGGGAGGACGCGTCAAGCCGCTGCTGGAAGTACGCTGCCGAGCATGGAGCCGCGCTGCAAGAGGGTTGCGCCGTGGAGATATGGGGGAGGAAGAAGGAGATGAAAAATAATAATAATAATAAGTATAAATAAATAATAACAAAAGTATTATAAAACAAAAAGAAAAAAAAAGTAAAGTAAAAAGAGAAAGAAGAAAAGCAAAAAGGTAAAGTGTAAGTTAAGTTAAATTAAAGATAACTTTTTAATAAAGTTAAAGTGAGTTTAACTTTTCATAAAAGTTAAATTATTAAGTCAAATAAATATAAAATAATTTATAAAAGATATTAATTTAAAATAATTATAATATTAACAAATTAATAAATCATTAATTAAAATATAAAAACTAAATTAATAATAATTAGTGATAATTTAATAGTTTACTATTAATAGTGTGAATTTATAATTAAAAATAATTATAAAGAAATTATAAAACATACTTATTAATTTAAAAATACTTAAAACTTAAGCAAAAATTTTAATTACTAAATTAAAATTAACTAATTAATTAATTAATCTAATGATTTAATTTATTTTATAGTAATAATTAAATTATTAATTCAATCTAAAATATTTTCTTAATTAATTATTTATTTATGCTCTTAATTTTTAATAACTAGTTTAAAAAATGGACGAAATTAATAACATAATATTTATTTTTATTAACCTAATTAAGTTAATATCTTTTTAATTAAATTATGTTCTCGCCATAGTAATTTTTAGTGGATAATTGTACAAATATTTTAAAATTTAATAATTATCAATTAACTCTAAGTAACTTTTAATGAGTAATTTGATATTTAACTCTAAAAATAACTATTTATCTTTCTTTGGGTATTTATTTATTTACGCTTCTGTTCTAACTTCGCAGGTTCATTCTAGAGATGGGAAAACGTCCAGATACATACAACTAACTTTACCGAAGTTAGTTACGTGAGAAAAGATTGCGCGACGTGCCGGTCGCGAAAAAACGCACATTTTGCGGTGTGTGGGTAAAGAACTTTTGAAGTCGGTGGAGATTGGGCGGTGATGTGCAGCAGATGACAGATGGTAGTTAAAGAAGAGCAGCAGCAGAATTTTGGGGACTCTCATTCGACATTCCACGACAACACCAATTCGAGAGCGGAGACTCCCGGGAGCAGCACTGGAAACGAGCAGGAGACCAAGGAGCCCGAGTTCAGAGCATTACTTGGGGAGTACATCTCCCCTCTGTCCTTATTTTTTTGTACTTTGTTCTTGGTTGTTTTACACTTCTTGAATCAATATGATCATAGATTGAACTTTCTAAACTCGGGAGTTTTAAAACCTTCTGGTTATGATTTTTAAATCTTCATATGCTTATCTTTTTACGAAATTAGAATCAGTTGGCGAGATTGATTCTATTTCTAATCTTTGATCGTTCACACTTCAATATTTTCAATTTCATTATTCAATTTCAACTGGCGAGGTTGTTTTTGAATGCATTTTTCAGAACTTAAATGTCATTAACATTGGAGATTTATGGTGAGTTTATTTCCAAAAGTTACCTTTTAAAACTACTTTGCAGTTTGGTTGAGTTTTGGTGTGGCGAACTCCAAGACTTAGTCATCTGCCTGTCGATTTTCCTGGCGAGGGAAATTCTTCAGATTTTCTTGAAGTGTGATTCGATTGTAAGCTGTGGAGAGAACATCCATTCGAACTAGTTGTTTAGAATTCCTGAGTACTTTGTTGATCTCGCTTCTTTGTCTTGCTGCTTTATACTAGTATACTGTATTACTCTTAATTTAACAGTACTTAGTATAACTTTAGTTTCTTTGTTAGAAAATCTAGTTTCCTCATCCTGTTTCTATATAATCAGTAAAATAAAAAAAATATAAAAAGTAAAAAGATGCATCCCTCACTACTGACAACAGTGAGGTTTTAGTTTTAAAACCTTAGAATTTTTCGTCTGCCTTCTCTGTGGTTCGACCCTGCACCACTGTGCTAGTGTAGGAGTAATAAATGTAATTTTGAGGGCCGTGACGACCTCTGACCGCTTCAAAATTTGGCGCCGTTGCCGGGGATCGAACCCGGGTCACCCGCGTGACAGGCGGGAATACTTACCACACAAAAAAAACACAAAAAAATTTGGCGCCGTTGCCGGGGAAGGCACGCACCGAGAGATTAGGGTTTAAAAAAAACACACAAAAAAAAACACACAAAAAAAAACACACAAAAAAAACACAAAAAAAAAACTGATTTAAAAAAAAACTACTTTGAACTGTATCTGCTACTTTTGTTGTTTTGAAAAGAAAAATCTGCTTCACAGAGAACTGTTGTGTGTTTAAGCTCATTAAATTTTGAATTAAAAATGGATGTTAAACAGAATTGGAATCAACCAGGACCTAACTGTGTTTGTTGTGGTGATTATGGACATACTGCTTGGCAGTGTGTCTATAACCAGCAACAACAAGATGTTTACACTGATGAAAATGAACAATGTGAGTTTAGTCCTATCACCCTAGCTAAAATTGAATTAATTGATTCCAAACTAGATGCTAGGGTGGAACAAATTAATAATTGGTTAAGTCAAACCCATGAGATTCAACTTAGAGATTCTCAAGAGCGAGATCAAAGAATGAAAAGAATAGAAACCATGCTCTTGGAATTGCAACAAAGGGTTAAAGAACAAGAAGTATTTGAAGAAAAGGTAAAAGAAAATGTTTACAAAAGATTTGAAAATCAAGTGGAAGAAGAAAGTGATAATGAAACTGGACAAGAACCCATTCACTTTGAAAAATATGACTCTGTTGAACTAAATCTGGAAATAACCAACTCTCTAAATAAAGAACACATCATTGAAAATCCAATAAATAACTTTAATGGAATCGAGTTGGACAATTTTGAAGATGAATTGAAACAGATTGAAAAAGATAGCCCAGTTCTTTTCATAATTCCTACACTTGAGAAAAATCATTGTTTTAGAAGCTTTGCGAATGAAGTCACTCGGGTTGAAGATATACTTGAAACTAGAAACTCGAATGTTAAAAACTCTTCACCCAATCTTTCTGAAATTCTGAACAATGAGCCTAAAATTGAAATTGGGAACACTTTGGAAGATAACCTTAAGCTGGATAACATAGAATCTAAATTTTTTGAACCTCAACTGAAAGCTTCACTTCCATGTTTTGAAACTGTAAACCCAATTAATTCTGAAATGATGTTTGATGATGAGAATGAGGGAATAATATTTGAAGAAAGACTAATTGATGAGTTTTCATCTCCGTATTCTCATAGTAACCACTTTTCTGAATCAGTGTGCAATGAAATGGAAATCAGTGTTGATCAACTTGAGGAGAATTGTCTTAACATGAACATTTTGGAAAGTGAATTTATTGAAACTGAATTGTACAATTCTTCTCCTGAAATTGAATTGCAACACTCAAATGACATGGTTTTAGAAAGTGAGCCTTTTGAACTTGAATATGAAAATGAGGTTGAACACACACTTGATCTAGGCAGAACTGATTTGATAGAAGTAATAGATGTTCAATGTGAGTTAACAGATGAGGATCTTTTGGAAGAGATTTATAACATTGTTAGAGATGAACCACTTAGTGATAAAATAAATTCTCTTTCTTGTTTTTCACTTCCATCCTCACCTGTGAAGGGTTCTAAGCTTTTTCATGATACTGATAGTAGTCCAGAGGGGGAATTAGACTTGAGTTCCAATGCTCATGATTCTATTCAGAACTTTATTGAATCCCCTTTTGAACCTACTATTCAGTATTCACCCACAAGCACCCCTGTATTTAAACCTATGAGTGTTGAAGATGAGAGAGAAATCCATGAAAATAATGTCACACCCTTTGAAGCACCTAGTACTATGTTGTCCCTTCATTTGTACTCAACTTTTGATAAATCTGAAACAAAACTGGAAGTGGACAACACTATATCCATTACTGCTAAAGGGTGCTACTTAGGGGTTAATTCAGGCTTTGAGAATTCCATTTTTATCTGCTTATGTTTTGGTGCCAACAATCTTCACTGCTCTATTAAAAATAAATGGGCCAAACACATGTGGTGGTTCCTATTAAGGAAACCAAATCCACCTAGTGACTACGGTTAGTTTCTAGGTGAGTCTGGCTGGGGACTTTAAACCTAGCGCTTCATGGGAGGCAACCCATGGTTTGTGTTTTGTTAATAAATAAAAATTGTGATTAAATAAAGTCTAACTGAAGACTTTAAATTCAGTGCTTCATGGGAGTCAACCCATGCTCTTTCTTTATGTTTACTTTTGTTCTGTTCTTATTTTACTTTGAATAAAGTGCTGCTTTGTTTGCTTATATATGCTCTGTTTTTGCTGGATAATTTTTCCTGGTCTATATACTCCGTGTTTTTAGGAATGCTGCTTCTGTCATCTAAGGAGTGGAATTGCCATCGTCATTTTTGGACAAGAGCTTAGTCAGGGAAGTACTTCAACTTACTGCACTTATTTTTCTGCTCCTGTTTTTGTAAATAGAATGCTACTTTCTTAAAATTCTACTTGTATTATAAAAATTCTGTTGCATGTCTTGTAACTAATGAATTAAAAATCTGCATGAGCCTCCTTGCTTTAAAAAAATTGAATTTCACTATTGTGATAAAACATTTTCACTGCATGAAACTAAGTGTGGGGGGGGAGTACATGCTTCTGGTCATTTGAATCTGCTTGTTTCGTTGAGGTGTTTGGCATGAACTTTGTCTACTATATTGAACATATTATTGAACTTTTTGTTTAAAATGCTTACACCCAGTTAATTGCACACTTACACCTTATATGCTATGTTTGTGCTTAAATGAAAATCTGTGTCACTGGACTGAATGTTAAAGCATGTGTGTGTCTGAAATGAACCTGCTTTTATTTAATCATTGTGGCAAACACTATTTTTGAACTTCATTGAGACCCTTTATACATGTCATATATCTACTAAATTGAAAATCTGTTTTGAACCATAATCGATTAATTGTTTTCTTCCATATTTAGAAGTCAACTTTGGGGACAAAGTTGGGTTTTAAGTGTGGGGGAGGGGGTCAATTCTTGACTGTGCTAAACTGTGTTTAATTGTAATGCTCATCAATTCCCACTGCTTTTAAACTTTTTGTCGAAAAAATGGTCAAAATTTTTCAAAAATTCTTTCACAATTTTAGGCTTTACACTGCACTCAGATGAGTCTTGCCTTAGGATAGTGCTTGATTGGAAGTTGAGTCTTGCTTTGAGTCTGAAATGAGTGGTAGTGGATGATTGTTGAGTGGAACTGTTTAGTGGTTTAACGAATTTTGTTTAGGAACTTCTTTTGAGAGTGATATGGGAAACCTTTTAGTGGATTTAAGATCATAATTTTAGGTACTGGAAGTTTGACTTTTATCCGAGGAGCCTTTTCATTCTTTTAATTTATAAAAATGATCACTTATATTGAGTCAATGTAAATGGTTTTTATATAAATCCTTTGTAACTGGAGTAATACTGGGCATCTGGGATCCCACAGTGAATCTCTGAGACCTTAGATGCTGGGTGCGTTTCTGTTTACTATAAGCCCTCTGTACACTCTGAATAAGTGCATTGCACAGTGCTTGGCACAAATTACATGGCTTGGGAAAAATAAATAAAGTGTCTAAGGTCAAAAATGAATTCATTAAGGTGAGGGGAATGATGAACTCCAGATGAAGAAGGGGACAACTGGTTTATATGGGAGCCATTTGGGTTGTATCAATAAAGTGATTTCAAAAAAAAAAATATCTATGTTTTAATTTCGGAACCAAGGTGATGAGTCAAAGTACAAAGTTCCTTTTGTTAAGATTTTAATTCCACATTTTTTTATATCCTTTTATCACTCTTGAATTTAGAAATTGAGCTTGAATTGAAGTGAGTCACTAGGCAGAGTCATATATAAAGCAGGACACCTTCATTTATGGATGGTTCATGGTTTACTTGAGTTCCCTTCGAGTAGTGGTTATAGGCGAGACTTTATTTGAGGTATGTGATCAATAGCCTAAGCACATTTTTTTTAGTCCTCTGTTGAAACTTCTCTAAACATAGCTGATTTGTATAATTCACTTTTTTTTCAAAGATGATAAAACATGGGATTGTTTGAGGACAAACAATGTTTAAGTGTGGGGGAATTTGATGTGGCCTTATTTTTACTCAGTTTGCCACATCTTTTTATTACATTTTATACAATTTATTTAATTAATTTAACACTTTTTAATAAATAAATGCACTTTTGTATTTTTATAAATAAATTTGTCAATTATTCACTTTTTATAACATTTTATGTAATTTTGGACCTTAAAATAATTGATTTATTCTTGACGTGTTTTTAATATAACTAATTTTTAATTTGTTTAGTTAAATCCTTATTTGTTTATTTTATTTAACTTATCATTATTATCAATCATTGAGTTTGCTAATTAATTTACTTTTTATTTTAAAGTTATATGCAACTTAGCTTGGCTTGCCAGACTACCGGTAGCTTAGCTACCGATAGCAGGTTATCGGTGACTCTGCCTCTATCGGTGACCCTTGTCTCTATCGGTGACCCTTGTCACCGATACTCTTTGCCTATCGGTAGCTCTCTCGTAAGTCTGTCGGTAACTTTTAATTTAAACTACCGGTGGGTCTTTAAATGGTGAGTATTTAGTTAGTTTAAATTAGTTCTGTTTTCTTTCTTTTTAATAAGTTATTCTTATTTTAAATATTTATATAATCGTTATAATTCTAATTAATTAACTTAGACTTTGTTTTTATAATTAGTCTTTTATTTTAGTTACATTAGAATAGGGTTGAAAAGTTATTTTATGTGTTTTGTCATCCTGCAAATTAGTTAAGTAAATATTTAGTGTTTTAAGTTAAATTAAGTTGTTCGCCCTTAATTTTATTAGTTCAATTAGTTAATTAATTAATTAATTAAGAGTTTTAAAACATTAATTATATTATTTTATATATACAGATTGGGTTTTAATTCATTTTTATTTTTTTTAGTCTATCGGTAAGGTATACCAGCACTTGCGGTCACCGATGTTTTTTATTTTTATTTGTTGCCATCCTTTAATTAATTTATATAGTTAATTTAATTTAAGTCTTTTATTAGTTTAGTTTAAAATTTTATTTTGTGTACAATTTTAGTGTTTCTAATTAATTATTTTAATGTGTTTAAGGTTGAATAATAATTTTGTTATGAATTAATGGTATTAATCATTACATTAATTAATTATTTCAAGTCTTTTCATTTAATTTATTTTAGTTTTAATTCTATTTTATTTCAGCAATCTATTATTTTATGTACTTATGGTGGACTTTTATTTATTTATTTATTTATTTTTTCTATCGGTAGCTTCAGCTACCGATGCGTTTTATTTTTCTCACCGATAAATATTTTTTTTTTCTTCTATCGGTAGCTGAAGCTACCGATAACCCTCATACACCCCCAGATACTGATATCCTCTGCTTCTATCGGTAGCTCGCGCACCTCACTGCCTAACCCCACCGTCAGTCCCTTCATTACCGCACCACATCACCATTACTTTTTTATTTCCTCACAAATACACCCTACCCTTTTTCCTCACCCCTTACCGGTAGCTATCACTTTACCTCACTGATGCATCTCTCCCTCATTTCCTCACCGATACAGCCCCGCTCAACCTCACCGATGTGTTTTCCCTAAGACCGGCCTCCTTCATCCCCTATTTTTCCCCTTGTCGCCGCTGATGCTTGGACTCAAGATGTTCAGATCTGAAATTCGGACTCTTCCTGCAGCCACCGAGCTTTGCAGGGCCACGCCTTCTCACTGGTGCTCCGAAGCAAGAAACCTTTCCGCCTCAAATTTCCTGAACTCGAGCTTTGCCGCACCTGGTTTTACCGCGCTGCCATGGGGGAGTAAGAGGAGTCCGCCGGGTTCAGGAGGAAGAGACCTAACCCGCTGGTGGCTACTGGTGTCCGCCTCCGCAAGGAGCCGTAACCTTTGTCACCGTAAGAAGGAGGACTGTTGTCGCCGCTTTGAAGGAAGGGAGCCGCACCACCAGTACTGGAGAAGTTGATCTTACTTGGTTTTCACTGAAAATTTCCTTGCCGCTGCGCCCTGAAGGAACCGAGGTGTGCTGGGGTTCTTGCCGCACTACTTTGCTGAAGCAGGGGGGTCGCCGCAGTGTTGCTGAAGACTGAAGCCAAGACGCCGAGTGTGTCCGCTGCTGGAGGAGGTTTTTCCGATGGCAGGAGGGGGTCGAGTTGGTGCTGATGGAAGCTACGGAGCAGCGCCGGTACTGCTGTAGCTAGATGTTAATGTGCTGGACTGGAGGAGTCCGCTGCTCTGAAGTTGAGCTGAAGAGGAGACCTGCACAGGCCGCCGGTTGCAGGGGAGGCCGCGTCAAGCCGCTGCTGGAAGTACGCTGCCGAGCATGGAGCCGCGCTGCAAGAGGGTTGCGCCGTGGAGATATGGGGGAGGAAGAAGGAGATGAAAAATAATAATAATAATAAGTATAAATAAATAATAACAAAAGTATTATAAAACAAAAAGAAAAAAAAGTAAAGTAAAAAGAGAAAGAAGAAAAGCAAAAAGGTAAAGTGTAAGTTAAGTTAAATTAAAGATAACTTTTTAATAAAGTTAAAGTGAGTTTAACTTTTCATAAAAGTTAAATTATTAAGTCAAATAAATATAAAATAATTTATAAAAGATATTAATTTAAAATAATTATAATATTAACAAATTAATAAATCATTAATTAAAATATAAAAACTAAATTAATAATAATTAGTGATAATTTAATAGTTTACTATTAAAAGTGTGAATTTATAATTAAAAATAATTATAAAGAAATTATAAAACATACTTATTAATTTAAAAATACTTAAAACTTAAGCAAAAATTTTAATTACTAAATTAAAATTAACTAATTAATTAATTAATCTAATGATTTAATTTATTTTATAGTAATAATTAAATTATTAATTCAATCTAAAATATTTTCTTAATTAATTATTTATTTATGCTCTTAATTTTTAATAACTAGTTTAAAAAATGGACGAAATTAATAACATAATATTTATTTTTATTAACCTAATTAAGTTAATATCTTTTTAATTAAATTATGTTCTCGCCATAGTAATTTTTAGTGGATAATTGTACAAATATTTTAAAATTTAATAATTATCAATTAACTCTAAGTAACTTTTAACGAGTAATTTGATATTTAACTCTAAAAATAACTATTTATCTTTCTTTGGGTATTTATTTATTTACGCTTCTGTTCTAACTTCGCAGGTTCATTCTAGAGATGGGAAAACGTCCAGATACATACAACTAACTTTACCGAAGTTAGTTACGTGAGAAAAGATTGCGCGACGTGCCGGTCGCGAAAAAACGCACATTTTGCGGTGTGTGGGTAAAGAACTTTTGAAGTCGGTGGAGATTGGGCGGTGATGTGCAGCAGATGACAGATGGTAGTTAAAGAAGAGCAGCAGCAGAATTTTGGGGACTCTCATTCGACATTCCACGACAACACCAATTCGAGAGCGGAGACTCCCGGGAGCAGCACTGGAAACGAGCAGGAGACCAAGGAGCCCGAGTTCAGAGCATTACTTGGGGAGTACATCTCCCCTCTGTCCTTATTTTTTTGTACTTTGTTCTTGGTTGTTTTACACTTCTTGAATCAATATGATCATAGATTGAACTTTCTAAACTCGGGAGTTTTAAAACCTTCTGGTTATGATTTTTAAATCTTCATATGCTTATCTTTTTACGAAATTAGAATCAGTTGGCGAGATTGATTCTATTTCTAATCTTTGATCGTTCACACTTCAATATTTTCAATTTCATTATTCAATTTCAACTGGCGAGGTTGTTTTTGAATGCATTTTTCAGAACTTAAATGTCATTAACATTGGAGATTTATGGTGAGTTTATTTCCAAAAGTTACCTTTTAAAACTACTTTGCAGTTTGGTTGAGTTTTGGTGTGGCGAACTCCAAGACTTAGTCATCTGCCTGTCGATTTTCCTGGCGAGGGAAATTCTTCAGATTTTCTTGAAGTGTGATTCGATTGTAAGCTGTGGAGAGAACATCCATTCGAACTAGTTGTTTAGAATTCCTGAGTACTTTGTTGATCTCGCTTCTTTGTCTTGCTGCTTTATACTAGTATACTGTATTACTCTTAATTTAACAGTACTTAGTATAACTTTAGTTTCTTTGTTAGAAAATCTAGTTTCCTCATCCTGTTTCTATATAATCAGTAAAATAAAAAAAATATAAAAAGTAAAAAGATGCATCCCTCACTACTGACAACAGTGAGGTTTTAGTTTTAAAACCTTAGAATTTTTCGTCTGCCTTCTCTGTGGTTCGACCCTGCACCACTGTGCTAGTGTAGGAGTAATAAATGTAATTTTGAGGGCCGTGACGACCTCCGGCCGCTTCAATGTACATGGCTAATAAGGTTTTCACAATGATAAAATTTATAGGGAATTCCAAATTAAAAATATTCAAATGAAAAGGGGGATTCAAAATCCAAGGAAATACCCCCCGATAATTTTAATTAAAATTACCCTACCACACAAGTTTTGACAGAAACAAATCATGTTCTGGTTCAAACAAGAATGGATTGGTTCACTCAAGAAGTGAGGTGAATGTGAAGAATATGTCAAAATGGGTTTACAATCCTCATAGGAATGATATTTCAAAGATAAATACAGTGATATGTGTCATGAGATTCAATAATAAGAGGTCTTTTCATGAAATTTTAATTTTTTTTAACTCAAAACAATTTCATTTTTAGCATTCATTTATATTTAATTTTAAGGGATCAATTAGTCCACTCATCAACCCAAGTTTAAAAAGTGATTAAGATCATCATTTAATATAACAAGATATTTTTTTCACAAAATTTTAAATAAAACAAAAAAAATTGAAAAAGAATAGAAGAAAAGAAACACAACAAAAATTGAAAGAAAAAATGAAAAATAAAAATTTGAAAGGAAAGAACAAAAAATATTAATCTACCTAGCATGTTCCTCCCCCAAACTTATTATGTGTAATTTATACATTTTGAAAAAGATTTTATATGAAAATTAAATTCAATAAATTAAAGATATAAAAAATAAGTGATATGAAAAGACAAAACCTGGCTTCATTTGCATTCAACTTCATGAAGATGGATCTCCTCCCCTAGAGGATCTTGAAAATTCTCTATAAAAAACTTCAACCTATACCCAAGGATTGTGAATGGTGTCCCTTTGTATGTTTTTTTATCAAGATTGCAGCAAAAGGAAAAACATGAGTAATAATGGAAGGGCCTGACCATTTGGAATGAAATTTACTCAGGAACAAATTCAATCTGGAATAAAACAACAACAATTTGTCTACTTCCTTGAAGTATTTTTTGGGAATCATCCCGTCATTAAATGACTTGTTTCTCTCCTTGTACAACCCTATTCTTTCATATTAATTATTTCTGATCTCCTCCAAACCGTGTAAAAAAATTCCTTCTTTTCTAGTAGAAAACATATTCATGTTTCATGTATTAACAACACAAAAAGTTTTGTTCTCTAACTCAACCGGTAGGCGACAAGCCTTCCCATAGAAAAATCCAAATGGTGAAATGGAAATTGGGGTTTTAATGTAGACATATAGGCCCATATTTCATCATCAATTCTCAAAATTGAATCCATTCTATTTGGGTTCAATGTGTTTTCCAGAATTTGTTTGATTTCTCTATCAGACAACTCAACCATTCCATTTGTTTAAGCATGATAGGATGTAGAGACCCTATGATGAAATATATATTTCTTCAAATGATATTATAATTTCCTATTGAGAAAATTAGTTACCTTGATCCGTAATTAGAAACTTTATAAATCTAAACCTTGAAAACAAATTTCCTTTAAAAAAAATTGGACATAGTTTTGGCATCATCAGCTCTCATGGGAACAACCTCTACCCACATGGAGAAAAAATAAACAGCAAGAAATATGTAAATATATCCAAAAGAATTTGGAAAAGTACCCATGAAATAAATACCCCAAACTTAAAATACATCAAAAAGGGGTTTTTGTGGTATCCCTTCCTTTTGGAAATGATCCCCTGAAATTGACAATTTTTACAAGTCCTAAAAAATTCGAAATCATCTTTAAAAATGGTGGGCCAAAATAAACCAGAATCAAGCACTTTTCTTGTAGTTATATGAGGCCCAAAGTTTCCTACATAGAAAAAAATGTGAAAAAATTTAGGTTATATTTAAATTTAGAATTTAAAATGCATCTCCCAATCATTTGATCACTACCAATATACCACAAGTAAGGATCATCCCAAATGTAATTCTTTGAATCAGTCACATGTTTAGCAATTTTTTCTTTGAAAACTAGTTTCTAACTTCATTAGAATCCAAATAATTTAAAATATCAGAAAACCATGGTCTTTTAGTTTGAAAACCATAAAAATCCTCATTTGGAAAGGTTTCTTTAATTGAGGTACATATATAATGTTTCCCATTCAAAACTGATGGCATCCTACTCAAATGATTAGAAATAAGGTTCTAACTTCCTTTATTATCCTTTATCTCAACATTAAAATAATGTAACATCAATATCCATCTCAAAATTTTTAGTTTTTCATTATGTTTATTCATAAAAAATTTGATTTCAGAATTATCTATGAAAACAATCACCTTTGAGCCCAGCAGATAACATCTAAATTTGTCCAAAGTGAAGACAACAACCATCAGTTCCTTATCAGTTATTGTATACTTTGATTGGGCCTGATCTAAAGTTCTAGAGGCATATTCAATCACATGAGATTTATTTTCCAAACTTTGACTCAACACTTCCCCAAGAGAAAAGTCAGATGCATCAGTCATGATTTTAATGGGAAACTTTCATTTGGGAGGTTGAAAAATGGGAGGGTTTATCGGTTTTTTGTTTCATCTCATGGAAGGAATTCATACAATTCTCATAAAATATAAATGAGGTTTATTTTAGAGAATATGAAAAATATAAGCGAAACATTACAGAAATCCTTTATCAATCACCTATAAAAACCAGCATGACCAAGGAAGGATCTTACATATCTCATTGTTTTTGTGTATGTAAATGAAGAAATTAACTCAACTTTGGATTTATCAATATAAATTCCATACATAGACAAAACATGACAAAGAAAACTCCCCTTCCCCACCATGAAATGGAATTTTTCTTAATTGATAACAATATTCTTATCAATTAATGTTTCAAGAACATGATACAAACTTTTAAAACACCATTCAAATGATGATACGGAAAAAGTGAAGTCATCCATAAAAACATCCATGCATGTTTCATGAAATTTAGAGAAAATGATCATCATACACCTTTGAAAAGTTCCAGGATCATTACAAAAACTGGGGGGCATCCTCCCATAAGAAAAGTATTCAAAGGGGCATGTAAAAGTGGTTTTCTCTTGATTCTCTAGTGCAATGTGAATTTGTAAATAACTAGATAATCCATCAAGAAAACAATAGTGGGTTTTCCCAGGCAATATTTCATGGACCTGATTAAGAAATGGAAATAGGAAGTGGTCTTTCCTTGTAAAAAAAATTGAGCTTCTTATAATCAATGAAATTTCTACATTTATTTGGAATCATAATAGGGGAATGATCACCAAATTCATTCCTTGATATTGTAAAGACACATTTTTGGGAACAACTTGGATTGGACTCACCCAGTGAATATCAGAGATATGAAAAATAATTCCAGTAGTGAAAAATGTGGTGACTTCCTTCTTAAAAACCTCTAAAAGTTTTGGTTTCAATCTCCTTTGAAATTGTCTCACTACTTTAGAATTTTCTTCCAAAAAAATTCCATGAATGCACACTGAGGGACTGATTCCAGTTAAATCATATAAAGTCCATGCTATGGATTTCTTATGGGGTTTTAAGACTCCTAAAATTTGGTTCTCTTTGTCCCTTGAAAAATATTTGTAAATGAAGATAGGGAATTATTTATTATCACCAAATAATGCATATTTGAGGTTATTAGAAAGTGGTTTGAACTCTAACTCAGGTGGGTTATTCTCATTTATCAAAGGATGCTAATCAAAGGTGTGATTTTTCAGTGAATATTTAAATGGGAATTCATCATGTTGACCAATTTCTATGCTCTCAGGATTTGTTTCAGGTGAAAAAGTGGAAAAATCTCAATGGAGACCACTGGATGGTTCTAGGGTTTTCAAAAAGTCATCAATACTGAGATCAAATAACTCTTGAAAAGAAGTCTCAAATTTTCAAGACTCATTACAAGATTATTTTTCCCTATAATGTTGATAAAATTCAGAAACAAAAAATTTCCATCATTTAAATCAGTAATTGGTTTTTCATCACAGGTAATATCAGGGGACATCTCAGTGAAAAACCAATCAATGATGTTTATTTGGGGGGATGCATGATCCTCAAATGGGTGTTTCATGGACTGAAAAATATTTAAATTAAAAACATCGTCTCTAAACTCTAGTGAAAGTGTTCACTCTTGAACATTGATGATTTCTTTTTCAGTTTTCGAGAATGGTCTCCCTAGAATGAGAGGTGAATGGGTAATAAACTGATCATACTCCATTATTAGGACATAGAAATATACATGAAAAATCATATCTCACACCTGAATAATAAAATCCTCTATAACTATAGTATTCTTGGTAGTTCTTTAGTTGGAAATTTGAATTATAATTCCACAGGGTTTCAATTCTCAAACATGAAGGGATGAGTAAACAGAATTTGGTATAACATTGATGGATGATCCTAAATCAACCATGAAATCCTTAAATTTACATTTCCTAATAGTTCATGGAATGTTAATTGATCTTCGATATTTACATTTGATGGTAAAATCATGTTGAATCATGGATGAAACATTTCTCCCTTTGTTAACCTATCCAGCTCCTTTGAATTTTTACTTGTGGGTACACATTTGTTTAAAAAACATTTCAAACCTTGGAATTTGTTTCACAACATCAAGAAAATGTATTTTTACTTGAAACTTTTTAAAATTCTCTAAAAACTCATTATCAAACTCTTTTTCAGCACTTGACTTCACCGATGGTTCACTCCTAGGAAAATGCAATGGTGGTTTGAATGTTTCTGGGCTATTCTGAGCCCTACTTTGAGAAAAAAAGGACCAATCTTCTTAAAATCCTTCTTTTTTCTTTAAAACAACATTTCTACTCTTGAATTTTTGTTTCTATTCATTGAAAATTCAGAATATCTATCATTTACATCAATGGTGGGATTCTAATCATAAATTTCAACAACATGGCTGAGTTTCTTGGTTTGAGGGTTATTCAACCTTGTTCTACAACTAAGTTCAATTGAACTCACATTATCCTTTCCTATGTCTCATAGATTCACTTGGTTTTGTGAGGGTAAACCGCCACTTGTTTTATTTTTCTTGCAACTAAGATCATAGGCATGTTGACCTATTTGACTCATCAAGGTATTCATCATGTTCTATTGTTTTTTTATAATTCATATTTTTGTCTCATTACTTCTTGTTGTTTCCTTATTGCCTCATATTATTTCCTCATAACCTATTCAAGGATACTCTCAGAATTTGGAGTGGGAGGATCCGATTGAATTTTTTTTCTAGAATGAGCATTGGATGGATCATTTGAACAATTTGGTTGAAAATTACCTGATTGTACTTGGAAGAAGCTTCTAGGTTGTTTGGGATGATGAAATATTTCATTTGAGGTGTTGTTCCAGCCCTAATTGATTTTTTGGTTTGAAATGGACATTTTTTGTTTTATTGAAAGGATTTTCTAGGAAAAAAACATTACAGTTCTCAAAATCTTCTTTCATTTGTGGGTATTGGTCACTAAAATGTTCATTCGAAGAACAAACTCAACAAAAGACTTGAATTTGAAATATTACGTCAGGATTGGGTGGTGTTGGTGGGTTATTGAAAAACACCATTGACCTCATCATAGTGGTAATATTAGAAAGTTGACTCATGATTAAGACTAATAGTGGGGAATTATTGGGAATATTTCACATGAAAATGCCTCTTGTTCCAAATTATTGAGAATTTTGGGCCATGTTTGCAATTAATGTCCTAGAAGCAGTCAGTGTTTTGTTAACTAAATCCCCTCCTACAGCATCATCAATCATGCTTATATCAGTAAGATAGAATCCCTCATAAAAATATTGAATCAAAATTGGGTCACTAATTTTATGATGGGGGAAACTAATATAGAGTCTTTCAAATCTTTCCAAGTACTCAAGAAATGTTTCACCTTGAGTTTGCCTATTTCCACAAATCTTCTTTATAATGGAACCAGTTCGTTATGAAAGGAAAAAAATTTCATGTAAAATTTCCTTCAATTCATTCCAATCTCTAATCAAAGTTGAATGAGATTAGAAAAACCATTCATTGGAAAACCCTTCTAAGGAAAAAGGAAATGAACTCAATTTCATTTGATTTGAATCAACTCCATGAGATTTCATGTTGAAACACAAATAAATGAATCAATAAAGGTTTTTATGTGGATATTAACTTAGAAAACCATTAAAATTTGTAAGTTTTAAGATGAAACCATATTTAATTTCAAACCTAGTAGGTGCATCAGGATATTCCCCTAAAGTTTCTTGATTTTCATTATAAGATGAATCCAATTATTTCAAGGTTATGTTTTCACCCCTTGTAATTTCATTTTCAACCATGAACCTTATAAGTGTGTTGGTGGAATATTCAGAACTTGGGACACTAATATTTATAGTATCTCTAACCATAGAGTGAAATGATCTATCAATTTTAAAAACTAATGGTCATAAATTCAGGTAAGAATTTCCGGTCATGAAATAAAAATTTCCACAAAATCAACTCAAGAAAAATCCCTATAAATGGTGCCAGTTTATGCGATTTTTTTTTCGTGAAAATCTCAATCAGTAATTTTATCCCCAATAGGAATAAAATATAGCAGTCCTGGGATTGTCTCTTGAGGAGGTTACAATTTGAGTTGTGAAACTGTTACTTTTGTTTTGTATATTTTTGAAAGAATATAAATTTGGGGATTTGATTAAATATTATAAAACATAATATAAATGTAATATGAAGTGAAATAAAATTTATGAACAAGATAAAAAATTGATAGGAAATAAAATGGGTTTTAAATCAGGATCAAAACAGTAGTTGCAGACAAGCTTTAACCTCTGAGACACTCCCCTATTCCTTGTTTAAAATTATTTCCCAATTTAATATCTAAATGCCTACCCAAATACCTATGGATAATAAAATTACTTTTCAAGGATATCATATCAAAACCTCAATATGATTTCCCCCCACCAATAAAAGTAATTCAACTCCTTGAATACCTCCATGTAATCAAACCTAATCGAAGTAACTATGCTCAATGACAAGATCTCACCGAAGAAATTTAAATAGTAAAATCAATTATTTTACTTAAAATATTGGGAAACCATCCAAAAAAATTGGAAAATATATTCAAGAAAGAAAACAACTGTTATCATTCAAGAAATATATGTTTAAGAGATTTCCACAACCACTTGGTGTTTATCCTTACATCACTTGAGCAGATCACATAATCTATATTATATAAAGAGTGTATAGAATCTTTATAATTTTATAAATATAAAAATTTCATATTTCTCTCTCAATCTAGCACCCCTTGAAATTAAATAGGATATAGAAATACAAAGGGGATGATGGATGGAAAATTATGCTATGCAGATTCTGTCTATCCGAAGTTAGCCTGAATTTCACCCCTTCCCTTCTGAATCTACTTCCCTCATTTTCTAAATAGGTGTTCAAAATTTAATCCTCTGTCAACACAAAATTATCTGAATCTTTTGATACATGGGTAAAAGGTATGAATTAATTACCCAAGATCATTTGTTTTTCCTAAGGAGACTCTTCATCTTCCACTATATTGACCCGCTCAAATAGTGCCATAATTATCGTATTTCTCCTTAAAACTCATCATGGATGCATTATTATGAGTCATATTACATATCTAATTGAAATAAATGAATATTTACACCCATTTCTGGAGTTATTCCCCTTTTCATGAGGTGGGATCTAAACTACTGACAAGAACAACTTTCCACAAAGAGTGATTTTTGGGCCTCCGTATAGATGATTCATCACTTGGTCCAGTTGAAAAAGGTGAATCCCGTAGGCCAAGGATTCATAAAAAAATAATCATTCCAATTGGATAATTATTGAAAAATATATGCCCAAAACAACAAACTAATGAAAAACTATTTAAAATATAGAATTATGGCATTTTCACAATTTAGCTCAAAACACAAAAAAATTAAAATGATGCAATTTCACATATAATGATACATTGGTGGGGATTAAATAATTTAAATTCAGATAAAATATATTGTAAATATAAGATCTATCATTGGTATATACATCACAAAAAGTAAATATATAGTGTATAATGCATGTGTCCCACACAAAGAAATGTGAGACAAAGATCCCTTACCTTATGTCTTGACTCTCCTAGTACTCATACAAAAATACTGTATAATAAGTATAAGTTTATTATACATATATTATATAATAATATTCTTACATATAAAGCCATATATTATTTTATTATGACTTTATATTACCCATTTGTTAACAATTCCATGTTAGTTTTACGCTTCGAGTAATATCCGCTTTGTTTTTTGCATGTGTTTTGATTTGGTATATATTTGGTTATATTACTTATTTCATTATTTAATTATCTCTATAATGATAAAAATGATAAAAATATAATATATATTCACTATATATGTATTTATCATAATCTATAAAATACATAATTAGAAAATGAAATACATCTTTTATAGAGACGGTAGGCCGTAGGTACACATGGACATTCTTTCCATTTTCTTGTAGTATTGAAAGTATAAAGGTAAATGAAATATATATAATATAATTATATTATAATTATTATGTCATATATATCATATATTTTCACTAAAACCCTCCTTAATACATTCCATGTATAGTGTGAATGAATCACATCACTTTGAGGAAGCGGTAGCCCACACGTCTACAAATGAAGTTATCGTATTTACACAAAATGGAAAGCCTGAAGGTATGTGTTATATGATAATTCCAAAATCATTTATAAATCATAAATATAATATATATCATATAAAAACCGAAATTTTATCATTATTATCATCCTTTAAATATGGAAATGGAAAAATGAATGTCATCGGTTTGCGAGTCGATAGTCCATCATACACATGAATGATTATTGAGTATCCCATTTGATGAACATGCGTGTGAATGTAGGTAAAAAAATTAATATAAATAAATCTATTTATATTTAGGATATGTAGGTTATTATATAAATATAAAAAAATAATAATTTAAGGATTTTAAGGGAGAAATAAAAGAAAATCATTAATTGATGAACTTTAACTATTATTTGGGTATCTCTTTTTAATTTTCATGAAAGAACTCCATTGGTTGGATTTATACCCAAATTAAGGATTTTATGATGAAGGTAGGGAAGTTGGGAGAAGATTTGTATATAGTTTTTCTGATCCATATAGGCTCTTAAGTGTGAAAAAAAGAGAATAAGAGGTTCCCTTTTATAAAAGTTGGGATGAGCAATTTTGAAATTTCTCAAAAGATTAATTTATAATAAATTAAATATCAATAAAAATTCCTAGAAATGTAAATATAATAGAATATAATTTTGGATAGGGTGATAATACCATCATAGAATATATTTTAGGTAGTTTTTTGTGTAATTTTAAAAATTATCTTTTTGATTTACACTTAGTTGACCTATTTGAATTTTAACTATTGTAAGAAATTTTTCGATATGAAAAGGTCAATTGTTTTACTTTTAAGATGTAAATTGAACCATAAATGGTCATGTTATGATACTATATAACATAATTTATCCCCTTTATCATTATTCAATATTTTTATGATTTTAAAAAATTTAATAAAATATTATTTTTAAAAAATATCATTAGGGTCAATTTTGACACTATTCATAAATTTGACTTTATGAAAATCAATACCAAAACATAACTTCGAATAAATTAATTTAATACACCCCTAAATTGTCATATTCAGTTATAAATTTTTTTAGCACATAATTTAGGTCAAAATAGATTTATTTTAATATTTATCATATCATTTAATTGATTGTTTTATTACTTGAATAATTGTGGCATCATCATTGTGTAATTATTTATTAAAATTATTTCTTCACAAAAATTTACAAATAAAAAAAAAATATGCATATAAACCTTTTATCATTCATAATAATATATATAGTTGATTATATATTCTATTTATCCTCATATTGAAAATACTATACTTATTAAAAGTAAGAGTGTGACATTTTTTTCACTCCCATTGATTTTAATACCATCTAAACGATTTTTATAGAAAATTATCCATTAAATAATTAAATTTAGAACATTAGGTGTTAAGGTTGTAATTAAATTCATCAAATAACTTGTTTACATGTGTTAGGGTAGTTTTATAAAATTTATAATATAATTTTTAACCTTAATTACCTGATTTTCTCTTAACTATGGTAATAAAAAGTATTAAAGTTAATATCCATATTTTCCAAAAATTAAAGTGTACTATTTACTAAATTTAGAACCTTTGATTACAAATATGGAATCCATTTTCTACAATTCAAAACACATATGTGGATAAAATTAATTAAAAATTAATCCCATAGATGGGGCGAGAGAACAAGTTCTTAAAATGAAAACATTTAAAATATTGGATGGTTTTTATATCCAAATTCAATTTGAAATTGATTACAATTACCCACATTGGATTAAATTATAAAAGTTGATATAATAATACATTAAAATAGATAAAAAATACAATTTAACACTATAAATTATTTTTATGAAAACGTTTTTTTTTCATTTAAAATTCAGTATTTTTATCTTTTCATCAAAACATGTAACTTATCTGAAAAAAATTCAACCAAAGTGAAATTTGAAATTTCTCATTCAAAGGAGGATTTTATTTTGTCATATAAAATTTACAAAAGTTTCAGAAACTAGATTTAAAACGAGTGCACCATCAGAATATGAAAAACAACCTTTTTAGAAAAATACATATTTTATGTGTAAAACTTGATTTCTTATTATATCATGTCTAGAAAAAAAGGATGAATGATAAAAATTATATTGAATATTATATATAAATTTCATTTATAAAATCCAAAAGGAATGATTTTTTTATTTTATTAGTATAAGATAAACTTATGTGTATTTATATAGTTTTTTAGAAAAATTTTACCATTTTATTTCAAAAGGGTTTTAGTTGTGTAAATTATACATTCACAATTCAGTTAATCATGTTCATACACAAAATTAAAATGGGTAGGTTATATTTGACTTATTTTAAATAACTAAAATAATAAAATGATTTTTAATAGAAACTCAGTGTTGCATGTAACACATTCTAAGATGACATCACATGTAATTCAAGACATCAATGAATTCAAATTAAAAAAATTAAAAGAAAATTTTTATAAAAATATCAGGGTGCTACATTATACCCCCCTTAAAATGAATTTCTACCTCAAAATTTGTCTGTATTATCAATACTTGAAATTTTATTTTATAAAATCCCACATCATAAAAATGAATACTAAAACTCTATTTAAAAAGGGAAAGTTAGAAACATAATGGTTATATAAAGTAACTCAAAACTAGGTTTCCACATAGGAGAAAATAGGTGGAAAGTGAAAAAATGGAAATGGAAGAGAAATCTAACTATCATGTTCTAATGGTCAGTGATAGAGGACATGGTTCATAAAAGTTTAATGATCACAAATCCATAACCCAAAGAGGCCTTAAGAATGTCATTGATATAATAAAAAATGATGATAATGAGATCATATTTTATTTCAAGTCCCTTTTCCTAATGTTTAAGAATTTTCATGAGAATATATGCTTACTTGATATCAGAATAATCTCACCCTTTGTTGTGCCCTGATAAATGTAAACTTCATTTATTATTTCAATAAATTAATGTGCCTTTTTTCATTCCTGTAGTATTAGTTGATCACGAGATTCATAAATAGAATGATATGACATTCCATCTGTCTTTATCATAACAAAATTATTATCAAAATTTATTCAATATGCATAAATCCTCATATGTAGAGATAATACATTAATGTTTAAATCCTTATTCGATTCTTTATATAAAACATTTCATATATAGATATACATATAACCCTTCTAAAAGTAGAAAGTCCAAAATTTTAGTAAGAAGGTCACTAATGTTTTGAAAATCAGATTAACATTGATCCCACATATATCACAAAGTATCTCTTGATTGTCACATACATAACATGGGAATACCATTATCATGTATTCTCTTGAAACATGTTAATAACGTAAATTACCATAAAACCATAGTTCAAACATGCTTGATTAAAAAAAACTCATCCGTCATTCAATAAATCCAAAAATTCTATAAACCCAATCAATGAAATCATAAACCACCTTTTCATCTAATAATCCCTAAGGTCATCACTATATACCATTTATTTTATCACAACCAAACATACCTATATCTCATTATCCCAAAATCATGTACATATTAAGTGTTATCATTCCTAAAAACATGTGTTTTCCAAAAATATCAACTTACAACCTCAATCAATTTTCATGGCTACCGAAACCACTCAATATATGCTCTTAAATCCTTATGGAGAAACTATAGTGGACCAAATAAAATATATTTCATTATTCCATAATACCATAAACTCACATCTGCAACATTATTCTTGAATTCTAATACATAAACACTCAATAATTTTACCACTCTGTTGTCGTACTCTATATCTCCAATAGTTATCACATGTGATTTTCCTTTGTCTTTAGCCTTAAGCGGTTGCTAATGTCAATCATCTTCAATAACCCTTATATTACATAATTGGTTATCATAATGCACAATTTACTTTCACTTGAAACATTAAATTTGGAGAGGTTCATTTTAGTGTATCCTTTTATCTATTTGCATTATTATCTATTTTTTTTGTATCAATTCAGAAGTCAATTTCTCTATGACCTTCTTTATCACACTTGAAACATATACCAGTCCCCTTAATACTATTTCCTCTATATTTCTTTAAACACTTAAAGCATAAGGGAAATCTAATATTATTTTCACCATTTTTTATATTTTTCTTTAATATCCATATTCCATTTCATATTAAAACAGTGAGATTGATATGTATCTCCAACCTCTATTTCTACCTTGATAGAAAAAAACACAATCTCTTCATGGATACTGAAGTCTCTTATGGATAGAACCCTTTGAAGACATAGTTTTAAGCCACTGAAGAATCTATCAACCATACATTTAGTTTGGATGATAATATAATAATCATAATTTTTAGGTATTGTAAAATTATCCTCATAGGTACCAATGACATCATCATACATTTTATTTAACTCACAGAACTCTCAATCCATCTCCATATGAAGAACACGAGGAAGTACTTATTAAATAATAATTACATGAACTCGTCCCAATATATGGATTCAATATCATCTTTCTGACTCGTATTTCTTAGTATAGCCCACCAATGGTCCTATTCTCCTTCTTAATGATAGACATCAAAAACAAAATTTTCATGTTCTAAGCACTAAAGGAATAAAAATATCTTTTCAGTGGTACAATTCCATTTTTATCAATAAGTTGATCATAAGACCAACTGAAAGAAGGTAGACATTGCCTCATGAAGGTCTTAATAGAAAGTTGTTCCCTTATCTACTCAATTGGAAGTATATAATGATTCATAGCTTATGTATATGATATCATAAGATTTTTCATTCCATATCCCACAAAATTTGGTTTTTCTGAAGGACTATCATTGTATTTTTCATTACATTCATCATTGTCATGGTTCCTTTGGGTTCCATCCATTGACTTAAACCAGAAAGAAAAATGTGTGAAACACTTATCATAGTGGTAGAACAACATAATCAAGGGAAATTACTTATAATATTTCAATCCATGAAACCTTAGGATTAATCCTAGGTTGTTCATGATTATTATTAAAACTCTAGTATTGTAAAATAGACATATACTTATCCATATATACATCTCTAGACATATCCTTAGAAATATCTCTAGGGATCTCAGTAAATTTTTCTAATCCTAGTTTTCAAATGTTGACTGAACCTATTATTTGATACCATCTATAATGAACCAATATTTCCACACATGGATATTAAATCAATTTTACAGAATACAAAAACACACACCCAAGGATTGTATTAGTTTAGTTCCTTTGGAAATATAGGGAAAAAAGTCCCGTGCAGTAAAAGATCATAATTTTTTCCAAGAAATCTATTCCCTCTTAGTACCCTTACCTATAATGTAACAACCCAGGTACTTATAAAATAAATTGTTTTCTTTTTCAAATTAAATATTTAAATCTATTACAAATATATAATGAAATAATTTGTATTTAAAAGAATCTATTCTGCTGAAATAATAACTTGAACTTAGGAATAGTAATATGACCCATATTAACAGTGGATCATCCAATAGAATAGTAACCATACATATGAACTTATAAATTAAATTTATGTATCTTATATGTTAAAATATAATATATTAATATTTTTAAATGATCAAAAAATGTTTTGAAAATGATAGATTAAGTGTTGGTATTTTTTATAAACCATAAATATTTATTTAAAATTTTATAATTAATATAATGATTTAAATGAAAATATATTTTCATAAAATAGATTAATTAATTAATATTTTATTTTTATATGATTATACGATAATTTTTTGAGACCTTAATTAAATTTTCAAATTGTTATAAAATCAGTTATAGTTTTAAAACTGGTAATTTTAAAATAAATAACGATTTTAATTAAAAATTAAAATTTCTCATATTTAGAAAATTATTTTCATAAAATGGTGGTCATTTTTTAATTCTACACTTAGAAAAGTGGTTAGGGTTAATTTCTGAGATATTTCTAAAATACATGAATTTTAAGTGAATAGTGAAATATCACAATTCACGAAATAAGCTAAATACATGAATTATTGAGTTATGGATGATGTTATACTGAGGTAAGAACCATCAGTTTGAAATCACATGCACTAAATACTATATTTAGTTAGAATAACCAACACTATTTCTTGTATTGAGAAATATAATAAAATAATGATTAAAATAATGGAAAACCCCTCCTCTCCTCCACTATAAATACCACCCATCGCCCCCTCTTATCCTCACACATAAAAAGCATTGATACCTATAGAAATTATTCCAAATAATCTTACAAATACTCTTACCCACGTCAAAAACCTATTGGTATCACCAAAGAGGCAAAAAATAAGGGCTTTAAGGAGGATCTTAATGAGAAGATATCAAGAGGTAAACATGATCTTTCATTTTCTTTTATTTTCTTTTCATTTTTATGATTTACTTATTCTATCTTCAACTGAATTTATACAAGTGGAATGAATTCTCTAGTATCATATATATATATTTTAATTTTATCATTTTTATCAAAAAATTCTTCATCAACCCCCGTCTCCTCTCCCTTTTATTCAACAAATTAAAACATTGTCTACAATGTTTCAATTTACTGCCATCATGGACAATGCACTTTCATTTTCCATTAACGCCATCAATTCTTGTAATAAAACCATTATAATAATTGAAACAGATTTTAAATTGTATTATATAATATATTTTATGTTATAGAATTAACATATATGCATAATATTTAATTATATAAAGAAACTAGTTCGTGATGATCAAAGAACCCCAAAAATGATCTAAACAAATATCATTAATATTTTATCTAATGAATCATTATTATAGCTTAAAAAAGTTATATATGGTATAATTAAAAGTTATAGAAACATGTAAATACCATTTCATTCCACTTCCAGAGTTCCTCTTCCATTCGACAATTAAATCCATAACAAACCGACCTTGGAAACCTTGAAAAGAACGCACCCAAAACAATGGAAACAACAAAATATTATTAATAAATGGGTTGAAAATTTTATAAGAATATAATTTAAGGTATTATTAACATTATTTTAGTTCTTTAATATATTAATAATAGCATTCAAACCATTATAAAGAATTATTGAACACATTTTAAGGAAGTCGAACTCGAAGTAAGAGACTCTTTTACTAAAACATTTTTTAAATGATTGATATATTAATTCATCAAAATCATTCTATTTTATGTCCATGTATTCAAAATGGTTTTTATGAATGTATTTATATGGATATTAAAGTTTTAATTTCTCCAATTTTCTTTGAAAATGGATCTTCTTCATGTGTTATGTAGGTGAATTTCCTTTTAAAATACTATTAAATGTCTCTGTTATAAAATTCAAAAAGATTGTTATTTTTTTATATCATGATCATTTTCTTTTTATTTCATCATTTTATTACTATAATGTTTCCATAATATGTTTTTATAGTTATTTTTGATGAATATTATTTCATTATTATGTGCACAGTTTTTATATTTTAAATGCGATTTTTACAAAAAAAGGTATTTTGAAATATGAATGTGTTGTTCTCAAGGGTTTAAATGAGTTATCAAGTGTTTTATTCATGTTATGTTGATTATAAATTGTTTATATTAGGTTTATATAATTATATCTCAACATATTATGGGTTGGTCCCCCCTTATAGGTCATGATATGTTGGGTTGAGCCAATTATAGCTCAAGATATGACGGGTGAGACCCATTATAGTTCTCCAATGCATTGGGTACACCAGAGATGGAAGTCAACTGAAGGCTATTCCATTTGTAAGGGTGAATTTAAGAGTGATATGGTAAATATTTCCCAAGTAATATTTGTGACGTTTCTATGAATGCTAATGAGTTTTTATGAAATGGGTTATATTGGTCTTTATGTTATCACTTGATTAACGATTTACTTCTTTATATCCCATATTAAGAATATTGTTCTCATCCCAAAATATTAAAATATTTTTCATAGGTTATAAGGACAGGTAATAGAAATAAGGAAGTCATGATGAATGTTATAAATATGTGCCAAATAAATCATGTTTTATTTATAATGTTTTATATTTTGAAAACAATTGACACTGTTTTAGTAGTATAATCTTTGTATAAATGTGGTATGTTATGTATGTATTATGTCCTAATTCTCAAAAAATATAAACCTAAAAATATCCTCAATGCGTATGAATGTCATATCATGACTAAAACTCAAGATTGTGTAATTTTTTAAGGATGGTTCCTTATAATTGGTCTCAAAGGATGATTTAGATACCCATAGTGGTTAGGATTATGTTAATAGAATACCATAAATGATTTTTTACTTATGGTTAATTTGAAATGATATTTCATTTAAATATTTACATGTTTCTTTGACTAAGATATATATCTTAATAATTGTTTTCTATATAGTAAATAAGGAAGATTAATTAGTACGATACTGACATAATGATACCCATCTGAATATGTAGCATGTAATGGTGGGAATCAGAACTAATCAGTTTGTGATAGGAATGGCCCAGTTGCCTCTGGTGATAAATTGTGTTGGTATCCATGCTAGATGGGAACTTGATCTACCATGAATAAAAATTCATTTTTTAGTGAATTTTATGATGCAACAACCTCTGGATTTTAGTGAAACTGTAGATCCAGTGATAAAAGAAGGGTGGATCAATGCTCTAAAAAAGTTATTTGATGTCATGGGATATTTCGAAACACTAAAAGGTAACCTTATCCAATTACTTTTTTTTAAGGTGATGATGATCAATAGTGGTTTATAATTAATAATACTAGAGAAACATATGATATTGATAATATGGAATGGGATGATTTTAAGAGACTTTTGTGGAAAATTATTTTCCTAAAATTGTTTAACTCATAATGGAGAAACATTCTTAGAACTGAAGTATAAAGATGATGATTTCATAGAAGCATTTGATGCCAATTTTATAAGACTTTCTAGGTATATATTAGATTTTACTCAGTAATTTTATAGTAATATTAATATATTTTAATATGGATTGAAACCCTTTTTATGAAGATCATTTTCTTCATGAGAGTGTAAAAAATAAGAGAAACTTGTTCGTTGTGATAAAAACATTGATATAGAGTTTTCTGACATGTATATGCCTTGTTATGAAAAGAATAATAATATGTTAGGGTGGAAAGGTTTGGGGAAGAATTCATCAAAGAAATATGGACGTAATAAAATAAATTCCCTTTCTTGTGAAAAGTGTGGTAAAACGAATATCGGAGAATATCTTGTAAATTATGGAAAATTCTACCAATGTGGAATGTTTGGGAACATTTATCATGAGTCCAAGGTAAATTATTATAAAAAAAATGAGAATCCGATGGTGAGATGCTTTAACTATAAGTAATTGGTTCATTTTTCTAATGTATGTCCAAATATATTCACTCAAGAAAGAAATCAGCAAGGTTGAAAGTACAAGGTTGTGGAAAAACCCTTTGCAACTACTTCAACAAATGTTGAGCCATCAAACAAAGTGGTATCATGTACATTCCTTATTTTTACCAAAAATTCCAATGTGTTTCTTGATTAAGGGTATACACATTCCTTTATTTCTGAAAAATTTTCTATTAAATTGGAAATTCCACCTTAATAAATGAATCCTGAACTCGTGGTAAAAACACAAAGAAGAAATATTAAGGAAAAAAGAAATTATAAGAATCAACCAATCTTTGTATTTGGAAAGAGTCTACCTAAAAACCTTGGTGTATTTCCTTTAGTAGAGTTTGATGTTATTCTAGGTATAGGAATTCATTCTCTTTATCATGATAAGATTCATTATAGTGCTAAAGAAGTTATTTTTCAGAAATAGTTTCATGTTTTGTACAATAATGAAACCACACCATTGATAACATATCGGGAAGCCAAGAAACTACTAAAAGATGGAAATGAATGTTATCTTGCACAAATTTTTGAAAATAAAGTAACTATTCAGATTAATGATGTGCTAGTGATAAATGAGTATCATGATGTTTTTCTTGGTGTTGTTCATGATAGAGAGGTTGAGTTTACAATTGACATAGTTCTGGATGCTAATCCAATTTCTAATCCTCCTTATCGAATGGGCCAAATGGAACTTTTAGAGTTGAAAAAACAGTTGAAGGAATTATTATAAAAATGATTCATCCAACCTAGCACTTAACTACGGGGTGATCCTATCTTATTTGTCAAAAAGAAAGATGGTTCAATGAGACTTTAAATTGATTATAGATCCATGAATACAATCATTATTAAGAACAAGTATCATTTTCTTCATATTGATGATTTATTCGATCAAATCTAGGGAGCACAATATTTTTTTAAGGCTTTCTTAAGGTCGGGGTAAAATCGGTTGAATATAAAAGAATAAGACATTCTGAAGACCTTGTTTTGTACTAGATGTGGGCCATATGAATTTGTAGTTATGCCATTTGGGATAACTAATGCACCTGATGTATTCATGGATCTTATGAATATAATATTTCATGATTTCTTGGATAAGGTTTTGGTTATGTTTATTAATGACATTTTGGTATATTCTAAAAGTAAATAGGAGCCTGAAATACATCTAAGGTATGTTTTTAAAACCTTAAAATAAAATAAACTGTATAGAAAATTCAGAATGTGTGAATGTGGTCTGCAAAAAATTTCTTTCCTTCATCACATTGTTTCTAAAGATGGAATAACTATTGATGCTACTAAAAAAGTTGTTGAATAATGGATAATACACACAAATATAATGGAGATTTGTAGTTTCATTGGTTTTATAGGCTATTACTAGAGGTTTGTTGAAATCCTTGAATGATTTTCCAGCCCAATGACTAAGTTAACTCAAAAAGGTATTAAGTTCATCTGGACAAAATAATGTGATCATTATTATCAAGAATTGAAAAGAATATTAGTGAATGATCTAGTTATGACCCTTCCTTATATAAATGGTGAATTTTTCATCTATATTTATTATTAGTTGAAAGGACTTGATTTTTTCCTAATTTATATTGATCAAGTAATTTATAATGCTTCACATAAGTTGAAACCTCATGAGTTAAATTTCCCTACACATGATTTGGAATTAGCTATGATTTTTATTGCATTAAAAATTTATAGGTATCATTTATATGGAGTAAAATGTGAAATTTATAAGACCATAAACGTTTTAAGTATATATTTACTCAGAAAGAATTGAACATGAGTCAAAGAATAAGGTTATAACTAATCAAGGATTATGATTGCATGATTCATTTCCATCCTAGAAAAGAAATTAAAGTGGTTGATTCTTTGAGTCATAAAACTAATGATACAGTAACCAAGATATGTTTAGAACATGACCCTTTGTTTAATTTTTGATGAATTTTGGTTTGGTATTTGTTTGTACAGTAAATTCCTCTATTTTGTTTCAGGTTTTAGTGCAATTGTCTCTATCATACATAATAAAACATGCTCAGAAGGAAGACTATGAGTTGTAAAAAAGGTAGAAATGGTTTAAAAGAGAAAGATTCTTGATTTTAACATTGATTCAGATTGTTTTTTGAGGTTTGGGAAGAGATTATGTGTTTCTCATGATTATCAGATGAAGAAAGAATTACTATGTGAAGATCATTGTTCTCTGTTTTCAGTTCATCCTGGAAGCACAAAGATGTATAAAGATCTTGGAGAGTATTAATGGTGGGATGGAATGAAAAGAGATATTTCTGATTTTACCCTAAAATTATTGACTTATAAACATGTTAAAGGGGAGTGGCATTTATTGAAGGAGATACTCCTTCCGTTTCTAGTTCCAGATTGAAAATTGGAAAATATATCCATGCACTTCATGGTGGGGCTACTAAATCTACTCATTTTATTCCTATCCGAGACACTCTTTCTCTAGAACAACTTTCTCTATTATAACTCAAAGATATTTTCAGGTTTCATGGAGATCCACTATATATTGTATCTGATTGTGATCCCCGGTTCACTAATAACTTTTAGGAAGTCCTTCATAAGTCATTCAAAGAAGAATTAAATTACAGTATTTCATTTTATCCTCAATCTGATGGACTAACTGAGAAAATAATTTAGACATTTGAGAATATTATTCTATCATATTAAATGGATTACCAAGGATGTTGGGATCAACATCTTTTGTTAGCTGAGTTTTCCTATAATAAAAGTTTTAATTCTAGTATACTGATGGAACCTTTTTGTGAAATTTTATAGAAAACAGTGTCAAACTCCAAAATTTTGGGATGAATTTGGGGAAAGGTTATTGATGGGACCATAATTAGTAGAGGAAATGTCTGAGAAATTGAAGATGATCCAGAAACACATGAGGATAACTCAGAGTAGGTAGAAAAGTTATGTATATAATAAGATAAAAGACATTTCTTTTGATGTAGGTGACTATGTTTTCCTTAAAATATCTCATTGGAAATGTGTTATGATTTTTGGTAAGAAAGGAATGCTAAGTATACAATTCATCAGACCTTTTGAAATCCTAGAGAAAGTTGTATCAGTTTCCTACTAAGTAGCTTTTCCTCTGAGTTTATCTAAGGTACACAATGTTTTTCATGTTTTGATGTTGAGAATGAAATTTCTAGATCCATATCATATTTTGAGCCCATAAGTAGTTCAGTTGGAAGAGAAACTTTATTATTAAGATAAACCTATTCAGATTCTTGATCATAAAGAGCAAGTCTTGTGGAATTAGGTGATTTAACAGGTTAAGGTTATGTGGAGAAACCACATGGTAGAAGAAGCTACATGGGAATTTAAAAATTCTCTGAGGGAAAGGTATACCCACTTGTTCAATAAGTGAATAAAAATTGAGAGGATGCAATTTCCCAAAGGTGGGGAAAATATAACAACCATGATACTTATAAAATAAATTTTTTTCTTTTAGAAATTAAATAGCTAAATCCATTGAAAATGTATAATGAAATATGTGGTGTTTCAAGGAATCTATTCTGATGGAACGATATCTTGACCTTATGAATAGTAATATGAACCTTATGAATTCTAAATATTCCAATATAATAGTAACCACACCCATTAAAGTATAAATAAAATTTATGTGTCTTATATGGGAAAATTTAATATATTTATATCTTGGAATGAGTAAATAAATGTTTTGAAAATGATAGATTAAGTGTTGGTATTTTTTTTGTGAAACATAAATATTTATTTACAATTTTATAATTAATATAATTATTTAAAATAAATTACATTCTCATAAAATATATTCATGAATTAATATTTTATTTTCTTATGATTATAAGATAATTTTATGAGACATTAGCTAATTTTTCAAAGTGCCATAAAATCACTTATAGTATTAAAATTGGTATTTTTTGAAAAAATTATGATATTAATTAAAAATTAAATTTATCATTTTTAGAATTTTTTTTAAAATTGATTTAATTTCTGAATTACACACATTGAAAATTGGTTAGGGTGAATTTTTGAGATTTTTCTGAAATACTTTATTTTTTTTGTGAATAGTGAAATACGATAATTTATAAAATAAGCTAAATACATAAATTATTGAGTCATGGATGATTTTATGCTAAGTTAAGAACCATTAGTTCAAACTCACATGAATTAATTACTATATTTAGTCATAATAACCAACACAATTTATTGTCTTGAGCATAATAACAAAATAACGATTAAAATAATTTAAAAACCCTCCTCTTCTCCACTATAAATATCACCCCTCAACCCCTCTTCTCCTCAAACCTCACAAGCTTTCATCCATGTCCAAAATTTCCCCAATACTCTTCCAAAGGCTCTTCCCCATGTCCCAAATATTTATTTATCACAAAAAGGCCAAAACCAGGGGCCTTAAGAAGGACGTCGAGTAGAAGAGATCAAGAGGTACAAATCCTCTTTCATTTTCAATTATTTTTTTCAGTTTCTTTTCTATTATTATTGTATCTTCAACTCCCATTATCCAACTGGAATGAAATATCCAGTATCATATATATACTATAATTTTATCATGTTTATGTAAAAATTCTTCATTAACCCCATTCTACTCTCCCATTTATTCTACAAATTAAAACACCGTTCTTGATGTGTTGATTTACCGCAATTGTGGATGATACACTTTTATTTTCCGTTAACACCTTAAAAGATCATCATAAAACCATTATAATTATTTAAATGGATATTAAAGTGTATTATATAACCTCTTTTATGTTCTATAATTAACATATATGCATAATATTGAATTATATAAAGATACTAGTCTGTGATGATCAAAGAACCACAAAAATGATCTAAACGAATATCATTAATTTTTTATCTAATGAATCAACATCATATCAAGAAAAATGATATATGATATAATTTAATGTCAAATAAACATGTAAATACCATTTTATTCAACTTATATAGTTCCTCTTTCATTCAACATGAAAATCCCTAATGAACTGACCTTGGAACTGTTGAAAAGAACACTCCTGAAACAATGTAAATAACGAAATATTATTAATAAATGGGTGGAAAATGTTATAAAAAGATTATTTAAGGTATTATAAACATAATTTTAGTTATTTAATATATTAATGACACTATTAAAATCATTATACAAGAGTTTTTAACACATTTTAAGGTAGTTGAACCCAAGGTAAGGGACTCTTTTACTAAAACATTTTTTTAATTGATTTTTTATATTAATTCTTATAAATTCTTATAATTTATGTACAATTAATCCAAATGATTTTTAAAAATTTATTTATATGGTTATTAATGTTTTAATTTCTCCAATTTGTTTTGAAAAGGGATCTTCTTCTTGTGTTATTTAAGGGACTTTCCATTTACAATCCTTTTAAATGTCTCCATTACAAAATTCAGAAAGATTGTTCTTTTTTTTATGTCATGAGGATTTTCTTTTGATTTCAAGATTTTTTATTACTACAATGTTTCCTTGATATATTTTAATAGTTATTTTTGATTAATATTATTTCATTATTATGTTCATGGTTTTTATATTATAAAAGTTATTTTTACTAAAAATGGTATTCTGAAATATGAATGTGTTTTTTTCAAGGGTTTAAATGAGTTATAAAGTGTTTAATTAATGTTATGTTCCTTGGAAATTGTTCATGTTGTGTTTATTAAATTATATCTAATGATATGACGGGTTGAGCCCCATTATAGCTTATGATATATTGGGTTAAGCCCTTTATAGCTCAAGATTTGATGGGTGAGCCCCATTATAGCTCTCTAATGCATTGGGTAATCTAGTGATAGAAGTCGACCAAAAGGTTATTCCATTTGTATGGGTAAATGTAAGAGTGATATGGTAAATATTTCCCAAGTAAACTTCATGATGTTTCTATTCATGCAAATGAGTAGTTATGAAATGCGTTTTAATGGTTTTTATGTTACCACTTGATTAACAATTTCCTTTTGTATATCCCTTACTGAGATTTTTGTGCTAATACCAATATTTTAAAATGTTTTCATAGGTTATAAGGATGGGTAAGAGAAAGAAAGAAAGAAATATTTATTTTATTAAGATTTTTCAAAGAAAATAGGTTTTATGTTTAATGATCAATATTTTGAAAAAAATGGATACTATTTTAGTAGTATCCTCTTTGTATAAATGTGGTATGTTATGTATGTTTTATGCCCCAATTCTATAAAACTATAAACATAAAATGATCCTAAATGTGTAGGAATGTAATATATTGACTAAATATCATTATTATGTAATGTTTTAAGGTTGGTTCCTTATATAAAACAATTCTTTATAACTTGTGGAAAATAAAACATAAGAAAAGGGTGAGCTCAGATGCTCAGTAAGGGTAAACAAGGGAGATACGTAAGTGTAATCATGAATATAAGGGTATATGAACATGAAAATCCCATTATAAGATCGTACACTTCATATCAACAATCATATAAATGATTCATGTCATAAATAATGGTTGATAATAAGACATGCATTATAAGGAAATCAAGATCATAATCTATGAAAGCATAACATACGAATAAGACATGAAATTGTGGTAAAAAAATAATCATATATAAATATTTACATAGTAGTAAAGGAATCACTACCATATCCTTGTTAGTAGTAAATTTTAACTCCCCATAACATCTTGGTAGTCATGGTTCACTCCCGTGACTATCTATGTGGTCAAGGTTCACTCCCAATACAATATTATAAGAAAAAGTCATTTACTAAACTAAGTTCACTCCCCGTTCCATACATGTCTATCTCATGGGATATAAATCATCACCCAATATATTTTAAGGATATATTGGTACAACCCATAAAATAATGAAAATCATAAATATGCATACCAAAATAACATAAATCATATCAAAACCCATGGAATTAAATGGGTTTTTAAACATCATTCAATCATAACATAACCCATGGAAGAGAAATGGGTTCCATCATAACCCTAAACCAACCATAGAAATATTAGGGATAATATCCTTGAAAAACATCACCATTAAAGAATAAGTAACATCATATAATGTTACCTTATATTTAAAATAAATTTGAAAGATAAATATAAAATAATTCATGAGGAAAATATTAATTTCTCTTTGAAAAAGATTTATTTTATTAAATGCCGCACATTTTCTAAAAGAAAAAATTCTCATTGAAAATAACCTTGTATATTTTTAAATTAAGCTTCCAAAAATTAAGGAATCATGATGAAAATAAATTCTATTCATGATGTATAACCTAAAAAACATTTCTTTTATATATTTTTGTGAGTAATGTCACAAAGATCCTTATTTTGAAAACAAAAAAAAATATTGGTTTCAACCAATTTTGTAAGAAGAAAAACATGCATAAAAATAAAATTAAATATTCATAAAATAATAGTAAAATAATTTTTGAAAACATTTTTATAAATAATTTATTTGGAAGATAAATATTCCATAATGTTGATTTAAAATGAAACAGTCCTAATTATTGATGAGATTGTGAAATAATCACTTATCATTTTACAATCAGTAGAATCATATACCACCGTGAAAGAATGAAATTTATATTGATGTGAAAACACCATAATATTTATAATAATAATCATAAAATACATTCATGGGAAATATATACACCAATCATATGAAACAAGTAGTGTATAAGACATGTGTCCCATAGAAATAAAAGTAAGGTAAAGATCCCTTATATTATGTCTTGACTCTCGTATTACTCATAAAAAAATAATGTAAAATAAATATAAGTTTATTGTACATATATTATAGAACCATATTATTATATATAAGACAATATATGATTTTATTATGAATTTATATTACCTATTTATTAACAATTTGATCATAATGTTACACTTCAGGTAATATCCTCTATGTTTTTATCATGTATTTTGATTAGTTATATTTTTTGTCCTATTAATAATATCATGATTTAATTATCTCCATAATGATAAAAAATATAAAAATATAATATATGTTAAATATATATGTATTTATAATAATCTATAAAATATATAATTAGAAAATGAAATACACAATTCATAGTGATGGTAGGCCGTACGTACATGTGAACGTTGTTTCCATTTTCTTGTCATATTGAAAGAAATAAGTTAAATGATAAATATATTATAAAATTATAGAAGAATTATTATGTCATATAAAACATATAATTTTATTAAAACCATCATTAATAAATTCCAAGAAATTTTTGAAAGAATCACATCGCTTTGAGGAGGCGGTAGTCCACACATCCACAAACAGAGTTATCTTATTTAAAAAAGGGAAATAATGATAGTATGTAGAGTATAATAAATATAAAATCATAAATCCATCATTAATATGATATATATCATATTAAAACATAAATTTAATCATTATTCCCTATACTTAAATGTATAAATGGAAGAACGAACAACATCGGTTCGCAAGGTGGTAGTCCTCGCTACACACGAATGATGATTTTGTATCACATTTGAGGGAAGTTTGAGTGAGTCTATGTCAAACATATAATATAAAAAAATCTATAAATATTTATTATAATTATGTTATTATATATTCACAAAATAAAAATAATCTATGAGGTTTATGGTAGAAGTAAAATAAAAATTTTCATTGTTGAACTTTACATCTTCTTTGGGTATTTCAGTTTTATTTTCACAAAAGGAATCTGATGGTTAGATTTATGCCAATATGGTGGATACTAGAATTAAGGGAGGTAAATTAGGAGTAAATTTTGATATAATATTTCCAAACCAATCATTTTATAACGTGTGAAGAAAATATAAGAAGATGTGTCCATTTATAAGAGTAGGGGGGGGGGATTTATAATTTCTCAACAGATTATTTTATAATAAATTATATGTCAATCCAAATACTTCAAAATGTATAGTGATCCAAAGATAATGTGGGATAAACTAAAATTACAATCAAATAATAGAATTTACATAGGTTTTTTGTGTAATTATAAACCTTATCATTTTGATTAACCTTTAGTTAACCCATTTTAATTTTAACTATGGTAAAAAAATTTCAATAATAAAACATTGAGTGTTTTACTTATAAGGAGTAAATTGATCCATAAATGGTATATTTGTGGTATTTTAGAACATTATTTTTATCTTTTTTCCATATATAGGATTTTTATGATTTATAAAAAATTAATAAATTATATTTTCATAAAATATCATTAGTGTCAATTTTGACACTATTCATAACATTGACTAAGAAAATCAATACAGCTAGCTAACATAAAAAAATTACTTTAAAACAACCATAACATGTAATATTTACCAATAAAATTATTTTATCACCTTAATTATATAAAATTATCTTTCTTTTAATATTTATAATGTCATTTAATTGATTGATTCATTAATTGAATAATTATTGCATCATTATTATGCAAATATTTATGAAGATATTTTCTTCTGTAAAATTTAAAAATAAAATAACAATATATAGATATAAATTTAATATTAAATAATAATATATATATTATATCATATCTTCTATTTTACACCATAATAAAAATATTATACTTATTAAAAGTAAGAGCCTGACATTTTGTCACTCCCTTTGATATTGATAATATCTAAGTCATTTTTATGGTCAAGTGTTCATTAAATAACTCAATTTAAAAAATAAGTGTTAAGGTTATAACTAAATTCATTCACTAAAATTTGGGAAAGTTTTAGGGTAGTTTTCTAATATTTATATTATTATTTATACCCTTTATTACCCAATTTACACTTAACATTGGTAATAAAAATTACTAAAGTTAATATTTATATTTTCCAAAAAATAAGGGACCTATATAATAAATTTTTAAATTATGATTCCAAATAAGGAATCAATTTTTCACAATTTAAAACATATAAGTGTCTAAAATAAATATAGAATTAATCTCATAGACAGGGAGAGAAAATGATTTTTTGAAGTGAAAGCGTTCAAAAGATTGAAATATTTTTATATCAAAATTCATTCTCAAATTTATTCCAATTACCTAAATTAGATTAAATTATAAAAAATTGATAAAATTATACTTTAATATCAATCAAAATTATAATTTATACTATAAATTATTTTGATGAATGTTACGTTTTCAATTAAAATTTAGTATTTTTTAATATTCATCAAAACATTAAACTTATCAGAAAAATAATAAAAATTCAACCTAAGTAAATTTTGGTAGTGCAATTTTATAGAATAATTTTTTTTTTCAAATATAATTTATAAAATTTTAAAAAACTAGATTTACAACAAGTGTTCCATCAAAAGGTCGAAAAACTGCCTTTTTAACATATACATCTTTTATGCGTAAAACATGCTATTTTTTATATCAAGTAAGATAATACATAGGATTAATGATAAAAATTATATTGAATATTATATATAAAATTTTAATTAATATAGTCTAACAAGTGTAATTTTTTATTTTATTGGTATAAAATTACTATTGTGAATTTAAATAGTTTTTTAAAAAATGATTTCCTTTTTGATTAAATAGGATTTTAAATGTATAAATAATACTTTCATAATTAAAAAAATAAATTTCATAACTAAATTTATAACATTTAGATTGTAATTTTATTAATTTAAATAATTAAAATACTAAAATGATGTTTCATAGAAACTAAATGTTACGTGTAATGCAATCTTATCCAGTGTTTCATATAACACAAGACATCAAAGAAATTGAATTATTTTGAAAAAATATTTTTTAAAATTCGTTAGGTGTTATATATATAGAAGAGTTTTTTGATAATAAAAAACATCCATAAATATTATGCCAACCATAGGTTCCATACCTTGAAATTAGCTGTGGGTGGCAGGGTGTTTCTAAAAGTGGCACCTCACTTAGGTCACTTTCATCTTGGTAATAAAGGAAAGATGCCCCCAAGGTATATAAGACCTTTTGAGATTACCAAAGAGTTGTAAAGGTGTCATATAATTTAAATTACATATCCTATTTGATTTCAATTCATGAATTGTTCCATGTCTCTCAGTTAAGGAAGTATAATCTGGATCCGTCTCATGCATTGAATTGGGAATAGTTGGAGTTGGATCAATATTTTTCCGTGTTTGAGAGAACATTAGGTATTTTGGATTCCTAGGAGAAATTGATTATGGGGGTAGTACATAATTTTTATTTGAGTTCCTTGGAAACATGGTAATGATGAGAATGAGGTATGGGATCTGAAATCTTAGGTTGAGAAGTAGTACCCATTTTTGTTCTTTAATCATACATCAAGTTGACTTTCTGAGGGAAGAACATTTTCATAGTTGGGAGAATTGTAACATATGTTATTTTATTTAAAGGTTTTTATTTGAGTATTTTTGGACTTATATTTATTTCCTTTATTTCCTGGGAATTTTTATTGAAAAATAGAGTTTTTGGACCCAACAATAGGTGGTGCATGACTAACATACTGTTAGTATAATGCGTGGCCCATCCCATAAGAAGCTTTGAATACTGTATAGTGACACTATCTAGGCCACATAGGCACGTTAACTCCCTAGGCAATCCATGTAGCTAGTTTCCTCTTGGAAAAAGAAGACCACACAGTTTCTGCATGGTTTGGAAAATCATGCATCCAAACAGTGCGACATGTTCATGTCATTAAAAATGAGAAATTTATCATTTTACCTATTCAAATTTAACCCCATATACAAAATTTATCCTCTTTATTAGGAATTTTTTTCCCTAGGCACAACTTCATATCCTCTTGGATTTCTTTGATCTTCAAACATTGGGTGTGTCTGGTGTGTATCCTTCATGAAACTTCAATTAATACTCTCCTCTCTTGGTTTATTCCTTCTTCTTGGTTCCTCTTTCCTCCTTATTTGGGATCTTCCATATCCAGTGGGTTGGTTTCCCTAAAATGGATTGAACCTTATTTCCATTGGTTTTATCATGTTGGTTGTGGTATGATTTCTCCTTTATCGGGTCCCCTTGTGTTCCAGTTTTCATTTTCTAGTAGTTTATGGATGTTTACAAGCTTGAGATAAGTGATTTAAAGATTTATAATTATTGGATGATTTTATTATTCTTAGTGTGCCTCTTGAGTACGTTCTTTAGATTATGTTAGTACTGAAAAATTTGTTCCCAAAATGTTTTTGAGATTATTATGGGTTAAAAGATGAATTTTCAAATGGAATTGGTTGGGTTTCATGTTTGATTTCTTTTTTGTACTTATAAATGTGTTCTATGAATTGATTATGTGGTGGATAATGATTTAAAATGGTGTTGGTGTGCATATGTATTTGAAAGAGGTTTTTATTATGGAAAATGGTTGATTTTCATGGTAAATAATATTGTTTGGTGTGTGTATGTGAACAAGGTGTCATGTGTGAAATGAGAAATAAAATTGAGCACAAAGGGAATCCAAGGTGACTATGTAGGATAACTATGAATACTAATGTAATTATAATCAGAGTGGATGAGGCCTAGTTCCTTTTAAAAAAATTAATGCTCTAACACTAACTAAACTCTGATGATTATTGGAGAAAAAAAGAACTTTGGATGGATTTATCTCTATTGGATCATGCATGATGATGTTCTGTAGTGGTGAGAGTGGATCGGGTTGTAAGGGTCCCTATCCTATAGGTGATGGTGGAGGATGAATGAGGATTTTGAACCTCTTTTTTCTTATATATTTTTATTTTTTGTTGGTCCACTTCTTGATTTCATTCATTGGTTTTTGGTTAATGATGTAAAATGTTTAAATTTTTATTAACGTATCCCATTTGGTTATGATTATTTATCATAGTATGAGGCTTTATACTTAAGAATTTTTTATGGTAATTTATCATGCATAAAATCATTCCCAAAGTGTAATTTCGATACCCATTCACTAGTTACCAACCCATGGGGATCAGGAAAACCCTTTGGGCCATCACGGGCTAGGTTGCATATTGGGACAGATGAATCTCATCTGGTTCGTGATTCATGATCTCATGGATCATGATCTCTAATTCTTCTATCATTCGTGTTTTATGATCTATCAAATACTTATATCATTGATACGATCTATTAATTGTTGGGTATTATTTCAAAATGTTAATCTCAGTTTCTCATAACCATATTCTTGTGGTGTTCTTTTATATATTCATTGATTGATATCACCCCTATTTTCCATTACTGGGGATCTGGGATCACCCATTAATATGATTCCTTTTCCTAGGATATGATGAAATGTTTGGAGTAGGGTATTTCTAAAAAGAATACTATATGATTAGAAGATTAGGGGATATGTTGATTGTCATTCATGGAAGATTTTGATTATGTATGTAGACTCCATGGCCACTAAACAATTATGGTTTTAGATCAAGTATTATTATTATATGTATTGAATATTCATCTAAAATTATATGATGTTTAAATATGAAATTCTTAGGTGTCCCTAATTGTTATTGTGGTAGGGTTTAATATTTTTTGGAAAATTGGATTAGTTACCTTTAGTGAGAATCCTTTTAATAAGATTTGGTATAGAAGAATGTTTTATCATAAAACGAATGGAGTCTGGTTTTCCTAGAAAATAAATTATTTTCTGGATAATGTAAAGTGGATGTGGTTATGGTATTGATGATCTTATGGGTATAAAATCTAATATTGGATGATTTGATGTTAACACGATTGTCACTGGTGAAAGATGCATGAACCTAAAACTTCACAATTGGATAGAAACTTCTAGGTGGATATCATTAGGTGAATTCATATTATTTTTCCAAAATATAATGATGTATTTTAATATATTATGACCATTTATGTCTTATGTTAATCCCATTATTTCATAGATTAAATGGAAAATGTCATAATTTTGATATCCTATAAATTATCTTCAAGATTATATTATTGCTCACACAAATCATTTTTACTCATAATAATTATTTATATTTTAGATAATTGTTAGAACCATGATAATTCGTGTTAATTATGGGTGTGTAGGAAACAATGATGGCTATATAAATGATAAACCAACCTGTATATAAGCTATACTGAAAATTCATGTGGTTATACCTAACAAACTCTCTTAATATTTGAAAAAAAAACCAAACCTAGAAGAGTTTCTTGACACACCTAAAATGGAAAGAATTTAGATTTATTAAAATTCATTTCATAAAAACCATAGGGGAATGAGTATTCAATTTTACTTATGTATGCAATTTGGAAAGAATCACTAATGGTAATTTATCAATGGAATTGGAAAGTTCTTTCTATGTTAAAAACGGTAAAAAATGGTAAATATCAGAGAAAAAATAAAAATATTGTTTACCGTAATGGATTGGAATAGTAGTTTATATAATGTATTATCCATGGTTTAATGTGCTAAATGAGGAAGGTATATTAAATCTAAAAAACTAATATCCTAGGGGGAATTCTTGAAAATATTATTACCAAGGTTTAAAAATTTTTAGTTGATGATAAAGAGACTACAAATGTCACATAAAGGATATGTATTTCTTTAACTGTATTTATCATGTTTCATGTAAGAAACATCATTAAATTTCTATTTTTTACTATTAGTAAATTATTCATATTCTATGTTAAAAGAAGAAATAAATAAGGAATAAGATGAAAAATCTTCATTAATTTATTAAGAAGGAAGTGTGACGATTGATGTGTTTTCCTATTTTGATTAATAAATTATGCTATATAAGTGTTTAATAAATATATTCTGGTTATAAGAATCATGAAAAATCTATGGAATGTTGTATAGTTATTTTTCATTATGTATTTTCTAGAATATGTTTAATTAAACTAACAACCTAAAAAATTAATTTATTATATTTTTTTTTGGAAAAAATATGATTGATGGGTAGAAAACCATTAATATGTTCTTGATGTTGAGATACAAATGTTTATTTGGGATATATATCTGATTGATATTAATAAAGTATATTTTATAATATTGGTGAGCTTGAAATTTTTTTGACGCATGGTGAAAAATTGTTTTATTTTGTATCTGATTATGTTTTTTTCATTTTTGGATTTATATAATATATTGGATATAATAAATTTCTAGAAAAATATATATTTTAATTCAGTTTTTTTAATGATGTTTGTTATTTTGGGGAAATAATATAATGATTTTGGGGAATATATGATCATGATTTTCACATGTTATTATGTGAAATAATGAGCTACATAATATTTTTTGTGGTAATTGTTACAATTAATCATGGAAAAAATATGAGACAAAATCATTCAAAAGGTTTTATTAATTGAATTTGGTTATGTATATTTTTGAAGTGTATTTAGGTTAAATGTTTATGTAATGGTTTATGCTGAATATTGAGTATTATTATTATGGTTTTATATATTAGTGTACTATATTTAACCACATTGATTACTTTTTCTAACCATTTTGGTATTGGAAAATATCTATATAAAGAAATAATGAATTAACATTCCATTAGGGATCATATAACTTATTAAAAGAATCTTTTAGCACTTAAGTCCTAACAAATTCATCCTGATTTTTCATTCCATTGAGTAAGTGATGAGATAAAATTGGGAATTGAGCAAAGAACAAATGAAGGATTGAATTATTATTATGAATTGAAAATAAATCAATTAAGTATATTTTCTCATATTCTCTATCATGCTAGTAAATTAAACCTCAAATACAAGAAACAAGATCTTGAAATAAATATGTTTTTCTTTTAACTCCATTATGATGAATTTATTTCCTTATATTTCAATTATGTTTTTTCATTTTTGTAGTCATTAACATCTTCATGGTAATTATCTCTATCACTCTTTATTATTCTTGGGATGAAATTTTTCTCCTCTATTTATAAATTTTCACATCCCTAAAATGTTATCATTAAATAGAAACCTGATTGTGTGTTATTTCAGGTAACAATTATGTTACCCACATCCACATTTGGTGTCATTTTTTATAATCCCTTTCTATCATGTGGGTTTTATAGTGACCTAGAATCTTCATAAATTATTATTATGTATTTATTGATGAATATTCAATACATCTCACAAATATATACTAGAGGATTATAAAGGATTAATTTCTTTATAGACTAGATACTTAATCATTTCAAAAGATCTTCAAAATCCCAAATAAATACCATCCCATATAGTATTCTTATTATAAATTCCATATTTAAAAAATTTGTTCATTACTTATGTAAATGAAACATAATAATGTGTGGGCATAGATTATTAGTATGGTTAAACAAGTGATATATCAGTGATCAAATAGGAATGGTATAATAATAACAGTATGAGAACATGATCTTAATTTTTGAAAACCATACCCTACTTGAAAATGATTATAATCCTAAGTCAATGAAGAAAGCTTTGATGTTCATTTGATATGAATCATAAAAACAGTCAAAGAACATAATCCTTGAGAACATAACATTTGAATATGTTATAGATTTTTGGTAGACATAAAAGATTATAAAATAATTTTTTAGTAGTCAAGGTTCATTTCCAAGGCTATCATAGTTGAATGGGTTCACTCCCCAAACAATATTAGTATTAATGTTTCAATCCCAATACTATCATAGAGGAAATAATCCATTAATAAACTAGGATCAATCACCATAACAATCTTATTTATCTAATGAAATTACATCATTAACCAATTATTTAGAGGGAGATATAGGTCCATCCCTTCTAGGATTATAATGTAACCACCCATACTTAGTTATAATGTTTCCACCACACTTGGTAATAACATAAAACCACCCTAGTTATAATTTAACTTTCATACTTGTTTACAATGTAACCACCTTCCATGGTCATAACATAACCACGATCCTTATTTATAATGGAACCACCATCATTGGTTATGATGTAACCACCATCCATGATTATAAAATACCCACTATCCTTGGTTATAACATAACCACCATACTTGGTATACAACCGAACCAGATATCACAGAATGAAAATAATATATATGTGTACCAAAAAATCAAAAAATATTCTTCATATTAGAGCCTAAGAAAATAAATGGGGTTTTTTTAAAATTTAAATATAGCTTAACCTGTGGAAAATAAACAGTTTTTTTTAAATTTTCATCATAGACTAATCCCTGGAAGAGGAACGTGTTTCATAATCTTCTATTCATAATAATAATAAACCATCTAGAAAATTTATAATTATGGTATCATTGTATCATATCCCCAGTAAGTCTCAAGTAATATTAATGTATGGCATCTTAGATTGAAAATGACTTTTAAATATCACATGGAACATTTATAGAGGAAAATACAGTTTTTACATGAAATAACAAATTTAAAATCTAAAATTTTCACAAATATTATTGATTTTTTTGTTAAATAATAATATTTTAGAAATATATTTGATTATTTAAATCATTAATAGGTTATGATAGTAGGTCTTGTTTCTCATTCCATACACTTTAGAACAAATATTACAGTAAAATTTTTATACTAAATGTCAAAAAGTACCTTATATTTAAATGGATAGAAAAAATACATTTAAAAAATTTATAATATATAATAATTTATAAAAAATAATTTAATAAATCAAAGTAAAAAATTCATTAAAATAGTTTTAGAAATAATATATTATGATGAAAAATGCTTTTCAACCGAAGAGATAAATAAAGTCGATATTCTTTAAAAACATTATATTTTCCTTTTTATATCCTAAATAGAGGAAAAATGATTTTTTTATTATCCATAAATAACCTATGGATATGGAAATTCATTAGTTTAATTTTAGGGATATCATAATATTTCATCATCGAAAACTTATTAATAAATAATCCTAGCACATAATGAGACTTTAACATAGGGCCTTAACCACTTTTTAACATTTGAATTTGAGGAACAATGAGATAAAAAATCATATATGGATATGTAAATAATTATAAAATTCATAATAGAAATCATAAATTAAATTCATGTGTAGTATATACACCACATTAAAGAACTGAAACAATAGTGAGATGATAATATCTTACAAGTTTGGTAACTTTTCAATCGTAAGCACCATTAACGAATAAAATAAAATGAATCATTAAGTAAATTTTAAATAATTATATTAATTATATAACATTTCAATGTGATAATATATACACTATCGAAAAGAAATGAATGGTTAATATGGAATATGTCTCCCAGAAATAAAAGAGATACTAGAAATGTCTAACTTTATGTATTGAAATTCCTAAGTACCATTCGTTCCACATGTATATTATATATGGGTTTATTATAAATCTTCTAAATAACAAAAATTACATATATATAATATTATATATTATTTAATTATCACTTTTTATCACCCTTTTATTAATAACGCCTTGTAAAAATCACATTTCAGTTAATAACTACTTTGTATTTCATATATGTTTTGGTTTTATAGATTTAATCCTTGCACAATGATTATATTCCCATAATATCTATAATTAAAATCAAGAAAAAATAAAATAAAGACTAATTATGTACATATTAATATTCCTCCATAAAATATTGTGAGGGAAAATGAATTACACTATTCATGGAGATGGTATGTCATACGTACACATGTACACGTTTATCATTTCTTTGACAAATTGAACAAAAAAAATTAAATTTTAATTAACCATTCCAGAATTATTTGTGTATCATATATATAATATATATTCATTAATTATATCGTCATTTCCATACATGTGAAAATAAAATAATAAACGTATTACATTGCTTTATGGAGGTGGTAGTCCAAATGTACGCAAGTGAAACGTAAAAGTTTTCCAACAGAATGAAATGTAAGAAGGTATAATAATAATAATTATTAAAAAATTATAATTATGACATAAATAAGATATAAATAATTTAAAACAAATCATTATATATATATCCATGAGATACTGTGATATAAAATGAATTACATTGGATCACTCGACGATTGTCCACCATACACACAATAGACAGTTTCATTTACTAGTTGTTGGAAGAGTAGATGTATATAGGTCATGAAATTAACATAGTAAAATATCATTAAATGTAAGATAATTTTTTATTATGTAAAAATAGTTGAATAATATTTTAAATAGGTGGAGGAAGAATAAAACCAAAACACATGATTATGAACAATAACACTTCTTTGGAGAGCCTTTTTAGGTTTGTACCTAAACCCTTCATAAGAGGGTTTAATAACCAAAATAAATCCTCTAGTATATTTATAGGGTAGTAATTAATGTATTTTTAAGGTCTTGGATGAACCAAAATAATCTTGGAGTGTAGAGAGGAGATGAGAGGAGATTTCCTTCTATAAGTGGCGAAATGAACCCACATGGAAACTACATGTAAATTTCGCTAAAGATTCCCTAATTATAAATTCATTCTAAAAAAATTGTCCATATAAAAAATATTTAAAATTGGTATATAATAATGTTTATATAATTCCATATAATAGTATCTATACATTTTTTATTGGAAAACACACCCTTATCATTTTTTTTAACCATGGGTAAACCTATTTTAATCTTAATAGTGGTAATTGATTTTTACTATTTTTACTATTATTTATGACAAAAAAACAAGATGGAATTATTAAATGATATAAATTATTCTTATTGAAAATATGGAATCAATTTTATCAAATTTTATTTAGAGGAGTAGAAAAATTTAATTTAAAAGTGAACCCACATAGGCGATGCAAAAGCGGGTTTCCAAAGAAAATATTTCTTTACATATAAAAGTTTTTATATCAGAAATTGACATAAAATTTATTTCAATAAAAAATATGTGATAATTAATAATATAATTTACCAAATTTTACTTATAAAACCATTTAAAAATATAATTTATAATTTTAATTACATTAAACCAAAATGACTTTTTTAATGAAAATCATTATTTTTCACTATTAATCAAAAAATTAATCTTTTCAGAAAATTCACAAAAATTAACTATAATATAATTTTTATATGTTCATTTAAAAAATGAATTTATTGTTTTAAAATATATTATAAAAAATTTGGAAAAATGGTTTTCAAATAATTATGCATAGTGCAACAAAATTTCTATTTAGGAAAAATATATTTTTTAAAAATAAAACTAGATTTACTGTTATCACATGCTTTGAAAAAATATTAGATGAATGATAAGAAACCTTATTTAATGTATAATATAAAAATTACATTATTATTATTAACAAATAATGGATAATTTAATTTACTTACATAAAAACAATTCATGCGCATAAAAGTATTTTCTCAGAAAAAAATCTTTTACATTCAAATTATTTATATTTTCATTTTTAACAAATGATTTTATTTTATTTAGATTTAGAAAATATAATTTTCATGATATAATTATTCCTATTCATGTCCAAAAATTTAATGACTATCTTATAATGGTCAAATTTACATAATAATATTACTAAAATATTATGGTTTTTTAAATCTTGGTGTTGTGTATAACATAGGCTATCAATGAAAATAAATTAATTTGAAAAATAATATTTCATAAAATCTTAGGGTGTAACATTATACACCCCTTAAATGAATTACATACACTCTATTTTATCTTGAACTTGGTTATAAAGGGATTTAAATTTTAAAAATCCTTTATAGAAAACCCACATCATACATAGTTTATGTTACGAACCGTCCCCTGGGGCCCGTATCGTGATTACCCCAAGCCCACCTTCCATAGGCCAGGGGTTGGCGACTAGCACCAAAGGTGAAAATCCATAAATTGGGAAGGAATTTCCTTTATTACTGTAAAAAAACACATTAGAGTACGCAACTGGAAGCAAAACACTAAGTAAAACTGTATACAAAAGAAGTTTTGGGAAGTAAAAGGGGCCGAAAATACAATCCCAATAGGAAAGTACAAGTACAACTAAAAAGTAGGTACAACTGAAGGAATGTAAAGTAGCTACTGGGTCATCCTTCAGGGTTCCTACCTGAAGGGTAGGTACAGATGGCCTCCTCAGCACTCCACGTCCGTCCGTCTCCTCCGTGTACCGTCACACCGAGTGGTCCTCCTCTGAGTACCATCCAGTCCTGCTACTCTCTGCCTTAGTCAATGCTATCCGTCATCTGCAACCAACACAATGAGGTATGGGCATAACACGTGTAGGGGTGAGTATAACGATACTCAGTATAGACCCCGATACCCTCAAGGTATCAATAAATCCAACAAGGATACACCACAAAGTATGAAATCAATGGATAACCATTACTTAGGTATATGCCCATACATTTAATTATGTTATCTAGTAACCCATCTCAATCATGAGGAAAATACAAAATTCATTGACTCAGCTCAAACCAGGATTTTTATTATCGAAAACATGACTGTTGGTGTACTACTACTCTATTGAGTACAGTGGGCCTACCGTGTCACACAGAGGTGCTTCCCACTATCCTTGGACTGCTGAGGTACTCCTCCTATCGAGTACCGTGTGTCTGCCACGTCACACAGAGGCGCTCCCCACCATGGGTCTGCCGCGCTTACATCGAGGTGCTTCCCCTCGTAGCCTGTTGAGATACTCTTCCTGTTGAGTACCTTGGGTCTACAGTGCTCATACAGAGGCGCTCCCCACCTTGGATCTGCTGCGTCACACAAAGGCACTCCCCACTGGGCTAGTCAAGTCACTCCGAGTCAAATCGGTCAAGAAGTTGTCATGTCTCAGCCAACTAGTAGGTCTTCGTACTCTGTCCGCTCACCTCTGGAAGGATCCGATCCATGAGCTACTGGTCGAAACTCTAACTATCACGTAGTTCCACAAATAAGTATCTCAAAGGTCCTCCACATCATAGGGGTCTCAACACCATAGACAACGCGTTGATCAGACGCCCGGTCTGTGAGTTATTGGCATTTTAGTCCTGGGGGCCCGATTGGATTTGTGTATGATCCAACCTAATCGTAACTCAAATATACCCCGAACTCCAGTGGGGTATTCTCAAAGGGACCGTCGTGTTCCAAGAATACCGATGCTACTGACAGTTCGTCAAACAGATGTCTGGTGCCAAAGATATGGCCCAAGAAGGTAATAGGGTCAATAGTGGGCCTGGGTCCGGTCCGACCCGGTCGAACCGACTCGGCCCAACCCAGTCTAGGCCAAACTAGTCTGGGTCGACTCGGTCAGACTCGTTGGGTTTGACTCGGCCCGTTGGGCGGGTCAGCCCGCTAGGTTTGGCTCAGTCCGCTGGGCCCGAACCAGCGAACTGCGGGGGCGGTTCGGCCCGGGCTCAGGGCTAGATCGGCCCGGAGCATTGCGAGGGCGTGGCCTGGCGCGGCTCTTCCCGGATACCGTGATGGAGTCGAGTCGCCGGCTAGGCTGGGAGCGCGCGGGTCGCGTGGAGGCCAGCTTGGGGGCGGATGGGTAGGCCACGACAGGGCGCCGGGCAGGCCGCGGGGGCGCCAGGCAGGGCGCCGAAAGGCCACGAGGGAACCGGCCTGGCCCAAGAGGCACTGGGCAGGGTACGACAGGGCACTGGGAGGCCGCGGGGGCGCTGGCAGGGCGCCGAGCAGGGCGCGGCAGGGCGCCGCGAGGCTGCGGGTAGGTCGGTTCGGCAGAGCTCGGGCCGGCGCGGGCCGGCGGCACAATTCGTGGAGGCCGTGGGTAGTGCGGCCTTTGTTGTTGCCGCCTTCGTTGCCATGCCATAGAACGTCACAAGAAGAGAGATAGATCGAAGGAGGATGTTGGGCCATGTTAAGTTGGCCCACACCCTCTGCGTTTAGGGAGATATCATTTGGCTCATCATGGGAAGAAGATGATCAAAATATGTCCGCATCAATCCCTTATTATCCTTTGAATAAGGTAAGAAAAAGGTAAAACTTCAACAAGTAATAAACCCCTACCTCTTGTTCGTTGTTCGTCGTTCATTGACGGAGTCGCAAAAAGAAGTCTATGAAGGCTGTCATTCATCGCATCTGCTGCACGTCTCCAAACCTGAGTTGCGTCAGTTCGTTGATGACGTTGCGGAGGGTAGGTTGGTAGGTGTATCGGGTAGAAGACGGAGGAAGAAGTCGAAGAAGAATCTTCGCCGACATTCTTCATTCTTCGTTGGGATCTTTTCTCCCTTCTCCCAAATTCCACCAAAAAAGAATTCCAACCCAACTAATAATAATAGATTGTCTATTATTTTAATGTTGGCACGTAATTCAAAAATGGATAATTAAATTACATAGGCTCCCCTTAATTAAACCACAAGTGTTGGAACAATTAATTAAAAGGGGAAGGTGGCACCAATTAATGGTAGAGGAGGTCTAGGGACTCCCCCCCCATTAATGAGGGGAGTTGGGATATTTTCCACCCTCCCATTAATTGGGGGGTTTTAGTCTCGTGTGGTCCCCACGTCATAACCTCTCATGGGAGGTTAAATTCGGGTGGACCCCACCACTATAACCTCTCATGAGAGGTTAGGGTGTGGCGTTCCCACCTCCAACTCCCAAGTGGAGGTTTTAACCAACAATCAGACACATCAAGGCTTAAATAAAATAAAGTGTTGCACACTTTATTTTATTATTTTTTTATAAAAACTCAAAAACTAACTTTTATTCTTGACCAACTACTATAGAGGTGAAAGTATTATTAAGTGAATATCGGCGCTGCGAATTCAACGGTGCCCTAAAATTTCAATTTTGAGCAAAAGTTATAAAATCCCACTCATACGTTTACTGAACATACCCGAAAAAAACTTCAGAATTTTATTCTAGGCACACTGGCCCTTAGAATCAAGTGCTGTAAATTTTTGCAAACTCGTATAAATCCCATGTATTTAAGAAAGAAATTTCCATGGAATTTCCGGGTATTTACATTCTCCCCACCTCAGGTATTTACGTCCCCGTAAGATATAACTTGAACTATGGGAACATGTGGGGGTGCTGAGCATGTATCTGAGCCTCCCGCTCCCATGTGCTCTCTTGGAGGTTCCCGTGCTGCTAGTGAACGCACACTAGAGGTATCGACCGTCCACATAGGACCCGTTCCTGTCGATCCTCAATCTCCACTGGAACCACCGTGAAATTCACCCCATCGTTGACGTATAACTCTCCATGGTCGATGATGTGGGAAGGGTCATGCATGTATCTCCTCAGCTGAGATATGTGGAAGAAGTCATGCACCCGATGCAACTAAGGTGGAAGATCAAAGCGGTAGGCCACCTCGCCTACTCTACTGAGGACGTGGAAAGGTCTAATGAATCTCAAAGATAACTTGCTGGATTGGCCAAATCTCTGTAGACCTCGACGGGGTGAGACCCGTAGAAAGATGTGGTCACCATCCTCAAACTCCAGAGGTCTCCATATCCTATCAGCATATGACTTATGCCTGCTCTGTGTAGTATTAATCCATTCCTAGATGATCTGCACCTTCTCCATGGTAGATCGCACCATCTCTGGTCCCACCAGTGCTGACTCCCTAGGGTCTGTCCAGTAGAAAGGTGATCTGCAAGGCCACCTGTACAATGGATTGAAAGGTGCCATACTGATGGTGGAGTGATAGCTGTTGTTGTACGCAAACTCCACCAAAGTAAAGTGATCCTCCCAACTGCGACCGAAGTTGAGGACACATGAACGAAGCATGTCCTCAAGATTCTGAATGGTCCGCTCAGTCTGACCATCCGTCTGAGGATGGAAGGCGGTGCTCAGACGAATCTGCATCCCAAAAGCCTCCTGAAACCCCTTCCATAGCCGGGAATTAAATCGTGCCTCACGATTAGAAACAATAGAATAAGCTACTCCATGTAGCCGCACAATCTCCTGCACGTAGAGGCGTCCCAATCTCTCTACCGAACCCTGCTCCCTGATCGGTAGGAAGTGGACCGACTTGGTGAGTCGATCAATGATCACCCAAATCGAGTTGTGACCCATGGATGTATGTGGAAGACCCATCAAGAAGTCCTTGGATATCCCATCCCACTTCCACTCTGGGAACTCTAAGAGCTGAACCAAGCCTGCTGGTACCTGGTGCTCTGCCTTCACTTGCTGAAAAGTGAGGCATCGTGAGACAAACTCCGCTACTGCCTTCTTCATACCTAGACACCAGTGCTGTCATCAAAGGTCCTGGTACATATTCACCACTCCTGGATGTACCGCTAGAGGGGATGTGTGGAACTCCCTCAACACTTCCTCATGAAGTGAAACTGGTACTATAGTACATCCTCTGAAGATGATGAAATGACCCCCACCTTCAGAAAATCCATCAGGTGCCTGCCCTTTGGATATCTGAGCACGTCATGTCTTGCAGTCAGCGTCCCCATGTTGTGCCTCCCTGAATCGCTGAAGAAGTGGGGGAGTGACTGTAAGTGACTGTAGAAAGTATACTTCTTCCCTATCCACAAAGGATATCTGTAAGGAAACCAGTTGCTCTGTCGCTTCGCCTAGTAGCTGTATACCAGATCTCCTGCCGAGTGCATCCGCAACAACGTTCCCCTTCCCAGGAGTATAGACTATCTCAAAGTCATAGTCCTGGAGGAACTCAAGCCATCACCACTATCTCAGTTTCAGGTCCTTCTGAGAGAAGATATACCTGAGACTCTTATGATCAGAGTACACGGTAAAACGTTTGAACATCAGATAGTATTGCCACATCTTCAAGGTGAAGACCACTACTGCTAACTACAGGTCATGGGTAGCATAGTTCTGCTCATTCTGTCTCAGATGCCGAGAACCATAAGCAATCACCGCTCGTTCCTGCATCAGGACACACCCGATTCCAGTCCCTGATGCGTCACATTAGACTAAGTACCCTATACCTTCCTCTGGAAGCCTCAAGATGGGGGCACTAATCAGCCTCTGCCTCAGCTTCTGAAAGCTCTGCTGGCATCTCTCCGACCACACGAAGGGTTTCCCCATCTTCGTTAAGGTTGAGAGTGGTGCTGCAACTCTAGAGAAGTTTGGTATGAGCCTTCGGTAGTATCCAACCAAACCTAGGAAACTCTGTACCTCCGTCACACTCCTGGGTGGCTCCCAAGAAAGTACCACTTCAATATTCGCTGGATCTACTACAACTCCAGCCTCCGAGATGACGTGTCCCAAGATGTGAACCTCTCGAATCCAAAACTGGAACTTCAAGAGATTAATATAAATCTGGTGATCTTGGAGTGTTTCCAGTACTACCTACAAATGGTAGGTATGCTCCTCCTCAGCAGTGAAGTAGACCAGAATGTCGTCGATGAAGACTACAACAAAGTGATCGAGGTATGGATGGATGATACTGTTCATGAGTCCCATGAACACTACTGGAGTGTTGGTTATGCTAAAGGGCATAACCAAGAGCTCGTAGTGGCTGTACCAACACCTGAAGACCATCTTTTTCACATCCTCATCTCAAATTCTGAGCTGGTGATAGCCTGATCTGAGGTCTATCTTCAAGAACCACTAAGCTCCTTTAAGCTGATCAAAGAGGTCGTTAATCGTCGGGAGTGGGTACTTGTTCTTCACGGTCACCTGGTTCAGGTGATGGTAGTCGACACAAAGCCTCAAGATCCCGTCCGCCTTCTTAGTGGACAGGATCGGGGCTGCCCAGGGAGAAACATTGGGCCGGATGAATCCCTTCCCCTACAAGTCCTCCAGCTGTACCCGCAGCTCATGAAGCTCAGCGGGAGCCAACCAATACACTGGAGTAGATATTGGTGTCATCCCGGGGTACAGGTCAATGTAGAATTATACCTCTCTACGAGGAGGTAGTCCAGGAACATCATCAGGGAAAACATCCGCGTACTGGTCCACCACTACAGGATAAGTCGGACTCTCCACATCAACTGCTCCGAGGGTAAGGCAAGCCAACTGGTGAGTGATCAGCTAAAACCTCCTCTGAGTAAGTCCATCCTGTACTGCAAAGGTCCCTGATCACCAGTGAAGGTAAACCTGGTCCCATCCATGTGGACACACCACACTTTTCACCTAATACAGTCGATCTGGGCATGGACTGTAGATAACCACTCCGTACCCAAGATGAAGTCGTAAGGCCTCGACGCCACTACTAGGAGATCCTAGCTGAAGCTCTCACCTCCTAGAGTAAGCTCACACTGTCGGAACCAGTGCATAATCATCAAGTCTTCTCCTATAGGAGTATCTAGACGTAAGGATCGAGCCAACAACTCCATTGGAATCTCCAAGCTCCGAACGAGGGCAGTGGAAATGAAAGAATGACTAACACCCGTGTCTATAAGAACTGCAGCTAAGGTGGAGTAGACACAAATCATAACTCAAATCATCTCCAGAGCTCCATGGTTGTATGATTCATCTTCCTGAAGCTGATCTCTAACCTGTCCACCTGATCCCTGCGGTCGGGGTGGACCTCCTAGTGGTGGTGGCGGTAACACCTCGAAACGTCGTCCACTGCTAGCTGCACGACCAGATCCTCTGCCATGTTGGCCTTATTCCTGTAGACTTCCTCGATCACATCTCTATCTCTTCCCGGGAGGTCCCTCAATTGTCTGGTGATCATCTAAATGGCGGGTCAGATAGTCACGAGCCATGTAACCCTACCCGCCGCATGAGTAACACTGCCTACTACTGGCATGTGTGTCTATGCTCCGTGTGCCCCACACAACTGATCCTGAGTCATGTGGTGACCACCTGTAGGTCTGGTCCTCTTGGACCTCTGCAACATCTGTCTACTGCCAGCTGTATAAGAATCCACTGCACGTCGGCTAGTGGTGGGTCTCGCTGCTGGAGACTGCTCAGTAAGGAAACTCTTCACCAAGAGGGCTCTCTCTAGCACCTCCGTCTGTGTCGGGATGCTAAGTGAGATCATCGAAGCTCTGATCTCTTGCCTGAGCCCCTACTCAAAGGTCCGAGCCTTGAATAATGGGTCCCGTACCATATCTGTGGAGTAGCACGAGTGGTCGGTGAACCTTGATGAGTACTGTGCTACTGTCATGCTACCCTACTGCAGATGAAGTAGCTCTTGTATCCGCACTTCATGAAGGGTGGATGGTACAAACTTTGCCCGGAACATGCTCTTGAATTCTTCCCAGAGTAGGGTCACCTCGTCATGAACCTGGAGCATCCGGATCCACCATCTACCTACTGCTTCCTGAAGGAGACTCGTAGCAAGGATCACCATGAAGTCTGCTGGTGTCCCTACCAATCGAAAAACTCTCACCACAACCTCAAGCCAATCCTCATCCGCCTATGGGTCTGTCTCTCCCTTGAACCTGGGTTGCCTATGGTAGTGGAACTCGTGCAATGTGCTCAAGAAGCATGAATCATCTCTTGTTGGGATTGGTGGAATCAGTGGCCCAACGAGAAGTGGTACCACTGGTGCCTCTGCTAGAAAAGGGCCCTGTACTGAGGCCTTATCGCTCGATGGGCTGTTAGTACATACGACTCTCGGGGCTCTAACTGGTCGTCTGTGGGGAGGCATCCTGAAAGAATCAAATGTGACACAGTCAAAATATTATACCTAGTGAGCTGACCTAGTTGAGATGACTTAAATAAAACTTTTTAAAACACGCACGCAATCAGTGTTTTCTTGCATTGATTCAGAAATCAGAAGTCAGGGTCCTGGTGTATGGATACGTTGGCCGCTCGAACCAACACTAGACTCCCTGAATTGAAAACAACACTTAGTACCCTTAACACTATTGCTTCACAGAAAAGAAAGATCAGAGTTCTATGTTTTGCGGTAGAACCGACTCCTTTGATACCAATTTGTCACGAACCGTCCCCCGGGGCCCGTATCGTGACTACCCAAGCCTGCCTTCCATAGGACAGGGGCTGTCCACTAGCACCAAAGGAATAAATCCCTAAAATGGGAAGGAATTTCCTTTATTACTATAAAAAAACACATCATAGTACACAAATGGAAGCAAAACACTAAGTAAAACTGTATACAAAAGAAGTTCTGAGAAGTAAAAGGGGCCGGAAATAAAATCCCAATGAGAAAGTACAAGTACAACTGAAAATTAGGTACAAATAAAGGAAAGTAAAGCAGATACTGGGTCATCCTCTAGGGTTCCTACCTGAAGGGTAGGTACAGATGACCTCCTCAGCACTCCACGTCCATCTGTCTCCTCTGTGTATCGTCACACCGAGTGGTCCTCCTCCGGGTACCGTCTAGTCCCGCTACTCTCTGCCTCAGTCTGCGTAGTCCGTCATCTACAACCAACACAATGAGGTGCGGGAATAGCCCATGCAGGGGTGAGTATAATGATACTCAGTAGTGACCCTGAGACACCCAAGGTCTCACAAAATCCACAAAGATAAACCACAAATTATGAAATCAACGGATAACCATTACTTAGGTATATGCCCATACATATACCTAAGTTATCTAGTAACCCATCTCAATCATGAGGAAAACACAAAAGTCATTGACTCAACTCAAACCAGGATTTTTATTATCGAAACCACGGCTAGTGGAGTACTCCTTCTCTATCATGTACAATTGGACTACCGCATTACACAGAGGCGCTTCCCACTATCCTTGGACTGCTCAGGTACTCCTCCTGTCGAGTACTGTGGGTTTGCTGTGTCACACAGAGGTGCTCCCCACCATGGGTCTGCCGCACTCACACAGAGGCGCTCCCCCTCATAGCCTGTTGAGGTAATCCTCCTATTGAGTACCGTGGTTCTGCCACATTACACAGAGGCACTTCCCACTAGTCTAGTAGAGTCACTCCGAGTCGAATCATTCAAGCAGTCGTCAGGTCTCAACCAGCTACTAGGTCTCCGTACTCTATCCGATCGCCTATGGAAGGATCCGATCCACGAGCAACTAGTCGATACTCCAACTTTTACAAAGTTCCACGAAGAAGTATCTCAAAGGTCCACCACGTCATAGGAGTCTCAACGCAACAGACAACTCGTCGATCGGGCGCCCGATATGTGAGTTATTCGCCTTTTAGTCCCGAGGCCCGATTGGATTCATGTACAATCCAACCTGACCGTAACTCAAATATACCGCGAACTTCAGTGGTGTATTCTAAAAGGGACTGTCGCGTTCCAAGAATACCGGCACCACTGACAGTTTGTCAAACGAACATCCGATGCCAAAGATATAGCCCAAGAAGGTAATAGGGTCAGTAGTGGGCCTGGCTCCGGTCCGATCTGGTCGGACCGACTCGGCCCAACCTAGTCTGGGCCAACCTGGTTTGGGTCGACCCGATTAGATTCGCTTGGTTTGACCCGGCCCGTAGGGCAGGTCAGCCATCCAAGTTTGGCCCGGTCCGCTGGGCCCGACCCAGCGGATTGCGGGGGCGGTTCGACTCGAGCTCGGGGCCAAATCGGCCCCAAGTGTTGTGAGGGTGCAGCCTAGCATGGCTCGGCCCAGAGGGCATGAGGTATTTGGGATGCCGGCTCAGACGAGAGCACGCGAGTCACGCGGAGGCTGGCTCGGGGGCAGCTGGGCAGGCCACGGAAGGGCGCAGGGCAGGACGCTGGGGTGCCGGGCAGGGCACGACAGGGCGCTGGAGGCCGTGGAGGCGCTGACAGGGCGCCGGGCTGGCCGTAGGGGCACTAGGAAGGGCGCGACAGGGTGCCGGGAGGCCGTGGGGGCGCTGGAAGGGTGACAGGCTGGCCGTGGGGGCACCGGGAAGGGCGCAACAGGGTGCTGGGAGGCCGCGGGGGCTCCGACAGGGTACCGATTAGGCTGCGGGGGGCGCCGACAGGGCACTGGGCAGGGCGCGGCAGGGCGGCAGGAGGCCGTGGGCAGGTCGGGTCAGTGGAGCTCGGGCCGGCGCAGGCCATTGGTGCAATTCGCGGAGGCCGCGAGTAGTGCGGCCTTTGTCTTTTCCGCCTCCGTCGCCATGCCGTAGAATGTCACAAGAAGAGAGAGAGATCGACGGAGGATGTCGAGCCATGTTAGGTTGGCCCGCACCCTCCGCGTTTAGGGAGATATCATTTGGATCATCATGAGAAGAAGATGATCAATAATACTTCCGCATCAATCCCTTATTATCCTTTGAAGAAGGTAAGAAAAAGGTACAACTTCAACAAGTAACAAACCCCCTACCTCTTTTTCATCATTCGTCGTTCGTTGATAGAGTCGTGAAAAGAAGTCGATGAAGACTGCCGTTCATCGCGTACGCCGCACATGTCCAAACCCGAGTTGCGTCGGTTCATTTATGACCTTGGGGAGGGTAGGTCGGTAGGTGTCTGGGGTAGAAGACTAAGGAAGAAGTCGAAGAAGAATCATCACCGACGTTCTTCGTTGGAAGAACGTGTTCTTCGTTCTTCATTGGGAGATTTTATCCCTTCTCACAAATTCCACCAAAAGAGAATGCCAACCCAACTAATAATAATAGATTGTCTATTATTTTAATGTGGTCACATAATTGAAAAATGGAGAACTAAATTACGTAGGCTCCCCTTAATTAAACCACGAGTGTTGGCACAATTAATTAAAAGGGGAAGGTGGCACCAATTAATGGTAGATGAGGTCAAGGGACTCCCTCCTCATTAATGAGGGGAGTTTGGAGATTTTCCACCCTCCCATTAATTGGGGGGTTTTAGTCTCGTGTGGTCCCCACATAGTAACCTCTCGCGGGAGGTTAAATTTGGGTGGGCCCCACCACCATAACCTCTCATGGGAGGTTAGGGTGTGGCGATCCCACCTCCAACTCCCAAGTGGAGGTTTTAACCAACAATCACACACATGGAAGCTTAAATAAAATAAAGTGTTGCACACTTTATTTTATTATTTTTTTTATAAAAATCCAAAAACTAACTTTTATTCTCAACCAACTACCGTCGAGGTGAAAGTCTTCTTAAGGGAATACCAGCTCTACGAACTCAAAGGTGCCCTCAGATTTCAATTCTGAGCACCGGTTCAAAAGTTATAAAATTCCGCTCGTATGTTTACTGAATGTACCCGATTAAAACTTTATAATTTGATTCCGAGCACACCGGGCCTCAGAATCAAGCATCGTAAATTTTTGTGGACTCGTATAAAGCCCATGTATTTAAGACAAAATTTTCCACAGAACTTCTGAGTCTTTACAGTTTAATAAAATATCCTCTTAAAAATGGGGAAAGTGAAATAAAGTAGTCATTTTAAATAATATATATAGGTATCCAAATAAGATAAAATTAATAAAAAGTTAAAATACAAGGAAATAATATAGTATTAATTCCCATGGATTAATAAATGGTGATAGATAACAAGGTCATTATAATGTTAACAACCACAAAACCATAAATCTATGATTATTTAAAGGAACATTGATTCATTAGAAATGAAAGTAATAGGAAAAACGTTTTTTCTCAAGATCCATTCCCTATTGTTTAAAGGAATTTTTAATATCATGATATAGAACATGAGAAAATATAATTTCTTGATTTCTTTCCATTTCATAATCATAATCTCACCCTTTTTCAATGATTCGATCAATTTACACTTCATCACTTACTCAAACAAATGAAGATGAATTGTTCATGCCTAGAGCACTAACGAATCACAAGATCCATAAAAGAATAATAATTCCACACTTATATATATCTAGTTATAATAAAAAAATGGTTAGATTAAGTTATCCAGTATTGGTAAATATTTATATGATAAAATAATACATTAATATCAAAAACCTCATCCAAAGTCGATCATAAATAATTCTATACACAGTTAAACTTAATACCCATACAAAATTAAGAAATTTATAAAGCATGACACTAAATTTCTATAATCAAATTCAAAATTTATCGCAAAAAAAATCTCTTAATTTTTAAATACCAAAATGTGAATACCATGTTTATATATTTTTCTAAAATATAATAATAAAAATAATTACCATAAAACTTGAATGAAAACCAACATGATTCATCAATCCTTAAATAAAACAGTATATTATTGAATATAATCCAAAAAAAAATATTTGAACACCAACATAAATAACAAAAACCACTTTATCCTCAAATAATTAATCAGTTCCAATGTCATCAATACTATCAAATTAACAGTAACCATATAAAACATATATTTATCAAATCGAAAAACTATTATCTCAATATGAGTAACATATTAAGGTTTATCTTTCCATTAATCATGTGTTCTCTATAAAATATCGACTTTACAATAAATCACTTTTGTAGTTCATCAGTACCATTAAACATATTCTTGAAAATCCACAATTATAAATTTCTACAAAAATACCTTATATATTTAAGTATTTATATAATATAATTCCTGTCTTATGCTATATATAAACTTCAATCATCACACTTCATTCATAAACTGTTAACTTGGTTTCATCATCTTATTCTTCAATACCTCCTTCATTTATTATGTCATTTTTCATCTATTCATCATCAACTTAGAAACCTCTACTTAAAAAACCTTATTAATCTACTTATTGAGTTCCTATAATAAGACATATATTCAGATAGTTACCATTAAAATTTCATCTATATAACTCACATGTTTGTGGTTTACTCTGTTGAACCATCTCTTTATTCCTTTCATTAACTGGATTATTCACATTAATTATATATAATTTTTCTCAATGTATAGGTTTACCACACATGAATCATTTTTTTATTAATTTTTATAATTCACCTAATTTCTCCTTCCCAAAATTTTAAAAAGTAGGAGTTTTAATCTTTTTCTTCCCACCATTTTACACACCAATAGTTCATCTATGAAACTACAACTTCCATTTCTAATAAAAAGTAACTTGAGGGTTTCTACCTTCCATTTTCACTTTTAGTGGGCATCAAATTATTTCTTCATATCCTCCAAGGTACTTTATGGATAATTTATTTTTAATAATTGGGTTTAGAACACTAAATAATCGATCAATTTTTTTTCTATGGATAATGAATAAACTTGAAGCATACCTTGGAATTACTGTAAATTTTTTCCAATAGGTACCAATGGATTCATCATCATTCATTATAATATCAATGAATTACTACTTTATATTTTACATAGAATAAGAGGGGCTTACTTATAAAAAAATATCCCCTTATACTCATCCTATTCAATGGAGTCAATTTAACCTTCTTTACATAATATTCTTAATAATATTACACTATTTAAATGATTCGTGTTACAAATGAAAAATGAAAAGAAATAATATTTCATTATATTGGTATAGAAGAATATAAAATATATTTTCCATCACATTGATCCATTTCTAAAAAAGTAATGGAACCTAAGTCCTATAGAAGTAGGTTTGACATTATTGAATAAAAAAATAAACAGAGTGACAATCCTTCCATGGTAAATACCAAAGATCAAAATGACCCATGTTACCACTTATAACTTGAGAGAGTTGAGTGAGAATAGTAAAAAAATATTTCATCCAATATTTTAACACAGTTGGTTAATCATGAGGATGGTTGTTGCAGTGAAAATTAAATTCCTTGTTCACATGATTCCTTTGGGTTCCATCCATTGAATAAAGTGAGAAATCATTGTGTGATAAAAAATATTGTAGTTGGAAGTAATTTAATCACGAAAAATGATATATTTGATTCAAAAAAACTTGACATATTCTTTTTAATCAGTCACAACTTAGTCTTACCATTTCTCATTCTTCGATATTATTCAAATAATTCATGATTTTTTTAAAGATATTGTGAATTACTAATGCATATACCCCAAGAGTTCCAATCCAAGTGCGTAGTAAAGCCCATTTTTATGCACTATATAAAGATTGAGTCCAACACAATGTAAACTTTTGGATTTATTACCCTTAGGTACAATTAATCCAAAGCCACACCCACTTGTACTATCTAAAGAGGTATGTAATTTCTTAGAAACCAATCAATCTATCATTCACCAAAATTCAATGATATTTTCTTATACATATACTTATCCATATAATTATCCACAAGAATATACATAGTCATATCCTTATATATAACCATATTTATCTCACTAATTTTTTCCCACCCTAGTTTAAAATGGTTAATTAAACCTTTCCTCTAAATACTAACTATAACGACCCAAACATTCCATACATAGATATTATATATTTTAGATGAACATACAATATATCTAGAAAATACATGTTTGAGGACCACAAAGGTTAAGCGTATTTAGAGACTAGACACTAAATATTATTATTTTTTGAACGATCTTTAACACCTCTAAGAAAGATCTTCCCATATAGTACTACTATTATATATAAAATATTTAAAACTTTTAGGTAAATCATGGGGAAATGAATGATAAGAAATTAAATTCTAAAGTACTTAGTAAGGGTAAAAAATAAATATATAAATAATAAGATAATAATTACCTGATTATATGTGGATGAGAACACGACCTTAACATTATAGAACCATAACCTGTATAAGAAATATCAAAATATTTTTTTAAGGTATAAACCTCAGTAATTCATAAGACATGAATAATTAATTAGTAAAAGGAAATAATCGATAAGAACATATCATTGGAATAATAAATAAATTATGGATGAAATATAAGCATAGAAAATCACTTTTGTAGAAGTCAAGGCTCATTAAAAAGGCTATCATAGTGGATTGGGGTCACTCCCCAAACCATCGTAGTAGAAACGTTTGACTCACAAAACTATTATAGTGTATAAATTTCCTTACTAAAAAGGGTTTAATAACCATTATAGTCCAATTTATCTCATGAGATATCCATCATTACCCAATTCATTGGAGGGAGATATAAGTCCCACCCATGTTTGTTTATAAAGTAACCACTCATACTTGGTTATAATGTAACCACCATCCTTGGTTAGAATTTAAACACCATCCTTGGTTATAAAGTAACCAATTCCATTAAATATAACATAACCATAATCCTTTGTAATAACTATACTTAGATATACCATCACCATATTCCTTTCTTATAACACAACATTAATACTTGGTTATAACATTACCACCATCCTTAGCTATAATGTAACCACAATCCTTGGATATAAAATCACAATCATCATTGGTTTATAAATCAACAACCCATTATTTAATTGAAATAATATATATGTGTTCCACATGATCATAATAAGTTAATCATATGAGAACACATGAAGTTAAATGGTTAATATGAAAATTTCATCATAGAATAACTCATTGAAAAGAAATAGTTTTCACAAACATTTCATAATTTCATCTTAACATAACTCATGTAATAGGGATGGGTTTCATAAATATCATTGTCATAATAATCATAAACCAACCAAAGGAAATATAAGGATGGTATAATAAGATCATATCCCTGTTAAATATTAAGAAACATTAACAGATGTCATGTTAGATTGAAAATAAATTTTAAAGACCAATTGGAACATTAATTGAGGAAAATAATTTTTTTAGAAATTACCCATTAAAAATCTTAAAATTTCAAAAATAATAACGAAAAAATCTTATTTTTAAAATATAATTTAAAAATTATAAATGAATATATAATGATGAATCAGTTATGATGGTGGGAAATATCCTTCATGTTGTACATTTTAAAAAAAGATTCATTTAATATTTTTGTTTGAAAAGTCAAAAAGTGCATTCTTTATAAAATCATAGGAAGATTAATTTATTTTTTTTATAATAAAACCATGTAAAAAATTAAATTAAATCATAATTGTAAAAAATAAATCAATTTTTTTTTGAAAATTTATATATGCATGAAAAATGATTTTCGACCGAAGAGTGAAATATAGTCAATTATCTTTCAAAAAATTATTTTGATATTTTTATACCATAAAGATAGAAAAATAAAAGGAAAAAAGTACTTTATCAAACTAACCAGAGTATAATGTATTAAATATTTTCATTAGAGGTAGATAATTTGATTTCATCATCATAAACTTAATCATAAACAATCCCAATTAACAATGAGAATATAACATAAAACCATTTCCAGATTGGTGAATTTTGAATCGTTAGACCCATGAATGAAAGAACCATATATGTTAATTTAAAAACTCATAAAATTGATAATAATAATCAATAAATACAATCATTGATATCGTATGCATCACCTAAAAGAAAGAACTTATGAAAATGACATACGTCTCATTGAAACAAAAGAGAGATGAAAATATTCAACCACTTTGGTAACAATAGAATCATAATAATCATTAAATAATAACATAAAATAAAATATAAAATATCATTAAAAGTATATTTTTTAAGGGAAAAAATTTAAAAGGTTTAGTATATACACCATGAAAAATAAACAAGAGTTGAATATGGAATTTTTCTCCCATAAATAAAAAAGGACTAGAAATCTCTTACATTAAATCATGACATTCGTCATATGCATTTGAATCCATTTTATAATAAATATATATTAATTATAATTCAAATAAATAATTAAATAAATATATATATATATATAATACTATATATTATTTAATTATTACCATTTATTACCCATTTCTTACCATTTTTAAAAAAAACCACGTTTTGGGTAATAACTACATCGTTTTTTATGTATGTTTTTATTTTATAGTTTCAGTCCATGTCTATTGATTATGGTTCCATAAAATAAATAATTTTAATCAAAATATAAATGTAATATAAATTAATTATTAACATATTTATTTTCATCCATAAAGGATAGAGATAGAAAATGAATTACAACGCTCATGGAGATGGTAAGCCATATGTATGCATTAACATTGTTTCCATTTTCTTGACGGATGAAACAAAAGAAAGGTAAAAATTAAATAACCTTCATTGAATAATTTTAATATTATATAAATATTATATATAAATTAAATATATACATATTACTATCCATGTAAAATTAAACTGTAAAATGTATCTTATCGCTTTATGGAGGCGATAGTCCACACATACTCAGGAGTGAAATTATCATTTTCCAACAGACTGTAAGGTAAGAAGGTATATATAAAATTATAATTAAAAAAATAATAAATATTTCATTAATATTGTATAAATATTTTAAATCCATAATTATATCTATCTTTTAGAGAAGGTTATTAAAAATTAATTACATTGGTTTGCGAGATGGTAGTCCACCATACACATGATCAATAATTTCGTTTCCCATTTCCTAGAATAAGAGGTAGAAATAGTTAATTAAATTAAAATAATACTATATCATTATATGTGATATAATAATTTTATTATACCATCACAATTGAAGAACATTTGGTTAATGTGGGATAATAATTAAAATTAAAACACATGATAAAGAAAAAAGATCTTTATAGATCCTTATTAGGATTATACCTAAATCCTTCATAGGTGGTTTTCAGAACAAAAATAATGAATCTAGGAAATGTGGAGGGAATTAAGTAGTTAATTTTTGTATATATTTTCTAAAACTAATATATTTTTGAGTGTTAAAAGGAGATGATAGGATATGTATTCTTTATATGGGGAAAGGAACAAACTTGGAAACTACATGGAAATTTCCCAAAAGAATCCAAAATTATAAAGTAATTCCCATAAAAAATGCTTCCAAAAGACTATATATTAGATATTAATAAAGTATAACATAAATTTATATCCATATAATAGTATTTAGTTGTTTTTTATTTTCAAACATGACTCTATATCTTGGTTTAACCCCTGATAAACTTGTTTTGACCACAACTACAATAATTATTTTTTACTGTTTTTACTATTTATCATTAAAAAAAATTAATTTTACCTTTTAAATAATATTAATTATAATGATTATAAATATGGAATTCAATTGACCAAATTAAATTCACAAAATTCACAAAATTTAATTTAAAATTAAACCTGCAGACACTGAAAAAAATGGTTTAAAAAAAAATTTAAATTTAAATATTTTTATATTAAAAATCAACATAAAACTAATTAAAATGAACTAAATTGGATTTAAAATAGTATTATTGAACATAATTAACTTTTAAAACAATTTTAAAATATAATTTAACTTTTTAAATACTTTAAATGAAAAGGTATTCTTAATAAAAATCAACATTTGTCACTTTTCCTCAAAACATTATTCTTTTTAATAAATTATCTAAAATTAATTATAAGATTCTTTTTACATGATTATTTCAAAAATTATATTAATTTTTTCAAATTTAGTTTCTAAAAATAAAAAAATTATTTTGAAAATTAGAGTAGAACACAACAAAACCACTTTTTTAGAAAAAATAAATTTTTTAAACATAGAGGTTGATTTATTCTTTTCCCATAATTAGTAAAAATATATGATGAATGATAAGTTATTTGATTTAATTTTTAATATATAAATTTAATTAAAGTAATTATTCAATAGTTTCTAATTTAATTTATATAGATAAAACCACATTGGCTGCATAATTTTTTTTTAGAAAAAACATGGCTTATACTTTCAAAAGGTGTTTATTTTAATTTTTAATAAATGAATTGATTTTATTCATATGAAAACCATATAATTTTATTACTTTATTTAATACTATTTATTCCTTCTAATGTAAAAACTATTTAATATTTTTAAGTTTTAGATAATAATATTTATCGTATATTTGGGTTCACTAAAACCTAGGGATGTGTTTAATGCAAGAAAAAAATGAAATTAAATATATTTGAAAAAGTTATTAAATAAAATAATATTGTGTTAGAGGTTTTCAAATAAATTAATTCTAAAATATTGATCCATTAATTATCAAGTTAATATTTATTAAGACACTTTTTAGTTAAATGTGGGAGAATGTAACACCCTGATTATATTGTTTATAATAATTCTATGCTTTATATATAGAATAACATGCAACACCGAGCTTTCAAAAATTGATGATATACAATGAAAATGTTATTATTTTAATTTGAGCATTATAACCTAGTCGTTAAATTAGAAGGTATGAATAGTAATAAAAATGAATGAAAATATGTATAAAATTATTAAATAATTAATGTGTATTGATTTATTAATATTAAATAAGTATTCCATTATCAGTAATCTGATTTTATGCTTAAAAAATATGTTTTCATCAAAATTTGTTTTTATTAAATTGTGTTCACATAAATTAAAATTAATTTCTTCTATTTTAAAGAATTTTATTTAAAGGGATGAATATATATTTTTAAATATACCTTTAAATATTACCTTAGGGTGAATTTTTTCATTTTTTTAAAACTATTTCTTTTATAATGAATACTGATAAAATCCTACTTATGTAAAACTGCACTTTCATTTCATTAAATAAATTAGTATAAAACTACGATTTTGTTTTTTATTTTTATTTCCACTAATATAATATAAATTTTATTAAACATAATATAATTAAATTCATATGAATCCACATTATATCTTATTTTTGTATATGTTCATTTTCTTGCTTAAAACAAAATTTTCTTAAAACTAACTATTGTTGAATTTTATGCATTTTTATTAAAATTTATTTCTTTGAGAAAATAAAATATAATCTTGAAAAAATTATTAAATATTTGGATTTATGTGAATCAAATTTCGAAAATATGTTGCTTATATTTTATGGTCCAATGGAATAATAATCGTGGTAAATATTTATGACATCTGTAATAGTAAAATTGTTACAACTGGGTTGAAACATAGAGACAATGCCTAAAAATATCCCTAACACATTAATTTATCCAATTGGATTTATTTTCTTGTAAAACCCCTATATTTTGAAATAATAATATCCTATTAAATTTCAAGTTTGAAAAACAACACCAAGCATAGAAAAAAATATAACACATTGAGACATTGTGGTATATATATATTTAAATGAATTCAATCTCTTCAATAGAATTCATTACACACAACACCATGATTATCTTGAATTACATGAAACACTTATATTAGATTTCATTACACACAAAACTTATTTTATCTTGAATTTCATGAAAAAACGAGTTTAAATGAGACATGAAATATTATTAATGTATAAATATTTAATAAGATAGTTACCTATTAGACAAAAACATTTTGGGTATGAATTATACTAACTAAATAATGAAAATTATAGCAATCCATTGATTATAAATTAAATAATAATATTTAAAAAAATATGTCATTTTTTAAAAAAATTATTTTATTCTGGAAAGGACGTTTTTGTCAAGATTTGTGCACATTATTCAAATTTAATCTTGTAGCATCTCATGTTTATTGACTGGTTAAATTTTCTAATGGAACCTGAATTTAATTTTTAGTGTTTGAGCTATTAAATTAACCAAAAAATGTAATATAAATATGAGATTTTGAATACTTACATGTGTTGTTTTTATAACTGGTTTAAGGCCTAGGAGGTGCATGAGGTGTTCCGTCTTGTTTTGGGAGCACCAGACCCTAAAACCTTAAATACAGAGAAGGCTAATAGGGGCATATGATTTTTTTAAAAGTTTTTGGCCTAGAATATGAAACCATATGTCTTATCCAGTGGAGTTGAAGGTCTTTCACAGTTTGGTCTTATAGTGCAAGGGGGGTACAGACTATTCAGATGCTACAGACATCTTGACAGAGGGTTTTTCATGGGCTACACATGGTAAGAAAAATCATAAATCCAACCCATGCGGGGGGGGGGGGGGGTTCCATGGGAATAGAATCAACTATGGTTGGGGCATGGGTTTTCCAACCATGCGGCCATACCATGGGCCTCATTAAATTAGGTGAAATTCACATTTTTCTCTTCCAGCCTTGTAATCATTCCTCCCCCTTTTCTTTTATTCCCTTCTGCACACAATATATTTTCTATGGGTTCCTTATCAACATCATCCTAGGTATATAGAGATATCAACCATAAAATATCTGTTTCTAATACTTTTTGGTGCATTAGATAGCCCATGATGAGCCTACAACTGCTCTTGTCTCAAATCTTAATTTCTTTTACCATATAAACTGTTATCATTGTGTCAGATAATTATCCCTATTTTCAAGGCATTCATATGTTTCATTATTTTATCTCAAATAGAACTAATTCAATCCTCAATATTAGATTTATGATTTGTCCTATTCTCAAGGTAGATAGTCTAGGTATTTTCTATAATGTTGTTTTGATTTATAATTTATGTAGTAGTTCTCCGTGCCATTATTTTCATGGGAAACCTCTAAAATGTTTCATAATTGATATAGAACCTAATTTCATACTTATTGTATGCCATTAATATTAAAATATCATTTTTATGGTATTAAACCTTAGGTTGTAACCAACCTTAAGGATGTGTCCCTCGAAAGACTTTAATTAAATAATTTTTTTTCTAATAAGACCCCTCATTAAGGTGAGCTATATTTTTAGCATAAAGATATGATTAATTAGAACATGGAAGAATTTGATACACCTCTATGTTATCCCCTAGTGTCCAATCCATCTCCCAAGTGGTTTTGGCCTAACTCTTATGGAATAATTTGATTATTATATATAGAAGGCATGTTAGCATGTCCTTTTCTTATACAATTGCATGTCTGGTGTTATATTCTATGGGAAATCCACCCGACCTTCATAAATTTTACCAACACATAGTATTCCTTGAAATGTAATGGAACACATAATAAATTAAAGGAAATTTTTATGGGAATGACACTATTTTAGTGTCCTTGTAATGGGTTATGGCATGCTTAAGTGCATGGCCTCACTTCTTCCTTACATGAATGGGTAAATGGTCTTGACACCATTAAAGTTCCTAACTAGTAATGTTTCATGATTATGTATATATCTTTATCCATTATTAATTTAACTAATTAAATAATTTTTTGTTATCTTTGAGTGATAGTTAGGTTCCATTTATGGAACACCCTGTATGGGGTCATATAATGTTAGATATTATATGTTCCATGGGAGAAACTTGGGTATCCATTTATGGGAAGCCAAGGAATATCTCATAGTTTACATGATTTTTGATACACCATAAGAGATATAAGGTATAAAATGGAAGGGATCACCATGGTGTTTTCCTAAATTTTCATGAATGATACCAATTACCTAGGAGAGACACCATGGATTTCTTTAGAGGGTAGATGGTTATAACAAGATATGAGTGATTCTCTATCCCCTATTTGAGATACAAGGGATGAGATCAGAGGTATTGTAACATTCCATGCTGTGAGTGATACATGGTATTCCATTTATGCATCACCTTGTACGGACTCTTATAGTATTGTGTATTTATAATTCCACTAGAGAGGTACTTGGGATTTCTTTTTGGATCACCTTAGATGGGCTCAGGGTGCCTTTTATTAAATTACAATGATGAATTTTATATTAAATTCTACATATTCATAACTGATACTCCATGGATTCATCCTCCAAGAAAAATAACCTTCTTGGGTTCAGTGTTATTTTTTATCCTTGTTTTATGATAACCCATTATTATACCTATAAAATATCTTTACAAGTTCACCAATTTCAAGAGGCATTCTGGATTAATCTGAAATATTTATTGTCATCCATGTACATTTTAAGAACCAGAGATAACTTTTTTGATTTTATTTATTTACCTCTTTACTTTCCATGCCTACACACTTCTATATTTTATATTCAGGGACTGTATTATGCTTTAGAAATCATTAGTGGTGGACTACTGAATATTTCTCACTACCTTCCTAGGACACTATTGCAATGGAGTACCTGAGAAGACCTCATGTTCATAGGTCCTTAGATGATTTATTTTGTTGTGCATTGTATATGGGAGATTATAAGGAAAGTGATGAGATAGTACTATGGATTCTCATGAAGATCACCCATGTGTATTTTTATTATTTTATTTTTTCATCTATTGTATTATCCTTCCTGTTGTATAATTTATTATTTAGATTTTTTAGAATCACATAGACTTGAATGAATGGTTGTGTATTATTTAATGTGCCAATTTTTATTCAATTATTATATTTATCTTCCACTTCTTGTATTTTATTTATTCTATTTATGAAACTTATTTATTAATGAATAGTTATACCAATATTCTACTCTGATCCTAAGGGTATAGTCTCCCCACCATACTATCATTATCCTCTCACTACTAGTCTGCGACCTCTGGTGTATAGAAAGGTGTGTTTGAGCACATGTGGTGATAATTCCAGCCACATTTTTCATAGTTAGTTGGGAAAAGACATTATAAAGTTGTATCATATCTTTTCTTCCTTTGTTATACTATTTTGGAATGATAGAAAAGAGACTAGAAAGGTTTCATTAATTTGTAAATAGTTATGTTTGGGAGTGATCAAACCATACATAGGGATGAGACTATTCTTCATGTTATTCACTATTAAAATTTATAATGATTCCACTTTGAGTGATAAGTGTACTTTCCAATTCATTATTTTTTTAAAATTTATTTTTGTAATTACCGTTGGATCAGTACAGAAAGGATGCAGTATTAAATGAATCATCATCGGCACATAGAGACTCACATTCCATTCATATTTCATTCCATGTATATTTCATTGCAAGGCTTCTTGAGATTTATTAACGAGGTGTTTTAGTATCATGCTTATTTGTATACATGCCTTTTTATTTCCTTAACATTCTATTTTGTATTACATCATGTATTATATATTTATCATGTTTACCTATAAAACATGTTTTTTTTTATTTTTATGATTATCATTAATATCTATTTACATTTCTTAGGTAATTACTATCCACACTTTTGAGATTGTTGGAATATTTATTAATAACAAAACATTGATATTTTCCCTTTAAACATTGTAGCTTTACATCATAATTTTCTATGTCACGACCCATCCCCCAGGACCCGTGTCGTGACTACCTCAAGCCCACATAAAGAAGGCTAGGGGATGGAAACTAGCGCCAAAGGCGTCAACCTGCAAGTGGGAGGCATTTTCCTTTAAACCTATACACAGACACACACACGCCCAACCACACCCCAACACACTAAAAGGGGGGAACTGATATACCACTAAAACAAAGATGAGTGCAAGTACAAGTGAAAGTAAGTGGTCCAGAATAAAAACCCAACAAAGAACTGAAAATAGCAAAGTACAAAAGGAAACTCTGATGGCCATCTGTAGAAAATCCCACCTAATCATGAGAGTAGTGAAGCTACTGGGAGTCAAAGTAGTATTCCCTATCCGCCTAGTCCTACTGGGCTCCACCTAGTCCTAGGCCACCAAGCCCATAGTTGTAGAATCTGTCATTCCTATACCCCTAAGCACCTCAATCTAAACATCGATTGTCTACAGCAGACACAACACGTGTGGGCGAAGCCTGTGCAGGGGTGAGTATAAAAATAATCAGTAGGAACCCTAAGACTTCTGAAGGTCTCTCAGTAATCCAATAAGGAAAACACCACAAAGGAAAAATACCCGAGAAGTAATGCCACTGAGAAAGATCTCAAACACATAACAAAAAGTAAAAGACACAGATCACACCAAGTATATTCTAGGGTAGTGATAGTAGCATCATCCGTCATATCATCGAACTCCTCATCTAATGGAGAGATCTTCCTCTATCCAGTACAATGGGCCTGCTGGGTCACACAAAGCTTCTTCCCATTAACCTTGGGACTGTTGTGGTACTCATCCCTGATGAGTACTGTGGGTATGCTGGGTCACACAGAGCTGCTCCCCACTGTGGGCCTTTCGGGTCACACAGTGCTGATTCCCACCTTGGCTGAACTAAGGTACTTCTCCTATCGAGTACCGTGGGTCTTCCGGGTCCCACAGAGCTGTTCCCCACCATGGGCCTACCGGGTCACACATAGCCGCTTCCCACGGGGCCGTCGTTCCGCAGTCTTCAGGTCTCATCCAACCGTAGGGTTCCGTACATATCACACTTGGGAGAACCTCTCCTTAAGCCATTATTTAAATATCTTCATCCATTAAAGTCACCAAAAATCATTCCAATAGATCCGCCTCATTAAAAGGGTCCGAACTCCAAAAACAGATCATCAATCGGACGCACGGTTTACAAGATACATGCGTTTTAGTAACCAAGGGGCCGGTTGAGATGGGGACTGATCTGACATGGGTGGACTGACCCGACCATCCCTGCCCAGGGGTGCCAAATACCCCGGTATAATTAGATAGACTCGACCTGACCTGGTTCGGGTTAGGTTCGTTCTGGTCCAGCCTGGCCAGTGGGCCAAGCCCAATAGGCCTCACTGGGCCCGACCCTGTTTGACCGGGGGTCCAGCCCGCCGGGTCGCTCGGTAACCCGGTTTAGTCCGGCCTAACTCGAAGGGTGTGGGTTTGGCCTACTGGAAAGGGTCCAAGCTACTGGGTGTGGGTCTGACTCGTTGGCGCGGGTCCAGCCCGTTGGGCCACGGGACCGGCCCGGCCCGCCGGGGGATCGACCTGGCCAGCTAGGGGATTGGCCCGCCAGTTGGGGACCGATCGCTTGAGCGGCCAGTGGTGAACCACCCAGCCAGTACTTGGTGTTCAGCTGCGTCTATCCCCCTCTGCTTAGTGGGATTCCACAGGGCCTCCACCTCCATCCGCGTTCGACAGACCGCAGCTCCTCCAGCCAACCGGGTTGCCCGATCACGGGCCACCCCTCCACGCCACACCCTTCCTGGCACGAGGTCCCCTATCACTGCAGCCTGATGGTCATGGTTTCCAGCCTCCATGGAACGCCGCTCCACGTGGCTTACAGTGTGGCTGGAGGCCCTCCATCCCACTAACTAGCACGCGGATGGTGCGTGCTGCCACTACCCCCGCGTGCGGTGAAAGATCCTTTTGTGGACTACTGGACACACACCGATGGACCGTTCTTCATGATGCCTAGGTCGATGGCCTTCAGAGTTCTCCTTCTTCACTATGAAGGCATTAAATCACCCTTTCCATCATTTTGAGAATGCGGCCACCAAGAACGCACAGGAGGAGGTGTTCAGGCCATGTTCGTGTCGTCCCCGATGCTCCATGTTAGAGGTTTATAATCAAGGGGGAGGCCCAGGGACTATTGTTTGATCATACAACAATAATCTTAATCCCAGATAATGAAATCCCCAATAGTGTTTCCCTCCCACATAAACACATGAAGCGTAGGTCAACTTGTTCGTGGGTTGATCCACATTCATCGTTTCTATAAAATAATGGGGAAGAACATCAAAATCATATAATACCCCTAACTTTTTTACATTTGATGCCGAAGCATTCATCCTCGGGAGTCGAAGGTGTTGACTTCTTCACTTCCAGTTCCATTATTTGAGGTGTGTCAAAGACTATGATGATTGACCATCTTTCATCATTCTTCGTTGGAGGGGAGATTCTCCGGAGTTTCGTTAGGGAATCCTACAAGTTTAATTCCCAAACTCCACATGTTGGATTATTAAAAGAAAAAAAAATGCACAGTGAGGCTGCGTCCATTAATGATGCTCATTAAATTAGCCATATTTAATGAGCCACATTTAATGAGTCATTAAGATAACATCGTCACAGTTTCAAATGATCCATTATTAACCTTCCATTAATGCGAATCATCACTGACTCATTTCTGCACTACAACATCTTTGTCTACCACTCAATGATGAGAAAGAAATAAAATAATTATTTGAAATTATTTTATTATTTTTATCAAAAAGAATGAAAAATAAATTTTCCGATCAACCCTTCCCGACAGAAGTTAAGTAATTTCTAGGTGAATCTTGGTGCTCAGAGTTCAACGGTGCCCTCAGATTTTTGATCCGAGCACCAGTTCAAAAGATTGAAAAACCCAAACGTACGTTTACTGAATGCACCTTAAAAAGTTTAAAATTCCATTTTGGGCTCTCCTAGCCTTAGAATCACGTTCCTTTAGAGTGAGTGATCTCAGAATAATTCCATATAATTAAAAAAATTACACAAAATTTATGAGACATTATATTCTCCCTACCTTAGGGCTTTACGTCCCTGAAATCCAAAACAAAAGCTAAACAAAAAGATGGGGGTACTGAGTACTAATCTGAACCTCCCGCTCCCATGTTCTCTCCTAGAGATTCCCATGCGGCCACCGAACTCACACCAGAGGAATAAACCACCCACGTAGGACGCACTCCTGTCGATACTCTCTCTCCACTGGGAACTCTGCAATTGTTTCCCCATCATCAATTTCTTGCTTGCCTCAGTTGATCACGTGCGCTGGATCATGCACATACTTCATCAGCTATGACACATGGAAAACAATATGCACCTGGTGCATCTGTGGGGGAAGGGATAGGTGATATTCCCCACTTCTAACTCTGATCAGGATTTGAGAAGGTATGGTGAACCTCATAGATAGCTTACCGCCCCAGCCAAATCTCCAAAATCCTCTTTGAGGTGAGATCCAAAGGAACACATGGTCTCCATACTCAAACTCCGAGGGTCTCCATCTTCTATTGACATAAGACTTATGCCTCCTCTATATAGTACTCATCTACTCTTGGATGATCTGCACCTTCTCGGTGGTAGCCCGTACCAACTTTGGACCCATGATTTCCGACTCCCCTGGGTCTATCCAGCATATGGGTGATCTGTAAGGCCGCCCATACAAGGCCTAAAATGGTGCCATGACGATGGTGGAATGATAACTGTTGTTTTATGCGAACTCCACCAAAGGCAAGTTTTCCTCCCAACTGCGACCAAATTCATGGATGAAATCATGAAGCATGTCCTCTAAGGTCTATATAGTCCGCTCTGTTTGACCATCCTTCTAGGGATAAAAGGCTATTCTCAAGTGAAACTGCATCTCAAACGCCTCTTGTAATCCCTTCCACAACCGAGAGTAAAGAGGGAATCAGGATCTGAGATGATCGTCTAAGACACCCCATGAAGCCACACTATCTTCTGGATGTAGAGGTGTCCCACACCCTTTACCGGTCCCTACTCCTAGATGGGTAGGAAGTGAGATGACTTGGTGAGTGAGTCAACAATCACCCAGATAGAATCATGGAATATGGATGTACGTGGTAACCCCATCACAAATTCCATCAAGATACCGTCCTATTTCCACTCCAGTACCTCGAGTGGATGGGCCAAGAATTTTGGAACCTGATGCTCGACCTTAACTTACTGACAAATGTGGCATCTTGAAATGAACTCGGCCACTGCTTTTTTCATCCCCGACCACTAGTACTGACGTCAGAGGTCCTAGTACATTTTCAGCACTCCAGGATGTACCACAAAAGGGGATGTATGAAACTCCTTCAACACCTCCTCCTTCTACATCACTGGTACTGCGGTGCACACTCTGAAAAGGATGGCATGCTCCCCACCTATCCAAAATCCATTAGGAACCCGTCCTGAGGATAACTGAGCACGTCAGGCCTCACAGTCAACATCCACTAGTTGTGCCTCCCTGACTTGCTATAAGAGTGGGGGAGTAACAGTCCCCGACTTAAGGTAAGATCCTTCATAATCATCCATAAAGGATATCTGCATCGCGACTAACTATTATGTTTCCTCACTCAGTAGCTGCAAACCTGTCCTCCTGCTGAGCACTTCTGCCACCATGTTCCCCTTCCCAGGAGTATAGAAAATTTTAAAGTCATAGAACTGGAGGAACTATACCCATCTCCGCGGTCTCAGGTCAGGTCCTTCTGGGAGAAGATATACCTGAGACTGTTGTGGTCAGAGTAAACTGTAAACTGTTCAACCATCAAGTAGTGCCACCACATCTTCAGGGAAAAGACCACTACTGCTAACTCCAGGTCATGGGTCACATAGTTATACTCATGTTGCCTTAACTAGAGCGAGCCGTAGGTGATCATTACTTGATCATACATTATGAAAAAACCCAGTCATGTCCCTGATGCATCACAGTAAACTACATACCCAATTCCCTCCTCTGGTAGTCTTAATATGGTGGCACTAGTCAGTCTCCGCCTCAACTCCTAGAAACTCTGCTGACATTTCTCCGTCCACACGAAGCATTGCCCCTTCCGCATCAAAGATGATAAGGGTGATGCTACCCTAGAGAAGTTAGGCACGAACCTCCGATAGTAACCAGCCAACCCCATGAAGCTCCGCACCTCAGTCATTCTCTTGGGTGGCTCCCAAGTAAGCATTTTCTCTATCTTTGCTGGATCTACCACAACTCCAACTACTGTGATGAAGTTTCCTAGAAAGTGGACCTCTCAAATCCAAAACTGGCACTTCGAGAGATTACCATAAATCTAGTGCTCTCGAAGTGTATCCAGGACTATCCTCAGGTGTGTAGCATGCTCCTCCTCCGACGCTGATTACACCAAGATGTCATCAATGAAGACCACGACGAACTGGTCAAGGTATGGCTGTAAGATCCTGTTCATGAGGCCCATAAACACTGCTGGAAAATTGGTCATGCCAAAAGGCATCACCAGGAAATCATAATGGCCGTACTAGCACCTAAAGGATGTCTTCGGTATATCCTCATCCCATACCCGAAGCTGGTGGTAGCCTGACCTGAGTTCTATCTTTGAGAACCACTTCGCTCCCTTCAGCTGGTCGAATAAGTCATCAATTCTCAGCTATGGATATGTGGTCTTCACGATCACCGGGTTTAGGCACCGGAATTCCATGCACAACCTCAAAATCTCATCTGTCTTCTTGGAAAAAAGCACCGGGGCTACCCATGGTGAAATGCTGGGCCTTACAAACCACTTATCCTACAAGTCCCATAGTTGTAACCTTAGCTCACGAACCTCTTAAGGAGCCATATGATATTTTGGTGTGGATATCTATGTCGTCCTGGGGTACAGGTCAATGAAAAAGTCTACCTATTTGCGAGGAGGTAGTCCCGGAACATCCTCAAGAAAAACATCCTCATACTTTTCCACCACTATAGAAAAGTTTGGACTCCTATCAACCACTGCACCAATGGTGAGGCTATCCAGCTGGTGAGTGTTCGGTTACACCCTCCTCCAAGAGAGTCATTCCTATGCTGCAAGGGTTTCCTTCTTGACGTTGAAGAAAAACCCGATCCCATCTCCACAGACACACCACAATGTACCCCTAAAACAGTCGATCTGAGCATGGACTATAGATAACCAATCCATACCCAAGATGAAATCATAAGGCCTCAATGCTGCTACTAGGAGATCCTAGCCGAAACTCTCACCTCCTAGAGTAATCTCACATTGCCAACACCAAGGTGTAATTGTTTAATCATCTTCCGTATGATTCTATAGCCATAAGGATCAATCCAAAGACTCCACCAGAACATCCGAGCTCTGAATGAGAGAAGCGGGAAGGAAATAGTGACTAGAACCTATGTCTATAAGAACAACATCTAGGGTAGAGATGACATAGATCATACCTCAGATCATCTATGGAGCACCATGGTCATAAGCCTCTACTTCCTGGAGTTGAGCTCACCCCTGTCCGCCTGCTCCTTGAGGTCGGGGTGGACCACCTAGGGGTGGTGGCAGTAACACCTCAAATAGTCACCCACCACCTGCCACTCGACCAGCTCCCCTTCCACATCCGCTGACCTACAGACCTCCTTACTCGAACTGATGCTACTACCTCGGAGGCCCCTCGACCATCTGTTGGTCATTTGTATAGTGGGTCAGGCTGTCACTTTCCATATGTTCCTACCCTCTATACATGAAGTAATTCTTGGGTCCCTACTGGATTTCCCTAAACTGGGAGCCCCGCACTACCGACCCTGAGTCCTAAGGTCGTCCTTTGAAAGACCTGGCCCGCTTGGGCCCATGTGTCTGCTATTTGCTACCTACTAAAGAATCTAATGCATGGGGTTTGCTGGCGGCTCTAACTGTCGGCACCTACTCCACCAAGAATCTCTCCACAAGAAGGGCTCTCTCCAGCACCCTGTCCTGGGTAGGGATGCTGAGAGACAACACTAATTCTCTGATCTCTTACCTGAGTCCCTACTCAAAGGCTCGATCCATGAAGAAAGGGTCTTGCACCATGCCTATGGAGTAGCAAGATAGCTCGGTGAACCTTGCTAAGTACTCGACTACCGTCATGCTGCTCTACTGTAGGTGAAGTAGCTCCTGAATGTGCACATAGCGCAAGGTCATAGGAAAAAACTACTCCTTGAAAAGCCGCTCGAAGCTTTCCCAGGTAAGGGTCACCTAGTAGTGCATCTGGGTGGTCAAGATCCACCATCTCCTTGCCGAGCCCTATAGAAGGATTGCTGCCAAGATCATCATCTGGTCAAGCGGTGTCCTCGCTAAGTGGAAGACCCATATCACAACCTCTATCCAGTCCTCAGCGACCTGAGGATCTGTCTCTCCCCTAAACCTGGGATGTCTTTGTCTTTGAAACTCGTGAAAGGAACTAAGTCTATGCACGTCATATTACAGAACCCCTGACAATAGATTCTGACCATCAGATGGTGGTAGCACTAGTGTACCGCCTGGTGGGGCCATATCTAGAACTGGTCCCTGAACGGACGCCTCGTCGCTAGGTGGGCTTTCCTCATGACCTCATATCGGGATCCTGGATGGTCATCCACATGGAGGCAGCCTGAGATAGATCAAGATGTACCACAATTATAAGGTTATACCTAGTGAGATGACTTTTATTCAAAATAAGGAGACACTTATGAAACCAGTGTTTTCATATATTGAGCTGAAAATAAGAATTTAAGGAGCTGGTGTATGGATACATCAGTTGCCGCACCAACACTGGACTCCCCAAATCTGAAAGTCAGACTCTCAACATTTAACACTCTTTCCCCAAAACAAAACACAGACTCTTAGTCTTTCATAGGGAACAAACCGACATCTGATACCACTTTGTCACGACCCCTCCCCCAGGCCCCGTGTCGTGACTACCCCAAGCCCCCCTCCCGAAGGCCAGGGGCTGGCGAATAGAGCCGAAGGTGTCAACCTGCATGTGGGATGAATTTTACTTTAAACCTGTACACACACACATGCCCAAACACACCCCAACACACTAAAATGGGGGAATCAGTATACCACTAAAACAAAGATGAGTTCAAGTACAAGTGAAAGTAAGTGGTCCAGAATAAAAACCCAATAAGGAACTAAAAACTGCAAAGTACAAAAGGAAACTCTTATGGATATTCTCGAAAACCCCCACCTAATCATGAGATTAGTGAAGCTACCAGGATCCAAAGTAGTATGACTTATCCACTTGGTCCTACTGGGCTTCACCCAGTCCTAGTCCACCAAGTCCACCATTTTAACGTCAATCAGTCCCGTCCCCCTGAGCACCTTTGTCGAAACTTCGATAATCTTCACCAAACACAACACATGTGGGCGAAGCCCGTGTAGGGGTGAGTATAAAAATAATCAGTTGGGACCCCGAGACCCCTGAAGGTCTCTCAGTAATACATGATGGAAAACCCCAAAAAGGAAAAATACCCCAGAAGTAATTCCACCAAGAAAGTTCTCAAACACATATCACAAAGTAAAATACACATCTCATACTAGGTATATTCTATGGTATTGATAGTAGAATCATCATTCATATCATCAAACTCCTCGGCTACTAGAGAAATCCTCCTCTGTTGAGTATAGTGGCCCTATTGGGTCACACAAATCCACTTCCCACTAACCTTGGACTACTGTGGTACTCATCCCGGATGAGTACCGTGGGTATACTGGGTCACACAGAGCCGCTCCCTACCATGGGCCTTTTGAGTCACACAGAGCCGCTTACCACCTTGGATGAGCTGAGGTACTTCTCCTATTGAGTACCGTGGGTCTGGAAGGTCAAAAAAATCTTCTCCCCACCATGGGATTGTCAGGTTAGATAGATCTACTTCCCATTGGGCCGTCATTGAGTAGTCTTCAGGTCTCTACCAACCACATGGTTCCGTACGTAGCGTGCTTGGGAGAACTGCTCCACAAGCCATTCATCACATATCTTTGTCCATGAAAGTCACCAAAAAGCATTCCAAATTATCTGCCTCATCAAGAGGGTACCAAAACTACAAACGGATCGTCAATCAGATGCACTGTTTACAACATATATGTGTTTTAGTAACGAGGGGATTGGTTGCAACGGGCCCTGGTCCGACCTGGTCGGACCGACCCGACCAACTCAGCCCGAGGGTGCCACATACCCCAGTTTAATTAGACAGACTCTACCTAACCTAGTTCGGGTCGGGGTCAGTCTAGTCAGGTCTGGCTAGTGGGTCAGGCCCAATAGGCCTCGCTGGGACCGACCTGGTTTGGTCGGGGGTCCAGCCTGCTGGGTCGATCGACGACCTGGTTTAGTCTGGCCCGGCCTGCTGGTGCGGGTCGGGCCGTCCCTCGATGATCTAACCTACTGGGCCGCAGGACTGGCCCGACCAACTGAGGGCTCGGTTCGCAAGCTAGGGATCGACCGCTGGAGCAGCCGGTGGTGCACTGCCCAGCCGGGACACGACGTCCAGCCGCGTTCAGCCCCTTCTACCCTGTAGGACTCTGCGGGGCCTCCAAATCCAGCCACAATCAACAGAACATGACTCCTCCAGCCAGCCGTGTGACCTGGTCATGGGCCACCCCTCTACGCGGCTCCTAACCTGGCATCGTTTCCTCTGCTACTGCAACCTGATGGCCGCAGTATTCAGCCACTGTGGCATGTCGACGGGCACGCCGCTCCACCCGGCCGTCGGCATGGCCAGCGACCCTCTGTCCCACTAACTGGCACATGGTTGGCACGTTCCACCACCACCATCTTGTGTTGAAGTAGATCCTTTTGCCGACCACCAAACGTGCACCAGTGGTCTGTTCTTCACTCCGCCTATGTCTATGGCCTCCAGAGTTCGCATTATTCATTACGAAGGCCTTAAATGACCCTTGCTATTGTTTTGCGAATGCATCCACTAAGAATGCACAAGACGAGGTGCTCGGGCCTTAATCATGTCATCCTGAGCCCACCTCATTAGAGGTTTATATTCAATGGTGAGGCTTGAGGATTATTGTTTGATCATAAAAGAATAATCTTAATCCTAGAAAAATAAATCCCCAATAGTGTTACCCGCTCACATAAACACATGAAGCGTGGGTCAACCTGTTCGTGGGTTGATCCACATTCATAGTTTCTAGAAAAGAATGGGAAGGAACATCAAAATCATATAAAACCCCTACCTATTTGAAATTCAATCCTGAAGCATTTATCCTCGGGAGTCCATGGCATCGACGTTGTCAGTTCCAGATCCATTCTTCAAGGTGCTTTGAAGATGATGAAGATCCACCGACATTCTTCGTTCTTCGTTCACCATAGTTTCATCAAAAAATCCTCCATGTTTAATTCCTAAACTCCAAATGACAGATTATTAGAAGAAAACAAAAATCACAATGATTCTGTGCCCATTAGTGATGCTCATTAAATTAGCCATATTTAATGAGCCACATTTAATGAGTCATTAAGATAACAATGTCACAGTTTCAAATGATCCATTATTGACCCTCCATTAATGCTCCCTATTGCTACCTCAGCGCTGCACCGTAGTGTCTCCATCTACCAATCAATGACGAGAAAGAAATAAAATAATTCTTTTAAATTCTTTTATTATTTTTCTCGAAAAGTTTGAAAAATAACATTCCCGCTCGGCCCTTTCCAGACGAATTTAAGTCATTTCTAGAAAAATCCTGGTGCTCCAAGTTCAACGGTGCCCTTAGATTTTTGATCTGAGAACTGGTTCAAAAGATAGAAAAAACCATTCACACAATTAATGAATATAACTTAAAAGGTTCAAAATTTCGTTTCGGGCTCTATGGGCCTCAGAATCACGTGACGTCAGAGCATGTGGTCTCAGAATAATTCCATATAATTAAAAAAAATACACAAAATTTCTGAGATATTACATTCTATACTTCTCTGCTTCTTTATCATGATTCCCTATTCTTTGTTCTCTTAATAGAATACATGATTCTAATTTTAAAATAAAATTGGTTATTAAAGTCCCATAATCAACCTAAATGATGATTTACCACATAGATTAATAGTGACACCATAGCTAACCAATCATGAATGTTTGATCCAAAAACCATTGGTTTTATGGGATGAAACATATTGGTTGTTCTTAGTTGGGGAAATGTTTCGATTTCTAAAGCGTATGGGTGGTCTATAAATTGGGATATGATAACCTATATAATCTAACCATTGTCTAAAAAGATTTATATTATTTGAAACTATTTTGTAAGTATAAAATATGTTGGATTTCAAAATTTTAAATTAATTGGACGCCTTGATAATGTCATATGAATTTATTACTTAGGCATGAGGAACCATATGACTAAGTTACAAAATACACAACTAGACCCAAGTAGGTGATCTGGGAAATTTTTCTTATGATGAACCCCACTAAGAGTATTGAATCATTAATAATTAAACCAACTACTATGCTTTGTGGACCCAGGTTGGATATAGTGGGACCCTTGTAGGTTGTCTTTGTTATGCTTTCCTTAATACTATACCCTATGAGGCTATGTTTATATTATATATTATGGTTATCTAAAGTGTTAGCAACCAAAAATATTGATTCACCTATTGAATTATGGTGGAATATTACTTTACCAAAACCATATATAATTTATAACTAACCTATTAACTTATTTTGAGCTTTATTATTTATGAGGATTCTATTAATTTAAATACCAATTACAACCTAGTGGGTGTATTTGTTTATAAATTCCAATTGAAATTTTATCTTAATATTCCAAATTGTGGGAACCTTATGGATAAATAAAATGTATTAAAGTAATTTATATGATAAATTACCAAATTATGAACCATTTTAGATAAATAAACAATTCATTAAATGAGATTTTGTGTAGCTTTCTAGTGACATGTGGTGTTAGTTAAATAATGTACCAAATAGTTTTACCTTATAATTAATTATTGGTATTATTTTTAAAACCAATCCTTGAAATGTTAATGGAAATTAATGAAAATTAATGTGATGCCTTAAAATTAAAGAATAAGTTGTTTTCATAGCCTAAACCCTTGTATAAGGGTATTTTAAATGTTCCTCTGAGCTTCATTTGGAACATGAAAATGATCATTGGCCATAAACCTTTTCTACTATCGCTAGTAGAGCCTAGTGACTTCTTCTTGGTGTGACTTAGCTTTAGGGTTGGAATTTTTTTTATTTTTAAGGGTCTAGACTGAGTTAAGTGGATTCTTTAGACCTTGAAAACCTGTATAAATGATTGTGAATATTTTTAGGATTGTGGTGTTGTTTAGGTTTCGTAGTCCCACATAGGAATCTTAGTATCTCAATCAAAACCTTTTTCTACATTGGTGTTCATTTTATAGTTTGACCCTTTATACTAGTTTTAGCATCATTTAATGCTTATTATTATGATTATAGACATGAATATAGAATGGAAGGGAACTCAGTAGGTCATTTGACCCTATTTTTTCTTCTTGTTCTATGTTGGATGACTTAGGAGGTCATCATCCAGTTTTCTAGTCACATTGGATACTATGACTATATGATTATTCTTTTTACAGTTCATCATATACTAGATTCATAGGGCTAATAAGTATGGTATTGTATCTTTGGTGATCCTTTTTTATGGTGAAACCTCTAGGTAGTATACTTCTATACATGTGGTAATAGTTGATTTGATAAATGGTGAAACAAAACATTTGAGTTTGATGGTAGTCATTTGAGCCTTGAGCTATTACCCCTAAATCAAAGGTCATCTCTGAGGTAGAGTGCCCTGGGAATTAAAGGATATCTGACTCTTCCTAATAAATGGGATGATGTTGTTAAAGGATCTGGTGTCATGACACTACCGGACATGTTGGTTTTCCTTTTACACCTAATGTTATGGAATGTGTGAACATAACTCGAGAGAAGAGTCACACATGTGTTGAAATTAAATATATCCTAGTTCACATTTAAGAGGATAGGTTTCTTCCCTTTTGAATGGTCTCTATGTAAAATCATGTTTTCCATGCCTAGAACATGCTGTCAGGTGTCTAAAGAACGTGTGTTATGGGATGGTTTTTCTTTTTCAGTAATCTAAAATTTGACACTCCTATAGTGTGGAGAACAACATAAATATAGGTAACACACACCCTTCCTAGTAGAAGGAACACAACCAAGAATGACTATTTTATGATTCTAAATTCCACTTTAAATTCCCATGAGGATGGTGATCTTTCAAATGAATCGGTGCCTGTAAGGTAGTACAACGATGAAATAGATGTATGTTTACAAAACCTGTGAAAATATTGGTAGTCGAGTTAGACCTTTCTGGTAATTCTTGATTGATTCTATGGTAATTCAATGTGTACCACTGAGCTCTTTTAAAAAAATAAAATAATAAGTGTTTCAATTTTTTTCTCCATTAGTTGGATATGGATTGTTGGGAACCATACAAAGAACTTCATCCTTGTAAAGGGAGTGACTCAAGTAACTTTTTAAATTATTGATAAACACTTAATGTACTCTTTCCATGGTGAAAATAATGACCCATATATTTTCATCATCTGAAATACACTGAGAGAGTGTCGGTTATACACCTAGAAAAAATCATAAAATTCCCCTATATCTGATAAAAATTCCCCAACAGAGTTTCACGATGGAAGAAACATTTGTATCAATGCATGTTTAGTCCTAAGTGATAATTTCGATCCTAAGTAGGAACTCCATCGATGGAATCATGGACACTAGATGCTACCTTCTGATTTGACTACTAGTAGGATTCTATTTTTAAATCAATTTTTGTTCTTGATGTATGGACATCGACTTTGTACTGAAGACTCCCCTATAAATTTTGGAGTATGGTTTTCTTGGAATGAGATCATTGGACTCCATTTAATGATTCTGAGGATATCTTGGAGTTTAGTTAAGCTCAGATGGGATGTTTGAAAGGGAAACCGTCCAACTATCCTGAATCATGTAGACACCATCTTCGTGCTGGGGCATGAAAATATCAAGGGAGAGTTTTGATAGATACTTAATCATAAGCTGGTTATGGGTTTCAGTGATCATTATAGGAGAAAATAATAAGGTTACTTCATAAAAAAACATCGATTTTATCTTTTTAAATGCACTGGATGTCTATGAATTTTTTTTAGGGTAGTTGAAAAGAGACAGTTCGTCTTGACATCTCTCTCATAAAATGTGAACTGTTAGGAAACCCTTTCAGAACATCATCGAGATAAGGTGAATTTTGTGTGCATAAGTTAAGGATTTCATAAAAATCTAACTCAACCTAGATAAATGTGGTATATTGGGAGTCAAAAGTTAGCTCAATATGAGAATCATAATGGGAGAATCATTAGAACAGTACGAGAACACATAGATAGAAAATTTTCATGGCGTTGACACCATAACTTGGAATCGAACTTTAAATGACTGAACCTATAGTGGGGAGTTCCATTGGCCAGATGGTAAAGGAGTATATGATTTCATTATATCACAGGTGTGATGGGCCTGGGTACGAATCATCTCAATGTTCTAGTTCGGAAAATGGGTGTTGGTTTGAGTTTAAATGAATAATGTGCCGTATATTTAGAGTGATGATAACAAGGTGCATTGATAATTTTGAAATATAAAAGTCTTATTTGTATGAAACATCCTGAAATGAGTAAGTTGGGTGTTAATTTTTAGGTCTCCCCAAGGATTCTCAGGGATGATAAGTTTTATGGTGGGGAGATTGTATTTTCCCTTGTTTTTGGAATGGATGAAATTTCTAAAGTAACTTGAATATTCATTATAGTGGATCCATTATTTGAACCAAGATTTTGAATATAAATATAAGATTTAGAACACATAAAATTGTTTTTATTATACTTGGTTTAATTACCAATTGTTTCCTCATGTTTTCTATTATGTTTCGTTAGTGCTGAGCCTCGAAACCTCAGATCTGAAGAATGAAAAAAGGGGGGCACAATTTTTCTGAAATTGTGTGGACCACTAAGTGAAAACATAAAGCACATCCTGTGGAGTTGGAGGAAATTCTATGTTTTATATAACCGTGTTAGAGGAGGTCCATGACCATTCATATTCTTCAAACATATTGATATATGTATTTTCCATGGGAAATGTAGGGTTAGGAAAACCCCATGGCTAGACCATGCGAGGGGGTTTCTTGGGAAAATTCTCAAGTTTGGTTGCCCCATAGTTTGGTGGAAAATGACACCAGACCATGTGACTCATTAAATGGTGTGAAATTCAAAATTTTACCCTCAATCCTTTTAATTCCACCACCCTTATTTATTTTCCTCCCATTTACGTACATCAGCCCCTCCGTGGGTTCCCTCTCCTATCCTCCTAGGAATGCAGATATCTCTCACATATTTTGTTACATTAAAGTGTCATTATGTGAATTAGATATCCCTAGGTGAGTCTATTACTCCTCTTCCTTATAATATAATTTTATTTATCCATTTAAACTGCTATAATGGTTTGAGATAATTCTTAATATTTTCAGGATTCACTTCTGTTTCATTATTTTACCTCAAATCAAACAGATTCAATCCTAGATATTGGACGTGTGGGTCATCATAAGCATGATGTAGGTGGGATATGGATTTTCCCAAATTTTGTGTTTATTTATAACTTATTCCTTTGTTCCACATGCCATTATTTCTGAGCGGTGCCTCTAAAATTCATAATACTTTATGTAGATCTTAATTCCTTACTTTTAATATCCCTTTATATTAAATTATCATTGTTGATGGTCATGAAAATCATGTTGTAACTTATCTTATGGGTTTTATCTTGTATTCCTTTATTTAAATATATTATTTTATAATAAAACCTCTCATTGAGGTTTATTTCCTTCTAAACGTAAAGAGTTAACTAATTATAATGTGATTGAATGTGATACTCCTCTATGCTATCCCTGGGTGGAAAAAACATCTCACAAGTGGTTAATGCATAATTATTATGGATCAATTAGATGATTTCATATTTCATTCATGTTACCATGTCCTTTTCAAATACAATTTCATGTATTGTGTTATCTAACATGGGTAGTACACCTGGGATTAATACATTTACCCAATATTTAATATTCCATGATAATGGAATGGACCACATAATAAATTAAATGACATGTTTATGGGAATGGACCTATTTTAGAGATGATGTAATGGGTTATGGAATTATTAGGTACATGGATTCTCTTATTCCTTGCTTGAATTGAAAAATGGGTTTGGGCCCCTTAAAGTGCATGAATAGTTATGTTTTATGATCATGAACCTGGCCTTCTCCCTTATTAATTTTACTTATTATATCAATTGTGATATGCATTTAGCGGTACATGGGTTCCAATTGTGGAATGCCCTTGATTGGGTCAAATGATTTTATAGATTATATTTTCATTTTGAAATACTTTGTTCTCTATTTATGGGATGATAAGAATAGGATCATAGGTTACTTTAGTTGTGATATGTCGTGAGAGACACATGTTATGCAAGGGATGGGATCAAAATGCATTTTTTATACCTCCACACGAGTGATAACATCTATCTAGGGAGACACTATGGATGAGATCAGTGGATAGATGATTATACTAGGACATGAGTGATACTCAGTCTCCTATGTGAGATAATGGGGTGCTTTCGGAGGTATTGTAACATGAAATAACAAGAATGATACTAGGGATTCCAATTATGGAACGCCTTGGATGGACTCTTATGGTATTATTTATTTATAGTTTCACTGGAGTGATACATGGGATTTGTTTCCAAATTTACATGGATGGGATAATGATTACTCTTATTATATTTCAATGATGACATTTAATATTAATTTCTAGGAATTTATAATTGATACTCTAAGGATGCATCCACCAAGCCAAACCACTTTCTTGGGTTCCATACTATTTTTGATAATTGTTATAGGATGACCAATTATTACACTTATATCATATCTATATGGGTTCAGATATGTCCATAGGCATTCCTTCTTAGGTTTTAGATTGTATAGTCTTCTAGATGTCTTTTAGGAACCTGATCCAATTTTTTTGTTTTTATTTATTTAAATCTTTACCTATCATACACACACACTACTATATTTTATATTCATAGAATATATTATGCTTCAGAAATATTTGGTGGTGGCCTATTAAGTATAACTTACACCCGTCTTTGGCCTCCATTACTCTAGGTTACTTGATCATACCTCATGTTATCTGTTCCTTATATTATTTCTCGTATTGTACATTGTACATGGGATCATACGAGCACAATATTGAGCTAGAACTTGTGATACTCATAGAGATTTACCTCAGAGATTTTTATTCCTTTTATATTATATGTTTTATATGACACTAAATGTTGTATGTTTTTTTGATTTATATTTTTTATCAACTTATGGACATTCATTCATGGTTTTTTATTATTGGTTAAGGGTATTTTTATTCAGTTATTATATTTATGTTCAATTTATTGTCTTTTATTTATTTTTATCCATTACCTATTTATTTATAACAAATTATACCACTATAAAACTCTGACCATGATAGTATAATCTCCCTAAAATACCATCATTATAACCACTCTTCTTTTTGGCATCCTATAGAATACATGGAGGCATGATTTATGCCATTTGGAGACCTACTTGACTACTGCTTTCATACTCAGTCGGGCAGGGACATTATAAATTTTTTACCCTTTCAAAAAATTTATTTGAAAAAACACACATAATTTTTTAAATATGAATATAAAAATTAACATAGGTTAAATTTTTCATATTTCACTAAAATGTTTATTTTTTTGATGAATAATGAATAATACCAAATTTTATCCTTTAAATAATCTATAATGTAAAATAATATTTTGAATTGGTTTTAATATAAAATTAGTTAAATTTTATGTCAATTAATATAATTTATGTAAATGAAATAATTATCATATTGAATTTTGATATAAAAACTACATAAACAATTGAACATTTTCTTTTTAAAAGTATGCATTCTCATCGCGTCCACGAGATCAATTTTAAATTAAAAATTTTCACTTATGTGTATGGAATTATAAAAAATGGATTCCATATTTGGAAAAAACACAATTTATATATTATAATAGAATAAAATTGATTTTATACTAAAATTAAAATTGATAATAGTAAAAATTAATTACCATGAATAAGGTAATAATGGATTTATCTAGGGTAAAACTAAAAAGATAACAATTAAAAATGACCCACCAAATTTTCTAACACCCAATTTTTGGATATATTTCCATATTTTCTCTTCTAGTATCCATAATGGTCTATTATTGGATCCTTATGACATGAAATAAATATGATAAGAATTCATTCTATTCAAAATATTACAAGTGAGACACTCACCTCACCTATAAAAGGACACATTATCTCCTCTTTTATTTACACATTCACACCCTTTTGGTTCACCCAATACATAAACAAATAACTTCTAAATATCCATAAGACATCATATAATCCATATTTTGCGAATAAATTCCACCAAGGGAAGATTTTGGTGAAAACCTAAGGAGGATACATGAAGATAAGGTAACATTCTTCAACGACTGTTTTTATTTTATTTCTTCCTCCACCTCCTAAATTATTTTTAAACCATGATGATATGGTAACATCAGTAACTTACATATATGGTGATATTTTTGTGTTATTTTTATAACCTAAATCCACCTCCACATCCATAAAATTGGTTATGAAATCATCATTCATGTGTATAACGGACTACCGCATTGTGAACTAATGTATTTCATTTTTAAATTACCAACTCCCATAATGAGTAATTATGGTGGATTAAAAGTATATATATGATATTTTTTACATAATTATACCATTGGATTCATCATATAATGTATTAATTTTTTTACTTTCAGTTTTTTATCATATACGATAAGGTTTTTCATTTGTACAACAGACTAACACATCACAAAGTGATGTGGTTTGTTTTTCACTAACGCTTTTCATAGAAGATAACAAGGACAAATTTAAAAATAATATTTCATATAAATGAAATAATTTTCATATTCATGAAGTATTTATCCTTATTTAAATATAATATATCTTTTATTTCTTACCTTTTAAATCATATAATTATGATAACATCTTTCTTGTACATGTGGACTATCGCCTTCACGAAGCCATATGACTCTCTTTTCATCATAACACCACATGGATTATTTATATAAGTATATAATATAGTATTTATAATTTTATGATCATTATGAAATTATAAAACATTATATAACTTTTTTCCATTATGATCATTGAAAATGGAAACATTACTCTTGCGTTTATACAACCTACAACCACTATGATCGTAACATACTTTATTTCTAAAAACCATATTTAATGGTCACTTTTTAAAGTCTAATTGATATAAAAATATTATAATTATGTAATTATTATTATTTTGGAGATGATATAAATATATAACATGCATAATAACCAAAACATTCAAAATAAACCTGGAATGAGAAAACAAGAAAATTAACACCCAAAACAATGAAAATAATGAATGATTATTAAAGGAAGGGTGAAAATATGTTATAAAAGGATTATATATAATATTATAAATATTAATATGGTTTTGGTATAAGTTAATATAATCTTTAAAACCAATATACATTAGGTTAAATCTTGTTCAAACAAAAGGAAGCGTTAGGTAAGGGATTGTGTCTCAATTTCCATTCATTGAGACACATTTTTATGTTATACACCAATTTCTTTTATATTTTTCTTATACTGTCCATTTGGAATTTAATATCATGATTTCATAATAATTCATTTTATTTTATGTATCAATTTTAATTTTTTTCATCCATGGTGATTTGTTTTAAAAGTTACCAAGTGGTAAAGAATTTCATAACTCAATTTCTTTTCATTAGGTCATATTATTTCTTCATCATCCGTGATATTATAAGATTATGTGTGAAACAAATTTAGATTATATTATATGTTATTTCCCCTAGTTTTATTTATATATATAGTTTATACACATAATTTATTCATTAATTAATGCTCACTTCAATGTTATGATCGTTTAAGGGTTTATTTCATAATCTCACTCTGATCTAGATTATTTATTCTTGAATTTCAGTTGAATTAAAATATTTTACCATTTACTATTTAAAATATTTTATTTTATTATCTAATTATTATTAAGGATATATTAAAGTAATAACACCATTTTAAAACTCTTTTTTAATTAAAATTTATGATAAAATATTTTTTTAAAAAATTCAACTTCATTTATCACTTGGGATGAAATTCTGTTTTCCTCCAAAACCATGTTTTGAAAAAATGTTTTTAAGATAATAAAAATGATTCATTAAAGAAATTTCTGCCAAATTTAAAATTTTACATAATTTTTTAAATGGAATCATCATGTTGTTTTCAAAACAATCCCTATATGAAATTTACCAAAAAAATTGAAAGGAATCATTATTTTAACATGTAAGGTTGAACTTAATTTGCAGACATCAAGGCCAATCAATGTTTTAAACATAATTTATAATTTTCAATGATTATTTTCAAAGAAATTAATTTTTAAAATATTCTTTGAGCTTTTAGTTTTATGATTTTATTTTCAAAATTAAAAAGATATTTTACTCAATAATGTTTTTAAATATTATTTATGGTATTTATTTTTATCAATGAAAACAACCATTTATTCCTACTCTAATGGGTAAATTTTTGACTGATACCATCCATAATTTTCCTCTAAAATGATTATTAATACTTTAGCCATGGATAGTATTGATATTCACATGTTAAAATGTTTTAGTCCTTGAAATTATTGACTTTTTTTTTTGTGATCATTGGAAATTAAATATATCCAAAATATCCATGCTATTTATCATGTAAAAGTTTATTGTTTAAACCATATATCAGTTATACATAATGTTTTCTACATTTAATATAATTTTTTCATAAAGGGAAATATTGATTAATCCATATTAGTTACTCAATAAATATATTTAATGATTATGGATGTTGTTTATGAATTATATTTATTATTCAAAATTTGAGGAAATATTTGGACATGAAAGACATGGATGGGGCTCGATTATATATATCCCCTCAATGCATCTATATTCTCGTGATAAAAATTAGTTTTCTAAATCAGATGGGTTCTTAACCAATATATTTAATAATTTCTGATGAAAGAGATTGATGGTAAAGGTATTATATCCCTAGTGAACATGAAATCCAATAATTATGAATTTAATTCATTGATAATTCATTTATTAGCATTATCCATGAGTTTTTCATATGAAATTATCAATCAATTCAATTTATTCTCATTTTAATGATTAAATTTAATGTGTTTTCCTTAATTTACCTTTCCATATTTATTATTCATTATCTTATCATTATAGTAAAGTTATTTAAATGTCACGTGTCTTTATTAAAATATATATCCATCATGACTCTACCATATCTTAACATCATCATAATGTTATTTTAATGAAATGTGTGTTTAATAACTTACCATTACATATTGATGATGATTATTAATTTATGATAGATTCCACTATACATAAGCCTTATTGAGTATTTGAGATCTCCCTTATTTTGTTTCCTTTCACTAGGATATAAATACAAAATTATTGAATGAGTTTTAAAGGATGAAATTAATTTAATTTTTTAATTTATTATGTTTTATTATCTATTCCAGAAGTAAAATTGGTATCCTATATGTATGTGGTTCTCCAAAACTACTAAACAGATTGGTTCATGGGGATTTGATTCATGTATCAATGACAATTTCAACAATTAAAACACCATCTATGGGCTACTAGGGTCAGGGTCATTAGATTAGTTAGAACCAATACATCCTTGATATGAATATATGAAAATATATTTCTACTTTACTTTGATTATAACATATATTTTATTTAATGGAAATGATAATTACAAAATGTCACTTTCTTGATTTTAATTTCCAATATATGTTTTCATAAAGAAAAAAAGAATATTTTAATGTATATAAAATGTTATTTTGAAAATATATGTCTTATTTTAATAAATTTATTTTATTATTAATTTTTAGTGATGATATAATTACATAAAATTCTTATGTAACGTCACTACAGTTTTTGTGCAAGTAGTAGAGAAATCAATGAAATTGAATCTAATAATAATAAAATTAATATTTTTAAATGAATTCTGGTATCAAATGAATTTAATTATTAATTATAATTCATAAAAAAATATTATACATTTTCATATTTAAATAAAATTAATGTATTGATGTCTTTTCTATAAAATTGAATCAGTGGTCTCAAAAATTATGCCAATGATATTTTATGTTTACTAATATTTTATTTAATGATTTAAAAATCCTAAAAATATTTAAATGAGACATTTTTGATGTAAAATAGTCTAAAATTTTATAAATTAGCCTTTTTGAAGCATTATTCATCTTATAATTAATGTTTTGACCCATAAAGGGAAAAAATTGTTACAACGATTAAGGTTAAAAAGTGTTAATGTGGTGGTTAAACTAAAACATAAGGTTGGAAATGAAAAATTATCATGTCTAAATTTTATTGGATAAAGATATTTAAATAACATGATGTTAAATTTTTAATTTTTTCCATTTGGTTCAACATCACATGATTATAATTTATATTATATTTAAAACATTTATATAATTCCATGTGTTTCATTTACATCACTTATAAAAGGTAATATCTTCTTTTCCTTTTTGCACAATGTTTTTGCACTCTATCATGGACAATAACTACCCTAATAAGTTCACATAATCCTTCACTATGACCATTATATTGTTTTTTTATTTTAATACCTTCCTAATATGTCTTAAGGATTAATCCAAATGAATTGTCTCAAAGAAGACGTAATTTTCTTACTCAACTTATTTAATTTTACGTCTTCCTTTAGTTCCTCTAATTTTTTTTATATTAATTATAAAATAATGAATCCAATATCAAAAATATATTTATATTTTACTATTATTATTGGAAAAAAATTTCATCTCATTTTAATTAAATGTTAAATGAATATATCATCAATACATATGTGTGGACTACGACCACCATGTAAAAATGAGATTCATTTTTGATCACCATATTTCATGGTTAGTTATTATGATAGATTCAATCATTTTAAATTATATTTATGAAATTATTATAAATATTTAATTATGAATTATTTTCTACCTTATTAAATTTCATTCTTTTAATACCATACTAATATGTCTTAAGGATTAATCCAAAGGAATTGTCTTAAAGAAGATGTAATTTTCTCACTCAACTCGTTTACTGTCACATCTTCTTTTAGTTCCTCTAATTATGTTATATCAATTATAAAATACTGAATCCAATATTATAAATATATTTATATTTTACTATTATTATGGAAAATCCATTTTTCATCTCATTTTCATCAAATGTGTAATGAATATATCGCCCATACATATTCGTAGACTACAACCTCCATGTAAAAATGAGATTCATTTTCAAACACCATATTTCATGGTTAGTTATTATGAAAGATTAAATAATTTTATATTATATTTTTGAAATTATTATACATATTTAATTATAAAATATTATCTAACTTATTATATTCCCACTTGTTAGATAATAATAATGATAGTCATGCGTACATGTGGACTACCACCTCCCTGAAGTGATGAGATTCATTTTTCCCATAATGAATGGGTGGTAATAGGGATATGTTTAATGAATATATATGATAATTATTATATAATAATTATTCTATCAAGGTGAATTATTATTTACCTTTTTTCCATATATACAAAATTTAAAATATCCCCATTGTGTATGTACATATTACCATCTCCACGAACTGATGTAATTAATTTTCCACCAGTACAATATGTCAGTTGTATGAAATTTTATATAATTTTAAATATGATAAATATTTTATTATTAATAATCTAGAGATGATGGAATCAGGATAAAAGTAAAAAAATCATAATTTTCAAACCATAACATGCATGATAAATGAAATTGTTTTTACACAAAATAATATTTTTAATAATCATTTGTTCATAAACTGGTGATAAGATTACATATGTAAATTTTATATTTTAATATATGTATAAACATGGTTATGGAATAGATTTTAAATAAATCAATATTTATTATAATTTTTTTTGGATATGTATGATGTAAGATGATACTTGTGGTAATGTTTTCTCATCCCACTTTTTTCCCATGAGATAGATTCCATATTCACAATATTTTTCCTTTATTTTGTTTAAATAATCCATTTATGATATGTTATATGTTAAATAAATTTAAATTCACAGTACATAGAGTTTTACTTGAAGTTATTTCTTTCATAGAGTTTATGTTTCAAATGTTACGAAAGTGGTAAAGTGTTTTATATTATAATCTTACTTTTTAGAGGGATTTTTATGCTAAAAATTTGGATGCTAAAATATTGTGATATACCTCTCAAAAATATTATTTATTTTCTTATCCTCTATTTTATTTAATGAAATTAAATGTTTTCATTTAATTTTACTATCTCCATGTTTTGAAATGTTTTAATTAATTATTTTATAGAAAATTTATTTTTTTCTTATTCAATCAGTAATATTTTTATTTCTAGTCAATATTTTCTCTAAATTGATTTCAATATTTTTTTAAATTATTCAATGTTTGAGTATAGAAATTTTTACTCATGGTTTAATTTCAATAAAATGGCTTTAATCTAATATTATTTTTATTTTATAAAAGAGGTAATTTTTACTAAATTTGAAAATTGATTTCTTGTTTTAATGTAAACTACACTAACGAATTTCCCCCCTTCATGACTACTATTTTATATGAAGATTAAATTATGTTCATTCATGATTATTTTAAATGAATTTATTATTCCTTATATTCTAGATTTTTTTATTTTAATTATTTTATTTCAAAATGAAAAGAATATTTATCTTAAGAAATGTTTCAGTGATATTTTATTGGTATTTTGGTTTATGAAAATAATCCATTTATTTTACACTTGTTTCACTAAGGATATGATTATATAATAACATCATTATTCATTCTATAGCTGTTTAATGATTATTATGAAGAGATATTGAACAATCTAATTTGTATTTCAATGGGAAATTCTATAATGAAATGATAAATGTTTTCATGATCTTATAAAATACATATGAATGGATTAAAAATATGTAACTGGTGGGCCTATTAATTTTCTCCAATTAATTGGGTATTAATTAATTTTTATGATCTCAAAGGGGTATGCTGGAGGTTATCGCATGCCTAAAAGAGGGTATATAGGAGGTTATCCTATGCTCTAAGTAGGTACATGAGTGGTTTTCCAAATCCTAACATGTGTTTAATATCATGTTGGGTAGCCTTGACATAAGTTTTCTATGATTAGGATTATGCCTCACATTATGTGACACTCACTATGACATGTTATTATGCTTACATTATGATATCATGATCTATGATTCTTATATGATTCGTGTCATACAATATTACAAAGCCTTATATCATGATTATGATTAATGAATTATTGCATATGATTTGTAGATTTTATGATCATTCTCTAATACCAATATTATCATGATATTATTAAATAAACACCTTTTTTATCTCCCATGTTTAAATTTATTGAGAATCTAAGATCATTGGTTCGTATGAATCCTTTCCCTAGGATATAAATAATGGTTTTAATTATGGTATGTCTAAGAAGGATACTACTTGAGAACAACATTTTGGAACATGTGGATGATTATTCATGAAATAAGATGGCTATATATCTAGTCTCAAAATAATATAAACCATTACAATTTAGGAGAATTTATTGTTATTTGATTTAATGAATATTCAACTAAAATGATGTGATATTTAGTTATAAATTCTTGGGTCTCATCATAGAGTGCCTCATAAAAATAGTCAGTTTATTATGTGGATTATAATTCTTTGAAATACTAATCAAATAAAAATTAAATTGAATCATTCAAATGAAAATTTTAATTTCAAAATAAAATATATAATTTTCTCTAAGGAACTCCATTTATAAAAATAGTGATTTAATCAATATTTTTCATCATAGAAAAATTGTTTTATAAATTCTATAGTGTTTCAATATTAGTCAAAAAATATAAGTATCATGTTATATTTACACCAATAAAATTTCTGAATAATGAGATATTCATAATGAAATTGGAAATACATTTATTATTTAGATATTATTGTTGTAATAGAGTAGGGTAAATTTTCTTGGAATGACATAAATAATGTTATGAAATGATAAGATACCAAAACATAGTTTGTATAATACTCTGTAAAAAATAAGAGTTTATGGAGAACATATTTGATAAATAATAGTGTTAAAATTTTCATTAACAAAAATATCCCATATTATATTTTTTGATACAAAACTTTCACATATGATAAAACAAGGTTCATCCAACTAGTTACATTGTAACATACCACCCCTCATTATTGTCTTAAATTGAGGTGGAATTTCTACTAAACCTTAGGTGAAATCCCCAAGGTGCCAATGTATTGAAATAAATTTTGAGGTCTTTATGAATGGTGGGGTACAATTTTCCCTTTTGAAAAGGAAATAACTAGCTTAAAAAACCATTACTAAAAACATCTACATGATGCATGTACAGAAGGATTTGCAATCCAACAATACTAAAGGGCCAATATAACTAAACCACCATAATCAAAATTTAGAGTACAAAGCAGAAGAATAAATAAATAAACCTAAAAAATTCATGACACAACTCCATAGGTCCATGCCAATCTCTATGCTCCAAGCACCACAAGACCACCCAAACATCACGATGAAGCTCTAAGGAAATGAGTTTCTTCACCTTTACCTATGTCCCATAATACAACATCTGCAAAAGAACCAAAGTGCCAAAGTAGGGGTGAGTAATAATACTCAAAAGGATAACCCCAAATGACTTCCCTACACACTCCACTAGGATAAATTTTTTTAGAAAAATTTATATAAAACAATTATATAAATCCAATCAACAATGCCAACGTTTTCAGAATGGAAAACATACCCTTTCCAAAACCACTTTTTCACACACACAATAATTCTATGAAATCAACCTACCGATGAAACTGAAACATGTCATTACACCAAATACCCTTTTACATTATCATAATTCATTCCAACTATCTTGGCCACAGGCATATCACAACCATGTGTCCAAGTTTCATGCACACACACACACACACACACACACACCCGACCTCGGTGTTATACTTGATTGTGGAACTTCACATCCAAACCCATAAAATTTTTATAGCGGTACTTAAATCCTACATCCTTTTAATGGTGGTCCTTCATGACCACCATACATCCATTCCCAACTATGATTAACATAATAATCCAAAAACCACACAAAAAACATCCATAAATTCAAAAAAACAAGACAATTTACAATTTAAAAATCATAAAAACATTCCAACCAATAATTACCACATCATATAACCAATATTTTTCAATAATCAGGTGAATCTAACAATTTACAACTAAAAAATCTATTAACCAAAACCATTCAATAAAATAAAATTTATTGAAAACACCATTATTCCACATCCATGAACAAACTCATTTCCATAAAACCCACATTTTATTGAAAACATTTTTTGTAACTCATTTTCTATAGAACAAACCAACCCAAAAATTTTAAAATAACAACTTTAAAATCCAACAGAAAGCACATTTCACAAAAAAACTCAATTTTTTCACAAATCCAAAAAGCATCAAAAAATGGGTTCCAAAAATTATTCTCAAATAATAATCATAACCAATTTCAATAAAAAACAATCAATTTGAAATTAAATCCTACCATTTATATTAAAATGGATATGAGAGTGAATCAACCGAACATAGGGTTTTGGAAAAAATGACTAACGCACAACCGCACCAAACATATGGGTCAAACCTCCACAATAAAACCTAGAAAACATTTACTAGCATCAACAAACACCAAAATCATCATTTTAGAAAAGATAAACCCTATATCAATGTGCGATGGATGTAGATCAAGAAAACTGAGAGAGAGGGGAAGGTGGATCTATATAAAAACCAAGAAAGAAGGAGAGAGACTTACCAAGGATGAAACACCTTCAAACCACCAAGAAAACCCTTCAATTCTATTCCAAAATTAGTGGAATAGGTACCCTAACCCATGATAAGAAGAAATACTGAGTTGGTTTCGAGTATGAGAAGAACTGGGTTTTGACCTCATAGCCACATGATTGGACCAAACTATAAAAAAACCATGTTCCAACCATGTGAAAGGCCACTGTCTCAAATTGCATAGTTTACTAGAGATTATGCATGGTTTTTAGTAACCATGCTCAAACTGTGCACCCTTAGAAAAGCCGTAAAAAATTCCCCAAAACCTTTAAAACTATCCAAAACATTAAGCAACCACTGTATACACATAAAAAGTTATAAAACAAGGTTACATAACTCAAATAGGGGTTCTAAATTCTCCCTATCATTGGAATTTCTATCCTTGGAAAGTAGAGAACCATCGCTTTGCCGAAATATCTCTGGCCATTGGCTGATCATCTCTTTCTCTCACTCTCGTGTCTCCTCCTGAATTTGACCATGTTTCCACAAAACCCAAACTAGACTGATACTTTTACCACATACATATTTATCTTTCCTATCCACAATCTTCACTTTCACATGATCCAATAAAGCATTTAGATCTCTCTCAATATGATCCCATCAAATCACATTTTCATGATCTAGCTGATACCTTTTCAACTATAACAAATGAAACACATTGTGCACCACACTGAACAATGATGGTAAATACAACCGATATAACAACTCTAAAAGCCTCTTAGGTATCTTAAAAGGATAAATATATCTCATATATGACATTTAATTCATCCCAAAATGATAATCTACAAAACTAGGAGATATTTTTAAGAACACATGATTACCCACCTCGAACAACAACGATCATCGATGATGATCCACATATGATTTCTAAAGACTCTACTCCATCTTCATTATCTTCCTTATCAACTTAATCATATCCATTATCTCCTAGAGAAGGATCAAACCAACCAAAAAGGACTCTACTATTTCCACCGAACAAAGTGGAGAATGAAACAAACACCCATATAATTCCTAAAATAGAACCATATGTATTGAAGTCTGATGATTTTTATTATAGGATAACTCCAGTAACAACATGTTCTCCATCCATGAGACACCAAAGTCCATTAAAAAATCCCACAACATGTCTTCTAATATTTTTATCATCCTATAGGAATTCCCATCCATCTCAGGATGACATGCCATACTCATCATCAACTGATTTCCAAGGGATTGCTAAAATGATTTCTAGAAATGAGATATAAACCTTAGATCTCTAACTGACACAATAAAAACTAGCTAACCTTTCCTATTTACCACCTCATTGATATAGATTTTGGACATATTTTCCACCATATGAGATTCAAAAATAGGGATGAAATGGTAATACTTTTTGATCCGATCCACAGTCACCCCTATGGGAATTTTTTCCTGATCATTATTGGGATACCTTTATCAAAACCCATTGATATATGTTCCCAATTCCGCATAGGGATAGGTAAAGGCTGAAAAAAACATGCAGACCGCTAATGATCTTCCATAACTTCCCTAAAAATCAAGTATATCGAAACAAATTTAGCCACATTACTTTTCATACAATCCCACCAAAACCACACATTCAATTACTTATACATTTTTTGAATTCTATAATGGAAACCCCATATGGAATGATAATAAGCACTAGGATGTTTCTCATTAAAATATACTGGTACAAATTTCTAATTCCGAAAGAAAAATTATGAATTCCTATGCAGTTTTGATCACCCAATGGTCTCCCACTATTGAGTTTTGACCTCATAGCCACACACTCTGAATTATACATCTATTCCTATTTAACTATACCAACCAAGTTCGGAACCAACAAAACTGGAAAGAAAACTGTAACATCACCTCAGTCTTCACATTCCAACCACATGTTAGCTATGAAAGACATTAACTACCATGATCTGATGATTGTTTCACCACCTGAGCATATGTATTCCTACACAATGAAACTATCACAAAGTTTCCATTACCTAGTGTGTACATCATGTCAATGTCAAATATCGCAAGATACACCATCCATCTACTCTTCCTTAGATTCAAATATATCTATGAGAAACTTTTATTTATGATCTTGTGGTCGGTATACACAATGAATTTCTCACTAAAGAGATAATGACACCATGATTTCAAAGCATAAACCATCACTACCGACTCCAAATCATGTGTTGGGTAGTTTTTCTCATGAAACCACAACTGACATGATCCATACAGAACTACATGATCCCCTTGTATGATAAAACACCCCAACCTTGACCCTGATGCATTTTAATACCCCAAGTCCCCTTTCTCTGGTTCTAGAAAAACCAAAATTGGTGTAGATGTAAGAATACTCTCAATCGCTTCAAATGATATCTGAAATTACTCATTCCATTGAAAAGGAACATTATTCCTTGTCAAAGCATTCATCTATGAATCTAATCATGATAATTCAAAACAAGCATCAATAATAACCAGCTACACCAAGGAAGATCTTTATCTCAAAAAACATTCATCGGTGGTTTCTAAGAGACAATGACCTCTATCTTCTCTGGATGCACTAAAAAACCTTTTTCAGAAATAACATGGAGAAGAAAAAATACATCTTGAATCCGAAAGTCACACTTTAATAAATTTTCATAAAATTTATATTGTCTCAAGATTCCCAACACTACTTCCATGTTTTGATCATGCTCCACCCTTTTCCTTGAATACACAAGTATATCATCCACACACACCACCATGAAGGAATCCAGATACCTATAAAATATCAGATCCATCAATTTCATGAAGACCGTTGGTGAATTTGTAAGACCAAAGGACATAACAACATGCTAATAATGGCCATATCTTCTTCTGAAAGTTGTTTTTATAATATCTTCCTTCCACACCTTCAATTGATGATATCCTAATTGCAAGTAAATTTTTGAAAACCAATATTATCCCTTAAATTAATCAAGTATACCATCAATGTGTGGGAGTTTATATCAGTTCTTTATCATAACATGGTTAAACTTATGATAATTATCACACAACAATAGAGTTCTATCCTCCTTTTTAAAAAACAACACCACTCATTCCTACAGAGACATTATAAGACGGATGAACTGTTTATTTTCTTGCTCCTCTAATTGCACTTTCAATCCCCCCAATTCTATAAGTTCCATTTGGTAATATGGAAGTGAGATAGGATTGGTCCCTAGAAAGAGATAAATTGTATACCCCACTTCTCTTATGGGTGGAAACCTTGAGAATTCATCAAAAAAGACATCCATAAACTGATAAACCATTACCAGAAAACCACCCTCCTTAATTTATTCCACTGATTCCAACTACAAATCCACCAAATGATATAAGATATTACCAACTACTAGGGTAAAAAAAATCCTATTTTACCCACCTACACATTTTTCTCCCCTCTAAAGGGATTCTTGATGCCATCATCCATCACGAAACTAACTGTTTGCGGATGATAGTTGTTATGGGCCTTAAACATCATCTACCAATCTATACATAGTATTATATCACAATCATCCATATGAAGCATTGATAATTCCCACATGAAATCAACCCCACCAAAAGTTATACCACATTCCTTATAGAGAAAGGCACGACACTCTCTTTGACCTAGAAGAGTTTTTTGTGTTAAAACCGAAGGAATAATTTCAACATTTTTACCCAAAAAATCAATGATACAAGAGGAAATGAATGAATTGGAAACACATGTATCAAAAAAACTTTCATAAGGTTTGAATTCAAAAGAATCATACCTCAAACCATGGATGGTCCTGACTGATCATCCACTGCAACCTAGTCAGCTCCAAATAACTAATTTTGTTCCATACTCTACTCATTATTAATCTGCTAAAACATGTAATGTAGAGAAATCATGGTATTCTTAGAATCACCATGACTAAATATGCTCTGTTGAGGAGGGGTAGGTTTCTTCCTCCAATCCCATCGAGTCATAAGACACCTGTGATCCATGAGGAGTGTCATGAACACCCGAACTAAGAGCATTGTGACAATTACACTGAATATGCCCAATATTCTTGTAGTTATGACATGATTGAGGTTATTCTATACATTCCCTCTTCATATGTCTTATAGAAACACACTAAAAAAATTATGTCTTGCAATGAGGATTCAGGGGAAGATTTAATAATCCCACTTTTAGATTATGAGCCATACTCCCACCATGGAAATAAGTGTATCTCTTCTGATTGCACTACTAAAAAAATGAACTATAACCATGGACCAATAGCCGCATTTTAATTGGTCTGTGGATACTTTTAAAGACCTGTATTTACATGTAATTTTTTTAATTATATGGAATTATTATCAGTCTGTGAAAATTGAGGGCGCGTGATTCCGAGGCCCGGTGTGCCCGGAATGAATTTATGAAATTTTTTGGTACGTTCAGTAAACGCATGAGTGGAGTTTTATAATTTTTGATCCACTGTTCAAATTAAAAATCCAAGAGCACCTTTGAACCCACAATGCTAGGATTCTCTTAAGGGAGGCTTTACTTTGACCGCAGTAGGTCAGGAGAAATAGTTATGTTTTGAGACTTTTTAAAAGAAAAGAAATGAACTAATTTTGTTATTTTATTTTATAAACCTCCATCGGACCAATTAAAGGGTGGGGCCGATGGTGTGTCAATCCATAAAATGGATTGACCTGCCAACCTTAAGTAACAATGAAGTTAGGGAAATTAGGAAGCTTCTTAATTAATGAGCCCCATTATTTCCCCATGCTGTTACTTACCCTCCCCCACTCTTATATATATGGAACTAGGGAAGGGGTATCGGAGAGCTTCACCAAGCAGCGAAGTGCTGAAGGAACACCGCGACGCCCGACCCTTAGAAGACGAAGCTGACCCAGCGGGAGGTGAAGGATGACACTAAACCAAAGGGTGATGTGAGAGTAGGGTATTTGGGAACCAGTTGCGGGAACAAAGAACACAATCCACCTTCAACCATGGACGTCTCTCCGATGTTTCAAGGTATGAGGTTATTTCATTTGTGCATTTTTGATTCCCTCTTCCCCATTCTTGAAATTATATGAAGAAAATGGGTCAACCGACTAATGGGTTGACCCAATATTCATTCGTTTTGTAGGAGATTGTTATGGGGCATCCTTGTGGGGTTTGGTTTGTTTTTTAATACAAGAGACTATTGAACTCCCTTAATATCCACCATAATACGAGCTAACGTGGAGGGCGTGAGCCTAACAAACCCAGCCCAAACACTCAATGATCTTTCCATCCTTGCGCCTCGATGGAAGATCGTGAGTGTGTCAACGTATTCCACAAGAGGAGGGCCACATCTCATCAGCCATGACGAATGGAGGAAGCGGGCGACACGACGACTAGCCGTGGGAAGGGAGGCGGCATGACCACCGCACCGCCGGCGAGTTCCACGGTGACCGAGCGATGCCCACGCGGCACCGCCGCTTTGCTAACATAATGGCCTCCGGGCCGTTCGGGAATCCAGGAGATCAGGGGGTTACACCCCCCGTGTCAGATCGAACTGGGCCGCTTCCCTCGCACCAGGCCACCACCCTCGCATCGGGCTGCCGCCCTTGAACCGAGCTCCCACCCTCAAACCGGACTGCCGCCCTCACACCGGGCTGCGACCCTCGAACCGGGCTACCACCCACCGAGTCGGGCCTCCACCCCTGAACCGGGTCTCCGCCCCCGAACTGGGCCACCGCCCCCCAGCCGGGCCGCCCCCCCGAGCTGGGCCGCGGCCCCCGAGCCGGGCCGCGGCCCCCGAGCCGGGCCGCGGCCCCCGAGCCGAGCCGGGCGGCCGCCCCCCGAGCTGGGCGGCCGCCCCCGAGCCGGGCGGCCGCCCCCGAACCGGGCGGCCGCCCCCGAACCGGGCGGCCGCCCCCGAACCGGGCGGCCGCCCCCGAACCGGGCCACCGCCCCCAAACCGGGCCGCCGCCCCCGAGCCGGGCCACCCCCCCAAGCCGGTCCGCCCCACCCTTGAGCCAGGCCGCTTCCCTCAGACCGGGCCACCGCCCAAGCGGTCCGCCGCCTGAGCGGGCAGCTATCCGAGCGGTCCGCCGCCCAAGCGGGCAGCCTCCCGAGCAGGCCGTCTTCCCAGTGGGCCGCCGCCACAACGGGCCACCACTCGAGTGGGCCGCTACTCCAGCGGGCTGCCGCCATAGTGGGCCGCCGCCCCATGTGGGCCAGGCCGCCCCTTGCGGGCCGCCCTATTCTGGCCGGGCCCCTGTTACGGGCCACCCCTCTTGCGGGTCAGACCGAACATCTTCCTAGAAGACCGAGTCCAACTTGGCCCAGCCCAGACCGAGTTGGTCCGACCGGGTCGGACCAGACCCGAGCCTAATCGGGCCCAAAAATAGTCAAAGGGTCTTTTCTTGAGGACCAGACTCCCGTTTGATGAACCGTTGGTGGCATTGGGACTCTCGGAGCAAGAAGACCCTTTTGAATTACTCCATTAGAGTTTTAGAGAAACTTGGAGTACGGTCGGGTTGGATCGCACCCGAATCCAACCGGGCCCTCAACACTGAAATGCCAATAACACACAGACCGAGCATGCAATTGACGCATTGTCTGTTGTGTTGGAACCCTCATGACATGGTGGATCATTGGGTTACTTCTTTTTGAGAATTTTTACTAGTTGAGATGCAACTAATGTGTTGGGGAATGGTTCTCCCAAGCACACTACGTATGGAACCCTACGACTAGCTGAGACATGACGACTGCTGACTTTTCAACTCAGAGTGACTCGACGGCGACGATACACAATGGGGAGGAGTACCTCAGCAGACCACGGTGGGGAGCAGCCGTAATATGTGATGGGGAGGAGTGCCTTAGCAGGCCACGTTGGGGGTGGGTGGCTCTGTGTGACCCCACAGACCCACGATACATGATGGGGAGGAGTACCTCAACAGTTCAAGGTTAGTGGGAAGTGCCTCTATGTGACATGGAAGGCCCAATGTACTCGATAGAGGAGGAGTTATCCAGCTTTCGAGGTGTTCGATGATGTTACTGGGGATGTTACTTGTTACTACCCCTAGAATAAATCCTGGTGTGAGTTGTCTTTACTTTAAGCTGGTGATTGAGGTTATGTTATGTGGTACTTTACCTGTGTGGTACTTTACCTTCGTGATGTTACCCTGTGGGTTTTCTTCATGGAACTCTAGGAGACCTTTGGGGTCTTAGGGTCCCTACTAATTATCATTATACTCACCTCTTCAGAGACTTTGCCCATACCTTATTGTGTCTTGTCCAGATGATGAGTAGCTGAGCTGAGGTTTGAGGGAGCCAGCACCTGGTGGTACGCGGAGGAGACGAAAAAATGTGAAGTGTTGAAGAGGCAATCTATAACTACCCATCGGTAGGATCATTGGAGGACGACCCAAGAGCTGTTTCCATTTTTTAGTTGTATTGTACCTTTTTAGTTGTACTTATACTTTTACAGTTGGTCTTGTATTCTGGCCCTTTTTACTTTCAGCACTCTTTTACTATAGCATTTTACTTCATAGTTGCTTCTTGTCATGTTCTCGGATCGTGTGTTTGTACAGGTTAAAGAAAAATCCTTCCCGTTTTAGGGAATACGTCTTTCGGTGCTAGTCTCCAGCCCCTGGCCTATAGAAGGCGGGATTGGGGTAGTCACGGCATAGGCCCCGGGGGACGGGTCATGACACTATAGGTTAATATATAGCCATGTTTAATTAAAATATGTGGCTTTAAAATAGATATAACTATGGGAGATCATCCCCCATGGGAACATTCTTACCTTTATTTTTATCCTCGCTTGGGTTTTCCTCTCCCAATCGCTAACCCAATCCCCCCCTCAGAACCCTTCTCCTCTGATCTTCCCTTGAAACACTTTTCTTCCGATCCTCACCCGACCAATTTCTCCCTCATCCAATAAATTTCTCCCTCATCTAATTATCACCCGACCAATTTATCCCTCATCCAATCCATATTGGATTCTCCTTCAAGGTTCCTCCTCCCCTCACAAGATTCCATTTTCATCCTCTATTCATGGATTCTCCATTCGTTGATCCTCCATCCATCGCACATTCCTTACCTCCTCCATACTCTTCTTTTGGCATTCCTACTTCATTTGGTGCATCGGCTAGTGCTTACACTATTCTTGATCGAGCTCCCTGTCCTCAAGATGATCAAATATCCCTCTCCTACCTCCACCTCTATTGAAGAACCCGATTGGGTCCTTATTCTGGTGATAGGAGGATAAAGTTAATCTAATCCATTGAGAGTAACATATTCAATGGTTATTATTACATTATTTAATTATTATTTTGGTCAAGGTATTTTTTTATTGGAGAATAGAGTGTATAAGGACTAGATGTTGATACATACTAATTGGTTTTTAGTCGAGGAAAATCTTGGTGGAAGAATTGAGATACCTTGTCTTAGGTTATAAAGAACCTTCCACATAGTTCTAAAAGTGAAGGGTTTAATAGTTGTATTTTTTTTAATTTATTTCTGTTAGGGATATTTGAGATGTCACTCAATACATTGTTCATTTTTTATATTTCATTTTATTTATAATTTCTATTTTTGACATTCTATTTGATGAACTATTTTTTAACTTCCAATAGTTTTATTCTCCAAAAATTTGTATTATACTAGATTGTACCATGATTTAATTAGAAAATTATATCATCCTATCAAAATAAACAATACTAGGATGACTATTATTTGTTTTTTATTTTTCAATTCTTACCCTATTAGAGTTTCATGTCATATCGCATGTAAACCCAACAAAATAAATATTTTTGTAAAATGAAATGGAAATTGATTTTTTTGTAATAGTTTCATTTCAATAAAAAAGGATTGAAATATCCTATTTCATTATCACATCAGAGATAAATATATTTTTATCCATTAAATTAATTATGTTTTAATTATTATAAACACAACACACACTACATTCTTTGGAGAACTTGTTTTTATGGTTTTCATCAATTAATCTTAGTATGTGGTCAATGAAATATAATAATAATAATCTCAGATCTAAGAGAATATATAGTGGGGAATTTCTATCACACTTTAAATCAATAAATATTCACAAAAAATTATCACATTACTATTACAAGAAATAAATTTCATTATATGATACAAATAAGTATATATAGACATATATTCTACTAATAGAATGTAATAAAAATTAGTTTATACTGTTGAACCAACTCTAACTGATACCCACTTATAATAGAGACAACTATTTATATATTATAACATATTATCTCTCAATTAATGTTCATTATTTTACTAGGGTGTATATTTTGTTAATAATAATCCCAAATTTTCCTCTGTAGCCACACATTTCAATATTAATTTCCCCCTTTTAGTAAAATCACTCAATTTATGATAGTTATGAAGTATATACTTTATCCATTTTTGTAGCCAGATCTCTTTAGATGAAACCCCTATTCTATTATTTTTAAAATACTGATTAATAAGATCTATATTTTTAGGTATAATTACAAGATCATTGATGAACATTCAAATTATCACTTCTTATTTAGAAAAATCAAAATCTATAATATACTCAGACTCTATATTAGAAAAAATGACCACTGGTTTCTTATAACACTTTTATCTCAAAACTCCTCCATTGAGTAAAAACTCATATCATGATTGCATCTTTAGATAATTATGATTTGATTGATAGCATGTTCTATATACCCCTCACAACTAGTTTATTAGCTCCACTAAAACAAGTAACATATCCTTTTAACACTTAAGGTAATTCAAGGCAGTCTTTATAACCAACAAATGTTGCTCTCTTATGCCTTCATAATATATAACAATGATGAAAAAGTAAAATAAAACATCATCCCAATTACATAGCATGACATAAATGTGGGACCAATATCTAAGGAATAAGGTATTATACTCATTAATTCTCTCTCTTCATGTGTTTGAGGGAAAATTTCCTTATAGAGATTTATTTCATGTGATACAAGTGAAGACATGATCTTAGATTGTTGTATATTTTATCTTTTTAAATCCATGATAATATATATATATTGAAAAATTCAATACATCCTCTTAGATTTATCATAATAGATCCTATTACCTCTAACATAGGTTAGAAAATCATGTCATTCATTGGAGAAATAATTTTCCACTTAGACTTAACTAACTATATTACTAATATATATTTTTTCCATATTTTTATCAATATATTTCACTTATAAAATAATACTGATCCCACTAATCACTCATAGAAACATAGACAAAAGTTATCATATAATGATTCAGTAACTACATTGATCCATGAATGAGTTTTTATAGTTTTTATATAATCATAGTAGATATTATGGAAACATGAATTCAAATGGATTTTAATATCTATTTTGGTGAAAAATATTTCTACACCAACATTATATTGACAAATACGAATCCATTAATAACCAGTCATTATATATACGAAATTTATTTAACATCCCCATAATTCAATCTCTTGAGTATCCATTTGAACACAATGGGTTTACATATAATGGGGATATTACCATGATATAAAAATGATTTTGGTATATAGAATTAATTTTTTATTTCATATCCTCTTATTTTTTTAGATTATTCTCAATTATTCTCCCTTGTATAATTGGTTTTTATTATTATCAATAAATAAAACATGTCACCTAACATGGAGAGTATAAAAAAACTCTTTGGTTTTATTATTCATATATAGTATATATATTTTGAATAACCCCCAAAAATTATTTTTTAGTTTATATGTGATGTAGAAAATGGATGATCATGAGTACTATACATATTACCAAAAATAAACATTAGAATTGATAGATTTATTTTGAATATAACATTCAACTATACCCCCACTAGACTTTGTGATTTTATTTATTTCTTTATCATTTTCCTTTTTTCAAATAAAAAATTATCTACTTCAAGCTATCAAACACCTTATCCCCACTAGAATGAACACATCTTTTGAAAATACCATCTCCTCTAAGATAATGAACATCGGTCTCACCAATGTACTAAATATATCTTATATATATCCTGTAGTGTAGAGATTTATTTAATGATAGGCGTTTTTTATTGTGATCACTATAGAAACCTATATATATTGGGTATATTTTATGTTTTTTTGGATACCCATTTCATAAAATTATTAATTGGAGAATTATAAATTTTTTAAATTCTAAAAAGTCATGTAGTGTTATACAACATGGAATAGAATTAGGATAAATTTTGATACAATGTTTTAACCCAATGTTTGAGGGTGCTTATATGAAAATCATATCCAAAATATTTTGAATCAATTAAAAATAATTTTCAATGATTTGAATAAAACCTACGAGGAATATGTGAAATTTTTCGATTATTGTAGATATGAACCAATGTATATGGAATGATATGGTAAAATCCATCATATTGTGTTTTGTGTTTTCTTGTGATTCATGATAACACACTATAGTGTTTATATTGAATGAAATTGGATATCATTTGAACAAAAATCCTTTTTAATGATCATGTTATTTAGTATTGGGATTTATATATCAATATGAATATTTTTTTTTAATTGTTGGTTATGGAGTCTTGTATCATATATCATGGACCATTGACACAAAAATAATATATATATATAAGAAGTCATTATATCTCACTTATTTTCCTATTATTACCTTACAAGTGGTTTATTATGATGAGGCTGGTTCTATATATATATGAAGGTGTATATGCGTGTAATAAAAAAAATAAAGATTTGAGTTGTCATCATCAAAAGTAGTGTGCTTTTAGATTGAGGTAGGTTCCCTATTCATAACCATTTAATTTGAATTCCATAATTTCTTTATTGTTTTAAAAAAATGTTTCCATAATTTCTTGATTGTTTTGAAATCTTATTTTCTAAAAACCACTATCTTTTTCAAGGAATAATTTAAGAAAAATATAAAACTTTTATGTTTATCGGCTAATAGAAAGAAACTATGATGACATTTTTTAGATGATTTGAATCTATATATACCTTGTGAAATAGAAGGATTAGCACCCGAACATATGTATTAAAATTGATTTCTACTGATCTATGTGAGAAATGATATATGCATATCAATATATATCTGTTCAGTTTTACTTTTCCCCTATTTACTAGAAAATAATAAAAATACATGTCTTGAAATAAGACTTTTTCGAAATCCCCTGAACTTTGAGAAATCCATTCCGAAATTAACATAACAAGGACCTTCTATTATATTTCTAGGTCCTTTACAAGAATCTTTATGATTGTATGGGATTAAAAAGTATTGAATATAATATCTTATGGAATAAACAACTCATCATTATCTATCTCAGGGATAAACATGAATCTCCCTTCATGTGTTCAGTAGAAAATTTTAGACAACTCAACAGTAGAAAAAAAATTTCATTCACTTTAGAGATCAAATTATCTTCATTTTGAGACAACCTGAACTGATTGTGCCCTAAAAAATGATGGTGTGGTGTTATAGGTAGTGCTAAAATCAAAAAATGTGTAGACAAACACGATGGCCCAAAACATTAATAAGACTACTCCTTGCAACAAGTATTCCCACAAGATTTAAAGTGGAAAAATACATTTATAATGTTAAAAATTTATGGATCATCCCTTAATACAACTCTTTAGAGGAAGTAATTGTAAAAAATTCACAGATATGAAAACTATATAACTTTATTTTATATCCAATGGTTTCATATCATAAAATTTCAAATTATTTTAAATACTCAGCATAAACCGTAGTTTTCATCCCGATATCTATCCCCTCTCCCTATCATGGTTCCACCTCCAAGCAACCCAATACTCACATAAATCCTCCAATAAGACCTTAAGTCAGACAGGTAACCCCTCTAAACTCTAATTGAGTTGATTCATATCCTTATTTTTATCTCTTCAGAGCCATCTATTTTCTTATGTCCCAACCAACACAAAAAACCCCAACATCCCCTAAAAAAATTACCTCCATTATCAAACAAAAAAATTTGATAACACTTTCCCAAAACCCTATCTAATCTCTCACTCCTTACCCTCTTCATGGATCATAGAAAAAAAGTTGTCCACCCTTCTAATTGAAAATGCCGCCACCTCCAAAAAACCAAGAAGCTACTAGTTAAACACACAAAGTAGTGTAAGGCCAAACCTACCCAACCACCACCCAATCCATCATATAGAACAACCTCTATCTATCTGTATTCTCAAAACTTTATACATACTAATAATTCAACCCCTTAATCATCCTTGAGTGAGTTTTTAGACTAATTCCAATTATATATTTTCTTATGCTTCACAAACACCATTCATCGATATAGGCATGGGAAGACATATATGTGAATGTTTTAAATGAATAAAACCTTAAATAAGTGGTTTATGTAGTAAATTTTCATTAGAAACAATATATCAAGGAGGAAATATAGCGTGTAGCTTTAAAATTCACCTCACCCATTTTTTTGAGTTGAAAATGATAGAATATTATGATAGTGTGCAGTTAAGTGGTGCTGTTTAAAACTCCCCCTTGTGGTTAGTCCAAGACATTTTGAATTTTCATTTGCACTCAGGTGCCTCAATGTGCTATCTTCTATGATTAAGCTGTCAATCAATTATCACATTTGAAATGTATATCTATTTGAAACACTTTAGGAATGATATGTTTGTGATTATTTTTGGGATATTGTGTGGGTTTTCTAGGATTGGTACGTGTTTAGTTGTTCAAAATTTATATGGTATTAGTGTTGGTGATATATTTTGTTAGAGGCCCATTCAAAACAAATATTCCTCTATAGTTCTTATATTTTTTTTCCTTAGGCTCTATTTATCCTTGAATTTAGTTTTTTCCCAGTGGTTTATTTTAGAGTACACAATGCATGATTTAATTGCATTCATGTGGGGTGCAGTGCGATGCTGTAGATGTATGAAGTGGGATGTATGAGTATGTAGTAGGGTGGGGTGTGGTGTTCTATAGTGGTAACCTACATGGGGATATATTGGATACTTCCCTTCCTAAGGAAAACTAAATGAGGATAATATGATGATATCTGTTATGGTATAGTAGTACATGGAGTTATGAAGTGAGGTATTTATAGATGGATAATTGTAGGATTTTCTAACTATAGATTGATGGAATATTTTATTTGATGGATGTTATGTGATGTTTTGTGCGACTAGATGTGTATATATTTTGAGGCATGAAATTTATGTTTCCTAGATGGCTGGATTAGGGGGATGTAATTTTAATTGAATTTTTTCCTTATTTATTATATATATTTATTATCATCCCACTTAAATATTATTGTAAGATTGTTTTTAGGATAAAATTTCTAATTAAATTTATATTCATACCATAAAATTATTATATTATTTTGTTCAAATTCATTCGATATATTTTGAAAAGGTTTTTGGAAACTTTTTCTATGGACAAGGAAGACATGTTGCTGGAGATGATTTTTTCACTTTATTCCACACATGATGTATAAAAATGATAATAAAAATACTTGTTTTTTTATCAAAATATGAATTGGATTTTTATGAATTGACATGGAAAGTATTTATTATGTTTCATTCATGTGTTTTTGGATGGAAACTAAAATTATATAATCATGGTATTATGGATTTTAATGATACTATTCATGTTCCTTTTTTCCTACTCATCAAATTTTCATAAGAGTTTTTTGGTTTCTTTACATGTCATAAATCTGTTATATCCTACATTAACATGTATTTGTTCAATTATACTCTTAATTAAACTTAATATTTTCTATAAAATGTCAAAAATTATTATAATAATTTTATTATAAACATCATCAATTGAAACATAATATATATGACATATAAATCTTTCTTAGATCATCATTTTCTTTTTATTTTATGTTATGGACATCATTTTTTATATTCATAATTTTTTTTATTCATTTTTATCCTGTGTGGGTGAAAGACTAGTATTTCAAGGTGATGATATTTTTTGAATTGTTTCCCTTCTAAACAGATCTTCTAAAATGACTTCTATTTAGATATAAAGAATGCTGAATGATAATGGAGTTCAATTGGTTATCCATTATCAGTTGATTTGTTACTATGAACTGGATTGGCATTCTTCATAAGGATTCTATGGGAAACTATAAGTGTAATATAATTTTTTCATTACATTTTTTATGATATATAAATGTATACATGATAGATTTAAATTTATCATTATTAGATATCTGTAAAAAATTTGAATTTGAATTTGAATTTTTTACACTGACAACAAAGATATGAAACTGTGAGTAATCCTAGTCACTATATCTAAATCGTTAATGTATTTTTGACTATTATTTAAAAAATTATTTGTTATATGGGAAAATTAATTCAATTATACATGTGTATATTTTATAAACACTAATAGAAAAGGTATGTGACAACAAGTAGTTATCTTTTTTCATTCAAATTGTTACTTTTTTGATAATATTTAGATTTTGGATTCTGAGATTTTTGGTTGAGATTTTCGTATACATTAATATTTACTATAAGAAATAGTTCAAATGAATTATAGAGACTGTGGAATCAAAACTATGAGAAACGGCTAAGAAACTGGAGAAATAACTTGTAGAGGAGAAAGTTGTGAGATTGCTGGCTTAGAAGGACACCATAGAAGCCCATAATATATCAAATAAAGAGATTCAAGAGGTGAATAGGGGATATTATATTGAAAAGTGTGACATTATCTGACTTCCTGATTTCTAATTCTTCAAAATAGTGATGTTTTCAATGTTTTAAGGTATGTTTCAACTAAGGGAATTTATATTTAATGAAAATAGAGTAATAATTTTTTTAGATTATAATCCCATATAGTACCTTCAGTACCTCCCCAAAAAATGGATACATTCTTAGGAAAATAATCATAGGAAACCTCAACCCTGGGATATAACCCAAAACAAAATCAATAACATATTAGAACACTTATGACACACATATTGGGTCCTAATGGGATTTTTCAATTGATAATTCTCAAAAAATCCCCTTCTATGAAGTGAAAAAAATCAATTTGAACTTTTTATAAACCATAATAGTGTGAGTCATTAAATCCCACAACCATATTGTTTCATGTACAATATATTCTTTACATGTATCATGATGAAACAATCTTATTTATTAAAACATGATACACAACTAAAGTCTAATGTCTCCCATTGGTCATGGTTGTGTTGTTATCAGACTAAAACAAGATTTACTAATCAAAATAATGCTAACCCACAAATCGTGACGCTATATATTTCCACTAAATCAACAATAATTCCTTTTTTCTAGTGGTATTCATGAAATCCAAATTTACAGACATCACACCCCATTGTTTAATAACACTCCTCCATACTAGTTTGTCACCAAATCAGTGTCACACCTGATTCCACCTAACTATTTTCATTAGAAATTATAGTCTCACAAATGGGTCTATATTAATAACATAAGTCGTCACCTAATCGTTCATGCAGAGATGCTATCTATGAGCACCGATATATGATAGATCTAGTTACCCTACAAGCCTATTTATGGAAAACAAATCTGGTTATGCCACCCAACCATCATCCCATATCAAGCAAGATCCACATATAGAACACACTTACCCAATATGAATCTCATATTCCTATGCCCATATCTATATGAATTTTTATTTATATACGTAACCCAGTCTCTCACATCCAAGAACTGAAAAACAATAATCACTTTGGGGTTGGGATCCCCAACACATCACTCCCAACATTTTATAAAAACCAATAAAAAATAATGACATGGTTAAATAAAATATGGTGTTAGTATACTTATATACTGAACCCTATATATATATATATATATTTCCTAGGTTATTAAGAGGGAGTTAGTGATTGAGTTGTACATTACAAGCTCGAGTAATGGAGTTTCGTTACGAGTCACTTATATATGATTTTGATTTTTCATTTTGTTTTAGAGACATTGGTAATATAAGATAGTTATGTTTATTAAGGATTGGGTATTAATTCTAATTATATTGAGTTTATTTGTGGTCTATCATTATTTTGGAAAATTATGATTCTTTCACATACCATTTTAGTATGGTATACATCATTTTACATTTTCCAACTCTAGGAATATTGAAGGAGGGATTTTGAGGTTATGATTTTATTACCTATTTCTCAACAAGGGGTTCCACATGGGGGAAATTTCTGGAATATTATGTTTCAACCTTATCTCTTTAGGGTATCTTTTTAGAAAAGGGTCAATCACTCTATCCTAGGTGGAGACTTCAAAGAAGTGGTATTTAATGGATGTTTTAGTTGTAAAAATCATTCAATGACAAACAATACATTACATTCCATTAATTTTCTAGAGGATGTGAACAAAATTACCATATATAGGGTTTATGAAATCATGGGAATGTAAATTTAACTACCATGGGATCAAGTACTTGGAGTGCCTCATTTTGAAAAATCATAAATCTTGGGTGGTCCACTTATAGGAAAAAGAGTTATGTGTTACGATATTTGAGTTATCAACATTTGTAACTATATTGAGTTCCTATGTCTACATGTGGTATCAAGTGAGTATTTAACAAGGTGTGTACGACACCTCTTATTGGTGTGTGTTTCTTGAAGAGGGTGAACATAGAGGAATTGATAAGGGTTCAGGAATTGGATTTCATTTAAGAACAAATGTAGGATTTTATTTTCCATTCATAAAATATTGATTTGGGAATTAGTGTGGCCTTTATCATAGAGGAATATTACTATAATTTTATAAAAATACTCCATATGAAATATAATAATGAATGGAAGTAATTTTTTATTTTTTTATATTTTGGACACATAATTATTAAAAGTGAAGATAAAAAAATATGTTCCACTTATGTTTGAGGTTTTCACAAAGATTACATTTATCATGAATAAAAGGGATCTAATAGTCCCTCAAAATTCATATAATGTCTGTATAGAATCCAAGGTACATTCCCAACCACCAGTCCTATTAGTAATACACAAGATTCAACAATGTTATTTTATTTAATATCCATGTATTAATGTATAATTAATCGAGTAACACATAGGGATATAATTGAACTCTTTATCTTGAAATGTAATATATTTTATCTGGAAAAAATATTCTATTTTATTCACTATTTACATTTTTTTTATTTCCCGTTCAGTGTTACTTATTAATGTGAGTGAATGTTTCTCTTTTAGAAAAAATGACATAGTTAATATTCAATTTTTTTGTGGTATCTAGGTGTGGCCTTGTTCTTTTACTTCTAAACATAGTAAGCCATCCCACCACATCTCTTTCTTCTAGTATCCTCTATCAAGAAAACTAATAATACTAATCTTTGCATCCATATAGGTGGATATTTTCATTAATCACCATTTATTTCAGGGTATGTCTCTCAACTTGAATTTTTCTTTTGATGCTTCGCATTCTATTATTATTTTTTAGTTTCATTTATTTTTATTTGGTATATTATTTAATGTCTATAAATTCATAGATGGTACCAGAATCACATATAATTTGGCAGGAATGAGTGGTTGGATACAGAGAATGGCATCTGTATGGTTTCCAGACATGGTGAGTCTCATGGCCGCCAGCCTTCCAGATTCTGGCCTGATGTTTTTTAAATAATTTTTCAGGCACGTTCCATATGAAACTTCTGAAATGGTTATGAATGGTCATAAACTGAGTGGATTATGGTTTTGTTTTGGTCTGACTCACCAATATTGTCGTTGTTTACATACAAAAAGGTGAATTCTGGTATCATCCACCTCATGTGAAAACCACACTAAGTTCATAAACATATCTATATATTTTTTCAATGACATGTTTTCCTACTTAAAGATGAATAAATACTTTATGCATGGAATTTTTAATGTATGAGGGTTGATGTGTTTGTTAAAAGATTCCTCAAAACCCTCACTAGTAATACCTTGTCCCGTTCAAGACTAGTCCAATAACTCCCACCACTGACCTAAAATATCTTCCAAAATGTATGTTTCTAACTTCACTTTCAACTCTATTAGTGTTCCTAGAAAATTAAATATCCAATTCATCTTGTTCATCCATGCTTCTTCCATTTACGGCTCCAAATCACTGTAGAAAATTGATGGATTACACTTCTGGGACTGAACTGAGTAATCCACATGTCTCGACTCATCTCTTCCATTACCACATTCCATAACATCTAAGTCTTGCACTATAATATTCACCATCTACTGGTTCACCTGGGGCTCAGGTGAAACCACATTTTCTGCAGAATCCTCTTATTGGTCTCTATGACACCTACTTGGTGCCATTTCTATAAATACAAGAACAACCATAATGTTCACTCTCTAATAACTAAATTATTACAATTTCTAATTCCATCACATTACACTATCATAACCATTCTTTACAAATTCACATTTAACCTTGTTCAATCCACTTTTAAAAAATCATCCATGATTTGAAAATCGTCCCATTTTCAAAATATCACAACCATTCATTTTTCAAAACCTTAATTTTGAAAACAATTTGAATATTTTTAAAAAATAAACACATTCATACCGCAACAAAAATCACTTGGCCCAAGTAAATATGAAATACTAGTGGAAATCCATTTCTATTATTCAGGACATGTTCATCTCATTGGTTATACCCACAACAATGAAAACACACCCCAATAAGTGTCTGCAAAACACTTTTTTACCCAAATCTCAGGTATCATGATGTTCAACATAAAAGGGTTAGTTATGTCCTTTTATGCTATACATTTCATGTTCTGATGATCCGACGACTTGCTACCATCCCAAATTGAGGAATAAAACAATAATGAGTACCAACCCCAAGACCAAAAATCAATTCCAAATAATTGAAGAAAACTGCTTTGACTTGAAAGACAAGGAAAAAACCGACTGATACCACTTGTAACATCCCATCCATACTAATTGGCTTGAGTCAAGGAGGAATTTATACTTGGACTTATGAGACATTCCTTAGGAACCAAAGGCTAGAAATAAATGCCGAGGGATTTATGAATGGAGGGGGATGATTTTTACTTTTGAAAAGGAAACAACCAACCAAATGAGCCAATACAAAAAACAACTACATGATGCATTCCAACATAGTTTTACAATCCAAAAATACTAAAGGACCAACAAAACCAAACCACCATAATCCATAATCAGAATACTAAGTGGAAGACTAAACATAAAAACCCAAAGAAGCCATGGAACACCACCATAACGCCACTCCAAGATCCATACTCCAAACACCACAAGACCACCCAATAATCTTGATGAACCACTAAATAAGTGAGATGATTTACCTTTAATTGTGTCCTAGAATACAACATATGGAAAATCACTAATGATCTAAATCATGGGGTGAGTAATAATACTTAGTAGGATATCCCCAAATGGATTCCCAACACATGCCACAAGGATTTAACATGTTATCAAAATATATATAAAACAATTATATAAATCCAATGAACAATGCCACTGTTTTCATAATTCCAAACACACCCATACCATAACCACTCTCCCACACACACCAAAATTCTAGGAAAGAAACCAACCAATGCAACCAAACATGTCTTGACCCCAAATCCCCTTTCACATTGTCATAAATCATTCCAAATAGCATGGAGACACCCATATCCCAACCATGTTCCCAATATACACACACACACACACACTTGAGCTCTATGTTATCCTTGATGGTGGAACTTCATGTCCGAACCCTTCCAATTTCTATAGTGGCACTTCATGTCCACTTACCTTTAATTTTGGTCCATCACATTCACTAATCCTTCCTTTCATAACCTTGTTTATCCCTATAATCCAATTCCCATTCCAGTAACATCCATAAAGTCACAAAAATAAGCCAATTTACAATTTACAAATCTTAAAAACATGCCAACAAATAATTACCACACCATATAACCAAAATTTGTCAACAATCATGCTATGATAAAAATTTCAAAACATATAAAATTTAAGACAAAACCATTAAATAAAATCCAAATTATTGAAAACACCGTTATGAAATATCCATGCACAAACTCATTTCAATAAATCACACATTTTATTGAAAACCATTTTCAAAAATAATTTTCTATAGAACATACCAACCCAAAAATTTTAAAATCAAACACAAAGATCATCGTCTAACAAAACCCCATTTTACCTAAATCACCAAAGCATCAAAAAATGTGATACAAACAAGAATTTCACATAATAATCACAACTAATTTCAAGAAAAACTAATTAATTTGAAATTAAATCCTTCTGGTTCTATCAAAATTGAGATGAGAGTGTTGAAACCTACCTTAGGCTTCTAATGAAATTGACTAACACACAACCAGACTACAAATTCTGGTTAAAACTCTACAAAAACACTTTAAAACCCTTTTCCTAGCATCAAAAAACCAAACAAATGTCATTTTAGGGAGTAAAAACACTAGATCTATGTGTACATGATGTATATATGGAGAACCAAGAGATAAGGAAATGAAAATCTAGAGAAAAACCATGAAAAACCAAGGAGAGAGACTTACCAAGGAATAACTACCTTTAATCCACTAATAAAACCCTTTTATTTTCTTCCAAAACAAGTGGAAGAGGTTCCCTAACCCCTAGTAAGACCAAATAATGAGTTAGGATTGAGTGGGAGAAGAAATGGATGGTTTAGGTTAAATCCTGAGTGACCCAATTTTTTAAAACCCCCATTTTTATTGCAGTGAATGGTTATCTCATACGTTTAGATAAACTATAGGCTAACCATGAAACTGCTACATTCCCAATGGGTTCCCTGCATGGTTGGACCACATAGTTAGACAAACCGTGTTCCAACCGTATAAAATCCCATTGTCTCAACTTGCACATTTTCCTAGAGATTCATCACGGTTTTCACAAATCATGCTCAATCTGTGTGCCCTTAGAAAATTCTTAAAACCTTAGAAAAAACCTTCCAAACTCTCCCAAACATTACCGAACCACTTTATAAACATAAAAATGCATAAAAAAAGATTACACACCTCAAACTGTGGTTGCTACACACTTGGAAGAGGTTGGACCAGAGGTATCTGAATCATCCTTTCAATCGTAGAGTCTCCCATTAGAAACAATATAACTATAATTAAAATAATATTTATTATATATTTAGATTTTTATAATGGCAGTTGGATATATGGAAATATTTTTTTGAATTATATCAATGCATTTAAAGGGAATAATTATAGTGATTGGGGTATATCATTCATATTAAAATATTGGATTAGTAATATTGAATTATTAAAAAGTTATATATTGATATTTAAATAAATTTCATAATAATAAAAATAAAAATGAATAGAATGGATTGGAAAATAATTCCTTGAAAAAAGAATTCATGATAACCAAGAAAGAACATATTATATCCCTAAAATATTATTGGAGTGGATATTGAGATACAAAACGATTGGAGAACCGTGATCAGTGGTTATTGAATAAAGAAGAATTTATTTTAAATTTTATCAAATTATTTAATAATTTTTTAACCTAGACATTAAAAATCGAGGTTGTGGAAAATTGAATACCATTGGTTTACCCTAGGGTTCAGATCATATTGTTTAAAATTCAATCAATTATTTTCTACATTAATTCATTAATTACCAAAAAATACCATCAATTGTTTTATTTGTGTTATAGAAAGACTTTTTTTTTCAAAAAGGGACAGTTTTCAACTTATAAAATACATTCTAGGATTTCTATTTTTTATAGATTTTAAGTTTTTATCAAAATATTTTAATATTTATTACTTTTAATAATAGTCATAAATTAATTTATTAATGATGTTATATTATTTTAAAATTTCATTACTTTAAAACGATGTAATAATATATATCATATATGCATACCTTTTTTTTCTATTCACTATAAAATTCAATTATATTTTATAATTTTTGAAAAATAATCATTGGATATTTTGGTCATGTGGATTATAAATTTTAAGTCTTTTTATGAAAATAATTCCTTATCCATGGTAAATATAATTATTATTTTAAAATAATTTATTCTTTAATCATAAATTTGTAACCAAAGACATATAAAATACTTTTTATATATAATTATTTTTGTAATACATTTATGTGGAATTTCATTATCATTTATTAATTAGTATTAATTATATTTTTCAATATTTTTACTATATTATGGTATAATAAAATTTATATTTCACATTCATGTTATACATAATTATCACATTACTATTTTACTAATTATAATACTATTCTAATAGTCAATTTACACTTCCAATGGTCATATTTCCAAATATAAATAAACATAATGTTATATTTTAATATAAAACACAAAATTCTATTAGTTTCATTAAAATTATAATTTTTAAGGTTATTATTTTCAATATGGTTTGAGTATATTTTCTAATCATGTCATTTTTTAATGAATACGACCCTCCAAAGATTATGATTAATGTGTTTCATTACATTGATATCTAATATATAGTTCTAAATAGAGTCTTAGAAGTTACTCTTCCCCTCTTGAATGTATTTAAAAACATTGATGAATGTAAAATGTGGGTATTGTTTAATGGATATTTTAATGAACTATTAGTTTATTTTAGTAAAATATTTTGTATTACATTTATATAATTATTATTTTACATTTTTATAGGCTACACCTCTAAATCCTAAAATTATTTAAATATAATTAACCTATTCCTAAAAAGTGAATGAATCATTTTATAATTTTAATCCATATTATTGTTCATCACATTATTATTAATGCGGTGGAGATAATAATGGCTCTAATTAATAATAATTTTTTCTTAAATGTTTTGGGTTATTTTTTTATTTTTCAAAAAATTAATATTTATTAATATAACTACCTTGAGGAAATTAAATAATTAAAATAACATTGTAGTAAATTTTATATAGATTTTATTTTATATTCTTCATTTTAATTTTATTATACATATAATCTCTCACATTGTTTCATCCAGTATGTTTTTCATATTATATATATAACTTATCTTAATAAATTTCATCCTATATAATTGTTATTATTCTCAAATATCATGATAGTTATATGATATATTCTAAATTCATTAAAAAATTCATAATTGGAAAATATTAACCATTCCATATGTTTTTATTTTATTTTCCACTATAGAAATTAAAATAATAATTTTCAATGAATAATGAATAAGTTATGTTTATATTGTTTCATGTTTTATTCTCACTATACTAGAGTGAATACATTTTTTATATTTAAAAAATTGGATAAGGACAAATTTTACTATGTATAAGTTCATGTGTAATGATTATAATATATTCTATGATTTTATTTTTAGTATTCAACAATAATTATATATTTTATTTATTTTTAATTTGAATCATTTAAATATTTTTATGAGATTATTATTTAATATCAATTTCATTTTAATGATTTTTTATTATCATAGAGGGGGATAATTATTTTATATTCAATAATTCACTATCTCTATAATCAATGTTCATGATTATTAATACTTTAACATGTTTTCTTAATGTGATGGTTGGCATAACATGCAATGTATTTCTATTAAAAAAATCAATTAGAAATCAATGAAATGTATTTAATTTATCCACCTTATAGATTCTGTACTTTGAAAATTTATATATATGTAATGGAACAGATTACCTTGTAAAATGATGATAAATTTTTTGAATATGGGAAAAAATGACAATGTAATTTCTTCTATATAACTATTGTTGTATTTATCAAAATTTTGAATAGTATAAGAAATTATGGATTTTCTATGAATATTTCATGATTGTATTTGTAATATTTGCAATGTTTTAAGTGGTTTTCTTGACCATTTGTATTTAGGGTTAATTCCATGTTATATGGAAAATAAGTGAAATTAAAATATGCAGACCGAACAATGATTTCATTCCACACATTTCTTGTGGTCATGTGTATTTTATTGTAATTTAAAATCATTCTCTAATTTCTAGTAAATATATTTAAGGAAACATATGACCATGTGATGTAAATCATGATATTATATTTTTAATTAGATATTTATTTAATATCATGGTAAACTAACAATTCAATCCCTTAGAAGGAAGCTAATCTATATCTTTCCCTATTTAATGACACACAATTTAATTATATTTAATGTTATAATCTGGATAAATTATCATGATACCAATTCTATAAATCCATTGGGAAATTTTTAAATTAATATTTAAAAATAATTTCAAAAATTATAATCTAAATATATGTATATATAAGTTTTTTTAAAATTAATAGGATGTTTTTCAGGATACATTAATAAAGGTAATAAAACCATTCTAATTCCCTATATTAGAGAAAGTTTAATGTTTAAAAGATTACTAAGTTATAACATATAATATTACTCACTAGAAAAATCAATGTTACTAAGTTAGAATATCCTACACTGACCTTATTTTCATATACTTTAAGAAACTATAGGTTTTAACATCAATATCATTTTTTATTTTTATTATTTTCTCTTCATTTTTATAGGTTTTCTATTTAATAATTATATTATTATATAAAGTTCTCAATGTGTTATAAATTAGTGAGTTTGCAATTTTTCTTCTATAATCATACATAATTAATTCTCTACATGGATTAAAAGATGATGGAATTTACTAGAAACACCTAGGTACCTTTCACACTATTTAATACCAGTGCTAGTTTTTGGTTACACTTAATAAGTGTAAGGCATCTCTTTAGAAGTAGTGATTTACTTAAAGAGAATATTTTATAAGTGTAAATGATCATTTTATATGTTAAAAACAATTTTTTATATATCTATCATTATTATGTACATATCTTTCCTGGTATATTTATTAGGAGTTTTTGATTTCTTCTTATACCAATCTTCTTTCTCATTGATTTGAATATTATATTATTTGATCAAAATTTTATTCTAAATTAAAATGTTTTAAAAAAATTTCAATTTGATAAAAACTATCATGGAGTTTTTAACTTTATTCATGTGAGTATATATTTATTAAAACTGAATTTTTATAAAATATATTAGAAAATGTATTGATCAATATTTTTATGAGAAAATATAAGTTTTTATTCAGTACTTTTTTTTCGTTAATGTGGATCTAAATGTAATGGGTTTTTACATATTTTTTAGATTTTATATTAGATATTTTCATTCTAAAATATCATTCTACCCCTATTGATCAACCCTATTGGACATCATTTTAATTTTTTTGAATACCTAGAATTTTATCTTTGGGGTATTTTTTTTCATTTTATTCTCTTATTGTAAATATCAAATATATAAATTGAAAATATGTTGATAATTATATATTTAAAAAATAATTGAACGTTTGTATATCCCTAATCATTTTAATCATAGGAATATATACTATAATAAATGAATAAAAATATTTACGAATGAAACTTTATACAAACATCCTAATAAATAATGAAATTATATTGTTAATATATCATTGGTATGAAAATGTTTTTTAAAATTACAAATAAATTTGAAATGTAACTCCTATAATATCATGAGGTATACACTGTATGATTCCTTATGTAAACCCTAAAATTAAAATCATAAATTTAAAGGTATACTTAATGAAAATAAATATTTTTAATGATTATATTTTTTTACCCATCATTTAGATGAAACCAGAAATAAAAACATTTAAATTAAAATAATTTATTTCACATCATGAAATTTTGTTACATATTTAGATGTTTTTAACATGTTAATAATTTCATAGAACCAACTTATCTATTTTTATCTTAAAAAGGAGAAAACACTAACTCATACTATTTAAAATCAATTAAATTAATTATAATAATATATTTTTACTACATAATCCTATTTTTAATAATACTAAGTAAATTAAACTTATATTTAATCATACTATCATGTCTATTACTAAAATTGGAATTCAATGACACTAAAATAGTTAACTATTTCCATATTTATTAATAGTGAAGTCAATTTTTTAAATGTGTGACATTATATTTAATATTTGAGAAACATTCATGTAAATTCTAACAAGTGATATTCCATAAACATATATCAGCAATAATATAATAAATATCTCACTATTCAATTTATCTACATGACCTCATTGTTAATAAAAGATGATTTATTTTTTAAAATATATTATGTAATTTAAAAGTACTATATCTAATAATTATTTCCATTTTTTATAAATGAAATTTATTATTTCAAATTCCACTAAATGATTTAATTAAATATATATTAAATTCTTAAAGAAATAATAAATGATGAAAATAATACTTTTTTTATTTAGAAATATTTTGAAATATCCCGAGGTTATCTCGGTTTATCTAGTAAATAATAAAATTTAAATTTTAAAAGAAACATAATCATCAAATATATCTTGTATTTCTAAAAATCCTAAAAAAATAAAATTTTCTTTTGTATTAATTTGTATATTATATTGTGTATTTTAGGACTCATTAGATAAATGTATTCTAGTGTGAATGTATTGGAATATATTAGTAAAAAATGTATTAAACTATATTTTGATGTTAAACAAAATGTAATACAATGGATCAAGTATTCCTCCGCACATTCTAATTGATGTATTTATTATCTCTTACCATGTTTATTCAAATACCATATTTTAAATAACATTAGAATGTTGATGTTTTAAAAATAATATGAATCACTTGTTTGTATACCTATTTAAAAACACACATATATATATATAGAGATAACAATATGTGTTACATTCAATTATTAATTTACCCTTTATAACTTTCATTAAAATCATTTTTCATTTTATTTCCTATTAAAAATTAAGCATATATAAAAATGATTCATTGTCAAAAAATAAAAAACAATAATTTCATAGATACATTAAATGAAACTCAAATTTATATGACATATGAAACAAAGCCATTGGTAAGTGGTTTTAGATTCAAATACCTTGAATATTAAATTTAATATGTTATATATTAGATTATATGGGACTAGATTTTATAAAATATTTAGAAAATATCATTTGATATAAACTAATTTATTCATGTATAAATTGTAACATTTTTTATCATGAAGAATTCATAATATCATTTTATAATCATCCATATTGGGAAAATTATCCATAGAAAAAATTTAGGTTCCATAGACCCCATGCATGTCTCCCCTATCATAAAGGATATTGACTAGGGGTGAGATTCATAGGGGTCATCATGGGGTGAATATTCCCCTGAAATAAAACTAAAGGAAACATGAATATTTGATAAATAAAAAATAATGTCATGTAATAACTTATATAACCAAAAATTCCACATTTACTGAAAAATGAATATAGACAATTTTATAACATTCATAGAGATGAAGCATATCACCTATGGGATGATCATATATATACATAGACTAAAATTCTCAAGTATGAAGAAACTAGAAAAGGACACAAGAACTCCACCCAGCCCATCATCACAATATCTATTCAGAATGTCCAACCCTTGTATCTATAAAACCATCATCCAATAAACTCTTAATATGGTTTATTTTACAATACCTATTTCACGATACATAATTTATTCGTGCAACCTAATGGGTATTTGTTTGTTGGTGATTAAAAAAATAGGTAGGCCTCTATTAGTGGATTCCTTGGTTAACACATAAAAAATATGTCTTCATAGAAGGTATAATGTAAGAGAAAATTCAATAAGGAAAAATAATCCCCACTATACGAATTTGTTGAAAATCAATAACGAATCCTTTTACATACATTATAATGTTCTAAAGTGGGATGAGATACCCATGGTCTATCGTATTCGATAGAACCATGGTTCTTTGACCGTCCCCTTCTGCATAATGAAAAATGACATTAAAACCAAAACCCTCTATGCTAAACCAATAATGATTCCTTGAAGGTATAAACATATATATTCAGGATATATTTTGAAATAACCTACCGAAATCCCTTTCTATTTCATTATAAATCATCAGTAATACATTCTATTCATGGAAATCCTACTAAAACCCTAATTTTAGATCATGATTATCACTAGATTATTAAGGAAACCTATGACATACCCCCATACTTGTTGATCACAATCTCCTTTCAATGGTTCTCAAATGTGTAGGGTACAAATAAACCATGAGTGGTGATACCATATTTATGGTCATTAACCTATGTTCACATTACTTCAAATAGCCTCACCCCATGGTAAGTGGAATCCCCAACACCCAATATCCATATCTAGACAATGACCCATCAACAATTTATTCATTTAAGATCAATATCACTCCACAAGTTCCATTAATTAACTATGTCACCACCATCTTCCAAGCACCATATATTTAGGAATTTTGGAGTTATCTCTAGAATAATCATGTACCACTATATATTAGTAACTCACATGTATCATTCACCCTAAAACATACTATCCTTATGAAATTCCATAGTACAATACATTAAGTCGTACAACATCGGCCTATTATAGACCTAATTCTTAGTAAGACACACAAACCTACCATTGTTAAATGATTTAAAAAGCTTATACACATATAAAAATTAAAAGTGGAAAGTGACAATCTACCTCATAGATATACACCCATGAAAATTGAATCAAATTCATATTCTGACCCTTAATAAAATAAATCCGAAAATCTATTGTATCCATGTATATATGGAATAGCCTATTACATGAATTAATGAATACAATAACTATAAAATGAATCCATAGGATAGATTTCATTAGCCACATTGACCATTTCCACAATCCATTCATCAAACATACAACTTTTATATGGAAACATACTAGGATTGGGAAAAGGGATTGAGTGGGGGAGTCAGGGAAATCTCCCTCTAGACAATGGATGAAGATGAGTCTAATCACTCATTCAATAATCAATTTAATAAATTAATTATTATATCTAAAAAACTACACATATAGACATCCAAAACAATTCATCATAACTCATAGTGTGATTTCTAGACAAGACCATCCTAGAGGAATAGCCAACCATGTCACATTTTAGGGAACATCAACTATATGAAACAAAAAATCTAAATATACCTACATGGGGTCCCTTTACATCAGGAACCTTTAGAATCATTTTAAAATTCCATAAACAATCATGTTATCATAATGGAACCCTTTATGGTTTAGTGTGATCCACTACTATCTAGTAACATTAAATTCATCCAAAACACAATTTTTAATGTGAAACCCTCCATGAAATAAAGTCCTTTATTTTTTACATAATCTATGAAATTTTTTAACATATTAATCTAACACATTCCCTTATAAGGAAACTATACCAAACATTATGGAATGTTATTTCTCATATTATATAATTTCAACCCTTGGATAGGGCTAACTACACAATACGCAGCCATTAAAAACACTATAACACCTAAAATATCAACTATGTTGAAATATATATAGTCAACCTAAAATACAACACAAAATAAATCACACACATATCATGTTAAATACAATATCTTCACTATATGATAATAAAATTTGGGCTATATCATTAAAAAAATGCTCCATATACCCTAAAATTTCCTACTCATCTTACCCTCCTCAACTAAGAAATATCTCAATGATGAAAAATACATATGAATATTCTCAATTTACCTAGAAAAATAAATCCTATATAATATTTATCTCTATATAAACTCCCCATCATTAAAATGACCCATTCAATTTCTCTCTAACCACTACACATAACCCAAAAATTATACAATATCAACCATCTCCTTGGAAGACACATGTTACAAACATAAATATCATTAAGCATCATAAATAATAATTAGACATCAAAGATCACCTATTTGATCAATTATAAATAATATTAATTTTTTCAACCTATATGCATCCTTCAAAAACCAACACCATGCTGTCACATTTTGACCCTTACTATCACTAGCCCATCATTCATATTTGAGAATGTCAAATTAATCACATGAATTTAAATTTAACCATTAAACCTAGATGATTGACCACCCATGGACTTTTAACTCTATGTTGTACACTAACCCCACTTATGATAACCCTCCCTACTTCTATGATTCATGGGTCTATAAATACTGTATATAATTTGAAGAAATCAAGCTACTATATCTACCTAAGAAGCCTAGTTATAACTCAATCTATATCATGAATATACCCACAATAATTCCCTACATAACCTCTAGAAATGTCCCATATATATATGCATCATAATCATTTAGTTATCTATCATAATTATATCTAATATGACATTTATGTCCACAAAGAAAATAATTCATAGAAAACCAACTTTGTGTTGGTTAAATTGACTACCAAAATTGTCCGACCTCTAGTGTATTATTGTATATATGATTCATTCTATCTATAAATCCACTATAAGATCCATCATAAACTTACTGGTTGGGTGAACACCCATCAATGTATTTATGATCCACTATTAATGTAATGTCCCAGTTATTTATAGAATAATATCTTTTATTTTTGTTTAATATTTATGAATACAATATTAATTTTACATTAAAGAGAACAATTTTTTAGATAATGTACTCTACACACAACCAAAAGTTCCTCTGAAATCTTATGCTGTACACAACATTGAGTTATACTGAAAAATAATACAAAAATAATAATATTATTTTAAATGGTATTTAACGCCTGACTATTGGAATGGAAGGAATTAATATAATAAAATGAATTTTGAAATATGGTTTACATATGTTTAAATAATGATTCTTTGGTTATAAAATTTATTATAAATGGAAATAAAAACCAATTGAATATAAAGGATCTGTTTTTTATAAAAACCTATTTAAAAGAGAATAATTATGTTTATAAAATCATATAACTCTTTATGTATTTTTATTTAATGAAACATATATGTTATAAATTCAAGGAAATATTTTAAATTCATATTATATGTTTTCTAGATATGATATAAGAACAAATTCAATTTTTTGGATAAAAGAAGCATTTTTCTAAAAATACAGTTTTACCGCTTTTTAATGGAGAAACCTTTTAAAATTTAGTTTTTGACACCTTTATTTGTTCTATTTGAAATAATAAAATTATTATTTAGTAAAGGGATATAAAAATTTAATTTGGATTAATTTTTTATATTTTTTTCATAATTATCATTTTTTATGAATAGTAAAAATACGGTAAATTTTAATTGAAAACAAATTTTTCCATCAAGATAATTAATATGGTTAAATCATATTATTTAAGGGTTTTAAACTATAAATGGAATATATTTTTATCATTTAATACAATTTTGGTCCTTGGATTTAATTTCAATTTGTAGTTGGACATAAAAACATGTTAATCTTTTGATAGTTATTACTTCTTAAAAACCTGCTTTTTGGTTTGACAATGAGAATTTATTTTAAATTAATTACTGACTATTCTATGTTTTTAAATTGGAAAAATGGATTCCATTTTTGTAATTAGTATTTTCAAATTGTGTAAATAGGTAGCTTTTATTTTTGGACATTATGAATAGTAACTTCAATAATTATTTTATCTACCACGGTTAAAGGGTAAATCTAGTAAATATGGGTAAAAAATAACATTATAATAATATAAAACTACCCTAACACATATCCTAATCCAATTTTATGAGATTTTTACAACCATGGGAATCCTTGGGTCTATTTTGGGACCCCATAGAGCCACTTGGGTGTGATAATGACATTTTATAATAACCAATTTAAAATAAAGAGAAAAATAACATAAACATGTATCTTTTACTAATCCAATTTTTATACGGGGTTATATAATTGATCTCTTTGAAAATAAATAATAATTATAAATATAAAATTATTTCCTACATCATGATATTTTATTTATAATTTTAATACATTATATAAATAAATTTAATTATGACACAATGATAGTACCGTGATTGCTTAATTAATAAAGGATTCAAATAAATAATATTATCAATAAGAAAATAAATGTAATTTGATTATTTTGATGCCATCCACGAATTTTTTGGATGATATTGACATATTATATTTGATATAATGCATTTTTTTTCTAAGGAATCAAATTTTTATGACTTTAACAAAAATTGATTACTTTATAGTGTCAAAATTGACATAAATGAGTTTTAAAATAAATACTATTTTATTAAATGATATAATAATCCTAAAAATATATGATTCAGCCAACTGACTCATATAATGATACATATATAATTGGTGATCCATATATTATAAAAATTCATGAAGATATTGTAAGAGTTCATGTTTTTAACTAAGGGTTAAAGGTAAAAGATAAGGTTAATTTTGTGACCTAAACTTATATAAAACATATTGGTTGAGAGTTTTTCGACCCAAAAACGTCTTATATTTGAAATAAATGGTTTTGGGACCATATTAAAAAGAAAATAATTTTACAATAAAATAATATTTCATGATATTTCTAAAGTTCCCCTCCTTCCTCTTATAAAAGGCCACCACCTCTACCCACTTACTCACACCTTTCAAGCCCCTTGTCTCATCCAAATCTGGATCAAATAAGCTCCCAATATTCCTACCTTCCTCCTAGAAGCATTACCTTATGAATAAGGCAATTAAATAAATATTTTTGGCTCAAATCAAAATAATTTACCCAATTTAGAGGTAGATAAAGAATGAACAAGACAAGTCATACTCAAGGTAAGAGAACCTTTCACCATCCTCTTTTATTCAAATACTTCTTTTTATATTATGTATTTTAATTTCCATTTTATTATGTTGGGATATATTCTTATATATCCTTAATTCTATACATTTTATGTCCAAGTGATGAGAGACCTTTTTCTCACTCATCAAATCATTTTATGAATTTTTAAGTGACACCGTTAGGCTACCGAATTTTTGTAACAGAATTTATAAACTGAATTTCCACTCATTGGTTTTTACACATACTTCCTTGATTATATTATGACAATATTATGTGTGGAATCACTTTTTATTTATTTATGTTGTAATTTCCACTTCCATTTGTGTGGATATACTTTTGCAACACATAATCACTCCGTTGATAAATTCTTACATCATTTATACGAACTTTGTAAGGGAAATCATAACTAAATATCCACTCATTGAGTTAAATATCCATGTCATTGGTTTTGTTTTTCCATGAATATGTGTGAATGAACTCTGATTGTTTTACACTTAATATCCACTTATATTAGGTTTATTTATATTTGTCACACATAATTATGTCTTTGATTTATCCCTAATTTTATGATACGATCTTTGTAAGGGAACTTCTTAACCCAATTTATATTAATTAGGTTAATATTATACTTCTTGATTATTATAATTCTATGATTATTTGAGAAATGACTTGTGATATCTTATCTGGTAATTATACTTGCTTAATATAGTGTATATACTTCCCTTCTACATATTAGATCATGAATAATATTATTCTCATGATATTATAAGTTTTGTTTAATGTTATTCATTAATTAATTTTATTCAAGTATTTTATCAAGGGGTAAGGGATATCATATTAATCTACATTCATTGAGGCTTATCTTGATATTGTTCACCTTTAATATCATATAAAGTGTATACACAACCCTTTTTAAATTTTATATCATGAATTTCTATATTCTCATGATATTTAAATTTTTGTTGGATGTTATTCTTTAATTTTTTTATTCAAGTATTTCTCAAGTGTTATGAGACTCTTTAACTAAAACATCATTTTAATAGTTTTAATGATTTATTCTTATAAATATTTCTCATTAATGTTCATGTTTTTAAAATGATTTTAAGGATTTATTTACATGGACATATATGTTTTAAAATTAAAATTCTAGAATCTATTTTAAAAGTTTCGAAGTGGTATGGGACACTTTGATTCAAAAATATCTTTATTAAATATTTTAAATGGTTTTGGAAATGGACTGAATATTTCAATATCATGAATTGAGTTCTTATGATTGATGAGTAAAATGTTGATAATTTTGATCTTTTATGTGTTATGATTATGTGATTGTACTTGGAAATTTGACAGGTTGTTATGTGAAAAACCAAATATGGGTGGTTCCATGAAAAATCTAGGGAGGGTGAGACAGAGATAGCTCTCCAATGCATTGGGTAACATGACGTAGGTAAACGTTAATGTTTCTATTAATAGATTTAGGGAATATACAATGATGGGTATTCCAAACATAAATACCTATATAGATGTGAAAGCTACAATATCAGTATGTTATGGATGCTACAAGTTACCTTTATGATTTATGATTTCTATGAGTTATTCATAAATATTATGATTTAATGAGGCATGTTAAAGAGCTTATGTTTTATGAGTAAAAAGTACAATTTCATTGATTTTTATGTATTCATGGACTAATGTTTTATTTCCTAATTTTATATCCTTTACTGAGCTTTTTATGCTCAACCCAAGTTTTTGAAATGTTTTTCACATGGTATAAAGAAGGGTAAGAGAAAGTAAGAATTAAAGAATATTTTTATCAAGAAAAGAATTTCTATTTTATTTAAGGAGTTTTATTATTGTGAAAAAATTTGTATAGAGTAGAAGTGTCTACTTTGTAATATTTGACATGTAATGTAATAGTTATGGCCTAATTCTCTAAAACTCTAAACCCGAAATGTTTCTCAATGTGAATTCTTTACTGAACTAAATATTATGTAATGTTTAAGGCTAGGGACTTATATTTGGTATTAGAGGAAAGTTTTAGACAAATTTTAAGATTAAGATGTTTTCTTAAGGGTTAGGGATATCATCATGGGTTTATAATTTGAAGGTAGATGATAAGTCAAATGTCTTAGAAACCCCTTTTGAGACTTTATTATCTGAAATATTAAGGTGACTAATGGTATTTTTGGAGACATTCACCTTTGAGGAAATTATGGGATATTAATGTTTGGTATGAAAAATGCTAGGTATGAGATAACCATTGAGGTTAAAATAGGTTATGGTTATTTTTTAGGATTTTATCTCATTTTTTAAATGTTATAAAAATTATTCAGTTTTTGAAAAAGGACAACATGAATACTGTGTGAAAACCTATCATGTCGGACAAAGATGTAGGAATCAAACCCACAACCGTAGTACGACTGGGATTTATTGCCTACCACTGGACTACATGAAGTCCCTGGTTAGTATGAATTATTCTTTTAGGTTAAATTATTCGGTGGATCAAGAATAAGTTCATTTTGGGAACATGTGTTTTATCAAATGTATATCCTTAGTATAGGAAAATGATTTGGTGATTAAGTGATAAATATTATTTTGGAAGAAATTCGCTCTTTTTGGAACACTATATACCTAAGTAAAATAGAATACTATGAGATTTTATTTGTAGAATCATAGTTGAATTTTATTTTGAAAGAATATATGTTTTTATTATGGACATATAGATAATTGGGTTATTTATGGAAATAATTAACCTATAATTGAGAAGATGTTATTCGGTTAATTACTTTTAAGTATGAGACTTTAAGAGTAGTTGATGTTATTTGGAGATACAATTTATCTTGGAAGACTATATGATCAAATCATTATGAATTTTGGGTTTCTATCTTACTTTGGATTACATTGAATAATTTTAAGGACAATTTTATTGAATGGCATTTGTTGAACTTTGGGTATTGTTTGTTGAATTTTAGAGATTAGGAGTAGTATTTATTTTTATAAAGGATTATTCTTTTTGGGGATTATATTATCTTTTACTAACCATTTTCATTTTCATTAATGTTTTAAGACATGATGAATAGATAATTGATCTTTTATTAGATTATGTAATTCTCTAGAAGTTGATTCATCTTGAATAATCATTGTTTGGAGAAAAAGAAGAATTGTGGGGGAAATTAGTTAAAGGAAGAAACACTACTTTTTAAGTAAGTATATTTCATTATTATCTTATTCTAGGTAGTAATAAAGTTCTTCAACTCTATTGAAAGTACCATGAATCAAGAATGTAATAAACTTGATTTTATAATCAGAATTTTACCCAACCAAAAATTTATGGTATTGTGGTTGTTAACTTTCCGTGATCAAGTTCTCTATCACTCTCTATTAGTCTATGAGAGTTAGTTTCTCTTCAATATCAATGTTTTACTATATGTAATCATAGTATGTGTTATCTCAGGTTAAATTTTTACTTCTCTTTATTTCTTTTAAAGTGATAGTTTTATTGACTCTTTTTCTGATGTGGGATTTTCAATGAAGTTTCCAAGACCAATTTTAAAATTGTGAGGACTCAATTTCCAAAACGGGGAAGGTTGTAATGACCCAAATATTTATAGAATAATACTTTTTATTTTATTTTAATATTTATTAATAAGATATTAATTTTATATTAAATATGAAACTTCTTTTGATAGCCTAATATAAACACAACCACAAGTTTCTCTAAAATCTTACATTGCACAAAACATTGAGTTATACCAAAAAATAATACAATAATAATAATATTATTTTAAATGGTAATTAACGCCTAGACATTGGAACAGAGGGAATGAATAATATCAATATAATTTTTAAATATTATTTACACATGTTTAAATAATGATTCATTAGTTAAAAAATTTATTAGAAATGGAAATAAAAACCAATTGAATATAAATGATGTATTTTTGTGAAAACCTATTTAAAAGAGAATAATTGTGTTTATAAAATCATATAATTTTTTTTGTTTTTTTTTAATGAAAAATATATGTTATATATTTAATTTAATGTTTTAAATTCATCACATATGTTTTATAAATATGATATAAAAACTAATTCACTGTTTTGGATAAAAGAAGTGTTTTTCTAAAAATACAGTTTTACCACCTTTTGATGGAGAACCTTTTTTAAATTTAGTTTTTGACACCTTTATATTTTATATTTGAAAAAATAAACTTCTTCCTTAGAACTGGGACATAAATATTTACTTTGGATGAATTTTTGATATTTTTCTCATAACTATCATGTTTTGATGAATAGTAAAAATTTGCTAAATATTAATTGAAAAGAACATTTTCCATCGAGATAATTTATATGGTTAAACCATATTATTTCATGGTTTTAAAGTATAAATGGAATATATTTTTATCAATTAATCTAATTTTGTTCATTTTATATAATTTCACTTTGAAATTGGACATAAACACATGTCAATCTTTTGATAGTTATTACTTCTTAAAAACCCTCTTTTTATTTTAACAACGAGAATTTATTTTAAATTAATTACTAAAACTATTGTATTTTGAATTTGAAAAAATGTATTCCATATTTGGAAGTAGGCATTCCAAATTCTGTAAATATGCACATTTGTTTTGGACATTATGAATAATAATTTCAGTAATTATTTTATTTACCACAATTAAATGGTAAATCCGGTAAATAAGGGTAAAATATAATATTATAATTATATAAAACTACCCTAACACATGTGAAAATATTATTGGATGAGATATTTAAGACCATGATAATACTTAGGTCTATTTTTGGGACCCCATTTAGCCACTTATTAGTGATAATGACATTTTATAATAATTAATTTAAAATAAAGAGAAAAATAACATAAAAATGTATCTTTTACTAAAAAAAATTATATGGGGTTATATAATTGATATATTAAACTATAAATAGTCATTAGAAATATAAAAATATTTCATACATCATGATATTTTATTTATAATTTTTAGACATTAAATAAATAAATTTAATTATGACACAATGATGATGCAGTGATTGATTTATTAATAAAGGATTCAAATAAATGATATTTAAATATTTAAATAAATGTAATTTTATTATTTTGATTCCATCCACAAATTTTATAGATTATATTGACATATTATATTTTAGTTAATTCATTTGGTTTGAAGGAATCACATTTTTAGGACTTTAAAAAAATCAATTACTTTATAGTGTCAAAATTGGCATAAATGAGTTTAAAAAAAAATAATATTTTATTGAATGGTATAATAGTCCTAAAAATTTAATATTTGGCCAGCTGACTGATATAATGATTAAAATGTCATTAACGATCCACTAAAGGTTTGTTTGACATTTTATAGTAAATATAGTTACCATATATTATAAAAATTCAAGAAGACATGGTAATATTTAATGTTTTTAACTAATGGTTAAAGCTAAAAGATAAGGTTAATTTTGTGATCTAAACTTGTCTAAAACCTATTTTTTGAGAGGTTTTCTGTCCAACAACATCTTATCGGTGAGATAAATGTTTTTGGGTCCATTTTAATCCTAAAATTATTTTATAATAAAATAATATATCAAGATAGTTCTAAAGTGCCCCTCCCCTCTTATAAAAGGCCACCACCTCTACCCACCTACTCACACCTCTCAAGCCCCTTGTCTTGTCCAATTACTACTCAAATAAGTTCCCAATATATCTTCCTTCCTCCTATAATCCTTAACATGTTTATAAGAAAATTCATGAAAACCTTTTACCTCAAATCAGAAGAAGTTACCCAAATTAGAGGGAGATAAAGAACGAACAAGACAAGTCAGACATAGGGTAGGGGAACTTTTCACCCTCCTATTTTAGTCAAAGAGTTATTTTATGTTATGTATTTTAATTTAAATTTTCTTATATTGGGATATGTTCTTCTATATCCTTATTACTTTACATTTTGTGTCCATGTAATGAGAGACCTTTTTCTCTCTCATCAACTCATTTACTGAATGATTAAGTGATGCTGTTTGGTGCCAAATTTTTGTAAGGGAATTTCTAAACTCAATTTACACTCATTGGGTTTTATGCATACTTAGTTGATTATATTATTCCAAGATTATGCATGGAATAATTGTTTATTTATTTATGTTTTAATTTACACTTCCCTTTGTGTGGATATACTCTTTCAGCACATAATCACTCCATTGACAAATTCTTACGTCATTTATACGAACTTTTTAAGAGAAATCTTAGCTCAATATACATTAATTGAGTTAAATATCCAGGTCACTAGTTTTGTTTTTACAAGAATATGTGTGAATGACCTATTATTATTTTATACTTAATATCCACTTATATTGGGTTTATTTATATTTTCTACACATAATTATGTCATTGATTTATACTAAATCTAATGATACAATCTTTGTAATGGAACTTCTTAACCCAATTTATTTTCTTTGGGTTAATCTTCTACTTCTTGATTATTTTATTCCATGATTATGTGAGAAATGAATTTTGATATCTTATATGGTATTTATAATTTCTTAATATGGTGTATATACCACCCTTTGACATATTATATCATGAATATTCTTATTCTCATGATATTATAAGTTTTTTTAACATTATTCATTAATTATTTTTATTCAACTATTTTCTAAAGTGGTAAGGGACATCATCTCAATATCCTTTCATTGAGAAATTTCTTGATATTGTGAAACTTTAATATCATATAAGGTGTATATACAACCCTTTTGAAATTTTATATCATAATTTTCTATATTTTCATGATATTTAAATTTTTGTTTGATGTTATTATTTAATTATTTTAATTCAAGTGTTACTCAAGTGTTACGAGACACTTTAACTAAATAATCATTTTAAAGGTTTTAAATATTTATTCTTATAAAACATTCTCATTAATTTATATATTTTAAAAATGGTTTAAGGATTTATTTATATGGACATATATGTTTTAAAATTATAATTATCGAATTTATTTTTAATGTTACAAAGTGGTATGGGACACTTTGATTAAACAATATATTTATTAAATATTTTAAGTATTTTTGGAAATTGATTGAATATTTCAATATCTTGAATAGATTTCTTGCGATTTATGAGTGAAATGTTGACAATTTCAATCTTTTATGTGTTATGATTATGTGATGGTACTTGGACATTTGACGGGTGGTTACATGATAAACCAAATACGGATGGTTTCATGATAAAACTAGGGAAGGTGAGCCCGAGATAGCCCTCCAATGCATTGGGTAATGTGATAGAAGTAAATGTTTATATTTCTCATAAGAGATTTAGGTAATTTACTGTGGTGGGTATTCCAAACGTAACTCCTTGTGTAGCTGTGAAAGCTACAATATCAGTATGTTATGGATGCCCCAAGTTACCTTTATGATTTATGATTTATATGAGTTATTCTTAAGTCTTATGATTTCACAAGGTATCTTAAAGAGGTTATGTTTTAAGAGTAAAAAGTATGATTGAATTTATTTTTATGTATTCATAGACTAATGTTTTCTTTCCTTATTTTATATCCCTTATTGATATTTTTATGCTCATCCCATGTTTTTGAAAATTTTGTCACAGGAAATAAAGAAGGGTAAGGGAAAGGAATAATTCAAGAAAATTTTTATCAAGAAAATAATTATGGTTTTATTTAAGGAGTTTTATTATTTTGAAATGAAATTGGATATAGTATAGGTGTATAATTTGTAATATTTGATATCTAATGTAATAGTTATGGCTTAATTTTCTAAAACTCTAAAACTGAAAATATACTCAATATGAATTCTTGACTTAACTCAAGATTATGTAATGTTTAAGGCTAGGGCCTTATAATTAGTTTCTAATCGACCACCTTTGAAAATTAACTCAACTAGATAATTTTTTTACACATTAATTAATTTTCAAATTATTACTCAAAATTTTATACAATTGTGATATCATCACATTCCATATTCAATGTAAAAAACTTTATTTATATGAACATAGAATAATGTTCTATATATAATTTATACCACAACATAAGTTATATGATATCTTGGGATCTATCCACCCTAAAGTATCATAGAATAAAATATTAAATAAAATCTCCTCAAATTCCTTCCATTTCATCCCCATGTTCTTATTACATTTTCTTATACATCGCACCATCATTTTTATAGTCATTTGTGAATACATATCTATATTTTAATCATCTTCGATAGGGGAATTTATATGTGATAAAATATATTACGTATAAATTCAATCCTTAATTCTTTTGATCAAAATCCACTATATCATGGAAACAATGGAGGATGCTAGGAGTTCAACCCACTGGTCATGTATTGTATTATTGAATAATCCCAATGAAACCACCAAATGATTCTATATATAATGATTACTATGTTACCCTTGAGAGGATTATCAAAATTTCATGCTAACTCTCTTCCCCACTTTAAATTCATTAGATTACTTAGTACCTATTTATTAAACACATGTTATTCTCCACCCTCAATTTATCCAACATACTCAAAACTCAATTTATGGCCATAAACACCCTTATTGAACCCCCATTATTTTCACACTGGCATTATATAATTGAATTTATAATACTAGGATGAACACATATATTAAATCTAAAATATCACAAAAATGAAAACTATAACATGAAACATGAACCACAAGGCTATTCAAACCATACCCCCTTTTTGTGTCCCACACAATTTAGCCCCTTGGTCCTATGTACCAAACACATGGTCAATTATTGTGACACACAAATCTGGTCCCCACAATAGATATTATGAGAACCTTTATCCGTCTTGGTTTATCTGATTAGAATTAAATGATGATAATGTATAGGAAAACACTATATGTCATATTATTGACACATTGACAAAACAAATACAACCATTCCAAAACTAGGTTACAAAACACAAAAATGTACATGAATGTCATGTGAGCCTTATATTCCATAAATGATTAACGAGGAACACCTTATGTTTCCTCTTTATGCCATGATTTATAATGAAAATATCATATGAATAAAATATAAATCGCATTAAAATACCTCAAAATTGAAATATTGAAACCAAAAATGACATCACAAATCGTAGGATTATGTATTTTCCTCATATAATGGTTACTTAAATCCATAAATAGATTATATTACAATATTCATCCATCTAAATTCTCTTAATAACTTTCTAAATAAAACGTTAACAACCATCTATGTACCACATTGTTGCTATATCTCACTAAATTTTATTTTAAGAATCCCCCAATAAAGAAAACATAACTCATAATAAAAATAGGGTATAAAAAACCTTATCTGAGCCTCCATATATGGTATAGGTTTTTAACATTAGATGAGGGTCTATGAGGTGATGGTGGTAAATATATACACTTCTAAAAAGTAACTACATTGAATGCTATGAAAGGTAATAAGAAATAAAATATAACTAAAATTTATTCTAAACACCCAACATGTTGTGATACACACACACACATACAAAAAATTTCATTTCATTCACAAAAAATGAGGTGAACCAAGAATTTCATAAAATTATTTTACATCATTTTATATAAATATTCAATAAATCTCCTAACAACACATACTCAATAACTATCAAAGTTAATAATCATTGTAGACTATAAATTTAATCATCCATTTTAATGAATGATCTTGAAAATATTCCATAAATATCTTCTCACATAGGATACATATTAGTTAAACCCAACATAAAACCTCATTTTGTAACCTATGGAATGGAAACCAAAGAACAGTTGAGCTCAAAAACTCAATAAGAATAAACATAAAAGATATCAATCAATGATCATAAGGTATCATATAATAAGAATTATGTTAATATAACAAGATCATAAATACCAAAAGACATACCAAATTAGTCAAGGATCATTAATAATAAATTGTAGTATGCAGATTTATTCATAAAAACGTATAAGTCATAACTTTTTGGAGTCATCAATATTCAATCATGACATATGAGAACATATCATAATAAAAATGTATACATTAATGGAATACACATAAGAATTGAAAATCATTTCCATAGTCTAGGACCAAATCTATAGTTATAATAGTAGTTTAGGTTCACTCCATATTCCTTCATTTCCTTAATCACGTATCACATCCAAGAGTACAATAGTAGATAGAATACCCGGTTAAATTTGGATCACTCCACATTCCATTACTTAATACTTCATTATATATCCATCATTACCCGATGCATTAGAAGGATGTATTATTCTAGTCCCACCCATTACATAATGAAAATCATACATACGTTAAGTACAATATCATAACATATTAATTATATCATATATCAAAACTCATGGAATGAAAATGATTTGATAAAAATTTATTCATTTCATTATATCAATAGTAATGGAAAATAAATGGGCCTTATAAAGGTTTTCTCAAATCATAATGAACTCACTGTAAAGAAACTTGTTTTTATAGAATCAAACTTAAATTTTCTTCATTATAATGATCCTATATACTAAAATTAAATTGTATCATAAGATAATTTCCCCTGTGAGTTAGAAAAATCATTAAAACTGCTAAAATTTATAACAGATACTTTTAAAAAATTATTCAATAACTTCATTGAAGACATGAGAAAATATCACATCATTTTGAAAGCATTATAACTAGAAATAACTAGAAAATTAAAAAATAAAATTAATTTATAATTTCTAAAGAATCATGTAATGTAATATTCAATTTAATGAATGGTAATGTTTTCTGGATTATATTTTCATCCCTGTTATGTTAAAATAATACATTCTATTAACACTTTTGAAAAATATAAAAATAGCTATTTAGGAAAACATTTTAAATGATTCCTTTTAAAAAAATTATAAAAAAGTCATAGGAATTTAAAATTAAAATTTTAAAATATTTATTTATTAGGAAATAAAATTCATATATTTTTTAAGACTATTTACATTGAAAAAGAGTTCTTTAGACTAAAGAGGACAAAATGAGAACATTTAATTAAAAAAATTTCTCAATCATTTCAAATGCCAAAGATAGAAGAATAGTTATAATAAAAAATCATATATATCCAAAATATAATAAATTAAAGAGTGTTTAAGGTTGAAATATATATAATTTTATCTTATTAAAATTTATCTTAGGGAATTTGGAAAATAAATGAGATTTTAACGTAAACCCTCACAGAATGTTCTCTCTTTCTTCATACAAGTTCAAATAGCCTATATAATAAATTTAGAATTATTATAAACACATTACATAACCATTTTATTAAATAATATTCTATATTTAGTACCATTTTAATTTCCTATTATCCTTTTATTAATATTTTTTTCATTAAAATGAATATTCAAGTGAAAACGAGTTCGTCTTCCAAACATGATTTTGTTCGATTGTTCAGGTAGATTAAACTTGGTCGAGTTTAATTTAGATAAATAATATTATTAATGATATAAGTATAAAAAGTATTCATTATATACAATTTTATATTTATTCATCTATAGTGGTGATGAAAAATATCATATCACATTATGGAGGTGGTAGTCCACATGTACGCACGAGTGATATTATTATTTGATAAAAATTGGAAATTAAAGGACGTACATAGGATATTGTATGTATATAATCATAATTTTGAAATAAATATCATATTTTAACACTGAATACATGATATTGGTGACCATGAATGATGGATATAGTAAATCAATCCAATAGAAATGTGGATATTGTAGTACCCATGTATGCAGTTGTGATGATTTAATTTCCCATTTAATATAATTGATGTGGAAAATTATAGATATATTATTACATTAACTATTAAATATTTTTAAGATACTTAATTAATTTTTTTTAATAAATTACCATTTCTTTATAGGTTTTCTAGGAATACATTAAATTGATATTAAATTCTTAATAGTAATTTTATATATTGAGAAACATCTTTTAACATATAACTTATGCTCTGAAAGGATGGAATTACGATAAAACCAGGGCTTCTAGGAAATAGGGAGAGATTATTTGAAGTTATTAGGGTAGATAATGGATTATATATATATATATCATGATTTTTAATAAATTAGAAGTTATATCATAATATAATAGAGTGTGAGGACACACTTAGAACTCTTTAAAATATTAAAATATCATATAGTTATACTAAAGTTAAGTGGATAAAAAATAAAATATAATCAATGAAATGAATAATAATATCAATATAACATAAGAAAATAAAATTAAATAATTTTTTTGTTAAATTTTAATCCTTATCACTTAGGTAACCCACTGGTAAACTTGTTTTAACCTTAACCATGGAAAAACTTTTTGTAATGTTATTTATAATCACTTTAGAAAATAAATATGTAAAAATTATTAAATTTTATTAATTACGATGATTCCAAATATGGAATCAATTTTAAATGCATAAATATATATATGTTACATAAATTCATTTTAAAATTAGTTTGAGAAATGTAATAAAACCATTTTTTGAAAAATGCATTTTTAAGAATAATGTTGAGTTTACCAGGAGTCAGCACCATGTAAAATCTATTATATGAATGTTAAAATATTATATTAAATATTATATCTAAAAATATAAATTAAATCATCTATAAATGGAGATTAAATCATTTTATTAATATAAAAAAACATTTTTCATAGAAAAATTGTTTTTTTTTCCAGAAAATGTAATATTTTTACCTTCGAACACCATTTTTTTTAATTTTTGACCAATTTAAATATAATGAATTCATATTATAAATATTTAAATATATTTATTTCACAATTCAAAAAGTTATATTACTACACATTAATCCAAAAACTAGGAAACAACTATCTCATCAAATAATATTATTTATATAACTATTTTTTAAACTCAGTGATGCGTATAAAGAAACCCACCAAGGAAATAAAAATATATTAAAGAGAAATATATCAAAAAATATCATGGTTTTACATTATACACCCCTCATAAAAATGTATTCTTTGATATTTCAAATCTCTAATAAATAAAAATTTGGATACTTATGCATCATCACATCTTCTAGTTCCCACACAACTTCCAAAAATGTATGGCTTTGGAACAAAACATAAACCAGGTGATTTTTATTCTTCTATATCATTTTTTACATTAATATAAAATCACCACCAATTATTCCTTATAAGTTATATCATTCTATATTTGTATGATATGTTATATTAGTAAATATGATGCATTACGTATGTATTTACTCAAGAGGGGTAAATGGAACACATCATGAACTAGAGAGATATTCGATGTAAGCTCCAAGCGATAAGTAGCTATCCTGATATGTTCATGAAATTTGAATGGATTGATTTATCTATGGATAATAATGACCTTTATTCCAAATCTAATAACTACTATACATGAATATTTTCCTAATAATACAATCTCCCCAACTTCAAACTCCACATCTCCCCAATGATTATCATCATAACATTTCTATTGAATCTATGATACCCTTATGTTTTGTTCAATAGATTTGAAATTATTCACCATTTAATCATCTATACAAGGTCCCAATATCATTATTTTACTATATTAATCCAAGAAAATTTAATTTATAATATTCCTAAAATATAGTTATTCATAAGGATCTATCTAAATGGTTGGATAATTGTTATTATTATAAGATAATTCAACCGTAGAAAGGTGTTGGGCCAAAAACCATTAAAATAAATATTTTTTTTGAATAATATCTTATATTGATTGAATAGTCATATCATATAGAAGATAATACAATACATGATATGTATTACTGAACCCCATCTCTGTATCTTGATCATGATAAATACTTCATTAGAACATCGAGGTAAACATCAAATCCTAATCATATACAATTTTGATTGGCACACAATTAAATATCACAAATACCATAATGTATATCCTTGAAATATTATCAAGGGATAAATATTCTATATCATAAATAAAGTGATCTGAATTTTCATAGCGATCAAATAGAACCTAAATATAATTATTCCCTTTAAATGTTTTGGGGAGCCCAAAGTAAAAATACAGAGATGATAATATTTTTCATTGGCTAGGACTGATAATATTTTTCATGTAGAAATACAAAGTAATATTTTTCCATTTATATTGTTGTATGGGTAATGATTGTAACATCACAATAGAATTTTGTTTCTTATCTATAACATTCTAACATACTTGCAATGAATATATATACTATACAATATCTATTTTCATGTTGACACCAATTGATAAATTTCCAGATCTCTATATTTCATTAAACAATCATGATGAATTAAAAATGAGGAACCATGAGTTTAAAATAATACATACTTATTAATGTTTGGTATTTACAATACACTTACCCAGTTACTAAATCATATCATTCTATAAAATCATCGATAAAATCAGGAAAAATTTTCAATATCTTTTATAGTTCCATATCCTTATTTTATTCCTCTTCAATAGTCACATGGATAAATATTTCAATATTCACCTTAGAAAGATATAATTTTTCCCATTTCATAATTATTTCAATATCCATCATTCACAAATCAAAAAAATATTGTATCTCTTTCAATACACATAATGGATAAACTAAAACGGTCTTTAAGACATAGAACACCAGACACTGTGTTCTCCTTCCTATTGTGATAGTATATTCAGTATTCATACTCTTGAATAAACACCAACAACATACTTTGAATGATATTTAACTATTTCATTGTGAATATATACTTACAAATTTCATGATCAGTATACATATCAAACATATCACCATAAATATAATTCCTCCATATTTTCTATGAAAAAATTATTTCTACCAACTCTAAATAATGATTTGAGTAATTTTTCTCATGAATTATCAAATTTCATGAGGAATATGATATCAACATATAATTTTACTTCAATATGAATTAAATATAATTATTCAATTCTTGTATATATAATACAAAACCATATCCACTATAGGTTAATAAAAGAAAATGTGCATTGACCTACCTTCTCTTCATCTCCATGCGATATTAATCAAATTTATATGCACAAAGAAACATGGATCCTTTCCGAGTCACCTTTTTTAAAATATAATATAACCATAAGAAATCAATAACAATGATTCAATAGTAACACTATAATGTATGAAAACCATGGATCATTGTTACCTTGTTTGTTTGGGCCATTTTTTAGAAACAACCATCTTTGGAGGATCCGATGATATACCCTCAAATGTGATTATATAAACCCTAAATGAAATATTTGGAATGAAAAAATAATACCTAATAAAATTTTCATACATTTTCCCCTTCCTCATGTTCTTCACTAATATTATCAAAGGATATTCATTATCTTAATTTATATTTAGTATTATAATATATCATCTATATATACTATTATAAACTAATCAAGTTATTAACTATATATTTTATTGATTTTATCCATAAATATTATGGGCGTGTGGGTAGGTAAAAATGATATCACTATAAATTCGTAATGAATATTCCTCTTAAAGAAGGATATTTGGGCTATATCATCCTTCACGCACAATAATTAATGATATTTATATCAAAGGTAAATCATTGTAAAATTTTTATATCCTACTAATTGATCACGTATATCATTAATATAGGGTAGATGATAATTTTTATTAATATTTATCATATTACATTATTGAAAATCAATAAAAATATCCATTGGACCGTAATTATTCATAACAAAAACAATAGGTGCAACCTATTTTGAAACACTAGAATATATGAATCCCTAATCAAGATTCCCCTAATTTTTCTTCATTAATTCTTATAACTCAATTAGAGCCATTATATATAGATTAATTAAAATTGGTGACACATTAGGCATGAGTTTTATTTATAACACAAAATTATGTTTCAGGAGATGACAAGGAATATTTAAAGTAAATACATCAAAATAATCCTGAAAATATGGATTATAATTGTGGAATAGTTTCTTTCGAATCATTTCAATTAAATATCCTTCACGAATAGGTACTATGTTCCATAAAATACAAGTAAATTTCATTTGATGTTCATATTCATCCCCAAAAATATGAATGATTATAGGTTAATTTGTATGATCAAACATTATTTCCCTTCTTTAGAAATTGATATGGGATCTATATAAAGAGAACCAATCCATTCTCAAAAATAAAATCAAATTAAACTAGAGGGGTGGATCATAATATGTAAAGGAATTATATTCCACACAATATTCTATCATAGATGAGTTATAGACTTGAGATGCGATCATCATACCATAATGAGTTTTACTACTAACTCAAAATTGCATCATTTTTCTGGTGACATGACATCCTTATCAAATTAATTAGATAAAAAATTGTGGTTAGAGATAGAATAAAATAGTACATTTTAAATTATATACTCGATGGCATGTGTTCATTTCACTACTTCGTTCATGTGACCCACATCAATAGTTGGGATCACATGGGATACCATTTTTTCCCTCGGATTATGAGGTTGTTGATTCCAATTATCATCATGGACCCTTGAATTCATCCCATGATTAGCATAATTTTGATATTCTTTGGAATTATTTCACTAATATGTAGGTGGAACATTAATTTCTTATTTTCATAACCCATTTCATTTAAAATACACTTTATATCACATCAAAATTATTTATCTTGATTGAATTATTTTCCATAGTTAAAATATTCACCTGAATATAAGGAACTTTCCTTAAACAATACATATTCTAGTGAATATAACAAGAATTGTAATTTTTAAATTCCCAAATAACAATTGTTTTTAGAATTTTATAGAGTTAGGAAATAAGTCACACATAAAAGAAACATATATTACAAAGTTTAAACTTTCATTTAGAATTCATTTTTACCATAAAAAAATATTTAAAGAGAAACATTTTTTCTTTTAATGACACATATTCATCATTTTCTTCTTGACATAATACTTGTCCCAACTCATCTATTAGAAAAAATTATAAAATATAGGATGGGAAAAAACACATTAATGGATATAAAAATAATTAAATCCATTTGTCTATGGAAAAAAATGAAAACCCATAAAATACTTACACATGGAGTAAAAATAGATAAAACATATCGAAAAAACGAGTAATCATTTTCATATTACTCTTACACATGGAGTAACAATCATGGTCACCCATGGAATAAATATCATGGTTATAAATGGAGTAACCGTCATAGTTTCACTTGAAATAACCATGTTGGTTATTATTGGAATAACCATCATAGTATATTCACATAATATCATAGGATAAACCTAATCAATTAACTCCATCCCATTACTAAATTAATAGGAGAGATATAAAAGGATCCACCATTCACAATTTATAATGGAACGACATTTCCACATAGACAATTCTCACATACCATAACATAATCATAATATATTAATTTTTGCACACTTAAAAATATTATATTCACCAATATGAAAACATTTTCATATATTGATACATCCCTTTCCTTTAAAATAAATTTTAAAATAAAATAAAACAATAAAAGGATGGTGTGTTTTTCATTAAAGGAATCATGGAATATTATAATGTAATCAAAACATCAAATAATGGTTATGGTGGAGGGATAATTTTTTGTCTCTCTATATATAAAAATTAAAATTCTTTTTGTATTTTTTAAAGTAAGTAAAAACATTATGAAAATAATTCCTTTTGAATTTTTTTAATGAAATCAAAAAGAAAAATTAAATTTCATTTTTTAATCACTTATTTCCATATAATTACATTGATAATGTAATTTAAAAAATATGGACATGGAAGAAAAGGTCAATTAATAGAAACATTAAAAGACTAATTTTAAAATAAAGTCCCTTACCTTGATCTTGAATCATAACATCCATTATTTATATTCCATAATAATAAACAATGGACAATTATTTACATTATTAATAAACACCTTCATGTTTATCATTTTTTAATTTAATCACTTACCATGATATATATAATTATTTAATCAATTAAATTCGCATCAGATATTCTTATGATATTCATTTTATAAGTACAAAATGGAATCTATAAGTTGAATATATTCATATAGGTCATTATTTAACAATATCCTCTATAATAATCATGGAATAATTATCATTTTAATACATAAATTATACTTTTAATTAAAATAATTAAAATTTGTTAAGATAAATTTACTAAGTTTTAATTATGGACATGGTGGGTCATACATGCACATGAATATTGTTTCCATTTTTATTCAATAATTATTGAAACAATTTATGACATATTTTTAATAAAAATATTATAATAATATCATAAATTCCATAATAATTATAAAATATAATTCTATATATCATCGCTATGATGTTGTGATGAAAATCGAATCATATCTCTTTATGGAGGTGGTAGTCCACATGTATGCAAGAACATCATAATCATTATTTTTTGAATGGAAATGTAAGACAATGAATGATATAATAACTTTTATGAATAATAAATATGTCATGAATATCATATATAAACACTAACTCCTTATATTATAATCTATTCTTGAGAGACAATGATATAAAATGAATTAAATCAGTACGCGAGGATATAAGCATCATACACATGAACGATAGATTAATTTTCCATTTGATGTAGGAGGGGATGAATATATATTTTTACATCAACAAAATAACATCATCATGTATTTATTATACTAGTTTTATTATTTTATCATGTTGTAAGAACATTTTATGGAAGTTGATGAATAAATAAATCTAAAATATGTTGTAAAAAATATACCTCCTCTATGAAAAATTTCTTTTACTTAATAGCATATGACCTCTACTTTTGGTATTTTCCCCAAAATAAGGTTTCCATAATATGGGGTGGGATTTTATTAAGGTGTTTGGTTAGATATTATCTTAACTAAATGGGTATTTAATTAAGATTAAATAAGAACAAGTAGTTTCCTTTTATAAGATAGGGGATAAATACTCTTCAAATTTCATAAAATATTATTTCAATATAATTTAATTTCTATGTTAAGATGTCCCAAAAATTATAATATTGTAATATATGATTAGGATTAGTTTTAATTCACTAAGAAAATAATTTTTTGATAATATTGTTTCTTGAAATTTACCCTTATATTTTTGTTTAACCCCTATTAACCCTTTTCACAAATACCATGACATTAAGGATTTTAAAATTTTGATGATAAAGATAGTAAAAATAAATAGAAAACCGCCCATAAATGGACCATAGTATATATTGTAAACCATATAATAACCACTTGGATAATTATAGTATCATTAAGAATCATATAAAATTTTAAAAAAATATTATTTTCATCAAATATTAGTAACAAAAATTTTAGAATTAATCATTTACTATGACTTTTATAACACCATGAATAAAAATTAAATTTGAATAAAATTCGACTAAAAATCTATTATATTTCATTTTTATCTATAAAATTAATTTTTTCAGATTAATTATTTTTAAATTATACTTATTTTTTTTAGTATTAGTTATTTTATTTTCCCACTATTTGAATAATTATTGCATTAGCATTGTGTAAGAATTTATTATAATTATATATTCAAGGAAAAATAAAAAATATATTACCATGATTAATATAGGTCATTTAAATTCAAAAATACTATTTATAATTGAACATATCCTATGGTAATACCTGTGTTAAAAATATTAAGGTTATTAAATACAGTAGTGTGATATTTTTAATATTTCATTATATAAAATATTATAAAGGTAATACTAACACCCAAATGACAAAAAAAGACTGTATATTCATTCATATAATTACTATTGGATATATTTAATAAATCAATAAAATTTAAGAATATGTTAGGTTTATTTTATAGTCGATATCATTTTGTAAACATAATTAACTAGACTTCTCCTTAACCACGGTAACAAGAATCACTAATGTTAATATTTATATTGACCAAAAATAAAAGAGAATAATTTAATAAATTTGGAAATATTTTTTCAACATAAATAAATAATTTTCCAAATTTTAAACTCATAATTGGAAGAATTTAATTTCATAATAAATTGAAAAAACACGACCAAAAATATATTTTTTGAATAAAGTATTATTCATGTATACAAGGTTTTATGAAAAATGAAATAATAATTTTCATTTAAAACACCATAATTGGATTATTTTAAATAAAATGGAACTAATTAAATCTAACAATTAATCCAACATAGAATTTTACTTTGTAAATAATCGAAATAAAAATACAATTTTTAATAAAATCAGTATTTTCACTATTCATTGTGAATAATTTTTTTTGAAAATTCTAAAAAATTAATCATAAGATAATTTCAACATGATAAATTCATAAAATATTTTAATTTCATCAAATAAATTTTCTAAAATTTCAAGAGATTAATTTTAATATTTTCTCACAAAAAAGTAACAAAATCATTTTTTTAGAAAACCATACTTTTGATGAATAAAATGAATTTTATAAATATTGAGTGCTTATTTCTATATCATTAATCAATAAAAGAAAATTTATAAGTAATATTAAATATAATAATTCATTTTTTTAATCCTATTCATATCCTCCAAATCAATAGAAGGGTTATAATGGTCATATAAAAATAATAATATTTTGGTGTTCATTTTGAACGGCGTCGCATATTATGTATGATACTAAACATATTAATTATTTTAAAATCATTGTATATTTCATCATCCACATATTTAATAAAATTTTCATTCAAAATTTTAACTATTTTTTTTATAAAATGATTAACAATTGAAAACTCCTTTAATTATATCCCACATCGTAAAAAGGGTATTAAAGACCTCCTCTTAAAAGAGGGAAAGAGAAGTACAACGGTCATCAGTAATAACAAATAACAATTTTTAAAAATGGGGTAACAATAATGGGATTTGAAATTATGGAAATGGATTAAAAAAATAATTTCCATATATTAATATATAATGACATAGAACATGATCAAGGGAATGTTAAAAATCAAAAATCAGTAAATCTATGAATGGTTGAAAGATCATTAATTTACCCTAATAATGAATATTCATGATAAATTTGTCATCGACATCCACTAGATCCCATAATTTATAAAATTATAATAACATATTCCACCTATATAAATATATTAACTAAAACTAAATTTGTTAGGGAACGATATGGTAATTTCCAAAATGAATAAACGTTCATGTAAATAAATTCAACAATAGTATCTAAAATTTAGAAGAATATTGATTGAACAAAGTAAATAATTCTATAAATTACTATCTTTAAAATTAATTAAAATATTCCATACTATGATTGAAAAACAAAAAAATAAGGATTTGGTCACATATTATTCCATGATAAATTTAAAATTTACATTTGAATAACATCAATCACTTTTAATGTCTCATTAAAAAATGTTAATTACCTTATCATATAATCTCCATGATATGATAATTACATCCATAAATGACTTTAATCACTATAAATATATAAAATCATAAATTTATCAAATATATAATTCATCCTTTAATCCTAAATAAAATCATATATTGATCTATTAAACACAATCATATCAGGTTCCCTAAATAGTGAACTTCTTCTGAAATAACATTAACCACCTATTAACCTAATCACATTCTCAATACAATTGTAATATCTATGAAAAAACATTTGTTCAAAAAAAAACCTTTTCTATAAAATCTTTTAAGTAAATAATTTTTTTGATACTAACAAAAAAATCACATTGGTCAATGAAGGACCATGCACCCATGGCTCCCATATCTTGTGGTTTGAAGCCCCCTAGCCTTGCTATATGTGATGATCTTTCACTCAGCTTACAAGTTTCCCTTTTTCAAAAACTATATAATTATGATAATATTCCCAAAAATATGATGACAATCCTAAAAAATTATATTAATACTAAATAAATTTTAAAAAAACTATAGCATTATATACACCATATGTTCATGAAATCATTCAATATTAACTGATATTTATTTACTTTCCATCAATAATATATTATCTCAATGTATTATTTATCTATTTTTCATATGTTTTAAAATTAATGTATCTAAAAACAATTACTACTACACAACATTTCAAAGGTATCTATTTCATCTAATATATAATTCCAAATTTTTGGTAAAATAAATTATGGAAGAATAATCATTAGGTATTACATGATCCTCATAACCATTTAGAATATATAAATATATCACCATAAAAATCAACAACAAACCTATAAAAAATTTAATGGAATACTATATTCATTAGATCCATAAATAAACCTATGTAAATTATTAACCAAAAGGTAATGACAATAACTCCTAATGATCATTTCTAGCCTGAAGTTTTACTTATGAAATTTCATTCTCCTTCACCAAGATCTGATGGTACTTGGACCATAGTTCCATCATTAAAAAAATACTATGATCCCAAGATCTATAACTAATTTATTTTATGGACCAAAATGTACTATTTTACTTAAAAAGGATCTCACCACACCCTAAATCTTATTTTCATGTTGTTTCCCATAATTCGTTACCTTTATTAGAAACTCAAATTCATAATGGCCCATTTAACTACATTTAATAAACTTTACTTATGGATTATAAAAATTGTCCTTTCCACTAAAAATATAATTTTCATTTCATTCATGCACCATATTCCCAATCTTACCACATTTTCTATTTACAGTAATAAATTACATGAAATTTTGTTTAGCACACATAGATTATGTTGGGATATTACCTCCAAACTTCTTATCATCATTTTCTTTATTACACGACACCTTTCTAATTTAACAAACTTGACATCTTAGAGAACATATGTGTCAAAGAAATCCATCTCAACTTTATTATCACAATAAATAACATTTCCATAACATTTAAATTCCCAAGAGACCAAAAGTTATTTGTAAACATAGTTTCAATACTGAGTAAAATCTATTAATTTTATTATCAGTATCCCAAAAAAAATCCATCACAAAACTGAACAATCATGCAAATTTTTCTTCATTCATGGAATCTTAATTTTAATCTTATTTAAACAATACCAAAATCTTTTTCTTTATCTGTAACCAAACAATTATAGAGAAATATTTCACTAGAAATTTTTTATAATTTTTACATTTCCATGGAATCGAGATCATCTCACTATTTGGTATTCTTAATAAAAGTCCACCATGGATCAGATTCACCTTCAAAATGATATATGAAAATAGTTTGATTTTGTTAATTCACATAACCCATGACATAAAATATCTTATCTAAGGAATTAATCCACCTCTTAGCTACCACTGGGTTAGAAGTTCTACGAAATACAGGAGGGTGTTTCATTATAAAATGGTACAATATCAACATGTTACTTTGTGGTATATTTGGATACTCTATACCATGGATACCACCTCTATTTATATAAATAATCAAATGATCCATCTCATTATAAAACTTTTCAGTTCCAATTTCATATATTTTGTGTTACTGATTTAGAAGTATATTATACTCTTATTGGATTGCTATTATAGATTCCATAATTCCAGTGTAGAAAACCATTATGAAAAAATATATTTTAGATGAAGCTAACTGGTAATATTAAAATGATATATCATTTAAAATTAACCAATCCTAAAAATATTTTAAGAGTATTATATTAATATAATCATAACTCATAATGTTATCCGAAACTTATTCTGATACCAAATACTAGGTTCCAACCATAAACATTTTATACCCATGTGAATTTAATTATAATTAAATCTCTTACATTCAAAAATATATTTTAGGTTTATACTTTTAGATATTTAGTACATAACTACTACATAAGAAACCTCTATATTATAAAGGCATAACTTCTATTTTTTTGTCCATTTTTTCCAAAAAAAATATTTTTAAAAGGAAACATGTTTTCTTTTCATGACACATATTCACTATTTTCATCTTGAATTTATTTTTATCCCTACTCATCATGTGAATAAAATTTTAAAATGTGGGATGATTAAGAAATTGCAGTAAGGAAAATATAATGAAAAAATACATTAACCCATTTAAAAAAATGAAACTTAGAAAAATACATATGTTTGTAAAATTATTCCTTGAAATAATGAAATTAATCAATAACAATTTATAAAAAAATGTATTTTTACAAATTATAATTTTAAAACCCATAATAATAATAGATAAAACATATAAGAATATTGGGGAATCATTTTCATGTAACTATTACATATGAAGTAAACCTCATGGTCACAAATGGAATAACAATCATGGATATGTTAGAGTAACCATCACAGTTACCCTTAAAATAACCATCGTAGTTATACATTGAATAACCATCATAATATATTCCAATAATCTCATAGGAAAAACATAATCAGTTAAATCCATTCATTTACCAAATTAATTTTAGATATATAATGGGTTCAACCAATCTTGATATACAATATAACCAACCATATACATACAAAATTTCCCTGTATAATAGTATAATAAAAATATATTAAAGCATGCAGTCTTAAAAATTATATTTTACCCATAAGAAATCATTTTTGAATATTTAGATATCAATTTTGATAAAATCCAATATTAAAAAAAATCCCCATATAAAAGGGATGCCATTTTTTTTAATGGAGAAAACATGGAAACTTATAATGGAATCAAAACATAAAATGACATTTGCAGCACCGGGAAGTGGCATTATAACTGTATATGGTAAAATAGAACATTTTTTTTATTTTATAAACAATGTAAAAACATCTCATAAAAATATTCATTTCAGAAACCACCAAAAAAAATAAAAATAAACATACGTTAAATTTTATAAATCACTTATTTTCATATTAACAAATCCATAAAATAATTTTAAAATATTGATATGTAATAAAAATAATTTTAAGAGTAACATTAAAATAAGATTTTTAAAATAAATTCCATTTCATCGAGTCCAATTTTTCATGATCATTTTTAATATTCATGAACAGAAAAAATATTTCAAATATTTAATTTATTAATAAAATTTTTATATTTTTTATTCTCTTTATTTTATCTCTTACTATACAATATTTATTTATTTAATAAATTAAATTCACATCATATGTTTTGATGACATTAATTTCATATGTCAAAAATGGATTTGTTATGTTGACTATGTTAATAGTGGTCATTATTCCATCATAAAAAGAATTATGATCGTGAAATAATTATAATTTTATTACATAAATTATAATTTTAAAACATATCATGAATGATTTTTAGGAAAATTGAACTACGTTATAAACATGGAGATGGAAGGTCGTACGTACGCATGAATAACATATCCATTTATGAATGACCATTATGGAAAGAAGGTAAATATTATTTCATCATTAAAAATGATCATAATATAATAAGGTTCATATTAATTATTTAACTATATGTACATATATAATATTTGTTATTTAGTGATGAAAAATGAATCAAATCATTTTATGGAGATGAAATTTCACACATACGCATGAATGAAATTATCATTTTCCATAAATGGAATGGTAAAAAGGTAAATGGTATATTTTCTTTTCATAATAATATATATTTAATTAATATAATATATAAATGATAATTCCATCATTATGATCCTATTTTTAGAGAAGGTGATGGAACAAGAAATACATTAGTTCACGAGGCGGTAGTCCACTGTATACAAAAATAATGGTCTCATTTCAGATTTGATGGAAGAGGGGATTTATATTGGTTATTCCATCAACATAATAATATATCATTATATTTAGGATATTTTTTTTATTAATTTTTTAGTGATGAAGAATATTTTAAGGAGGTATTAGAATAAATAAAAGTAAAATATGCGGTAAAAACTGTACCTCTTTAATGGAAAATATCATTTGTTGAACTCCTTAACACCTATAATATTGGTACTATAGCCATTATAAGGTCACTATAAAATTGTTAGAGATTTTATTATAAAATTTTTAGGGAAATTAATAGAACCAAATTGGCTATGATGTGTGAAAAAATGAGAATAAGTGGTTCCCTTTTATGAGAGAAGGGAGAGTCACTCTTGAAATTTCTTAAAATACTAATTTAATATAAATTAATTTGGATTTTAAAATAGAAACAAATTGATATTATTTTAATATATTACATGTATGAGTCAAAATAATATTGTAAAATAATTTCTTGGGAAGTATTGATGAAATATTTTCCCTTACATTTTTTATAAACCAGATTACCCCTTTTTAACAGTTATAATGAAAAATATTTTTTATGCTTGGATGGTCTTGATTGTTACTATAAATAAGAACATTGGAACATAAATGGAAGATGGTAAATTTTTCAACCATATCCTAATAACATGACTGATTATAGTATTCTTTATGAATTTTATGTCATTTAATGATATATTATTTTCAAGAAATATAAATAAAGACAATTTTAGAGTTATTCATCTACATTGACTCTTCTAACACAAATAAAAAAATTAAACTCGAATCCAATTCATAAAAACTTCCATAATATATAATTCACACATATAATTTTTTTGGGTAACATTAGTTCTTTAAAACTATGCTAATTTTATGATTTTTAATTTTAATTTTTTTATTTTTCCATTATCTGAATAATTATTGTGTCAGTGTTGTGTTGGAAGTTACGATAATATTTTCTCCACTAAAAATGAATAAAAAATTAAAATAACGAATATAAATCATTATTATTTTAATTTAATATTTATATCCATACATATCCACCAGTAATCCCCAAATTCAAAATATTATAGTTATTAAAAACTAGAGTGTGACATCTTTGACATTTCATTAAATAAAATAAAATAATGGTTATAATCACATAAAAATGGGGAAAATGTCATATATTTGAAAATTTTATGGCTATAGATTAATAATTCTCATAAAATTAAATCTAATCCATGGTTATGTCTATTTTCTAGACTATATAATTTATTTTTATCTTCAATTACATGATTTACCCATAATCATGGTACAAAAATTAATGAGGATACTATATATATTGAAAAAAATAAAAATAAACTATTTAAAAAAATTGGATCCATTGATTAGAAATAATAAATCCAGTTTTCTAATTTAAAACCCATAAGTGGAAGTATTTAATTTAATATCAAACTGGAATAATGTGATGAGAACTTGTTTTTTAAGAAAATGCCTCCTCTTAAATATTAAAAGATTTTATAATAAAATAATGTATAATGTTCATTTCAAAAAAGTTATTGGATTATTTTAAATCAAAATGTATTGATGAAATCATAAAACTAAAAAAAATTAGTTTTACTTTGCAAATAAATTTTTTTAAACAAATTTAGTATTTTTCAATATTCATTGATTTTTTTTGAAAATTAAAAAAACTCATCATTATATAATCATGATATGGTGAATTGTAAAATTATTTTAATTATATCAAATATATTTTCTAATGATATATTTTAAAATTCTCTCACAAAAATCAATAAATATCATTTTTTATGCAAACAAAATTTTAAAGCATAAAATAAAAATTCTAATAATTGAGTGAATATTAAAAATTAATTCATAAATTAATTTTAATTGAGTATGAAATATAAATATATTTCATAATATAATCTTATTGATACCCCCAATTCAATGGATAATTTGTAATAGTCATATTAAAATAGTAATATTTCAGCGTTTGTTTAGGCTCGATGTCGTGTATTTCATATGTTATGGAAAAAATTAATTCGATTAAAATATTTTGATATTCTAATGATCCAAAAATTAAATCAACTCAATTATTCTTTATACACTTTTGACGTTATGGAAAATTAATTTTCTTTATACTATGTGTTTTATAATTAGAATTTCCTTAAAATTCCATCATTCCCTTTTTGTACAAAGAAAATAATAACACTGAGAGTATCCAATTTCCAATTATATCTTGGTATTAAATCAGATGATTTCTTTATATATATAAATTTATTTTATTGAAAATTACATTTAATGACTTGGCTTCAAACTAGTAAGGATCCAATCATCATTTCATTTAGGATTGATGCCAAAAATGGATGCATAATATGAATGTATGGTGAAATTTTCCTAATTTGAACTAATGGATTCTTCATCCATAGTATTTAGTTAAAAAAAATTCCCTTTCCATTTTCATTTAAATATTCTAGGAAATATACTTATCGAAAAATACTTTCTTAAACTCTTCCCATTTCTTGGAGTTAAATTCTTCTACTTGCCTTATATTCTATATTAGAGTACACCAGTGATATAATTTTCCATTAGAATGATATAATTCTGTGAAAACATTTTCATATTCCAAAAACTATATAAAATAATATAATTTTTACAAGTAATGATCAATTTCTCAAATATTAGTTCCTTATAATTACAATTGAAGTAAAGTGGATGTTTCCGTATAAAAGACTGAATAATGAGTATTTCCTTCTTTTGTATGTTTGGAAGCTCTTCATGATTCATGTTAGTGTTCATATCAAAAGATATTTTGGCGAAAATAGACAATAGATTTTCCATATTAGCTCCCATTAAATTTGGTTTCCCATGAGGGTAGTCATTTCATTTAACATTACATTCAACATTAACATGATTCCTCCTTGGCCCAAGCATTTACTAAGACTAAAGAGAATAGTGTGTGAAAAAATAATCATAGTCAGTAATAATATTATCATTAATAATTACTCATAATATATCTCAATAATAACACATTAAGTTTAATAAATGACACTATAGGATTGACCTAGTTTATTTATGGATATAATCTATTCAAATCCATAACAATATTATATAATGGTTATTAAAAATAACCCATGAATATACCCTAAGAGTGTCTCACTCATTTTGCAGTCATAGGCCCACCCATAATGAACCTATGATGACTGATTCAATACCCAATCAAGCGCTTTAAATTTTATTACCCATAAGTGCATAAGTTCCAGAACCATATCGAAATTCTACTATTAAAACATGGATTTATATTTTTGGAAACCCAAAAAATATCTACATTACCAAAGATTCAAGATGTTATCGAATATATTATCATATCTCCATATTTCTCAATAAGCATCTATAATAAAAATATAAATATATTAACTATACCATTACCTAATAGTAGATATGGTGACCCAAGAATTTCATATATATATAATACATCATTTTACATGAATATTGAATACATCTCATAAAAAACAACATAATTTTAATTTTTTAGAGACTTTTGAGATGATATATGTAATAATATTATTTAATGAGAGATATTCTATACCTCTAAAAATAATATTCTAACATATTAATCTTCTTAGGAATACCCTACAAAAAACGTGTCTTCATAAGCTGGGGGAAGCGATCATAAGAATGGGTGAACTTAGATGCTTAGTAAGGGTGAACATAAGAGATATCAGTCAATGGTCATAAGTGAGCATAAGATACGTATAATGGTATGTATACTAAGTTATATCCATCATACACAATCAATCAAATATCATTAATCATAAATATTGTAAAAAGGTATTTCCATAACAAAATAAAAAGTCATAACTATAAGAAATCATCAAAAATCAATCATAACCCATGATAGATTATTAAAATAATAAAAAATTGATTTTGGAATAAACGTAATCATATAAAATAATTTCCATAATGAAGTCTCACAGATAGGTTATCATTTTTTATTTGTTTCACCTCTCATTTAATCATTTTATTAATCTCTATTCACACCGAATACTGTCTGTTACAACCCAGGTAATGATGGAATACCACATTTTCATATTTATTTTAATTAATGAGATATATATTAAAATTAAATATAATATTTTTAATTAAAAAGTGAAATGGTTTTATTAATTTTTTTTATTATATGGTTTTATATAAAAGTGTTACTTTTGAATTCATCATTTGTTTGTACGGTAGACTACAACCTATTGAACCGATGTAATTCATTTGACATTGCTATCTCTCATCACTGAATTATAGTAATGAAATTAATGTTTATATATATATATATTATATTCATGATATATATATATATATATATTATTCTGAAGAGATAATATATCATTTACCTTCATACCTTCCCTTTCATGGAGAAAAGATAATGTCGTTAGTGCGTACGTGTGGAATAATGCCTCCATGAAGAAATGTGATTAGTTTTTAATTTCCATATTACATGGATGATATATATAATTATATTTATCGAAGAAATATTATATTTATGTTATCGTGATAATTATGGAAATATAAAACAATACACAACTTATTTCCATAATGATCATTGAAAAATGGTAATGTTACTCATGAGTAATTAGGACCTATTGTCTCAATGATTATAAGATATTTCATTTTTTATATCCATCATTCATGATTGGTCTTAAAATTTTAATTGATGGATGAAAATTATAATATTTCATGACTATTGTTATGTTGATGATGGAATAATGGCTTTTATAATCATGGTCAACTTACCGATTCCATTTTGTTCTTTTTAAACTTATATCATCAAAGCATATGATGTGAAATTAATTTATTAAATAATAAAATATAACATGGTAAGAGAAAAAATATAAATTATTGTAATCCAAAAAAATGTTATTGAGAAATAATATTATTAACCTATGTTTATCATTTAGGTAGATAAAGAACAAATGTGATGAGTTAGACTCATGTGAAAGGATATTCTTTTCTAAATATTATTTTAATGTTTAACTTAAAACACTTTTTCTTCCACTCCATATTTTTAAAATTATTTTTTGGATGTATCTATATTGAAATAGTTGATTTATCAATAAATTTTTTTACTTTATTTTAAATTATTTATAAAGGGGTATTTTTAATTAATTTTTTGAAATTCTTTATAAAAATATAAAAAGGAATGTTCTATTTTAATTTATATAGAAACAAAGACTTTCTTGAAACCATAATAATTATTTTATGTGTGGATTCCATTAATATATTCCATGTTTTCTTCAAAAAAATCACCATGAATTTTTTAATGGAAATTTATATTAAAAAATGGGATTTAAATAAAAATGATATATCAATACTGAGTAATTTTTTCTTATGGAAGTAATGATTATTTTTAGGTGTTCATGGTTTCATATATTATGACAATGTTATGGTCCTAGTGAATTTTCTAAATGGAAATATGGTTCTATAAAAAAACATGAATGGTAGTTCCTGTTATAGGAGTATAATTTCTTAGGTAAAGTGATAGAATTAACTGATTAGGTTTCTCCTAAGATATTATGGGAAAATACTAAAATTTTTATTCTAGGTATAAACATGATGGATATTTAACATGTAATTATTTTGGTTACTTCAAGTATAACCACGATGGTTATTCCACCTGTAACTTTAGGGACCCGACCTTAAACATTACATAATCTTGCTATTTTAACTAGATTTAACATCTTTACATTGAAAAAGTTATTTTTGGTTTATATTTTTAGAAAGTTAGGACATAACTCATACATATCAACCCACATGAATAAAAAGTTTGTACCATTAAAACAATATCCATTTCCTCCAAAAACTAAACTTTTTAACACAAAACAACAACATGATTTCTTTGAAAAATCTTCATAACATTTTACTTGACTTCCTTCTTTTTATTATACATCCTTATAACCTATGAAAAACATTTGAAAACATGGTATAGGAATAATAATCTCAATAAGGGATATAAAAATAAGGAAAGAAACCTTTATTCAATGAATACTTATAAACATATGAAATCATATTCACAAAGACATACTTCTCTCCCATATATACTTACATTGTGAAACATGAGATTTATATACAACATTATAGAACATATATAAAACAATAAAAGTATATTAAGGAATTAATTAGATATATCTTACCCCTCATGGATACCTTATGATTTGTAACCCTCATGACTACCTTACAATATAACCCTCAAGACTACCTTATGGTGTAACCATCACAGTTACACTTGGGGTAACCATATGTCCAACCTCTTACTTACCCATACCCAATGCATTGGAGGTATATATAGGTCCCACCCTTAATCATAAAAAATTTCCAAGAACCATAACATAATAAAAAAACAACAATACTTGCATAAAAACATTCATTTCAAATTTTTAAAACAAGAAGTGTAAAAGAGGATTTTATAAGGGAAGTCCCTTACAAATATCATATAATTGATATGGGAATAAATAAAATGATAAAAATATGTGTATAAAATGTAAATTCACAAAATAAAACATAATATAAACAAAATTCATTACACAATTATTCTTAGTACCATATAATCAATGAAGTCAAAGGTTAACCTAAAGAATGGAGATTGGGTTAAGAATTCCCTTACCTCAGGTTATTCTAACTTAAAAATTCTTTAAAACTATCGTATAATAGTTAAAATGGTGTTATTAGTATTATAAATAAACATAAACATGTTTATAACACCTTATATGATAATTTTATAACATCAATCGACCCATTTATTTATAATATCTTGTTATTTCCATTATTTTGGGTGTGTGATTTACATGATTTCTATGGTCAGTTCGTAAAGGATTTCCTTGTCAAATGGATGAAAAATTATAGAAGTGGAATGGAATGATATTAATATGTTTCCATAATATTAAATTATTCCATAAATAATTTTGGTTATATGGTATGAGGATGAATCATTAGATAAATCTTTAGTGATATCCGTTTAGATCATTTGGGCGGTTCTTCGATAATCACGAACTTATTTCTTTATATAACTTAATATTATGTATATATGTAAACTCTAGAGTACAAAATAAGTTATATAATACAATTTAAAATCTTTTTCAACCATTATAATGGTTTTAAAACCAGATTTCAAGGAAGTAATGGAAGTTAAGACACATAGTCCACGATGTCGGTAAATCGACACATCATGAGCGATGTTTTTATTTTTAGAATAATAGGAAGATGAGAAGAAGTAGGTTGAAAAATTTCTATATAAACATGATAAATTCCAAAATATATATGATTATATAGATTTAATTACTCTTAGATAAGGGTAGGTTGAGAGATTATAATAAAATAAAATAATTTAAAAGAAAACAGACCAAAATGAAGGAGAATTTTTACCTCTTGATATCTTCTCCTTGAGATCCTTCTTATGGCCTTTGGTTTTGTCATTTTGGTGAGACTAGAAACATTTTGGACATGGGGAAGAGACATGGGAAGGATATATGGTATAATTTATACAATTCTCAAAGCTTGAGAGGTGTGAGAGGAAAAAGGGGGTGAGGGTTGTATTTATAGTGGAGGAGAGGAAGGGTTTTCCATTATTTTAATCATTAGTTTAATATTTTTTCTCAAGACTATGAATAATATTGATTCATGTGACCCAAAATAGAAAAGAGAGCATGCGATCTTAAAAAAAATGGCCATTTATAGTAGTCATCACTCAATCATGATGTAGAAATTCATTTATTTAGCATATTTTGTAAATTATCGAATTTCACTATTCACTAAGAATTCATGTATTTCAGTAAAATACAAAAAAATCACCCTAAACCTTTTTCAACATGTCGAATTAAAAAAATAACACCATTTTTTGAAAATAATTTTCTAAATACGATTAATTTAGTTTTAAAATAAAATCACAATTTATTCTAAAAATAAAAATTTTAAAACTATAACTCATTTTATATAACCTTGAAAAATTAATCAAGATCTCATTATGCTATAAAATTAAAAAAATAAAATAATAATATGATTTACTATTCATTATCTTCATATTACTATTCATAAGTGTATGTTACTATTCACCAAAAACATATTGGTTCTATCAGACTCCAAATAACTTACTGATTGAAACCGTAGATGACTATTTTTAGAAATTAAAACCATAGAAGCATAAAAATTATGTTTAATGGCAAGTTTATAACTACCTCCTTAAACAATGTTCCTTTATGTAGAGACTCAATGTTTCATGTATTTCTATTTATTTTTAAAACCTTGGGGTGTTACATTCTCCCCATCTTCTAGAAATTGCATCCTCACAATTTTTATTTACTTATTAAACAAATGAGGGTACATTTACCTCATAGAATTTTCAGATTCCCATATTGCTTCTTCAAAAATGTGGGTTTTACATAAAACAATTACCTGGTAGATTACCTTATTTCGAAATACTTTTTCTCATCAATCATTAATCAGAACAGGTTTCTCTTGACAAGAAAGGTTCTCTTCCATATAATCTGCTTCTAGGCTCAAAACATGAGATGAATCTGGAACATACATTCTTAACATCAAAACATGAAAAAAATTGTATACCTGAGAGAAACCTAGAGGAAAAGATACTTAGTAGGATACTGGTCCAAATTTATTTATGATTTCATAAGGTCCAATGAACTGTGGACTTATTTTTCCTTTCTTACCAAAGCACATAAAACTTTTCTATAGTGAGATTCTAAGAAAAAAATGATCACCTACCTTGAAATAACAGTGTTTCCTCCAATTATCTGCCTAACATTTATGCCTTATAGGAGTTTCCCTCATGTGTTTCTGGATCATCTCCACTTTCTTAGCCACTTATTCTACTAATTCTAGTTCCATCAACTTACATTCCTATAATTTATCCCAAAAACATAAAGTTCAACACCACTTCCCATACAATGCCTCAATTGGTGTCATCTGAATACTAGAATGAAAACTATTATTATAAGAAAATTCAACTAAAAAAATATGATGATACCAAATTCCTTGGTAATACATTGAACAAGATCGAAGAATATTCTCTAAATTATGAATCATCTATTCTGGATGCCAATCTGATTGAGGATGAAAATATGTACTAAAATTTAATTCTGTTATCAATGACTTTTGATGTCCTTTTCAAAAGTTAGAAGTGAACCTGGGATCACTATTAGGTAAAATGGAAATAAGAACTCCATATAACCTAATAATCTCTTTGAGGTATAGTCGATAAAGATGATCCAAAGACATAGTATCTTGAATAGGAATGAAATGAGTAGATTTAGTCAGTTGATCAACAATAACCCAGATTTCATTGTTTCCTCGAGAATTCTTTGGTAGTCCCATGATGAAGTCCATGGATATACTTTCCTATTTCCACTATGGAACTAATAAAGGCAGAAGTATTCCCTTCGGCAACATCTTCTCTACATTAACCTGTTGACATGTCAAACATTTCACAGTAAAATATGCAATATCTCTTTTCATTCCATCCCAATAGTAATACTCCCTACGATCTCTATATATTTTTATACTACCAGGATGAACTGAAAATGGTGAATTATGAGTTTCGCACAACAATTATTTCTTAATATATGAATAAAAAATCACACATAATCTCTTTCCAAATCTTATAACACAGTCTTTATCAATGATAAATTCTGGAAACTTACCCATTTTAACCAATTTTCCATTTCTCTATAACTCCCCATATTCCTTTTGTGCTTTCTTAATTCTATGTGAGAGAGATTATGACACTAAAACCTAAAACAAAACTGGGGAATTTTTTACACCAACTACTTTCAAGCCAAAATTCACCAAATTATTAATCAAAGGGGTCGTGTTACAAACATAACATGGTTAATAATGAATCATGTTATTGACCAAGGCATCTACAACCTTGTTTTCTTTTCAAGGATGGTAATTGATCATACAATCATAATATTTTATCAATTATATACATGTTCAATGCCTCACGTTTAATTCCTTTTGGGTGAATATATACTTCAGAATTTAGGGGTCGTAAATATTTCACATTTTTCTCCGTATTAATGATGCCTCCAAATTTTCAATTAAAGAACCATAACTTCTAATTCCAAATCATTTGTGGGGTAATTTTACTCTTGATATTTCAGTTGTCTTAAAGCAAAAGAAATTACCTGATCATTCTTCATCAAAACACAACCAAGTCCCTTTAATGAAGCATCACTGTAGATGAAAAACTTTCCATTTATGGAAGGTAGGGTTAGAACTGGAGCATTCACCAATAATATTGTGCATGCCTAAAAAAATCATCACATTTCTTTGTCTAGATTAATTTAACACCTTTTAGAGTTAACTTAGTTAGTGGAATAGATAACCATTAAATGTTTTCTAAAAACCTCTGGTAATAGCCTTCCAATCAAAGAAAACTATGAATCTTAGTAATATTTTTGGTTCTTGGTCATTGTTCAACCACTTTTATTTTAGTAGGATCAATAGTCATTCTATCTTTAGAAACAATGTGTCTATGGAAAGAAATTTGTTTCAACCCAAATTTTCACTTGATAAATTTTCCATACAGTTTCTTTTCTTTTAAGGTTTTCAAAACAAAACTTAGGTGTTTTTCATGATCATATTTACTTATAGAATGTAATAGAATTTCATTAATTAACACTACCAAAAACATATCCATGAACTCATGAAATATTATATTCATAAGATCCATGAATATAATAGGTTCATTAGTTTACCCAAACGTCATAAAAAAAAATTCGTAATGAAAATATCTAGTTTGAAAATCTATTTTTGGAATCTCATCCTCCTTCACCTTTTTAAGATAGTACCCAGATCTCAAGTCCATCCTGGAGAAACACTGAGCTCCCTTAAGCTAATCAAACAATTCATCAATATGTGGTAAAAGATACTTATTCTTAACGTAAATGTTATTAAAATCTCTATAATCAATGAAAATTCTCAAGGAATCATATTTATTTTTAATAAATAAAACAGGATCTCCCCATAGTGAAGTGCTAGGATGATTGAATCCTTTATAAAATAACTCATGTAGATAATTTTTTAATTCAAGTAGTTCCATTTGAGCCATTTGATAAGAGGGATTTAAAATTGTATTAGCAACAGGAACTAGGTCAATTTTTGATTCAACTACCCGATCAGGTATAACATCAGGTAACTCATCAGGAAAAAAATCAAGGTATTCATTTTCCACTAACACATCCTTAATATGATTAGTTCCCTCATTTTCAACAGTATGAGAAAGATAACTTTAATTTCTGTATTTCAACACTTTCCCAGCTTGTTGATATTTTATCAATTTTATGGGTTTATTCTTATTTACAGACTGAAACTCTTTCTAAAAAAAATTTCTTTATCTCTAAAATCAATATTAGAATGATAAAAAGAAAGCCAATCCATAACCAGAATGACATCAAACTCCACTAATGAAAAAAACAAGTTTTTCAAGTAATGTATTTCCATAGATAATAAAAGGAAGATTCTTAAAAATCATTTTTTACTGTAACATTTCCCCTAGTGTTTTAACAATAAGTTCTGGTCTCATTTGTTGAGGTGATAAATCCAATTTACCAGAAAATTTCTCCAAAATAAAGGAATGTATATACCCGATATCAAATAAGACTTTAGGAAAATCTGAGTAAATAAACAAATTACCTGATAAAACTTAATTGGATGGCCTGAAATATGCTAACATAGTCACAAAGGATCTCACTACACCTTTATTCTTATAGTATGAATGTTTTCCATCACTTAGATATTTCTTTAGGTTGACATTTTCATAATAACCCATCTCACAAAATTTGAAACACTTTATAGTTTTCTTATTAGAATTGATCTTAAGATCATTTTAATTACAATATAGGTCCATATTTCCAAACATAAAACATTGAGAACACTTATCAGTTTTTGTAAAAAATTCCCCAGGGTGATTTTTACCACACTTTTCACAAACTAAAAACTGGACTTTTCTTCCCTCAGATTTCTTTGATTGATTCTTACCCATCATTTTCCATCAAGAACTCTTCTTCTATTTGTTTTCAAAGTAAAAGCGATCATCATAAACCTCCAATTCTACCCTTTTGTCATATCAAATAATTTTCTCATAAATTTTAAATTATCGGAGGCTAATTCCCTTAAGTATCTTTGATTTAATCCTAAGTAAAAGTGATTTCTTTTTCTATAAAGATCCCGAATAAGATTTAGAGCAAACCTTGCCAGTCGGGTGAATTTTTCTTCATACAAATCCAATTAATCTTCCTCATTCTGTGTCAATTCAAGGAATTACTTCTCCATACTAAGTTTAACCACCTTAGGAAAATATTTTTCAAGTAAAGGACTTTTAAATTCATCCCACTCCAAGGCTTCAATCTCCTATCTATCCCTGATATTCCTGACCATTGACCACCACTGATCAACTTCACCTTCAAAATGATAAAGGTAAAGACTAACCTTTTGATTATATGAATATCCCAAAACATCGAATAAATTTTCAAGGGATCTAATCTATCCTTCACTGCTATTGGGTCATAAGATCCACTGAAAGCAGGAGGGTGTTTCCTCCCAAAATGTTCCACTATATTCATGTTCCTTTGTGGTAGCTCTAGTTGTTCTATTTCATGGATTCCACCACAATTTATTGACTATAGAAGCTAATACAATACTTTCACAAACTAATCGGTTCCAATTTCCACCATTCTCAGCTGTGGATTCAGAAAGATATCGGCCTCTATGTTCCTTCCAACTTCAGCTTCCCTGTTTCTTCTTCAGAAAACCATTCTGAACAGAAATATCTTAGATAAAGCAACATGGTAACCTTTAAATTATATACCATTTCAACATAAAAAATAAGGTAGAAATCATTTAAGGTATTCTGTTAACATCATACTATCTACTAAAGTTATATAAACCGTGCTCTAATTCAAACATTAAGGACCTGACCTTAAACATTGCATAATCTAGCTATTTTAACTAGATTTCACTTCTATACATTCCCAAAGATCCTTTAGGTTTAGAGTTTTATAAATTTTGGACATAAATAATACATATCAACCAACAAGAATACAATTTGGGTACCATTAAAACAATATCCATTTCTTCTAAAACATAATTTTTTTAACACAAAGCAACTACATGATTTATTTTACAAATCTTCATAACATTTAACTTGACATCATTATTTATCTTTAAAATCCTTATATCCTATGGAAAAAATTTAAAAATCATGAGATGAACATTAAAATCTCAGTAAGGGATATAAAAATGGGGAAATAAACCTTTAGACAATGAATACTTATAAATATATGAAATCGTTTTAACAAAGACATACTTCTCACCCATATATAATAAATTTCTAAAACATGATATTTAAATAAAAAATTAGAGAACATATATAAAACTATAATGGTATCTTGGGGAATTACATACTTATAATGTAACCCTCACTGCTACCTTATTATTTGTAACCCTCACGACTACATTAAAATATAACCCTCACGTCTACCTTATGGTGCAACCATCGCAGTTACAGTTGAATTAACCATATGACCGACCTACAACTTACACATACTCAATGCATTGGAGGGAGATATAGGTCCCACCCTTAATCATAAAAAATTCAAAATAATAATTACATAATAAAAAATAAATAATACTTTCATAAAAACATTCACATTGAATTTTGTAAAACTAGAAGTTTAAAAGAGGATTTTATAAGAGAACCCCATAAAAATAGGATATAATTGATAAAAGAATCAATAAAATTATAGTAATATGTTTATAAACTATAAATAAACATAATAAAACATAATATAAAAAAAATTACTTACAAAAATATTCTTTTTACCATATAATCAATGAATTATAAGGTTAACCAAAAGAATGGAGATTTGGTTAAGAATTCACTTACCTCGAGTTCGTCTTACTTCAAACTTCTTTAAAACTAATTTATAATGGTTAAATGGGTGTTATTAATATTTTATAGAAACATAAACATGTATATAACACCTTATATGATCATTTATAACATCATTCAACCCATTTATTAATAATATTTTGTTAGTTCCATTATTTCGGGTGCCTGCTTTACATGATTTCCATGGTATGTTCATAAATGATTTCCTTGTCGAATGGAATAAAAATTACAGAAGTGGAATTAAATGGTATTAATATGTTTCCAGAATATTAAATTATTCCATAAATAATTTTGGTTATATGTAATGATGAGGAATGATTAAATAAATCATTAGTGATATCTATTTAGATCATTTTGGCGGTTCTTTAATAATCAAAAACTTGTTTCATTATATTACCAAATATTATGTATATATGTAAACTAGAGAATAAAAAAGAAGTTATATCATAAAATTTAAAATCTGTTTCAACCATTAAAATGGTTTTTCAACCAGATTTGAAGGAATTAATGGAAATTGAAGACACATCATCCCTAATGTCGATAAATCGACACATCATGGTCGATGTTTTTATTTTTTGAATAAGAGGAAGCAGAGAGGAAGTATGTTGATGAATATTTCCTTAAAAAAGATAACATAAAAAATATATATTATTTTGTAACTTTAATTCCTCTTGGATAAGGGGAGGTCAAGAGTGTATAAGAAAAGAAAATAATTGAAAAGAAAACACAAGAAAATGAAAGGGTATTTTTACCTCTTGATCTCTTCTACTTGAGATCCTCCTTAAGGCATTTGATTTTGGCCTTTTGGTGACACAAGTAGGTCTTAGACATGGGTAAGAGCCTTGTTAAGGGGAGTTTTCATAATTTATACAATTATTAATGTTTTATAGGTGTTAGAGGGAGAGGGGGAGTGAGGGTGGTATTTATAGTGGAGGAGAGGAAGGGTTTTCCATTATTCTAATCATTAGTTTAATATTTTTTCTCAAGAATATTAATAATCCTGATTCATGTGATCGAAAATAGTAAATAGATCTTGAGAGTTCAAACAAATTTCTATTTACATCATCCATGACTCAAGCATGATGTCAAAATTCATTTACTTAGCAATTTTTTTAAATTATCAAATTTCACCATTCATTAAGAATTCATGTATATCTGAAAAAACTGAAAAAATCACCCTAACGATTTTTTGAAGGGTAGAATTTAAAAATGGACACCACTTTTAGAAAATAACTTTCTAAATATGATTAGTTTAATTTTTAAATAAAATAATAAATTAGCCAAAAAATAAAAATTTTAAAACTATAACTCATTTTATATCACCATGAAAAATTAATCAAGATCTCATTATCTTATAAAATCAAGAAAATAAAATAATAATATAATTTACTATTCATTGGGGTCATATTACTATTCATATTATTATTCATAAGGGTATGTTACTATTACACAAAAATATTGTTGGTTCTATCAGACTCCAAATAACTTACTAGTTTCAACCGTAGATGTCTGTTTTTCGAAATTCAAATCATAGAAGTGATAAAATTATGTTTGACAGCAAGTTTATTACTATCTCTGTAAAATAATTCCATTATTTAGAGACTCAATGTTTCATGTATTTCAATTTATTTTATTAAACTTTGGTGTGTTACAGTAACCATGAGGGTTAATCCATATGTATGATTGATATGAAAATGATTTCCCATGATTAAAAATTGTTTTATATATTCATGCTATAGGGGTTTAGTGTTTCCTTTGAGAAAAAGATATGCATATTTTCATGTGTAAATGATTTATTTAATAATTTCAATGATTAATGTGATAAGTGTAAATATTTTATGGGATTTAATTTTTTTCAACATTCTAATGGATTTATTTATTTTTATATCCCTTAATAAATTTTTTTGTTCTAATCCCATGTTTTAAAATGTTTTCATAGGACGAGTTAGGAAAAAGATGGGGTAAAAATTGAAGGGTGAAGATATGTCATGAAGATAAAACATGTTTCATTTTAAAAGTTTTTTTACTGTGAAATGGATACTAAAAAATAATTTTCCACATTTCAATATATGTGTTTATTATGTAATTTTTTGGTCCTATAAATATAAAAATTTACACCTATAAGATCATTGGGAATGTATGAAATTTAATTGTAGTAATATTCACCTGAATTTGTAATGTTTATGGTCAGGTACTTTCTTAAAGGGGATCCATATGGACATGAATTTTAAGGTAAGATAATATTATATTCAAATATATTCAACTAATATTAATTATACAGGTTTATTTGGAATTACTACCCTTATCACTTTGTTTAACCCCCGATAAAATTATTTTAACCTTAACCATGGTTACCACATTTTTTACTATTGATTATAAAACAAATTATATTGAAACTATTTAATTTTATTAAATATTATGATCCTGAAATATATCTTATATTTCCATATATTAAATTTATATATGTTTTAGAATTTATTTTTATGTATGTGTTGAAATAACAAAGAAAACATATTCAGAAAAAATGATTTATTAAGCGTAAAATCGAAAGCAGATTCATCAAATTCTTTTTGAAAAAATAAAATGAAATATAAATTGTTTGATTAAATATAAAAGTTATAAATTCCATTAAAACCGTTAATTAATGGATATTAGTTTAATTTATTAATGTGAAAACACATTTCATGTAAAAAAATAGTTTTTAGACATATATGTATTAATGCAAAAAATTTATCTTATTCTAAAATCAAGTATAACACAAATACCTATGTAATTAATTAGATTATTTTAAATTAAATTAGGGTTTATTATTTGAAGATAAAATTAAAAACATTTTTTTCCTTTTTAATTACATTATATAATTAAAATATAGGTATGTTTCAAAAAAAATTATATTGTAACTAGCCATTGAGTAATTAATCTTTTTAGAAAAATCCAAAAAATCAACTATATGTTAATATTAAAATGATGATTTCAAAAATCATACTAATTCTTAAAAATATAATTTCTAAAAAATGTTATAAATTATATATAATTTTAATTCAAAAATTTCTTCGAAATACATATCTAGTGATATAAAATTTGAAGCATAAAAGGATTGTAATAACTATTTTAGTACTTATTTTTTTATTAATCAATAAATATCCATTGTTTAAAATCTTTATACATATTTTTCATAATATTCCTATTACTATTTTTTTTCATCCGAATTAACTTTGAGGTTACAATAGAATAATATATCACTTTTCATTTAGAATTGAGATTGTGTGTAACAAATGATATTAATTACCATATATTTATTAAAATAGAAATACATATAAAATATTGAGGTGTTATATTCTAAACCTCTTGAAATTAATTTTATCCTCAAGATATTTTACCTCTCATATAATCAAATTTGGATATTTTCGCTTCATCACATAAACACCTTCCCATGTTTCTTCTTCAACAATATGATTCCTACAATTAATTTTAATCACGTGAGTGGTAATGCTACCTAAAAAACCAACCTTATGCTCCATGATTTATATTTATTTATTATAAGAAATTTTATTCTATAGTAGAATAACCTATGAGTTTAGTGCATGTGATGAATCATTCATGCTATTTCTCAGGATAGATAAATGAAACACATCTTGATCTAGAGTCTGGTTCAGTTGAAGTGAAATGAGATAATCTATAGTAAAGACTAAATCAATAATATAAAAGGGTTCAATATAACTATGACACATATTTCATTCATTTAAAATATAAAAAACATATTCCTTAGGTAAATTAGTTGTTAAACCTTCTCCCCATCATCTAATTTTAGATTTCACTGATGATTTTCATCGTGAAACTTTTTTCAACTAGGAGCTACCTTGACGTGTTGTTTAATGGGTCCATACTTCTCTTCCATTTTTTTATCAAGATAATTTCCCAATATTTTTCCTTCTAAAAGTTCATGTCAACATTTTAGTGTACAACACTTTTTTCTATATAGTTATTTACATGGATCCATATGAATTCTTGTATGAAAGTTATTTTTTATGAGAACATGATAAAAGGATGTTTTTTATCCAAACTACCACTGAAATCTAGAAAATATGATCTCAACATATCCTCCAAGATTTAAATATAAATTTTAGATATACCATCTATCTATGAATTAAAATTATTACAGAAACACAACTCTATATCTAGATCTTACTAAAGAAATCTATATAACATTGAGGTAAAAAATGGATCTCGGTTAGATATAGTAGAATGTTTTAGCACAACCAAAATTACCACATAATTATTATAGATCATGGAGTATTTATTAGGAATAAATTCATATATAATATAAATGACATGTTATAACTTCATTAAGTGATTGAATACAACCTAAATACCTTTATTTCCTTATATATATTCAAGAGTTTATCAATGAAATAAAATTTAAAGTATTACCATTTTACTATGGATGATGGTAATGGTAGTAATATCCCCTTAGGATTTTTTAACTCAACATTAACTTTTTCTAATTTTAAGAACCAAGATACATACTCTAAATTATATATCTTCATGTAATCCAACTGGAAATTATCATTAAGGTCTTTATAGAACTTCATACACTAGGGATGAATAGATAACGAAGAACTATGATATTCTTACAATATATTCTTCTTCATGTATTATATTTATGTGACATATAGTCAATTTAGAAAACTAATAATTAAATAATAATCAAGGTGGATAAAATAAAATTATTTCACCTTCCTTTGTATATATACATGTCATGATTTTGTGCCTTCATATCCATCACATGTATTGGGGTTTGAAGGTAAATTTCATAAAGAGAAGCCTTTTCTCCTTCCTTTAGGATTTGTTGGTCTATTCTTTGTAAATCCATAAATATTTGGTCTTTTTCTCTCCTAATCATAGATATGATATAATGATATATTTGATTAAATATACTAACCACAATATATTCATTCAATAGGTGGTCATGTATTGAGTAGTCATAATCTTTAACCAACTCCTATTATCTTATTTAGAGAATATTAAACTATTTATATGAGAATATATACTTTAATATTTTATGACTACTACAGATGTCCAACCTTTCTCCATGAAGACAATTTATTGATATAACTAATTAAAATATATCTTTTGTCCACTCCAAATCATGTTTTGTGTAGTTTTCCTCTTGAACCATCAATTGGATTGAGTTATAATATATCAAAATATAATTCTAAATACCAACACATCTCATCCCATTATTATATGCATCACTAAAAAACATAAATAGTTCTACACTATAAGTTAGTGATATCACGTGTTATATTACTGACCTTACCTTAAGTTCCTTGAAATTTTCATAACATTCATCAATCTGTAGTAACTACACTACCTTTTAGGATAACATAATAATTTTATTAGATAGTCATAAGAAATCATTAATTTAGTGTTAATAATATCTATAAAATCAATGAAAATAATGTATATCACTAACATATTTTTTTCTTAGCCAATGTTTAATAACACTCATCTCTGACAGATCCACCAATAAACCTTACTTGATCATTCAATATATAAGTTTTTTTTCAAAAAACACCACAAAAAACAAATCAAGTTAGTATCCAAAGACTCAATTAATTATATCAATCAATATATTTTAGGTATTATTAATACCAAATTTCATCAATATAAATTCATATTATCAATACCTTTAATGAAAGGATGTCTTGGTTATCTCTTCACTTTTTTCCTACAACTAATTTTATCATGATAAAAGATAAATCCTGAAAAATTATTTACATAATCATGATTTATTAAATAAAAATTCTTTATAAAGTAGATTAAACTGATTTATTACCATGATTTTGTTAATTTTCTAATAACATATAAAGAAACTCAGTGATCTATCTTTCTTATTGTAAAAAAGGATAACTTCACCCCAAAGTAGTGAAAATTTTAAAATTAATACCTTCAAATGATTTTACAATATTTTATTCTTCAATTTTTACAACTAAATTTGTTTCATTCTATATAAATTCACTTAAATAGGTGTGGGATCATGTATGAGAATTATTGAAAATATAACATCACAATTTGGAGGAATGTTATGAATCTATTCTAGAATGACATAAACACCTCCAATAAAATATGAATATCATTAAAATTGTTCTTCTCCCCAACCTTTTGATAGAAATTACCCCCTTAAATAGGAATCAATACCCCAATAATAGATGAAATTTCCATTGGATGTTCTAATTTATACTTGCACCAATAGATAACCATATGAATGTTTGTAACAACAAACATGACTTTCCTTCATTAGTAATTGATATTTTATTTACATATTGAAACCCATTACATAACCATAATCACATCTAATTAAACTAGTGGATGATTAACAATATATAGAGGAACAATATTCCCTCAAATATCAATCCCAAAAGAATCATTGACTTCATATTTGATCATTATACCATTAAAAGTTGTTTATTCTAATTCAAAATATATTCATTGAGGCTTTTAACTAACATTGAAAGATAAGTTTAATGATATAATTAAATTCATATTAATAATATAAAATAAGATAATTAATTTTTATTTCATTCTCATCACCACCTCTATATAATAACTCCATATTCAATGCCTAAAAAAATGGTTGACATGAACATTAAGCAGAGTTAGTAAGAGTGTTCAATCATGAAATATCATTCAAAGGATTTGTAAATCATGAAATATTTTTACATCCGATTACATTTTATGTTTATCCAATGATATATATGGTAATCATATATTCAAACCCAAATGAATATATTATAAATAAAATGAAAATTAAACAAATAATATCCCATGGGAGTTTCTCACTAGGCATGTAGTCTTAGGACCACTAATCATGCACCATCGACTATTGGATTAATACCAATTATACCTATTTTGAGATATTACCCATATTTGTGTCTGTTCGAAAACCACATCCACATAATATTATCCAAATAGGAATGTATTTTTATAGAAAAACACATCCTTTAATTAATATAACAGATTTTGTCCTCCTACCCATTGGATTATCCAAAGGTTTTTCACTAATGTTTTATAATACTTACTTAAAATAATAATAAAACCTTTATTTGATTCCATGTACAGTAACCAAAACATTATATAATTAAATAATACATCTTATTAGATGAATATTCATTAATTATAATTATTAGCAACACAAATACCCAAAATATTTATTGTCTTTGGAAAGATGGATACATAAAAAAATAGTATATAAAATATCTAAAACATCTCCCACTTAGTTTCTCAAAACTAGAACCCTTCTTAAGCATATAATACATAAACCATTTATTCATTTCATGGGGAAAAGTATCCATAATAAAGGGCAATCATAAATCTTTATTAAGATTAAATAGGGGAAATATCAATATATGATTATATGGAATCATATAATGAGAAAAAATATATTAAAATATGAGATTAACATTTTGAAATCATATACAAAAATTCATATAATAATGATTAATGGAATAGTTCATGATAATTCATATAACTTGAATCATAAATTAATCAAAGAATACGAGCCATGATAGAATAAAATTTTCATCATATCATATAAAAAAGAGTGGCATAAATGATGGCATAATCATAATCATAGAAATCATATATTAAAGATACCCACTAAATAATTCATCACATTTTTTGATTATTATATCCCCCCATGTACCTATATCTGCATTGGGATAAAATTACATGTACTCGCTATTAATCTTGGGATAACCTCCCATGTGCACTCTTTTTTTCATGGTAAAACCTTCCATAATACTTTTTTTGGGACTGGGATAACATCCCATGTAACAATTGAGCACAAAAAACATTAAACATAAACAAATTAATTATAAGGATATAACATAATCACTCCTTAAATAATCATAAACAATTCATATGCTGGCCTCAATATAATAAAAGTATTTATTAGTATATCATTTCATAACATATGGAAATGAAAACATGTTTCATCAATATTTCATCATCAAAATAAAAAACTATCCAAAGAATGTATATAGTGGATAATAATTGATGATATCCTAATTAAATGAAATTAAAAATCAATGGATATTTATTAGATGAAAATACCTTTAAAATATCACTAAAACATTTCTTATTGAAACACCATTTCGAAATTGAAATGACCTAATTAAAATCAATACACTTACAAAATTCAATGGGAGAAAATTTAATTTCAAAGAACCATTGATTGTTTAAATGTAATATTCATATAAAAGATATGTCATGTATATGGGAAAATATATTCTTGCTATGTAACTTAACACAAAAATACATTTCATGTTTTAAGTAATGAGTCAATAATACCTTATTCTAAAAATTACAAGAAGACATTTTTAATCAAATTTTTTATCAAGTATAACATGGTTAAAAATTATATTATAATTTCATTTATTCTTGGTAAAATCCATACAGTAAAATATTTTAATTAAAATATGGATATGGAATAAAAATATTACTAACCAATGAGTGAAATAATGTTGTATTACATTTAATACATTATTTTGGTTACAGATTACTTAATGAGAGGATTAATAAAGGAAAAAATTTCAAATTAATTCATAAATATTATAGAATAAATTATATAATATTTTGGAGAGATATATAATATAATTTCATCATAAAAAATTATGAATTAAAAACCCTATAAAAACAAGTTTTTAATATACAAACCATACTACATTTGTATCATTCATGTTACAATTCAATTGAAAGGAAGAAAAATAAAATGATAAATTAATTCTGATAAACATAAGTTAATTCATGATTCTGTTGAGTCAATAAGGTTTTCCTTATGACTTTACCATTCCTTCATACTTGGGGGAGATTGTTAAGTCATTAATGTCTCCTTATGACTTTACCATTCCTTCTTGTTTTGAAAATCACAAACACCTTATCTCAAGGAAAATATTTTTTTACCCCGTGTTTTACTTCTATAAGGAAAAATTTCATTCCCCAAGGAAATTTATCCTTACCATGTTTTTATTGTTCATATCATAATTTTTCTAAGTGTAAAATTCAGTTTGTAACCAAAACCTCGGAATCCTATAAATACCTATATATGAAGAATTCTATTTTAGGATCTGAATTTTCAGATTTCTGGTCACGTACTCTTCTGAGTTATGAATCCGAATTATGAATACAAATTCTGTTTATGAACTCTTCTGAGTTATGACTCTGAATCCTGATTTCAAATTCTGGTTACGAACTCTTCTGAGTTTTGACTCCAAATTCTGAATACAAATTTTGGTTACGAACTCTTCCGAGTTCTGACTCCGAGTTCTCTGAATACTGACTCCGAACTCTTATGAGTTCTGACTCTGAATTCTCATGAACTCTGACTCTGAACTTTGTAAGTTTGGGTTCCGAATTCTTATGAATCCAGATTCTGAATTTCCTTAAAATTTAGACTCCGAAATTCTATAGAGTCCAGGTTCCGAATTCCTAGAAAACAAAATCCAAATATCCTTTTATTATAGACTCCGAATTCATTTTTGGTTATAATCCAAACATTCATTTGCTTACATTCCGAATATTGGATTTTAGTTATATAACCATATTTTTGCTTACACTTGATTCTGTTATAAAACGATTTCGTGCATTCCGTTACTAACTAACCATTTTTTGAGTTACACGTGTACAGGTCCCTCTGAAATTCTAGGTAAAATATGACCGTTGGAAGAGGGAGCCAACCGTTGAAGCCATTATTATAAATAAGATCTCATTTGAAAGAGCACATAAAAAGTTGATCAATCTAGAGATTACATGATGCTGGAGTGATTTATAGAGAGAGATACTTTTATTTCCCTATACATACTAAACTTCTTTTTCAGAATTTCTTTGTGTGACTCCGATTGTTGATGTGTACAATCAAGGGCTTCCGGGGATAGGAAGACAGAGGTACCGACTACCTTGAAGTTGAGGGCTTGCGGGGATAGCAAGACAGACTCTGATCTTTGTATCGAGGGCTTACCATGGTGTGGGTAAGACACGCTTTCTTTAAAGTATAAATCAAGGGTCCTTTATCCAAGGTTGTTGGATACCCTTCTCTTTGGGTTAAAAGATTTACTACTTGTTACTTTTTTTGTTACAATTTTTCCACTGCATTTGTATTTTCAAGGAAAGTATAATTATCTTATAGTTATTTATACTTGTACTCTAATTTAGTAAGATTCTATATGCTTTAAGGTGGAATCTTCATCATTGTAAACTTTCATTAAGTTTCATTTTTGGAACCATATTTTCTGAAATCACTTTCTTGGAATCATATTTCTGGAATTAAGAAAGTGTGTAGAACTAGAGGTTTTGTGAATTATTTTGTTTAACCTTGTTAAACATAACCATCCTTAAAAGTTCAATTTTTTTTAAGTGTACAATTCACCCCCCTCTTGTATCTTGAGCCTCATTAGATACTCCATACAGTATCTCTTTTATTTTGATCCTACATTTGGTATTATAGAGTATATCATACTCACCTACCGTATCAAAAATTGGTATCAGAGGTTGGTGACCTTGTACCCTGTACCAATTCAACAATTGGTATTAGAGGATTGGTTCAATCTGAATTAATCTCACGATTAGATTCAGAAGATAATTCATCTCATTCTTTTACGGAATCAGATTTCGGACTCGTATAGTTCAGATTCATTTTTGATTAGAGATACTCTTGTTCTATATTTTCCGTGCTCAGGAATACTTTCCTTGTTTAAAAACTCTTATTACTATTAAAAAGTTTGTGTGGAAAGAGTTTTCTAAAAGATGGAAGGAATCAATGTTGGTTCCATAGACAATATTTATCCAACTAGACCACCTATTTTTGATGGAAATGATTATGAATATTGGAGAGATCATATGAAGACATTCATTATCAATACTGGTGTTGATAATTTTGTTATGATTACTAGAGGATATTAAATCCCTGACAAAGAAGTTAATGCCTTCACTAATCAAGAAAAGCATGAATACCAACATAATTATAAGGTATGCAATACTTTTCTTTGCTCCATGACTAGAAATATATATAGACAAATTTCATATTGTGAAGCGGCAAATTTTATTTGGAAGAAACTTGAAGTTACACACTTTGGAACTTCCAAAGTTATTGAAACTATAGGATCCATGCTCAGAGCTGAATATAATGGTTTCTTATTTCCTTATGGATAACCCATATGTAAGGTGCAACAAAATTCATGAATATTGTGAATAGTTTACAATCCATGGGTGAGAAATTATTATATGATGATTCTCTTTTTGATAAGATCATTGAAATCATTCACAATGTGTGGGAATCCAAGAGGACTTCTATTGATGAAAATAGAAAGTTTACTCAGATTTATCTTGATGAACTTTTTGGAACACTTCATCAATATTAGACTAGAATGAAGAGAGATGTTGATAATGTAAAGAAGAAGAATGGGAATGAAATTGTTGCTTTTACTACAACTTTAAATCATATGAAAGCTAAGACTTCTGAGAGAATTACCAGATCTAAATATAAGAAGGTTGTTATCCAATCCGAATCTAGTGGAAGTGAATCCTCAGAGAATGAGTTAGAAAATCTTGCTCGAAGAATGAACAAGATAGCTAGACAGAGGAACTTTCAATCTAGATACAAGAAGAAAGAAAGGAAAGATAAGAAAGATTCAGAAATTACATGTTATGAATGCAAGAGAGATGTACATATAAGACCTGATTTTCCTATGCATAAGAGAAAAGAAAGAAAGGAAAAGCATTCTGAGAGAAACAAAAATAAGTACTAAAGGATAAAGCTAAGAAAGTCTTAAAAGCTAATGTCACCCGGAGTGCCAATGGTGGAGATTCTTTAGATGAATCGTCAGATTACGAATCTTCTGGATAGAAGAATCTTGGTTCAATAGCCAGACTACCTATTGAAAATCATTGTTTAATGGCTAAGGTACACAATGCTAAATCAATGACCAATGTTTCCTTAAATTCTAGTTATAGTAATGATAAATACTATAACTCTTCTGATGAAGAATCTTCTTCTGATGAAGTTAATATTTTACCAACCTATGATGAAGTTTCTAGGTTTTCCAAACTTCTTGAGATTGAGAATTCAAAACACATGAAAAATCTTGATAAAGAAAAATCTAGGAATACTATTCTTACTAAAGAAATATCAGATCTTTCTAAAGATATTGATAAGAAAAATGTTTATTTCAAAAGTATTTAAAAAAATCTGGAGGAAGTAAATTCTGAAAAGAATAAACTTTCTAAGGATCTATAAAATGTAATTTCTAAGAAAAATGTTTTCGAGCCAAACTCTATTTCAAAATCAAATGTTTTAGAAGACAAGAACTTGGTTATCAAACTGAAATAAAAAATCTTTTCCATGAAGAAGTGTTTTTCAAACTTTACCTTAGGTAAGAAAAATCTTGATAAAATGTATTCTCAAATACAACCTCTAAAGAATAGTTTTGGTTTTGGTTATACTGGTTCTAAACCAGTTTTTAGTAAAAATTATTTTGTTCCTCAAAGAGATCCATTCTATACTAAGTTTCTATGTGGTGGGAATTGGGTAAAAAATTGTTCCCTAAACAAAACTCAGTCTTTAGGATTTCATAAAGCCTATTTTTCTAAAAAGACATGGGTACCTAAAATTTTACTTTCTGAGATTTTTGGATCCAAGAAAGTATGGGTTCTAAAAACCAAACTTTTTCTTATTTTAAGGAAAATAGAGAAATTACCAACATCAATACATGGTATATGGATAGTGGACGTTCTCAGCATATGACTAGTAATAAAAAATACATTGAAAATATTATCAACACGAAAGGATGAAAAGTAACTTTCGGAGATAATGATCAGGGATAAATTATTGGTATATGTAACATCGTTCTTCTTGAAAAAACTTTAATTTAAAATGTTTTATTTGTTAAGGGTCTTAAGAAAAACCTCATTAGCATAATCCAATTATGTGATGAAGGTTACCTTGTGAATTTTAGGAATGAAAAGTTCTTAGTACACAATTTCAATGAAGAGTTTATTCTTTCTGCCTATAGGAAAGAGAATGTTTACACACTAAACATAGAAGACCTTAGGAGCCAAGACTTACCTTGCCTTAGTTCAATGGAAGATCATTCTTGGTTATGGCATAGAAGTTTAGGACACTGTAACCATATGAACTTATGCAAACTTTCTATGAAATGATTAGTTAAGGATCTACCAGAGCATAGATTTGATTCATCAAAAGTTTGTGACCCCTGTCAATATAGAAAGCAACATAAATAAAGTTTTAAATCAGTCAGTGATGTCTCAACTACCGATTCATTATAGCTAGTGCATGTGGATATTTTTGGACCAACAAAAAATGAAAGCATTGGAGGCAACTATTATGTATTTGTGTTAGTTGATGATTACACTAGATTTACGTGGGTCTATTTTCTAGCAAAGAAGTCTAAAGAATTTTCTTATTTCAAAAGCTTTAGATCCCAAGTTAAAAATGAGAAAAACCTTCCATTGAAGACTATTCATAGTGATCATGGTGGAGATTTTCAAAATTCTGATTTTGAAATTTTTTTTAGTAGAAAATTAATTACTCATAATTTCTCAGCACCCGGAACACCTCAACAAAATGGTGTTGTTGAAAGAGGAAATAGAATTCTTCAATAGATAATTAGAACCATGTTGAGTGATTATTCTATAGCCAAAAATTTTTGGGCTGAAGCTGTAAGTACTTCTTATTATACTATAAATCAAGTTTTGATTAGACCTTTTCTTCATAAAACTCTTTATGAGTTATGGAATGGTACAAAACCAAGACTTTCATACTTTAAGGTTTTTGGTTGCAACATATTCATTCTGAATACTGAAGATTACCTACATAAATTCGCACCAAAATCTGATGAAGTATTTTTCTTAGGCTACTCCACAACTTCTAAGGCTTATAGAGTTTTCAATAAAAACACTTGTACTATAGAAGAAACAGTACATGTTAAATTTGATGAAACTGATCCATTTTTTTAAAAAAACCCCAAACTACAAATTTGGATATGTTTTCAAAAACTGATTATCAACCCTTGATAGAAGATCCTTCTGATAAGGAAAATGTTCAAGAAGATACTCCTGAAACATTTACCCCAGAATATTTCCTACCCTATATTGATGAACAGGATTTACAAAAACCAAATCAGTTGTTTCTAAAGAATCATCCCAGTGATAGTATCATTGGAATTGTGAATCAACCTGTAAGGACTAGAAGTTCCTTAATAAATGAAGTAGAACATCTAGAATTCCATTCCCAATTAGAACCAAAAAGAACTTATGAAGCTTTAGGTGATGATGATTGGATTAAATCCATACAAGATGAACTAAATGAATTCGAAAGGAATAAATTCTGGACCTTTGTTGAAAGACCTAAGGAAACTTCTGTTATTGTTGTAAAATGGGTCTTCAAAAATAAGTGTGATGAAAATGGAATCATTGTTAGAACTAAAGTAAGATTAGTTTCTAAAGGCCATAATCAATAAGAAGGAATAGGCTATGAAGAAACCTATTCTCCAGTAGCTAGACTTGAATATATTCGTATTCTACTTTCCTTTACAACATTCTTCAATTTCAAATTTTTTTAAATGGATGTGAAATGTGATTTCCTTAATGGTTATTTTCAAGAGGAAGTCTTTGTTGAACAACCTCCTGGTTTTGAAGATACAAAACATCCTGATCATGTTTTTAGACTTACCAAAGCTTTGTATGGACTTAATAAAGCCCCTCGAGCTTGGTATGATAGACTTACTAGATTTTTTCTTCTAAATAACTGTATTAATGGAAATCCAGATCCAACACATTTTATAAAGAAATATAAGAAAAATATTTTGACTATTTAAATTTATGTTGATGAAATTATATTTGGTTCAACTTAGAAATCTTTAACTAATTCCTCTGTGGATCTAATGAAATCTGGGTTTGAAATGAGTATGATTGGTGAGTTAACATTTTTCCTTGGTTTTCAAATCTCTCAAAAACCATAAGGAATCTATATATCCCAACATAAGTATATTAAAGATATTCTTAAAAAGTATGGATATAATAACACTAAAAGTATAAGTACTCCCATTGGTACCTCAAACACACTTGATCTTGATGAATCTGGGAAACCAGTAGATCAAACATCTTTTAGAGGTATGACAGGAAGTCTACTTTACTTGATAGCTAGTCGTCCAAACATAATGTTTTCAGTATTCTTATGCACAATATATCAATACAATCCTAATGAATCTCATTTAAAGGCCGTGAAAATATTTTTTCGCTACTTAAAGGGAACCATGGATTTAGGACTCTTTTATACTTCTGGAAATGATTTTGTTTTGAAATTCTTTTCAGATGCTGACTTTGGTGAATGTATAATGGATAGGAAGAGTACATCCGAAACTTGTCATTTATTAGGAGATTCATTAGTTTCTTGGTCATGCAAGAAACAAAACTTAGTAGCACTTTCCACTGCTAAAGCTGAATATGTAGTAGCTAGAAGTTGTTGTGCTCAAGTGTTGTGGATGCAACACACACTCACAGACTATGGTATGAGTTTTACCATAACACAATTTTTTTTGTGATAATAAAAGTGCCATTGCCCTTAGTAAAAACCATACACATCACTCTCGTGAAAAGCACATAGATATTAGGCATCACTTTCTTAGGGATCACACACAAAAAGGATATATCATTCTTCAATTTATTGGAACGCAAGATCAAATTGATGATATTTTCACAAAATCTTTATCCTACGATTTATTTTAATACATTAAATAGAATTTAGGAATGATAACCATAAGGTAATATTCCTTGTTAACTATCTGTTGAATCAATCATCTTACAGTAATGAACTCCTTTTCATAGGGGGAGTACATTTGTTCATAAATTTTTCATATTTTTCGTAATTAAGTTTTTCATATTTTTCGTAATGGAGTTTTTCATAATTTTTTTAATGAAGTTTTTCATATTTTTCTTAATGAAGTTTTTTATATTTTTCGTAATGATGTTTTTCATATTTTTCACAGTGAAGTTTTTCATATTTTTCGTAATGAAGTTTTTCATATTTTTCGTACTGAAGTTTTTTATATTTTTCGTAATGAAAATTTTCATATTTTTCGTAATGATGTTTTTTATATTTTTTGTAATGAAGTTTTTCATATTTTTCGTAATGAAGTTTTTCATATTTTTTATAATTAAGTTTTTCATATTTTTTCGTAATGAAGTTTTTCATATTTTTCGTAATGATGTTTTTCATTTTTCTCATAATGAAGTTTTTCATGTTTTTCATAATAATGTTTTTCGTACTCAAAATTTCGTAATGAAGTCATTCGTACTAAAAAATTTCCATAATGAAGTTTTTGGTACTTCAAATTTTTGTAATTAAGTTTTTCATACTCAAAATTTTCGTAATGATGTTTTTCGTACATCAAATTTTCGTAATAAAGATTTACGTACTAAAAAATTTCGTAATGAAGATTTTCATACTTGAAATTTTCTAAATGAAGATTTGCGTACTCATATTATTTTTTTCATAATGGAGATTTTCATAGTTTTTTTTAAAGAAAATTACCTATTAAGAATAATCTTCCTAGAAATCCGAAAGGTATGATTCTTTCTTGAGTTTTCGTAATCACCTTTTACTTGATGGTATTTTCTTTTGTTTTTTAAAATTTCTCGGATTCTAGTTTCCTTAAATCCAAATGTTTCCTTTAAAAACCTCAAAAGATCGGATCCTACCAAATTTTCTTTGCGGATATCATTTCAACCATCAGATCTGATCATAATAATTCTCATCCATTGGATTGAGATGGGAAGATGAACCGTCGCATCAACGCCTATATAAAGAACCCCCAAAGGGATGTCCCACATCGATCTTTAAGCCTTTTCATGCCGAATCTCTGCCCCTCCTTCTAAATCCCTTTCCAAATTTTCAAAGGTTTATTAATTCTGAATGTTTGGTGAAGTTCATTCTCAAGAGATGTATTCTGTCAAGCTGATTGCGGAGTGGAAAGTATATAGAGAAAGTCTGGTGCATCCGAATTTCTTCAACAAGTATGACTCCATTATCTCCAAGAACATCAAGCTTAATGAATGGGAAAGTGTTTCCATTTTGATGCCAGGGGATCAGGACTTGGTGTATCCGGATCTCCTTATTGAGTTCTATGAGTTGTTCAGTTTATTTAAGGAAGAAAGGACAGATATGTTTTCATTCAAGAGTTATGGAAAAACCTATGCCCTTTCATATACCAAGGCTGTTATCTTGGTGGGGCTGTCTTATGAAGGGGAAGCTGAGTTCTGTTCCCACAAGCTTCCAGATGTTCAAGGAAGTTTTGTAAAGGTTAATGCTATGGAGTGTCTTATAATTTCAGATGTCAAGACTAAAAAGCTTTCTCATTTTTCTATAAATAATCGGATCCTTGAGTTGTGGGTTAAAGGGTTTATCATTCTGTGGAAGGGTGACAAAGACACGCTGAAGAAGAGTGATATGTATATCCTAGATTTTTTGGTAAATCTAAGGAAGATAAATTTTATGAAGCATATTCTGATTACGATAGAGAATATTAATAATAGGAACCTGAAAGCACAGATAATCAGGTATCCATCTATCCTATCCATGCTTATTGTTCGGTGCTTGGAGTACTTCAAAATCCATTGAGGTTAAAAGTTGAGGAATTGAAAAGTTATGATAATCAGTGATGATACTCTCAAGAGGATGAAAGTTGGTTTCTCTACGGAGACAGAAGAATTCTATGACTTACTAGAGGAAGAGGCTGAAGCTACTCCAAAGTAACAAGAGGTTCCCGAACCATTGAAAAAAGGAGGAAAGAAGAGGAAGTTTAAGGAAGTGGTAGAAGAAGGAAAAATCCCAGAGGCTAAAGGAACCTAATCCACACATCTAAAGCCTAAGAAGCAGAAAGATTATCCAGATAAGGTTGTTTCCATGTGGAGGGAAGACAAAAAGAATCAGAAGGAATTTGAGCCACAGTTTGGCTTAGATCTTCCTGAGGCCAAGGCTTTGAAAGATAAGGCAGCTGATGAGCTTGAGAAGCAAGCTAAGGAAAAGAAGAAAAAGAAGAAAAAGTATGAGGCTGAAATTTGCTAATCCCTTATGAGGGATACCAAAATAGCATCTGAGAATATCCCTGTACCGAAATTCTTCCTAATAGAACCCTTACCTGAGACTTCGGGGAAGAAGTTTATGACTCTGGAAAAAGCCCAAGATAAGGTTGTTGAAGAAATGGAAGATATCGAAAAAGTGTAAAAAGAAGAAAGTAATGGTATAACTGAAGATCTTATTAAGAAATTTGAAGATTATCATAGAATGGAAACCACTTCCAAGAAGCTATCAATCCGAAATTCTGAAGAAGTGTCTTCAAAGCTCCCAACTCCTAGGAAGGATGAGAAAGGTGAAGATGAGAAGGGTAAAGAAGAGGTTAATAAATTTTCTGAGGAAGAAAGCTATAATCATCACTTTATTCACCCAGAGGATTCCGAGGCTAGATCTGAGAAGGAGAAGGTTGATGAATATAGAATTGTTTAGCTGTCTGACAATGAACATGAGTCTCCAGATGGAGAAGCTGTTCTGAGAACCAATAAGGGAAAACATGTGGTTGTCAATACACCTACCAAAGTTTCTTTAAGGAAGAAGGAAGCTGGTGGATCTTCTAAGTGGAAGCTTGTTGATCTAGAGGAAGAACCATCACCAAGAAAAGTGTCGGATTCAGAATCATCAGCTCTGGGACATGATTTTTTCATTCAATCACTAAAGAAGCTTGTTGACACCATTTCGATCTTTCCAAACATTGAATCCAAATGTCAGATGCTCCAACATACCTTGAATCAAAAATTGGATTTTGTATCCATGGTGATGGATAAGTGTGTAAAGATTTAGGCTGATTACAAGAAATTCCTTATCAATTACGATGCCCACAAAAAATCTTGTAAGAAAGTAGTCAGCTTGTCAAAGAATATAGTTGAAGATTTGAGAGAGCTTGATAAGTTTCAAGATGATGTTAAGGAATATTTTGATTTTGAAGATAGAAAAATCAAGGATCTCACAACTAGCTTTGAGGGAAAGTTAACTCTTAAGCAAAATACTCAGATTCAGGAGGTCAAGGATCTGAATGGGAAGTTGTACTCTGTTGCACAAATCTGGAAGAGAGAAAGGGATCTCCGAATTGAGATTGAAGAAAAGATATAGAAACAAGATGACTTGTTGAAGTTTCAGGTAGAAGCTCTAAAGACTTATGATGATAGGATCAAAGCCTTAGAGAAGCAAGTAGAGGAAGATCACAAGGAGCTAAAGGAGCTGAAAACCATTGTGAAGAAATTCATACCCAAGGAAAAGGAAGGAAAATAAATCCAACCTTTAGTTTTTTTTATGTACAAATTCTTCCAATCTTAATGAAATTGTGGTTGCTAATTTTTTTTGGATGTTTGTACTAATATTTCAGGTACCATATTTTTTTTCCATTCCCTCAAATTCTTTTTGAAAATCACAAAGAGGGAGAAAGGAAAAAGAATTATATGTAAAAAATAAATATCCCTATGTAAGGGGGGTGTGGGGGTGGGGGTTTCATTATAGAGATTTCCGTACTCAAGATAATGAAAAATATCATTCCAGAAATCTAGAATACGATCCTTAGTGTTCCAAATCCTAATGGAGAGTTAGTCATATTCATCTTTTCCATTGTGAAATGGAAGATAAGTTTTATTTCAAAATCTAGAAAAATTTTTCTAAGTCCTTATTTTCTTTTTCGTAAGGATGTTTGTGATTTCCAAAAAGGGGGATATTGTTGAGTAAATAAGGTTTTCCTTATGAATTTTTCATTCCTTCATACTTGGGGGATATTGTTGAGTCATCAAGGGTTCTTTATGACTTTACCATTCCTTCTCTTTTTGAAAATCACAAACACCTTATCTCAAGGAAAATCTCTTTTTACCCAGTTTTTTAATTCTATAAGGAAAAATTTCCTTCCCCAAGGAAATTTATCTTTACCATGATTTTATTGTTCATATCATAATTATTCTAAGTTTAAAATTTGGTTTGTAAAAAAACCTCAAAATCCTATAAATAACTAGATGTGAAGCATTCTATTTTAGGATCAGAATTCTCAAAACTCTAGTTACGAATTCTTCTGAGTCCCGAATCTGAATTCTGAATACGAATTACGGTTACAAACTTTTCTAAGTTCTAACTTTAAATTTTGATTACAAATTATGGTTATGAACTCTTCAGAGTTATAAATCCGAATTCTGAATATGAATTCTGGTTACGAACTCTTCTGATTTCTGAATCCGAGTTCTCTGAATACAGACTCTGGACTCTTATGAGTTATGACTCTGAATTCTCATGAACTATGACTCCTAACATTGTAAGTTCTGGTTCTGAATTCTTGTGAATACAGATTCGGAATTTCCTTAAAATTTAGACTCCAGAATTCTATAGAGTCGAGGTTCTGAATTCCTAGAAAATAGAATCCGAATATCCTTGTATTATAGACTCCGAATTAATTTTTGGTTAGACTCCAAACATTCATTTGCTTACATTCCGAATATTGGGTTTTAGTTATGTAACCATATTTTTTCTTACAATTTTTTCTGCTATAAAACGATGTCGTTTATTCAGTTATTAACTAACCATTGTTTGAGTGACACGTGTACAGGTCCCTCCTAAATTCAAGGGAAAATATTACCATTGGAAGAGGGAGCCGACTGTTGAAGCCGTGCCTTTAAATAGGAGCTCATTTGAAAGAGCACACAAAAAGTTGATCAATCTAGAGATTACATGATGCTGAAGTGATTTCTAGAGAGAGATACTTTCATTGATTTGTGTGTACTTAACTTCTTGTTTATATTTTCTTTGTGAAACTCTGATTGTTTCCGTGTACAATTGAGGGATTCTGAGGATAAGAAGATAGATGTGCCGACTACCTTGAAGTTGAGGGCTTCCTTGCTGAGGAAGACAGAGGTGCCGAATAACTTGAAGTTAAGGGCTTGAGGGGATAACAAGACTGACTCCGATCTTCATATTGAGGGCTTACCCTGGTGTGGGTAAGACAGACTTTCTTGAAAGTATAAATCAAGGGATCTTTATCCAAGTTTGTTTGATACCCTTCTCTTTGGGTTAAAAGATTTACTACTTGTTACTTGTTTTGTTACTAGTTTTCTGCTGCATTTGTATTATTGAGGAAAGTATAACTATCTTATACTTCCGTATACTTGTACTCTAATTTTGTAAGATTCTATACGCTTTAAGGTAGAATCTTTATCATTTTAAACTTTCATTAAGTTTCATTTTCGGAACCATCTTTTCCAGAATCACTTTCTCAAAATCATATTTCCGGAATCAAGAATGTGTGTAGAACTAAAGGTTTTGTGAATTACCTTGTTTAACCTTGTTAAACATAACCATATTTAAAAGTTCCAAAATATTTTTTTAAAGTGTACAATTCAGCCCCCTCTTTTATATTGAGCATCATTAGATACTCCATACATTATCTTATTTATTTTGATCCTACAATTGGTATTGTAGAGTTTATCATACTCACATACCATCTCAATAGATTCAACATATCAATAGAAAAGTAAATACAACTTATAATAGAGGATAAGTGTATAACATAACATTTGTCTGAAATAATACATTTTGAGATGATAAACCATTACCACTTTGGTAGCAGTCTATTAAAATACCCTTGGATGATATAATATGATTTTAATAATAAATAACATTAAAATATAAATATGTATTATTTAAAATTTCAATGTATTATTAGGTACACATCTTAAAAACAATTTGGTGCATAACAACAAACCTGTATCAATGAAATAAAATTAAGATGAAGAACCCCTACGTCAGGACTATGTTATATAATATTCCCTCTATTCACCTATATAATAAAAAAATCAAAATAATGTTATAAAAAAATCGTATTAAATCAAATAATAATATACATGGGATTCTTATAAAATCATATCACAAATTTATTAGCTATATATCACTACTATGATAATTCCCGATGTTAACTTCTTCATTCTTTATGTTTATTTTTGGGACATAATATTATCTTAATTCAGGTATTCCTCAACCCTTGATTTTATCTAATTTATGTCATGTATTTATTTGGAGTCATTCTAGGAGAACTTATTTTTTTTGAATCCATAAATGCTATGCATGGTTGGTGCATGTTTAGGAAAAACATTGCGGTTTGGCCCTACACATTGTGCATGATACAAGATTTTAATATTAATTTTATTTTTTAAATGGAAACTATTTTTAAAATTATTTAAATCCAATTATTTAATAGGATATGATACAAGATTTTAATAGGTATGGAAAATTATGGGAAACCCCCAATTTTAATGGAATTTAAATGTGGGCAAGATTTTTTGGAAAAACTATGGCTTGATTTTTTATATTGATTTGATAAATTTATTTTTTTATTGAAACCTGATAAGAGTAGATTAATGTTAATGTTTATTTGAAATGGAATGAATTGATGAAAACCTTGTATTGGTTTCGAAATGAGAAAAGAATGTAGTAGATTATAATCTGGGTTATTGTACTTTGAATTTATTTCAAATGTTTGATTTTACCAAGTTTTATTGGTTAATTTTTTGAAGAAAATTTCATCCTTGGTAGTTAGTATTAAATAGTAAAAGAATGATAGGAACTTAATTTTGTATCAATTCATTGATGATGGAAACTATTACTAAAATAACTTTTGCATGAATACAATTGATGGGTTCATCTAAGAGTTGTAGACTTGTCATGATGGGTTCCCTTATTGGGGTTTATTTTTGTGTTCAAACCTTACTAGTGAAGAGACGATTATGAGATGTGTGGGGATCATATTAAAAAAACTAAATTACCCTGAGAGTTTCAGACTTGGTTATTTCCTATTATTTATTTAATTTATTACACATTACAATGACTATTCAACTATTTAATTAAAGATAATTGTTTTATATATATGTTTTATATAATTTTTTTATTTAATCCAATTTGAAATGATTTCCAACATTTGATTATGAAATTTTTTTTTAGTTTAAATTATGAAAATGAAATGGCTTGTGTTGATTTACTATAACTAATAGCATAAATGCTAAATTGTTATGATATTGGTTATGGAAAAATGGTGAGAGCCTGATGGGATTTATATCTCACACCCAATACTTTTTTATTCATGATTTTTTAGAATTTCATATAATAGATCTGAGAAAAGGGAAAGAAAGACATGGAGGTTGTGGGTGTTCTTGATGCCTGGGACCCTGGAAATATGATGGTGACCAATGGATAGTTTGTACGCATGTTACAAATGAGATTTTGGGAATTTTTTTATTGATTTGGTTTTTTAATTTGGTATTTTTATCTATCTATTTGGGTATTTGTTATCCAATGTGTTTTAGGTAATATCTCCCATTTGGAGTGTTGGGAAATAGGACTAGTATATTCTATCCTCTGTTGTTTTCTGATAAAGTCATTCCCTTTTTGATCTTGCATGATGTGAGGTGTTTGTCACCAACCCATGGATATCAGAACCATCCTTCAGGAAATGATAGATATGTATTGGGTATCTAGGTAATAGGGTATCTAGTATTGTTTATGATAAAGTGGTATAAAACATTCATGTTAAGAATCCTTCCTTGATGACAATATGCAGTTTTTGATGTCTTGATGGATCTTAAGAGGTATTTGTGAGCAATTTACTAGCCATATCTCAAAATGACAATCCATAAGTCACTATGGGTGTTTGGGAAATGTGTCATGATGGAATGTTTTGATTTGATTCTTATCTTTTACCTACTTATAATTTTGGTATGTTGAATTAAAAATCGTGAAACCTTTTCTCATAGGATTTATATTACCATTTATATTTTTTGAGTAGTTGATTTGTGAATATTTTTGATGTATTATATGTTAAATATTGATTTTTTATAAAATAATCTCTCCAAGAAGAAGTTTAAATGATCCCTAGAAGGAATATAATGGTGAACCATAGAATTAAAATCTTACAGTAGACTAGAATCTTGTTGAGAATGTTTTGTGCTCTGCCTATGTTCCATGACAGACACCAATACCCGTTCCTATTCAAGAACTAGTAGTGAAACAAAAATGGAATGAATATCAAAATAATGTTTAAGAGTTTTATGAATATAATCCACCTTCTTTACAAATAACTAATGATCCTCAAGAGAATGAGGATTGGTCGAACAAGATAAAGACCATTTTTTATTTCATGGAAAGGAAAAATATAATTTAGGTCAAATGTGAAACCTTTAAACTGGATGTTACTAATAGGATATTGTGGGATTCAATGGTAGTAAATAATAAAAAAGAGTGATTTTAGTGGAAGTAATTTGTATTTCTCTTCATTGATCACTAATATATAAATAATATATTATACTGACTAATTATATGGAGTTTTCTAACCTACATTTGGATGATATGACCATGATGCATTAGGTGAACCACATTTTTTATCTCAGGGAGTTTTCACTGGATATTTTATTGAATATGAAATTAAAGTCTTGATGGATTAAAATGGGTCTATGACATGATATCCATTAACAGGTTGTCTTACTTAAGATCACTTCATATTCTAGCGTACTAGATATGGAATTGATGGTTGATCATGAATTGGCTGGTTAGTTTGGGTTGACATGAGTTACTTTTTCTCCCAATGTAAGTTCTATGAGTTCCTTTAAATTAAAGTGGATGTGTGATGGGTCTCATGGTGGTTGAAAATGGTAGGCATCATCTACACCTCTTGAAGTTCTTGGAAGAGGATTTCTAACTATCGTCCAATGTGGAATGGTTAGGAGTTCAATATATGATTATAATGAGGTACCAGAATTTATAGTTCTTGTTGTTTCTCAAGACATAAATAGAAATTAATCCATTTCATTTCTACTCCCATAGTGTAATGGGATAATCAATACCAATATGTATTAGGATGAAATTAGTTGATTAAAAAACAACGAGGTTCCAGCCATATACAGGTTGAACCATGATTCTTCATCTAGTGGAAGAGTCTCTAGTGAAAGATAGTATAAGTCTAATGACTATGAGAGCTACTATGACTATAATAAAATCACTATAGAATTATTTATTTGACACTAGTTTATATAACTCATTTATATCAACTCATATTGTAAACGTTTTAAATCATTCTATAGAGATTTTTCATTATGTTCTTGTTATTACTACACCACTCTGAATGAAGAGAGAGTATGTTCTACATTGTCCTGCTTTTGTATTCTATTTATCAGATATGGTGCTTTACTTGAACTTTTTTCTCAATGTGAAACCTCCAGACATCATTCACCGTATGGATTTTCTCATTTCTAGGAAGACCTAAATTAAATGATATCTTTGATGGGTCACCGTTACTATGCTTCATGGGGTGTATTGATTTTTTTCAGGGAGAATGTGTCGAGTTGAGCTGGACCATATTTCATGGAGCTATAGAAAGTAATATAGATGTTTATTTTTTACATGAATCAAGAATATTTTAGTGATGATCTCCCAATATTTTTTGTTGAGTTTCCCAATTTGTTGATTTATTATTTCTTTGGTTTTCCACCAATAAGATATGTAGAGTATTATATTGATTTAGGGGTCTGTACTAAGCCAATGACTATTTCATCTTCCCATATGAAACTAGGTGAACTAAAGGAGTTGAATAATCATTTTTATGATCTATTAGTGAATGTATTCTTAAGATCATGTGTGTCACCATGGGTGACACCTATTCATTATGTTTAGAAAGTCGATAGACCAATTCCCAGACGTGTTGATTACTGAAACTCAATCGAGTTACTTTAAAGAACAAGAATAAGTTACCATAGAATGATGATATATTTGAATAGTTGAAAGAGAAAAAGTGGTTCTTGAATATTAATTTTCAATATGTTAATCACTATTGTGACTCCCCAAAATTCTAAAATAATAACATTTAATTTGATTGTGTGTTTGACACGTAACACTAATCATATAAGGGAATATAATATCCTAATAATTTATAATAAAATTATTATTTTAAATAAATTAAAATTATGATATATATTGAAATACACACAATACTGAGTTTTCTTACACTACACGCAACAAATACATTCTTCGATTGCTTATGTTACACACAAGGTCGTGGTTTTACCGCACAGTAGTATATTTTTAAAATATTATTATTTAATATAATAACATATAAACTAACTTTGAAATTTTTAGTAATGTATAATATTAGAATTTTTTGAAAATATATGGTTTATGAAAATATAATATTAATTCATAGGTGACCAATTAATGAAAAATGAATATAAAATCCAATTGAATATAATGGAAGGTTTTTTATGATCCCAAAAGTGATTTTACATAATTAAATAATTTAAATAATATTATTGAATGATTTTAATTAAATATATATTTTATATATCCAAAAAAATATTTTTTATATTCATCTAGTTGATTTTATTGGCGTAAGATGAGAATAAGCCCAATATGATGTATAAAAACCTATATTTTTATTAAGACACTTTTACCGCCTTTTAATAGAGAACCTATTTAAATATAATTTTTGGAATAATTATAAATTTTATATCTATAAATAAACATAATTTTTTAAATAGGTGAATCAATATTGTCTTTCGGTGAATTATTAGTATTTATCTGTGAGATTTCATTTTTTGATGAATAGTAAAAAATAATTAATTTTAATTCAAAACATCTTTTTCATCTAATTTATTATATAGTAAAATTATATTTTCATTCGATTATATAGTATATATATATATATATTTTATATCAAATAATCAAATTTAGTTCATTGTAATCAATTTTATAATGAAACTGGACATAAAAACATCACAAACTTTAGAAACGTTTTTACTTTTAAAACCCACATTATCGTCATGTATGTGGGTTTAAATTCAAATTAGTATAATATCATTCTGTGAATAGAATTTTAAAAAATGGATTCCATATTATGAACCATCATATTTTATAATTTCTAATTTTTTCAAATTAGTTATAGATCAAAAATATATGTGAATGTAGGTAAAATTAATTGCAACGATTAAGAAGAAAATTATCTTAGCAAGAGAATAAACCTTAAACATAATTGCCAAAATGACCTATAAAATTCTAACATATAAATTTTATGTTTATATTTAGACCCTATACTCCATTTTATTAATTTCTTTTATTATTGGAGCCACATGAAAGAGGAAAAACATGGGTGGAATTCCCTTTTCAAAAATTTACAACAATGCCACTCTTGCTCTACTATAAAAGGTACTCACCCCTCCAAATTATTCAAACCTCTAAATCCCTTTGGATCACTCAAACTAAGAAAAAATATGATCCCAAAATCCCTAACCTAATCCTATAATCCCAAACATTTTTTGAAATCAAACCAAGGAAATATTTTGGTATAAACTAAAACCAGTTACCTGAATAAGAGATAACATTATTCAATGTATATTTATGTTTTATATGTTAATACACCCATTAATTTATTATTATTACATTATTATATAATAACACCAATATAATCAATATAATATGATTTTATTATTTTAATGGTTCAAGATAAACCTACATGTACTCCAGTCTAATGGGTAACGTACTTACAGTTCATGTGTATAGAGGACTACTGCCTCACAAAATTAGGATTATTCGTTGTTCCTTTACCCCCACAAATTGTAGAAATTATGGTGGGAATACTATTTTTAATTTTTATATGTGATATTTTTAATGTATTTATAATTAATTATTTATTATATAACACATACATTCATTTATTCCATTTTCTTGGGATATGATAATGTCATTTTTGGATATGTGGACTACCACCTCCTCAAAACGGTGTGATTCTTTCATGTCATACATCAATTGTATAAAGGATGATTTCAAGAAATATATGATAAATATATGATATAAATATGACACCAGAATTATAATATACACATATATGATTTAATTTTAAAATTTTAATGTGGGAAATTAATGAAAGTAGCATTCATACGTACGTACAACCTATAGTATCTATGAATGTTGCATTTTATTTTCCATCTAAAAATATAATTTATCATTAAAAATAAATAAATATTTTATATATATTATATTTAAATAATTTTTTACATTTTGGGGATGATAAATCATGATATATGTAAGAGGAACAAAAATAAAAAGAAAAACATACTCGACAAACTATTCAATTATCACATGAAATAATGAAAATAATTATTGAGTATTAACAAATGTGTAATAAGTTATTATAAGAAGTTAATATATGATATTATAAACATGAGTATTGTTCTTATATAAGTTAGATACATTCTTAAAATAATTAAACATGAGTTTAATGTATGTTTATTTGAAAGGAAACACAATGAAAGGGATTTTCATCTCACTATTTTCATTTGTGAGATAAATGTCATATTCACTAATTAAATATTTTTTTTGTTATTTATATACTTACAATTTTTATATATTATATCATTAATTATATTAACTTCATGGAATTTTGAGTTTCAATATTAATTATTTCTTCTAGGGGGATTTGAATTAAATGTTACCAAGAGGTAATGGATTTCCTATCTGATTTCTTTTCTTTGGGTTATATTACATCGTCATTGTCATTAATATTATAAGATTATGTGTGTAATAAAATTTTACTATATATATTAATATTTACACTTCTTTTATGTGTATTTAAATGTTATACACATAATCTTTTCATTGATTGATTCCCAAATCAATGTTATTTTATTTTTAAAGGTTTTCATTACAATCCCATTTTCTTTGGGATTGTTTAAAATTGAATTTACATTAGAGGAAATAACTGGATAATTTTTTAATAAATCCATTGATTTTATTTTACTCATTTATTCATGACCTTTTCCAAGTAATGGTAAATTATTTCCACTATTTGGTACTCAAAATGTTTTTAAGAAAACTTGAATTTATTTCTATCTTTTTTCAGAGAACCTGTTTTCCTACAAAAAACCTTATTTTATAAAAAGGTTTTAAAAACTATTTTTTACCATTAAAAAATTATTTATTGAAGAACATTTTACCATTTTTTCTTTTACAAACGTTTTCAAAGGATTTTTTTTTATTTCTTTATAGAAAAGGAACATTTCTAACTAGTTTACCAGGAAAAAGTAATGTTATTTTTACCTTGTATGACCTTTATAGATTTATCCACCATCATTTAATGGAATATTAATTTACAAGTTTAAATGATTAAATTTTAATAATTTGTGTGAAAATTTATTTAAATGATTTTTTTAATTGTTTTTCAAAATGAAAAGTATATTTATCCCCATGATTATTTCCAAAATATATTTTGATTGTATTAATATTTATCAATGAAAAAAAAACCATTATTATTAATCCAAATGGGATATTTTGTATTGATACCATTTTTATTCTTCCCCTGTATAGTCTATCATTGATTTTTCCAAGGATATTATTAACATTCACTTCCATGATTATTTTATTAGTCACCTTGAATTATTTAATTTCTTATGATCATTAGATATTGAATTTATGATAATTATTCATATTATTTATCATGGATATGTTCATTACCTAAACTGTATATCATTTTTACATATGGCATTTACATTGAATGATATTTAATTTAATGGGGAAATATTGATAAATATTCATCTTTTACTCAATTCTAATATATGATAAGGCACATTATTAAAGAATTTAATTGATTATTCGATATATGAGGAATTATTTGGTCATATATGACATGGGTGGAACCTAGTTATTCATATCCTCAAAATATATCAGTACTCTCGTGGGATGAAATAAGTTAGCTAGTGTAAGAAAATGGGGTTTTTACCCTGTATGTTATAAATCATCTTGTGAAAGGTCTTGAAAGTAAAGGTACCATTTACCTTTGAAACAAAACTTCCAACAATTAATTATTTCCGTAATTTATATTAAGTTATTATTATACATGAGATTTACTATTTTACATTATATATAGATGAATTTCATTCTCAGTTCATTGATTTGATTAAATTTATTTTCTGTTATTAACTTTCCATACTAATTATGGTTATTAATTCATTATTTCTTCCTCTACACATGACCCTTACTGGGCATTTGAGCTCACCCTTATTTTATTTCTCTTCTCAAGGATTCCCAGAATTATATTAAGAAATATTTTCAAGGATACACTAGATGGAATAATTTTATTATCCTCTAAAGGAAAAAAATTTGTTTTAATTTTTGTATTCATTAATAATACAAGACTTATGTATGTATCTAATTTACCAAGACTAATAAACTGTTTCGTCCTTTAAGACACAATTTTATTTTATCTTATTAAAATTTAATGGTAACAGACACCATCTTCTAGCTTTTTGGGGTCTAGTTTCTATAGTTGGTATCAGAGAGGGTTTAGAGGAAACCTTTGGAACATTATTTTGGAAAACATAATTTAGCAATCATATCCCTAATATAGAATTTGAGGATATGTATATAAGAAAATAATAAATATTTTACTAGATAGAGATTATTTTGTTTTACTATAAATACATCCATGCCTAGATTCTAAAAGTGCATGTGGTTCTGGAACCAATGTACCTAGGGGTAAAAACTCCAAAATGTTATGTTAGGACTGAATCAAATTTAACCTTGCATAAGAAAATGGGCCTTACTTATCACCCTATTTGACAATCATGGGGGATAAACATATAATAATTCACATTTCTATACACACCATAATGAGTTATTTGAATAGATAATGAAAATTAATGACCTAGGTTAAATCTTATACCAAGTAAGGATCTATGTTGAAATAAAATGGATGAAGTATTTATTTATTGGGGTTATATTGAAAAAAATAGTTAAAACTATATTTAGTGATTAACCTTATTTCATTAATTTCCGTTATATTCATACTGTAAATTATATTAATATGGTTTTATAAATGGACAACTTGTATTCCAGGTTAAAATCCATCAAGTCTGGTAAGGATGTGGGGATTGAACCCATTACTGAATGAAGATAATGGTTTAATAAATACCACTATTTAACAAAATTTCCTAGTTAATATTTCTTTGTTTTTTGTTCAACCATTTGATGAATAAATAATAATGATGAACTACTAGTTTTACTCTTTATGTTTAGAGATTAATGTATTAACCATATTTACATGGGAGAATAATTGTGGAAAAATAGTTAGGCCTGTATCTCTTTTATGTAAATTAAGATCCATTAAAAGGGTATTTTAGTGCTTAAGACATAAAAGTTAACAATTGGATATCTATTTATTAAAGTAATGGATGAATTAGAATTATTCAAATAACAACCAAAATATAGAATTTTCCATATAAAATTTGACCCTATCAAATATGTATATTTCCATATATTCAATGTCAATAAAATAATTCCTCAATATTATGAAAAGTATCATAAAATAAAAGTTTTTCCATATAACAAAATTTTTGTTGAACCGATTGAATTATAAATCATAGGAGATTTATGTATTTAAGGCCCTCAAAATTCCACTAATCATTTAATATTTTTTGATTTATTTCCTCAATCACTCCCTATAAATATTTACAATTCTCCTCTAAGTCCATATTTTATTTTCCACGAATGTTATACTATGTAGAAACCTAGTTATATTTTATTCCACATGACCTTTATACTTCTCATTCTCTCTTCTCAAGATGATGTTTTATGAACCCTTATCATGATGTGATATTTAAAGATTGAAAATATCAAATAATCTATTACTAATTATGAGTTTAAATTTTGAGGAAATAATTTAATTAATATGGGGATAATGTAATGCCCCAAAACTCTAAGACAGGAACATTGTATTTGATAGAGTGTGTGACATGCAACACCAAGCATGTATGAGCATATAATATCCTAATAATTTTCATTGGATTAAAATTTTTTCATTAGTGGATCCACATTACATGGGTAAAACGTGGTTGGAATTCCCTTTTTAAAATGTTACTTGAGTGCCACTCTGCATCCACTATAAAAAGTAACTCACCCCTCCCACTTATTCAAACCTATCAAGAACTTTGGGTTGAAAAAAATATTTTAAAATAATATCTTAAAACCCTTCTCCTCAGACTATAAGCCTATCCTTAGGAATAATGAAAACAAAGGAAGCCTTATGTATAAACCAAAGGAGTTACCTGAATATGAAGTAACATTATTCAATGTACATTTATGTTTTATTTTATTCTACATTGTTTCGTTTATTATGATTCCATTATTATATAATAAAAATTATATCCTCAACATACTGATATTTTTTTATGTTAGTGGTTCTATCTACACCTACACACACGTCTATCTAATGGGTAATGACCTTACCGTTTTTTGTGTAAGGTGGATTACCGCTTCCAAAAATAATGATTGTTTATTTTTACTTTACCCACTATAATGATAGGAATTATGATGTAAATAGTATTTTTATATGTTTTATATGATATATATAATTAATTATACTTATTTACTATATTATAACATATGGCTTCATGATTTTCATTTTTTGGGTATATGATAACATCATTTGTGGACATGTGGACTACTGTCTCCTCCAAGTGACGTGATTCTTTCATGTTATACATGAAATATATAAAGGATGTTTTTAATAAAACTATGTTAAATATATGAAATAAATATGGTATTGTAATTATAATATAAAAATATATCATTTAAATTTATTTCTCTTAATATGGTAATGAAATGAACATATGATTCATGCATATGTACGACCCACTTTCTCCATGACTGGTGAATTTCATTTCCTATATCCAAATAGTAGGGATTATTATAAATAAATAGACATGGTTTATATAAAGCACATAAATTATGTTTTAAATTATAGATATTATTAAATCATGACCTAAGTAACAGGAATGAAATATCAAGTTCAAACATACTCGATAAATTAGAAAATTAACAGACAAAATAGTGAAAATATCGAAGAATTATTAACAAATGAAAAATAAGATATTATAAGAAGTTAACATATCATTTTATAAATATGAGTATCTTTTTATATTTTTTTGAAATTATAAAATCCAGTATACATGAGTTTAAATGATGTTCATTCGAAAAGAAACACAATATAAGTGATTTTCATCTCACATTTTACATCTGTGAGATAAATGTAAAATTCAACACTTAAATCTTTTGTGTGGTGTGTCTAATGAAAATATGATATATTGTATATTGAATTATTTAGATTGATGGTATTTTGAGACTCAATTTTCATTATTTAGTCTAATGGGATTTGAATTAAATGGTACCAAGTGGTAAATAATTTCCTAACCCGATTTCTTTTAATTGGGGTATATTACATCATAATTGTTTTTAATATAATAAAACTATGTGTGTAACAATTTTTTACTATTTTTTGTTGTATTTAAAATTGTTATATAATGATTTAAATTCAACACAAATAATATTTTCATTAATTGATTCTCACATCAACGTTATGGTTTTTTCAAGGGTTTACTTAAAAATCAAATTTTGTTCCAGATTGTTTACACATGAATTTAAATTAGAGGAAGTTATTGGATACTTTTTATTAATTATTTCCATTTTATTTTACACAAGTTATTCATGATATTTTAAATGTAATGGTACCATTTTTCAACTCTTTGGTACTCAAAATGGCTTAGAATTTTTTTTTATGAAAACCTCACTTCATCTCCCTCTTTAATTGAAGAAAATGTTTTCTTCTAAAAAGTAATATTTTTAAAAAGGTTTAAAAACATGTTTTTAACCTTCCAAAAAACGATTTATTGAAGTCAATTTTTTCATTTTTATCTTTTACAAACATTTTCAAAGGAATATTCTTGTACCATTCTGGGAAAGGCACTTTTCTATTTTTTTACTATGAAAAAGAAATGATATTTTCTACCTTGTATGGACTTTAAAGATTTACCCCCATCATTTCATTGAAGTTTCATTTGAAATTTTAAAATGATACTTTATAAATATTTTTTTAAAATTTATTTTCAATTAATTGTATTTTCAAAAAAAAATTCTAAATGAAAAGTATATTTTCCCTCAACAATGCTTTGAAAATATCTTTTTATAGTATTTTTATTTATAAATTACAACAACCATATATGATTACTTCACTTGGGATATTTTTTATTGATACCATTTTTATTATTCCTCTATATGGTTCTGTTTTTTTGGACATTTATAATATTGACATTCACTTCCTTAATTCATTTGTAAGTCCTATAGAAATTATCAATTTCCTAATATCATTGAACATTGAATTTAATATAATATCCATATCCTTTATCATAGTTATGTTCATTTTCAAAATAATATATGACTTTTACATACAATGTGTTATTTTAAAGGTACTTGATTTACTATAAAAATATTGATAAATATGCCTCTTTTAATAAATTCAGATATTTGATCATGCAAATTTTTCATTAATTCAAATGATTATTAGATATATAGGGATTCATTTGGATAAGCATGCCATGGGTGATTCCCAGTTATAGATATCACCATGATTCCATAGTAGTTTTAGGAGATGAAATTTGTTGGATAACCTATACTAATGAGATTTTTACCCATTATGTTATAAACCATCTTATGAAAGGCCATGGAGGTAAATGCACCATATACCAATGAAACATGGAATCCAATAATTAATCATTTCCTTAATTTAGATTATGTAATTATTATCAATGAGAAAATTTCTTTTAAATTATCTATATATTTATTTCATTCTCTTCTCATTGATTAAATATAATTTTTTTAAGTCATTACTTTTCCATATTGGTTATGCTCATTGATTCATTTTTTATTCCACTATACGTGATCATTACTGAGAATTTGAGCTTAGCCTTATTTTATTTTCCTTCCTCAATATTCCATGAATTGTATTAGAAAATATATCAAAGATATACTATATGGTATAAATTTATTATCCTTGAAATAAAAAAAATTATTTTGTAATTTTTTTATTCATTTGTAATACAAAAACTCTTCTATGTATCTTGTTTACCAATACTACTAAACTATTTAGTATTTTGGGATTTGATTTACTTGTATATTATTCTAATTTAATGTTATTAGACACATGTTCCAAGATTTATATGGTCGGGTCTCTAAAACCAGTTGAGAATAAAAGAATTTGACATTTAGAATACCACATTACAGAGTAGGTATGTCCATTTTGAGCATCTCTTCATAACATTTGGTATAACCAATGGTCCTGTACTCATTATATATTTGATGAACCCAGTCTTCAATGAGTATCATGATACAATCAAGGTATTATTTGTGGATGGAATCATACTTTACTCCCATCCTATAGAAGATCACATGCGTTATCAGGAAGAATTTCTGGAAATGTTGAGAAATCTCTAATAATATGCCAAATAATCAAAATATGATGTTTTTTGATTTAGGAAGTGTTTTTTTATGAAATTTGGTTTTTGAACATGGTAATTTAGTATATTCTGAGAAGTATAATGTTGTTACTATAGAGGAACAATCATATACTTATTTCACGATTCAAATTTTTTTTGGTTTAGTTGGGTATTATCTCTGGTATGTAAAGGGATACTGAAGTTAGATTATCTGATTGCTTCTCTAACATGGATGATGATGAATTTAACATGGGATGATAAGTCTCAGACTTCATTTATTAATATGAAATGTATTTAACTTCCTTGCTGGTGTGGATTCTTTCAAAGGCCAGGAATATATTTTTCGTCTTCTATGACACATCTGGTTCATGTTTGGTCTATATTCCTTTACTGAGTGATCATGTGGTAGCCTATAGTTCTCAACATTATAGGACACATGAGAAGAATTATCTGACCAATTTCCATGTATTCATAGTCGTAATGCATGTTCTCAAGAGATAATGGAATTACCTTTTCAAATAAAGGTATACTATGTTTTCTGACCACAATAACCCAGGTTATATATTCCCTCAAAAAGATTTTAACCTCCATTATAAGAATTGGATGGATTAACTATAGTATATTAACTTCAACATTTACTATACCTGGGGGATGTGGAATGTCTCTTATAATGATTTGAGTAGGAAAATTTCATCCCAAGATGTGAAAGAATCATTATAATAGTGCGTCATGATGGTTCTTTTCTCAATGTTTAATTTAGGATCCTAGAAGGAAGAGATGAGATTGACATGAAATGTGTTCATATGGAATCCTCCCTTCTTGAGATGATTTTTTAGAAACTGTATCTTGATTATAAATTTTGTAGCATTAGGGAATCTATTTATGTTGGGGAGACCATCGATGATTAGACATTCTATTATGATGGAATCTTTTACTTTCATAATTGGTCTATTTTTCCTTTTTATTATAGAAGTATATATTGGGGGATTTCCATAATTAAAAATTAGCAGTGAATCTTGGAACTACAAATATTTCTTATGATATGAAGCGATGAATTAGGTTGTCAATTATGAGATGAGAGATTACTAACATTGTTTCTCATTATTATTCTTGTCACTTGGTTAAATATGAGCAATAGAGATCATATTGTTTACATTATCCACTTCCAATTCAGACATGGAATTAGGATGACATTTATAAGGAAATTATGGTTGGGTTACCATGTAATATTCAAAAAAAAGAATGCAATATGGGTTGTGATTGATCAATTTAGAAAATATAGTCACATATTGCCCATTTATTATACAACTATAGTTGAGGACATGGGATGTATCTAAATGTATGGGATTTCCATATTGGATATAGTTTCTTCTTCTATAGTCTCTGATAAGGTTCCCAATTTTTCTTATAACTTTTCTAGAGGCCTTTAATAGGAATTTGGATATCATGTGTGTTTGATCATGACATATCATCTACAAATAGATGTCCTCATTGAACAAGCTATACAAATTATTGAGGGAATTATTATTTCTTAAATTATTGATTTTGGTGGAGCATGGGTACCCATTTTTTACTTGTAAAGTTTTCTTAAAAAAACATTTACCGGTCTGCATTTTAGATGGATCCTTTTGAGTAATTGAATGGTCAGCCTTTTAATTATCCATTATGTTAATCAGAGATTAGTAAAAGTTATTTGATTGGGATTCATTTGGTCAAATAATAATTTTACAAGATTTAATTGATTATTCAGAGAATTTTGACATCACCGATCATGTAAAAATCATATGATGATATTCATGGGTGACTGTTTGAGTTTTTAATTGGTGACCATGTGTTTTTGAGAGTTTTACCCCATTTAGGATATCAACATCAAGAGAATTAAGGGATGGTTCAAAAATTATTTGTAGGACCTATGTTGGCTGTTGTATTGGTGGGGAATGTTTCTTATAAATTTGCACATTTGGAGCTATTGACAATAATAAATATTGTGTTCATCGTATTAGAGTTTCCAAAATATCTTTCCGACCAATAATATTTTTGTAGTATGGATGAACTTGATGTTGAAACTAATTTTTCTCTGACTGATCATCCAGTTAGGATTATTCATTTTGAGACAAGGTACTTCATGGGATGATGAAACATTTGGTCTATGTGCTATAGTAACATGATTCTGATTCTCATGATATATGGGAGAATGATGAATTTATTAGAGATAATTTACCTCATCTATTTTCTATATAGATTTGTTTATATGAATCCTAGGGATATAATGATTTTATTTTGTGGATTTTGTAACATCCTATTACCTTATTTCAATTATTCCTTGATCGTTATTTTTATATCCTTAAATTTTGGTATTTTTGGGGTTATTCCAGGAGAATTTGGAAAAATTTAGAAGTACTAGTGTATGGACATGATTGGTGAATAGTTAGGGTAAATCATGTGGTTTGTCCCAAAAAATCATTCACCATATTTTGAGCCACTAGAAGGGGAGATTGGTTTTTAAAAAACAGTGTGACCAACCCCTCCAGACCCTATATTCATAAAGATTGATAATTTTCACTATTGACACACGTCTTGACAAACCATGTGACCTCCTAGGAGAAACTGTCCACCCTTCAGGTAGGGTTACATGATTAGGGTGCACTGTTTTTTCTAATTGTGCATGCCTACCCAGCAAACCATGCACGTGGGTTTTTATTCCTCTAAAATTTATTCTAAAGACACGCATACACCAATTTTAGAGGCATAATCACCCTATTCAACCATAAATAAAATTCATTGGTTCTGAAAGCTCCCAATAGGATATTTTGGATCCTCAAACACCATTAAGTAGTGGATCAATGTGTCATTAAACTCATTTGTTCTCCTTCTAGTAATGTGGATATACTATTGTATGGTTCCATCTGATCTTCTGTGATCTCCTCCTAATAGAGTGATATATCATCCTGGTTTTGATGGATCTTATACTCATATATGTTGGATTCTATTTTTTGTTTGTGTTCATAGATCATCTATATCTTCTATCTTCATTTTAATCCCCCATTGAAGGTATTTTAGATTTTTATCCCCTAATTGAAATAGTGGGTGGTTCTATAATACTTTTACCTACAAAAAAAAAACAAAAATTTCATGATATAATTGAAATTATTTTTTACATGCGTTAAAAACCCTAATTTCAAAATTATTTTATGTCAGATTTTAAAAGTCATTGAAATTTATAATAAAACACCAATTTTATTGGAATTTAAATGTGGTGTTGTTTTTTGGAAAAAATGATGTATTTATATTGAAATGGATTTGATTGTTGAACCATGAGAAAAATGGATTATAATGAAAGTTGATATGAAATGACATGAATTGATTAAAGCCTTATTTTGGATTTGAAATTAAAAAGGCATGGTTAACACTTATAACTTGAAAAATATAATTTCAATTGATTTGAAAATTTCATTTTCCCATGTATGATTTATTTTTTGTTTGAAGAACATATCCTTGGTAGTTAGTGCTAATAATGAAAAGGATACTAAGACCACGATTCCCTAGTAATGGATTGATGATGAAAAATGATACAAAAAAATACTGCATGACTATCCATGATGGGTTCCCCTCTTGGGGTGTATACATACAATGATGGGTTCCCCTATTAGGGTGTATTTTATTATTCATTACTGATAAGATTTGAGACCATTATGAGATGTGTGATGATCCTATTACTTGAAAAATTGACTTACTATGGGGATTTTAAAGATGGTGATTTTCTATGACTTATTGAATTTATTATATATTCTAATGATTATTGAACTATTTTCTTCTTGAAAATTTATTTATATATATGTTTATTATAAATTTTTTGTTTAAAATAGCATTGATATGCCTTCCATATTTATATTATGAAAGCATGTTTTAGTTCAATATTTGAAAAATAAACCCCTTTGAATATTTTATTTTAACTTATAGCATAAATGGTAAATTTTTATGGTATTGATTGTGGAACACTTTGTGAGACCCTACTGGGATTCATAGCACACACCCTAGGTTTTTAATTTTTTTTGTAAACTTTCTTATGCCATGTCTGAAAAAACAGAAAGCTCCACTTTAGGTGGTGGATTCTATTGATCCTTAGGACTATGGAGTGATGATTGTAAACAATGGTGCTATATTCTCTATGATACATATGAGTTTTAGAGGTATTTATTTGGTTGATGTTATTATTTACTTTTGGGTGTTTATCTATATTTTTAGAAACTATTTTACCCATTTGTTTATGGTATATTCTCTATTCTAGTGTGTTGATCATGCTGTATTTTATCTTCTATCTTTCATAGTTTTTGTGTAAAATTCATTCCCTCTTGGACAATTTATGATTTGGGATCTATTTTTCAGCCCATGGGGATTGAGAATGGCCTTCACGTTATGTCATAGCCCGCTCGAGTCATTAGGGTACTAGGGTATATAGGATGGTTAGTGATCTGGTTAGTTCTGTATATATTTTACTAGTGCACTAACGATGGTTAATTAAAATTCATAATTATGATACTGATATAAATATAATATATTTTTACTACATAAAAATTTATATGAATTGATATAAATTGTTTTTAAAAAAATAATTACATCAATATGTGTTGACAGTAGTCCCTATATATGCACAATTTATGGTTCTATTATTCAATGAATGGAATTAAAGAAAGATAAATAATAATACCAAATTATCGAATAATTATCATATAATAAATTATATATATATATATATATTAAATCTACCATAACAACTAATCATGGATGATGGTGAAGGAAAATTATTCATATCACAATGTGGATGTGGTAGTTCCCATGTATGAACGAGCGATACTTCAATCTCCTATCAGATGAAGAATAAGTTGGAAATGGGTTTTCCATGAATATAAAAAAATAGTTTATTGATGTTATATGATTCATAATATTATTATGGGAAAAATATATTAGAGTAAGTAGAATAAGAAATAAAATTTAAAGAGATCTATTAAGATTTATACATATTCCTTGAGAGACCTCCACTATATTACAACTTATTCCTTGAATGATTGACCTTATGAGAAGAAAGATAATTTATAAGATGAATATATGGAATATAATAATGTTTTTTTGATAAGGTACTTTATTGGAAATATGTATCAAAATTAGTGAATAAGGTATGATAAGTGGATTTATTTTACAGTTGGGGGGAGGAAAAAATGGAATTTCATAAAGCATTTCATTAATATAAGGTATCATTCATGAAAAAGTTGATCGAAATGGCCATGAAATAAAATGAGGTGATGATATAGTTGAAATATTTTCAACCAATATGAATTATACTTGTTTATGGGTAATTAAAAATATAATCTGTATTTTTAACCCTTAACAAACCAATTTTAACCATAAATGAGGATACAAGAATTTACTTTTTTTACAATTCAATAATACCAAAAATAAAGTAAATTCAATTAAATTATATTAATATTTATTATTCTAAATATGTGACATATTTCATATGATTCAATTTATATATTTTTAATGATTTAACTTTACATAAGAAAAATATAAACAATAAAAATTCATTTTAGAAACAGTATTTTTGAGAATAAATTTCAATTTTCATTAATTACTTACCTTGTAAAAATTGTAAAATGAATGTTAATGTAACACCCCAATATTTTAGAAGAAGAAAATTATCTTCTATAAATTAAGAGAAATAAATACTTGAGCTTAGAAGAGAATTTAAAACCCTTATACATTATGATATATTTATTTTAAATAAATTTAACATATTATTTTTTTGGGAACATGAAACCCTAGTACTTTTTGCTGGATAAAGTATTCAACACACAACCACAAGCTTAATCAACCAACTCTGTATATAACCATTATAAATTATCCGATAAATTAGAAGGCATGGTAGTATTAAAACCTTTATATATATATATATATATATATATATATATATATTTCATAGTCAATATTAACTATTTTTAAATTTTTAGTAAATAAACAATCAATTTCTAGTAATGTGAATTTATTCTTCAAAAATTTGTTTTTCTCAAAAATGATTTTTTATTTATTATCATGAAAAAATATTATAAATATTTTTTGGAACCTATAGAAAATTTATGTGACAAAAAATCAACTTTTTTTAAATCGACGTATCAAAATTTTCTTTGGGTGAAATTTTGAGATTTTTTTGAAAAATATTGATTTTTTAATAAATAGTGAAAATATAGATCTTGGAAAAAATGACATTTATTTTCAATAAATCATGTAATTTAATGGTAAAATTATATTTTAAATATTATTTTAAGTAATTTAAGTATTATCTTGATATATGTAATCCACTTAAATATATTTTAATCATAATTATATATTATTTTATTATAAGTTGTTTTTTTGTTTAAGAACAATATTTTTTCTTCTTCTGAGAACTGGTTTTAATTAATTAAGGTTTCTACATATTAATAAAATAAAATAAACCATAATGAGGAATTATTTAATTATAATATATAGATGATATATTAAAAATTATTAATTTAGATTCATATAATGATTATTATTAGAAATAAAGAGAATATAAAATCATCATTTGATTGAAAAATACACTTCTCATAGACCTTCTATTTTCCCTATATGTGGTTTTTTGGTTTCAATTTAATTTTTTCCACTTTTACATTATTTAAAAAAAATATTTCTATTTGATGTACTTATTTTCAAAATATATAGGATGAAGTTTTTGGAATTCTCTCTAAAAGATTAATTTTTTGATCAATTGTAAACATTACTAAATTTGAATTGAAAAATTCTTTATGTATAAATAATTTATCAATTTATATTATATTTATATATTGTTTTAATGTAAAAATAGATGAATTATATATCTATTAATCAATTTTTTCCATTTTGATAAATTTTATATTGAAATAGTATTAAGAAACATTGAATTTTTTTTCTCATTTTCTCATTTGTACCAACATTCTAATCGCCTCTATGAGAATAATTTTAAGTCAATATTTTTATGCTCTATGAATTTAATTTCAAAAAATTGATTTTATATTTTTAATCATGATAATTTATATTAACTAATAAGATCACATTATTTTTTTTACTGAAATTTATAGTGAGGACAATAAAAATTAATTACCACGGTTACGGAAAAAATGGATTTATAGGGGGTAAAACTGAAATGATAATGATTGATATGACCTAAAAACTTTTCTTAAAAAAATTTTAGGCACATATTTAGACCTTATCTATCTTATTATTGGTAATTATCCTTTATTGTAACATTTTGAAATTAATCAAATGTGGGTGTAATTAATTTTTTTCAAACAATTACAAGTGTGCCACTCACCTCACTCATAATGGATATCCAATATAATCCTATATTCACATAATCATAACATATTGTATTAGAAAATAACTTCTCAAATAAGGAATTTAATTCCATACTATCATCCTAGTGGAATTATTGTTTTCATAAATCCATACATGGAAGACCTTTGGTGTAATCTAAAAGAAGTTATCCAATGAAGACGTAATGTTCTTCCACATGCATTTTTATTTTATTTCTTATGAAACATCCTTTAATTATTCCTAAAAAATAATATATATAATAAAATAAGTATTATAAGTATAATTATATGTTATTATATGGAACCCTTCCTTTTTATTACATATCTTTTCATTACATCTTACAAATAGAGGATCTTTTAAAGTCTAGTGTATTGGAAATAAGGAACATAAAACATGAAAAAAACATAAAACATTCTTCTAATACACTTTTAAGGATTGATCATAAGTTAATCCTATGTAAAATTAATACATCTCATAACCTGGAGACATACATCAATGTAAAGGGGGAGATAAAGGCCCAGTAATGGTAAATAAGGGAATCCGTTTACTTGTGATATCAATACGAACTTGATAAAAACATAAAGACAAGAGAAATGAAATTATAGGCATATCATAATGAAAAGAACTTGAAACATAACTTGAATATGTGGCTTCAACATTTCATTAATACATGAGTGGACATATCACCAAGGTCCATCCCCAAGGTGTCATAAAAATTACCAAGGTTATTCACCAAGGTATCGTGAAACCTTTCATCTCTAGAGATTAATTCTTTACCCAATGCATTGGAGAGATATCAGGGAAAAACCATAATATGTCTTTAATTTCATTTTATCCACATATATCATAATGAAACATTTTATAAATAACCCAAATAGAATCAAAGAAATGGGTTTCATGTCAAAATCGTGACGTTTAAAAAGTACTTAAAAACTTGATCGTTATGTCATTTATAACCCATGGAAAGGGAGTGAGGTTTATATGTATGTCAATTAAAGAATAAAATAGATAAATTATATGTATTTATGAATACCCATTTAAATTAAAAAACATTTGTGTATTCTCATAAATAATACAAGAGAATTTCTTGAGAAAAAGGGAGAGATTTTGAGACGAAAATTATGTAGCATAACGACTATATAACATAGTTTTATAAAACATTAAAAAGAGAGGGTACATAGGTAAACCACTCATAAATAACATATAATACAGTATAAATACATAATAAAATGGAATTAAGAACATGGTATGGAAATTTTAATGACATACCACATGAAAATAAAACTGGAGAGGAAAGAGAAGACACAATTTCTTTTAAAAAATTTCAGCAGCCTAACGACGTCGCATAAAAATTCATAAAATAAACTGATGAGAGAGGAAAGGGTATCTAATCAATTGGGCATGAAATGGATAGTAATTAGGATATATAATAACATTACCCCACATAATAAAATTTAACTATAAGATATAACATAAAGGAAGTCATGACTTAAAAAAAGGAGGGTGAAAGTTTCCCTTACCTTGAAGAGTAACTTCAAAAGCATGAAGGTCAGGGACGTGGGAGCCTTGAGGGAACCTTGGGAGGAATCATTTGGTGTTAAAGAGGCCAGAAATTCGTTGGGTAGGATTTTTTAATGAAATGAATGAGGTAATGGCTTGGTATTTATAGGAGAAGTGAGGGAACAAATCATTAATTTCCAAGGGACACCTCATCGGTGGTATTGGAAAACCCATGGGCTTTCCAATGGAATTTTCCCATGGTATTATCCAATTGGGACACCTAATATATTATATTACTATTAATAAGTTTTCCAGAATTATTACATAATTATTATGTCCTTAATGATGTCATGAAACACCCGAATCTAAAAACTTCATTTTCACTATTCATCGAAAATTCAACTGTTTCAGAAAAATCCAAAAAATTCACCTTAACCTAATATCGATGATCTTAATTAAAAAAATGGACTCAATATTATGAAAATAAATTTTTAAATATTTTTAATTTAATTTTTAAATAAAAACACTATTCACCTGAAAAAAACTTATACTTAACTAATAATTTCTGAAACAGTTATTTACAGATTTTATTGAATCACATTACCTAATCAGGGTGCCTAAATTATAATAATACTTTTCTTAAGTGATATTACTATTTCATTTGGTCACATTACTTTTCATAAGTGTAAAATCACTATTTATAATTTACTATTCACCAAAAATTAAGTTGATCTTATTAGATTATAAATTTTTACTGACCACAACTATAGAAGACCATTTTTTGAAAATCAGTACACATTATTAATTATTTAAGGTTTACATAAATATTTTAAAATATCCCCTTTATTTTTCCAAAATTCATCAATAATATACATCCTATATTTATCCAGGAATTTGAAATTCACAAACTTTACCATAAGAAGCAATACCAATTTTATTTATCTAAAAGGATTACACAAAGTAGCTAAGGTCTCATTATATATCCCCTTATAACACCAGCATAATACCTAAGTGTAAGTTTTCCTAAGGTGATAGAATCTTGGGGCAGCTCGGCCAACATTGCCCGAGTGGTGACCTCTATCAACTTGAACTTGTCCTATAGGTGATTCCATTCAATCTTCACATGATGAAGTTCGGCTTGGGCTTGGTCTAGAGAAAATCCAAATGGTGCTACCTCCTTCCCAAGTTCCGTCAGATGGACTTTGAATGGCCTAAGTCTGCTGGATGAGTCCATCAAATATTCTTTCTGTATTAATTAACCAAGATCACTTGTATTTATAGGCAAAAATTGTAACGTTAAGAGTTTATCTTCCAACGATCATATTGACCAATGGTCATATAATAGTCGAAACCCAATGGCCTTATTTAATTATACTCACTTCATTAATTAAATAATATAGTTGTGTTGAGTATAAATAAAATAACACATAAATTTTAGAAACAAATATTAATAAAAATTTCGGGTCGTTATATTCTTCCCCCCTTCAGAATTTTCACCCCTAAAATTTTAACATGTACCCTCTGAAGAGAAAAAGGTGTGGGTAATTATACCTCATAAACTCCTCAGGTTCCCTTGTGGCTTCTTCTCATTTGTGGTTCCTCCACAACACCTTGACAAGGTGTGTAGTCTTATTGCATAGAACCTTCTATCTACGATCCAAGATCTCCATCGGCTTATCCTCATAAGAGAGGTAATGTTCTAGTTATACCACCTATGGGTTTAGTACATGTGAAGGGTTAGGTATTTAGTTCCTCCAAAGGGACACATGGAATACATCATGAACTTGTGCTAGATTGGGAGGAAGTGTAAGCCGATAGGCCACTGCTCCTACACGATCAAGGATTTCATAGGGGCCAATGTACCTAGGGCAGAGCTTCCCTTTCTTCCCAAACCTCATGACTCTCTTCCAAGGTGAAATCAGAAGAAAGACTTTGTCACCAACATCAAACTCCAAGTCCCTTAGACAGTTGTTGACATAGCTCTTTTGCTAACTCTGAGCAGCCTTAATGTGTTGCTGGATGGAATGGACCTTTTCTGTCATCTCTTGCACAAGATCAGGACCAAGAAGCTTTCTCTCACCAGCTTCATCCCAACAAGTAGTAAATCTACATCGCTTCCCATATAGAGCTTCGTAGGGTTCCATTTTAATGCTCGAGTGGAAGTTTTTGTTGTAAGATAACTCAACCAAAGGGAGATGTTGATCCCATCCACCTTTAAATTCTATTGAGCATGTTCTCAGTATGTCCTCGAGTGTTTGAATAGTCATTTTAGATTTTCCATCAATTTGGGGGTTATAGGCCATATGGAAATTCAATTCTTTGCTCAGAGCATGTTGAAGACTTCTCTAGAATTTTGATGTGAACCTTGGATCACGATCAGATATGATAGAAAGTGGAAGTCTATACAGCCTTACCATTTTCTTCACATAAATCCTGGCAAGTTGATCAAGAGATAAATCTTCCCAAATGAGGATAAAATGGACAGTCTTGGTGAGAGAGTCCACAATAACCCATATCACATTATTTCCTTTGGAAGTTCTTGGGAGACCAGTGATGAAGTCCATAGTGATATTGTCCCACTTCCATGCTGGTATGGGTAGTGGTTGCAATAACCCTTTAGGAAGTTGTCGCTCTGCCTTCACTTGCAGAAATACTAGGCACCTTAAAGTGTAGTCAGTAGTCTCCCTTTTCATATTATCCCACCAATAATGATCACGAAGGTCCCTATACATTTTTTTGATTCCAGGATGTATAGAGAAATTAGAGCAATGGGATTCATCCATGAGCTCCTTCTTTATTCCCGGAATATATGGAACACATAGTCTTGAACAAAATTTCAGTACACCATCTTGATCAATATTGAACTCAGGAAACATCCCATCCTTCACAGACTCAGACTTCTTATATAACAAATGATCTTATTTCAGATATTTCTTGATCTTATCTAGTAATGATGGTTGAGAAATCATTTGGGTTAGGGTTGATGATGTCACTTCCCTTATAATTCCCATGTCCAACTTTACTAGGTCCTTGATCAATGGATCTCTTTGAATCCTCATCATGGAAAGAACAACTGGGTCTTTCCTGCTTAATGCATCAACGACTTTGTTTTCTCTTCCAGGATGATAATGAATTGAACAATCATAGTCTTTAAGAAGATCCAACTATCTTCTTTGCCTCATGTTAAATTCATTTTGTGTGAAAATATACTTCAAAATTTGATGTTCTGTGTATATATCACATTTCTCCCCATAAAGATAGTGCCTCCATATCATCAGAGCAAAAATGACCACAACCAGATCCAGATCATGTGTTAGATAGTTCTTCTCATGAGTCTTCAACTGTCGAGATGCATAAGTAATGACCCTATCATTTTGCAAGAGGACGTACCCAAGCCCTTTCATAGATGCATCGCTAAAAATAATAAATCCTTATCCACTTGAGGGCAGAGTTAACATAGGTGCAGTAACCAATCTCTTCTCCAGCTCTTGGAAAATTTCCTCACACTCCTTTTTCCAGATGAACTTGACCACTTTTCAGGTTAACTTGGTTAATGAATTAGAAAGTAGTGAAATGTTTTTCACAAACCTCCTATAATATCCTACTAATCCAAGGAAACTTCGAATCTCAGTTATTATTGTAGGCTAAAGCCACTCCTCTACAACTTTTTTCTTTGTAGGGTTAACTGTGATTCCTTCAATGGTTACAATGTGCCCCAAGAATGCAACTTGTTGTAACCAAAATTCACATTTTATGAACTTCCCAAAAAGACTCTCCTTCCAAAGAGTTTTCAAAATAGCCCTTATATGGTCCTCATTCTCCTCACGACTTTTGGAATATATCAAAATATCATCAAATACGTGGAATAGACCGAAGGGCATTCCCAATCACCACAAGCTAGAAACTAGTGTCTTTCATCACCAGAATTACTGAGGGAATGATTTCCCTCGATAATAAAAACAATAATCTGAACAATAAAAATATTAAGAAGAAAACCAAATAATAAATATACAAAAGGAATATCTTTATAAAAAAAATCTGAAAATATAGAAAAACCTAATGAAAAAACCAAACTACACCTAATGAAGGCACATCCCTAAGTGACCCTCAAGGGATACTCTCTAATGAAAAAATCATACAACACCCACAATGGTCAAGATTAAAATAAAACATGAACCATAAGCTAAAAAAAGTTTAAAGAAATAGTATCATGTATTAAACTTAGTAGTCATTCACAAAAAATCTATTCCTAATGAACATCATTTACAATAAAAGTAACATCAACTTTAGGTTTGAAATTCACTATATAAATATATATGATTTTCCATATTTTTCAAATTAAAACCAAACACATTCCGTTTCCCTCATTCCATTTCAATCCATATAAATTTTTCCCTATAAAATAACATTTTCATTTTAAAAAGGGAAATTGATGCTTTTATATCAAAACCGAATCATGAGAGTATAATAGATTTCCACTTTAAAACATCTTTCCATAAACCATTGAAAACCAACCCCTCATATTCCAATCAAATAAATCACAAGAAATAATCAAAAAAAGTACATAATAAGGGAAATGGAAATAAAAACCCAAGTTTAAACAACCAATCATGAATCTCAGTCATCCTCCATAAGTAACTATGTTCTAATAGAAATGGGAGTAACCTAGGAACTTGTGAATAATGCCGAACATAATAATACATGTTGACTAATTATAGAAAGCCTATATCCCTCGATGAAATCAGTAACACCCTATATGCTCAGATACCCCCATATGGTATATACCAAGGGGAACTATCCAATAACAAAAATAACAAAATTTATCACTATGATATGAGCCACTAGACTGTGTGGAATATAGCTAGTGCATCAACCATTATTAGAAAATTCAATCATTATTCATGTTTATCATTTAAATATGTATAAAGATGGTGATAAAATCGATTCCAAAAGAGCATCCAATCACATTCACATATATAATAACAATTCACACAACAGGAATCACCCGAGTCACACAAAGGATCAATCATTTTCCTTAAAACCAATAGATCACTGAGGAGTCCACTCCAAGGACCTCCTATTCTGCTCAAAGTAAATTATTCATGAGGATTAGAAAATTATGACATCCCACCCATTAAATATATTCACATGTCAAGAAGATTTTCCAAGGATTGTTTTCAAGATAACCATTTTCACCATTTTAAAAAAAGTGAAAAACATGCCTCAATCACAACTCACAAAAAAGTTATTTTAGAGAAACTAATCCACCTTAAAAAATGGAATAAACACCCATTTCTATTTAAAAATCATTTTTAAAACCCCATTTTCATATTCACATCCCACTTTCAAGTTATAGACACTTTCCTAAAAAATTCCAAATGGGCTACACATCCCTAACACATGCCAAATAATTTTCAAAATACAAATAAAAAATTCTTTTAAATATGAAACAACTGGGAACATCTTTTATGAAACCCAAATTTTCATTTTAATTATCACAAATTTATTTACAAGTCTATGAAAATATTACGGTGTTACAAATTAAATGCAAAATCCAGCTCAGTATTTCATCAAACACTATGTGTCTAATATTTGACAAAACATTTCCAATTATAAAAAAAACAAGGAAAAAACCACCACTTTGAAAATGAAAAAATCATTTCAAAGATCACACACTAGCATTAAACATTTAAGTAAGGTAGGAAAAGCATGAAACTAATTAATCTTAAATTATAAATTCAAGTGAAAGTGGATACATACCTTAATCATACAGATATTAAAAAATACACACTTGAAACCACTTCATGAAGGTCTAAGAAAGCAAGAACAACAACAAAGAACCTTAAAAACAACCCCCAACATAAATCAAGGGAAATATTAACCCTATATCCACATGACCATAGGTGAAGAATAACTCAAGGGGAAATGGAAGAAAGTAGAAGAGGGATAAGAGAAAATATGATTACCTTGATAAATCTACCCCAAGGATGAAGAAAAACCTAGATCCACACTATAGGAGGGAGGAAGAAATATTGAGAACAAGAGGGAAGAACCCTTTGGTTCACGAAAAAAAGTAAGAGGTGAAATGTGGTATCTGAGTTAAAAATTCTATTTTGGGTATATTAGGAATTTCGTAATTTTTAGGATATTGCGATCTCACACGGTTTTTTTTGAATGATTAACCAGACTGTGCGCAAACCATCTTCCCTTTTCTGAAAACACCTGGGCACACACATGGGATAGCCACATGGTTTCCATAACTATGCACTAATAGTTCCAAACACCACATTCCCAAGAAAGAACTTCCCCGAACAATTTCCGCAAGATTTTAAAAACAATGCACAAGCCGCACACCGGGACTTTTCCACCATCACATAAGTGACATGGTTACCTAGTCTAAGACACATTGTTTACCAAACCATGTACCAAATGTGTGAAGAATAATTATAATCTAAAAAACTCAAATTTTTCCTAAAACTCATATAAGATCCAAAAAATCAACTTGGGCACAAAGATACAAATATGATCATCTCGAAATTTAATACCTGTCAAACCCAGAAGTAGAGAGAAAATATGATATCCAAAAATGATCTGGAAAATTTGTGAAAAGAAAAATATAGTTGTGATAAACATAAATTGTTTGAAAACCATATTTAGATAAGACATATTTATATAACTAAAATTGATCTAATTCACAATCTATTCATATGAAGAACAATTTGAGGAATGTTGATATATTTTATTAATCATATTATTTGAAACATTACTTAAATTATTCATAAATATTTATTATTTGAATTTATTAAGATAATGATACATTTTGAATATAAAAGAATATTTCTAAAAAATAACCATTTTACCCTCTAATGAATCTATCATCACATATAATCAATTTATAATAAATGAATGCATATTACCTTTTTATTTTAATAATAATATATTTCATAAATATCATTGTTTATTAGTTATCATTGTTACATAACATAATGAAAAATACTATACATAGAAAAACTGATCTTTTAACATTAAATGATCTTATTTTTCACAATTAAAATTATGTACATTTTTACTAGGAAATAATATATTTATTAAGTAAAAATTTTATACATATTTTTAATAACTTGGTTTTTCATATTAAATCGTTCCAATTGTATTTCTAGGTTATAATAATCACATTTAATAATAATATTTAAATAATATATTATGATTCATTTAATCTCAATGTTTCCTATACAAAAGGCTATCAAACAATTTTAATTTAATAAATTGGAAAATATATTATAAAATTTACAGTGTTACATTATAACCCCCTTATTAGAATTTATCCTTTAGGATGTTGTTACTCTCATACAAGAAATAAAGGATACATATGTCTCATCACACCCTTGGTCTCCCACATAGAATCCTAATATTTATGGGTTTTCCAAAAAACATTTTCCATTTCAGTGGTCTAGTTCTGAAAAACATTCACTCTATAATATAGAATTTACATGAGTTTTTTCTCCTAATAAATATCATACTACTATTATATAAGTAATTATTTAGTAAAGGTGAAGGATATGGTCATTAAAACCTAGAAATTGAGACAAGGAACACATCTTGATTTTGAAATAGATTTAGTATAATAGTTAATAGATAAAGAATATTATCATCATTTATTTTGGGCTAGGTCAAAATTTCCATGAGTTTTTTATTTGAATGCTCAGTAGATGGAACAAATTTTAAACTGATCATTGAAACATAATTTTGAGGGTTGGTAACCATTTTTTTTTTGAAATTCATGAGAGATGATATGGGTGTTCTGTCGTGTATTTGGAGCATCGGGCTCTGAAAAATCTTGTCCAATAGGAATTAGATATAGAAAACAATTTGAATGAAACTATGTAGCCCACTAGGTAAGACTTTGTGGCTGATTCAATGGAGTTACAGGTCTCACACTGTACTCTATAACCATTTGAGAGGAGTTGGTCAAGCATGTAGCTAATTAAATATTTTTGGTAGAGGAAAACCACACATTTGGCGCATGGTTTATTAAAATGAAATAGAAATTATGAGTCCCCTTATCCGACTAGATCTGGAAATGCGGCTTCGGAAACCTTAGGTGAGCCTTTTTCCTCTCGAAGAAGACGTTGTCGGTCGGGCGGATCCCCCCCCCCCCCCCGGCGGAGGAGGGGTCTTCGAGGTTCTGACCCTTCACCAATCCCGACCTGTTACCTCCTTTCCCGAAGGCAGTGATTTTCCGTAAAGTACCGGATCTCCTCGATGGTTTTCTGAACCTTCAGATTTCAACAACAGAGTTTACGGAAACCTTCGCACTTCTGAAGCTCACACTGGTGGCGCGGTTCAAACAGAGAAGACCTTCAGTCGACCTCTTTGACCACTTTGTCTTTGACGCCTGGGACTTGAAAGATATGGCGACATTGGGTTTACTCAACAATCACCACATTATGATCTGATTCTCCTCATAGGAGGACCTCATCAGCTCCTGGGCGAGGGCTCCCTGATGCTGTAACGGCCTTCAGTTCTTTCTCTTCTGATGGTCGTTCGATTTCCACATGAAGCGTGACTCGCCCTCCATTGCAATTTTGGTTAGTTTTCCTAATTTGCCGTTAACCTTTCAGAATCCCGCTGTTATCATATTACTAAGTAATATGATTGATAGGTTCATGTGTTTGGACATTCGCATAGATTCTGTCTGTCACCCTGTAAATCCGCAAATCTGTGTACAGGTAGATGCATCTAGATTTCCCTTCAAATTTGTATGGATCATGGTTGAAGAAGAGTACAGATGCAATAAGTGTGTGGTTTATGAGAGTCAGATGGATTTTTTCTGTTTGTGTGGTCGGCTAGGTCACTCCATCGAAGTCTACTACTGGGAGTGTCCATCGAAGGTGGGCAGGGGACTTAAAAATCAAGTGAAGGTTGATCGGGAGGTCCTGGTTCCATCAAGGATGGCGACACCTGATCAGGGCAAGGTTGCGGAAGCTTGTGAAGCGGTTGGAACGAGACAGAGGGAAACATGAGTTAATGATAGCGGGAATGAAGATAGATTAGTGGGATCAGGTGAGGAGAAAACTTGCAGCAACGAGTCAGTGGATCACAACCCGGATGTTGGCATGGGTTTTGGTGCGGGGAAGGTAGTCGCGACGCACCAAATCAATCCGAAGGTTACCGATGTGTTCAACCGGCTGCGGCAGGACCTTACAAGTCCCCCAACATATCAGGGGGTGCGGGATCCTCAACTCAGAACCCAATCTCCCTGGTCAATTGGTTTGAAGGTCTGGCGGAGGTAGGGTCGGGAGATGTAGCACTGGTTGCGGATGAGGAAGAGGAGACTAACAGGAAGAAACTCGATGGCCTTAATATGGAAGCTGAAAAAATTGACCATGTTTTTCTAGATTGTTATATTGGAAGTAGGGTGGATGAACACATTGTAAACAACAAGATTTTATCTGTAGGGGAGTCCAGTCCGAGGAGCAACAGGAGAAATAGGAGGAGGATGGGTAGGAAGGATTACTCATCCTTGCCACCTCCCATGAAGACTCGGTCAGCAAAAAAGAAATTGGATGAGAAGTTGAATAGTGAGGTCGGGTGCCATTTGGAACCTCCTGGCCATTCTGCACCTCCCTTGGAGTTGATTTTATGTTTGGATGATGAGGTGACAGAGCAGGTGTTATTTCTCAATGCGTCGGAAGAGGAAGCGGCCAAGATTATGGGCCGGGACATTGAAGTGAAGCTTAATGAAGAACAATATATTTGGGTCGACAAACATGACATGATCCTGGGTTGGGGCTTCAATAAGGGGATAATCAGACTGGTGGAGTACGTACATGTCTGGGACAAACTGACCTCTTCGCCTGAAGTCCTGATAAGGGGAGACCCGCACATCCAGGTATCCGCTATATCCTGGAGGTTGTTTAGAGATACGGTAACAGGTAGAGTTAAACTGTTTTTAAATAATGATGATTTACCATTATTTGAATAATTCTAGGGTGCTCTCTTCTTCTTGAGATGTTTGGATTTGAGGAAGAGCTTCTTCAATTTGTGTTTCCCGAGGTGTTTTTGGGTGTTTCATTTTTAGCAAGTTTTATGGTCTTGCCTTAGATGAGGTTTAGAGCACAAGGCCATCACTTCTTCATGTCACTTGGAGCGGAAGACTGAGAGGGTATGGCTTGGCCATTGGTACCATGCCCGTTCATCCTTGCACGGGACTTTTTGCCGAGTCCCATGCTTTGGTGGAGGTCTTTTAATGCTGAGCTGCTGGGTAGAGGCAAGACCAGTATTTGTTTGGAGTTTTTTTTGCTGTTTTTGACCTTCTGACGAACTTGGGGTTTCTCAATTCCCTTTAAAAGTGATTTGATAATAAAATAAAAAATAAATTTCAGTCAGTGAGTCCCCTTATCTAGTAGTATCCATTGTACAGTTGGCAAATGGTTTGGCCAAAAAAGTTTCAAAGATGTTCACCACTTTATAAATTGGGTGTTTTTGTGATTTATCCTGTACCTATTTAAAGGGTTTACCATTCCTTCTCCTCTCATCCATGAATATTAGACCTCTATGGGTTACCTCATCCTCTACCTCTTACATGGAAAGAATTATTTAATCCATACTATGATCTGAGCATCATCAATCATAGTAGAGTCCCCTTGGTGTGTCTCTGACTCCTCCATAACCCTTCATTATTTTATCTTCTCATTTACTACACTATATAAGTGTGAGATAATTCACTCAATTTTTAGTGTTCATTGATTTCTGCATTTTGTATAAAACCAGTTGAATTCATGTTGCGATATTGGACAAGTGGAGCATCATAAGAACAAGGTATGTTCTCTATATCTTTTCCTTTAATTAGAAATAATTTAATTAAATAACACCACTATGCATCACTCTATAAAAACTATGTGTTTTTGTAAATTGTGAAATGTTATAATATTAATGTTCCAAACCCCACATTGATTACTTCAGGAAATACAATGTGGTTATAGGTGATGCCATGAACTATAACCACCATTAGTTATTATTCAATTAAATTTATCCATTCATTGTTTGACTTCCTTTGAAGGATTCACCCTTTAGGGTTTGAAATCCAAAGATCATGGTTGAAATTTCTGCCTCATATTAACCTACCTCACAGTGGGTTGATTTATCCCCTACAAAGGAACTAAATTAATTAAATTAAATGAAATTTTGTTATAAATATCCTGATTTCTAATAAAACCAACTTTTGAGGTTCCCCGTATTCTAAAAGATAAAGGAAGTGATAAAAGTTCTATACCTTTATTTTCATTCTGGCATGAGTCTTTCCCATGTAATTTATTTTACTTATCAAAAGGAATGGAATGCTTATAGAAATGGACTTCTCATTATTTAGAAATAGATTATTAATGAAATTTTTATTATTTGGACATTAATTATATTAGAATTTAATTATATTTATGTCTTAGATGAACACATGGACTCTTAATAAATGATAAATTAATTATATTGGAAAGGATCCAATGCGCCAGGAGTAATTATAGTTTCCTATTTATGGAACTTCAGCATAAGGGATTATAGGGAAAACGCATTACCTTATACTTCTTATTAACTAAAGGGACCTAAATTAGGTCTATTGGGAATAACATTCCACACCCTTTTGTTCAAGGATATTAGAATAGATTCTATGTCCCATGTGGTGTTGACCATGAAGTGCTATGCCCCCTTGATTAGGAGGTTTGGTATGAACCTCCTCATTGTTATTCATGATATTGATCATGGAATCCTACATTCTATATGGTACTCATCCTGATGGCATATATTGATTCCGATCCTCAAGTATGATGACCCTTATTTATTATCAGGAGTATCCTATTATTATTATGTGTAGTATCACATATGGATGCATGAGATATGCCTCACGTCCTAGATAATAATAAATATCAATATATTTAGAAATAGAAATTATTATTTAAATATCGAATATATACACACACATCAATATATATATATACATAATCCGAGATATTTTTTCTTTGGCTGAAGTAGTTATGGTCATCCGTGTTTCCATGAGGATCATATGCCTAACTTGTTTAATTTTATTTACTTTTCTCTAGCATCATTTATCATACCTAAAAAATGTCATATTTTATACTCACAAAATGGATTTAGCTTTATACATCATTGGTGGTGGACTACTGATTATATATCACACCTTGATTGGGCCGCTATTGCATTGAGGTACCCAAGCAGTCCTCATATTCTTAGGTTAATGGATTATTATTTTTTCTATTCATTATACAATGGATATTATGATCATATGATGACATTTTACTAAATATTATGGTGGTAATTTCTCTTAGGTATTTTGATTATTATTATTTGATCATGTTATTTATCATATCCACCTACTGTATTTTTCCTTCCTTGGTTTTTATAGATTGACATGGACATGAACACACAGTTGAATTTGGAATTGATAATGTTAATTCAGTGTGTTAATATTATTCCACTTCTCTACCTTTTAGTTATTCATCTTTTAATGTTTTTTTGATTTTTTTATTAACCCTAATACCATTGTTCTATGATAAATATGTGGGTATTATCTCCCCATATTACTATAATTTAACCCTAGTTTCCATTCAGTGACATCTTGTTTATAGGGAGGAATGTTTGAGGCCATGTGAGTGACTAAATTTGGTCACCATTAAAGTGGTTGGCAGTTCAGGATGTTATAAAGTGGAATCAGAGGTTTCTATTTTTTCCTTATTTTTACAAATCTTGGAACTGGTAGAAATGAGATTAACAATTTGTTTTATGTTTTTAAATATAAGTGTCCATGAGTGGTCAACCATTACCACAAAACGGGGCAAGGCCAGCGCCACCCTTTACCAGTGCTAACAAAAAAGCAATGATAAAGGGGGGGGGGTACCTTTATCATCACTGATAAACGTACCCCTTTATCAGTGCTTTTTTTAGTGGTGATAAAGGTACCCCCTTTAATAGTGCTTTTTTTAGCGCTGTTAAAGGGTACCCCTTTATCAGTGATTTTTTTAGTAGCGCTGATAAAGAAGGGTCTTTATGAGTTCTTTTTTTAAAAGCACTGATAAAGGGATTACTTCCAAAAAAACTTCATTAAAAATATATATTAATATTTAAATATATAGATATATTTATATTGATATAAATATAATATATATTTTTAAAATATAATTTTAAATATATTTTAGATAAGTATAAATATACAGTTACACTTAATATATAAGATATTTAGTGAAAATGGATTATAATAAAATTAAAAAAATATTTTTAATTAATAATTTTCTAATTATTATTAATTAATAGTCATTTAATAACAATTTTAAGACTAAAAAAATAAAAATCAATTAAAAAAATATCCAAAATATGTTGAAAAAGCAACTCGAACTTCAAACGTCCATAACTTTTGATCCAGGTGTCTGTTTGAGCTCTACTACATATCAAATCGAAGACTACAACGAGCTCTACCCCCTAATTATTATTAGAACCCTGGAAAAGGTTTTTTGAGAGGCCAAAAAAGGCCCAGAAGGCCTCCAAAACTGAGTTTTTAGTCGGGATACCCCGATTTTTTAACATTTTGTGGATTTTCAGCCTCATTTAAGGGGGTATTATTGGATTTTTGTGGTGGGGACGGAATTTATTCCAAGGTATTACATTCATATTGATATTATGACTTTGAAATTTTATCGTTTTTTATAATTCACATCTATTTATAATCAAATATATAACAATATATACGTATTTTTTATATATTCACACATAAAAATTTAATTATAAATATAAATAATAAAATATATTAGCTTTATCTAAATAATAACTAATATCCATTTTATTTAAAATACTAATATATAAATATTTATATACCTATATATTAATCTAACTATATATATATATATTAACATAACTACATATATATATTGATGTAACTATAAATATATATATTAAAATCACTATAAATATATATATTAATATAACTATATATATATATTAATATAACTATATATTACTATATGAATAAATATAACTAAATATATATATATATATAAATAAATAGATATGTCATTAACTGGAGAACAAATCAATTTGGCAGAGTGGTAAAGGCTTTAGGCGCGCAAGGGGGAGGTCTCGAGATCAAATCTTGGTGGAGGAAGGGGCGCGTGCATGGGGGTGGATTTGGGGGGCTAGAGTTGATAAAGGGGGTGGGTGTAGCACTGATATAGGTTGGAGGGGGGTGTGTACGGGTGCTGGAGGGGCTGGAAAGCGCTGTTAAAAGAGGGGCTCAAGTGCTATAAAAGGCCCCCCCAATTAGAAGGATTTTTAATTTTTTTTACTTTTATCAGCGCTTTTAAAAAAGTGCTGATAAAAGGTGTCTTTTATCAGTGCTAAAATTAAGGCGCTGATAAAGGAATATTTTTTCAGATCTTCTTTTTAGTGCTGATAAAATACCCCTTTTATCAGTGCTTTTTTTAGCGCTGATAAAAGGGGTCTTTATCAGCGCTTTTTGGAGCACTAATAAAGGGGACCCCCCCTTTATCTATGCCAGATGTAATAGCGCTTTTCTAGCACTGTTGAAGGCCATTTTCAGCACTGATAAAAGGGGTATTTGTAGTAGTGAACCCACACATAAGGAAATGTCTGAGTGTCCAGGTGTGGGATTGTTGTTCATTCTGTTCATTATTAAAGTTGACTATGATTTCACCACTAGTTATTAATGTATTTTATACCTCTTAAGGATTTATGGGATTTATTTTATTTCACCATTCTCTCAGTATAGAAAGTGGTATTTTTACATGAATCATTATATGCACATAGAGATTCGAATGCCATGCATGTTCGATGCCCTATAGTTTTCATCACTTGACTTAAAAATTACATGTTGGATGTTCCTTGTGTGTTTTATCATAATGATTATTTTCCACACCATGTTTTTGTAATTATATAGCATGATTTTCTTTATAACATGCCTGATTGAATTTTTTAGCATTCCTATCCTATTACCATGTTTAGGTGATTAATTATTATACCTTTCATTGAGTGATATTACATGCTTCCATAATAGCCTATTTATAGGAATGTATACATTATTAACTTTTTTATGTATAATTCCTAATTGATTACCATGTTTTGGGGGATTTTTAATGACTATATATATTTATGTGATAGTACAATTAGTAATTATTATAGTATAAAATTGGTTAATAAAGTTCCAACATCATCGTAAATGGTATTTTCCTATAAATATTGATGGTGAAACCTTATATAACCTATCATGACATGTTTGATCCATATCCCATTGGTTGTATGGGGTGAATCATATTTATTGTTACTAAATTGGAGCCAATTTTCAAAATTTTAAGTGTTTGGGTACATTATATGTTGGGAAATGGTAACCACATAGTCGAACCATTTTTTTGAGCATTATATATCTTGAGACCATAGTATAAGTATAAAAGTTATGACATTTTTTCATAAAAATGAAATGGTTTATTATGAACCTTGTCCTTCTGATGACCCATATAGGTCATCCTTACCTTATTATGTTTATTTGATAGAGACCATTAATGGTTTTTGAATCATTAAAATTTTGATCAATTTATATGGATAATAGACACATGTTTGATATGTTGGGACCCTTTTAGGTCACCTTTTTTTGGGTATTCCTTAGTATTTAACACCATGATGTCATATATATGCTTTGTAGGAATGTTCAGTTAATGTGTCTGCAACTACTTATATGGTGTTTCACATGGAGGTATGGTGGCATCTTACTTGACCAATCCCTATTTTTTATTTATAAATATCATTCTATAATCTTTTTATATTTCTTATTATAGGTTCTAGTTAATTAAAATTTATATTGAAACCTAAAGGGTGATTCCACTGTAGATTGGGTTTGACATTTTAATTAATGAGGCCAATTTTGAAAATATATATAGAAAACATAATTGGATAAATGTAATTTTTGTGATAAATTGGATAATTATTATACGATGTGAGTTAAATAAATTATTCTCAAAATTATGTTTGATAAAACACTCAAGTGTACAATGTTTCCTCAACTAAATATTTTTTGTTTTGTATAGTTTTTCTTATAACATGTACATGACGATTAAATCGACCATTAAAATGTTAAATATCAAATGTAAAAAAATGAGTCAGCTCAAATCAATCAATAAAGTGTTTTCCTTAGACTGTCAATCATGGTAGGGAAGTTTTAATGTTTTCTTGAGTTTTTTTCCTGAAACAAGTACATGGGTGCTATCGGTAGGCCACTACTTCTTCTATTGATTAGAAAAAATGGTATGACATTAATCATAGTGAGATTTAATGTTCGTTCTCCCCTTGTAGGGTCGATACATTATGTTTTAGTAAGTGGATAACCCATGGTAGGTAGTTCCCTTAGAACATTAAAGCATTTATACTTTCTCTGTGTTTCATATAATATGTTGTAAAATTTGGGTGTTTCTTGTCTCGGATAGGAATCTTGGTTTCTAAATTGGCACATTATCCTGATGGGTATAAATTCAATAAGTTAACACTATCTATGGAAATCAGAATCTTGTAATATTTTTTTTGTCATGTTAGATATGTATAGTCTATTCCCAGATGCTTAGTAGGTCATGTGTACCTTCTTTTTCTTCCTCATTAGTGTTGGATAACTCGGGACATCATCATCCTAGTTTGAAGTAGTATTTTATTTTGTGACTCTATGCTAGTTCTTTTTATGGGAAATTGGGTATTGGGATTCATAGTGATGATATGCTTATGGATAGTATCTAGGATGTTATTTTTTCTCATGAAATATTGAGATAATATGTGTTGATACATGTGTTACCCATCAGTTTTATAAAGTTGTATAGTGAAGAGTATGAGTTCAGTAGTTACCATGAAGGCCCTAAGTTATTATACTATGTTCATAACTCATCCTCAATGTAGAGTCACTTATGCAATAGTGTAAATCAGAATCATCCCAATTCTTAGAATGATGTCGTAAAAGGATCATGTGTTTTGGCATGCAGCTTGGTTGGTTTTGGCCTTTATGCTTGATTCTATGGTTTGTGTGAACATAACTCAGGAGGAGTGTCATGAGAACATATTATGTAAAAAATCTATTTAAGTATGCTTTTAAGAGGATAGTTTCAAGATCTTTTCAAATGGTAATTGGGTAAAAGTCTATTTTCTACATCCATGTACTATGGTTAGAGGTTAATTGGGTGTATATCATGGGATTGGTTCCCATTTTCAGTAAATCTAACGAATAAAGAAAATACCAAGCTATAGAGTGTCATTTCAGAATGGTATAGTATATCCTTCCATTTATAAGTAATATTTCTAAGCATGACCATTTAAAAAATGAGCAATGATTATTTTTAATGCCTTTGTGGATGGTAATATTAGAAGGTGTTTATTCTTGACATTCAACATGAAAATGAAATGATTGATTTTTTATGAAAGCATTGAAAACATAAACAATTAGCTTGAACTTAATTTGTTGTGTTTGAGTTATCGAAGTATGAATCCAGATTTAAAGGCATTGTTTTTAGAAATGACGATGCATTGAAAGGTGTATCCGAGCTATTTTAGGATAAGTCGACTTGTAGATGTTTGAATGCTATTATTTTTTTATTTGGGTATGGTTGGTTCAAACCATACCAAGCACATCATCGTGGATATGGAAGAGTTCTCTCTGGACTACCCAGTAACTCTTTGTAGACTCTTAGTGTACTCTCAGCCCAATAATGATCATGTCTGCTATCTTGATATTGTCTAATATACATTGATAGAGCATTTGTTATATGACATCCTAAATTAAAATGTATTTTTTTTGTATTAATGGACTCCATTATAGTATCTCTCTAGAAGCATGGTTGTCCTGAGAGGAATGATAAATCCACAGTGATACATGGGTTACCTTGTAGGAATGTCTTGGATGGACTCACAGACACTAGAGAGATCTTTGACCTGACATCCATTGGTATTAGTTAGTGTTCTAGTATATGGTCATATAATCTATATACTAATGTCTCAGTTATTGACACCAGAGTAATAAACATACTTGGATGATCTCCTTAAACTACAATAGATGATTCTTTGGTTAACCCAAAATTTAGTCAAGAATGGTTATTGTAGTCAAAATGGTTGCAATAAAAATGTGTCAGACCATTTATTCACCTATCGTAATCTTATATCATTCCAACACAAGTGGTTGTTTAGACAGATACATCACTAGAAGATGTTTATGGACTTCGGTGAGAATGATCATAAAAAATATCTAGGTACCTCAGTTTAATGTTATCAGGATGTAGTTATTGAAATACATTGTCTGTATATGTTGAAAATTTTGAGAATAGACATCCTAGAGTGGAATGAATTTCTTCTTATTGATGGAACATATGTGGTCGGTGAGGAACAAATTGTGGGACATTATCAAGAAGAGGTGAGTGTATTGTGAGTCGGTTAAAGATTTTTATGATAAACCATCATGACCAAGATAATTATGGTCGAATGAGAGTGGAAATTTGATAATGATAAATATTATCCCAAGATATTAATTTGAATTATAAGGGAATGTTAAATAGGAAATTATGAAAATGTAGATACTGTGGATTGATTTTGGCCATTAAATTCTAGAACCTATGGTGTGAAGCAGCATAGGCTAGGTTATTAATGTGACAATGGAATGATCATGTCTGTAGAATATAAGTGTTATATAAGTGATTTATGGATGATTTAATTTAAACTACATTATATATTGGAGTTTCTATGGATTTCATACCACAGGGTTAAGGTAATGTGTGGAGGTGAGTTGGGTGTTTGGATAAACAATTCTACATTTTGAATGAAGCTTCATGACTCGAGTTGGTAGGGTGTTGTTGTCATTGTTTCCCCAAGGATTATCAAGGACGAGATATTCTATAGTGGGGAGGTTGTAAAATACCATGTTTTTTGGTTTGGTGGAAATTTCTGTGAGCATTTCAATTTTACCATTAGGTAGATGGATCGAGTTTTCAAATGAGATTCAAAACATAATTTGGAGGGTTCAGAACTTTAAATGTTTTTCTGTAGACTTTGTTAATGTCTAGAAAAGTTCCTTTGGGTTTATCATGATTTTCAAGATTTTAGGGCTCTGAATAGTCATGATCAAGAAGTACTGGTAAGGCCACATGGTTTTTATGAAACCATGTTGACTACCAGGTGAAATCATGCGGTTGATGAATTAGAGTTGTGGATCTCACACAATTTGGTCTAAGCACGTGAGAGGAGTCAAATGACCATGAAAATAACATCATATCTTTGAAAGAATAGAAACACATAGTTTGTTCATAGTTTCTCATAACATCCACATAGACTATGTGAGTACCCTTCTCAGGTATTATACCATACTGTAACATATTGTGTTTTTTTAAAGCAAACACTTTGTATGATAGCATACACAATACACCACATTGATCTTGAATGAAAAACTAAATATTATAATTTAAATGTTATCATTAAAAAATCCATTAGAATGGAAGGAATGAATAGTATTAACTGAACTCTGAAAATATAGTTTACACATTTATATATAATTTATTGAAAAATTAATTAAAAATGAATGTAAAACCCATTTTAAAATAAAAGGAAATGTTTATTTGAAAAAATATTTAAATGTGCACAAATATGTTTTATTCCTATAAGTTATTAAATCATACTTGTTGTATTATATTAATAAAATATATATGAAATTCATTTAATTTAATTTATTATATTAATATTTTTTATTTTCCAGACATGATATAAGAAAAAAATACAATTTTACATATAAAAGAATTATTTTTCGAAATAGCAGTTCTACCGCCTTGGGATGGAACACCTTTTCTGAATAAATTTTTTGACCCATTTATGAATTATATTTTTTTAAGATAAACATCATAATTTAATTTGTAATATCAAAGTATAATTTTGATTAATTTTTGGTAATTTTCTGATAAGTTTCATGTTTTTATGAATAGTGAAAAAATTCTACATTTTAATTGAAAAATATTTTTTATCAACTTAATTATAGTGTTAAATTATATATTTTAATGGTTTAAAAGTATAAATATATATATTTTTCATTTTATTCAATTTAGGTTATTGGAATCAATTTAACATTTAACAATGATAAAAACATTGTGAACTTTTTAACGTTTTTTATTTTATAAACATGTTTTCTCAATACATCAACGAGTTTAAATTTAAATTAATTTTATCCAATTATGTTTTTTAATTTTGAAAAATGGATTCCATAATTTTAATCATAATTTTCAAATATTTTTAATAGGTTCCTATTATTTTTGGATATAATGAATAGTAACTTTCGTAATATTTTTATTACAATGGTTAAGGATAAATCAAGTAATTAAAGGTAAAAATAATATTATAAGTATTAGTAAATTATCCTAAAATTTGCCAAATTTTATTTCATGAGTAATAGTCGACAAAATCACCCTTGGATTGATTTTGGGAGTTCTTGGAGCCACTTGGATGGCTTTAATCTATTTATAGTATTATATTCAAAGAAAAGTCAATTTTGTCACACTTTTTGGAAAAGTGAATTATTTTTAATATGGGTTTCTATACATGATATGTTCTACTATTAATATTATTTACAAAGATAATATTTTTATATAAATCATGTTAATTTATTTATAATTTTTAGTGATAAAATAATTACCTTAAATGAAGACACAATGAAGATGCTGTAATTATTTAATTAATTAAAGAATCAAATAAATGTCATTAAAATATTAAAATAAATATTCTTTTTTATAATTAATCTCATCCACATTTTTTGTGAATGAATTTGACATATTATTAATGTGTTAAAATATTTTTTTCAAAGATATCATGTAGTTATGATATTTTTAAAAATTCATGTGTTGAATAGTGTCAAAACTGACATTATTGATATTTTAAAATAAATAATACTTTATTAGATGATATAAAAATTCTAAAAAACTTAATTTTGACATAATAATTGGTATAATACTAAATTTTTCAAAAATGACTCAATTATTGGTCATTTAAATTTTATAGAAATTATAATAACCCTCATACTATAGATTACATGATATCACGATAAGATGTAAAAAGGTTAACTAATTGTTAAAGAAAAAAGATAAGGATTAAAAAATAGTTAGAACATATCTAATTTTTATTGGATAAATTGATTTTGACCTTAAATCATATTATATTTTAAATTAATTTTATTGGATCCATTTTTATTATAAATTGAATTTATATTAATTTAATAGTTTGAATATTTCGAAGAGGGTCACTCCCCTATCCTATAAAAGGGCACACATTATTATATATTATCCAAACCTCAAACCATAATTGGATAAGAAAATATCTACATATATCCTATCATTGAGTCCCTACCCACATTATGTAGAAATTATATTAGGTTTAACACCCTCCTTAGAGGTGTTAGGTGGATACTAAAAGGAAATCACCTGAAGAAGATATATCATTTTTAATTAAGTGATTCTATTTTATTTCTTATTCCAATTCCATAAAAACATTTTCAACCAATATGAAATAATAAAACTAGTATCATCTATATAATTTGATGTTATTATGTTAATATCATCACCTAAATCCATCCCCACTTCCATAAAATGAGAAATGAATTAATCATTTGTGTGTATGTGTGAACTATCACCTCCACAAACTGATATAAATCATTTTCCATTACCATCTCTAAAGACTAGTTATAAGGATTTAATTAATGTATATATATTATATGAATGAATTATTTATCATTATAATATAATAATATATCAATTACATTCTTACCATCCATTCATATAGAAATGATAAAATCGTGCCTGTGTAAGTGTGAACTATCACCTCCATGAAGTGATGTGATTAATTTTAATCACCACATCACATGAATAATATATAGAAGTATATTTAAATTATTAATATAATATTAATGATATTATGAATGTTATTTAATGATAAAATAATACATACCTTTTTTTATATTGATCATTGGAAAATTAAAATGTCAATAATGCATACGTATGGTCAACCATCTCCATGATTATTACATTATTCATTTTTCATAACCACAAATAAATAGTTTTATTTAAATTTATAATTGATGTATACAAGTTATTATTATTTCATGAATATTATATTGTATATTATGTAATAATTACCTCTTTGACCATATTCCATTTACCAATGTCAATTTGGACTCATATATCGAATATCACAAAAAAATCTGGCGTAAACTAAAATAATTAAGTAAATATTATTATATGGGATATTAACAAGAATAATAAACATAAAAATAAGGATCATAAGAAATTTAATTAACATATATTTATTATTCAGGTATATAAATATGGTACGTTATTATTCAAGCTCATGGTAAGGGTCTATTGAACTAAAAAATCCTTTTAAATGTTTTCATGATTTATTCTTCTAAATATTTCTCTTTCATTTTCAATGTTTTAAAATTGAATTTTATGAATGTTTTTATATAAATATTAATGTTTTTAAATGGTAAATTTATAATTTATTTCAAAATTTTCAAATTGGAATGGGACAGTTTGATTTAAAAGTATATTTTTAAATGTTTTAAATAGGTTTTAAAAAGGGATTGGTTATTCAATAATGTGAAATGATTTCTTATAAATGAAATTAAAATTTTATGAGTGAAATGTTTAAAATTGAATTATTTTATGTGTTCTGATTATATAATGGTAGTTAGACATTTGACGGGTGGTAACATGATAAACCATGGATAGGTGGTTATGTTATAACCTCCAATGAATTGGGTATGTAAGTCAGTTGTATGGATTTTCCCTTCTTAAGAGTGACATGTATGGAATTCAACCACAAGGTAATTCAATTTTAGTATAATTATGTCCCATGTTAACTAATTATCATTTATATTTTTTATTTTGAATCTTCATAAAAATTGTTTTATTTTAAAAAATTTATGATAATGCGATTTTTGAAATAATGATTCTTTTTTCAGTGTAAAAAATGTATGATTTGAAGGAAATGTTTTATGGGTTTCCACTAGACTAATGGTTTCCTTTCATGTAAGATCCTTTATTATATTTTATTCATATCCTATGTTTTGAAATGTTTACCACAAGGTTTATGGATTAATAGGGATAGGGTTGTGGTTATGAAGATAATTATAAAGATGAATCATGAAATGAAACTATGTTTTATTTTAATATTTTTTACTTTGGTGAAAGAAGTAGATAATAAATAAAAGAGTCCAATTTAAATTTAATATTTTACATTGTATGATTATTCATAATTCTCTAAAACTCCAAAAGAAAATTTCTTTGGGAAAAAAATTGATATTTCTAGTTAACCAGACTATGTAATATTTAAGGATGAGTTCTTAATGATGGTATCAGAGAAGAGTTTACACACATTTAGAGATTAGTATTTTTTCTTGAGTTAGGGATATCATATTGAGTTAATTATTTAATGTCTGATCATAAGTTCAATATCATAGAAACCCCTATTTAGGATTTTTGTTAAGAAATTTTAAGGTAACTAACGGTATTTTTGGAGACATTAATTTTTTAGGTAATTATGAGATATTAAATTTTAGGATTCATAATGAAAGGCATGTGATATAATTTAATGTTAAACCAAATTTTGTTATTTTTTTATGATTTTATCATCTTTTGGGACAGTTTTAAAAATTATACAGTTTTAAAAAATAGAAAACCTATGGGATGGATAAAAAAATGTCACATCCAACAATACTGCGAGAATATAACCCACATCTGAAGGGTAAAAAGGGTGTATCACCAACCAATAGAGTATGTGAAGTCCCAAGTTAGTATGATGTTTTTTAGTTAAATGATTTTATGGGATAATAATAAAGTGATTTTGTGATTTTTTTTATTATATTGGAAAAATTATTTGGGGTACTAAGTGATGAATGTTTTTCCAAAAGTTGTTAATTATTTTGGAACCCTATATAATCAAGGTAAATAGAATACTGTTGTATTTTTTTTGAAAATTAAAGGGTGAATACTATTTTTGAAGAATATATGATTTTATTTTGGGCTTATCGTGATTTATGATATTTTTGTAAATGGTTTTCATATCTTGAATATTACTAGGGATATTACTTTTTTGGTTTGAGGCTTCAATAGAAAATAATTTTATATGGAGATAATACATAATATTCATTTTGGAAGACTATGTGATCAAATAGTTTTTATTATTTTGGTTTCATTTATAGTTATAATAATATTGAGTAATTTTAGAGATATTTATTAATTGAATGGTTTATATTGAACTTCAGGTATTACTATTGGAATTTGGAGATTAATTTTTTTTAATCATATAAAGGATTTTTTTTTTGTAATTGTCTTATCTTATCATTAAATTTTTTTGTTAATATTTTTCAATAGTATAAATAGATAATTAATATTTTGTGGATTATGTGATTCTCTATACATTGATTATGGTGATTCAGTAATGAAAAAGTTTCTATTAAGTATTCATCATTTAGATTAAAGGATGAGTTTATGGTGGAATTTGATTAATTTATGAAAGTCCACATGTCATGTAAGTATATTTCCATATGTTACTAGTTTAATTACTAAAATAATTCCTCAACTATATGATATTTATTTTGAAACAAAAAGTTATCCATTTACTTTTCTTGCTAAGAAATCAATGTACTTTTAACCCATCATAGATTTATGGTTTTTTGATTGTTAACATTATCATGGTCATGTTCTATATCACTCTACAGCAGTATATGATAGTTATTTTTCTCTTCTATTAACAAGTATTCAAACTTAGAACCTTGTCTGTGTTATCTCGGGTGACCTTCATACTTCCTATTCTATATTTTTAAGTGGAAGTTTCATTTACACTTTTTCCTAAGTGGGATTTGAATAAATATATTTTGAAAAATTAGACAACTGATTTTCTATCCTGAGTTTATATTTTGATGAATTCGTTTATTAATAGGGGAGAATGTAACATCCCAATTTTTTAAAATGATACAATATGTACGATAGATTACATGATACACCATATTGAGCTTAAACAAACAACTAAATATTATTATTTACATGTTACCATTAAACCAGCTATTAAAATTGAAGGAATGAATAATATTAAGTAAATTTTCAAAATATTGTTAATACATGTATATATAATTCATTGAAAAATTAAATATAAATGAATATAAAACCCTTTTTTAAAAAAAATAAATATTTATTTGAAAAACTATTAAATTATCCACAATTTTTTTAATAACCATAAGTTAATATATCACACATGTTGGATTATAATAATGACTTATATAAAAAAAATATTTAATTTATTTTTTTAAATTCTTTTTCTGTATTTTCTAGACCTAATATAAGAACAAATTGAATTCTACGAGTAAAAGAAGTATTTTTTAGAAATGCAGTTTTTCCAACTTTTGATGACACACATATTTTAAATCTAGTTTTCGATAATTTTATAAATTATATTTTACAAGATAAATCTCTTATTTGAAATAAAAATATCTAAATTTACATTAATTAATTTCTTGTTTTTTTTCAGATAAGTATCATTTTTTGATAAATTTTGAAAAAAATAATTCATTTTAATTGAAAACCGATTCTTCATAAATTTAATTAAAGTGTTAAATTATATATTTGAATGGTGTTCAAGTTTAATTAGGTTAATTTTTTTAATTTATTATATTTTATTTAATTAGAATAAATCTCACATTGAAAACATATATAAAAACATTGAGAACTTTTGAATGTTTTTACATTAAAAAAATGGTTTCTCGATCTGTCAATGAAGTAAAATTTCAATTAAAATTTTCCAGTTAATTTTTTCTATTTTTGAAAAATGTATTACATATTTTCATTCTTAAAATTATGTAAATATTTTCCTTTTCTTTTTGTATGTTATAAATAGTATATCTATAAAAAAAATTAATACCAAGATTAAGGGTAAATCATGTAGTTAAATCTAAAAATTATATTAGAAATATTATAAAATTACCCTAACACTTGATGTAATTTTATTTAATGAGTTATTGGAGGCCCAATTTGTCCTTGGGATGATTTTTGAGGCTCTTTTAACAAAATAGAGGACTTTTTTTCATTTATAGTATTATATTCAAATAAAATTCAATTTTTTGAGACTTTTGTTTTTAATAATTTAAATTTCAGAATATGGGGTTATATAAGTGATATGTTCGACTAAAAATTATTTTTAAAAGATACAATTTTTCTCTACATCATGGAAATTTATATATAATTTTTAGTGATGAAATAATTATCTTAAATGGTGACACAATGATGATGATGTAATTGTTTAATTATGGTAATAATCAAATAAATGATATTTGACAAATTAAAATATATTTAATTTGATATAAATAATGTCATCCTAGAATTTAGTGGATTAATTTGATATATTTTTTATGTTTTAAAATAGTTGGATCGATGATATCATGTTGTTATGATATTTTTAAAAAGTCAAGTGTTGAATTACGTCAAAATTGACCCTATTTATATTTTAAAATAAATAATATTTTATTAAATAATATTAAATTTATAAAAATATAGTTTTTACCAACTTATTTTAATTATTATAAATTTTTTATTAATTTCTAATTTATTTGTCATTTGAAATATTATAGTATTTATATTGAACCATAAATTGTGAGTTACATGATATCATGGTATGAAATAAAAAGGACAAATATTGGTTAAATCTAGAAGATAATGATTGAAAAATAATAAAAACTTATATAACTTTAAATGGATGTACTTATTTAAACCCATAATTATTATATATAATAAATTCATATTTTTAGATTCATTTTGAGTGTAAAATTTATTTATATAAATTTAATATTTTGAAGATTTTCAAGAGTGCCCCTCCCCTCTCCTATAAAATGGCACCAATTCTTCTATATTGTTGATGTATAAAAACCTAATTTTTTGGCCAATATGTGCCTAAATACCCTACTATAATCCCTATACAAATTCAAGATACATTATTTTTGGATTAACACACTATTTAAAGGTGATAAGGTTATAATGAAAGGAAATCGCCTAAAGAAGCGATAACATTTTTAATTAAGTGATTCTATTTTATTTCTTCTTCCACTTTCTTAAAATATTCTTCCACAATGGTGAAATAATAAATAATATATAATAAATAAAATTTGATATTATTAGGTTAAAATAATCACTTAAATAGATCTCCACTTTCATAAATTGGGAAAATGAATTAATCATTTGTGCGTACATGTGAGTTATCACCTTTATGAACCGATATAATTCATTTTCCATTACCATCTATCAAGACTGGTTATAATGATTCAATTAATGTTTACATATGATATTATATAAATATTTATCAATATATGGGAATACTATACAATTTATCTCCTTAACTTCCATGCACATAAAATGTTAACGTTGTTTGTGTATGCGTGTTAACTATCACCTCTATGAAGAGATGTGATTCATTTTTTATCACCACATCACAAGAATAATATATATAAATATATAAAAATTATTAATATGATATTAATGATATTATAATAATTATAGAATGATAAAATATTACACACCTCCTTTCCATAATGATCATTTAAAAATGGAATGGTTACTCATGCGTACATACGACCGACAGTCTCAATGATTATAACATTGTTTATTTTTCATAACCATACATAAATGGTTTTAATTAAAAGTATAATTGATGTAAATAAGTTATTATTATTTCATGAATATTATTCTATAAATGATACACTAATTACCACTTTGACTATATCCGACTTACTAAAGTAATTTTGGACCCATGTACCAAATATCATAAAAACATCTGACATGAACTAAAATATTTAAGTAATTATTATAACATTGTAATAAGTGATATAAATGGAATAATAAACATGAAGATAAGTTTCTCAAGAAATTTAATATTAACCTGAATTTATTATTCAGGAATGTAAAGAATGTATGTGATGAGTCAGACTGACGCTAAGGGTCTATTGAACTAAAACATTGTTTTAAATGTTTTATAAATTTATTCTTCTAAATATTTATCTTTCAGGTCCATGTTTTAAAAATGCATTTTATTAACGTTTTTATATGTACATGAATGATTCAAAATGTAAATTTTATAATTTATTTCAAAATTTTTAAATTTGTATGACACAGATTGATTTAAAAATATCCTTTTAAATGTTTTTAATGTTTGTTGATAATGGATTGATTATTCATTAACTTGAAATGCTTTATTATGAGTGAAAATGAAATTTTATGAGTGAAGTGTTGAAAACCGAATGATTTTATGTGTTATGATTATACAATGGTACTTGGATATTTGATGTGTGGTAACATGAAACAACCTAGTATGGGTGGTTACATTATAACCTCAAATGTATTAGTTATAGAAGTTTCCCTTTTGGATATTCCATTCGTAAGAGTGACATGTAGGGAACTCAACAACATGGTTATTTCACTTGACTATGATTATTTCCCAAGTAAACTACTTATCTTTTATATTCTTTCTAATGAGTCTTTATGAAAATCATTTTATTTTCAAAATTTAATACAATAAGATTTTAGAAATAATGATTCCTTTTTTAGGGTTAAAATTGTACGATTTTAAGGTAATTTTTATGGGTTTTCACTAGGCTAATGGTATACTTTCAAGTATGTTACTTATTGAGATTTTTTCTCATCCCATGTTTTGAAAAGTTTTCACATATTTTAAGGAACAATGTTGATAGGTTGGTGGTAATAAATAAATTTGTAAAGATGCTTCATGAAAAGAAATCATGTTTTATTTTAAAAGGGTTTCATTTGCTGGAAAAAGTGGACATTGTGTATAATATTCCACTTATAATTTAAGATTTTACTTTGTAAGAGTTTCCCTAATTCTATAAAACATTATACCTAAATGATATTTTTGAAATTAATGTTAATTATAGTATTGAAATAACTAGACGATGTAATATTTATGGTTGGGTTGTTAATGATTGTATCAAAGAAGGGTTTAGAGAAATTTGGAGTGTAGGATGTTTTCTGAAGAGTTAGGGATATCATCATTATTTTATAATTTTAAGGTTGATTATAAGTTAAATGTCTTAGAAACCCATTTTTAGGATTTATGTTATATAATTTTAAGGTGACTAACATTATTTTTAGAGACATTAATTTTTGAGGTAACTCTGGGTTATTATATTTTGGGATGCACAATTAAAGCCATGAGAAATAATTAGATGATAAACCATGCTAGGGTTAATTTTTAGGATTTAATCATATTTATTGAATGTTATAAGAATTATATAGTATTAGAAAATGGATAATCTACAGGATATGTGAAAACTTATCACATCCAACAAGGCGACTGGAATAAAACCAACAACTGAAGGGCGAAAAAAGTTCCATCCCCTACTACTAGCCCATGTGATGTCCTCGGTTAGTATGACTTTTTATTTTACATTAATTGATCTTCTAGAATATTAATAAGTTGATTTTCTGAATAATATATTTATCACATTGGAAAAAATTATTTTTCGGAATAAGTAATTAATGTTGTTTTAGAAGATATTCAGTATATTGGGAACCATATATGATCAAGGTAAATAGAATACTATTAGATTTTAATTTAAATTTAATTATTGAATTATATTTTGGAATAATCTATTATTTTATTTTGGAATTATGTTGATTTAGGTTATTTATATAAATTATTTCAATATTTTGAAGATTACTATGGAAACTACTTATTGGTATGAGTCTTCAAGAGTAATTGATGTTATTTGGAGATAATTCTTAAAATTTATCATGGAAGACTATGTGATAAAATATTTATGTTTTTTTATTCTTAGTTATAATATTTTTGATGAATTTATGGATATTTATTTCTTCAATGTTATATATTGAACATCAGTTATTAATATTGAATTATAGAGATAAATATAGTTTTTAATCATATAAATGATTTTTTTTTGAATTATCTTATATTATTAGAACCATTTTGGTTTTGGTTAATTTTTCAGTATATTAGAAATATATAATTAATATTTTTTGAATTATGTGATTCTATAAAAGTTTATTCTAGTTATTCTTGTGTGAAAAATTCATCTTTAATATAAATCATTTGGAGAAAATGTTGAGTTTTTGGTGGATTTTGATTAATGGATGAAACTTTACTTTTCAATTAAGTATATTTACTCATGTTGTTTGTAAAATTTTTAAACTAATTACTCAATAATATGAAAATGATATAAAAAAATTGTATATGTTAACTTTTGTTCAAAGGAAATCAATGGCCATTTAACCAATCATAAATTTATGGTTTTTTATTATTATCATTATCATGATCATATTCTCAATCACTCTCCATAATAACATGATAGTTAGTTTTCTATTATATTTCCATGTTTCCCACATGGAACCCTAGTATGTGTTATCTCATGTGACCTTCATACTTACCTTTATTTTAATGCAGAAGTTTCATTGACACTATTTCTAATGTGGGATTTGAATAAAGAATATATGAAAAGTCAAGACTCTAATTTTAAAACCTGAGTTCAAACTCTGTGGGTGCAATTTATTAATGGGGGGGGATTTAACATCTCACGTCCATGAAACTAAACACTATGTAGGATAACATACTTGATACACCACATCAAGCTTAAACGTAAACCTCAAAATTATTATTTATGAGTTACCATTAAACTAGTTGTTAAAATTGTATAAATGAAAAGTACTAATAGAGTTAAGAAAATATTGTTCACACATGTATATATAATTCATTGACATATTAATTATAAATGAATTTAATCTCCCTTTTTAAAATAAAAGGAAATTCTTTTCTAAAAAAATATTAAAATGTACAAAAAATTATTTTATACCAATAAATAATAAATCCCTATTATTGGAATTAATTAATTAAATATATATCAAAAATATTTAATATAATTTTTTACATTCAAATTATGTATTTTCAAGACATGATATATGAAAAAAATATCTAATTTTATGAATAACAGAAGTCTTTTTCAAAAAAGGATGTTTTTCTTCCTTTTTATGGGAACACCTATTTTAAATTTTGTTTTGAATAATTAATAAATTATATTTGACAAGATAAAAATATTCTTAGAATCATTAATATAAAAATTTAGTTTGGTTGAATTTTCGATAATTTTCGGATAAGTTTCATGTTTTGATAAATAGTGATGAAATACTGCATTTTAATTAAAAACTGTTTTTTCATCAATTTAATTATATTTTAAAAAATTAATTAGATGGGTTTATAATATAATTAGATTAATTGTTAACCATTTAATCCAATTTAGGATATTTTAATTAATTTCAAATTGAAAACTGATATAAAAACTATGTGAACTTTTAAACGATTTTAATTTTAAAAACTCACTCTCTCGATTCATCAATGAGAAAAAATTTAAATTAATTTTAACCAATTCTATTTATTGAATTTTGAAAAATGGATCCCATATTTGGAATCATTAGGGTAAAATTATTTATATAAGTTATGTTAGGTCCAATAGGTTAGATACCCTGATAGGGGGTGAATTAGGGCATGATAGATTAAAACATCCTCCCTTAGTGATCTTATTTTTTTGTTAGAAAAAACTCTCTTATATCTCCTTCCAGTTGCATAGTTTGAAAAAATCTTAAAGAAAGAAAAGGAAACATAAATTTTACTTGGTTAACCCTCATTAGACTACACCTAAGGATCATACACCAACGATGTGTCGATGTACCAAATCCACTAAAAGCACACTACTGTTTACAAAGTTCGGGGAATACTTAATGTCCCTCCCTGTTTACAACCAATCAAAATTTGAAAGATCACTGCTCCCTCAATTTAAGAGACCTCACTACTTCTTCAGAAGATCCCCTCATAGTTTAAAGACTTATAGTTCCTTTCATTTATCTCCAATTAATGCATCCTCCACTATATGTAGAGAATACTCAATTACTGTAAGTGTACTGGGAAACATCCAAATTTCATGTAACCCTTTAGTGACATGAGTTCCCCATTAACTAGTGAGTATATTCTACCTTTTTTGTGGGAAAACCAACTTTTATGACAATTTTATACTTGTGCGCCACTGCTTTCACGCCACTACTTGCGCACCACACTACTTGTGCACTACTACTTGTGTGCCACTGACTACACAACTCACTACATATGCGCCACTGTGAACATGCACTCCACTTCCACTTGTGTGATTAGAGCTCGGATTTTCTCTAAGTGTTGAGATTCTTCTAAATGAGGAGGGTAGGTGTCTATTTATAGGCATTTTGGACACCCAGCACGTGAGGTGCACAACTCAACTTGTGCGCCACTTTATGACTTGTGTATCACTCCATAAATTGTGCACCACTTCTTGACTTTCAATCCCATTGATGAATTGTGGAACCCTTGTTAACTTGCATGCTGATTTATTTCCATTGTCATATTTTGGTGTAATGAAGTTGAAATATAAATTTCACGCCCCTTCTTCACTTGCGCGCTAATTCATAACTTGCGCACCCCTTCATGACTTGGGTGCCACTTGTTTGCTTGAGCACCACTTCATGACTTACGCTCTACTTTCTTTTCATTTTCATTTTTTAATGTGATGATCTTGAAATATTTGTTGTTTGGATGTTCAAGACTTCCATGCCACTTTATGAATTGAGCTCCACTTTATGACTTGCACGCCACTTAATGACTTGCACACCAATTCTTCACTTGAGCGCCACTTTCTTTCCTTTTTCATATTTTGATGTTATGATTTTGAAACATTCCGGGGGTGGAATATTCCAATCGCCCACTTTTTCAACAAACATAATCCCCCCAAAAATGCTTCAATGATACCTTGAGGTATTTTTGCCTAAAAAGTTTCCACTTTGGGTTTGTTTACAACACTTTTATAATTTTATACCTCATTAAATCTTATTCCACCAGTAAACACCATTAACCTCTTTCTAGTCAAATAGTGATCAAATATTTTCTTAACAGATACTCTAATCCCACATGAGTAATGCTTGGTGTGAGAAACAAGAGTAGTACTAAAATCTCATCAATGAATCACTTCATTTCTAACACCAATTCTTGAAACCGATCAACTTCTTTCATAAAAAACCTCAGTTTTCATGATATATTATATTAACCAATCACTAATAGCATAGTTAGATTGAAAAATCTCCCCTTATCTCATTGCTCTCCCCTATCTCACTACTATACTTGTCAGCTTCTCCCCATGTCTTTGACTTAGACATTTTCTCCCTTCTTCAGCCACAGTTTCTCCCCTTTAGGAGTCACTCTTTCTCTCCATTTTGAACAAACCCAAAGGTAAATCCTTTGTGGTCTGCAATAGAGTAGAGAATAAAGATGAGAAAACTAGGTAAAAACACACAATACCTCATGGAGAGGGGGTTTCCACATTCACACTCTTTCAAGTGTGGGGAGTTGACTGAACTCCCAAAGTCATTCGATGCCTCTCAAATACTTCCTTGGGTAAGGCCTTCATCAGAATATCAATAACCAGTAGCTATGTAAACACATATTCCATATTTAATATCCCTTGATCCACCTTATCCTTAATAAAATGATATTTTATTTCAATTTTCTTGTTCCTATAATTATGGATGTGATTTTTTCTACAATTTATATCACTTGAGTTATCACACTGATTTCTGATCGGAGACTGCACTATCACGCCCATGTCATCAATCTACTACTTCATCCACAATAACTATGTGCACGCTTTCATGGCTATAATATACTCAGATTCTACGATTCTTAAAGAAATGAAATCTTGTTTCTTGATCAACCAAGAAATAAACAATACACTAAGATAAAAAGAACCTACAAATGTTGATTTCTTTTCATCTACTGAACTAGCCCAATCTGCATTTGTATATCCCAAAAGCATTGGTTGAGATTTGTCACTATATATTAAGACAAAATAAATCATTCCCTTGATATAATAAAGTATTATTTTCATTGAAATCATTTGGATTTCCTTGTGATTACTTTGATATTTCGCTACTTGGCATGTCGAGAATACAACGTCAGGCCTTGTCATGGTAAAGTATAGTAAACTTCCAATAATTTTCCTGTATTCTGTGATATCAATTGCCTTGCCTTAATCATATTTCAACAGTTTCATCTAGGTAGAAACCAGATCCTTCATTCCTTGGAATTATCCACCCCAAATCTCCTCAGAACCTCCTTGTTATATTTGTATTGATATTTAAATGTGCCATAAATTCCTTTTGTTACCTATAAACCAAGGAAAAACATCATCTCACCAATCATAGACATCTTAAACTCATGTTTCATGAATTAAAAAAAACTCTCTACATTGTGATTTATATGATCTTTTAAAGATTATATCATCAACATATACCAACAACATCATCCTTTGATCACTATCATTGTTCACATATAAATTGTAATCAACTCCACCGCACGGGAAACCAAGTTTCTTCACAAATTGATCTATCCTTGAATACAATGATCTTGGTGCTTTCTTCAACCCATAAAAATCCTTCTTCATCCGAGAAACTTTTTTCTCATATTCATGAATGAGAAAACCATCTGGATGCTCAATATAAACTTCTTCTTCTACAATTTCATTCAAAAATGATGACATGACATCCATCTAGAACACTTTAAACTTCCATTACGTTGCAATGGAAAAGAATAATCTGATTTTTTCCAGCCTTTCCATAGGTGAAAATGTTTTATTAACATCAATAACCTCTATCTGGGAGTATCCTTTACACAAGAGACGTTCTTTGTTTTGGATCACAACACCATATCCATTCATTTTGTTGTGAAAGACCCATTTTTTTCTCGATGACATTCTTATCTCCTGGCCTCGAAACAACCTCCCAAGTATGATTCTTCTCAATATAGTCTAGTTCTTTATTAATTGCTTGAATCTAGTTTGTATCTTCAGTTGCATAAACAAAACATTTAGGTTCAACTTGAAATAAAAGAGATGTCTGCTGAAGTGACTTCATTTTTCTTTTTTAGACTAGAACTGTCTGATCACCAATGATATTATTCCTATCAATTTCAGCTCGACTGTTTGACTTATTTGTAGATACAGACTTGAATTTTTCTTGTTCATCATCAATATCTTATTCTAATTCAGCATATGACACTTCTATTCCCCGTATGTTACTTTCCTCTTTATCACTTGTATCAAGAAACTATTCACTGTGCTGTTGAGTATTCTCTTCATTTTCCACAACACTGACATCATTGCTCTCAACTACTTTTCCCAGCCTCTTGTTAAATAATTTTTCTGCTTTTATTTTTCTTGAGTATACAAGGAATATCCCCTCATCTCCACGGGACTCAAATTTTATATGTTTTTCTTTATTGAGAATGAAGCACTTACTTACAAAGATTGAAAATTATTTCACTATTGGCTTCTTTCCATACCACATTTCATAAAGAGTCTTTCCTTCCCTTAGAATCAACAAATACCTATTAGAAATGTAGACTGATGTCAATACTTCTTCCTTCCAAAATTTCTCTGGTAGGTATTTTTCTATAAGCATCATTACGTCCATGTTGTTTGTGATCCAATTTCTCCTTTAAACCTCTCCATTTTATTAGGGAGTTCTTATTAAAGAAAATTGATGTCTTATCCCACATTTCTTGAGAGAGTATTCCACCTGGCTGTTTGTGAATTCTGTACCATTATCAGTATGAAACTTCAGAATTTTCTACCCAAGCATCCTTTTAGACTCCCTCCGGTACTATTTTAGACAAATGAACACATCAGACTTATGGGAAATGAAAAATACCCATGCCATTCTGCAATAATCATCAATGAACAAAACATAATATCTCTTTCCATCAATGGCTCTTTGTGAGATAGGTCCACAAACATCAACATGCACCAATTCGAGCACTCTTGTTAACTTCTTTTCCTTTTCATTGTACGTATTTATGATGATATTATCTTATTGATAAGAATCACATGTATATATATGATCACATGATATCTTAGGAAGATCTCTATCTAAATCAAAATTTACCGGATCTTGTAGGGAAGGTTGGCATAGATGACCAAGTCTTTATGACAAAACAATATTTCCTCCTCTCTAGATAAAAATCACACATCATCATCACCACTTACAAGGTAAAGATTTCCCTTTGTCTCTTTTCCCTAAAAAATAAATGCACCATCTCTTCCTTTGACGATACTCGTATTTTTTTTAATCCTTATAGAATGCCCTAAGTCACATAGTTGGCTGACGCTGAACAAATTGTTACTAAGACCTTTTACTACTAAGACATCAACATGTCTTATTCCCCCCCCCCAAACATGTCCTTTCCCTAGCCAATAATCTTCTGGCCTTCATCGTTTCCATACATGATGACTCCTTATTTTTCATATTTTATGCATGTAAAAATATCCTTATTACTTTTCATGTGATATGCACAACCGTTTTCAAGGATCCATACATCAGAATGGTCTGATTCTTTAAGAAAAATTTATGCAACCAATGCCTTATTATCTCATCTCTTCTTGATCCATGTCTTTGAATTCATACTCAGAATGGTTTTGAAATCATGATATTCCTTAGAATATGATGGACCAGCTTCATCCTGCAGTGTTGCAAATCAATTTTTTATTTTCAACTCAATTTTTATTCTTTGATTTGATGCATGCGACCTCTTGGGATCTATTTTGGAAAATTCCTCTACATGATTGATGAAAAATATCTATCCATTTTCCCAAATCCTCCACACGAAAAATAATTTCCCATAAAAGATGTTCTATAATATAGTGCTATGTTTGGCTGCCACTATTGCTCTTGTGCCCTTCGATGTCTCTTGGATATAGAACATACATTCTGTGAATATCCCATATTTCCACAACAATAACACTTGATGTAGGGTACATTCCTGTGTGTCACTTCTAGACTTATATTTCCCCCTTGGTTTCTCGGAATCTTATTATTTTGCTTTGTACCCAAATAAATCTTCAATTTCAGAGCGAGTGCTTGTTGTCTAACTTCAAATTTCACAGTTTTTTATTTTTGGTCAAGCCCCACATCAACTATAACATCTAAAAAGAATTGTTTCTTATTTTCTTCTTGGATACTTTTCTCTAATTTCAACTTTTCAATCTTATAAAATATTTTCCTTGTTGGTATCATACTATGAGTCATGAGTTTTTCTTGATCCTTTACCTTTCTTCATAGATCGACAACTTCTTATTCAGGTTCTTTGATATGCTTGATTTGACCTCCCACAGTGTTATTCAAGCCATCGATCTCCCTTTTATGTTATTCAACCTTGGGTTTATGTTCATCAACCATTCAGAGCTCTCTTTCCTGGAGGACTTAAGTTTTTCAATTTCTTTTACTAGATCAGACTTCTCTTCTTCCTATTGTTTCATATAGATTTTTTAATCATGTACCAGTTTATTGTATTTTTTCATTTTTTCTATCCAAACATCTATCTCCTCAAGAGATACTTTTGATTTATCTTCCATATCAACTCTTCCTTCAACTTCTTCTTCTTCTTCCTCAGTGTCTATTTCTTCTTTTTTCTGAGAACTACCGACTACTTCCACCATATAATTTTCTCGATAATCTTTGTTTTTGTCTATCTCTTCAACCATCTCCACCCTCAGACTCATCTGAACTATCACAATTGTGTGAAAGAAGTTTTTTTCTTAAATAAATTCATTTTGAACTATTTCTTTCCTTTCACATAAGCTGAATAATTATTATTGGGAATTTCAAACATATCCTTATCATCTTCTTGGAACATCTTGGGGCACCTTGCCACAAGATGTCCAATATTTCCACCTCGAAAAAATTCTAGTGGTAGTTTCCCTTTGAACTTTCATTTTACTCTTAGTAGGATTGAGGAAAGAAGTAAAATCACCTCATCTGTCTCTTCATCTTCCTAAGAATATTAAATGGTGAGATTCTTCATGGCCTTGAAAGACACCTCTTTAGATTTCCCCTTTTCCACAGCATCGGTATCACCATTTCTCATTTCATATGAAACAAGGGTGCTGGGAAAGTTATTCAATGTCATCTCTTTCAGGTCTTTATATGCCAAAACTGAAACTTTTGGATTGAATCGAGGTGGAAGTTTCCTCAATATGCGCTTCACAATTTTTATGTCTTCAATAACTTGTACAAGACCTCACATGTATTCTATAATAATATTTACCCTGTCAAAGAATGTATCAACAGATTCATTCATGTCCATTATCATATCTTCATACTTGTTCCATAGAACTTGCATCTTTGCCTCTCTGACCTTTGTATCTCCTACATATGTATTCAATATCTTTTCCCACATAGCATGTGATGTTTTTCATGACATCACATTTGTATAGATATCATTGGATAGGTATCCTCCTAAGGCATTGATTCCCTTAGCATCAAAATTCAATTATCTTCTTTTAGCCTATGATAATGCACCACTATTAATGTCTGCTGAGATACCATGCATCACTATTGTAAACACATCCATTCCCAAATATCGGAAGTAGTGTTGCATATAATTCTTCCATAACTGAAGTTTGTTCCAATTGAAGATTGGAATTCCTTTATGATTGGTCACCTCTATTAAGATAGAAACACTAGTGTCCACAAGGTTAGATACCTTGAGGGGGGGGGGGTGAATAAGGGTATGACATATTAAAACAATTTCCCCTATTGATCTTGTTTTGTTGTTAGAAAAAACTCTATTCTCTCTCCTTCCTGTTGCATAGTATGAGAAAATCTTAAATGAAGCACATGAGACATCAATTTTACTTGGTTCACCCTCATTGGGATATGTCCAAGGAGAATACACCGACAATGTTCCAATTTACCAAATCCACTAAAAATACACTTTTTTTAAAAGTTTAGAGCAGACTCATTGTCCCTCCTAGTTTACAACCAATCACAATTTAAAGCTCACTTCTTTCTCAACTGGAGAGAGCTCACTGCTTCTTCAGAAGATCCACTCTCAGTTTAATGACTTTTAGGTCCTTTAATAATCACTAATGACGGAATATTCTACTATATGTACATTCTCTATTTAAGTTAAACTTTCATCCACTGATGAATACCCCTTTATTGTAGTTGTACTTCGCAACTTCCTACATCCACACAAACCTAGGGTGACTTGTGTGCCCCTTTAACTAGTGTGCAACCTCTGCCTTTGTTGTGAGAAAACCAACTTGCATGCCAATTTTATACTTGCGCCCCATTTCTTGCGCGCCACTACTTGTGCACCACACAATTTGTGTGCCACTACTTGCACGCCACTGACTACACAACTCACTACTTTCGCGCCACTCAGAACTTGCATTCCACTTCCACTTGCATGATTAGAGCTCAGTTTTTCTCTAAGTTTTCAGATCATTCTAAATGAGGATGGTATATATATATTTATAGGAATTTTGGAGTCCCTACGCATGAGGTGCACAACTCAGATTGCACGCCTCTTTGTGATTTGAGCGCTGCACTGTAACTTGCACGCCACTTCTTTACTTGCACACCCATTGATGACTTTCACTCCCCTTGTTAACTTGAGTGCCACTTTATTTACTTTTTCATATTTTGGTGTGATGAAATTGAAATATGACTTGCACTCCCCTTTTTCACTAGCACTCCAATTCTTAACTTGTTCACCCCTTCATGAATTGCACACCAATTCTTCACTTGTGCACCACTTCACGACTTGCGCGCCACTTTCTTTCCTTTGTCATATTTTGATGTGATGATTTTGAAATATTATTTGTGTGCCACTTCAAGACTTGCACACCACTTTATGAATTTTGTGACACTTTATGACTTTCTCCACTTAATGACTTGAGCTCCAATTATTCACTTGCATGCCACTTTCTTTCCTTTTTCATATTTTGATGTTTTGATTTTGAAACATGCCTCGTGCACAATATTCCAATCACCCACTTTTTCAACAAACACAATCACCTAAAAAATTCTTCAATGATACCTCGAGGGATTTTTTACTAACAAGTTGTTTTTGTATTTTATAAATAGAAACTTTAGAAATATTTCTTATTACCATAATTAAGGGTAAATTAGGCAATTAAAGGTAAAAAATAATTTTAAATATATTATAAAAATACTCTAGAATTTTTCATAATATTATTGGATGAGTTATAGTCGACCAAAATCAACCTTGTGCATATTTTTGGAGATCTTTGAGACACTTGGAGGAATTTAACCCCTTTTTATATTAAATTCATTGAAAAATCAATTTTGTCACACTTTTTTTTAACTGCTGAAATATTTTTAATATGAGGTCATATAGGTGATATGTATGACTATAAATAGTATATAAAATATAAATTTTTTATCTACATCATGGTAATTTATATATGACTTTTAGTGATAAAATAAATACCTTAAATGGAGGCACAATAATGATTCAATAATTTTTAAATTTATAGATGAATCAAATTAGTGATATTAAAAATATAAAAATAAATATATGTTGATATAATTAATTTGAACCACCAATTTAATTGATTAATTTGAAATTTTATAGATGTGTTTATAGAGTTGGTTGAAGATATCATGTTAATATATTTTTAAAAATTCATGTGATGAATAGTATCAAAATTAACATTATTGTTATTTTAAATTAAAAAACAATTTATGAAATGATAAAAAATTTATATAAATATAAATTTCGAAAAAATTATTTTAGTAGTCTCACAATTTAATAAATGACTCATTTTTTATCATTTTTCATTCTATAGTAATTATATTAACTATGAGATTGCAAATTACATGATATCACAGTAAGAATTAAAAAGGTTAAGTAACATTTAAAGGTAAAAGATAAGGATTGAAAAATAGTCAAAACATATATAATTTATATTGGATGAAGTTATTTCGAACCAAAATCATCATATCTTCTAAATTAATCAGTTTTTATTCATTTCTATTAAAAATGTTATTTATATTAATTTAATATTTTGAGGATTTCCAAGAGTGTCTCTCCCTTCTCCTATAAAAATTCACCCATTATTATCTATTATTAACACCTCAAACCATTTTTTATCCAAAAATATATAGATAAATCCATTATTATAATTACTCTCCACATTTTAGATGCCTTATTTTAGGTATAACACCCTCCATAGCGGTTTTACAGTGATAGTCATCAGAAATCGCCTAAAGAAGAGGTATCATTTTTAATTAAGTGTGTTTATTTTATTTCTTCTTCCACATCCTTTAAATATACTTCAAACAAGATAAAATAATAACTAAAGTATCATAAATATACTGATATGTTTGTATGTTAATATCATAACCTCAATCGATCTCCACTTCCATAAAATGGGAAAAGAATTAATCGTTTGCGTGTATATGTGACCTATCCTCTCCATGAACTAATATAATTCACCCTATTTTATGGTGTTTGAATATTTATGTATTTTATCTTCATCTAGGTTGATTCTATCCTCATTATTTTATGAGTTTAGTGTCTTAATCATGAGATATTGTGTCTATAACAATTCCTCTAAAAATCACATTTTTTATAAAATAACATAATTCTACTGTACGCCAGACTACCTGTTAAATTACAATAAATTGTGAAGTGATCTTCAATTAATGTATTCGGCCCCTCCTCAATTACTGTAGATCCTAAAATTTGGTTGGAGGTGATGAACTAATCATGAAACTCAATTTGTTCATTTTTATTTATAATGATCATTTCATTTATTGGCTTCCTTTGAAGGAGCCACCCCTTGGGATATGAATTTTCAATACCATTGTGAAAATGTTAACCTCTTATAAACCCCCTTATGGTTGGATTCTTTGTTACATACGAATTAATATAATTAATTATATTAAATGTATTATTGATGAAAATTTAATTATTTCTAATAAAACCACCTTTTGTGGTGCACTATCTTCTGCAATAAAATGGAAATGATAAATGTTGTATACCATTATTGGATTTATGGAATGGGAGATTACCCTGGAATTTGTGGTATTTCTTGGATGGAATGTCATGATTATGGACTTGACCTTCTAATTATTTATAATTATATGATAAATTGAATTTTTATGGTTATATCCTTCCATATGTTTTATGATTGAAATTAATTGATGGCTTAGATGAACACTTGACATTTTAATAGATGATAAATGATTTTTATTGAAAAGTATCCACTCACCCTTGAGTGATGCTGGTTTAATCTTTAATGAATATTGGGCTAATGGATCATATGGAAAGTGAATTAATCTATGTTTATCAATTAATAAAGTGACATTGAGTATGGTCCTTGGTCATGATGTGTCACAACCCCTTAGTCATGATTGTTGGCATGGAATCCAAATCCCATGGGTTGTTTGACATGAAATTCAATGACCCCATGATTAGGAGGTTGGGTATGGCCCACCACATTATTATTAATTATACTTGGAATGTCATCCAACATTATCTATGAGACTTTAAATAAATTCATGTATGAATTCTGATGCTCAAGCGTGACGACTCACATTTATTATCATGTGTTTCCTATTTTTACTCTGAGTAATATTACGCATGAAATCGTCAGTTATGCCTCAAATCCTTACTAATACTACATATCTATATATATTGTAATAAATGTAACAATTTCTATAGTGTTTATATATATATATATACACACACAGACACACACATACTCATGGATATTCCGGTTTAGGATGAAGCATGTATGGTCATCCAAGTGTCCATCAGGAACCTGAGCCTAACATGATTACTTTTGTTTACCTGTCTATGGCTTTATTTATCATACACGAATACTATCATATTTTATACTTGAAGAATATATTTTAAATTAGAAACCATTGGTGGGGACCTACTATGTGTATCTAATACCCTACTTAGGTCTCCATTTCACTAGGGTACACTATTAGACCTCATATTCACTGGTCCTTTGATTATTTCATGCATTGTGCACTACACATGGAAGATTAAAAGCACAATATTTATCTAGTACTCAAGATGATCTTGGAGACCCCCTTGGGGTTTCTATTAATTTTTATTTTTATGTGATGCATTGTATATAACTATAATATGTTTCATACCATGGTTTTTATAGCATCTAATTAATATGAATGCATGGTTTTATTTGGCATTGACCATATTTATTTGGTTTATTATTATACTTTCAGTACTCTGTATTTTAGTAACACTATTTCCACTATTGTTTGAATTTTTTTAATCACCTATAACACTATACTACTATGATCATGATGGTATAGTCTCCTCGCCACACCATCATTGGATCATCACTAATAGTCATCATCCTATGGCATACAGGGAGGCATGATTGAGGCCATGTGATCGACCGACTCGGGGAACCATTTCATTGGATCCTATGTTAGGATGTTAAAAAAACTATCCTGATACAATTATGATATTTATAGGGGATGATATATCTATTTATTAACTATATCTTCTTTCTAAATCACATAAAATTATTAGATCGTGAAATTTAAATGGATACTTTGTCAATAACTTCAAACGCTCAATCCCACTGATGACAATTAGAATAAAATTTCATCTAACATTAATATTCCTTAACGATGTAATAAATCAATTAATCATTATCTATCATTTCCTTAGTATTAATAATAACAAATATCTTTTATTCGCAAACTATATCCTTGATTTTTGGAGTTCTAAAGTTCCTTTTATAGAGGGATTCATAAGGAGACATCTGAATGATCGATTGAAAGGTACAATTATAGGAAAAATTGATTATAAAAAGGCTTTGATCAAAATATATTTCAAAATAAATTGAATAAAATATAAAAATGGATTTAATGGTGTTAATGGTCCTTTTATACTAACCATTTATAAATTTATTCTATGCTGATTTAATGTTAAACTCCATTTTCTTATTATGATAACAAATTATTCATAACTTCATAGTAATCCTCTATCCCATGTTGATAATATATAACATGATACCACCTGAAACCACATCACTTCCTTAATTTATATTCAATAATATAGATCATGAGTGACATGTTCTCTAATAACAATGAAATTTTCTGACTTCAAATATTGAACAATACAACCAAAACTAAATTATGTCCTTTAAATGTTCTGTATTGTCCAATGATGAAATCTATAGTGTTGTTTTCCCATTTCCATTTTTTATAGTTAGTGTTTGTAAAATCCATTTATAATTATATTTCTCTACATTAACTCTAATAAATAACAATAATCAAAATAAATTTTTTTCCATATCCCTTTTCATATTCTCCAACCATAAATATTGTTTTATATATGTATAAATCAACATTAATTGAGGATGGATTGAGAATGATGAACAATGATCTTTATCCAATAATTGTTTCTTATATTCCAATATTGATGAAACACATTATCATTTCCAAAACCAAATAATTCAATCATTGTCTTGGTTAAACTCCAAAACATTCCTCCCCTAATTCTAATTTTCCACACCCACATTTTATTCCTCATTAATCGTCACATGTATTGATATTTTATTATTCACCTCAGAATGATAAAATCCATAATATTTACTCATTATGTTTATATACATATTTAATAAATCATTATGCATTGGATCTCATTCAATCCACATCATGGAAAAACTATCATGTTCCATCTGACCAAGAGAATTAACCATAATTTTATCATTTCTATAGCTCTTGTGTACTTATTTTTCATAATCAATAACCAGATATAACCATTTCCACTGTTGGATAATCAATTATTTCTTTGTGGATATATAAATGAGGATTTTGTAATCAACATATATATATCACACAATTCACTATATAGATAATTCCTCAATATTTTTAATTATAAAATTTCCATTTCCTACTCTTAATCACGTGCCAGGTAGTTGTTATCATGAACCATTATTTTACAAGAATATTATTCTACAACCATGTAATTTTAAAAAATTACATATCCCAACCCCCTCTTTAATTCAACTCTATAGATCAAAAACCTATATCCATTGTAGGGTAGTGTGAGTACAGGTGCACTGACCAACTTTCATTTCATATCTATGATTTTTTCTCACATTCATCAATCCAAAAGAACATAGATCCCTTCAATGTAAACATGGTTATTATATTATATAGCTTGTAGAAATTATTCAAAAAGAATTAGTAGTATCAAACCACCCTATGAAAAACTATGTATCTTAATCACCTTGGTTGGTGTATGACATTACTCAACGTCTTCTACCATTAATGGTTCCACTAACTTTAACTATCTATATATTAAATAAAAAATATCCAAACTTTCATTAGATAAAATTCAAACATAGTAAAATTGACATATAGATTCTCTATCATTAATGTCTTAAACAAAATCCTCAACTGAACTTCAGACTCATTTTTAACCATTGAATATATAATAATATTTTCTATAAAGTTAACCACAAACATATAAAGGTATTATCTAAAGAATCTACTCATCATATCCATAATTATATAGGGGAATTGGTAATTAAAAATCTCATTACTATAAATTCCTAATGGCCATATTATATACTATAGGATATCATGGGAATATCATCCTTCATGACCTCGATTTGGTGATATCTATAATGAAGGTCAATCATGGAAATGTATTGATCTTTTTATTTCTGATCAAACAAGAAATCGATATGGTGTAGAGGATACTTGTTATTGATATTTATCTTATTTTGTTCATGATAATAAATGTAAATATACATTAAAACATATTTTTTCTTGATAAAAATAATAGGTGCACCCTTAGGTGATAAACATAAGATTATGAATCCCATTTCTATATTTTCCATGATTTTCTTCCCAATTTTTCAAATCAATTTTTTCAATTACATAAGGAGTCTTTATGGTTGGTGTTTCCATAGATATGTGTTTATAGAATATTTAGCTTCACTATTCCGGGGATGAATTGGAATATCTTTAGGAAATAAATTTTCATATTCAAAACAATATACATATAATTTATGTTAAATTTATTTCATGTTGGTTGAGGTAAATACCTCATATAAATAAATTGTACAACTCATACTATGTAATTAGTTTCTTTGGGATGTTCATATTCATCCACATACTAATGGATGATCAAAGGTTTATTGAGAATATCAAATATGAATTCTCCTTTATGGAAATTGATGTTGTATCTGTCTAAAAAAATCCAATCCATTCCTATAAATATATAAAACTCAACTATTGAAATAATAATATAATTTTTAGGAAAACAATTCCATAAATATTTTATCAACTATGGGTTATGTACATTAGATTTGATCATCATATAATTATAATTTTTAACTTGAAAATCAACATATAATCATTTAGGTGGTAATGTGATACCCTTATAAAATTGATTAGATATAATAGAGTTTTCATAACCATAATCAAATATTATATTTATCACTATAGGGAAGTTGGTATTTATTTATTTCACCTCTCCATTATTATGTCTAACATCAGTAGTTATAATCACATTATATTTCCCTTTTTCACTTATCATATGAAATCTCTAATTATTATTATCATTATTAATAAATATATCCATACACAAGTTGGAATAATTTCCATAATCCATTAAAATATAGTATTTATGTGTGGATTGTGAATTAATTTGTGTTTTCTCTCCATACTTTTCATTGGATAACTTATTCACTTAACATTAATGTTATTTTTTTTCATTGGACTTATTTTAAACATTTAAAACATTTACCATACCCATTATGAATTTTTTCCACATGCTTCCAAAAAAAATTTGATACGAAGGAAGAGTAGTTTTCTTTTTCACAAAGGGTACTATGATTAGAATTCTCCAGAAATTTAATTTTACTATTATTATCTTCAAAACCATGAGAATAATGAGAGTCTCCAATATCCATAAATAACAAGATAGAAAATATATCATTATCTTATTAGATATCAACGCCTCTTATATCCAAATCATTTTAGATATAGGGTCTAAAAACTCTAAAGAATCAGTCAACATTATATTCAAGTTCAATGATAAAACCATAACTATACCTCTCATATCTAATTGAATTCTATTTGTTGCTACTCATCGATTAACTATACCTAAAATAACATTCATGAAATTATTTATATATTTTAATTTTACTTGTTTTAGTAAAATACATTTTGAAAAATAACCCACTAAAATCATCCCATTTGATGTAGTCAATTTCCCCTTATTTACTCATATTCCATAAAAATGGCCTCTGAGTGGCGGCATCTCCTTCCTCTCGCTTGCTAGGGTTTTTTTCCCTTCAGTTTTTTTCCCTCTCCTCCTCTAGTGTGGGGCGGCATGGGTCAGCAACGATGTCCTCAGCTTGGCATCAGTGATCTATGGTGAAGGTTGGTGAGGCTCCGCGCGACCACGCCGACTCAGCGAGGGTTGAGGCGAAGCTTCAATTTTCCGAAAGCGTTACCTTAGTGGAGGGTCGGGCACAACTTCGTCTATTCTTGAAAAGGCTCGAGCGACATGGATCTAGATTTTTCTACCCTGTTCGGTGAGTTTCAGATGCTCGTTTCGCGTTGGTTCTCAGATTGGCATCGACGGGCGATGGCTACGGCTGAGCTGGTTTCCTTTCGGGCATGGCTCAGTGCTGGCCCCAGTGAAGAGCGGAGGGGTAGGGGCTCTAAGTTCTGGCTTATGGTGTCCTGCATAATCCTTGTAGGTCTGAGTTCAGTTTATTTCTGGTTTGTGTTGATTGAGTTGTTGTGGTGGTTGAATTGGTGTCTTTCTTGGGTGTTTCTGCTCCTTGGTATGAATGTTATTGCCTACGGCCTGCTGGAGGTGCAAGTTTGGTTGTTTTCTGGTATGGTGATTTCTGCACTAGTGTTCAGCTACACTTCCTGCATTTTCTATGTGAGGTTTTGATGAGTTTTATGTATTGGTATGGAATGTTGGATGGTTGGGATGTGCCAGATGGTTTTGCGATGATGGTGAAGGAGGTATTGTGGTCTAAGGGTAAGGTGGAACTTCTGAGTTGTCTGTGGATTAGGGTGATAATAGCATCAGGATCTGGTCATCTTCATTTTGGTTTCTTTGACGTCCTTTGTGGATGGATTCTTCATGGAGTTCCATTTCATTTCTCTTGAAGGATGGGTGAATTCCGTTGGAGTTTGCCGACGGGAGGATTTGGGCCGGTGTCAATGGTCGTGCCGGGGGACGTTCATGGTATCCCATTCTGAGGTTTGGCTAGCATTTCTGATGTTCTTGTGCCCTAGTTCATGGATTCCTGGAAATTTCCATTGGTTTAAGATGGTTTTCTGTAATGGTGAAAGTGTTTGTATTGGAATCATGTAGTGGGGTATGGGGAACCCATAAACCGGCTTTTGGAAGTGAAAAAAAATGATTAGACCTACTCATATTCCATATAATTTTCACCCACTGATCGGTTTCTCATTCCAAATGATAAAAATCAAAAATAACATTCACATAGAATGAGAACTAAAAGATTAGATAATATATTTTCCACAATATTGATCTATTTCACCACAATATGAGGATTGGAGGAAACACTGATCAAATTCCAACATTACCACACAATAGACTTAATTTTGAATTGTTTCTTCCCTTTTACTTTTAGAAGATAAAAATTATGTTTATTACCATTTATATCGTGATAGTTTTGTGTGTGCATGACCACATGAATTCACATCAATCCTCACATTTTTATTAGTTTATTATTAGGATAATCAAGGAAATTTTCATCACATTGTATGGTTACAAAAATCCTCCTAGTTGTAGCCATTGACAAAAACCAAAAATCATAATGTGGGTATCAAACTTCAATAATCAGGGAATGTAATCATATGATTATTAAATTCATTCTTATAAAATATTATATTATGACTCTTTTTTTCAACCCATGAATTCAAATTTTCATCCCAAAACATATTTGTTTATCAAATATAGTTAGTGATTTAACAATCTCATTCATAATTATAGTTCTTAAAGAGAATGTGAATTAATCAATGATTATCCTTATGAGTTTCAAACTAGGTATATAGTTAGGCATCACTATGGTGCACCTGGTTATAATTGAGTTATTACCCATCCATCATTTATTGGGTTATTAACCCTAGGTGTATCTTTGGAAAACCCAACTTCCACTTGTTTATATAATGAAATGGATTTCATTTCCTCAAGAACACACAATCTCTACCTTACCAAAACAATGGGATATTATCCAATACATTTCCATATCCCTAAGGTTTTCACCAATGTTTTTCTAATCATAATGAGGTGATCAAAGTAAAATATATATACATATTTAACCATTTTTGATGAAATATTATTATATAACCTATCAAATAAAACCCCATAACAATAAAGAACTAATTTTTTTGAAGATTATAAACATAGGCAACACATTTCATGTAAGATATTCATTATATCACATAATTTTATTCTATCACTGAACCCTTCATAGAAATTTCTTATAACATTCGTTATAAACATGGGTAAAATTGAAATATAAAAAAGGGCGATATGAGATTCATAGTAAGGCTATACATGTGGGATATCAATCATTCATTATATGAAAAAAATTAGATTTGCATAAGTGTTTGAGATCTTGATACTAACAAAATAATTTCATTAAAACCTTCAATATTTATTAATTATGAGACAAGAGTTCATATCGTAAGCATAATAAAATTTCATATAAATTGTGGAAAAATAATTAATTAAGAAATTTGTTTAATCAGTAACAGATCACTGCAATGACGATCATGATATAGTGTAAAATGTCCCATAATAGATGTTTTCACTCCCCAATAAAGATTCATAAATGGAATGGGCTCAATTAAAATCATATTTATTTTATCTAATGAGAAACTAATCATTACTAAAATCAATAGAGGTATCTAATAGACCAATTCATCAAAAAATGGAATATATATATATATATATGTGTGTGTGTGTGATCAATAAGATCATAAAAATTGCATTAATTAGACAAAACATAACCTTTGGAAATGAAATGGGTTGCATAATGATAACAAAATAACAATTTCATAATCCATCCAGATAAATAAATTATATGATATAATTACATTATATACTTAGTGATGCATTAGAAACATAAAAGGATATTGACAATGATAAAAAATAATATCCAAACCTTTATTAAAAAACAAGAGAAACGTATCCTCTCATTTGTAAAATATTTAATATAAAAACTCATAGAATAAGGAAGAAATAATTCTCACTAAAACAAACATGGAAAAATATAAACCAAGTTTCAAAAAAATAACATTCAAGATTTTTTGAAAAGTATTTCAAGTTGTAACTGATAAAATGTAGACACTTTTTACATTTTCTTAAAAAGACCAAAATAACATATTTGGAAAAAATACCAAAATTCATTTTTAATTCATTGTAAAAGGTTTAAATATTGTATAAAAATAAATTACATAATCCTTGGTTCAATGAAAATAAATTTTTTGACATATTTTAATGCACGTGAACATGGAAGAAAAGTTTTCCCAATAAAGAGGGAATAAGGTCAGCTTTTTGAAATAAATTGTTCATGATTATTTTATGTACCGAAGAGGGGAAAAAGAATGGAAAACATGAATAAAATAAAACACAAACATAAGTGAAGAATATATTTGGGGTATAGGAAATAAAGATTATATAACCCCTCCAATTTAGATGCATACATAAACCATATCAATTAAAAGGGAGATTTCAACATAAACCCTTACCTCATATCCTGAAATTCTTTATATGGACACTTAAATTAAACTATTATAATTAATTTTTTTTATAGATTAATACTATGAAAATATTTATATTTATAATAAATATTATCATTTATTTATAGTTTTCAATTCAAAATTTATTAAAAAATATTTATTAATATCAATATTCAATTATTATCTATTTAATTTCCCATTAATGTTTGTGTTGGAAAGTTATCATCCTTTCACATTGATCATGGTCTCATTTTCTAAAATATATTAATCATTATATATATGATATTTATTAGTAATATAAAATTTTATTACCATTAATTTATGATAGTGATGAAAAATGAATTATATCACTATTTGGTTGTGGCCGTCTACACATATGCAAGAATAATGTTAAAATTTATAATAGTGTGGAATGATTATAGAAAGTGTTCTTAAATTTAATATAAAAATATTTTAGTATAGTAATTATAATGATATAAAAAATTTAAGATGTTAATTTAATATTTTAGGAATTTATGGGATAAATAACCTCAAACGTGAATAGTAAATACCATTACTACCTCTTTATAAAACGTCAATTTGAAAATGCATTAAGCCTTCATTGGTTGATATTTTGGAAGACCAGAAGATAAAGGAATTGGGAATGGATTTTATAAAGATATTTGGGTTTATATTAGTAGAGATATATGGCTCAAATGGAATAAAAGAGTGTGGGGAAAAAATATCTGTTTATAGATAGGGGATTAGCAATGTTTTAAAAACTAAAAACATTAAAAAATAAAAAATAATATTCATGTTGATGTGGTTTCAAGTAAATCAAAATTAAATGATAATATAATTTTTGGAATAAATAAACAAAAAATCAAATTTTACTCGGTTTTATTGATATTTTATTCCTTATTTTTAAATTTTATATGTATTAGTAATTCATTTTAATAGAATCGTGAAAATTGAAATGAAAATGGTTTGATAAAAATATATTTTAAAGAATAAATATAAATTAATTCAAATCCCTTTCATAGTAAATACAATTAAAAAAATAATAAAATATTTAATAAAATATTTAATCTATTCATTTCATTAAAAAACTGATAACTTTTTATTATTTTAATTTTTTTTAAAACACATTTCACATATAATAAATTTTTTCTATATAAAGGATCAATTTTAAATGATAAATGATTGTTTTTTCTTTTCCAAAAAAATGATAACAAATGAGTTATTTATTTAGGTGTAAAGGCTAATATATCATAATTTTAATAATCTAAATTAATTTCTAAATAAAAATATTTGAAAAAATACTTGAAGTAAAATTATTTAAAAATAATTATTTGTGATCAATAATATTTCCTTAGTGAATTATAAATTATTTTAAAAAATTATATTTCATATAAATACCATATAATATGATTAAATATATAATTTATAATAGTTATTCACATACGCAAAGGGTTAGGTGATTTAAAAGGATTAAAATAAATCTATTTATTTAAGAGATCTATTTTTTTAAATTATCTTGGTGTAACATACAACCAATTATAATAAATTAATTGTTAAAATTATATCACTGTAATTAAAAAATATTGATAATTCCTTTTTCTTAATACATCCTCAAGTTTCCACAACACATACTAGAATTTCTAATTTCCCAGAGATACTTAACAATGTGTGTAGTCATATTCATTAGTACTTTGTCCCTATGATCCAATAAATTCCATTGGTTCACAGTAAGATAGATAATGTTTTAATGGTGTGGAAAGAAAGGTCATTAAATGTAAATAATTAGGTATATAATTCCTAAAAATATATACTTTTCACATTCTTTGAAGTTGTTATTCAAAGGAATACTAAATAACCAACAATGAATCCAGATCTCATCTAGGATTTTCAGGAGAAATTATCTATAGAATATGATATTTCTAGATGTTTCATTGATAATATCAATCATTCTATAATATTTCATTAGCTATCATAGATCACAATAGAGTTTTTACCCCATTATAGTCTTATCATGTTTGAGTTCTAAAATTTATTCCTTATATAGATGCATAAGGATCCATATGAATGTTTGAGTGAAAGATATTGCTGTTAGAACATTTGACTATAAGAATTTGTTGATCCTAACCTATATTGAAATATTGAGAGGAACATCTCAACTTATATTCTATTTCCTGAATAGTAATTTTATACTGACACTCTATATGAGGATGATATGTATTGTTAATTCTTAAATCTCTATTGAAATGACCCTTATAACTTCTCTAAAATGGTGAGGTAAACCTCATATTTTGATTAGGTACGACTGAGAGTGGTACATTAAGAAATATTATAACCTAATTGCTATATATAATGATGAGGTGACCAATATTTTAATATTAACTGATAGAAATTAAAATTATTTATATTTTTGATGTGATTAACTACAACCGATATAGAATTTTTCCTATTATATTCCTTGTAGATTCTTATTGTTAAATCCATGGCGATGTTTCCCATTTACACTCATGTATATTTAATGGTTGTTACCTAAAAATATAATTATGTCTCTCAATATGATATTTTTTACATAACATGCAAAAAAATGCATACTTTGTGATGTATCTCTTCATATATTCCCACAAGTAATTCCATTTAAGATATGTGTACAACTATATACTTCCCAAATGATTAGAGAATTATAAACTATTAGATTCATCAAAAAATCCATCATTATTTCTATTATTAATGGGAAAAATACCTCATTCCTATACATTATAATTCTATTACTCTCATGTATAATGTTAGTAGCATTCATTACTAAAATTTTCATCTCTACATCCTCATTTTTCTAATTGTTTACATTATAATAAATAGTTGATTGAACATTCATCATGGAAATATATGAAATATATACTTTAATTATGATTGAGTTGTTAATACTTTGAAAATAATTATATATATGATTATTTCAATCCTTATCATGTAAAAATACAATAGAACTTCTAAATAAGAGTATCAGACACCTTGTTCACCATTTGAGGTGATAATATATTGATAAAAAATAATCACTATTCCGTTCCAACCATATGATTGATTACATATTCAACTCTTTATATGTGAATACATATTTCAATAATTTATTATCATTATATTTGTTATAAATTTCACTATAAATATAATCCATCATTGTATTAAAAAAATATTTTCTTCTACAAGTTCATTATCATGATTCAGGAAATTTAACTTAGAATCCTTGAAATGGAATGTGTCATAAACTACCACTGTGTTATTTATAATGGAAAAAACTCCATGAAACTTCTTTTATTCATCAGTATAGAATAAAACAAAAATAAATTATATTTAATTATGGATATATGATCACTGAAAAACCTTCTATTCATTTCCTTTAAATTCTCTTCATATAAATTCATCCATAAGAACTTATCTCCCTTCCATATAAATGTGGTTGGTGGATGTAATAGCCATGAGAAATTTATCACGAATCGTTTATTGTATATACACAACCAAAGAAAGCAATGAATATTATTCAATGTTTTCAATATAGGAATATTTTGAAGAACATATTTCTTTGAGGGATCAACTAATACGCCCTATCATGTAATTATGTGACCTAATAATGATGTTTTTTAGAAAAAATTAATATTTACTAAATTTTCCAAATATATCTCCTTGATCATGTTTAAATAATAATATTCATCAAATGATATTTATATTTTCCTTATTTTAATAATATATAAGAATATAATATATAAATAATACCACAAATGGAATAAGTTAATCTACAAATACACTATTCATTAGATACATGAATACAATAGTGTCACTAGTATGTCTAAATGAAATCAAAATAAATTCATAATACTCAAACCTAAAATAGAAGTTTACCTCAGATATGTGACTGTTTTGACCATCAATTGATGATAACTAGATTAGTGGTCAATATTTTATAAGTAATAAAATATTTTTAAATGAGAAAATAAATTTTCAATATGTGGTAGAGGATAATTTTTCATGAAAGTGATATTGTAATGTTCTCAAAAATCAATAAAAAGATGCATTGACCCATATATTTCATAAAAAAATAATAGGTTCACCCTATAGATCATTAAGCCAAATGAATCATTTATCATTATTATCCTTATGTTTATTCTTCATTTCCTACAACAGAGTCATTGAAATTATATAAAGTGTCTTTAAAATAGTCATAACACCAGTGACAAGTACTATTGAAAAAACATGTTCACAATTCAGGTGAAGATAGGGCATCTCCTTAGGAAATAAATATACATATTCTAATAAAATTTGATTATCAATAATGACGAGTTTCTCCCTAAATATTTAATATATGCACCCCTGTAAATAGTTAATAATACATATACAATAGATGTAATTTCGATTGGAACTCCATATTCATCATCACACAGTAATTGGTTTATTTAGATTATGACATGTGTATTCCCTTCCCCATCAACGGATATAAAATCTATATAATGAAATCTATTCCTTTCCAAAAATCACATCAAATTCAACTAAATTGAGAATAAAAATATTTACAATAATTACATTCCCAAAATCTACTATTAGAGTAGAGTTATAAACTAGGTGTGTGATAATAATAATAATAATAGTTTTCACTAATAATTCAATATTTAATTATTGAGTTGGTGATATGATACCTGTAAAATATTCATTATATATAATTTAGTGGGTAGAACTAGAATAAAATAAGACCTTGATAGTTTTAGGATGGATGATATTGGTAACGTTTACCAATATATCCTCATATCCCACTTTGGTAGTTGTGATTACATGGGAATTATATTTAACTCATGGACTAAGAGGTTGTTGATGTGTATTTTCTTTATTTACCCTTGGATTCATACATTGGAGGACATATTTCACTACTCCTTAATGTTGTAACATTGAATTATGGGAGGTGAATTTAGCTAATTATTATCCCTATTATTTTCATTTTATTTCATCTTTACATCATTTCAACATTCACTTACTCCATGTATTTCCATTCAACACAAGAATCATTTAGTTGTCCATTAGAGTCAGTTCATACCATATTTACAGACCTTTTCCCTAAAGGAAGATTCATTTTATTTCATCCATGGGTATTATTATTAAAATATACTAAAAAATGATCATTTAATCTTATCAGAACCATGAGAATGATGTGTATATGTAGTATAGTTTTCTTCCTTCAAAGAAGAACAAATGATTTCTTCATAACCACTAAATTTACTAATAGATAATTATTTTTAGATATATTTTTTATGTCACATAAAAACTAATAAAATTTTAATTTATGGTCAATGATAATACCATAAACATAACTTGTATGTATAGTAACAATTTCCTCATAGGTACCAAATTATTCAGAACACCTCTTCTTAAAGATAAGAAATTACCATTCCATTCTCATGTTAAGAGTTTAAGGAATGTATTTATGGAAAAATATAACCAATAAATTATCCCATTTTAGGGATTCAATTTCTTCCAATTTTCATCTACTAACTCATACTTATCATAAATATATATTAAAAATATTAGATGAATATTCATTACATTAAAAAACACACACATTAGGATTATAGTGGTTTAGTTCCATTGGAGGTTTGGAAGACAATCATCATATTTATTGGATGATCAACAATGTTTCCCACAATGATCAACCAATTTAGTTATGTTTTTATACATACCCTAATTAGAACACTTCATCATAACCTAGATAATTGGAAGAAAATAATAGGTGATATCATGTTCTTAAAAAGTAAAAAATGAATGAAAATAAGTAAACATAACTTAATAATAAGGGTATGAGAATTTGAGAATTACATATGAAAACCATAACCTACATATTCAAGCTCAAAATATTAATTCATGGAATAAATATTTCTAGTTCATAAAATAATAATCATAATGAAATCATAGGATATAAATGATGAGAACATAACATTAGCATGCGACATAGATTTTTTACATAAAAGTAATCTTAAAAAGTCATTTCCTTAGTAGTAAAGGATCATTCCCAAAACCACTATAGCGGAATGGGTTCAATCCCTGAACCATCTTAGTAGTCATTGTTCACTCCCAAGACTACCATAGTGAACAATTTTCACTACCAATGTAGGATCTATCCCCATTAAATCCCAACTCTTCTTATGATATCTCAATCCTTAACCAATTCATTGGATAGAGATATAGATCCCAAAATTCTCATAATAGAAATAATATGTATGTGTTCAAAAAGATAATAAAAAAATTATCAAATCATAAACCATGAAAATAAATGGGTTTCATAATCATTTTTTTATAACATAACCTTTAAAAATGAAACAGGTTTCGTAACCATTTTAACATTTCATCAAAGAATAATTCATTTAAAAATCATTCGGCTTCAAATGAATTTCATAATGGAATTAACCATTCAATAGAAATGGGTTTCATAATCATATTTTCATCATGAACAAAAACCATATAGAGAAATAATAAGAATCGTATCCAAGTCCATATCATTAGTAAATCATAAGTAACATCAAATTATGTCATCCAGGAAGGAATTGTTTTGAAGGATCACATGGAACATTTACTAAGGAAAAATATTTCATTGAAAATAAAATTAAAAAACAACAAATTAAAAAAACAATTTGGAATTACTTATAAATTAAAATCATCTTGAAAACATATAAATAAAATGTTTAAAATTGTTTAAAATTTTTCTTGAGAAAAATAGCCATTCCATATGGAATAAAAATAGTTTAAAAATTAAAAAATTTCCAGATAAATTTTATTTAATACAAACATGAAAACTTATAAAGGAATATTCCAGGAAAATAAAGGTTAGGATAGTGGGAAATTCTATTTATATTATACACATTAAAAAAATGTTTCCATTCACATTTTCGGTAAAATACAAACATGTATTATTTGGAAAATGAAATTTGGATTTTTAAAAAATAGTAGTTGTAAAAAGTAAAAAGAAAGAAAAATGTTATTTAATAATTTATTTTTATAAATTTTAAAAATGTTTTTCATTAAATTTTTTGATAACATCGTTTTGGGACAAAAATGGATATCAAATGACTACAGAAATAAAAATAATTTTTCAAAAAAATGTTCTTTTGAAATCTGGAGTTCATAAAGAGAGGAAAATTAAAGGAAATAATATATTACTATGACATAACCAGAGGATAAGAAAATGAATGAGTTTATATTTACATATATTATATTATTTATTCATTGGAATCATAATCATAATCAATCATGATATATGATGTCATTGTAACTAAAAAATATTACCACTTTAGTAACTTTGAATTATAATACCCATAAAATAATAAAATTAAATGAAAAATATATTTTAATTAAATGAATGGTATTAATGATATAACATATTATCAGTTCGTTTTATACAACTCATAGAATAAAGAAGGTTTATAACATAACTTTGGTCCCCAAAGTTGAAAATTTGAGATAGAAGTACCTTACGACTTTCATAACTTCTGAACTATAAACCTCATCAAAGATAGATCCTCAAAAAAATATTTAATTTACAATTACATTAAGGTTAAGAATTTTAAATTAAATTCATGGGTAGTATATAAACCCCATAAAATTAAAAAGTTGTTAATATGTCTTGTGTCTCATGGAAAATAAAATAGAGAAATGAATCACATACCTTAAGTATCAACATCCTTCATACAGATTTGAAACTCCACTATAATAAATATAAGTTCATTATAAAACTATTACATAACAATATTTTTATTTATCATACCATATATTATTTACTTATGACCCATTATTACCCAAATATCAACAATTCCTTTTTTAAATCAGGTTTCAGGTAATTAGAGATTTGTTTTTCATGTATGTTTTTTTGTTTTTGGTCCTCTTACTTTGATAATTGTTAAACCATCTCAATAATTTCAAAAATTATATAAATATAATATATATTTTTATTGGAATGGATTTTACATGAATTGACCCAACTCCCCATATATATTAGTAGGGATGATATAGAAACATATGACTCATAAAAACTAGTTTGGGAATATAAAAAATTAGGATTTTCTATAGTTTCATGGGCTGAAACACCATTACATGATGTTGATGGTGTAGCTGTGATGTTGGATACACAACACAAAGTCATGATTGGATCATAATAAATATTATTCTATCTTTGAGAGTCTAATGATAATTCCATTTTACCAAATTCAAATTTAATCCATATATTATATATAATGAGAGACAAACCCTAGGATGAGGGTGTTACTCTTTCATTCTTATTAGGGAGTGAAAAATATATTTATTCTCAATCATTGTTGTTTTCTCAATCTATGTTCCCCCTTAAACATCAATTAGTGAAAAACTATGAAATTTTTTAATAGTAAAACCATGATAGCTTAAACTATCTGAACAATAAATATGTATTGAGAATTTCAATATTAATTTATTACTTTATTAAGTAAATGATGAAATATTAATCAACACATTAAGACATGAAAAAGAAGAATTGGACATGTATAGAATAGCTAAATGTAGGGATATATATATACAATAACCATACATTTGGGTGATCTTGTGACTCATATGTTTGTATATCATGGTCACGTGTTGTGGAACAAAAAATTTTCCCAACTAACATATTATAATGTTTCATTAAAAATGGTTTTGATTATTGATTTTTTAACATCACATTTACTCAAATATTCATCAATATTTGGATTTTAGAATGTCTAAATCCATGAATGGGAAAATTGAATTTAGAAATAATGTGTTGTAAAAGTATGATGGGGATGACTAAAATCCAAATTTTTAAAACCAATACGTCAATAACTCAGAGTTGTTATTTACATTATTAAAATTTTAAAAGATAAAATTGATTACAACTCACATGATCTACCCCTTTAATAGTTTTGATAAACTTGATATATACATGATTCCCATATTAAATTGGTAATATAAAAATATATTATATGAAAATTTATTGAATCATTCATATAATTCATATTAGCATCATTCATATCCTAAGAAATATAAAATGAATAATGTGTGAGAATGGATTCTAATTATGTGTTTGGTACATTGGAAACTGTCATGAGAAAATAAGGAACATTTAATATTTAAGAGATTACAATCAAAAAACATTCCATTCAGTAAAAAACCTGGATTCAATGAACATCCATGGATAATATCATTTTTCAAAAAAAAATTGACAATGAAAAATATAATCTTAATAAATGAATTTGATAATTCTTGATGTTCATGATCATTGTCTCTCAAACATGATATCATAAATCCTACAATCAAAGCCTCTCAACTAAGACACCATTATTAGTGACTTGGTATGTGTAAACCAAATAAAAAATATATATTTAATTCATGTGTTTTTATTAGGATACATGTTGATGCATTAGGTGAGTCTCAATAACCAAGCCCCACACAACAATTTTATGTCATATTCATTCATTAAATATTGAATGATCAATAAAATTGATTATAAAAATTCGTTATAAATACGCAATTATACTTATTAAATCAAAATTATAAGACATAAATATTTAACATTATAAAAATAAACCATCGAGATAAAGAAAATACTTATGGTGTAATTGGATAATTTCCCCTGTAATTTCAATTGTATTCATCATAAAAGAGAATACCAATAAAATAACAATAGAATATTTCTTCATGAAATTAAAATTTTCATTTTTGAAATAACAGATTTAAAATTTAATAAATTAGATAATAGTTGGAAAATTTTCCATTTATAATAACCATATAATAATGTAATGTAATATTCAATGTAAAGAGTAGTCACGATTTTAGGAAAATCCATTCATGTGGTGTGCTTTAAAACAAATATTCCATTTACACATTTTTTTTAAAACGAAACTCATTCTGAAAATGAAAAGATGACTCATTTTAAGAATTTTTTAAATTGAGACATGTGTAAAAGTGATTTAATAATTTTTTTAAAAATAATAAAAATAGTGTAAAAAAATAAAATAAAATATTAACATATAAGAAAATGTTTTGGAATGAAATCTTCAAAAAATGATTTTTAAAAGAAAGTATCTTATATGAATCTTATTGGTAAATTATTGATCAAAAAAGAAAACAAATGAAACATTAAAATTTAAAACGGGAAATAATTTGATTTTAAGAAAATATATGGGATTTAAAAAAACAAGATCACATAATATTCCAAAAGGTTTTCTTATCAAAAAAACCCCGAAGTAAAATGGGATTCTAAAATAAATTCATTACCTAGTGTTCAACGTGAATTGTATTTTATTTTGTATCATATTTTTTAAATTTAATGACTTTAAAAATCTATTAAATGATCATATATGTACTTATAATATCATACATGATCAACCTATAACATTTCAATGACTGATTATTAATAATTATTTTTTAAAATAGTTGTTTATGAGTGTTAATTGATTGATTCTTATTGTAATTTTTATCCTGGTTCCATTATCTAAAGAATGATAACAATGAGATAAATATCCTATATTTTCACTATATACATATTTTGAATCACTATTTAAGGATGTACATGAAAAATTAACCACATCACTTTATAGAGGTGGTAGACCACACATAAAAATGTGGGACATTATCATTTTTTGGCAGGTGGAACACTACCAGAAAACAATGTTTTACGACGATTTTTCGCGGCATTTTTAAAAACTGCTGCTAAATTTTTTTCAATAAAAAATTTAGCGGCGGTTTTTTAAACCACCTATAATTTTTTAAAACAATACATTTAATTTTTTTTAAAAAAATATATTCTAAAAAAATTCATTTTTAACGCTGGTTTTAAAAAGAACTCCGTGAAATAGCGGCGATTTTTTGAAAACCACTGCAAAATTTAAGAAAATTTTAAAAAAATATTAATTTATTATTTATTATTTATTTATTATTATTATTTTATTATTTAAAATCAAATATAGTTTATTATTTATAATTTTATAAATTTATAATGTGTCTATTAGATAATATTATTAATTATTAGTTAATAATATTTTTAAACTGATAGCAAATAATCAATAAGTATGAGAAAAGTCTTCGACATCAATAGACTATAACTTCTGATCCGTGATTCCATTTCAGCTTCACAACCAGTAAAACCAAAGTTTATCAAATGAGAAAAAACCAAGTGAAATTTAAATCATGTGACAAGCAAAGGAAAAAAATATATTGAAAATTCAAAAGTCGAAAATCGAACTCAAACTTCAAACAACCATAAATTTTAATCTGGGTGTCCGTTTGGGCTCTACCACATACCAAATCAAAGTCTGCGACGTGCTCTATGCCTCTGAAACCTGTCCATAACTATTTAAGTATATCACCCCTTTTTATTCCCCTAGAAAGGCCCAAAAGGCCTCCAAAATGGAGGTTTTAATTGTAGACACCGATTTCTTAAAATTCATGCGGTTATAACTTTTGATCCAGGTGTCTGTTCGGTCTGTACCACATATCATATCAAATTTCATTTCATGATCTTCAATTTGACTGGTTGTGGCACTGGAAAATGTGTCTCAGATCATATTTTATTGTTATTTCAGTGTTTTAGGGTTTTTAGAGGTTCTTAACGTTTTATGATTCATCTAATTAATTGTTTATTTATTTATTTAATATTTATTAATTAATGAATTCATTAATTATTAATGAATGAATTATTAATTAATTAATTATTATTTATTTAACTATTATATGTTATTATTTATTTATTATTTAGTTATTATGTACATATTAATTATTAATTTATATTTAATTAATTTAATTAATTAATTATTAATTAATTATTATTAGTTTATTATTCATTATTTTTATTTATTTATTCATTCATTATTCACTATTAATTAATTAATTAATTATTAATTATAAATTGTTAATTATTAGTTATTAGTTATTAGTTATTATTAATTATTTACTATTTATTTATCTATTTATGTAATTATGTGTTTATTTATTTATTATTTATTATTTATTATTTATTCTTTATTCTTTATTCTTTATTATTTATTCTTTATTATTCATTTTTAATTTACTAAAAATTAATTTATTATTAGTTTATTATTCATTTATTATTTTTTATTTATTGATTATTTAATGATTATTTATTAATGAAATATTAATGAAATATTAATTATTTATTAAATATTGACTATTGAATATTTCATATTAAATATTAAAACTAAAATATTAATTATTAATTAAGAATTATTAATTTTTTAATTATCAATTATTAATTATTAATTATTAGTTATTATTATTTATTAATTTATTATTATTTATTTATCTATTTATTTATATATTTATATATTTATATATTTATTATTATTATTATTTATTATTTATTATTTATTCTTTCTTATTTATTATTTATTATTTATTATTCATTATTTATTAATTTATTTTTAATTCTCAAAATATTAATTTATTTTTAGAGTATTATTCATTTATTATTTATTTATTTATTTATTAAATATTCATTAATTATTATTTATTTATTAATTATATATTCATAATTTATTAATAATTTATTAATAATTTATAAATTTTTAAATATAAATTATAAATTATTAACTATTAATTATTAATGATCAATTATTAATTATTAGTTATTATTAATTATTAATTATTAATTATTAATTATTTAGTATATATTATTTAGTATTTATTTATTATTTATTTATTTATCTATTATCTATTAATTTATTATTTATTTCTTATTTATTTATCATAAATTAAATTATTTTTTAAATTATTTATTATTTATACATTACTTATATATATTATATGTTATATGTTATATATTATATGTTATATGTTATAAATTATAAATTATAAATTATATATTATCTATTATCTATTATCTATTATATATTATCTATTTTGTATTATGTATAATATATTATATATTATATATTATGTAATATATAATAGTTAATATATAATATATAATATATAATATATAATACATAATAAAAAATACATATTATATATTATATATAATATATTACATATTAAGTTTTATATATTAGGTATTACATATTATGTGTTATATATTATGTCTTATATATTCTATGTTATATATTATATTTTTTATATTATATATCATATATTATATATTATTAATTATTAATTATTAATTATTGATTATTTATTAATCATTATTGATTATTAATTATTGATTAATAATTATTGGTTAATAATTATTTGTTTGTGTCTATTTGTTATGTATTATTTTTTTCCAATTAATATATATATATATATATATATCTATGTGTGTAAATATATTAAATTAAATTTGTTGGCCATATGAAGAGTATGTTGGATTGGTAAAATCTTTGGAGAATAAGCAAGAGGTAATGAGTTCAAATCTCACCCAACGCAGAATTTATATATATGGCATGGGCATGTGCATGGAGATGAGCATGTGCGTGATAATAATAAATAAATATATAAATATATAAATATATAAATAAATTACGAAAATAAAAAATAAAAAAATAAATTATGAAAAAAATTGAATAAATTATGAAAATAATAAAAAAATAAAGAAATAAATATAAAAAAAATAAAGATATAAAAAATTTAAAAAAATTAATTTTTTTTAAATTAAAAACAATTTAGCGATGGTTTAAACTGTCACTAAAAACTCACCGCTAATTATTTCCTGGAACATGATTTAGAGGAAATTTTCTAAAACCGCCGTATAACGATTTCGTGGCGGTTTAAACCGCCGCTAAACGAAAAAAGCCACCGCAAAATACAAATTCTGGCATAGTGGAAGGATATGTAGGTAAAAAATATCTTATATTTATAGAATCATAAATAAATCCTAAATATGATATATATACTTCAAATACATTATAGTAACCATTTATCAATGGTGGTGATGAAAAATGAAATACATCTGTTCATGAGGTGATAATGGAAGGATAAGTAGGTAAAGAATATCTTATATTTATAGAATGATAATTATATCATAAATATGATATATATACTTCAAATACATTATAGTAACCATTTATCAATGGTGGTGATGAAAAATGAAATACATCTGTTCATGAGGTGATATTATACACATACAATCTATCGAAGCTTTTGTTTCTCATTTGATGGGGAATGAGATGAATAATGGTTGAAACATAAAAAATTTAAAAATATAATATATGTTATATAATTTATAGTGTATATCATCATTTTTATAATATAACAAAATCCGTTATAATAAGAAATAAAATGGGAACTCTAGGTTAAGGGCTATACCTCTTACTTGCACATCCTCCTTTGGCACACAACTAATGCATTATAAAGATAGTATTATGACAAAAATAGGACATTTTTTTGGTGGTTAAGGATTCTAGGAGAATATTTGGGTAAGTAAATTCGATATAAGAGACACTTGAATTGTGGATAAGAGGGGAGATGTTTTGTCCATATATTTATTGAGGAGATGACACACTTGGATTTTTTTTCAAAAGATTCATATATATGAATGTGGTAATCAAGACAAATGGATACCCAATGATTGATCATCAAATAGTAAACGATATATTGTTAAAATATAATAATAGACATGGATTTATACATGTTTTTAGGTCTATTTAAACCTTATCATTTTAGGTTAACCAATTTAACCCATTTTAACACTTTCCATGGTAACTGAAATTTTTACCAAATTTTCTATTCATAATGGACAAAAAATAAGTTGAAATTATTACATAATGTTTTTAATTCTAATTGAGAATATAGAATCCATTTTATAGAATTTAAATAAATTATTTTTTAAAAATAAATTAGTATTATTTTGAAAAATTCCATGAAAAGTATTTTTAATAAAATGTGTTTTAAGAATGAAAATTATTTTATAAGGAAAAATAATAATAATAATTAAAATATAATTAATTGGAATATATTAATGAAAGTAAAAATAATTTTTCTTCAAAACAAATCTAAATGTAAAATTTTTAATTCTTAATTAAATGAAAATAATAAAACCTATTTTTAATTCGAATAAAAACATTACAAACATTTCAAAAAAATGTTTTGCATATATTACCAACTAAAAAATTATATCCTTATAAAATTTATATGCCATATTAAATATATTTATGATCTAAATAGTGTTTTTAAAATACTTGAATTGATTTTTAAATCCTTATAATTTCATAAAATTGTAATTTTTGTAAGATATGAATTTTTTATTTTTCACCTATGAATCAAAAATTCCTAAAAAAATATCAAGAAATATCATTATCAAATATTTAGATGATAATTTCAAAAATTAAATTATTTTTCTCAAAATAAGTTTGCAAAATATTATAACTCTGTTTTTAATCACATTAGTGAATACATCTTTTTTCTTTATGTTATAGTTTTTATAAAAACAAAAGCATAGATGTTATAATTTAATCTCAAGCTTTACATTCTTACATCCTTCAAAAAAATTCATGCTAAAAATTCTGAAAATGTCATCTGATGGAATATTGTTCAATTTTATTCTTCATAAATTCTCTATGATCCAACATTTACTCCACTATTTTATGATTTCACCAATTATCAATCATCAATCATGTTATCCAATTTTGCAATACTTATTCCCTAATTTCAATAATCTGGAAATATTTTTCATAGTAATATAAATCATGACCATATTCTATTTCTTTAAAAATTAGAATATGTGTTCTGTGTTCCATGTACTTCCTTAATATATTGTTATGAAACACGCCATGAACACATTATATACATACATTCATGAAAAACCATATAATAGCCTTCCATGGAGATACCTTCATGAATAAATTATCTACAAATTTGAAATTATAAATTCATTGAATGGTTATCTTCATATCTCTTTTTACTCCCTTTATTTACATAGATATGAAAATGAATAGTTCGTTAATTTTTCAATGTCGCATAGAAATTTTTTGGTTGTAAAATTTCCCTTTTCGCTAACTTCATCCAAACATGTTGGTGTACAACATATTTTCATATACTATCCTTGATACGGTGACATTTGGATACATAAATGGTAGTTAATTTTATTTTAAATATCTACCAAAGGTTAATATTTATCTCATATACGTTGAAGTTCAAGTGATATTGACCTCAAAATGTCTTTTAATTACTAATTAATCCTTTATTAGTATCAATATATTTATAGATAGTAACCATTTATCAATTGTAACTCGATGTCTTGGGACTTCTAAACACTTCTCCAGAATTTTGATAAAATCATTGGTTTATGTATAGATATAACTGGAACTGCTCTACCATGAAGTGTCATAATAAAAATAATATTGAGACATTTAATGTTCTCATGAGGTATATATTCCCTTATTTATAATAAATTTCTATACATTATAAAAAGAACAATAATAAACCATATTCCACCATCCATTCATGGAGTCTTTTGGAATCTAGAAGATAAATTTTATTATGATATCATCTCATTTATTTACAAGAATTTGGTGAGGTTTTATAACCCATTTATGATATTTTTTCTCATCCTTTATCTCTTTAAAAACCAATCATCTTGATACATTTTCTATAATTTCATAATTCATATTATCACACAAAAACTTTTTCTTAAAATCCAAATATATTTTGGGGATACCATGTAGTATAGAGAAATTTGGGCAATGATCTTCATCTAATAATTTTATTTTTAACTCAATATTATATGGACCACATAGAAACACTAAAAATATCAATATAAAATCTTAAAATTTTAAGTATATAAAATTCAAATCATTCAAGTACTTTATTTTTTTAAAAAAAATTGTATCATCATTATAAATATATTTTATTTTATTTAATAAATGTTATTTTTCAATCATATGGAAAAAATGTTTTATTTCCACTTTAGGATTTCCATTTTAAACATTACTGAATCTTTGAATATAAGTTGTTATTCAATAATCATTTGAGTAATTATCCAATGATATTTCCAACTAAACACATTATACACCTTCTTTCATTTATAGGGTGGTAGTGTCTGGAGAAATAATAATCTTTTAGAAATCATATACATATCCTCAACCTCATATTCAGAATACTCTGCGAGAAGATGTATTTTAGGAATTTATGATATATATATATCTTTCACATTTCCCCCCATAAAGGAAAATGAATCATTAATTTTATAAAAATATTAATTCCCCCAATTTGAGATTACGTGTTAGATAAATTTGTTAATGGATATATAACCGATATGATTCATTAGAAAAAACTCCATCATTACATATAAGGAAACATCCAAGTCCCTTCTTTTAATAATTAATGTATATAAAAAATCCATGACTTCTTATAGGTTATGTTAATACAGGTGCATTTAATAATCCCTTATCTAATTATTTAAAACATTATTTACATTATTATGAATGAACTTAAATCCTTTATGAGTTGACTTTATTAATGGGTTAGATAATTTTGAAATTTATTGAAAAAATCATCTATAGAAATATTCTAATCCATGGAAACTACATAGATTCTATTATAATATTTCCTATTGGTTAAGCCTGAGGGATTTTCCCCTTCCTTTTTCTATGTGTATGTTCCTCAAAGCTTGTTTATATAAATAATAAAACTAGTTGTTTTTGTGTACTAATTGATATTCTATCCTTAGAGTTACTATGTCCATGAAAAGAAACTTTGTGATGCCAAAATTCATAGTTTATAGATTTTCTATAGATCTATTTTTTCAAAATAGACCCAAGGATTACGTGAAAATAACTCATATGATCAACATAGAATTTATATGATATTTATATATATGTTCAATTATTATCAAAATTGAAATTATATAGATAATAAATGAAGAAAAATTTTCATCAAATCTTTAAAAATAGAGGTTACATTAGTCAATTCAATGGGAATTACAATACATTAATGTTTTTAACTCCATTGAATTTTATTTATTTGAATATCATCCTTTTAATAACATTTGATAATAGAATGAACAAAGTTCAATCTATGGAAAATATTATGCTCTGTGTTTTGATTGAAAAAATCATTAATTCCCTATAGAGGATACATGATCATTATAGTAATAGAATTTATTCCCATATAATCATTTCATATATTTATAGACCAATAAATCTTTATAACAAACAGATCATGTGATCCCCCATGGTGAAACATTAAGGGAATATAAATCACTTATCCCACATCTTTTTCAATTGTATCATCAGTTACACTAATTAAATTATGGCCATATAATAGGGAGTCTTAGATATAGTTTTCTCATTAGTGAGGATATTAATAATAAATTCAACTTCATTATCAGGTAGATTTCTATGTATTTATTTTTGAAACACATCAATATATTCTATCACGTTTTTTACATCCACTATTATTGGGTTGCATTTCCAATTCATTAGATGTGTCTACTCTTCAAATCCAACAATTTAATTATGATGATCTACTAGAAGCGGATCCATGCATGAATTAGATGATGTAGTGAGCCCTCTTAAAATAAGGTACTATATATCTTGATTGTGAAGAATTTGTTATTTCTATTTGAAATATTTTTTTTGTATAATTTTAAATCAAATCCATACTAAGGATTGTATAAATGCCAATTATAAGAATAATAATCAAGTTTGGAAATGGGTTATGTCTATTATTCATAATGGGAACTAACTGATACATCCTTTTTGTAATAAGATTTCCAGTAGGAGACATCGTTGATAACCCCATTTTTTTGGTGATAGGGAAATATCTAATTTTCATCGAAAAAATAGAAGATACAAAAGATTAAAAAAAAATAAAAAACAAATAAATAATTATCTAAATTTGAGGTTATAATCAATGTAAATTCCACTACATCCTAGAGAACTCTGACCTTGGTTTTAGTAATCACATAATCTAGGCCTTCACAATTACGACTCATCTATTAGAGGACCCATTGATGATTTTTGCATTGGTTTGAGTAATGACCAATCTCTTTATATTTAATACACTAGATAATAGTTGTTTCATTTTTTATTATGTTAAAGAGAATTATAAATACATTTTTTACACATGAAATAATCCCTTCAACCATTAAGAAAATTACCAAGGTGATTCATTCAGCATTTATCTAATTTTTGGAATCCCATCGATTATTTTTTATTCATTGAAATATTTTATTTTTATTGTTTCTAAACCAAACTATAAAATTTTTTATTTTCCATGATGATATAAGACCTAAAAAAATATTTCATTATATTGATAGAAAATGATAATATTTCATCATATAATTAAAATGATGGAGAAAATAGTACACTTAGAGACTCATCTTAAAACCAAGAAAATGGTAAATCATACTCTCTCGATTATGTATGTAGTCTAATTTTTTTGGATAATAATATAATTTTAACCTCATATTATACAACACATTTTTTATCCATCTAATTAAAAGTGAGTAACATCATCTCCATTTTATCAATCTCTTCGAGGAATATATTTCTGAAATAATATCTCTTCAAAAGATCTATATTTCACATATTCAATTTCAACAACCTCTTTATTTTTCCATATCATTAACCATCATTGGTTGATATATACATAAAAATAATAAAATACAATACTAATTTTATCCCCTTATTTACAATCCAAATCCATGAATCTCTTATAATGGAAAATGATACATTTTTCAGTTACCAATGGAATATTTTTCCCTTAAAATATATAGGACACTATTTCATAAATATATCCAACATAAGTGAATCATATAGTGAAATGATAGGTATCTCTATATAGGATATATAATTCACATAAACTAAGTCAACATCAATAATATTTCCATGTACTGATCAATTCCAACATGATTTATATTTCCTTTCATTAGGGGGAAATTCCTACATTGACTATGAATATTGATTTCCATTCACCCATTACGAACAATATCTAATCAATGGTATACATTTAGTTAGGAAATATTCATCATGAAAATTGATCCATTAAAAAAACCCAAAAATGGTATTTCTTATAAAATTCATTATGTGGCTATCATAATTTTCATGATACCCATGGTCCTCTAAAGCGTACTTCTCAATGTTTCTACTAATCTTTCACTAATACCAACTCAGAAACCCCAACTCTAGTAACCCAAGGTCTTTTTTTTAATTTTTAACATTGTTACATGATATAAGGATATACCACCCTGATATATTAAAATAAAAAAAATCTGATAGTATATAGGACACACAACCCTGATCTTAAAAGACCCACGAAATATATTTCTTTAATTTAATCTCTTCGATAGATTATGGAACAAAAAACCACAAGTTTAAAGGAAATGTAATATAGTATACTTCTAGAACATATATTTCAAATTAATGGGATTTAATAATACTAACTAAATTATAAAAGTTATGGTTATATATTTATTAAAAATAAAATAATAATCATAAAAAAGAAAATGATTGTTTTTTTCTGAAAAACTGAAAATTTTATAAAATACGATTTAGTCATGCTTGTCTTCAATAATTTAAATACAATCCTTAACACTTATAAAAAATTTATTTTAAACAATAATCTTATTTTTTAAAATAATATTTCCAAAATTATCTTCGGGTGTATTTTTTGATTTTTTTAAATATTTCATTTTTGATGAGTAGTGAAACATAATATATTTTAATTGAAGACTGACTATTATTTTAAATTATTTATTAATTTAAATTATATTTTATACTTTATTAAAATCAAAATATTTCAATTATATAACTATGAATCTAATTATTTTTATTGGATTCATTTTTATAGTGGATTTTTATTCAAAAACATTGTAAACTATTGAATATATTTTATCTAAACATCCGCGTTCTCATTGCATCTGTGGGATAAAATTTTAATCATTTTTTACCAATTATGTTGATGTAATCCAAAAATATAGATTAAATATTTTTTGTTATCTTAATTTATAATATTTAATAAGGCCAACTTCATTTTTTACGAAAATGAATGGTGAAAATAGAAAAAATTATATACTGCGGTTAATAGAGAAATGGATTTACAGAGGGACAAAATAAAAAAGATAAGGTTTATATTGACATTAAAACATGTATAAAAAAGATTTAATGGAATTATTTAAACCCAATAAAGTATAATTATCACTAATTATATCTTTTAGACCCTTTTTATTAGAAAATATTGTGCACTCCTTTTTGCATTCAAACTTTACAAGTCTGTCACTCACTTAACTTATAAAAGTCAACCCAATATCCTCTCTTCTTCACACCATCATACCCAGTTAGTTCAACCAAAACATACTAAAATAACATAAAATTTTTTATAAACTAATCTTAAAATCCTTATTTTGGTCAAAAATCCAATCTATGAAGGATTTGTTTGCAAACCAAAGTAGTTTACTCGATGAAGAGGTAATATTATTCAACGAGAAACTTTGTTTTATTTACTCATCCACCTTGATCAATTATTATTAAAAAATTATGATATAACAACCTCATAATATTACATATACTAATATGTTTTTATAACAATTTCATAACCAACATTCATCTCCACTTCCATTAAATAGGTTAGAAATCATCTTTTTTGTGTACGACATACATCTTTCTTACAAACTGATGTCATTAGTTTTTCAAATTTTACTTCTCATGAATGGGTATGATTATGGTTATAAATTATGTATATGATACTAATAAAATAATTATAAATACTTATTAATTAAGCAATATATACATTTTTTTACTTTTGATTCATTAGGGTATACGATAATGTCACACTTGTGTAAAACAAAGTACCGCTTCACGAAACGGTGTGATTCACCTTTCACTAACACTTTACATGGAAGATGATAAGTATAAATTTAATTTATATATTTTATATAAATGAAATAATTATGTTATTCATGAAATATATATCATTCTAAAATTTTAATACATCGTTTAATTTTTTACCATTTCACTCAATAAAAGATGTAAACATCATTCATGAACGTGTGGACTACCGCCTTAATTAAGAGATGAAACTATATATTAATTAGCACAAAACATAGATTATATATATTTTATATTATGATAATTTGTAATTTTAATATATTACTTACATATTTTCCATATTGATCATTTAATAATGGAAATGTTACTCATGTGTACGTAAGACCTACTATATCCATGATCATACATAATTAATATATCAAAAAAATATTTAATTATTTGTATTAAAAGTATAATTTATGTATAAATATGATAATTAAGTTATGATTATTATATTGTGGATGATATGACTATAATATTCATAATAATCGAAACATTCATGATAACGCGTGAATGAGAAAACAACTACATTAACACATGAAACCGTGTGAATAATGAATGATTATTAACTAAGGTATAATAATATATTATAAAAGGATTATATATGATTTTATAAATATTAATATCATTCTTTGATTAGATGATAACATGGTTACAACCACTATATAAAAGGTTGAAGCACCATCAACCAAAATAAAGTATGAGGTATGTGATTTCTTCTCAATTTCAAGTTATTGCGGATCATTGTAATATTATTCACACAATTTAATTTATATAGTGTATATACTAACCCTTTGATATTTAATATAATAAATAACTCATTATTCATTGAATTTTTTATTTCAATTTGAAATAAATCATCTAGGGGCATTTGAATTAAAATTTACCATGTGGTAAGAAATTTCTTAACTAATTTCATTTTTAATGGGTTATATAACTCATTCGTAGTATTTTGTATCCTAATATTATGTGTGAAAAATTTTATTACAATTTTTTTATTTCATCATTTTTATATGGACTTGAAATTTATACAAATAATTAATTCATTTACTAATTGTCACATCAACATTATGGCAATTTTAAGAGTTTACTTCACAATCTAATTCTAATTGTGATTGTTTATTCTTAAATATTAGTTGATGGAATTTTTTTAATAATTTTCAAATAAACGCATTTCATTTTCTCCTCCTCTATTTACTCATGAGATTATCAACTAACTGTACCATTTCCCTACACTCTAGTACATAAAAAAATTGGATAATTTTTTAATAAAATTCGTCTCTATTTATCTCTTCAATCAATAATCAATTTTCTTCCAAAAACATATTTTCTAAAAAAAATAATTTTTTTAAAACCTTAAAAATTATTTTTTGAATACAATTTTATCCATTTTCTAATGATGATAATGTTTTTAAAGGAATCATCTTCTCTTTTTTTTGGAACAAGGAACAATTCAATATTTTTACAGTGCAAAAGGTATGTTCTTTTTAACATATGTATGGAATAACCCACCATCATGATCAACATTTATATTAAGAATCAAATGATTATTTCATGGATATTTCTAAAGAATTTTTTTACTAATATTTTAAAAAGTAATAATTTTTTAAAAGTAACTTTCAAAAAATGTATTTTCAAAATTTTTTATGTATTAACAAGTTATTTTCAATAATAAAATGATATTCTGCACTAGATTTTTTAGCATCATTTTACTATATTTCCATTGATCAATGAAAAAAACATTAAATTTACATATACTATACTAGGTTTATTTTTTATTAAAACCATCCTTATTCTCCGTCTGGATAGTTTATGATTATTTTGACTAGGGTTTATTTTGAAATTTACTTCCATGATTGATTTGTGCTATCAATAACATTACATTGAAAAGTTAAAATTCCTATGATAATAGGATATTAAATTTCTACTACTATATAGATAATATTTACCATGGTTATGATTATTGTTTAAACCATAAATCATTTATACATATTTTGTAAGATCACAATTTTCATGGAATTATATCACTGTTTAAATTTTGGTTTGAATCCCTTATTTTTTGTTAATTAATTTTACATCAGGCATATGAGGGGAGTCATGGGTGTTCTAGAGGTTTGGGACATGAAATGAAGGAAAACTGTAAAGTCCCGGAAATTTCAAGGGAAATGTTTTCTTAATTTCTTTGGAATTTGACAAGTATACAGTTTCTGACGACACCTGAATCCGAGGCCCGGTGTGCCCGAAATCAATTTCTGAAGTTTAGCTCGGGTACGTTCAGTGAACAAACGAGTGGGTTTTTCTATCTTTTGAATCGTTGCTCGGAATTAAAATCTGAGGGCACTGACGAACTTACAACGCCGGTAATTTCTTATGGGGACCTTTACCGTAGTTGCGTTTTAAGCGGGTTGAATTTTTCTTATTTGGGGTTTTAGTTCAAAATAAATAAAATTGTTGGACAATTTTATTTTTATATCTTGGAAGTTAACCTCTTCAAAGTGTGGATAAAAGAGAGGTGGGGCCCACACGATCCCCAACCTCTCAACTTCCTTAACTCTCTCTAACCCCCCCTTTAACACCTCTCCAATTTAATGTGCAACTCCCCTTATTATGGAAACCCATCACCTCCCTAATTAATATTCCAACAAATGTTTGAATTACATGGCATGTTATATTATGGAGAGCCTTTTTATTATTTTGGGGTTGACAATATTAGTGGAGGAACTCTTGAGAATACTTAGAAGGAATTGTTCTTCATTGACGTAGAACACCAACCTTCAATGAAGAACGACTCAGCCGCGAAGAATGCCAGGGATTTCTCCAACGGTGTTTCTACTTTGGACACACCCAGAAATCAACAGAATAGACGTCCATCTTCTGCGATGCCACATTCCGTGAATCAATGAAGTGCGATTTTAATTAACGAGGTAGGGGTTTTTGTTGTTCAAGATTTAATTTGTCGTTATTCACTGCTTAAGTAATGTCCGCTTGATATCGTCATAACGGGAGGAGTTCGGACCGCACAAACATGGCTGATTCTCCTCCTCTTTTTCCTTGTCAATCTTCATTGGTGTTTGAGGCGATGGTGGCGCGGTGTCATTGCACCACACAGGGATGAAGAGGACCGCAGCCGCCGCGGGCCTCGGTGGTGGAGCGCGGCGCCAGAGAGGTCGAGGAAGGCCACAGCTGGAGTGGTCGTGGCAGTGGTGCGCGGCGCCGTCGCGCCACGCCAGTGAGACAAGCCACGGCGGACCTGCAGGTGGAAGCCGGCCGGGCCAACCACTGGCGACTCCGGGAGGAGGGACCCTTCAAGGTTCCGCAGCTGTTCACAAACCGGCCAGCCATAATAGTCGGCCGTTACCTGGATAAATCGGGGGGGTGTAACTCCCCTCCCGACCGGATCTTAGGGTGGACCCCATAGGGTCCGCCATTCCACAAAAAGTGGACGCCCCCCCCCCTTCGTACCTCACTCGGCCACGAGCCGATAAGCGGCCGGCTTCCGAGCCGGGCCGTAGGCCGCGCCGGGCCGGGCCGCCCGCGCTGGGCCGGGCCGCCCGTGATGTTCCAGGCCGCCCATGCCAGGCCGGGCCACGCCAGCCCGGCCGAGCCGCGCCCAACCGGGTCATACCCGGACCTGGGTCGGGTCGACCCGGTTCGGGCCGACCCAGGGGGTATTGGGCCGGGTCGAACCGGTCCCAGACCCCCTATTTTCGGACCTCCTTCAGTTAAACGCCCATATCTTGAGCTACGGACCTCCGATCGATGCACCGTCAGTTGCGTATGGTTCCTTGGATCTGGATGGTCGTTTAGGTATATTAAAATCAAGGTTTAGGCGATGTATGGGTGTGGCCAAGTTGGTTCGAAACCGAAACCAACCGGGGCCTCGGAGCGGAAATGCTTATAACTTGAGTTCCGGACGTCCGATTGACGTACCGTCAAATTTTTTGGATTCCTCTTGTTGAGATGGTTCTTTTTTAATACTTAAAATAATTTTTGGATGCGGTTGGAGTGTGTCTAGGTTGGATTGTACAGGAAATCCAACCGGGCCCCTGGAACGGAAAAGTTAATAACTCTCAAAACGGACATCTGTTTGACGAACCGTCTGCGGTGTTTGTAATATTATTGAGAAACGGTGCCTTTGAGTATACCCTATGTGAGTTTGGGGTACAGTTGAGATACGTCCGGGTTGGTTCATACACGAAACCAACCGGGTCCCCGGGACTAAAAGGTTAATAACTTACAGACCGAGCGTCCGATAGACGCACCGTCTATTGCGTTGAGACCCCTTTGACATGGCGGTCCGTTAAGATAATTACACGTGAGATTATGTGACACTTGGAAGTATAGACCTGTTGCTCATGGAGGGGACCCTCCTGGAGATGAGCATATGGAGTACAGAGACCATGTAGCTGGCTGAGACCTGATGACTGCTTGTCCGATTCGAGTCGGAGTGACTTGTATAGCCCAGTGGGGAGCACTACTGTGTTTGGGTGGCAAACCCACGACAGGGAGCACTACTATGTTTGGGTGGCAGAACCGCGGTACTCGACAGGAGGAGTACGTCTGTAGGCTATGAGGGGGAGCACTACTATGTGAGGTGCAGACCCATGGTGGGTAGGACTACTTTGTGAGGTGGGAGATCCGCGGTACTCGACAGTAGGAGTACCTCAGTAGTCTAAGGTTAGTGAACAGTGCCCCAGAGTCGCGACAGGATCACTGTACTCGACAGAGGAGGAGCTTTTCAGTAGTTGTGGTTTCGATATCAATATTGAAAATCCTGGTTTGAGCTGAGTCAATGACCTTTGTGTTTTCCTCATGATTGATATGGGTTACTTGATAACTTACGTATATGTTTGGGCATATACCTAAGTAGTGGTTATCCGTCGGCTTCATATCTGTGTGATACCTCATGGCTGGGATGGGTTACTTGATAACTTAGGTATAAGTATGGTATTATACCTAAGTAAGGGTTATCTGTTGAGAACTTTCTTTGTGATTATCCTTGTTGGATTTAGTGAGAACTCGAGGGTCTCGGGGTCTCTACTGAGTATCGTATTCTCACCCCTGCACGGGCTATGCCTGCACCTCATTGTGTTGGATGCCGACGATGGACAACGCTGACTGAGATCGAGTGTATGAAGACAGGACGGTACCCGGAGGTGGACCTCACGACGAGTCAGTACCCAGAGGTGGACCTCACGACGAGTCAGTACCCGGAGGTGGACTTCATGACGAGACGGTACTCGGAGGAGGTTGGTGAGCGAGAGCATTGAGGAGGGTATCTGTACCTACCCTTCAGGTAGGATCCGAGTTGGACAACCCAAGAGTTTCTTCTATCTTCAAGCTATTTTTCTTTTCTGTTGTACTTTCCTTCAGTTGTAGCTGTACTTCTCTTTTGGCTTTGTATTCTGGCCCATTTACTTTTCAGAACTTTCTTCTGTACTTAGTGTATTACTTCCTCTGGTACTCTGGTTGGATGTGTTTATGTTTTATAAAGGCAATGTCTTCCCAGATACCGAGTTTTACACCTTTGGTGCTAGTCGCCTGCCCCTGGCCTATGGAAGGAGGGATTGGGGTAGTCACGTCACGGGCCCCGAGGATAGGTCGTGACAAATTGGTATCAAAGTAGTCAGTTCTACCACAGAACTCAGAACTCTGATCATTTCTTTCTATGAAGCAATAGTGTTAAGGGTACTGAGTGTGGTCTCCAGTTCAGGGAGTCCAGTGTTGGTGCGATGGCCGACATATCCATACACCAGGACCCTGACTACTGATTTCTGACTTAGTTCATGAAAACACTTATTGCGTGTATGTTTCCAAAAAGTTTTAAAATCAGCTCAAACCAGGTCAGCTCACCAGGTATAAATCCTTGACCATGACACATTGGTTCAGGATGTCTCCACGTCGACAGTCAGTTGGAGTTCCGAGAGAGTACTCGATGACGAGCCACCGAGCGAAGAGACTCCAGTGTAAGGCCCTCTTTCTATGTTGGCACCTTCGGGTGGTGTACCAGCAACACCACTACCCATTAGGTAGTAGATTCCACCAGTCGTACTAGTGGACGGTGCACGCTGGCAGAGCACGTTGCATGAGTTCCAGTAGCAGAGGCCTATGAGGTTATGAGGTGAGACATATTCCCAGGCAGCAGTGGACTTGATGGAGGTGAATGATAGAGTTTTACACCTAGTTTAGACACTTTTGGAGTGGATGGTGGACTTAGATACTTGTTTTTTCCAGTGAGAGACCATGAGGTTGGTCCGTATAGTGATGGGGCTTTGACACATATACCTATTCCTGAGATAGCACCATCGGGTAGTGTTCTAGCTATATCACTACATGTTGGTCAACAGACACTACCGGCGGTACCGGTAGAGGATACTTGTAGGCTTAGTGCCTTACTTATGTTTCAGCACCAGATATCCCTCAAGTTCTGAGGTGATCCCGACTCACAGGCGGCTGAGGACTAGCTTGAGGAGGTGGTAGAGATGTTTTCTAGAGCTTATACAGCTTTGGCAGGATGACATGTCGATAGATAAGAATTCATCGGGGCGTACCAAACCATTATGGGTACTCGATGAATATGATGTGATCAGTGCTTCAGGGCTCAGACTTCTGAGTGAGGTGTGTCTAATGGACATCCGAGCCAGAACTTCTTTCTCTATGCATTCCTACTTATACTAGGGTGTTATAGAGAACCTTTGTGGTTGATAATTCTTTGGCTGAGTGGATGCAGCCAGTGAAGGTTAGCAGTGGGAAAGCAGGAAACTGGCACCAGTATCAGTGACTTGGGTGTGTAAAATGTTTCAAGAAGAGGAATTTAAAAGGACAGATTAATCTGTAGGGAATCAGGCATGGAACCAAAGCTAGGAGAACAACATGGGTTGGTGAACATTTTGACATGTTGCAACCACCCGCCTTTGTAGTTCCCGCCAGGCTCAGGGAGCAGGAGGGTATGGGAAGAGAGTAGCTGCATGCGGTCAAGGAGTGTGACCTAGGGGCTCTAGGAATGATTCGAGGTACGGTCTGTGTCTACTATGATCTTCCTTATCAATAGACATAGATACCAATCATTCCTTTCTTCCACGAATCTTGTCCCAGACCTAGAGTTTCCTGTTAAGTCGTTGACTTGATCCTCATGTCTGGAGATACATTTGGGGGGAGACTCGATAATCACGCTTCCACCGACGGTGTGTTATGACCCTTGAGGCGAGAGTTTAGGTTGGAACCTCTTGGTGGTAGCGTCGAGGGCTTACGACGTTATTTTGAGTACGGACTGGGCAACCACAGTTCATACAAAAATTAACGGTATTATGCAAAAGGTTTGTGGTTTATCTACAATGTTGGGATGAGTTTTTTTCCTTCTTCGGAGAAAAGGGAAACCCATGAATCACAAGGATAAACTCATGCTTAAGAGGGGGCGAACAATCAATATTGAGTCGGCTAGACTTACCCTTGTGACAGTAAGAGTTTTCAGTTTTCAGTTCCTCCAGGACTATGACTTCGAGATGGTCTATACTCCTGGGAAGGGGAGCATTGTTGCGGAAGCACTCAGTAGGAGGACTGATATTCAACTGTTAGGGGTGGCGAGACAATAACTGGCCACGTTTCAGAAATCCTTTGTGGATGGTGATGAATTCATCACATGTAGAACCATAGATGGTTCTGGCTCTGACAAAGAAGGTGCAGATCATCCAGGAGTGGATGAAGACTACACAGAGCAGGCAAAAATCCGATGATGATAGGATACAGAGACCACTGAAGTCCGAGGAGGGCGACCACGTCATTCCTATAGGTCTCACCTCGACGAGGTCTACAGAGATGTGGCTGAAGAGGAAATTTATCTCTAAGGTTCAACGGACCTTTCTAGGTCCTCAGTAGGGTAGGTGAGGTGGTTTACCGCTTGACCTTTCCACCTTAGTTGCACCGTGTGCACAATGTCATCCATGTATCTTAGCTGAGGAGATACGTGCATAACACTTCACACATCATTGACCACAGGGAGCTCGAAATCGATGATGGGGAAACATTCACAAAGGTTCCAGTAGAGGTCGAGGGTCGATAGGAGAAATTTCTATGTGGACGGTTGATTCCTCTAGTGTATATTCGTTGGCAGCATGGGAACCTTCAGGAGAGCACATGGGAGTAGAAGGCTCAGATGCGTGCTCAGTACCACTTTTGTTTTCCCTAGTGTGTGTTGTAGCTTTACGGGGATGTAAATCCCTCAGGTGGGAGTAATTTAAAGTCCCGGAAATTTGAAGGGAAATTTTTTCTTAATTTATTTGTAATTTTATGAGTACTCAGTTTCTGACGGCACCTAAATCTGAGGCCCGGTGTGCCCGGAATCAATTTCCAAAGTTTAGCTCGGGTACGCTTAGTGAACGAATGAGTGGGTTTTTCTATCTTTTGAACTGGTGCTCGTAATTGAAATCCAAGGGCGCCGATGAACTCCTAGCACTGGTAATTTCTTAAGGGGACCTTTACTGCAGTTGTGTTTTAAGCGGGTTGAATTTTTATTATTTGGGGTTTTAGTTTAAAATAAATAAAATTGTTGAAAAATTTTATTTTTATATCTTGGAAGTTAAACTCTTCAAAGTGTGGATAAATGAGAGGTGGGGCCCACATGAGCCCCAACCTCTCAACTTCCTTAACTCTCTCTAACCCTCTTTTAACACCTCTCCAATTTAATGTGACAACTCCCCTTATTATGGTAACCCATAAACTCCCTAATTAATATTCCATAAAAGGTTTGAATTACATGGCATGTTATATTATGGAGAGCCTTTTTATTATTTTGGGGTTGGAAATATTGGTGGAGGAACGCTTGAGAAGACTTAGAAGGAAGTGTTCTTCTTTGACGAAGAACACCAACCTTCAATGAAGAACGACTCCGCCGCGAAGAACGCGTGGAATTTCTACAACGATGTTTCTACTTCGGACACACCCTGACATCAACGGAATAGACGTCCATATTCCGCGAGGCCGCATTCCACGAATCAATGACGTGTGACGTTAATTACCGAGGTAGGGGTTTTTGTTGTACAAGATTTAATTTGTCGTTATTCGCTTTTTAGGTAATGGCCGCTTGATATCGTCATAACGGGAGGAGTTCGGACCGCACAAACATGGCTGATTCTCCTCCCCTTTTTCCTTGTCGATCTTCGTTGGTGTTTGAGGCGATGGCGGTGCGGTGTCGTTGCACCGTGCGGGGACGAAGAGGACCGTTGCCGGAGCGGGCCGCGGTGGTGGAGCGTGGCGTTGTCGCACCGTGCCGGGGAGGTCGAGGAAGACCACGGCCGGAGCGGCCGCGACACCGTCACACCGCGCTGAAGAAGCTGTGGAGGGCCGCGGCCAGAGTGGGCCATGGCGGAGTGGCGCGGCGCCGTCGTGCCGCGCCAGTGAGATGAGCCGCGGTGGACCTGCAGGGGGCGGCCGGCCGGGCCGGCCGACCATAATGGCCAGCTGTTACCTGGATAAATTGGGGGGGTGTAACTCCCCTCCCGACTGGCTCTTAGGGCGGACCCCACAAGGTCCACCATTCTTACAAAGGGGGCGGAGCCCCCCCCCCCCTTTGCACCTCGCTCGGCCGCGAGCCGAGCTGCGGCCGACTTCAGAGCCGGGCCGCAGGCCGCGCCGGGCCGGGCCGCCCGCGCTGGGCCAGGCCTCCCGCGCTGGGTCGGGCTGCCAGTGCCGGGCCGGGCCACCCACGTAGGGTCGGGCCACGCCAGTCGGGCCAGGCCATGCCCAACCAGGCCAGACCTGGACTTGGGTCGGATCGACCCGGTTCTGGCCGATCTAGGGGTATTGGGCCAGGTCGGACCGGGCCTAGACCCCCTATTTTCGGACATCCTTCAGTTAAACACCCATATCATGAGCTACGGACCTTCGATCGACACACCGTCAGTTGCGTTGGGTTCATTGGATCGAGATAGTCGTTTCGGTATATTACACTCAAGGGTTCGGTGAAGTATGTGTATGGCCAGGTTGGTTCGAAAATGAAACCAATCGGGCCCTCGGAGCGGAAACGCTTATAACATGAGTTCCGGACGTCCGATTGACGTGTCGTCGACTTTTGTTGGATTCCTTTTGTTGAGAAGGTTCTTTTGGCATACCTCACCTAAGGTTTGTACATGTTTGGAGTTTGGCCGGGTTGGATTGTACACGAAATCCAACCGGGTCCCTAGAACAGAAAACCTAATAACTCTCAGACCGGACGTCTGTTTGATGAACCGTCAGCGGCGTTGGTAATCTCATTGAGAAACGGTCCCTTTGAATATACTCTATGTGAGTTCGGGGTATAGTTGAGATACGGCTGGGTTGGTTCGTACACGAAACCAACCGGGCCCCCGGGACTAAAAGGTTAATAACTCACAGACCGGGCGTCCGATAGACGCACCGTCTGTTGCGTTGAGACCCCATTGACATGTCGGTCCTTTAAGATAATTTCTCATGAGATTACGTGACACATGTAAGTATCAACCAGATGATCGTGGAGCGGACCCTTCCAGAGACGACCATACAGAGTACGAAGACCATGTAGCAGTCTGAGACCGGATGACTGCTTGTCCGATTCGAGTCGGAGTGACTTGTATAGCCCAGTGGGGAGCACTACTATGTTTGGGTGGCAGACCAACGGCGGGGAGCACTACTGTGTTTGGGTGGCAGACCCCTGGTACATGACAGGAGGAGTACCTATGTAGTCTATGAGGGGGAGTACTACTGTGTGAGGTGGCAAACCCATGGCGGGGAGCACTACTTTGTGAGGTGGAAGACCCGCGGTACTCGACCGGAGGAGTACCTCAAAAGTCTAAGGTTAGTGAACAGAGCCTCGGAGTCGCAAAAGGATCACTGTAATCGACATAGGAGGAGATCTTCATCAGTTGTGGTTTCGATCATTAATGAAAATTTTGGTTTGAGCTGAGTCAATGAAATTTGTGTTTTCCTCATGATTGAGATGAGTTACTTGATAACTTACGTATATGTATGGTCATATACCTAAGTAGTGGTTATCCGTCGGCTTCATATCTATGTGATAACTCATGGCTAAGATGCGTTACTTGATAACATAGTTATAAGTATGGGCTTATACCTGAGTAAGGGTTATCTGTTGAGAACTTTCTTTGTGATTATCCTTGTTGGATTTTGTGAGACCTTGAGTGTCTCGGGGTCCCTACTGAGTATCGTATACTCACCTCTTCATGGGATATGCCCACACCTCATTGTGTTGGATGCAGACGACGGACAATGCTGACTGAGATCAACTGTATGGGGACTGGATGGTACCCAGAGGTGGACCTCACGATGAGTCAGTTCCTGGAGGTGGACTTCATGATGAGATGGCACTCAAAGAAGGTTGGCAGGTGAGAGTGTTGAGGAGGCTATCTGTACCTACCCTTCAGGTAGGATCCGAGGTGGACGACCAAGGAGCTTCTTCTATCTTCCATCTGTTTGTCTTTTCTGTAGTACTTTCGTTCAGTTGTATCTGTACTTCTCAGTTGGGTTTGTATTCTGGCCCATTTACTTTTAAGCACTTTCTTTTTTTACTTAGTGTATTACTTCCTCTTGTACTCTAGTTTGATGTGTTTATGTTTTATAAAGGAAATTCCTTCCTAGATACAGAGTTTTACGCCTTTGGTGCTAGTCTCCATCCCCTGGCCTATGGAAGGCGAGCTTGGGTTAGTCACGACACGGGCCCTGAGGACGGTTCGTGACAAAAACTGGGCCAACCTATGCAAGGAGAATGGTCTACGCATGGTTAAGTAAACCAAGATTCCTTCCTTAGAAAACCACGAAACCATGTATAGTGTAATTATGCATAGTTTGTGTATGGTTTGAAAACCATGAAGAGCTCCCCAGGTAACCGTTCAACCTCACACTCCTTGGATAGTGTCTTGCACATGGTTTTGCGTAAGATTTGGAAACATGTGCATAAAAACTATTCAACCCATTAAATTTTTGAAGAAATTATAGTTTTCCATCTTAGGATAATTATATTCTACTCAATTTTTCCTCCCATTCATCCCCTCTCAACCCTACGGATGAACTGAATCTCCCAAATCATCCCATGTGTGGTTCCCCTTCGATCCTTGATTATTTAGAGTGTCATTGGTAATGAATCGATGCCCTATGTAAGTATAATATTTGTATTGATTATCTTTTCGAGATTACAGCTTATATCCTAGGTTATCTTCCTTTAAATCCCAAAAACCCTCTTTCCCTGGAGAATTATAGGTTAAGTCTTTGAGGAGTTATAGAATCCATATCTAATGCAATGATGAATAGTGCATTCACCAACAAATTCAAGGTAGGTGGTCTAAAAGTTATACCCCATTGTCGCTGAGTCGATTTGGGAATATCTGGCTTCATTCTTGGTTATCAATTATTGTATGTATGATGAATTTAGTGATATTTTGAAAAATGGGTTTCTAAATGGTGAATTGAACCCCTCATGATTCTCATGGGATTCATGGAGTATGACTAGACTAATTTAGGTCAACCCATGGGGTGCGACAACTTTCTCGAACCTTGGAATTGGTAAGGTTATGTGTAGAGTTGATGCGTTCTATCAAAGAGACCATGAAGAACATGTTAATATGGTTGGTTGGGTTGAAAATGGAAAAAATGATAGTTGGTCCAATGGTTGATAATGTCATAAGGGGTTTTTTGGAATGACATAAAATTGGGTTAAGTGTTTTAATTGAGATTGTATCAATTGGATTACAAAAATGTTTGAAATGCCTATGAGGGTTGGTGCATTTGAAATGGTGAACTTATTCAATGGGTAACATATTGGGAATTAATGAATATGTTAAATTGGATTTCATAAGGGATTTAATGAATATGTTAAATGGGTTCATATAAAAAGAATTATTAAACATGCCTAATGGGATGTGTAATGATATTTGGAATTGGGCTAAATGGATATGAAATGTAAATGGTAGATGTTTAATTAGGTTATGGAATAATATTAATTTCCCATATTGATTTTTATGTATTGTGATTGTTATGTATATTGGTTTTAGTAATGGTTGTGGTATGGTATGTGTGTGGTGATTGGATAAATAAGCATTTTCACATGGCTTGGTAGTGTGGGGTATTGACTTGAGGTTCTAAGACAAATGGTCGAGTTAGAATGAGGCACTAAAATCAACCCCAAAATGCATGAGTTAGGGAAGTAGACATAGAATCTATTACCCAAAAAGCCTCTTTCAGTGATACCACCTAGACTAAGGCATCAAGGTGAATGTAATGTATTTTTTATGATTTTTTGTCACGACCCGTCCCCCGGGACCCGTGCCGTGACTACCTCAAGCCCACCTTCCATAGGCCAGGGGCTGGAGACTAGAACCGAAGGAAAATTCCATGAAAATGGGAATACATTACCTTTATAACCTATAACACACACAACCAAGCACAAAACAAGATACGAACTCAAGTAAACTGAATAGTAGACAGAGTGAGTACAGTAAGAAAAAGGGGACAGAATATAAGCTCTACTGGAATGTACAAGGAATACTAGAATGTACAAGACATCTGATAGGTGTAAAGAAGCTCTTGGATCATCCACCATGAATCCTACCTGAAGGGTATGTACATCTCACGAACGACCATCTTTGTGGTTCTCCTCGTCTAACATCCACCCCCAAGCTACTTCCAGTCCTAGTACTCTTATCCTTAGTCAGCGTTGTTCGTCGTCTGCACCAAACAAAACAGTGTGCGGGAATAGCCCGTGCAGGGGAGAGTATAATGATACTCAGTAGGGACCTCAAGACCCTAAAGGTCTCACACAATCCACAAAGGATAAAACACAAAGCATGAAATCAACTGACAACCCTACTTAGGTATATTCCCAAACATATACCTAAGTTATCAAGTATAACCATCTCAATCATGAGGAAAACACAGAGTCCATATCAAAGCCCAAAACTCAACAGTTCCACAAAGGAAGGAATACCATGAAGGTAAGTACCACACAGTTACGCCACGCTGAAGAATACCACCAAGGTATTACCATGAAGGAAAGTACCACACAGGTACAGACTCACCTCACACTAGGTATAACTCAGGTATAGTAGTAGAGATGATTAGATGTAACTACTGAATCATCTTACCCTGTTAAGAGGTAGACCCACGAAGGATCCTAATTCATCTTCAGACCCACAAAGAATCTCTAGGTGCTGACCCACACAATATCGCTCGGTGCTGACCCACATAGGATCGCTCGGTGCTGACCCAAACGGGATCGCTCGGTGATGACCCACAGAGGATCGCTAGGTGCTGACCCACACAGGATTGCTTGGTGCTGACCCACACAGGATCGCTCGGTGCTAACCCATAGAGGATTTCTGGGTGCTGACCCACACAGGATCACTTGGTGTTGACCCACATAGCATCACTATTCATTTTTCACGTTATAGCCAGCTACTAGGTTCCCTCACTATGCTCGGTTGTCTCCGAGAGGGTCTGATCCACAAGCCACTGGCCGATACACCAATTATCATGAAGTCCCACGAAGAAGTATCTCAATGGACCACCACATCATAGGGGTCTCAACGCAACAGACGATGCGTCAATCGGACGCCCGGTTTGCGAGTTATTAGCCTTTTAGTCCTGGGGGGTTGGATTCATGCTCAATCCAACCCGACCGTACCACATCTCAGTCCAAATATTTAGTGGGGTATACTCAAAGGGATAGTCTCAATCCAAGGTTTCCAGTGCCGCTGATGGTTTTTCAAACGAATTCCCGATGCCAAAGTTATGGACAAAAGAGAAAATTGGGTCGAAGTTGGCTCGTGTTTGGTCTGACCTGGTCAGACCGACCCGGCCCGCTCAGCGGGTTGGCCTGCTATGTTTGGACTTGTCCCCGCTGGGCTGTCTGACCCACACTAGGCAGCCCGACAGGACGTGAGGGGCCGCAGAGGGCTGCAGAGGCCGCTGGGGCTGCGAGGGCGTTGCAAGGCTGCGGGGGCTGCGGGGGTGGTGCGAGGCCGCGGGGTCCGTGAGTGTGGCTCGAGTGCACGGGCGGCATGTGGCTTTGGGAAGCGCGCGACCGCAGGACGATGAGGCAGTAGGCGGCGCGAGGGCGCGGGTGGCGCGAGACCGTGGGCGGCGCCAGGCTGCGAGCATCGTGAGGCCACGAGATGGAGAGGCCGTGCGCGGCGCGAGGCCATTGGCAGTGCGAGGCCGCGGGGCAGCGGGGCGACAGTGTTCGCGGACAGCGGTGCCGCGGGGGGTGGAGTCCGGGGGCAGCGGAGCTCCGCAGGGCGTTGAGGTGCCGTGCCTTTTTCGGTGGCTAGCTTGACCGACCACCCTTCATTCGTCGACTTCAGTGCGGCCGGCCGTGATGCTAGCCATATTTTTTGAGTTTCACCAGTGCCAACCACCGGCACCAGTCATCATCACCATCACAAAGAACACAACAACCATTCATAGAGAACGACAGAGGGGTAATGCCATTTTTTTTGGACCTCACCCTCTGCGTTAGAGCGGTAGCAAGCGGCTCAACAAAAACATGAAAGTAGAACGTCAAACCCTCCCACAATAATTATTCCCAAACCGGAAAAAGAATACATCCACATATCAACTAGTTAGAGAGTTGATCTGCGTTCCTTGTTTTAGAAAGGAATAACATGGGAATATAATCATACACAAATAAACCCCTACCTCGGAGTTTTGAAGATGTAGGTCGCGAGGGTAGGACGATCGTCCATTGAAGACATCCCACATTGGAGGATTCCCCGAGGAAGACGTCGAAGTCGGCGTTCTTCATTGGAGGAGTTTTCTTCACTAGAGGAGCATTCTTTGTTGGAGGATGAGTTTCTCCACGATTCTCCAACGCCTCTCCCTTTGCCAACAGTTCCCCCAATTCCACCAAAATGGGGAATATACATCTTATTTATTTAAGTTATCAAAATTAACTAAGTTGACCCAAAAAAGTTGGCATAATTAATGTACTGTGTTGGAACCATTAATTAGCTCATTTAATTGCCCCAATTAAATGTATTTGTGTTGGCATAATTAATGTTGGAGAGTTGAGAGGTTTTCTCTCATTAAAGGTCTTCGAGTGGTCCCTGCCTCTAAATTCAAAATTGGGAGGTTTTTGGGCTCGATGGTCCCCACCTCCATAACCTACACATGAGATATTTTAGATTAGGTTGTCCTCACCTTTAAACCATCCACATGGGAGGTTTCAAAAAAAAAAGTTTATTTTATTTTATTTCTATTTCAAGGAAAAAACCAAATTCTATCTTTCACCCTCGACCTACTGCGGTCGAGGTGAAGGTCACCTTAAGCAAATACTGGTGCTGCGAGTTCAACGGTGCCCTCAGATTTCAATTCTGAGCAACAGTTAAAAAGTTAGAAAAACCTGCTCGAACGTTTACTGAACGTACCCGAAATTTTTTTCTGAAAATCATTCCGAGAACACCGAGCCTCAGAATCACACGATGTTATTTTTCGAGGACTCGTAAAATTCCCATATATTTAAAAAAAAATTGCATAGAAATTCTAGGTCTTTACATTCTTCTCACCTCAGGGATTTAGATCCCCGAAATACACATCACAAAACTAGGAAAGCAAGTGTTGGTACTGAGCACGTATCTAACCCTCCCACTCCCATGTACTGTCCTGGAGGTTCTCGTGCTGCCAGTAAACACGCACTAGAGGAATTGACCGCCCAGGAAGGACTCTCTCCTGTCGATCCTCAATCTCCACTGGAACCTCCATAAAAGTCTCCCCAATATCGAAGTCCAGCTCTTTGTGGTCAATGATGTGAGATGGGTTGTGAGCATATCTCCTCAGCTGTGATACATGGAAGACGTCGTGCACCCGGTGCAACTGAGGTGGAAGAGCTAAGTGGTAAGCCACCTCGCCAACTCTGATGAGGACCTAGAAGGGTCCAATGAATCATGGAGATAACTTTACTTCTCAGCCAAATCTCTGCAAACATCATCATCGCGAGACCTGTAGGAAGACGTGGTCGCTATCCTCGAACTCCAATGGTCACTGTATCCTATCGGAATAAGACTTCTGCCTACTCTGTGCGGTCTTCATCTGCTTCTAGATGATCTTCACCTTCTCTTTGGTAGCCCATACCATCTCTGGTCCCACTAGTGCTGACTCCCCTGGGTGAGTATAGCCCAAAGGTGATCTGCACGGTCTCCCGTACAACACCTCAAAAGGCGCCATCCCAATGGTGGAGTCATAGCTGTTGTTGTATGCAAACTCCACCAAAGGAAAGTGATCCTCCCAGCTACAACCAAAGTCAAGAACGCAAGCACGTATCATGTCCTCGAGGGTCTGAATGGTCCGTTTAGTCTAGCCATCTGTCTGTGGATGGAAGGCAGTGCTCAAAACGAAGAAACGTCCCAAAAGCCTCCTGAAACCCCTTCCATAGTAATGAAGTAAAATGTGCATCATGATCGGAGACAATCGTTGAGGGTAATCCATATAGCCACACAATCTTCTGCACATAGAGGTGTCCTAGGCTCTCTACTGAACCCTTCTCTCTGATCGATATAAAGTTGGCCGACTTGGTGAGTCGGTCAACGATCACCCAGATAGAGTAATCAACCTTGGATGTACGTGGAAGTCTTTTCAAGAAGTCCATGGATATCCCATCTCACCTCCACTTTGGGACCTCTAAAGAATGAACCAAGCCTGCTGGTACCTGATGCTCCGCTTTCACTTCCTGACATGTGAGACACCGAGATACAAACTCTTCTACTGATTTCTTCATTCCTGACCACCAGTGCTATCGTCGGAGGTCCGGGTACATCTTCGCCACTCCTAGATATACCGCTAGAGTGGACGTGTGGAACTCCCTCAACAATTCCTACTGAAGTGAAACTGGTACCATGGTACGTCCTCTGAAGAGAATGACATGCTCCCCACCTTAATAAAATCCATTAGGTGACTATCCTGTAGATATCTGAGCACGTCATGTCTCGCAGTCAGTGTCCCCACGCTGCACCTCCCTGACTCGCTGAAGAAGTGGGGGAGTGACTTAAAGAGACTATAGAAAAACTGATCCATCTCGATCCAGAAAGGATATCTGCAAAGCAGCCAACTACTCCATCGGCTCACCTAGCAGCTGTATACCAAATCTCCTACTGAGTGCATCATCTACAATGTTCCCTTTCCCAGGACTATAGGGTATCTCGGCATCATAGTCCTGGAGGAACTCAAGCCAACGTCGCTATCTCAGGTTCAGGTCCTTCCGAGAGAAGATATACCTGAGACTATTTTGATCTAAGTAGACTGTAAAATGTTCACCCATCAAGTAATATCTGCTCATATTCAAGGTGAATTCCACTGTTGCTAACTCCAGGTCATGGGTAACATAGTTCTGCTCATGTTGTCTCAGCTATCGAGAACCCTATGCGATAGTTGCTCGCTCCTGCATGAGGACACATCTGAGCCCGTCCCCTGATGCGTCGCAGTAGACTACGTACCCTACGCCCTCCTCTGGTATCCTCAAGATGGGGGCACTAGTCGGCCACTGCCTCAGCTCCTGGAAACTTCTTTGGAATCTCTTCGACCACACGAAGGGTTGACCCTTATTCATCAACACTGATAATGGTGCTGAAACACTAGAGATATCTGGCACAAACCTCCGGTAGTATCCAGCCAAACCCAGGAAACTCCATACCTCCGTCACAATCTTGGGTGACTCCCAAGAAAGTACCGCCTCAATCTTCACTGGAACCATAGCAACTCTAGCCTCCGATATGACATGTCCCAGAAAGTTAACCTCTCAGATCCAGAACTGGCACTTTGAGATCTTACCATAAAGATGGTGCTCTCAAAGTGTGTCCAGTACTACCTAAAAATTGTAAGCATACTCCTCCTTAGTAGTCAAGTAGATCAGAATGTCGTCGATGAAGACTACTACAATGTGACCATGGTATGGTTGAAAGATCCTGTTCATGAGTCCCATGAACACTACTGGAGTGTTGGTCATGCTGAATGGCATAACCAAGAACTCGTAGTCACCGTAGCGACATCTGAAATCCTTCTTCTGCATATCCTCATCTTGTACTCTGAGATTGTGATAACCTGATATGAGGTCTATCTTCGAAAACCACAGTGCTCCCTTCAGCTGATCAAAGAGGTCGTCAATCCTTGGGAGTGGGTACTTGTTATTTATAGTCACCTGGTTCAGGCGCCTATATTCGACACAAACCCTCAAGATCCCATTCGCCTTCTTGGCGAACAAAATTGGGGCTTCCCAAGGGGAAACACTGGGCCAAAGTAATCCTTTTACCTGCAAGTCATCTAGCTGTACCAGCAGCTCATGAAGCTCTGCGGGATCCATCCAATACGCTGGTGTAGATATTGGTGTCGTCATCAGGTAAAAGTCAATGTAAAATTCCACCTCTATACGAGGAGGTAAACTCGTAACATCATCAGGGAAGACATACACGCACTGGTCCACCACTACAGGATAACTCAAACTCTCCATATCAACCACTCTGAGCATAAGGCTTTCCAACTGATGTGTAATCGGCTGCACCTTCCTCCGGGTAAGTCCATCCTATACTGCAAAGTCACCCTTCTCGCTGGTGAAGGTAAACCTAGTCCCATCAGTGCGGACACACCCCACTTTGCGCCTAATACAATCTATCTAATCACGGACTATTGATAACCAGTTCGTACCCAAGATGACGTCGTAAGGCCTCGACGCTTCTACTAGAAGATCCCAGCTAAATCTCTCGCCTCCTAGAGTATGCTCACACTACCAGCACTAGTGCGTAATCATAGAATCCACTTTTGTAGGAGTATCTAGCCATAAGGATCGAGCTAACGGCTTCGTCGGAATCTCTATGCTCCGAACGAGGGTAGTGGAAATAAAATAATGACTTGAACCTGTGTCTATAAGTACTGTAGCTAAGGTGGAGTAGACACAGATCATACCTCGTATCATCTCCAGAGCACCGTGATCGTAGGACTCAACTACTTGGAGCTGAGCTTGACCCTGTCCACCTGCTCCCTATGGTCAGGGTGGACCATCTGGTGGTGGTGGCGGTAGCAAATTGAATCGTCGCCCACCGCCAGCTGCTCGGTCAGATCCTATGCCACATCCACCTACTCCCCGTGGACCTCCTCTATCGAATCTCTGTCTCTGCCTGGGTGGTCCTTCGACTGTCTGCTGATCATCCGTACGGCAGGTCAGATAGTCACGGGCCATATGACCCTACCCGCCACATGTGTAATACTGCTCTCTCATGGCATGACTGGCTCTTCCTTGGGTTCCCCGCCCAACCGACCCTGAATCCTGTGGTCATCCACCTCTAGGTTTGGTCCTCTTGGACCTCTGTGACATCTTTCTGCTTCCAGCTATAGAAGAATCTACTACATGATATCTCGTGGTGGGTCTCACTGCTGGTGACTGCTCTGCAAGGAAAATATCCACTAAGAGGTCTCTCTCTAACACCCCCACCTACGTCGGGATGCTGAGTGAGATCATCGAAGCCCTAATCTCTTGCCTGAGCCCTTAATCGAAGGTCTGGGCCCTGAAGAATGGGTCCTGGACCATATCAGTGGAGTAGTGTGAGAGGTAGGTGAACCTCGCTAAGTACTAATCCACAGTCATGCTTCTCTACTGCAGATGAAGCAGCTCGTATATGCTCACTACGCGAAGAGTCTCTGGAACAAACTCTGCCCAAAATAGGCTCTCTAAGTCTACCCAGAGAAGCGTCACCTCATCGTGAACCTAGAGCATCAAGATCTACCATCTGCCTACTGCTTCTTGTAGAAGACTAGCAGCAAGGATCACAATGAGATCGGCTGGTGTCCCTACCAGTCGGAAGACTCTCACCACAACCTCCAGCCAATCCTTAGCCGCTTGTGGGTCCGTCTCTCTCCTGAACCTAGATGGCCTATGGCGCTGAAACTCGTGCAACTTGCTCAAGTGGCGTGCACCGTCTGCTGTTGGGGATTGTGGCATCGGTGGAACAACGAGTAATGGTATCACTAGTGCGTCCGTTGGTGCCTCTACTAAAAAAGGGCCCTACATTGAGGCCTCGTTGCTCGGTGGGATATCAGTGCATACTAATCTCAGAACCCTAGATGGATGTTTGTGTGGAGGAATCCTGAAGAGAAATAGGTGAACCATGGTCAATATGTTATACCTGGTGAGCTAACTAAAGATATCACAAAGAAAACTCTTGAAAACAGACATGCAATCAGTTTTTTCATGCACTGAGTTAGAAATTAGAAGTCAGGGTCGTGGTGTATGGATATGTCAGTCGCCGCACCAACACTGGACTCCCTGAACTGAAAACCACACTCAGAACACTAAACATTATTTCTCCACACATAAAAGATCAGATTCCTATGTTCTACGATAGAACTGACTCCTCTGATACCAATTTCTCATGACCTGTCTCCCAGGGCCCATGCTGTGACTACCCCAAGCCCGCCTTCCATAGGTCAGGGCCTGGTGATTAACACCGAAGGTATATTCCATAAATCTAGAAAGGAATTACCTTTATAACCTGTAACAAACACAACCAAGCACACAGAAAGATACGAACTCAAGTAAACTGAATAGTAAACAAAGTGAGTACATCAAATAAAAGGGGCCAAAATACAAGACCAACTGAAAAGTAAAATAAAAACTGGAAATTACATGACAACTGATAGGTGTAAAGTAGGTCTTGAATCATCCACCATGAATCCTACCTAAAGGGTGGGTACAACTCATGAATGACCGCCTCTGCGGTTTGCTTCGTCTAATTTCCACCTCCGAGCTACCTTCAGTCCTGGTACTCTCATCCTCAGTAAGCATTGTCAATCATCTGCACCAAACATAATAGGGTGTGGGCATATACCATGCAGGGGTGAGTATAACGATATTCATTAGGGACCCTGAGACCCTCAAGGTCCCACCCAATCAACAAAGGATAAACCACAAATCATGAAATCAACTGACAACCCTACTTAGGTATATGCCCATGCATATACCTAAACTATCAAGTATACCCATCTCAATCATGAGGAAAACATAGAGTCCAACTCAAATTCCAAAATCAACAGTTCTAGAAAGGAAGGAATACCATGAAGGTAAGTACCACACATGTACGCCACATTGAAGAATACCACCAAGGTATTACAATAAAAGAAATACCACACAAGTACAGACTCAGTTCACACTAGGTATAACTCAGGTACAGTAGTAAAGATTATTATATGTAACTACTAAATCATCTTACTCTATTATGTGGAAAACCCAAGAAGGATCCTAATTCATCCTCAGACCCACATAGGATCTCTAGGTGCTGACCCGCATAGGATAGCTCGGTGCTGACCCACACAGGATCACACAGTGCTAACCCACACAGGATTGCTTAGTGCTGACCCACACAGGATCACTAGGTTCTGACCCACATAGGATTGCTCAGTGCTAACTCACACAGGATCTCTATTCATTCTTCATGTCACAACCAATTACTAGGTTCCCGCACTAAGCTCACTTGTCTCCAGGAGGGTCTGCTCCACAAGCCACTGGTCGATACTCCAACTGCCACGAAGTCCCATGAAGAAGTATCTCAAAGGACTGCCACGTCATTGGGGTCTTAACTCAAGAGACGGTACGTCAATCAGATGCCCAGTCTGTGAGATATTAGCCTTTTAGTCCCGGGGGCCGGGTTAGATTCATGCTCGATCCAACTCGACCATACCCCATCTTAATCCAAATATCCAGTGGGGTAGACTCAAAGGGACCCTATCACTCCAAGGTTTCCAGCGCTGCTGAAGGTTCGTCAAACGGACACTTGGTGCCAACGTTATGGCCAAAAGACCGAATTGGGTTGAAGTTGGCCCAGGTCTGGTCTGACCCGGCCTGGGTCACTCTGTTTGGGGTCGACCCAGCCCGACCCGCTGGGTCTGACCCGACCCACTGGGTCCTGCCTGGCCCGCGCAGGGAGGCCCGGCCCGCTGGGTCCGTCCAGGCCCGCACTGGGCGACCCGGTAGGCCGTGAGGGCCGCAAGGGGCAACAGAGGATGCGGGAGCGATGAGGGCGGCGCGATGCCACTGGGGTAGCAGGGGCAGTGAAAGGCCGTGAGGGCAGCATGAGGCCATGGGTGGGTGGGGGGGGGGGGGAGGGGGTGACACGAGGGCGCGAGCAGCTCGAGGCCGCGAGACATCCTGGTCATGGGCAGCGCGAAGGCGTGGACAGTGCGAGGCTGTGGGCAGCGTGAGGCCATGGGATAGCGAGGCCGCAGGCAGCGCGAGGGTGCAGGCGGTGGGAGGCCATGGGCAGGGTGAGGTCACGGGGTAGCGAAGCGCCGTGGGGCACGGAGGCCGCGAGCGGTGGAGCTGCGGGGCGGTAGCGGCCGCGGGGGCGTTAAACCGCGGGGAGGCGTGGTGCCATGCCTTCATCGATGGCCAGCTTGACTGGTCGCCCTTCATCACGGACAACTGTGGTGCTGTCTGCGGTTCTCAAGTTCCACCGGTGCCAACTGCCAGCACCGATTGCCATTACCATTGTGAAGAACACAACAACCATTCATGAAGAACATCGGAGGGGTTGGGCAATGTTTGTTTGGACCACACTCTCCGCGTTAGATCGGTAGCAAGTGGCTCAACAAAAACTTGAAAGTAGAACGTCAAACCCTCCCATAAAAATTATTCACAAACCCGCAAAAGAAAACATCCGCGGATCAACTAGTTAGAGAGTTGATCCACCTTCCTTGTTTTAGAAGGGAAGAACATGGGAATATAATCATGCACAAATAAAACCATGACTCAGTGTTTTGTTGATGGAGGTCACGAGGGTAGGACAGTCATCGATTGAAGATGCCCCAAATTGGAGGATGCCCCGGGGAAGAAGTTGAAGTCGACGTTCTTCATTGAAGGAGCATTCTTCGTTGGAGGAGTGTTCTTCATTGGAGGATGAGTTTCTCCATAATTTTCTAAAACCTCTCCCTTTGCCAATAGATTCCCCAATTCCACCAAAATGTGGAATAACCAACTTATTGATTTAAGTTATTAAATTAAACAAAGTTGTCACTACAAAGTTGGCCTAATTAATATACTGTGTTGGAACCATTAATTAGCTCATTTAATTGGCCCGATTAAATGGATTTGTGTTGGCATAATTAATGTTGGAGAGTTGAGAGGTTTTCTCTCATTAAAGGGGTTCGAGTGATCCCCGCCACTAAATTAGAAATTGGGAGGTTTTTTAGGCTTGGTGGTCCCCACCTCCATAACCTACACTTGGGAGGTTTTAGTTTAGGTAGTCCCCACCTTTAAACCATCCACATGGGAGGTTTCAACAAAAATAAAAGAAAAGAAAAGATTATTTTATTTTATTTCTATTTCCAAAAAAAAACCCAAATTCTATCTTTCACCCTTGAACTACTGTGGTCGAGGTGAAGGACTCATTAAGTGAATACTGGCACTACGAGTTCAACGGTGCCCTCAAATTTCAATTCTGAGAACGGATTCAAAAGTTTGAAAAACCTGCTCACACATTTACTGAACGTACCCCAAAAAAAGTTCTGAAATTCATTCCAGGCACATTGGGCCATGGAATCACGTGCCGTCAATTTTTGCGGACTCTTAAATTTCCCATATATTTAAAAAAATACATGGAAATTCAGGGTCTTTACATTTGTTTATCCCTAGTGGGATAGGGACTTGTCTTTTTTTTCTTATAAATAGATATTGAATACCATATAATCTTATTTAAATGATATAAATGTATAACTCATGGAACACTTGATGAAAATGGATCACATAATGAAGATGATATAAGTTATTATGTTAGTGTAATGATACAAATGGTTAAGAATGTATTATTAACTAACAGAACCAAAGTTGTATTTTGGTTTACCTTTTCATAAATTTCATTATTGTATGAACTATCTATTAGACTAGATAAATTGTGGAAATCATTGGCAGTGGGATACTAAGTTTTACTCACACCCTTCTCAGGCCACTGTTGGGTACCCAAAAAGACTTCATTGTAGTAGATTTGGATAAAGGAAAAGGTATTGTGTTAGAGAGTTAAGTTGGGCTGGGGATATGCATGGATGAGGATCCAAACATAGAGTTAGGTCCCATTTTTGGGATTCATCTATTTGTATTTATTTTTGGTTTCCTTCACTTTTTGGATAGTAACCATGAAATGAAATATTTACTGTTGCTCGTGGACTTCTTCCCTGTTTGGGAAATGATTTTCTATTCATATTCATTGGCTATTAAATATTGTTTTGTGTTATTTTATTGTAATCTGATGTGTCATACTCAAGTAAATAGGGTACAGTCCCACATGTAGATTATTAAATACTCGTTGTTAGTTAGAAACATATGGAGTATGGGGAGTTATGCTTCAGGTCTCGTAGTTACTCAGATCGGGTCACCGATTTAGTACACTCCAGGTCATAGACGTCACAAATTGGTGTCAAACTAGTAATATTTTATGTGGTATTATTATTCGGGATGATAGATGGGAGAATAGGATGTATCAAAGTCTTGTAAATGAGCTTATGCTTTGGAGTATCTAGCCCTTTTATGAAGGAAAACCCAAGTACCCAATATTGGAATTGATTTTCTTATAGGATGTTGTTAAAATTTAATGATATTTCACCATTGGGTGATGCACCTATTGTGTAATGTGATTATTTGATGATATTTTACACATGGATAAAATGGAATGTGGATGTGCATTCATGCATCATTATTGGAAAATAGAGAGATATAAGTGTTTCATCATGGTCAGAAGACACGTGATGGGTGTGTGGGATATAAGAGGTGGAATTAATTTTACTATCTTGAGATATTTAAAGAAAATGGTTTGTAATAAAAATGATGAAAATAGGTAAAATGGAAGGATGGTTTGATGATGGTTAAATAATCGGGCCTAATGAAGTGTTGTAATCGAGTTTATTTGTTTTTTTGTAGTATGTTTTTAAATGGGATATGTACCTAAGAGGAAGGAATTTATTGTGAGTGTGGAAATAGTTAAAAAAGGTATATACTAGATGACCATGTCTATGTAAATTATTTCCCCCCATGTTTCTAATAACTCGTGGTTGGTGTGGTAGAGGGTAGTGTTATAAGTGAGATGATATTCGTTGGGATAATGTATGAAAATTGTTTTCTATGACTATTGAAGAGTATTTTATTGTGTAAACTCTGGACATTTTATACTAAATGTTAAAAAGCTCATGTTTGGAATTTTAGGAAAATTCCCCCATGAAGATGTGGGCCAGTAGGGTTATAAGAGGATGTTTCTGAGAATTCTCCCCCAACAGTGGTTCAAGAAAACCTAGTGATTTAGGTTAATAGAGAAGAGTGGTTTCATGAGAACTTTTCCCTCATTATGAAAATGATCTAATAGGACCCAGATGGGTTGTACTAAGTATGTTTGATATAACTATAGAGTTTCAGCTGCAACAACCTCTGACCTTTATCGTAGAGGGTGGGCTAGAGGTAGTTTGGATCCGGAAAGAGTCCATATAGACAATTATTGATCATTTAGAGACTCTATATGAAAACTGAGTCATGTTGGTGGCGTATATGTTTCATGGTCGGGTAAAGTGATGGGGTACATCATGGTTCAGACTGAGAAGGATGAACGAATTATATGGAATGATTTCAAGTAAAATATTCTAAAACATTTCTATCATGAAAACTTGAGGTAGGAGAAGGATATAGAGTTTATGAGTTTGAAAAAAGGGGATGTGTCGATGAAAGATTATTCTTGTCATTTCACTGAAAAGTGCCACTTCATTCCAACATTGGAAGGTGATGAGGAAGCTCTGGAGAAATGTTTACAGGATGGGAATAGGCACGAGATTAGGTCCCAGGTGAATATCTTCCATTTTAAGTGTTTTGTAGGGGTGGTAGATCAGGACCTTATCTCAAAAGAGAACCTTTAGTAAGCTTCAGGTAGTGGGCTTGTGGTACTAGTTGGGAAGATGAGTGGTGTCGCTTCCAAGGTAAGGAAGCATTGTTTTTTGAGTTTCCATCAGGGTGTAAGTGCACAGTGTAGTTATAAGAGATGTTCAACCTCTTTGGGCGGTGACCATGTTTTTTCTATCAGTGTGCCAGGTTGGGGTACATGCGAGGTCTATATCCCCAACAACTGGTTGAGTACTGGTTGTGCGGCGGGATGGGAACGATCTAAGATTCTTGAAGAATCCTTGATAGTTATGCATTCATGGGGAATCAAGACTAATGTTGAGTGCAGGAAGGGGGTTAGTTACTCCATATTAGGTAGGGAGTTGGAGATCATTAGGTTATACCGGTCGGGGTGGTGGACATTGTATGCCATTGCAAGAGCATCCATATCAACAGAGTAGTGCATCAATGGGTACTCAGGATGGAGCCCATGGTAGAGGGTAAGGTCATATTCGCACAGTTAAGTCTGCTCCTAGAGGTGGAGTGTTTGGGCCATTGACTATTCAAGGTATGATCCTTGTTTCTTACATGCTTTCTAGTGATTTATTTGACACATGTGCCAAAAATTTCTTCATCTATACTCAGTTTTTAGTTGTGTTGGTCCTATCAGTGGAACATGTATGTGGGGTTACAACGATTGATACTCTATTTGTGGTGTGAGATGAGGATATCAGACAATGTATGGATTGTTATCTATATGTTGGTGGGTACCATTTTCTATGGGACTTGTTTATCATTGCGATTTCATGTTTTCACCTGATTTTTGGCATGGATTGGCTGAAATTGTACATGGACCAAATTGACTATTACCATCATTGAGTAACATTCATGTCTCTTGAGGGAGACCCTTATGTCCATAGTGGTGATTGGATGTTCGAGCTGTCCATGAAGGACTAATTTTCCAATGTTTGGGATAACTCATATCCCATGTGGATTGTCTTACACTTGATGATGGAGAAATATAGAAACTAGTCTTTCCTCACATTGTTGATCAATTTTAGGATCTGTTTCATTTGTAATTCTTATAGATACCACCCAATAGAGATGTTGATTTTACGATCAAGTTTGTTCTAGTGGCAGAACTAGTTTCCATACCACCATATATAATGGTGCCAACAAAACTCCAGGAGAAAACTTCTCCTCCAATGGCCCGAAGGCCTTCATTTTTTGTTGATTTTGATAACAGGAGCAAAATTATCAATTGGAGGAGTTAGAGTGGAAAGGGTTCATCCATTCAAGTACGTCACCATGAGTATCTCCAGTGTTGAAATCCAAGAAGCATGATAGATCTTTGAGTCTATGTGTTGATTATAAGAAGTTAAATCTGATGGTTTTTAAGAACAGATACCCTCTTCTATGAATCAATGATCTTGGTTTCCATCTTAGAGGTGAAACAATGTTCTTTAGTATTGATATGAGATTGGGTATCACTAGCTGGGGGTGCGGCCTTTGGATGTACCACATACTCCATTCAATAGCAGGTACAAGTTGTATGTGTTTTGGGTGATGTGATTCAGGTTGACTAATGCATTGGTAGAGTTCATTGATATGATGAATCATATGTTTCACCTTACATTGATCATTTATTAGTTGACTTTGTTGATAATCTATTGGTGTACTCTAAGACTCATGACAAACATGCCAAACATTTTAGTACCATGTTGACTATACTAAGAGAGAATAGTCTATAAACCAAGATATCCACATTTCATTTTTGGATCGATATGGTGCATTTAAGAGGTATCACCATCCCTATGGAAGATGTTTTGATGGAATTAGAGAAATTGAAGGTACTTGTGTGTTTGGAGAATCCCACGAATGTTTATGATAAGTTTAACTGGATAATATTAAAGGTTTTTAAATTATTTTCCCATTTGGAAATACGTATTTTGGGCATGACCAAGAAAGGAATCAGTTTTGAATTTTAAGAATCATGTTAGAGTGATTTACAAGGGATAAAGAAGTGGTTGACTACCACATCAATTCTAATCTGTCATAAACCGTGTAAGAAGTATACCTTCTTTTGTGATGCATCTATTGTTGGGATGAGAATAGTATTGATGCATGATAATCAGTTTTTTGGGTGTGGTTCACAACAGCTAATGGCTCATGAAAGAAATTATCCCATGCATGGCCTTGAATTTCCTTTAGTCATTCATGCCTTAAAATGTTGGGATATTTTTTTTGGGATAGTAGATTACTATATAAACCGATCATAAAATCCATAAGTACATTTTATCATAGTGTTATTTGAATCTTCAAAAGTGGAGGTGGGTTGAGTATGTGGAATCCTTGGGTTTTTTTCTCAATTACACATTGGAGAAGGGAAATAGTGTTGCATATTCCTTGAGTCAGAAAACTCTAAATCATGTTGTTTATGAGTGAAGTTCCTAGTGGAAGATGATGGAATTATTTGCTGAAATGAATCCAAAAGAGTATGGTGGCAAAGGGAAGATAACCCATTCATCTATAAGAGTTTAATATTTTCTTATGAGCCGATTCAAGAAGATTCAGCATGAGGATCCTGATTGTTTGGCTATGATGTAAAGTCTTAAAGGTTGTGATTCACCCTTTAGTTGGGTCATTGGAGATGATGGGATCGTTTGTGTTCGTGTTCACATTGTTGCACAGACATGTATTCAAAATGAATCGATGCACGATTTCCATGAATCGAAGTGGGAAGTGAAAGATGGTTCGAAAAAAGTGTATCATGGTCTTCATAGAAAGTATTAGTTATCAGGAATGAAGACATATGTTATGGGTTTCGTGGCATTGTGGCTTACTTGTCAGTAGGTGAAGGCTGAGCATTAGTGGATGGGTGGTTTGTTGCAGCCATGGCCTATTCAAGAATAGAAATGGGATGATGTAACAATGGATTTTCGTTTTGGTATTATAACTACTACTTAGAAGAATGATTCAGTCTCGATAGTTATAGATAAGTTGACTAAGGTGGCTCTTTTTATTCCAATTTGAGAGACCTTCACCGTGGATCAGTTGAATGAGTTATACATTCAGGAAATTATGTGGATTCATGTAGTACCACATACTATAGTTATGGATCATGATTCCTGTTTCGCAAAAAACTTATATAAAGGATTTAAGAAAGATATTTGCATCTAGGTGTTCTTTAGTATGGACTTTCACCTGTAGACGGATGGGAAGTCAGAGCATACTATTCTGGTGATAGAGGACATGTTGAGGTCATGTGTCCTAAATTATGATGGTTTGTGGGAAAAAAATTCATTGTTGTTGAGTTTTACTAAATTAATAGTTAAAAGGATAAAATTGAGATGGTACTGTTTGAGGTACATTATGATAGATTGTGCAGATCACCATTATTATGGATGGAAGATGGAGAATTAGAGCTATTGAGATGAAGGCTCATGCAGGAGACGTCAGATTAGGTTTAGTTGATCTAGAAGTCGATGTAAGTGTATATAATTAAGAATAAGCCTAATGTGGATGTGCGTTGAACACCTAATAAGTTTATGGTGGGTGTTCATGTGTTCCTTCGGGTGTGGCCGAGGATGGGACACTATGAAATTCAAATAAAAGGTATGTTATTTCCTATGTACATGGGGCCATTCGGGATTATAGAGAGGGTCAGACCAATGGCATACCGATTAGCTCTTCCAAAAAGGCATAGGGATATGAATGATGTTTTTCACATGTCACAAATTTTAGAGCATCACCCTGATCCATCTCACATGATTAATGTTGTGGATATCGAGCTTGAGGTTGATGAATCCTTTGAGGAGAATTTGGTTCATATTGTGGATCGTTGTGAGAAAGTCTTGTAGTGAAATAATATTCCATTATTTAAAGTTGTGTTGAAGCATGGTAATGTTCATGAAGAAACACAGGAGAGGGAGTCAGATTTATAGGTTCAGTGGCCTGATATTTTTACCTCGGAAGCCCAGTGATGCTCGAGAAGTGCAGATCAAGGATGGTCTATTATAAGGTGAGGGGTTTGTAATATCCCAATTTCCATGGAGTTATTTACATGTTCAAATTTCAGCTCAAATACCTTATTTTTCATTAAATAAATGATCAATGGGAGTTTTAGGGGCCTTAAGGGTGTTCTAGGGATTCATGACATGAAAAGAAGGAAAACTGGGGAAACCAGTGCAACGCGTACGATTTGAGCATGGTTAAGTAAACTGTGCATATTTCCCATGAAAACCATGAAACCTTATACAGTGTCACTATGCATGGTTTGTGAATGGTTATTAAAACCATGAAGATCTCCCTAGGTAACTTTGTGACCTCACTCCCATTTGAAATTGTCTTGCATACTTTTTTTAAAACTGTGCAGACAAATCTTTCACCCCATTAATAGTTGGAAAAAATTACATTTTTTCCAACCACTAGATTTTTATGTTCTACCTAATTTTTCCTCCCATTCTCCCCCTCTCAATCCCAATTAAAACTCAATCTCCCAAATCACCCCAAGGGTGGTTCTCCTTATAATATTTTCTGTTTGGAGTGATGTTGGATGTGGATTGAGCTCCTAGTAAGTCTAATATTCTTCATGTTTCTATTTTCTAGATTAGGGCTTGTATCTTGAGTTATCATATTCCTAAGACCTAAAAACATGTTTGTCTAGTGGACTATAGGTTATGTATTCAAGGTGTGATTGAATCCATATATAAGGCAATGATTTATAGTTCACTCAATAATGGATTCAAGGTAGGTTGTCTATAGTTTATATCCCACAATAATTGAGTAGATATGTGCATTTTGGTTTCGTTCTTGGTTATCTATTGTTGTGTGTCTGATTAATTTAGTGAAATTTGGAAAAATGGGTGTCTAAATGGTGAATTGAACCCCTCCTAATTCTCATGGGATTCATGGAGGTTGACTTAACTGATTTAGGGCCACCTATGGGGTGCATCGACTTCCCTAAACTAGGGAATTGTTAGGGTTATGTGTTGAGTTGAGCTGTGATAACGTAGAGCCTTTAAAGAACATGTTAATATAGATGGTTGTGTTGAAAATGAAAAAAATGTTAGTAATTCCAAGGGTCTTTACTGACAAAGGGGTTGTTAGGCATGACATGAATATAATTTAATTGTGTTAATTGAGATTCTATCAATTCACATATGAAAATGTTTGAAATTACTAAGAGGGTTGGTGCATATGAAATGGTCAACTTTTTAATGCATAACAGATTGGGAAATGAGGAATATGTTAAATTCTATTTCATAATTGAATTTATGAATATGTCAAATGGGTTTATATAAATGGAATTATTTAACATTCCTAATTGGTTGGGACATGATAATGTGAATTGTGCTAAATGGATATGTAATGTAAATAGGAAATGTGTTATTGGGTTATGAATACTATTAATTTCCCGTATTGATTATTATTGATTGTTATTTTTATGTGTATTTTTTGAGAATGGTTTTTGATACGGTATGTGTATGGTGATTGTATAAATTATCATGTGCACATGGCTTGGTACTGTACGGTATTAACTTTAGGTTCTATGTCCACAGGTCGAGTTAGACTGAGTCTCTAAACTCCACCCCAAAATGAATAGGTTAGGGAAGGGGATGAAAGATCTATTTTCCTACCGGTTTCAACCATTGATACCACCTAGACCGAGGCTTCAAGGTTAGTATTATTTATTTGTTATGATTTTTTAATTCCTAGTGAGATATGGTATTTTCTTATTCCCTTATACATAGTGATTGAATGACTTAGACCCTTCTATAAATAATATTAATTGAAAATTGGTTGATTAAATGATGAAAATGGATTAAGTAATGAAGATAATATAGTTTATAATATTAGGGAAATGATATAAATGGTTAAATTTGTATTGTTAACTAATGGCACCCAAGTTTTTCTTTGGTTTAATTTCTCATCTATTTCAAACATGCATGGACAATCTGTTAGAATGTATATTTTGTAATCATAGTTGGTGGTGGGTTACTGAGTTTTACTCACACCCTACTCGGGCCACTATTGGCCACCCAATAAGACTTCATTGTTTTAGGTTCAGATAAATGAAATGGAATGGTTCTAGGGAGTTGTGTTGGGATCAGGATATAAATGGATGAGGATCTATACATGGAGTCGGTACACATTTTAGGGATTCATTTATTTTTTAATAATTTTTGGATTCCTTCAATTTTGGCATAATTTACATGACATGACATATTTACTGTTTGTCATGTACTTGTACCTTGTTTGGTAAATGGTTTGTTATGCATGTCCATTGGCTATTACATATTTTTTCAACTATTTCATAGTTTATTGATGTGGCTTAATCTAGTAAATTGGGTATAGTCCTACCATAGGTATTATTAGACCCTCACTACTAGTCGGAAAACTCTAGAGTACAAAGATGCATTCCTGGGTTCATTTGGTGACTTGTCTTGGGGAACTGATTTAGTGACCTCTGGGTTGGGGATATTACATATTATGTTCTACATTGAATTTCATTTGTTAATATAGGTAAATATTGAAAAATATGTATTATTTACCAAATAAAAATATTTATAAAATCAATTGAGTACTTGATATATGAGGAATTCATTGGAAATGAATGTCATGGGTGGGTCCTGGTTATAGATAGACCCTTGATACAATTGTAGCATCATGGGAAGAAGAACTTGTATAGCCTAAGTTAAATGGACTTCTACCAATTAGTTTTAAATTATCTCGAGGATAGATCTTGATAGTCGAGGTATCATATTCCTAGGAAACAAGAAGATTAATAAATAAGTATTTACTTAATTAAAAATTAATTTATTAATATCCATGAGACTTTCTGAATGATATTATCTCTAGATTAATTTCATTCTTAGTTATTGATTTAATTTAATGATTTTTAGTTATTTATCATTTCATATTGATTATGCCTTATCCAGTTATGATTGTCATTATATTGATTAAGTAACACGTGTTTTATATTATCTTCCTTTCTATATTGATTATTCCTTATCATATCTTGATATTCATGTTATTTAAATTCCATATGTGTTTAATTATTTACCATTAAGGTTGGTTATTATTTATTGATTCATGATAGACTCTTTTGTACATAAGCCTTACTACAGATTTTTTTCTCACCCTTATTTAAATCCCATTCTAGGAATCCATGAAGTATACTTTGAATGATATGCATAAATATGCTATAGAGAATAATGATATTATCAAAATAAATTATACTGTAATTTTTATATTCCAATATAATTTGAGAATCATGTATATGTCTAGTTTTTCAATACTACTAAACTAATTATTCCTTCAGGATGAAATTCATTGTATCTTTTTTTAATGTAATGAAGTAGACACTGAATCTAGGTTACTAGGGTTGAGGTCGATACAATAGGTATCAGGGGATATTTATTAGAACACATGGGAAATATATTATGGAATATATATATTAGGGAACATAACCCTCTGATAAAAATTGTGGATAAGTACAGAATAAAATAAAAAAGTATTCTACGGATGGGAATATGTGATATTTCCTAGAAATATATTCCAATCTAGATACTATATGTGGACATGGTTCTGGATTAGGCATACCTAGGTGTAATAAGTTTGAAAATATTTCATTAGGATTAACTAGATCAATACCTAGTGGAAAAAATATGTCATATTGTGAAACTAGTTCGACACACCTTGGAGATATACTTAGGATAATTCACATTTTCATTACAAATTATTATGAAGGATTAAAATAGATGATGAAAATGAATGGCATTAGTTAAACATAAGGAGTATTGGATTGAATAGATGGATGGAATTGTAAAATGTTTTACATGAAAAAATAAAATAATTAAGAAAATAATTGATGTGGAAATTTTAAGAGTATTATGGAAGGAAATAAATCTCATCATATGGATCCATTTTGAGTTATTTGTCTGAAATTAGGAGAAGCTGGGATTATACGAGTCATTCCCCTCTTCTAAAGGTTAAATAATATACAAATAATAAAAATATATATTAATAAAATGGATTATGAATATATTTATTATTATTCAAAAAATAAATGGTATATGTATTTTTTGAAACAATGGTATTTTTGTGATAAAAATAATGAAGAATCTTAGGATTGTGATAAATTTTAGAATCATATGTGTCTTCATTATCATAAAAGTTATTGATACCATCATGGGTTAATTATTTTTATGATTGGTCATAATTTCAATGTCATAAAACTCCTTTTCAAGGTTTAATGTCATAGGAGTATTCCATGAATTCAGATATTTAGAGAGAAATTTATGGTAATACAACAACTTGGTTTAGTATAAGTTTCAGTTAAAAATTAATTTGATGAATAATACCTTAACATTATATATATATATGTTTAAAGGTATTGATAACCTTAATAGTTAATATGATGATTAGTGACATTGTAATAGTAGTCAAATTAGATTATCATACACTCTGGAAAAAATAAGTTTCATTGAATACAATACTATAATGGTTATTAACTAAATAATTTTATTTTAAGGATGTGCATCAATTTTTGGTAATGTTATAGGAATTATATTAATATAGTTTAGAAAAAGGACAACCCTCATACTAGGTGATAACCACCACATCCAGAAAAGATGCAGGGCTTGAACCCATGATCAAAGGATGATAAGGGTTTCGTAGCTACCGGCCTATGTGATGTATTCGTTATTATGTGATTTTTTATGTTAAATAAATATTAATGATGAACTAATGGTGTTATCCTAAATCTTAGTGATTTATTTATTATAATTGATATCTTTCTTCAATCCATATCGGTTTTGAAAAATAGTTAGAGATAGACAGAAAGAATTGGAACTATTTTATGGATCTTACAATGTGTTAAAAGTGAATTTTAATTCTTTGGGGATAAATAAATTATTTTTTGGATATTTATTTCATTGATTAAGGGATGGATTGGAAATTGATTTAAGAAAAACAAATGAATGAAAATATTCTTATGAAATAAATTTTTTTCATATATATGTTTATTTCTTTATATTTATAGAGAGAAAAGGTATTCCTTAACTCTATGAAATGAATCTTGAAACAAAATTTTTATCCTATTACCATTATTTATTATGATATCAATTACATTTTTCATAAATATCTTATTTTTGGTTTTGAGGTCTTTAACTTTACATATATCATTCACTTTTTTTTGTGATCAATGACCTATATAATTATATATAATAATTTTCACATTTCTTCCATGAATATATACTCACATTCCTCAAATGTTCTCATACAATTAATAATTACTATTTGTTATTACAAATGAAAATTTTACATCCCAATATCTCGCATTTAGAGGGTGTTTTATTAAACCTATTACATTATGGGTTTTTTAGAAATGGTATTTCTAAATTTAAAACCCATGATTATTGATATCGTGTTTAAATTCTGAGATAATAATTTATTTATGTTTGGGAGGTGGAATGTAACACCATTATATTTTAAGAAAAAACATTTATTTTATAGCATGTATGAGTGTAACATCCTAGATAAAAAAGAAATATGATATTTTAAAATTTATTAATATTTGTGAATTAAATATTAATTTTATTTTAAAGGGTATGCTATGTTTGATGGAGTACCTGATACACAACAACAGGTTTCTTTGAAATCATAGGTTGCACACAACGTTGAGTTATACTGAAAAATAATAATATAATATTATTATTTTAAATGGTAGTCAACGCTTAGCCATTGCAATGGCGGGAATTAACAGAACTAACTACAATATTATTATACATGTTTGTTAAATGTTTTTAGATTTATCCAATAAATTTTAGAGGCTTAAAATAATAAAAAATCCAATTTTAAGCATAAATACTCTAATATTCTTTAAAGGGTCGATTTACCACCTTTTGATGGAGAACTATTTTTAAATATAGTTTTTGTCACTTTTATATGTTTTTTTTGACAAAATAATATTTATCTTTGGAATAGGGACATCAAAATTTACTTTGAATGAAATTTTGGTATTTTTATGATAATGTTCATTTTTAATGAATAGTGAAAAATACTGTATTTCATTTCAAAACTGCCTTTTAATCTAATTAATTTATATGGTTTGATTGTATTTTTAATTTATTTTAAAGTGTAATTTTAATATATTTTTACCATTTAATACAATTTTTTTAATTTTAAGTAATTTCGCTTTGAAATTTGACATAAACAAGTATCAATCTTTTGAGAGTTATTATTTCTTAAAAACATGCTTTTTTATTTTGACAATGAGAATTAATTTTAAATTAATTTCTGTCACTTCTATGTTTTGAATTTGGAAAAATTAATTCCATATTTGGAATTAGGAGGTACAAATTGTGTAAATAGGTATCTTTTATTTTTAGACATTATGAATATTTACTTCAGTAAATATTTTATTTACCATAGTTAAAGGGTAAATCTGATAAATATGGGTAAAAAAATATAATTATATTATTATTAAATTACCCTAACATGTGTCCAAATCCTATTTGTTGATACATGTCTGACCATGGGAATCTTTGGGTCAATTTTGGGACCCCATTGATCCACTTGGGAGTGATAATGACACTTTATATTAATTAATTTAAAGTAACGAAAAAAACGACATAAACATATATGTTTTAGTAAATAAATTTTTACATTAGGTTATATAAGTTATCTCTGTGACTATAAATATTAATTTAAAATCCATTAATATTTCTTACATTATGGTATTTTATTTATAATTTTTAGATATATAATAAATAAAATTATTTATGACACAATTATTATACAGTGTTTACCTTATTAATGAATGATTTAAATAAACGAGATTATAAAATTTAAAAAAATATCCCAAAAAAAGTTAAATTCTTATTGAATGATTTTATTTTATCTTATATGCACCTTATATTTGAATTAAATATGTTTTAGACCTTTTGAAACAGAAAACAATTTTATAATAAAAAAATACTTTCAAACATTCTTAAAGAGCCCCTCCTCCCCCTTATAAAAAGCCACAACCTCTAACACATTACTCACACCTCTCAAGCCACTTGGCTCATCCAACCCCTACCCAAATAATCTCCCAACATCCCTCTATTACACCTATAATCCTTAACTTAGGAATATGGCACTTCAAGTAATTCTTTTGGTTCAAACCAAAGAGAGATACCCGATTTAAAGGTAACATCTTCTCTTAAGTTCTTTTCTTTTATTTTACTTCAACAACCCCGTAAACTCTATTTATTACTTTATCTTAAAAAAAAACTAATATCCATAATATAATAGGGTTTTTATGATAATTATTCTAACTACACTTCCACACACCTCCATCTAATGGATACGAACATACTTTTTCTGTGGACGGAGAACTACTGTCTCACGAAACGATGATTGCTAAATTATCTCCTACCTACTCTCATGGTGGTCATTAAGATGGAATTGTATTTATATGTGATATATATTATATTTATATTGTCTCTATACTTATGTGTTTTTCATTTATAGCATACTTTTATGGTTTCCATAATTGGTAAACCTGATAATTTCATTTGAGGAAGTGCAGACTACTGCCCCCTCAAAGTGGTATGAATCATTCATGCCATACCTAGAACGTATAAATAATGGAGTTAATGAAATTATATATGATATTATACTGGAATTATAATATACATATTTATCATTAAGTTTTCATTCCATTAAATATGGAATAGAAATTAAAGTAGCATTCATTAGTACATACGACTTACCGTCTCTCTGAACAGTGCATTTAACTTCTTATCTCAAAATGTTATGTACTATTATAAATACATATATATATTGGGAAAATATGATATATAAATCATTAATATCATTATGGATATAATCTAATTTTTACCACATGGGAAACTTCTAATTATAAGAATTTCATTCTTGACTCAAGTACCAAATATCGATAAAACGACCACTATTATCTTAAATGATTATATAATGTTTATAAAACTGTAATAAGTGATATAAAAAGAATAATAAAACTAGAAATGGTTCTGAATCAATTATAAATTAACTTTAGTTTATTATTCAGGATATTAAAGAAGGAACGGGTCAAGTCGAACACGACGTAAGGGACTTCGTCTCAATCTCCTTTGATTGAGGAATATTTTGATTTATACACAACTTTATTTTATAAGATGTATAAACCCATTTGAATTTTCATTTAATTCAAAGGGAATAGTTTTTCTATATAATGTTTTACTAAATGACAAAAAGAAAATGTTTCTTTTTAACATATGCGGTGACAACAACCTTTCTGCCACTGCGAGCATTATTTGATATTTGGCTTCCGTAACAAGCCGTAATATTTTTAAAAGGAAAATAAATACCATATACTCATTTATGTATTTCAGTGTAGAAAATGGTTTTGAGAAAGTATTTATTATTTTAATATCTTGAAATGATATATTGTGATTGCAATGTAGAAATGTTGTTTTACCTTTATTCTTGTTTTAAGTGTTATGGTTCTTGAGCATTGTTTATGTATACGGGTAGTTTCATGATAAGACTAGGGTGGGTGAACCCGAGATAGCTCTCCAGTTTATTGGGTAATGTGACATAGGTAAATGTTAATTTTTCTCCTAATAAATTTAGGGAATTTACTATGATGGGTATTCCAAACGTAACTCTATACGTAGCCGTGAAAGCTACAACATAAGTATGTTATGGATGCAACAAGTTACCTTTATGATTTATGATTTCTATGTGTTATTCATAAATCTTATGATTTCATGAAGTATGTTAAAGAGATTATGTTTGGTATGTATTGGTGGACTATGTTATCTTTATTTATTTATAATCCATACTAAGCTTTTTATGCTCATCCAATGTTTTTTTTGAAATGTTCTTCATAGGACTTAAAGATGAATATGGTCAAGGATGGAATCTTAGAAAAGTCATGCTGTCTAAAATGTGGAACTAGACATGACTCATTTTTTCAAGAGTTTTTATTTTATGAAAAAATAGATACTGTGTAGAAGTGTCTACAGGTAATATTCAAGTTGTCATGCATATTTTATGACCTAATTCTATAAATCTCTAAACTTGAAAATATCCTAGATATGAATTATTAACTTAATTCAAGATTATGTAATGTTTAAGGAAGGGTCCTTATAGTTGGTATCAAAGTTTAGTTTAGACAACTTTAGGAGTTATAATATTGTTAAATTAATATCCATAAATTAATTTATGTTAAGATTTAAATGATATAGCATTTACAGATTACCATGTTTCTTTGACTAAGATATTTCTATGTTTAGAATGGTTTTTCAGAGAGGAAATAGGGAAACTATTATGAGACAACATCAGGAGGAAAAAACTTTCCAAATCATCAACTTGAGATGGTGGGAATCAGAACTGAACAGTTTTTTGCAATGATGGAATAGCTGACTCAGGATATAAATGGTGGTGGTATCCATGCACGAGATCAGCCAGATCAACCATAGAGAAACATGTCATTAGTGGAGCATTTCATGAGTCAACATCCATATCATTTAGAGGATCATCTGACCCTGTGCTAGCTAAAGGGTGGATTAAAGAACTGGAGAAGATTTTTGATGTCATGGGGTGTTCAGAACATCAAAAGGTTAGTCTTTCTATTCACCATTTTGAAGGTGAAGCCGATCAGTGGTTGTTCATAGTGAACAATATTAGAGATAGTGAGGAGATTTATGTTATTGATTAAGATGAATTCAAATTTATGTTTCTTGAGAAATATTTTCCTAAGGTGGTTCGTCTTAGGATGGAAAAACATTTATTGGAATTAAGGAAGGATGATGACTTAGTGGCTTCTTATGAAGAAAAATTCACACGACTGGAAAGGTATTATCTAAATTTCATACGAAATATTGATTTTAAAATCAATCATTTTTACTCAATATAAAATCAAAAGTATCAAAGGGCTTTAGCTTCTCGTGAGTTTAAAAGTAATGAAAAACTTGTTTGATGTACGGAGAAGGTGGAAATGGAGTTTTTTAATGATCAGGTGTTCTTTTCCAAAAAATAGAATAAGAGGTCAAGGTGGAAGATGAAAGTGAAGATCTCTTCAAAAAATTCTGATGGTAACAAACTTAAGTTTATAGTTTGTGAAAATTGTGGTGAGAAGTGTGTTGGGGAATGTCTTTTGAATTCTGGTAAGTGCTATCGATGTGGTAAAATGGGACATAAGGCTCACAATTTCACCAAAAATGATCAAGATAATGGTAAGACAAAATCTGATTTAGAATCAGTAATTTTTTTAAGTGAAATAAAATGGGTCATTATGAAAATAAGTGTCCAAAGAAGAAATCAACTAATGGAAAGTATCCAGACTACAAGAAGAAAGGTGTGTTGAAATCCTTTGCAACTACTTCAACAAATGTTGGGCCACCAAATGAAGTAGTATCCGGTACACTGTTTGTTTGTTCAGATTATGCCAACTTGTTTATAGATTCAGGGTCTACACATTATTCAATTTCTGAGAAGTTTTCTAGTAAAATAGGAATTCCATCTCAAGATATGAATCCTGAACTTATGGTAAAAACACTGGGGGGAAATTTTGAGACAAAAAGAAATTATAAGAACCTTCATGTCCTTGTGTGCGGAAAGAATCTACCTGCAAACCTTATTGTTTTTCCTCTAGTAGAGTTTGATGTTATTTTGGGTATGAATTGGCTATCTGTTTATCATTCTATGATTGATTGTAGAGATAAAGTGGTTTCTCTTTAGAAATAATCTCAGTTTTTGTTCAAGAATGAACCCTCACATTTGATAAGATATCAGGAATCTGAGAAAATTGTAAAATATGGAAATGAATGTTACCTTAAACAAATTGTTGAAAAAAAATAAATAGTTCAGATTAATGAGGTGCCAGTGGTAAATGAGTATCTTGATGTTTTTCCTAATGAGTTTCCAGGTATAATACCTGATCGGGAAGTTGAATTTACTTTTGACTTAGTTCCTGATGCTAAGCCAATTTCAAAACCCCCTTATCAAATGGCTCAAATTGGAATTTTAGAGTTAAATAATAAATTGCAGGATTTATTAGATAATGGTTTCATTTGACCTAGAACGTCACTATGGGGTTCTCCTGTATTGTTGGTTAAAAATAAAGACTGTTTAATGAGTCTTTTCATTGATTATAGAGCATTGAATAACATCACTATTAAGAACAAGTATCCTTTTCCTCATATCGATTATTTGTTTGATCAGCTCAAGGGAGGTCAATATTTTTCGAAGATTGATTTGAGGCTGGGTTACCATTTGTTGAATGTAAAGGAAGAAGACATTCCAAAGACCACGTTTTGTACTAGATATGGCCATTATGAATTTGTGGTTATGCCTTTTGGGTTAACCAATGTACCTCCTGTATTCATGGATCTTATGAATATAATTTTTCGTGAGTTCTTGGATAAGTTTATGGTTGTGTTCATTGATGATATTTTGGTTTATTCCAAAAGTAAAGAGGAACATGAAAGTCATTTAAGGGTTGTATACAAACATTAATAGAAAATAAACTATATGCAAAATTCAGCAAGTGTGAGTTTTTGTTACAACAAATTTCTTTCCTTGGTCACATTGTTTCAAAAAATGAAATAATTATTGATCCTTCTAAAAATATTTGTTAAAGAATGTCCAAGACCCACAAATATAACCGAGATCCGTAGTTTTCTTGGATTATCAGGTTATTAATAGAGTTTTGTTGAAAATTTATCATGGTTCTCTAGCCCACTGACTAAGTTAATTTGAAAAGGCATTAAGTTCATCTGGACAAAATAATGTGATGATTGTTTTCATAAATGGAAAAAACGATTGGTGAATGCTCTAGTTTTGGAACTACCTTCCAGAAATGGTGGGTTTGTTATATACATTGATGATTCATTGAAAGGACTTGGTTGTGTCCTTATGCAGAATGATCAGGTAATTGGTTATTCTTCACTTCATTTGAAACCTCATGAGTTAAATTACCCTACACATGATTTAGAATTAGATGCTGTTGTTTTTGCTTTAAAAAATTAGAGGCATCATCTGTACGGAGTAAAATGTGAAATATATACTGACCAAAAAAGTTTGAAGTATATATTCACTAAAAAAGAATTAAACATGAGATAAAGAAGATAAATGGAATTAATCACGGATTATAATTTCATGATTCCTTACCATCCAGGAAAGGAAAATAAAGTGGTTGATTATTTGAGTTGAAAAATTAATTCTACATTAACCTTGTTACATTTGGAACAAGATACTTTGATTAATGATTTGATGAACATTGGAATAGAAGTTGTCGGTGTAGGAAATTCCCATGTTTTGTTTCAGGTGTTAGTGAAATCATCTATTTCAGTCAAAATTAAGCAACCTTAGAAGGTAGAAAGTGAGTTATAGAAATTGGTAGAGTTGGTTCAAAAGGATAAGTTGTCTGATTTTAACATTGATAATGATTGGATTTTGAGATTTAGAAAGATATTATATGTGCCTTGTGATTCACAACTGAAGAATGAGTTGTTATGTGAAGTATATAGAACTCCGTTTTCAGTTCATCATGGCAGTACTAAGATTCATAGAGATCTTCGGGAGTATTACTGGTGGGATGTAATGAAAATAGATATTTCTGACTTTAATAGGATGTGTTTGACTTGTCAATATGTTAATGTAGAGCGGAAGTTATTGAAAGGGATGATTTAGTCTTTACTGGTGCCAGAGTGGAAATGGGAAAGTATATCAATGTACATTATTTTGGGATTACCGAAGACATCTCAAGGTAACAATGCAATCTGAGTTGTTGATGATTGATTGACTAAATCTGCTCATTTCCATCCTATTCGAGATACTCTATCTCTAGATCAACTTTCTTGATTGAACGTTAAAGTGATAGTTAGGTTGCATGGAGTTCCATTCTCCATTGTATCTGATTATGATATGAGGTTCACTTCTAACTTTTGGAAAGTCCTTCAGAATTCATTGGGTACTGAATTAAATTTTAGTACAGCTTTTCATCCCCAATCAGATGGGTGGTTATAACGAACAATTCAGACCTTGGAGGATATGTTACGTGATTTCTCAATGGATTACTCGGGAAGTATGGACCAACATCTTTCTTTGGTTGAATTTTCTTATAATAACAGTTTTCATTCCAGTATATAGATGGCTCTATTTGAGGCATTATAGGGGAAGTAATGTCGAACTCCAGCTTTTTGGGATGAAGTGGGTGAAAGGAAGTATATGGGACCAGAATTGGTAGAAGAGATGGAAAAAAGGTTAATTTGATTTAGAAAAAGATGAGAACATCTCATAGAGGGCAAAAAATTTATATGGATAGCCGAAGGAAGGATCTTTCTTTCGAGGTAGGTGATCATGACTTTCTCAAAGTTTCTCCATGGAAAAGTATTATGTGTTTTGGTAAGAAGGGAAATCTAAGTCCGAGGTTCATTGTACCCTATGAAATCCTAGAGAAAGTTGGATTAGTTGCCTAAAGAGTGGCTATACCTCCAATTTTATCCCAGGTATATAATTTTTTTCATGTTTCAATGCTGAAGAAGTATATTCCAGATCCATCTCATGTTTTGAGCCCATAGGTAGTTAAGTTGGAAGAGAATCTTTTTTATGAGGAACAACGAGTCAAAATTCTTGACCGAAGAGAGCAAGTGTTGCAAAATAAGGTAATCCATCAGGTAAAAGTTTTGTGAAAAAACCGTATGGTTGAAGAGGAAATGTTGGAATCTGAGAATTCTATGAGGTATAAATACCCCCATTTATTTGATAAGTGAATAAAATTGTGAGAACAGAATTTCCAAAAGGGGGAAGGATGTAACATCCTAGGTAAAAAAAGAAATATGATATTTTCATATTTTTTAATATTTGTGAATTAAATATTAATTTTAGTTTAAAGGTGATGTTATGGTTGATGGAGTACCTGATACGCAACAACGGTCTTCTTTGAAATCTTACGTTGCTCACAACGTTGAGTTATATTGAAAAATAATAACATAATATTATTATTTTAAATGGTAGTTAACGCCTAGCCATTGTAATATTGGGAATGAATAGAAATAATAACAATATGATTATACATATTTCCTAAATGTTTTTACATTTATCCAATAAATTTTAGAGGCTTAAAATAAGAAAGAATCAATTTTAAGCATAAATACTTTAATATTCTTTAAAGGGTCAATTTACCGCCTTTTGATGGAGAACTATTTTAAAATCTAGTTTTAGTCACTTTTATATGTTCTATTTGAAAAAATTATATTATTATTTGGAATAGAGACATCAAAATTTACTTTGGATGAAATTTTGGTATTTTTATGATAATGTTCATTTTTAATGAATAGTAAAAAATATTGTATTTTAATTTAAAACTGCCTTTTAATCTAATTTATTTATATGGTTAGATTGTCTTTTTAATTGATTTTAAAGTGTAATTTGAATATATTTTTACCATTTAATACAATTTTTGTCATTGGAAGTAATTTTACTTTTAAATTGTACAAAAACAAGTATCAATCTTTTGATAGTTATTATTTCTTAAAAACACGCTTTTTCTTTTAACAATAGGAATTAATTTTAAATTAATTTCTTCCACTTATGTGTTTTGGATTTGGAAACATTAACTCCATATTTTTAATGATGAGGTCCAAATTGTATAAATTGGTAACTATTATTTTTATACATTATGAATATTTACTTCGGTAAATGTTTTATTTACCATGGTTAAAGGGTAAATCTGGTAAATAAGGGTAAACAAATATCATTATAATAATATTAAATTACCCAAACATGTGTCATAATAATATTGGTTGATAAATTTATAACCATGGTCATCCTTGGATTGATTTTGGTACCCCATAGATCCACTTGAGAGTGATAATGAAACTATATTAATTAATTTAAAGTAAATACAAAAATGACATAAACATATATCTTTTAGTAAATAAATTTTTAAATTGGGTTATATATGTTATATCTTTGACTATAAATATTCATTTGAAATATAAAACTATTTCCTACATCATGTTTTTTTATTTATAATATTTCTACCTCAAATAAACAAAATTATTTATGACACAATGATGATGTAGTGTTTACCTTATTAATGAATGATTTAAATAAATGAGATTATAAAATTTAAAAAAATATCCACAACCTATCCAATTGTTATTGGATGATTTTATTTCATCATATATGCACCTTATATTCGAATTAAATAAGTTTCGGACCTTTGGAAGACGAAAATAATTTTATAATAAAAAAATACTTTCAAACTTTCCTAAAGAGACACTCCTCCCCCTTATAAAAAGCCACCACCTCTAACCCACTACTTACACCTCTAATTCCCCTTGGGTCATCCAAAAACTAACCAAATAAGCTCAAAAAATCCCTATATTCCACCAAGAAGCCTTAACTTAGGCATAAGGCACTTCATGTAATCCTTTTGGTTCAAACCAAAGGGAGATACCGAATTTAAAGGTAATGTCTTCTCTTAAGTTATTTTCTTATATTTTACTTCTACAACCCCCTAAACTATATTTATTCCTTTATTTTATAACAACACCAGTATCCTCCATATAATAGGTTTTTATGAGAAGTATTCTAACTAAAATTCCCCACACCTCCATCTGATGGATACGAACATACTGTTTCTGTGGACGGTGAACTACTCCCTCACGAAATGATGATTGTTCAATTATCTCCTACCGCCTCTCATGGTGGAAATTAAGATTGAAATTTATTTATATTTGATATATATTATATTTATGTTGTCTATATACTTCTGTATTTTTCATTTATATCATAACATTATGGTTTCCATAACGGGTAAACGTGATAATTTCATTTGAGGAAGTGTGGACTACCACCCCTCAAAGTGATACGAGTCATTCATTCCACACATGGAACATATAAATGATGGAGTTAATGAAATTATATATGATATTATAATGGAATTATAATATACCTATATATCATTATGTTTTCATTCCATTAAATATGAAATTGAAATGAAAGTAGCGTTCATGCGTACGTACGTCTTACCGTCTCCATGAATGGTGCATTTCATTTATTTTCTCCAAATTTTATGAAATATTATAAATACATATATAAAGTGGATACATATAATACATATGATATATAAATCATGAATATAATTATATAGGTAATGTAATTTTGACCACATGTGCAACTTGTAATTATATGAAGTTCATTTTTTGACTCAAGTACCAAATATAGACCAAACGACAGTTATTAACTTAAATGATTATATAATGTTTAAAATGTGGTAATAATTGATATAAAAGGAATAATAAACCTAAAAAAGTTCTAAAGAAATTATAAATTAACTTTAGTTTATTATTATGTAGATTAAATAACAAAAAGGTCAAGTTAGACATGAGGTAAGGGACTTCATCTCAATCTCATTTCATTGAGGCATATTTTGATTTATACACGGATTTATTTTATATGGTGTATAAACCCAATTGACTTTTAATTTCATTAAAAGAGAATAATTTTTATACATAGTGTTTTACTAAATGACAAAAAATTAATGTTTCTTTTTAACGTACGTGGTGACAACGACCTTTCCCCCATTGCAGTCATTATTTGATATTTGGATTCCTTAACAAGCCGTAATATTTTTTAAAGGAAAATAAATAACATATACTCAATTATGTATTTTTGTATTGAAAATGGTTTTTATAAATCATTGATTGTTTCAATATATTGAAAAGATATATTGTGATTTCAATGTGGAAATGTTGTTTTTCCTTTATGCTTGTTTTATGTGTTATGGTTTTTGGGCATTGTTTACATATATGGGTGGTTCTGTGATAAGCCTTGGGTGGGTGAGCCTGAGATATCTCTCCAATGCATTGGGTAACGTTATGGAGGTAAACTTTAATGTTTTACCTAATATATTTAGGGAATATACTATGATGGGTATTCCAAACGTAACTCCCTACGTAGCTATGAAAGCAACAACGTAAGTATATTATGGATGACACAAGTTAACTTTATGATTTATGATTTCTATTTGTTATTCATAAATATTATGATTTCATGATGTATTTGAAAGAGATTATGCTTGGTATGTATTGGTGGACTAATGTTTTATTTCTTTATTTTATAATCCTTACTGAGCTTTTTATGCCCATCCCAAGTTTTTTTTGAAATGTTTTTCACAAGACTTAAAGATGAATAGTGTTGAGGATAGAATCATGGAAAATTCATTCCATCTAAAATGTGGAACTAGACATGAATATTTTTTCCAGAGTTTTTATTTTATGAAAAAAATGGATACTGTGTAGAAGTGACTTCATATAATATTCAAGTTGTTATGCATATGTTATGACCTAATTCTCTAAAGCTCTAAACATGAAAAGATCCTCGATGTGAATTGTTACCTTAATTCTATATTATGTAATGTTAAAGGCCATGGACTTATAATGAGACATGACATTGAGCTAAAAAAACCCACAAAATATATTTCTTTTAAACTAATATCTTCAATAGCTTTAAGAACACATATCCCCTAGTCTAAATGAATTGTAATATAGTATACAATAATAACCCAGCCATTAAATTGTATGGTATGGATAGTATTAAATAAATCAAAAAAATATGGTTAAATATTGATTATAAATAATATAAAAATCATATAAATGAAAAAGAAATGTTTTCTAAAAAACAATATTTTCTCTAAAAGAGGGTTTAGTAAATAATTTCATCTTCCAATATATATTGAAAAATACTAAATTCTAATTGAAAACATCATTTTCATTTAAAATATTTATAAAGTAGAAATATATATTAAATTCTTTTTTAAATAAAATTATTTAAATTATATAACTTATATTATAATTTAGGTAATTTTAAACACTTGAATATTTAATTTTCATATAATATCATTGTAAAATGTTGAAAATTGCCTGTATAAAAACCCACTTCTTCAATGCATCTGCATGATTAATTTAAATTAAATTTTGAGACATATATAAATTTATTTATAAAAAATGTATTAAATATTTGTAATAAAAACAATATATATTATCTAATTTGGTCACTTTAATTTTTTTTACCAAAATCAATTGTCAGAAAAGTAAAAATTATTTATTGTTTTTAACGTAAAAATGGATTTACCTGGGATTAAACAAAAAAATAGGGGTTAAATTGAGAAATAATATCATTTAAAATATAGTTTCTATACTTATTTTGAACCTTTTATCCTTATGTATCTATAAAAATCCCTATTGGACCCCTGTATCATGTGAAAAATATGGGTACAACTTTTTCTATTCAAAAATTACAAGTGTGCCACACATCACATTTATAAAATCCCACCCAATATCCTATCTTCTTCACAACATTAAATCATTCTGTTTCAGCTAGTACTTGCAATTATCAATTCCAAAAATCCATAACATCATCCTAAAATCCATATTATTTTGAGTAATGCCATCCTAGGAAGGATTTTGGTGTATTTGAAATTAGTTTTTTTAAATAAGTGACAATGTTCTTCAATGATCATCTTTATTTTTTTTTCTTTCTCCATCTCCCATGATTATTGTTAAAACATGTTGATAAATTATCCCTGATATCTTAAATATATATTTTTTTCTTTTTTAATGACCTACAACGATCTTCATATCTATCAAATGGGTTATGAGATCATCATTCATGTGTAAGCCGCACGATCACCTCACAAATTGATGTAGTTAATTTTTCCATTACCAACTCTCATGGTTGGGTATGATGATATATCTAAAATATATATATAATATTTATCACATAATTATACCTATTAAATCATTTTATTATATATAACTTTTTTAATTTCCAGTATATTTGGGAAATGATAATGTCGCTTCTGTGTACAACGTACTACCGCCTCACAAAACGATGTGATCCATCTTTCACAGAAAAAATATGTATAAATAGATAAGGATGAATTTAATGAATATATATTTTATAAATTAAATAATTATTAATTTAATTACATATTTAAAATTCTGAAAATATAATACATCATTTTTGTTTTTCACCTTTTAACTCATTGAAAGGTGAAAGCATTGTTCGTGAACGTGGGACTACCACCTTCATGAAGAGATGTGGATATCTTTTCATCACCAAAAAACATGGATGATATAAATAAGTATCTTTAAATAAATAATATAATATTATTATAATTCATTAATTTTATATTATTATTTATGTTCTTTCTATAAAGATAAATTATAAATTGAAACGTTAACCATGCGTTTTTACGACCCACCGTCTCTTTGTTCAAAACATACTTCATTTCTAAAATCTGTCATTCATGATGGGTTTTAAATACATAATTGAGTTAAAATATGACAATAATGACATTATTTTTATTATATATATTATAAAACAATATATTTTACACATGTATTATAATTTTTACGAAAAATAACGAATGAGAAAACAATTAAATTAACACACAAAATAATGGGAATAATGAAATATTATTAACCAGCGGTTGAAAATATGTTATTAATGGTTCATATATGATATTAAAAATATTAATATCATTCTGTTATAAGTTAATAACATTATTAAACCCACTACACAGTAGTTTAAATAATTTCAACAAAATCTATGTGTGAGGTATGGGATTTCATCCTAATTTAATTTTGTTAAGTCACGTCATATCGTTATTCAACCAATTTAGTTTATATGGTGTATATAATACAAAATGTAAAAGTAATATAATGAATAATTCGTTATTAATGGTATTTAATGTTTTAATTTCAATTAAATCAATGAATTTTATTTAAATTAAATGTTACCGAGTCTTAAATAATTTCATATTTCAATTATTTTTCATTAGGTTATGTTACTCATTTGTTGTCTCTGATAACCTAAGAGTACGTGTATAATTACTTTTTGACTATCTAATTGTTTATTTTGACTTTTTATAGGTGGATATTGAATTTATACACACAATTTATAATTTTAATAATTCTTAATTCAATGTTTTGATCATTTTGAAGGTTTATTTAACAATATCATTCTAATTGAGATTGTTTATTCCTGAATATCAGTTGATGAAAATAATTTGATAAATTTGTAACAAACCTATTATTTTTCACCCACTAAAAATATTTTTTATATTTTCATGTAATATTACCATTTTTTTACACTATGGTAATTCAGATAATTGAGAACATGTTTTAAGAACCTCAGACATTATTTCACTCTTCGGCCTAAAATCTGTTATCTTCTGAAACCATGTATTCTAAAAATGTATTCAAAAATATTTTTACCTTCCCCAAATATATTATTTAATAAATTTTTAATGATTTTTACTTTTTTTATAAGGGGGTTTAAAGGAATATTCTTATCATTTTCTAAACAATTCAAATTTCTGACCATTTGACATTGCAAAAGGATTGTTACATTTAACTGATGTATGCAATGTAGTTAACCTCCATCATGATAATCATTTTTATGAAGATTCATTTTTAGGATTACAAGGATATTAAAAATAATATTTCATAATATTATGTAATTTCATAATTTTATAAAAGTTAATTTTAATGAAAATGATTTATCTAATTTTTTATGTTTGAAAAAGTGATTTTCAAAATGAAAAGTATATTTTCCTCAAGATATTTTTAAATAAAATTTTATGTTATTTGTATTATTCATTGAAAAAATTACATAATGCTAAATACAATACATATGAGATGTTTTTTATTGATACCATTCTTATTATCCCTCAGTATGGTATATGATTATTTTTAATATGGACAATATAGACATTTAATTCCATTATTTATTTTTCCATCAACAACTATCCCATAAAATGATCACTTTTCTATGATCATTGAAAACTAAATTTACCCTAAATATAAATATTTATTTTTAGGGATAATATTATTTTCTAAACCACATATCATTTATTGATATAATTCTCTATATTGAAAGTCATTTGTTAATTTGGGGAAATATTTATTTAATATGTGTTCTTCAATTAATATGGAGATTTTATTATAAGGAAAATTGATTATGTTTTTTATATATTATTCAACAGATTTTGAATGATCTAAACATGCTAGAAATGTATAGGTATAGGTAATAGATTTCCCCATGAAGCATCAGTAATTCTATGTGACGAATCAGTTGGATATACTTCATTAAAATTCAGATATAACCATATGTTTTCAGTTGTTTTTTGGATATATCATGATGGTAGAGGTATCATCTTCTTGGTAAACATGAAATCCAATAGTTTGGTTTGTTCATAATTAATAAATAAATTATTTTTATCAATGATATATTCCAAATGATATAATCTATTGATGAATTTTATTCTATATTATTTATTAAATTACATGTGAATTCAGTTATTTGACTTTGTATATTGATTATGGATTATCCAGTTCTGATAGTATAGATATATATTTTATGGAATGTTATTTTAATTAATTATCATTTCATATTGGTGATTACTTATCTTATCTTTAAAGTCAATTTATTTAAATGGAATATGAGTTCAGATATTTAACTTTCCATATTGATTATTCATTATTGCTTCATGATAACTTCCACTATACTTCACCCTTACTGGGAATTTGAGCTATACCATTTTGTCCTTTCCTAGGATTACATTAAATGTACTATGATAGATTTGAATGAATATTCTAGGGGGAATAATGATATTAGTCAAAAAAATTATGTTGTAATTTTTTTTATTAAAATGTAATATGGGAATCATGTATGTATCTATTTTACCAAGACTACTATATTACTTGGTACTTAGGGATGTAATTCCTTGTATCTTATAGAAGTTTAATAAAGACTACATTAACTCTAGGTTAATGTGGTTAGGGTCACTACAATGTATCACACCATGTAGGATCTATATGTTTATCTTTCCTAGTAAACTATATACATTGATTATTCACATATTACATTGGACATATAAAAACATATCATAATAACTACTCTTGAACCCTTAATATCTCCCATAATATAATTATTAACATTTTTGGGGAAATAATTCTAATAAAGGGTGATCTCAGTTACTTGGTAAGTGTTATGTACAGAAAAATATATTATTAGAAAATAATACATAAATAATATGGAACATTGTATAATAAAAACACTTTCCATTAAATCGTCAACTTGAGTTGAATAAACATATATGGATAATATAAACATAAAAAACCTTGGATAAGGAAAAAACATTCTTAATAAATGAAATGAATAATTGTGAAAATTTAAGATCAAGGCCTCTCAACCAAGATACCATGAATCTTACCTTCATGGCCTCTCTACCAAGACACAATTATTAATAAGTGGGTAGGTGTATATCATATATCCATCTAGTATATAATCCGTTGTATTTTGTTGCATGATACATGTAGGTGCATCAATGGAATATCTATAACTGGCCACCACATATTAATTTCAAATCTTATCCATTTTTAAAATACTAAATTATCAATATAATTAATTGTAAAAAAATTCCTTAGAAATTAATAATTACCAATATTTAAGGAAGGATCTATAAAATCTATATTTCATCATCATAATCATAAAAAATATCTAAAATGAATAATTAGGTATAAATGGATCATTTTAAGTGAAACATTATTTCAAAATACATATATTAGTTCATCTAAGATGATTATTTAATAAATTTCAAAAATAAATTCTTAAGGATAGTAAAGGTTTAGTTACCTGGAAGACTAGATACACACTCTTATTATTTTATTAATGATATCAAACATCTCCCATAAAGGTATTCTCACATATTACTCCTCACAGAAATAATTTATTTGATCATTTATTAATAATATGTCGAATGGAAACATAATAAATGTTGAGATCAAATTATTATTATGGTAAAATAATGGAGATACCAATCACTAACCATATTAAAGAATACGATAAGAATAATGGTATATGATCTTCAACATATCATATAATGTTCATACATAATAGAGCATGGATCATAATCATGAGTCATGGTATAAAACATTATCATTTCATAAGAAAAGAATCTAAAGAGTAATAAATAATCCTAAATCAACCATAAACCATATATTCATGTCATCCACGTGTTTAACCATCACATATATAGAAACCATGTCATATTTCATGGTTAAATACTGAGAAAATAAATTTATTATGGATCTAGAATTGACACATGATTCCATAATCATAACAGATCATACATTTTTAGTTTTTCCTTGTGGTGTATCAAGAACATCAACTTATTTCCCACGATATATTTTTCACATATACTTATATCCATTACTAGACTAAGAACATCATATTTTCTCCATAATTATCCGATGAAATATAAATCATTTTCCAAGGAATTGGAGGGCTATATAATTTTTCCCCGTCAATCATATAATGAACACCATAAATATTTTTTCACCAAGATCATAAAATATTCTTCATGTTATCATATCATAACCTATGAAAAGAATACATGTTAAATAAAAATTTCATAATTTCAATATAGAATAGACCATTAAAAATAAATTGGTCTCATAAATATCTCATGATAAAAATAATTAATCATATATTGAAATAATATTTAATTTATCATTGGATTATATCCCAATTAAATCATAATTAACATCAAAGGAGGTCACTATTGATGAAAATTCATTTAAAATACACAACATAATATTTCATGAGGAAAATACCATATTAATTTTAGAAAGATTTATTTAAAATACAAATTTTTACAAATTTTTAATTAATTTTTTTTCATTAAAATAAACCATGTAATCTTGTAAAGGAAGATTTAAAGAACTGAGAAGTCATAATGATGGTAAATTATTTTCATTTCTTTTAAGTTAAAATAAAACAATCCTTACAAAATTTTGTAAGAAAAGAAAAAAAGTAACCCATTCAATTATTGATAGAGAGATTATTTTTGAACATTTTTTTATCAAAATTAAAACAAGGTTAAAAATGACTTTAAATAATAATAGGGTAATAATAATAATTTTTTAAATATTTTTGAGAAATCAGGGACATTGAAGAAAAATTATTTTTGACTGAATAATAAAACATAATCAATTTTCCTTAAAAATATTATTTTAATATGTTGATTACATAAATTGTGGAATATGAAATGAAAACATGTATTCTATGTAAATTAAAATAGTAGAATAAATGGGTATTGTTTTATTAGATATATATAATAATATTTACTCAATGGAAATTCATGAAAAAACCCATCCTCATTCAAATTGGATTTAAAATTAATCTCAGGCCTCATGTCTCACCTTTCATCATATCCATTCATTCATACTATAATGTAGATATATAATTATTGTAGATAAATTAAAAATTCATACTAAAATATATCATAACACATGATATTTTCTTATGTCATCTTATTACACGTTTATTAAAAATTTGGTAAAAAATTCACTATTATGGGTGGTAAGTACTTTGTTTCTCATGCTTGGTTCAGTTCCAAAGTCCTAGTCCTTTTCCTTTGTTGATGGTTCCATCATCTCATGAAATTTAGGAATGTTATAAATATCATATAAATTAATTTCATATGTATTTATATTCATTTATAAAAGGTTGAGTTAGAAAAATGAATTACACCATTCATTGGGATAGTCAGCCATACATATGTATGAATATTGTTATTATTTCTTAACATATGAAATGAAAGAAACATAACTGATAATTATAATATCCTTGAAATCATACTCATGGATTCAGTGATAAAATCATTAACATTACATATCCATAATTGATAAAGGTAAAGGTGACAAAATTTTCTCCATCCAAAACATACTACATAAAAAGAAAATATAATACGACATACATAACTAATTAACCATTAGATTTAGAGTTTTTTGATAATTATCATAAAATCTTACATAAAAAATTCAATGAATTCCAGGAAATATTTTTTTAATTATACCTAGGTTTTCATCTTCCAAATTCATTCTCAAACATCTCCCATGGAAAATATGACATTAGAATCCTTTCTAGACACAAATCATTTAATCGTCATTCTACATGCCTAGGGGAAATAAAAAACATAATAAGTTTGATCTCAAATAATCGGTAAGGTTTAAAATAATAATTAATAATTTAATAGCATGAGTGATCATGAGAAGAGCATATGTTATGGTGACACAATCAAAGTAATTGAGAATAAAAAAATATGCATATCCATCAATATTTGGATCATCAAACAGGGAACGTGGAATATTTTTTATCAATGGAAGAAGTCATAAGAACTAATAATCATTAGCCATTTGAATTAAAATATGATCAATGTAATCATTAAAATTCCATCGACATTTTCGACCCCCTTGAGGGGATGTTTCCTTTTCCTTTCCCTTTCTACTTTGAATAAAAAATATATTACTACTACATCCTTGTGTGATCTACATCTAGGGAGAAGCATATGAGACACTTGAGTATTTTTCTAGATTTACTCCGAAAGAACCAAAATTACAGAATAATCCTGAATTTCTAGTTCTATATTTGATATATTCACTTTCTGGGACACATTATCTCAGTGGATGGAGAGGTAGTGGACCCATCCATGGTTAAGGAAGTGTTAGATTGGGATCCAGCTATGAGTGAGATGAAGGTGTAGAGATTCTTTGGGATGGTAGGTTATTAACAGAAATTCATATATGATTTTTATAGGATATCAACACACAAGAATTGTTTGAATTTTTAGTGGTATCCATTCATGTTGATAGAGAGGTGATAGCATGATTTTTATAACTTTAGGAATAGATTGATGGGGGCTCCCACCTCGGGAAATATATAGGAGGGTGTCGAGTACACAATGTTAGGATATGGATCTGGAACTGGGCTTGGTTGTGTTATGATGCAGTGTCAAGCGGTGATTCCCTTTGGTTAATTCTAGTTGAGACCATATGAGAAGAACCTGGGGAGCCACGTTCTTTAGCTATCAGTGGTAGTATTCACATTAACGGTGTGTTGACACTACCTAATGTATGAGCGGTTTATTGTCTACTACAATAACAAGTATAAGGCCCCGGCCTTAAACCTTACTTAATGTTGAATTAAATGAATAATTCACATTGAGGATCTTTTCAGGTTTAGAGTTTCAGAGAATTAGGACATAACTTTTACATCTCAAAAGATTACAAAGTAGAAACTTTTACTAAGTTTCCATAAAATAAAAACTCTTAAAAAGAACATGTCCAGTTCCATGTTTTAGGTTTCTTGACTTTCCCTTGATCCCATCCTTGACCCTATTCCACATTAAGTCCTGTGAAAAACATTTCAAAAACATGGGATGAGCATAAAAAGCTCAGTAAGGGATACACAAAGAATGAAAACTATTAGTTTTTCAAAACAACAAGTAAACCATGTATACTTTATCAAAGTAATACTTTTCACCTTTTCGAAGTAGTAAAAACTCTTCACTGAATAAAAGTTCATTACTTACCCTTCTGTAACCAAAATATTGCCATAAAACCCATATAAAGATCACAAAACATATAAAGGTAACTTGGGACATAAACATACTTAAGTGGAATAACTATAAGGTTGACTTCCACACATATAACTTAATGGAATAGCCATTCGGCCAACTTCCATACATACTTAATGGAATATCCATACGGCCGACTTCCATACCCAATGCATTGGAGGTTATAACGTAACCACCCGTCCTGGTATTCACAGCACCACCCGTCATATGGTTTATCACGTAACCACCCGTAAAATGTCCAAGTACCATTATAAAATTATAACACATAAAACCAATATAAAGGAATGATAACATTTCCACATTTCAATCACAATATATCATTTAAATATATTGACAAAATAGAATCCTTTATCAAAACCATTTTAAATACCAATATACATAAAAGAGTATATGGTATTTATTTTATTTTAAAAACATTACGGCTTGTTGAGGAAGCCAAAGATCAAATAATACTCATGGCGGTGGAAAAGGTCGTTGTCACCGTGTACGTTAAAAGAAACATTCCTTTTTTTCGTTTAGTAAAACGCTTCATAGAAATAGATTCCTATTGTATAAAATTAAAAGTCAAAGGGGTTTATACACCATATAAAAGAAAGTTGTGTATAAAACTAAATATGCCTCAATGAAAGGAGATTGAGACGAAGTCCCTTACAAAGACGGTATCCTTGGTTTAAGGATAAATCAATTACATAATTATGTGTGACAAATGAATACAACAAATATAAGTGAATATTAAGTGTAAAACAATCAGAGGTTATTCAAACATATTCATAGAACGACATATTCAAGGAGTATAAGTTTATCCCAAAGAATAAAGTTTGGGTTAAGAAGTTCCCTTGCAAAAATTTGACAGCCTAATGGCGTCACTACAAAATTCAGAAAATGAGTTGATGAGAGATAAAAAGGGTATCTCACCACATGTAAATAAAATTTAAATCAATAAGGATATAGAAGAACATATCCCAACATAATAGTATGTGAATTAAAAGACATAACAAAAGAAGTCTTTTAAAAAGAGGAGGGTGAAAGGTTCCCTTACCCACATGGGTATCTTTCAAAACATACACCCCGTGAAAGAACGACAATACAACATTGATGTAAATACAAATAAATGAAAGTATATTACACAATGAGTAAAATAATGTGCAGTAAATACACCACTCAAAGGAAATTGTGTAAAATGTAGCATAAATCTCATAGGAATAAAAGTGAGATGAAAAATCCCTTACGAAAACTCGACAGCCTAACGACGCCACATAAAACTTACAAAAATGGATTGATGAGATCAAATAGGGTATCTCATCATATTAACATAAAGTTTATAGAAATAGGAATATAAAATAACATCTCCCAACATAACAAAGAGGATCTGAAAAGAAGTGACATAAAGGAGAGTACTTAAAAAGAAAGAGAGAGGTTAGATCTCTTACGAAAATTTGGCAGCCTAACGGCGCCACTCAAAACTTCCAAAATGGATTGATGAGAGATAATAGGGTCTCTCATCATATGAACATAAAAATTACAGTAATATTAATATAAAATAACATCCCAATAACAATAAATATGATCTTTAAAAGGAATTACATAAAAGAGCGTAATAAAAAGAAAGAGAGGAGTAGGATCCCTTACCTCGGGTCTGACTTGACTCGATTGTTCTTTAATCTCCTGAATAATAAACTTGAGTTAATTTATACTTGCTTAATGAACCCTTTTCAAGTTCATTATTCCTTTTATATCAATTATTGACATGTTATAAACATTATGTAATCATTTATGTTAATAATGTTTGTTTTCTCGATATTTGGTTCTTAAGTCAAAAGTGGACTTCATGCAATTACATGTTGTTCGTGTGGTCAAAGGTTCTTTATATCCAGAATGACATTCATGGTTTGGATATCATATATATCATATATATCCAGCATATACATGTATTTATAATATTACATAATCATTTAGAGGTAAGAAATGAAATGCACCGTTCATGGAGACGGTAAGCCGTACGTACACATGAACGCTACTTTCATTTCTTTGTCATGTTAATGGAATTAAAACTAAATGGGAGGTATGTATATTTTAATTACAGAATTATATTCATAATTTAGATGTATCATTCATCATATATATTCATTATATACATTTACTTATAATAGTACATTACATTTGGGGATAAGAAATGAAATGCACCGTTCATGGAGACGGTAAGCCGTACGTACGCATGAATGATACTTTCATTTCTATCTCATAATTTAATGGAAAGAAATAATAATTATATAGAGGTATATTATAATTCCAGTATAACATCATATATAATAACTTTAAATCCATCCTTTATACGTCCCACATATGGAATTAACGAATCAAATCACTTTGAGGGGGCGGTAGTCCGCACTTCCTAAAATGAAATTATCGTGTATACCCACAATGGAAACCATAAAGGTATACCACAAATGAAAAATACAGAAGCATAAGGAAAACATAAACATAATATATATCATATATAAATAGAGTTACATCTTAATGTCCACCTTTGAAGGTGTTATATGAGTGTTGAACAATCATCGTTTCGTGAAGCAGAAATTTTCCATCCACAGAAACAGTATGTTCTTTAACCATTAGATGAAGGTGTGTGTAAGTTTAGCTCTAATACTTATTATAAAAACATCCTAGTATATTGAATATACTGGAGTTTTTACAAAATAAATGAATAAAAAGAGTTTAGGGGGTTGGAGAAGCAAAATAAAACAAAAGAGCACAAGTGAAGACGTTACCTTAAAATTGGGTAACTCACTTTGGTTTGAACCAAAAGGGTTTATTAAAGAGCTTCATGCCTATGTTAAGGCTTCTAGGATGAGGAGAGGGATGTGGAGAGACAAAATGATCAGATCTTGGCCGAACCAAAGGTTTGAGAGGAGTGGGTAAGGTGGTAGAGTTGGGGGTGCTTTTATGAGAGGAGAGGAGGGGCACTCTTGGTAAAGTATAAAATGTTACTTTATTTTCAAATGGTTTTCGGATTTAAATGGTCCCACATTGATGTGTTTCGAGGATAAGGTGATAAGGGTTCTAAATCCACCCATCAAATAGGTTTTTGACATGTGTAGGTCCAAGATTTTTCATTATCTTTCCATTTTATTTAAATCGTTAAATAATGAGGTCATCGCTTCATCATCATGATGTCATAAAGAATTTAATTTATTTAATGTCTAAAAATTATAAAAAAATTACTATGATGTAGGAAAGCTTTTTCTCTTTCCAATGACTATTTATAGTCAAAATTATTACTTGTATTACCTCATGTAAAAATTGTTTTAGTAAAACAAATCATGTTTGTGACATTTTTATTTTAACTTTAAATAAAAGGCATAAATGTCATTATCAAACCCAAGTGGCTCCATGGGGTACAAAAAATCGACCCATGGGTTGTCTTGGTCTGCCATAACCCATAAAATAGGGTTAGGACAAGTGTCAATATATTTTCATTTTATTATAATATCAATTTTACCTTAAATCACACTAATTACCTTTAATCGCGATTAATAAAACTTAAAAGTTACTTTTCATCAAAAATTATTTTCATCCCATTGAACCACATTTTACTTAACAATTAAAATAATTTAAATTGGATTTTTTAAATTCAAATCACAAAAGTGGTAAAGTCCCATTTAAACGAAAATTCAAATTTTGTAACCACCACTTTGTGGTTTCACTATTCATCAAAAATTGAAGATTTACATAAAAATACCAAAAATTCACCCTAATCTATATTTGATATTCCAAATTCAAAAATTATTTCTATTTTACCAAATTCATAACATAGAAGTTTCATTAATTAATTTTATAATTAAACCCCGCTGTTAAAACAAATAGCGTGTTTTTAAGAAACAATATCTTTCAAAAGATTGACACTAGTTTATGTCCAACCTTAAGGTGGTATTAAATAAAATGACCACCATTGGATTAAATGGTAAAAATATATTCTATTTACACTTTCAAACCAATTATAAAGATAATCTAGTCATATAAATAAATTAGATTAAAAAGAGGTTTTGAATTAAAATACCACATTTTTCACTATTCATTAAAAAATATGAACTTTATCAGAAAAATACCAAAAATTTACACAAAGTAAATTTTGATGTGCCGATTATAAAGAAGAATTTTATTTTGTCAAATATAACACATAAAATTGTCAAAAAGTGGATTTAAAAGAGGTTCTCCATCAAAAGGCGGTTAATCGACCTTTTAAAGAATATTTGATTTTCTACGCTTAAAATTGGATTCATTCGCATTTTTAATCCTCTAAAATTTATTGTAAAGAGTAAAAATATTTGACAAACATATATAATAATTTTGTAGATAGTTCTGTTCATTCCCTCCATTACAACGGCTATGCATTAACTACCATTTAAAATAATATTATTTTATTATTAGAGTGCAACGTAAGATTCCCAAGAAACTCGTTGTTGCGTGTTGGGTACGCCATCGAGCATAGCATCCCCTTTAAAGTTATATCAATATTTTATTCAAAAATATGAAAATTTCATACTCTTTATTTACCTGGGGTGTTACATCCTTCCCCCTTTTAGGAATTGCGTCCTCGCAATTTTAAAATTGGGCTTGGATACTTCATTGAAATCCCCACATCGGAAAAGGAGTAAATTAAACTATCACTTTAAAAGAAAGAAAGGAAAGTACAAAGGTCACCCGAGTTAACCCATACTAGGATTCCAAGTATGAAAATATGGACATGGAGGAAAAAACAAAGGGTCATGTTCTGATGGAGAGTGATAGTAAACATGTCTAGGAGAAAGTTAACCATAAGAAAATCACAAACTTGTGATGGGTTAAACGGTATTCGATTTCCTAGTAGGAAAAGTTAACAGACAACATTTTTGTTACTTTTCATGGAGGAATTTATTTTTGAGCTTAACTAAATCATAATGAAACATACTTACTTGTCATGTAGACTTTCAACTTTTACTAGATTCCTTAATCAAACTCATATTTTCTCCAAAAGACGAGTATTTAGGAAGACTTGTTCACATTAAGAGTACTATAATCAACTTATAGAGAACCACCTAATCCACAAAAGATAACTATATATTTCCCATGTCTTTAGACTTTAACCAAAACCAAAACTAAAAAGGTTAGTACAAGATCAGATAATCCAAAAAAGGATAACCCTTTTTAAAAAGAAAATATATTCTTAATCTCCAAAATTTGTCCAACAAAACCCAAAGTTAAACGAGGACCATTCGATAAACAATTTTTCCATAAAATTCTTCAAAGTAAACCAAACTAAGATTGAAACCCAAATATTTGAAGGATTTAGTCACATAGTCTTCCATGTTAAATCTTAACATTTATCTCCAAACAACATCAGTTTCTCCTAAAGTCTCGTATGGAAAAGTAATTGACCTAATCACATATCCTCCATGATAGGTTAATAAATTTACATAGATATCCCAAAATCAACATACTCTTAATTAATTAAATCATTTAACTAAAAAGAATCATTCAAACTAACTAGGGACTTCACGTAGTCCAGTGGTAGGCGATAAATACCCATTGCACTTTGGGTGTGGGTTCGATTCCCGCAGCTTTGTCCGACGCGACGGGTTGTCACACAGTCTACGTGTTTTCCTTTTTCCAAAACTACAAAAATACCCCTAACATGTTTTAACCTTAATATTTTCCTTATACCTCTAATTTTCATCCAAATTCGTTATGTTCTCAACATCTTAATTCTTGAAGTCTTATTTCACCACCATAAGATAAAATAAAACGATTCCCAAAATGAATAACATCATACCTTGATCATGGTGTCCACTCGGTTTCATCGTCATCTTGCTCACGTAGGTAGAAGTCCCATGCATTACAACAATGATTTATAGATCCTTCAAAATCATTTGCTTCCTCCATCCAAATACACCTTGTACAACATGGGCTATATGGGTGTTCACAAAAAAACAGTTTTGGAAAATAATCATGTATGACATATAATTCCAAAACATCTGATAAAACATGATTTCTATAAAATAGTCGGACAGAATTTGAGTTGAAACTTTCTATTATTGGTCCTTTTAAAATACCATAAGTATTTTCTAAGAGACTATATTTTAAAATCAAATATAAATAGGTTGCGCAAGGGTCTCCTTCCTCAGCACCATTTTTAAAATCATAATATGCTTCAAATTCTTGTGATAAGGTAAAATATTTGAAAATACCTTGATAATATTTACCTTTCTTGAAAATATGAGAATATTGTGAAAATAGTATTTGTCTAAAAACAACCCATGATCCATGATGATAACGAGGTATAGTGGAGGTATTTGATATCTCAAACAACTGTTTGCAAGTGAGTTGTATGCTAGAAAAAGTTTCACAATCATCCGAACATGACTTTGCAATAATTATTGAAAGCATGTCATCAGGAAGAGATAGGAATGTCGTTTGAGATCCTTCTCCTTACATTCGTAACCGACTTTACTTGTCCTGAAAAAAGTTATAAAACAAGGATTTAACTGAAATAATAGATATAGGGACTAACCATGTGTCTAACAAAAACTCCTAATCCCTAAAGTTGTCTAAACCGACCTTTGATACCAACTATAAGGCCGCGGCCTTAAACGTTACTTAATATTGAATTAAATGAATAATTCAAATTGAGGATCTTTTCAGGTTTAGAGTTTTAGAGAATTAGGACATAACTATTACATCTCAAAAGATTACAAAGTAGAAACTTTTACTAAGTTTCCATAAAATATAAACTCTTAAAAAGAACATGTCCAGTTCCATATTTTAGGTTGCATGAATTTCCCTTGATCCCATCCATGACCCTATTCCATGTTATGTCCTGTGAAAAACATTTCAAAAACTTGGGATGAGCATAAAAATCTCAGTAAGGGATACACAAAGAATGAAAACTATTAGTTTTTCAAAACAACAAGTAAATCATGTATACTTTATCAAAGTAATACTTTTCACCTTTTCGAAGTAGTAAAAACTCTTCACTGAATAAAAGTTCATTAATTACCCTTCTGTAACCAAAAGATTACCATAAAACCCATATAAAGATCACAAAACATATAAAGGTAACTTGGGACATAAACATACTTAAGTGGAATAACCATAAGGTCAAATTCCACACATATCACTTAATGGAATAGCCATTCGGCCAACTTCTATACATACTTAATGGAATAGCCATACGGCTGACTTCCATACCCAATGCATTGAAGGTTATAACGTAACCACCCGTCCTGGTATTCCCGGAACCACCCTTTATATGGTTTATCACTTAACCACCCGTAAAATGTCCAAGTACCATTATAAAATTATAACACATAAAACCAATATAAAGGAATGATAACATTTCCACATTTCAATCACAATATATCATTTAAATATATTGACAAAATAGAATCCTTTATCAAAACCATTTTCAATACCAAAATACATAAAAGAGTATATGGTATTTATTTTATTTTAAAAACATTACGGCTTGTTGAGGAAGCCAAAGATCAAATAATACTCACGACGGCGTAAAAGGTCGGTGTCACTGCATACGTTAAAAGAAACATTCCTTTTTTTCGTTTAGTAAAACGCTTCATAGAAAAAGATTTCTATTGTATAAAATTAAAAGTCAAAGGGGTTTATACACCGTATAAAAGAAAGTTGTGTATAAAACGAAATATTCCTCAATGAAAGGAGATTGAGATGAAGTCCCTTACAAAGAAAGTATCCTTGGTTTAAGGATAAATCAATTACATAATTATGTGTGAAAAATGAATACACCGAATATAAGTGAATATTAAGTGTAAAACAATCAGAGGTTATTCACACATATTCATAGAATGACATATTCAAGGAGTATAAGTTTATCCCAAAGAATAAAGTTTGGGTTAAGAAGTTCCCTTGCAAAAATTTGACAGCCTAATGGCGTCACTACAAAATTCAGAAAATGAGTTGATGAGAGATAAAAAGGGTATCTCATCGAATGGAAATAAAATTTAAATCAATAAGGATATAGAATAACATATCCCAACATAATAGTATTTGAATTAAAAGACATAAAAGAAGAAGTCTTTTAAAAAGAGGAGGGTGAAAGGTTCCCTTACCGACATGGGTATCTTTCGAAACATACACCCCGTGAAAGAACGACAATACAACATTGATGTAAATACTCATAAATGAAAGTATATTACAAAATGAGTAAAATAATGGGCAGTATATACACCACTCATAGGAAATTGTGGCAAATTTAGCATAAATCTCACGGGAATAAAAGTGAGATGAAAAATCCATTATGAAAACTCGACAGCCTAACGGCGCCACATAAAACATACAAAAATGGATTGATGAGATCAAATAGGGTATCTCATAATATTAACATAAAGTTTATATAAAGATGAATATAAAATAACATCTCCAAACATAACAAAGAGGAGTTGAAAAGAAGTGACATAAAGGAGAGTACTTGAAAAGAAAGAGAGAGGTTAGATCTCTTACGAAAATTCGGCAGCCTAACGGCGCCACTCAAAACCTCCAAAATGGATTGATGAGAGAGAATAGGGTCTCTCATCATATGAACATAAAAATTACAGTAATAGTAATATAAAATAACATCCCAATAACAAGAAATATGATCTTTAAAATGAATGACATAAAAGAGCGTACTTAAAAAGAAAGAGAGGAGTAGGATCCCTTACCTCGGGTCCGACTTGACTCGATCGTTCTTTAATCTCCTGAATAATAAACTTGAGTTAATTTATACTTGATTAAGAACCTTTTTCAAGTTCATTATTCCTTTTATATCAATTATTTACATGTTATAAACATTATGTAATCATTTAAGTTAATAATGTTTCTTTTGTCGATATTTGGTTCTTAAGTCAAAAGTGGACTTCTTGCAATTACATGTTGTTCGTGTGGTCAAAGGTTCTTTATATCCAAAATGACATTCCTGATTTGGATATCATATATATCATATATATCCAGAATATACATGTATTTATAATATTACATAATCATTTAGAGGTAAGAAATGAAATGCACCGTTCATGGAGATGGTAAGCCGTACGTACGCATGAACGCTACTTTCATTTATTTGTCATATTAATGGAATTAAAACTAAATTAGAGGTATGTATATTTTAATTCCAGAATTATATTCTTCATTTATATGTATCATTCATCATATATATCCATTATATACATGTACTTATAATAGTACATTACATTTTGGGATAAGAAATGAAATGCACCGTTCATGGAGACGGTAAGCCGTACGTACGCATGAACGCTACTTTCATTTCTATCTCATAATTTAATGGAAAGAAATAATAATGATATAGAGGTATATTATAATTAAAGTATAACATCATATATAATAACTTTAAATCCATCCTTTATACGTCCCACATAAGGCATTAACGAATCAAATCACTTTGAGGGGGCGGTAGTCCGCACTTCCAAAAATGAAATTATCGTGTTTACCCACGATAGAAACCATAATGGTATACCACAAATGAAAAATACAGAAGCATAAGGAAAACATAAACATAATATATATCATATATAAATAGAGTTACATCTTAATGGCCACCATTGAAGGTGTTATATGAGTGTTGAACAATCATCGTTTCGTGAGGCAGAAATTCACCATCCACAGAAACAGTATGTTCTTTAACCATTAGATGAAGGTGTGTGTAAGTGTAGCTCGAATAATTATTATAACAACATCCTAGTATATTTAATATACTGAATTTGTTACAAAAGAAATGAATAAAAAGAGTTTAGGTGGTTGGAGAAGCAAAATAAAACAAAAGAGCACAAGTGAAGACGTTACCTTAAAATTGGGTAACCACCTTTGGTTTGAACCAAAAGGGTTTCTTGAAGAGCTTCCTGCCTATGTTAAGGCTTCTAGGATGAGTAGGGTTATGTGGAGAGACAAAATGATCAGATATTGTCCTAACCAAAGGTTTGAGAGGTGTGGGTAAGGTGGTAGAGGTGGGGGCCTTTTATAAGAGGAGAGGAGGGGCACTCTTGGTAAAGTATAAAAGGTTACTTTATTTTCAAATGCTTTTCGGATTTTAATGGTCCCACATTGATTTGTTTCGAGGATAAGGTGATAAGGGTTCGAAATCCATGCATAAAATAGGTTTTTTACATGTGTAGGTCCTAGATTTTTCATTATCTTTACATTTTATTTAAATCGTTAAATAATGAGGTCATCGTTGCATCATCATGATGTCATAATGAATTTAATTTATTTAATGTCTAAAAATTATAATAAAATTACTATTATGTAGGAAATATTTTTATCTTTCCAATGACTATTTATAGTCAAAATTCTTACTTGTATAACCACATGTAAAAATTGTTTTAGTAAAACAAATCATGTTTGTGACATTTTTATTTTAACTTTAAATAAAAGGCATAAATGTAATTATCAAACCCAAGTGGCTCCATGGGGTACCAAAAATAGACCCATGGGTTTTCTTGGTCGATAATAACTCATCCAATAGGGTTAGGACAAGTTTCAATATATTTTCATTTTATTATAATATCATTTTTACCTTAAATCACACTGATTACCTTTAATCGCGATTAATAAATCTTAAAAGTTACTTTTCATCAAAATTTATTTTCATCCCATTGAACCACAATTTAATTAAAAATTAAAATAATTTAAATTGGATTTTTGAAATTCAAATCATAGAAGTAGTAAAGTCCCATTTAAATTAAAATTCAAATTTTGTAACCACCACTTTGTGGTTTCACTATTCATCAAAAATTGAAGATTTTCAGAAAAATACCAAAAATTCACCCTAAGATATATTTGATATTCAGAATTCAAAAATGATTTCTATTTTACCAAATTCATAACATAAAAGTTTCATTAATTAATGTTATAATTAAACCCCGCTGTTAAAACAAATACCGTGTTTTTAAGAAACAATATCTTTCAAAAGATTGACACTCGTTTATGTCCAACCTTAAAGTGGTATTAAATACAATGACCACCATTGGATTAAATGGTAAAAATATATTCTATTTAAACTTTAAAACCAATTAGAAATATAATCTAGTCATATAAATAAATTAGATTAAAAAGAGGTTTTGAATTAAAATACAACATTTTTCACTATTCATTAAAAAATATGAACTTTATCCGAAAAATACCAAAAATTTACACAAAGTAAATTTTGATGTGCCGATTCTAAAGAAGAATTTTATTTTGTCAAATATAACACATAAAATTGTCAAAAAGTGGATTTAAAAGAGATTCTCCATCAAAAGGCGGTTAATCGACCTTTTAAAGAATATTAGACTGTCTACGCTTAAAATTGGATTCATTCACATTTTTAATCCTCTAACATTTATTGTAAAGAGAAAAAATATTTTACAAACATATATAATAATTGTTTAGTTAGTTCTGTTCATTCCCGCCATTACAACGGCTAGGAATTAACTACCATTTAAAATAATATTATTTTATTATTAGAGTGCAACGTAAGATTCCCAAGAAACTCGTTGTTGCGTGTTGGGTACGCCATCGAGCATAGTGTCCCCTTTAAAGTTATATCAATATTTTATTCACTAATATGAAAATGTCATACTCTTTATTTACCTGGGGTGTTACAACAAGTGTATGATGTATACCTTCACTTAGAAGGATACCAAATTGAGATAGAGTCGATAGCTAGATTTCATCTAGGATTATGAAATTGAAATTTTTTATACTCATAGGAAGGGGAACGTGGTAACACATTCTCTCAGCAGGAGATCTTATTCATAGCTGCTGAACGAGGCATCAGAGTAGTTGACTTCATTGTAGTTATCCTTTATGGATGGAGATGGTACAGCTTACCCCAATATATGGGTGATAACCCTTCGCTCTTGTAGTTAGTCAGTAAGGCATAACTTGGGGATACCAACCATCAGCCCCTGCATAGTTTGATATCCACTAGACATGCTACTGGTAGTTTTTCTAAGGGTGGGGAGAACTTCATTCCTTTCATAGGATTCGTGATGGTTCCTATGATATTTTGGTAAGAGGTTCTGTTAGTGTTTCATACATCTCTGTTGTTAGTACATCCAGTTTTTGGGAAGATGTACCAGGACCTATAACATTAGTTTTGGTGGCCAAATATGAAAATAGGAGTTGCAGAGTTTGTATCTCGATGCCTTAGTTTTTAGCAAGTGAAGGCTAATCACCAATTTTCAGTGGGTTTGTCTCAAACCCTTGAGGTTATATAATGGATGTGGGATGAGATATCTATGTAGTTCTTTACGAGCTTACCACATATGTCTAGAGGACACGATTCCATCTAGTTGATCATATAAGGACTGACTAAGTCATCCCACTTCATGGATATAGGAGAGAAAAGTTTAGTAGATAGCATGAGATGCCTCTATATTCAGGCGATAGTCTGACTCTATGTATTTCCATTGACAATTGTTTCTGATCATGATGCTCGGTTTACATCCTGATAGTGTATGCGATTATAAGAGGTTTTTTAGACCCAGTTATGCTTTATCACATCATTTCACCCCTGAATTAATAAACAGATATAGAGAAACATTTAAGTTATAGAGTATATGTTGGGAGGCTGCATGTTGGACTTTGAATGTAGTTTTGAGGATAAACTACCACTGGTGAAGTTTGTATACCACAATAGAAAACATTCCCCCATTGGTGTGGAAAAGATTGAGGATTTTTATGAGCAACTATTTAGGTCAGAACTTTACTAGACTGACCCAGGAGAGTTATCTATCCTGGGCCTAGAGTTTGTGTGATCCATAATAGAGAAGGTTCATATTATCAAAGAGAAGATGTTGATTTATAAGATCTATCAAAAATTATATGCTGACATACAATGGATTATTTTGGAGTTAGAGGAAGGAGACCATATGTTCTTATGAGTTTCAACTCGTTGTGGATTATGGTGATTTGGATGGGGTAGTAGGATATCCCTGAGGTTCATTCACCCTTTATAGATATTATGTAGATTTGGTGAGGTGGAGTACTACTTATCTTTACCTCTATAGTTAGACTGGGTATGCGACATATTCCAATTGTAGTAGATGAGGAGGTATGTTCTTGACCAATCACACATTATCAACTCGAGCGAGCTGTACATTGAGGATGGAAAAACATTTTCTATTTACCTGATAGAGATAGAGGATCAAAAGAAGATAACCCTTTATGGGTGATCAATTCCTTTAGCTAAAGTCTGGACGTAGTACATGAATCTTTAGGAGAGAAAATTGGAGAGGGAGGCTCATATTTATGCTCAGTACCCACATCATTTTGTTTTTCCTTATTTTGGATTTTCATGTAAGTAAATCCCTATGGTGGGAATAATTTAATGTATTTTAATTTCCATCTATTATTTTCTAATGTTATATGGATTATTTTATAGACCAAGTGCTCTGATGACATACAATTCTGAGGCCTAGTGTTCCTGGAATAAATGTTTGAAATATACTGAATATATTAAAAATCCAACGCATGTTTTTTTGAAAAAGTGGAATAAAATCTAAATGGGTGCCAGTATTATAAATCCAATGTTTCCTTTGAGATCATAATGCGAGTTTTACCCTAGGAATTACATAACATTATTGGGTTTTTTTTGTTTGTAGAAAAGTTATCATGGGTGTAGAAATGAATAAAATAATTAACTAAATTATTTTATTTTAGTTTGTGTTGATGAAATGATTGAATCATCTTTAAATTGATTGTTATGTTATAATTCCAAGGTTATACACATTATAATGATGACCCTAGAGAATTTGTTTTAGAATTATCTCATGGGAATGTTGACAAGATCAGGGATGGGTGATCAATTCACCTCAGATTCAATGGATCTCTACAAAAAATGAGACATAACCTTGTTCTTTATCATTGATTGATCTGAATCGAGGAAGATCATGTGTTTTGAATTATTTCATACCCATTCATGAATTCTATTATGAATGAATTTCAATGAATGAACAAATTGATCCACTGTTTGATAGTTATGATGGATGGTTTAAATTATAGGGTTTTATTTTGGGGAAATTACTTAGATTTGTTTATTATTTGATTCTCATTCAGACAAAAATGAATCGATATTGACACAAACATCGAACTTTATTTTTTACTCATATATGTTGTTATGATTTTCACCCCAGGTTTATCATTCATTACGAGCATTCTTTTTTTGGACTGCGGCTCAAAATATCCCGATCAATCAATTGTTGTGAAACTGGTTCTTGGAACAATTATTCAAAATCATAGATCTAAGAACAGTATGACATGGCAGAGGTGCGATGATGGAGACGTAGAGATTTAGACGATGGTAGATTCTTTATTTCTCTTTCTTCTTCATTCATCTACCCAAAATGAATAATGGAGATTTGATCCATTTTATAAGAAGATCTGATGGATAAACCTGTTTTTTGTTAACGATGACATTCAGATGAGTTGGGATCTTCAATCCTGTGGTGAGACGCTCTCTAGATCAAAGGTTATAGGTTCCAGAATGAATAGGAAGTAGATATGGGATTCTAGAAAATCCTACCATACATGGCATGTAAACCTAATCAATATGTCTTGTGCCCCCTTGAGTGAAGGATAGAGTTTTAGTAGAAATTTTAGTATCACATGACATGTGACCCCTATCACAGGATGTGTGGTCTCTCCCAGGTGACTCGGCCTATACATTGGGATGTACATGGACATGGGGTGGAGTTCATGTGTTGACTACATGGCATGTACTCTATTCCAAAGACATGAATTTTGACATGGTCCATTTACACGATCATGACCTAGGGTTAAGGGACATGATTTCTAACCCATAGTACACATTGGGTACTCCTTTATACAAGACTTAGAGATTTTTTTCTTATTTACATTGAAATGTTTTTAGGGTTCATTTCCCTTATTCTTTCCTAGAGGGTTAGTATAAAATTGTTTCCTTATCCTAGAAATATGATCCCTTTAGAAGGAATTATTGGATAGAGTTATTAGAATCTCTTCAAGAGGCATAGAGTGATATCCACAATTCATTTTCATTCCCTAGGTGGAGTTCTTAGTGTCATTGTGACCAACACTATATGAGAGTCGATCATATACTTAGTGGGTTAATCCATATTGAGTTTATGGTATCACCCCATATCCATGGTAGTGATCCTATACTTTGTTCCATATTTCAATGAGATTATCATAATGTTCTTCCCTTGAAGAGACACAACAAGGATTACCTCTCGAACAAACGTCATCAATTTTATCAAACTCAAGAGTGTGTTCTCCCAGATGAGTCTTTTGTGGAATATTCGATTAGGAAACCTATTTTCTTTACACTATAGTTGTGAATTACCTCAATATTGTGTGTCTTTATTGAGTATATCTAGATATTCTTGTTATAAGTGTTGTAGAATATATCTATGTAGAGATGACTGTATATTCCATTGTTGAATTCTTTGTGGTTTTGGGGTGTCCTTCTGAGTATTTTTATACTCACCCATTCCCAGTCTTTTCCCACACGTGTTGTGTCTTGATCAAATGATTGACCTTTTCATAGAGTCCTAGGAAGATCTAGACCATATGGTGCTTAGTGAGACTAGATATACCAAAGTGAGTTCCTATGGAATTCTGACATCAGTCCCAGTACTTACATTCAGGTTGGACTTGTGTTTTCAGACTCTTTGTGGTGGGATTGTATTTGTCCATGTTTACTTTCTTTTAATTCATTTTTTTCTCTAGTTAGGGAATTTATATGTATTAATTGATTCATTTAGTTGTTATTTTTACATTTTAGCATTGTATGGGCTTGGAGATGTGTGTGTTTGTAAAATTACATTGGCTAAGGCCTCCAATGTCGGTTATATCCCTAATGAACCCTAGTCGCTAGCCCCTAGAATATTTGAGGAAGGCATGGGGAGTCATGAAACAGGACCCACTAGGATGGTTCGTATATATAATCTATTTTTTAACATTATTTTTATCAATTTAACATGAAAATGAAAACAATATTCTTATGTATGTATGACCTATCATCTCTATGATATATGTATTTTATTTTCTATCAATAAATATTATAGAATACTATAAATACAAATTTACTAAATATATTTGATAATTACATCATGGTGAAGATTCTAGAGATAATTAATCCATTATCAATGTAAGAGTATCAGAAATAACAAATCAAAACATATATGGAAACCAAAGTTCTTATTCCCTGAAACATGACTTCAAATGGAATTTTTATTAAACATGTAATAAAAGGATATATGTAAATAATATATTCTATAATATATATTTATGGTCATGTAATATATTTTCAATAAACTTATATTTATTATACATGACGTTTTCTAGTTTCTCTTTTATTTCTAGGAAAAATAAGAAAATTCACCACTCATTTCAATTGTGTGGTGTATAAATTACTGCATTGAAAAGACATATCATGAATATATTTCTTTACATGATATTTAATATTTCATTCAATGTAATTATTTATTTCAGATTACTGGTAAAATATTACTAAAGTAATAATATATTTTCATCTCACTCTTATTTTTTGTGAGGAAAATTCCATATTCCCCACATGTTTCTTTAATGATGTAGAAATATTTCCCATTAATGTATTTTATTATGCTTATAAATAAAATTATTTTTATTTAGATATATATTAGAGGATATCTATGTCATATTTTTATAGTTCAAAAATAACCAAATCATTATGGGATTTTTGTCTCAATCTTCATTCTTTGAGACATATGATTATCTTATGAACCTATATTATTGTAAGAGGTGTATATAAAGAATAATTTTCCTAAAAAAACAGGAATTTATTTATCCTTATGTTATTTTATGTTTCATATGATAATTTTTCATCAAGGGAATTACTGTTCAAAGTTATAAAATGGTAATGATTTTATGTTAAAATCTCATCATTTATCAAGTTATGTTTTTGATGATCAAATATTATGATAATCCCTCAAGAAACTGATGAATTTTCTTATCCTCTAAATATTCAATGAGAATCAATTTTCTCTATTTATTTTCCTCTTTTATGTAATAAAGATTTCATATAGAATGATTTTAAGAAAATTCGTCTTTTTGTTTGAAAATTATTTTTCTTCCAAACCGATGTATAATATAATTTTTTCAGAAAGTCTTTGAACATTTTTAAAATTATAAATAATTAAATTTAATATATTTTTTAATTTTTTCAAAATAATTGGATAGGAATCATCATGTCTTTTTCCTAAAAATCATTTTTTTTATTTTACTTAAAATGTTAACGGAATTTTTTTGAAACGTTTAAAGAATGAAGGTAATATATGGCCATCATGACCATTATATTATTTTTAGAGTACCTTTTAATTTTTCTTGGTTATTTTCATAGAAAATTATTTTCAAAATGTTTTTTTAAATTGGATTTCATATAGTAAATTATATTTTCGTCAAGAAATGTTCCATGTAATATTTGAAAACCATTTTCAATCTATAAAGACTTCCTTAGATGTAACACATGCTTTACTGGTGATATGCTCAAAGGAAAAAAATATTATACCCTCTTATAATGGATTATGATTATGATTAAAATATGTTTATGAAAACCATTTTAGTTCCATGGGTTATACCATAATAATATACTTATGAAACCCACTTCTTTTTCTACATAATATTCTATGATAAAATGATGAAATTATTTTGAAACCTATTACTTTTATAAAGGATATGTTATGATTAAATGTTTAAGAAACCCATTTCATTTCACAGGTTTTGATATGATGATTATTTTAGAATTTTTGGAATACATATGTTTGATTTTAACTCTGTGAGAGTGGTTATGTTATAACCAAGGACAATGGTTACATTATATCCAAGACAAGTGGGACATATATCTCTCTCAAAATCATTGTGTGAAGATTAATGTTATATGAGCTAAAAGGGTTTAAGAAATGTTATCCCAAGCATAAAAAATGGTACAAATATGGTTATCCCAAGTATAACATGTAATGAATGTCCTGTTGGGTAGCCATATCATCATATTTCCTATACCAATATGAATTCCAAAAATCTATGTCTTATTCTAATGTTAATATCTCATGGATCATGTTCTTTTATTTCTTTATGATCCATGTCTTATGAACTTCCGATATTTATTCCATGTCTTATGATTATCATATCTGAAAAGTATGGAATGGTTTTCAAATGATACGATCATGTTGTCATTCACTTATATTTGTGTTACTCTTATGTATCTCACCGGTTTACCCTTAATGATCATATAAGATCAACATTTATTATGATTGATCTTCCTAGGATGTGAATAAATGTATTATGTATGATATGTCAAAGAATGATTATGGTTATTGATAACATAATGAGATATAGTGTATCTCACTTATTGACCATTTTTTATGTTTCATCATTTCCAAAGGAAATAAAGTATTATAATCCTTAAGTGTGTGTTTGTTTAATTTAATTAATTTTAATCTAAAAATATTTAATATAAATTTATTAAAATCCTAGGTCCCTATATATAGTGTTTCAAAATTTCTATATAAAATATTTTTTATTTAAGGTGAATAAATAGTGAAATCAATGTCATTTCCACACTAAGAGGAAATAAACCATAAAAGTGTTGGTTGAGAATTTACTCATTCATCACATTGATACTTAAAAAGTGGGCCTAGGACTCCACACTTTACTAGATACTCATGGGCGATATGATTTGGAATAGTTATACATAATTTATGATCCTAGATGAAGGATTTCTCATAAACTTTCATTGGTGTACTTACAATTAAAATTATTGAACACAATTATGATCTTCCATGGATAAAAATGAAAATTAAAAGTTACGTCACCACTAAATTTCATTGGTAATGGTACTTCCTATTACATTGGTGATACCCCACAACTTCTAACCTAATTAATGGATGTACTCTGAGACTTCCTCATTATTATATTTTAAGGGGACATATTTGTTTTCCATTTTTCTCATTATATAGACATAGATGAATTTATTTATCCTTTTGATCCATAAGAAATGGTATAAGACGCCTTTTTCTGTTTTATGGATAATGCGTGGAACAGAATTAGGTGAGGGGTTGGCCCTATAATTTTATAGCTCCTTGACACATTTATAGGTCTCATGAGAATAAATATCTTGGGATTTTATTTATACATATCAACATATCATTATTATGTGTTTGAAGAGGTCCTTGAGAGATGTTTTTTATTACTTAGATTATACAAACCATCGGGATGCGATCATTTACTATTGTTATCCATGGTTTCATTTATTGAAAATGATATAAAATTATATGGGTTTTAATTTATTATGGATTCATGTTGTTTTTTTATTCCTTCCATGTCACTTATGCAATGTTTATGTTACGGTGGCTTCTATTGTATTCTACTCCATAATGAGCATATGATCTCACCCTCATTGTTTTTCACCTCGTATATAACTAAGTGGTGAACTATTATTAATTTTCAATGATTTTATATGTGGTTTGTTTATTTTCCCATAATCTGTTCATGAAGTATCTTATGTCATAAAATCAAATGTATGTATCTATCTATTATATCAAGACAACAATATTTGGATCTTATAGAGAGTATTATATTCTATATAAATAATTTAATATAAAAATAAAATCTGGATTTTTTGAATCCATGATGATACAATCACCCTTTATAATCTCCAAACTAGTCTTAACAAAACTTTAATTTTTTTTTTCCAGAATGAACTTACTTCAGTCAGCCAATCATCGACTATTCTCAATCCATCATGTCTCAATAGTTCATTTATCCTCGATATTAGCTTCATGTTCATTCAACTTCAATATTTTCAAAAGTATAATCCTCATCCATGGGCGTTGAAATTTTCAATTGAGCCTTGATATCAATTACATGAGGAAAGTTTAGGTTCAATTAATGGGGGCTTTATTGAACTCTATGTAATTTTCTTGGTAAACATATGTGGGGTACCCTATGAAAAATGAATATGAAACATATGAAATTGTTTTAGTTATAGATTTTGAAAAGGATGAAAACCCTATAAATATGTATTTCTACGCTAAAAACATTTCATGTCGATGTTAATTTAATTCTCTCAAACAAATTATGAAAATTTAGGGACTTCATCAAAATTATCATTTCATCCATTAAAAATCCTTATAAAATCTTCAATCAACCATAATAAATATTATTTGTAACCTTAAAAAGATATAAAAAACTCAATAAGTGAACCATATACAATATAAAAACACAAAAATTTATTAATTCAAAATGAAATATTAATTTTAAAAAATTTCCAAATGAATCAAAATAAAAAAATTCAAATAACTCATACTAATGATAAAAAAGAATTTTGGAATTATTTTCTCAAACATCCATAATTATTCAAATCAAACACAAAATAATATTTCAATTATATTTTATCAATATCCACTAAAAATTTTATTTCGAAAATTATGAACATAAAAGGAAAGAATAAATTTATTTTTATAGTTAAAAAAACATATTTCATTAAAATATTCAATGATCAATAGTTTCATACCCAAATAGATGAAGACATAAAATATTCCCAATTAATATGAATTTTAGAGGAAAAATAGATACTGATCATAAAAAATGGGCAAGCATGTATAAAATAATTTCACATCAAATTCCTCACTCATAAATTGTTAATTTTACACAAAAAATCAGTTAAATTTATTCTGTGAATGGAATTATTCTTCAAAATTAATTATTTATAATTCCCAACAAGAGTCACTTTTCAAAATATTTTCGCTCATTAAATTTCTAAAGTGATTATATGTGAATTTTCTTTAATAAAGAATATTTTTTTTTCTTAATTTGGGATATAGTTTCAAAAATACAACAAAATTTAAATGTTTTGAAAGGATATAACCTAATGAAACATTAAATACAATAATAAATATATATTTTTTCTTTTTCCATAGTTTATAAAAAAAAATAATTTTTCACATGAATAATTATAGAAAAAATATAGATGAGTGAGTTTGATAACTAAAAAAAAGATTAATTAACTTTTTCAATAATTTTAAAAGAGAAATAACAAAATAAATTAATATTATATGTTCATTTTACATAAATTTGAATGAATATATTTTTAGTCTAAATCACACTAAGAATCTAAAATTAAATTTAAAATTTAAAATATACTCCCAAAATTTCAAAAATATATTTTGATTAGATAAAAATAAAATAGTTATTACAGTTGATCTTATGAGGATATATAAAAAATTATCCATTAAGATGTAGAGAATCAAATTTAAAATATAACAAAAACTTTTTCCAACATCATATGAAAATTGGTGCTTAAAAATAGTAAAATTTGAGAAATTATAAGATTATTATAAGGTAAAAATCATGAAATATATCTTATCATATTGAAGATCCATACCTCACACTTAAAACTAATAATTTCCACCAATGTTGATCTATATAGTGGTATAAACACTTAAAATAGTTTAATATCAAAATTATTTTTAAAATCAATAATTTAAAAAATGATTAAAGGGTCACAACAGAGGTTGAAAAATCATATTTTACAAAAAACAAAAAATATAGATAAATTTATAGCCTAACCAAAGTGTTCCAACATGTTTATACTTAAAAAAATATAGTGTTTGAGTTGGATTTTTAGAATTGATACATGATTAATAATTTGAGTTAAAAAGGTATTTCAAATGGAACAATAATAAGAATTCAATTTCAACATACATTAAATTAAAGAGGTATTAGTGTGAAAAACTCAATATTAGTAACCTGAAATCGATATTTACTTTATTACATTATTAAAAGACACAAGTGATCTTAACATGAAGGATATATTAGTTTATCATTATTATAAGACTAGATAAACAAATTATTTCCTTATTAAAATTGAAAAAATAAAACATAGCACTAAAAATATTTTAGCATCCATGAAAATCATTCATATATCCCTTTATAATTTAATGGGGGAAAGGAATAAAATAAAGGGTGAGATGAAATTCTTATTAAGGTAATGTATGCAATGGATTCTATACAGAGTATATTTGGAACTAATAATATGGAATAGGTTATAATAAATACATACTCTATTTAATAATTAACTTAAAATTCAAACGCGTATCAAGGGATAATATCAACATAACAATAACATGGATAATAATAACAAAAATATCAATAAAAGAAATTCATAATATTTATCATAATTATCTTATCATCAAGGCCATGTTCCAAGACATCATAAACCATACCTCCAATTCCTTATTCTAAGACATTTTAATAATTTTTTAGGTATACACCAAATACTGGACTAATTTGGCATACTATATTTCTCATGATACCTGTCAATACATCGAGGGGTTATATAAAATCATGTCACTCCCATGATTTACATATTTGCAATGAATTCAACTCATATTAAAATTATATACATTAAATATAATATTGAAGAATTAGAAATGATATTAAATACATCTATGATATTTAAAATATGATACTGAATGAGAAAAATAATTTCCTATCAATATTATAAAGTGATTGAGAACATGATCACAAGAAAGGGAATGATAAAAAATAATGTATAATCCATAAATTGGTAAATGATGGTAAAAGGATATTAGTTCTTAAAAAATGGTAGATTGAAATAAAAATCTCTTTGTATAATTATATATGAAAATTAAAGAGAATAATTAGAATGATAATTCCAAAAAGGTTTTTAATTTTTTTTATTAAATTATAGTTATAAATATTTTCAAAAATTATTTTCAAACATATAGAAAATAATTATTTATTATTTTAACAGAAAATAAAAAATTCATTGAATAATCGAAAAAATATTCTCTTTGAATAACTATATTTTATTTTAGAGGAAGATAAATAGAAAATAATGGTCATTAGGGTTGGATAAGAAGTTCACATCATATAATTTAAAATAAATAGTCCTTACATACTTTTGTAAAAAAGAAAAAAAAATGAATTATTCTGAAAACATTAAAAATGTCTATTTTATTCATTTTTAATAAAATTAATATTAAATAGAAAATGAAATTTTAAAATCATTTTAATTGTTAAAAAACTACCATAAAACAATCTGAAAAATATGGATATAGAATAAGAATATTTATGAAATAAAAGCATAAATAATGTTAGTTTTTATTAAAAATGTTATTTCAAAATTTATAAGTAACAATTAGGGGAAATGATAGAAGAAAAACATGGGAATAAAATAAATAGACATATAAGAAGAAAATATATGGGGTGTAAGGATATTAAGATAATATAATTCTTCCAATATAATTTTAAACATGAACAGTCTTAAATAATATTGATATAGTAAAATTAAAAATTATGGATTTAATAGATTTTAAATAAATCCAAAAAAAGAGGAAAAATGAATTAGTACATTAAATACCATTAATAAAGAGGAATTCATGATTTAATATGTCAAATAGGTATTTTATACACCATATTAATAAAATTGGGTGTATAATATAAATATGTCTCAATGGAGTTGAATTGAAATAAAAAATCCCTTACTATGGATTCCTTCTTAGTCAAACATGTCATATCCTCCAATAATAATAAATTAAATTTATTAAACTTGTATAAGGAACATTTTTAATAATTATTATACTTTTTAAAGTATTTTTATAATCATTTTTAATCATTTAAATAGTTCTTTCTTATATCAACCACTTATGTTTGTTCGATCGATTTATCCAAAAATACATCTACATATTAACTATTGCAAAAGATGTTATGAAATTGTTCATTTACATATATAATTTTAACAAATTCATGAACATAATTTTTCCCCATTTTATATTGTTTTAAAATATATATTCATGGTGGTAATAGAGAAATCCATCACCTCATTTTGTGGATATGGTAGGCCACACATACAAATGAGCGACATTATCATATTCCAACTGATTGAAGGGTAATAATATAATTGATATATTATACTTATAGAATAAAAATTATTTCAAAAATATCATATAAAATTTTTAATTCCATCAATATAACTATCCATGTGATGTGGTGGTGAAAAGTGATTGACACTGTTAGGTGGATGTGGTAGTTCATATATAAACATGAGGGATGTTTTCATTTTCTATATGATGGAATGGATATAAAATGTGGATGTAAAATTAATATAATAATATATTATTATGTTGAATATAAGGATAAAATGAAGTTAACATGGATATTGGTGATTTGAAGAAGTGGTAAATATAAATTTACTTGAAAAATATTTGTAACAACGTATACCTCTATTTTTGTAACCTCTTTTGAAATACACATTATTCCTCCTTGAATTTATATTTATAGAAGAACAAAACCTATATGGAATGAAAAATTAATTTTGGAAGGTAGTTGGGTTGGGATTGGTTGTGTTATGTGGATCACGAAGTGTGGAGATGTTAGGGATGGATGTTACCTTTTAAAATGGATGGGGGTCTTATAATTATTAATAACATCAAAATATAATAAAGTCACCCTCATTCTCAGATGGATCTGAATAGAAAACATTTAAAAAATGAGAGGATATAGGTCATAAATTGATTTATCCACTAGAGTTTAGATAGGTTTTTAGGATATTTTAACCCTTAACTCTTTATTTTAACCCCCTCATTAATCATTTTTACCCCTAATCATAGTGATTGTTCTTTAATATGGTTGTTATTCGTTTTGGGAAAAAATTATGTTGACCACAATACCTAATAATAATTATAATAATTAAAAATATTGAATCCATTTTAAAATAAATAATTTCTTAGGTTTGATTATCTTAATTCAACAGAGACATATTTGAAATTTACAGGAAACCAAAACTGAATGGAATGATGTCAATACATGATTAAATGAGAATAACCAGAAATAGTTATTTATTTTAACAAAAACACTACTTATATTTAAATTTTTTGAACATATATTTATAATTTTAACATCATATTTTTAAATGAAAATTATTTTCTATCATGTATATATTTTTTCTATAAAATGTTTTCATTAAGTTTCAAGCCATTCTTGTATCCTAATAATTACATAATAGTGTCTTTATTTGTAAAATTAGTTTTTATACTATTCTCTCTGAATATCAACTTTATCTATAAAAAATTAAAAAAATAATCCAATGTTAATTATGAAATGTTGAATTCCTAAATGAGACTCATTTAATCAAATTAAAATTATTTAATCTGGTAATTTAGTATTTTATCATATTCTTCAAATATTCTATGTAAATTTGTTTATAGTTTCTTCATAATGAAAATATTACTCAATATAACTAAAATTCAAGTGGTATATTATCCCCTATTAAAAATTTCATCAACAAATTTTCTATAAGGTAACCTCAAAAACAAGTGTGTGCAATTATTTATCATAAATCCTCGATTTCCCATGTTCCTTCATCCAGATTAGGATTTATCTAATATACTATTACCAGTAGAGTCATTTGATTCCACAAAACATGTTCATTTAAATCATTAATATGGATAATATCTTCATAATAAGATAAATAAATCTTAAATTTTATTTCTAAAGAGGTATGTACATGTGTTGGGTCTACCATATACTTCATAAATAATGAGATATAAAACACATTATTCACTTTAGAGAGGTTTCATGGAATTTCCCATTGATAATCCACTTTTCATATTCATTACAAAATATCAATGGTCTTGATTTACCAAGGATATATATTCTCTTTTCTTTTAAATATTATGACACACTTACAATGAGATACCTTTAACCAAACATGATCCCCTACACTAAATTCCAAATAATTTGATTGTTGGAATAAATAATTTTCCTTCATTGAGATTCATAAATTTGACATTGAATAGTTTTCACATAAACCATTTTTTCCTAAATGACTTCTAGTAATTAAATATTTATTTCTCCAATATCAACCCAACAACTTGGTGTAATAGATCATTCCCCATAAAATTCTTCATACTGTGCCATTTTAATGCTTCAATGGAATATATTAGTATATAAAAATTTTAAAAATTAAATACCCTATTATATAAATCACTATATATCAGAAATTCATCCCTTCATGATGTAAATTTAAATAGATTTATATTGAAAAATATTCTTTTCAGTTCTTTAAAAATCACTCAATATTCCTTTAATCATATGAAGATAACCCCTTTATGTGTGAACGTGGTTAATATTTTAGTTAATGAAGAAAAAAATTTAAATACCCATTTTTATTAACCCACTAATCCAAGGAAAATACATATATTTTTAATGTTCATTAGTATAATTCATTCCTTAACTTATTTTATCATTAAAATATAAACTAATATTATATCCATGGAGACAATATATCCAAGAAAAGAAACCAATTAAAGCTAGATTTCACACATACTAAATTTTCCATGTAATGCCTTCCCTCTGAGAGTTTCATGTATGATTATCATTTTTTTTATTTTTTTATTATTTATAGTATATCAAGATATAATGAATAAATATAATAATTAAATTCTCAAGGTAATCATTGAATTATCTGTTCATAAAATTTGAAGTAACTAAGGAAATATTTCATTTTTTTATCAATATGTGATGTTGTCAATATATTATTTAGTGTGTTTATTCCATAATAAATGGATAAATAAATTTAGCTCACAACATGAAGATGCATATAGGATATATTTTAAGGAACACATTGTATTATTCAAGACATAGTATCCTATTAATTCTGGTAATTTTTAATGTAATCTTTAAATGTTATTTCATTTTTTCACGGTGTTTAAAAAATTCAAATTTCCTAAAACAAGGAGTATCTTGGATGATATTTGAGTTGGTTGTGATAAAATTTCATTCCGAATAATCCATGATTTTCATTTAATAATATCCATCTATTTATAATTTTGAATGAAGAACATATTTTATATGATTAAATGGTAATTCATTTGAAGACCCAAAAAATAATACATTTTCTGATGAAGAATAATTGATGTGTATTTTGTGAATTTTATGAATTATATTAATAAATAAATAAAAATTAAAGAGTGATTATTATTATTGATATGGAATTTAACATTATTTATTATTTTACTAACTCTTTTCATGTTACAAAAGTTAAAATTTAGGCAAGCCCTAATAAGTCCAAGTGGCAGATTAAACCACACATTTTAGAGCTGTACTCAACAACATGTAGGGTTGATTTAATGGATTTTATGAATAAAAAGGTTTTTTATTTTTATATATAGATAAAATGAATTATAAATCATATTTTGTGAAGATTGTGAATATGTGTAACACCCCAAAATTCTAAAGTAAGAACATTGTATTTAATACCGCGTGTGACACGCAACACCAAGCATTTAAGTGAATATTCTATCTCTTGAAATTATAGTGTATTTTATAATATAAATTGATTCAATATATACTATAAATTTCATTGTAGAAATCATTGTAATAATCATTCATTTTATCTTCTATTGCAAACAATGAGTTTAATTGATGGCATGTAGTACATGGAAGACAGAATCTTAAAGAGTAATATTAACATATATTTTTAAAAATAAAATTATATCCTAGACATTAAATTGATGGTTCTGAATGGGATCACTAACTTAATAAAATATATGGTTTAATTATTTGGTTAAAAATTAATTATAAATGACTATAAGAACCAATTGAATATTAAGGGAATGTTTTTATAAAAACCATTTTTATATTCACAAAGTAATTTCGTCCTATTAAATTAAATTAACTATTATTGTTGATTGATATTAATGAAATATATATAATATATATTGGATAAAATATTATTGTAATTTATATAATATATTTTATAGGAATATGATAAGAAAAAAACCCAATTTTACGCATAAAAAAACTATATTTTTTCAAAGGCAATTTTTTCATCTATTAATGGAGCACATACTGTAAATGATAATTCAGAACTTTTATAAATTTAATATAAAAAAATAAACTTCATATATTATATATAACATAAAAATTAGGTTAGGGTGATTTTTTTTGTATTCTTCTGTGAAGTTACATTTTTTAATGAATAATGATAAATAATGAATTTTAACTGAAAATTGGTTTTTGGTATAATTTATTTACTAGGATAAATTAATTTTTTATTGGACTTAAATATTATTTAGACAAATTTTACAACTAATAATCCATTGTGGGTCATTTGAAACAATTTTATTATGATATTGGTTATAATAACTTACCAAAATGTGAAACGTTTTTACTTAAAATACCTACATTATCCTCTTGTTTGTGAGATTATATCTAAATTAATTTCATCCACATATAGAATTAGAATTTGGGAAAATGGATTCCATATTGGGAATGATAATAAATTTTAATGTCTAATATGTTCAAATTAGTATTTGACCTAAAATGTTAGTGAATGTGATTAAAATTAATTACAATGATTAAAAGAAAAATTTTCTTAACAAAGGACGAAAACATAAATGTAAGAGAAAAAATGAACTATAAACTTTTCCAAAATAAATTGGTTTTCCATATTTATATCCCATCATCCCTGTATAAAATTTGGTACATTATTTGATCCCCCTAACATGGGAAAATGTTGGTGGAATTCCCTTTTCCAAAATTCACACAAATGCCACTCCTCCTGCATTATTAATAATAACTCACCCATCACACTTATTCACACCTATAAATCCATTTGAATAACTCATCCTATTCTCAAGTAAGCTACCAAAATCCCTCCCCTAAATATAGAAGCCTCAACTTGGGCAGAAATCCATCCAAGGATGTCTTTTGTTAGAAACCAATAGGAGTTAACCTATAATATCTCAAATTTTCCATTTATAATTTTTGGATATTATAAGGATTGTTTTTGAGACCATGTAATGAGAAAATGTTTGATTCCAAGGATTGTTGTGCATGGAATAAATTTTTAAAATAAATTAAATATATTAAACACCACTTGTGCACATTTTTCCTTAAACAGTGGAATAACTTCTAAACAGGTGACTAGATCAGTAAATTGAGGTCACCATTGAGTTTAAAAAATGGTTTTTATGCTAGGAATGACTTCACATTAGTCAGCATGGATCATTTGTAGAAAAATCAATGCTGATGTGGAAATAAATAAAATAATTTAAATAAATAATTTTATTTCATTTTTGTGAAACAACGGTTAATAATATTTAAACATATTGGTATGACTGAATCCTAGTTTTAGCCACACAATCCTAGTACCATTGGAGGACCATTGGAGAGAGGTTTGAGGATTCTCTCTCAGGAGTACAGTAATAAATTCACGGATCGATCATCGATGTGCAATGGTTTTGAAAGATCTGTCTAACAAACATAACACATCTTCGTTCTTCAATATTGAACGATCCAAATTGAGTTAAGGCATTTTTTTTGATTTTATTCTCCCTCGTTCTTGATATATATGACGAAAAAAATCAATCAATAAACATATTTATTTATGGTTTGATTATTATATGTGATGGGTTTATTTTTCAGGGTTTTGAAATGAGAATATCTTTGGGATTTGGATTATTTTGTTTTTTTCTAACTATGATGGATCAGGACCAACATAAAAATATATTGAGTTTTGTTCCTCACATATATTATTGTTTTCCCCTCATCCATTGTTTTCCATGGGAGTTCTTCTTTTGGATTGTTTCTCAACAAATCCTAATAAATTGATCATTTCACATGCATTTCATGGTAAAATGATCTGAAATCATAGATCTGGGATTGGAATTACATGATAGAGGTGAGATGATGGTGTTGGAGTGATTCAGACGATGGAGGATACCTAATTTTGTGTTCTTCGGAATTCTTCAGTTCCTAATGAAGAATGAAGATTCGATCCATTTTCTGAATGGAATTGATGGATAGAAGTCATTGTTTATTGAAGGAATGTTTTGTATGAAGTCTTTCCATGAATTTTCTAGAAAGTTGTGGTCGGATCAGAGGAAATAGAAATTAAAGATATGACTAGATCATTGAAATTGATTTATGGAAAATCCTAGGATTCAAGGAATGTAAACTGGATCTACATATTGTGTGCCCCCTAAGAAGCGGCAAGAGTTTTATAGGAAATTAAGTATCACACAGTGTGTGGTCCCTCCTCAGATACTCAACATGCACCTCATAGATACGTGGGAACAGGTTGGGGTACACAGTCAGCCTATACATTGTGTACTCACAAACAAAGACACGACTTGATGAAACATGCCATTTACATGGGTAGGACCCGGGGTCAAGGTAACTGGCATGTGAACCCTAATACACCCTGTGTACTCTTTTATACATGGATTAGAGAAATTTCCCTCTATATATTAGACATGTTTCTGTATGATATTTTCTACTTATCCTTTCCCATAGGGTTGGTAAGGAATCATCTCCAACTCTTAGGACCACGATCCCTTATCAGGACTTCCTGGATAGATTCACTAGAATCCCTCTCAGAGGCCTATATTTAGATCCTCTATTCATCATCACACCCTCGGTGGTGTTCTTAGTTTCATTGTGACCAACACTATGCGAGCACGATCCTATACTTAGTGGTTTAATCCAGATTGAATTGTTGGTATCACCCCATGTCCTTGGATGTAATCCTCATTTATGTATTGTATTCTGTTAGGACTATTATAGTGTTCTTATCATAAATAGACCCAACAATCAGTAACTCTCGAATAGATTTCATTAGTACTATCAGACACAGGAGTGTGTTATCCAGGATAAGTGCTTTGTGGAATATTTGAGTTGGAATCCTAAGTTGATATATCATGGTTGGGACTTTACTCTGGACTATGTTTCTTTGTTGAGTATATTTGAATATTATTCTTATGTGAGATATAGATATATAAATTTGTATAGATAAATCCTTTCCCTTTATTATAGGATTTATGGTATTGGGGGTGACCTACTGAGTGTTGTTATACTCACCACATGACAGGATTTTCCCTCACGTGTCGTGTCTTGTGAAAATGATTGAACTTTTAACAAAGTCTTAGGCGGACCAGGACCAGATGGTTTTTAGTCAGACCAGACAGATCGAGGTGTATTCCTACCTCTTTTTGATATTAGTCGCAGTACTTAATTTCAAGTTGGACTTGTGTTTTTAGAATCATTTTGGTGGGATTGTATTTGGACCAGTTTACTTTCTCTTACTTCCGGTCATACTCTGGCTATGGGATTATATCTACGTTTTCATTTTGATAAATTTTTTTTACATTTCAGTAATGTATAGGCTTGGAGATGTGTTCATGTGTACAAGTACATAGGCTAAGGCCCCCCATGTTATTTATATGCATTCTCAATGCTATTCTCCATCCCCTGGCCTATTGGAGGTAGGCTTGGTGTGTCTCAGAATGGGAACCTATACGAAAGGTCATGAAAAAGTGGTATGTTCTTCTTTTGTATTTGAAGTCTATGAGATTCATTTGGGGAAATAGAGTTCAAAATTTCATGTTTGGAATTCAGTCTAGGCACTCCAATATTGGTGAAACAGCCGATGTATCTATACACCATGACTATGATCACACACTTTTTGAGTAAGTACATGGAAACACTTGTTTTAGGAAAAACAATTATATATGCATCATATAAGAATGGGTTGTGGTTTCAATGTGCTTCTTGAGTTTTCTCCCTAGATATACACATTGATTGTGGTATATATTATTTGTTTCAGGATGCCTCTCTAATGTAATCTAGAAAGGATTTAACATTCGAATCATGAGGATGATCCCCGAAGTGACGAAGAATTGATATAGGGACCTGTTCCTAAGATGTTACCTTGAGGTGGTGCACCATCCATACCACATGTAGAGTAGCATGTGGTGCTCGCAGTACCAGAGGATGAGGTGTGTAGGCTGAGATTACATCACAAGTTTCGATGAAAGAAACCCCTCATGTTCCGAGGTGAGCCTGACACATTAGTGGTTATGGTATGGCTTGAGGCAGTGACCCACGTTTTTCATATGTTCAGGAAACGAGGAAATCAGATGGTGGTCCTATTGTTGATTATTCTATATGGCTCAGTAGGGTGATGGTGGGGATTAGTGACCTTGTCTTATTAGGAAACAAATTTTTTCTAGACAGAATTCGAGCATCTTTTTAGAGAGGATTTATCAATAGCTATTTTGAGGGGTGTACATATCTAGGAGCTTATAAATCACCTTTATGATAGCATGATAGTAGATGATTATTAATGTAGGATTATCAACCACTCCAGGTACTCGATGAAGATGGTTCAAGATTAGTTATTTAGGTCTTGGAAATTTGAGAGAGGTCTGAGTAGAGTCATATGAGCGATTGATATCCCTCTCTATATTCCTAGATTTGCCAAGGTGCTAGAGCGATCATTGTTGGTCAGGCATTTTTTTCCTGAACATATGAAACTAGTGGTTTTTAGCAGTGCGAAACGAGTATTATAGACCTCAAAACTAGGGATTTGACATTAGTCTCATGGAACTAGATGTGCAAGATGATATAGGATGAGGTTAAAAGATAGAGGATCTGTGGTTCAAGTATCATAGGGTGTTTCCATTCAGCCCATAGATAGGTGGTCCTACTCACGTGAAGACATGAGACATCTCGCCTGATATTGTCTTACCCATCTTACAACTTATAGAGAGACCATTGATAGGCCACCGAGAAATAAACAACTATAGGAGAAAGTATGTTTTCATGGTGGAAGATAAGGACAAGAGGTTGGGAGAGCTACAATATGTGGTATACATTTTGACTTGTTACCACCACCACCCATGTTGGTCCACACCAGGATCAGGGATGTACAAGATATGGATTGGGATAGATGCATGCGGCCGAAGCATAAAACCCATAGGCTCAAGGAATGATTCAAGGTATGATCTGTGTCTTTTCTACCTTATATACAGTATGAACAGACACATGTTCTAGCCATTACATTCATGAAACATACATTATATGAGACTTAGATATTCTAGTTGAACCTTTGGCTGGTCACTTATACTTGGAGACTCCTAGTGGAGAATAATCAATGATCACTAACTTGTGCTAATAATGTGACCTGGATCATGGAGGCCAGACTACCTGTTGTAATCTCTTGGAAGTAGCATCGAGGACTTACAACATCATTCTTATTATGGATTTCTTATCTATAGTTCATGCCCATATTGACTGTTTTAGGTGTAGGGTGAGGTTTTTCCATAGTGATGGTACTAGGTTCCCCATTTTTGGGGAAAAGGATTCCCAGGTAGCATAGAATGACTCATTTATATTTCAGCTCAGCCAATTACTCATCAGTTGGCATGGTGTAGTGGATGTCGTGAGTTCTTAGATTCATATAGTTCGGGAGGAGTACAAGGAATTCTTCCTTGAAGATTTTACAGGTTTACCACCCCGTTGGGAGATCAATTTATATATTGATCTACACCATCGGATGATATCAATATCCATGCCACTATATCATATGGCTCCCACAAATCATAGTAATCTAATGGTGTAGTTGGAAGACTTACATTGGAAGGTCTTTGTTGGACCCAATGTTGCACATTGGGAAGCCCCAATATTGTTTTCCAAAAAGGAAGACATGAGGTTAAGGTTATGTGTGGAATAATGGTACTTGAATCAGGTGACCATGAAGAAGAATTATGCACTACTGAGGATCGATGACCTCTTTGATTAGTCCAGAGGGGTTTGATGGTTCTCGAAGTATGACCTTAGATGAGGCTATCGCCAATTTTGAGTATGAGATTAATATATAATAAAGAAAAAAAATTAATTTTTATATGATAACTATGAGTACTTGGTGATATCCTTTGGCATGATGAATTCCCCATCAGTGTTCATGGGACTCATGAACCAAATCTTCTAGACTTACCTATACTGCTTCATGGTATTATTTATCGATGATATCCTTGTGAACTCGACATTAGAGAGGTAGCACTAATGAAACCTGAGGATGGTTTTCGATGTAATACAAGAGCACATTCATTAAAAAAACTACTCGAAGGGCCAATTATAGATTCATGTGGTCCGCTTTCTAGGACACATTTTCTCATTGCATGGAGTGGAAGTGGACCAAACCAAATTTGAGGCAGTGTTATCTTAGAATCCACCCAAAAAGTGTGAAAAATGTGTGTAGCTTCCCTGGGTTGGTAGGCTATTACTGAATATTCACACATGATTTATTTAAGATATATGCACACATAATCACTTTGATACCAAAGGGGAATCCTTTCATGTGGATAGAGAGGTTCCATCCATCTTTTCAGTAGTTGAGGTAGAGTTTGTAGAGAGCTCCCATTTGGGATTACCAAAGTAGGGTTCAAGTACATAGTGTTCTGTGATGCATTAGGGATTGGTCTTGGTTGTGTTCTCATGTAGAGTCATGTAGTGATTTCTTATGGTTCATACCAATTGATTCCACATAAGTATACTATGTGACCCACGATCTTGATTTAGTAGCGATAGTCTTCACCTTGAATCTATGGAGACACTAGCTGATGGGTGACCAATTTATCTTCTACTTCGATCACAAGAGTCTAAAGTATATCATATCTCATAATGATATTAACTTATAATAGAGGAGATGGTTTGTGTTTATATAGGATTATGAATTTTAAATTTTCTACACTCATGGTAAGGGGAACATAGTAGAAGATTCTCCCAATATGAGATCTTATTAATACTTTCTAAATGAGGCATCATTGATGTTGTCCACTTTTCTGTTATCCTTTGTGGATGGAGATAGATAATCTTATCACCAATTAGTTGTTGTTTCCCCTCCCCTATTGTAGTGATTCTTGGAGCAAAACTTGGGGTACCAACTATGAGACCCTACGAGCACAGATATCCACTGTATGTGCTCCTGGTGGATATTCTAATGACGGGGAGAACACTTTTCATTTTAGACGAAAAATGATGGTATAAGTGATGTTTTGGGAGACGGTTCTAAGAGAATTTCACAAATATAATTTGGCAGAACATCAAGGTGTTTAAAAGATGTACCAAGATCTTAGACATCAGTATTGGTATCTCGGGCTAATGAAAGTAGTGGTAGAGTTTTCCCTCGATTCCTCAATTGTATGCAATTGTCAGATGAGAACATCATTCCTGCTGGTTTAGATCAACCCCTTGAGGTTACAGAGTAGAAGTGGGATGAGATATCTATGGAAATAATGACATATTTACCACATACATCTAGGGCACATGATTCCATCTGGGTGATCATAGAACAACTCACCATGTGATCCCACTTTCAAGCTTTATGATAGAATATTCAATAGAGAGTTTGGGATGCCACTATGTACAGAAGATAGTCAACCTCTGAGGAGTTACATAAATGATTATTTCTGAACAATATTCTTTCAATACATCCCTATTTAACAATGGATTGTAGGAGGTATTTTGGACTCAGTTACGCTTGATAACAACATTTCACCCACAAACTGATGGCTAGAATGACCAGACCATTCAGGTTCTAGAGGAAAATGTTGTGAGATTGGTTGTTGGAAATTATTCATAGTTTGGAGGTTAACCTACAACTGGTGGCATTCCCATACAACGAGATCAACTATTCCACCATCAGTATGGAACCATTTGGGTATTTCTAGAACTGACCCTACATATCACCACTTTTTTGGACTGGACCTAGATAGTAATCAATCATTGGTCCAGAGTTGGTGCACGCTAAAAAAAAGAAGCTGAAGATCATCCAAGAGCAAATGAAAACTACACAAAGCCATCATAAGTCTTGTTATGACAAAAAGTGAAGGAATTTTCAATTTGAGTAATGGGACAACGTGTTTCTATGGGTTTCACCGTGATGTGGATAACATATATTTGGTTGGGATGAAAGTTATTTATGACGTTCATTGGCCCCATCCAGATACTATGTAGAGTTGGTGAGGTGGTGTACCTCTTAGCTCTATATACACAGTTATACCATGTACATGACTTCATTCATGTGTTGTAGTTGAGTAGGTACATGCATGATCCATTGTAGGTTATTGATTGGGGAGAGCAAGACCTCGAGGGTGGAGTGACCTTTGTTGAGTACCTAGTAGAGAACAAGTATCGGTATGAGAGGATCCTCTGTGGGTGATTGATTCCATTGATGCGTGTCCAGTGGTAGCATGAGTGTCTCCAGGAGATCACATCGGAGAAAGAGTCTCAATTTCATGCCAAGTACCCACATATTTTTTAGTATCCCATGATTTAGCTTTTTGGGGATGTAAAGCCCCATGTTGGGTAGAATATAATGTTTCATATTTTTCATTTATTGTTTTTAGATATTAAATGTATTATTTACAACTCCACGAACTGAGGTGAATTATGATTATGAGGCCCCATGTGACCATAATAAATGTTTAAAATATATTAAATATATTAAATATCATGTCAGTTCTGTTTTCTTAAAAAAAATGGAATTACTTATAAATGGGTATCAATATGAAAAATCAGAAGAAACTGTTGAGTTTATAACACATGTTTAACACTAGGAGAGACTTAACAATAGTCGACGTGGTTTTTTTACAGAAAAGAAAACACAGGCATAGAAATGAATAAAATAATTTAAATAAATTATTTTATTTCATTTATGTTGACACGTCGATTAATAATCATTTCATAGATTTTTATGAAAGAATACCAGGGTTGGACACATTACCCCGTAACTATCAGAGGACCGTTTTGGATTCCTTTGAGGATTTTATCTTAGGCGAACTATGAAAGGATCATGGATTGGAGATCAATGTGAAATAGATTCCAAGGTTTTCACCAACGAATGCAACATAACTTCTTTCATCCTTAAATATCAATCCAAATCGAGGTAGAGAATGTGTTTTTATTTGAATATTCCTCATTCCTGATTTCTTTGATGAATTCAAATCAATAAATCAATAAATTAATAGATTTATTGGATGTTTGATCATTTTGCAGGATGAGTTTATTTTTCGTGATTTTGATAGGATAATATCATCGTGATTTTGATTATTTTTATTATCATTATAATAGAAGAGGATTGGGATAGACACAAAACCCAATCGAGGTTTTTTCCTCCAATATTTTCTTGTGCATTTATCCCTGAATTCATCATTCGTCATGAGGGTTCTTCATTTGGACTACGACATGATAAATATCAATCAATCAATCATTGTGCACATATTTCTGGACATAATGAAAATCAATTGTAGATCTAGGATCGACATTCCATGACAGAGGAGTGATTATGGAGACAAAGAAATTTTAATGTTGGAGGATACCTGATTTTGTATTCATTGGTGAAAAAATTAGATAGATGATTTGATCCATTTTCCGAATGGATTTGATGTGAAAAACTCATTGTTTAATAAAGGAAAGGCTCTGAAAAAATGGATCATTGAGTTTTCCAAAAAGGCATGGTGATATATGAGGCTAGAGTGGTTGAGGAGGTAAATATATTGTGGATCAATATTTCTAGAAAATCCAATTCTATATGGTGTGTAAACTGAATCTACACATTTTGTGCCCCCTGAGTGGTGGCTATTATTTCAGTGGAAGTTAAGTATCACATAGAACGTGACCCCTATCACATGGTGATTTTTACCTCCCTAGATACTTAGAATGTACCTCAGAGGTACCAATACATGGGGGGATTACATGGTCATCCTACATGGCGTGTACTCCTTCACATGGACACAACATGTTGACATGGGCCGTTTACACGGTAAGGACCCGGGGTTAAGGAAAACAGCACGTGAACCCAACTACACACCATGTACTCTTCTATATATGGATAAGAGACCTGGTAAAATATATCTTGGAAAAGTTTTTTTATGTTATGTTCCCCTTATAATTTCCCTAAGGGTTGGTATGGGATCATATCCTACTCCTAGGATTGCGATCACATCAGTTTGAATTTCTAGATAGAGTTTTTGGAATCCCTCTGAGAGTTCTAATGTGAGATCCTCTGTTCAAGTTTGTGCACTAGGTGGAGTTCATGGTATCTTCATGACCATCACTATACGGGTGTTGATCCTCTACTTAGTGAGTTAATCTATATTGAGTTGCTGGTATCACCCTATGGACTTAATAGTGACCCTTATCAGTGTATCTTAATCTCTTAAGACAATCAATGTGTTATTATCACGACAAGACGTGATGAGCTGTACCTCTCAGACGAACATCGTTAGTAATACAAATCTCCATAGTTTATTCTCTAAGATGAGTGCTATGTGGAATATTCAAGCTAAAATCCTATGTTAGAATACTATGGTTGGGACTAAACTCTAGAATGTGTTACTCTGTAAAGTATATCTGGATATTCTTGTTGTATTTGTTATAGAAATGTTCCATTATAGAGTTGAATTATTTTTCATTGTTGTATTTTTTTGATTTGGGGTATATAATGAGTATTGTTATACCCACACCAACAAGGTCTTTTCTTCCTTGTGACATGTCTTGTGTAGAGGATTAAACTTCTGACAGATTCTTAGGGGGGCTAGAACCAGTAAATTCTTAGTGAGACCAGATATATTAAGGTGTGTTCTGTGGCATTACGATAGTAGTCCGAATACATACATTCATGTTGGACTTTTTTTCAGTATCTTTGTAGTGGTCTTGTATTTGGACCAGTTTAGTTTTTTTACTTCTTGTTGTACCCTGGATATTGGATTAGATGTATGCATTCATGTTTGTTTAGTAGTTTTTACATTTCATCATTGTATAGGATTGGAGATGTGTGTGTGTGTAAATGTACATAGGCTAAGGACTCCCTTATATGTAATATGACTTCTTGATTCTAGTTTCCAACCCCAATCCTATTCAAGGTGGGTTTTGTGTGTGACAGAATAGGCCCCTTTAGGATGGGCCATGGAATACCAAAAAATGAGTTTATATTCTTCAAAGATCACTTTCATTTTGTTTCCTTCTCCACCCCTTTAACTATTCTTATTCAGTGATTATATAATAACCTCACTATCCTCAATATACTAATATTTTTTCTAATAGTTCATCCCAAACTTACTCACACTTCCATCTAATGGGTAATGAAGTTACAATTCGTGTGTATGGTGGACTTCCACCTCGTGAAACAATAATTGGTCATTCTTAAATTACCACCTCTCATGGTGGGAATTATGATGGAAATGTTGTTTATATATTTTATATATGTTATATATGATATTTTAAATGTATTTATACTTCATTAATTCTTATATAACACATAAAATTAATTTTTATATTTTTTGGAATATAATAACATCGTTTGTGGAAGTGTGGACTACCGCTCCCTCAAAGGGATGAGATTCCTTCACACTATACATGGAATGTATTAAGATTGATTTTAAATAAAAATATACGACACATATGAAATAATTATGATACCAGAATTATAATATAAAAATATATATAATTTACTATTCATTCTTTTAATATGAAAAAAACATGGACATAACATTCATGGGTACGTACGACCCACCGTCTCTATGAATGGTGAATTTAATTTCATATATCAAAATAAAAAGGATTATTATAAATACAAATTTAATGGATATATATGATATTTAGATCATGTTTTACATTCTTTAGATGATGAAATCATGATCTAATAAATGATTACCACAAGTAAAAAGTCAATACATACTCAAAAAACTAGGCGATTAACACCCAAAATGGTAAACATAATGATGGATTGTTAAACAATGGGTAATAATATATTCTAAGAAGATAATATGTGATATTATAAATAGATTAATGGTTATAATATAAGTTATTAACATTATTATAACCATTATACAAGAGGCTAAAGGATGTTCACCCAAAAGGAAACCTAAGGTAATAGATTTCATCTCAATTTACCTTCCATTGAGACTTATTTGTTTTTATAAATCAATTCACATTAATTTTTTGTATATACTACCCTTTTTTATTTTAATATAATTATTCTATAATAAATTATTTGATTTTATGTTTAACGTTGAATTATCTCACCCTAGGGGGTTAGCTTGAAAATTTCCAAGTGGTAAAACTAATCTTTGCAATCTCACATTCTTTTGTGGTTGATAACTTTTTCATAAAACAATCACTTTATTGTGATCATTTAAATATATATATATATATATTCTTGGGTGATGGAATTATTATTTCCTAAACTGTATTCCATTTCAATAAACATTTTTTAGTTCGATAGTTATTTGATTATCTGAGAAAATATTGATAAATCCTTATTATTTATTCAATACGGATATTTGATTAGGAATATTGTTTATTAATTGAATCAATTACTCAAAATGGGGATTCCTTTTCATTTTTAGATATGGGTGGGGAAAAAATAAATATCATATTGATGCATCAATGGTTTTCATGAGACCCAGAATTAGGAAAAATTAAATGGGTTTCTACCAATAGTTTTAAACTGTATTACAAAAGGTCTTGATGGTATATATAGTTTTTCATTTACCTTAGACATGGCGCCTAATAATTAATCATTTCTTTCATATATATTTCAGTTATTATTATTATTATCATTGACATTTTTATATGATAAAATATATGGATGCTTTTCATTGTAAGTTAATTGAGTAGATGACATGTGTTTCACTTATTTTTCTTTCCATATTTATAATTCCTTATCATGTTATTTAAATTCCCTGGTTTCTGAGTTATTCTTATTTACATGTTTATTTATTCGAATTATTTAATTATTTCTTCCACTTTTAATACTCTTAATGATAATTTGAGCTCACCCTTATTATGTTTCCTTTCCATAAGTTATGAAGAGGAATACATTGAATGAGTTTTAAGGATGTTGATCCCTTATTTTTGTTATTCTTTATTTCTTTTCAAAATGTTATATGGGTATCCTGTATGTAATATTGTTTTATAAAACACATAAACTATTCAGTCTCATGGGTTTTGATGATTGTATATATGACAATGTAATAAAAAAATCCATCGTCTCCAAGCTTCTAGGGTTGGGGGGTTACAATTGGATTGGAGGAGCACTTTCGTGTGGGGTTGAAAGGTGGCGGAGGAGAGTTTTATCATAACATAACTGATTAGACACATCAATTGGATAACAGAATGAGAATGTTTATTATGTAGTGCATGGTTAAAAAAATATCTAATGTGGAATTAAAACTTGTAGAGTACTATTCACCCGCAATAAATGTTCCCTAAATAATAAATACTTCGTGATATATTTAATTTTGACTATTCAAAATCCAACATATCAAACATCATCAACCTCTCATTATCCTAGAGTTCAATTATGGTTTTTTATGCAGAATTTATGCATTCCACATCTAACAATCAATTCCATTTCCCATGATCATTTAATCACTCTCTATTAAATACTATTTCGATAAATCAGTATGAAAGATGATACTTTATGTACCAAGGAAAAGTTAATGATCAATGCTTCCAAGTGGATTATCTTGGGGAGTATGGGAAGATTCCATGATATTTTAAAATTAAACTTTATGTTCAATATGAATATCGGCTATGAGTATAAACATAAGTGCTTCTATGTGTAATGAGTTTAAATATGATCCATTGATAATGGCCTTTTTTGTGTATCTTCAATGAATGGAGGATCTTCTATGAGGATGTTATTCTTTGTGTATAATCTTATATAATGAATGAGCTTCTATAGAATGTAAGTTTCATAAATTATAAGATTATATGAGGATAAAAATAGATCAAATGTGATATTTATTCACACATACCACATGGAATTAGTGCATCAATCTCAAGGACACCAAGATGGTTAACTCACCACATGATGTATGAACCGTGATACCATAAGATCGTATACTAAATGATCTACTAGTAGTGGATAATGAGTGTTCTTGGGATTTTTTGATTATGTAAATTGAGATGTGATCCTATGTTTTACTTATTTATTCACAAAAATTGTAGAGTTTTATGTGGCGAGTTCATAATGAAAATGTGATATTCATTCACCTCACATGCATGAAATGTAAAGCATGAGTAAGATTTAGAATCCAAATCACATAATTATATTAGTTATGTGATAAATAATGATTAAACTACAGCGATTCTTTCATGGATGATACACTTTGATAAATTACCCATGTATGAATTAGATAATCTTATCCCCTGAAAAATACATGATTCACATGATCCAGTTTCATAAAGAAAGAGATGTTGATATGAGATGCAGTTTCCTCACAGCCATGTGACTATTCATCTCAAAAATCCATTATAAATGGAAGCATGATATAATTTAATGATCTATTTTAAAGGGGTATATTAAATGTTTTACATGCCCAAGAGATAATAAGACACATTCATTTTCCATGAAAAATTTAATTATTTTATATGAGAAGAGGATACCATGAATATATTAACGTTTTAGTGAATTATGGTGACACCAAAAATATTAAAGAAATGAGGTCATATAAAATTTGTGATATGTTTTATATAATATGATGAAATAACATAGTTTCATGGTTTTATTTTGGATACTTAAATTGGGTTGTAAAATTATATTTATTTCTTTAGAATTTATAAATGTGATGGTTCATGGTTATTTAAATACCTTGGAAACAAAAAATGTTGATGACCATATATTGATCTTAACAAAAAATATATCACAATTATGTGATAAAGGAGGAGATCACATTGTGGAGAAATTACTCAAATCATAGAGGAGAATGAATTATATTCATGGTTGATGCATGCATAATATATATTGTATTTGTTAAATGTAGATGTGCTCTACGTCTCGCCCCTCCACATTGGCTTGAGATGTTGGAGGGAAATTACTTGGTATTAGGTGACATACAAAAGACGCTGAAGGTTGGGAGTAAAAGCCAAGGTCATTAATACAATCTGGGTACAATTTTCCCTTTTTAAAATAAAAAACCCCAAATAAGCACACCATAACCAAAAACCACTATATGATGCATGATAACAATGTAATACAACTAAAATAATATGAAAGGAAATATTAGAATCTACACCATAACCAATCTATATCATTGTACATAGTAGAAGAAAAAATCATCTAAACCCAAAGATTCCAAGACACCAACTCAACAGCTCCCAACATCATCCAAGATACAACTCCAAAATAATTTCTCAACTTATCATGCATCATCAGTAAAGAAATGAGATACATTTCCTTTGTCTGTGACTCGATAAAAAATATATGAAAATAAACCAATCTTCCAAAGTAGGGGGTGAGTAATGAAACTCAGTATGTGTTTCCTATATGACTTTACCAGCCACGCCACTAGGATAAAAAATCTTAAGACATTTTTATAAAACAATTTACCAAAAACCATTTCAAAAAATTTATATCAATCCATGTAAATTTCTCTAAAAAAAATATTCCATGTAAAACAAACAAAAATTCCTTTAAAAACAATTAATTAATAAATTTTTCATAATACATTTCTTTCCACACATTCACACATGCATTCCCAGGAATGTTTGTTTGTTTTAAATAAAACAATATTTTTATTGAAAACAAGATTTTTATTGAAAACATTCCAAAAATAACTTTCTCCACAAATCAAACCAAGCAATAATTTTAAAATCATTTAACAATGACTATTGGAAAAAAAATCTATAATTTCATGAGTCATCAGTAAGGAAGGTTTATACCATGATTTACACAAAAATTTCCTAATAAATTCAACAAAGTTCAATAAATTTGAAGCTAATCCTTCATGTTCTAAAAACATGAATTGAGAGTGAATCCACCTACCACAAAAACAAAGGCAGAAATAATTAATGGGACATATTCTTAAAAAACCTAGGTTGGAACTCCATAAAAAATTAGATCTCATTCCATAATATAAAAAATCCAAATATCATAATAATTGGAATCAAATATCATTTATCTATCCACAACAGATATGATCTATGAATAGAAGAGAGGTAAAAGGAATCGATATAAGTAAAACAATCTGTAATGGAGACTTACTAGTGAATCTTGACTTCAATGCACATGAATTACTAACGAATCGCTCTCATATATAGTGGGATGGTACCCATAAAAATTTGTAAGAGTTGAATTGATGTTAGGGTAAACCTAGGGGGAAAAGATCTATATAAGAGAAAACCCAAATCAGATCCATAATTTTCAGATCTAATTTTCCTAAGTATATAATAAGGGAGAACGAGTAGAAAAGTCATGCGCTAACTGTGAAAATTAATCTTTCCCCAAATGAATGTTTTCTCTTAGGTGGCCACATAGTTTGGCCAAAAAAATAGACTAAAACTTTGATGGCCCAGATCCCACAACCTTACTTTTCACGGTTCTCTATTGGAGATTCATGGTTTGTACTAACCATGATCAAACCATGAACCTCCAGAATGCCCCATTAAAATTCCAAAAGTCCTATAAACCTTCCCTAACATCAACCAAACACATTAGATATAAAAATACTTAAATAAAGTGTAACTTGATCTATATCGAGTGTGCTAAATTTACCCTATGATTATCTTTTCCATCCTAAGAATGTGGAAACCCACCATTTCCCTAAAAAATCTTGGGCCATTGCTCGACCATTTTCTTTTATCATTCCCATGAATATTCCTGAATATGACCATGTTCACAAAAATCCCACACTAGACCAATTCTTTTTCCATTCAAGAATTTCTATAGCCTATCCAAAATTTATACAAACATATAAACCAAGGATGTATCCCACTACAGGTCAACATCATCCCATGAAATAACATGGTTAGGATTAGGCTGATACTTTTTCAACTTAGATACATGAAACATATTATACACTACACTGAATGGTGATTGAAAATCCAACAAATTTTCCACTTCACCAACTTTTTCAAGTATCTCAATATGGTATATGTATACATGAGATAATATTATCTACTAGCCAAAAATAATGGTGCACAATTCTTAGAAATATTCTCAAGAACACATGATCACTCACCTCGAATGATGAAAACCATCGATGACACTCCATATATGATTTATGATTACTCTATTTCATCTCCATTTCTTTCCGGATAAATTGAATCTTCTTTGTTTTCTATTGGACAAGGCTTGGTCCATCGAATGATATCATAGATATTTTGTCCCAAAAAAAGTGGATAATGACAAGGAAACCCATATAATACTTCAAAAGTATCCATATTTATTGAGGATTGATAATTGTTGTTATAAGAGAACTAGAATAACAATATATTCTCTTTCTAAAAGCCATAAAAATCCATTACAATAGACTAAATCATTTCTTATAATATTTCTATCATACATTTGATTTTTCCATCCAATTGAGGATGATACATTGTCCATCCAACTGAGGATGATACACTGTCCATCCAACTGAGGATGATACACCATAATCATGTTGAACTGAGTCCCAAGGGATTTCAATAAGGATTTCTAGAAATGAGATGTATTCCTCAAATCTCTATCTGAAATTATCAAAACATGTATATCAAGCCTCATTAACACTTTTCGAATATAGATTTTATACATGACACCCACCATATGAGATTCATGAATAAGAATAAAATGGGATTACTTTTGGAGACAATCCACTATCACCCATATGGAATCATGTTTCTGAATCATCCTTGGGACACCTTTCATAAAATCACTAGAAATATTTTCCCATTTACAAAATGGTATACATATTGAATTCAACATACTTTTTGGCCACTAGTGATCTTCCATAACCTTCTAAATTTTTAGGTATCTCATAATGAACTCTACAACCATCAATTTCATGATGAACCAAAAAAACTATGATTTCATTACCTTATATATATTCTATATTCCAGGATTCCACCTTGAATGGTGGTGAGCATGTAGAAGTTGTTCCTAAAAAGGAATAGGGATGACCATCAAATTTTGAATCCTCAAAACTAAACTCTCATCCAACTTATATCCCTCAATGATCTCCCCACCATTAAGATTTTAACCAATCACAACAGATCCAAAATCAAATATATGTGCCTCTTTAACCATATTCACCAAACCAGAAATAAATAAACCTTAATGAAAATGAAAAAAATCCTCTCTCTTCACAATTTAAGTGCATGTTGGATATTACCAACCTCAATTTCCACTATTATTTGGCCTCCTTTTCCAATAGAGTATATAACATTCTTCTTAATGCATCATCCATTGAATTTCTTTTACACAGTGTATAAATTAATCCAAAGTCCAACATTTATAGATACTCTATCCATCTTCTTTGTCTCATGTTCAAATATATTTGTGAGAAAATATGATTGAATATCTTATGATCCATAAACACCATAAATTTCTCACATAATAGTTAATGATGCCAAGTATTTAATCCATGGACTATGGAAACTAACTCAAAATAATGTGGTGGATCATTATTCTCCCGAAACCATAAATTACATGAGCTATAAGTAAAAACATAATCTTCTTACCTAAGAAAAAATCCCAAACCTTATCCTAAAGAATCACAAAACATCACAAAACCCTATCCTAATTATGGAAAGATCAAGATTGGTCCTAATGTAATGTGATCTTTAAGCTCGTAAAAAGTCTTATAACATTCCACATTCTATTGGAATGGAAGATTTTTCCTTTTTAAATATATAATAGGTGAATCTACTCTTGAAAAGTCATAAAAACAGTAATAATTGTACAATATAAGGAAATTGTGTATCTCAAAGACATTATTTGATAGTTTCTAAGAGAGAATATCCTCAATCAATACAATATCCACAGAAACACCTCTTTCAGAGATTACAAGGCAAATGAAATGTACCACTTTTAACAAAAAAACACACTTCTAAAAATTTTCATATAGAATACACTCTTAAACAATTTACAACAATTTTGATAAGTGTTTCTCATATTGTTCCATTTTCATTGAATAAACCATTATTTCCTCGACTAACACCACAAAAAAATGAATCTAGATACCTATAAAGTATCTGATCCATCAATCCCATAAAGGCCACTGGCGCATTTCTAAGACAAAAAGGCATAAGAACATACCCATAATGGGAACATTTACTCCTAAAATCTATCATTGTAATATATTCCATCTGAAACTGCAATTGGTGATATCCAAATCATAATTCAATTTTAGAGAACCATTGGGATCCCCTAAATTGATTGAACATATCATTAATGAATGAAAGTGGACATCGATTCTTGATCTTAAATTAGTTAATATTAGGATAATTCACACATAGCATTAGATTTACATCCTCCTTTTTCTCAGAAAAGACAGTTTCCACCCACATAGACATGCTAAAATGCATGAACCTTTTTATTTGAAACTCTTCCAACTAGATTTTCAATTACCTTAGTTCTATTGGTTCAATAAAATAAAATAAAAGTGGGATAGGACTAGTCCCCAATAAGAGATCAATTGTAAAATACATTTTTCTTATGGTTGAAAACCCTGATAAATTGTGGGATACACATCAGGGAACTAATGAACGATTTCAAGAAAACCACTATCCTTGATCTCATACACAAATTCTAATTTCAATGCTTCTAACTAGTACGAAATCAATCCAACTGCTGGTTCCAACAATCATATTTCAACTACCATTACATTATAGACTCCACTAAAGAAATGTTATACACCTTCATCATTGGTAAAACTAACAATTCAGGTATAAGAGTTGATGCGAGACACAAACATTGTCAACCAATCCATATCATGGATTATGTCACATAAAACCATATTAAGCATAAATAAATCACATATCAACAAAAATACATCAAAATTTATAGCACAGTCTATATAGATAAATGCTCAAAATTATATTTGAATAACATGAGATACATGTTTCAAAACTGAAGGCATCATCTCAACATGAAATCCCATAAGATCAACAACATGGGAAGTAATAAATGAATTGGATGTACTGGTATCAAAAAAATATTTTCTAAGGGTACAATTCGAATTACTTTTACATCTCACCATTTATGGTCCATGTTGATCATCCACAATCACAAGCTCATCTCCACACAACTACTTACTCGTTGTAGCATGTTATTTTTTTCTATATTGAGATTTTACTTCCAGATTAGTCATGGTATTTCTAGAATCATCATGGATATCTATGTTCTTCTGAAAATAATTATTCATCAGAACTCATCATATTGAAGAATATGATGTTTCTGAAACATGATTTATGTCCTAAACACTCGACTATGGTGCTCTGCAACATCAGTGATGAGGATTCCCCATCTTGTTGAAATTGTGTCGTGCTCTAGGTGGTTTCGTATGGTACAACTTCATGTGATTAAAAGATCCACATTGGAAACATCCATCTTTACCCTAGTATTTTGGAGGAATATTTTCTGATAGAGCAGTTTGATTCAGATTCATTCCACTAACTTGGAAATATGTGTCCCACTTCCTCTTATTCCAAAAATTAGTGTTCCTCTTCCCATAGTTCATGATATGTCACATTCAGAAACCTTTTCTCTACTAACCAGGTCTATATAATATGTTATACGAAAAATTACCTTTATGTGAACTTCACGAATCAACCCCTATTCAAAAATATGTTCCTTCTAGGATGCACTGGTAGAAACTTCTAGTGAAAAATGTTAAATTAATAATTTTAGCTACAAAATCTATCACCGATAGATTATCATAATTCAAGATGAAAAAAATACAACATTATACAAATCCTAAACATGCGTGGAAACATTTTTTTCATTAAACAGTTCATTAATATACTCCCATGTAATGAATTGGTCTAATTTAGCTTGAAATTATAAATCCTACCACTAGCATGAAAGATCTTACAACATATACAATTCCAAATTGACTATCACGTCTACTGGTGTTCCATGTAAATTAATGATTTGATTCATCATATTCATCCACACCCCTACTTGTTTTGGTTTCAAATCACCCTGAACGATTTTTGGATTCTACTTCTAGAAGTAAAAAATAATCTAATTTCCTTGGTTCATCCCTTACTTTACCTTTATCAATAACATTAAAAGATTGTAAAATACTATGATCCAACTCTTGGTTCACTTTTGGATTAGGTGAAACCAAATTCTCCTCAGCTTCTTCTGATAGGTTTCTTATATTCCTACCAAGTGAAAATTATATAACCAAAAAAATTCCATAAATCTCACTCTCTTAAAACTAAGGGCTTTGAAATTTCAAATTGTACAATATCACAAATATGAAATTACTTATTTTCAAAAATAAAATAATTTTCTTATTCAAATAATCTCTAAAAAATTCCACCCTTGTTTTAAAAAAACTACCTCAAGCAAGAACACCACAACCAAAAAATATTATTTAATGCTTGATAAAACTGTAATATAACTAAAATTAATAAAAAAAATAAAAATATAAAAATTACACTTTAAAAAACTATATCATAGTACAATGAAGAGTAAAAACACAACAAAACTCAAAGGCTCCAACACACCAACTCCATGACTCCCATCATTCTCCAAGATCCAGCTCCACAATTAGTGAACAAGGTATCATGCAATGTCACTGAATAAATAAGAAACCATTCCATTACCTATGTCTTAATGTTTTTTAAAATCACACCAAAGTTAGTGAGTAGGGGGTGAGTAATGAAACTCATTAGGTTTTCCTCATATGATATCCCCACTCAAGACACTAGGAAAAAAACCTGTTAGCATGTATATATATATATATATATGTATATATATAATTTCTATAAAAATAATTATATAAAACCCTTTAAAATAGTTTATATCAATCCAATGCATTGTTTCACAATAAATAAGATTCCTTGTAAAATAACCAAACATGTCTTTTAAACCATTTCAAAAATCAATTTGGGATAAACCATTACAATAAAAACATCCAAAAATCCACAAATTCATCTCCAGGTGATAGTTACATACTCATGAGTGATCTCTCATCAATATACCAAATTTTCACAAGGTAACCTTATTATAGTGCCCCAATAGCTCACACACCTTCACCTCGGTCACATCAATGAAAATGAACACATGAAAACCAAGTATACCAAAACCATGACAGTCCCATTGTGCAAAACCATTTCAATAAAAAAAATGTTGAAAAACTTTACAAAAAAACTTTTTCCATGAACTAAACCAAACAATCAATTTAAAATCAATCAAAAAAACACTTTCACAATAATTAAATAATTTCACAAACCTTCACTAAAGAAGTTTTTTATGATGCTTTAAATATAAATTTCCCAATAAATTCCAAAAAACTAAATCAATTTCAATAAAATAAATCACTTTATAATAATATGTTTTAATTGTAAAGCCTCATACCTCAAAAACTATGGCATAAACGAAGAACAACACAAGTTTTTTAACACAACCGGGTTGAAACTCAAAAAAACTGACTTAGATCTAGTTCCCTAACATCAACATAGGAAAATATCATCATGTATGGAATCAAATAACATAGATATATCACCAATGGACTAGATATATGAATCTATGAGATGTTCAAATAATGGATTTAATGAAAATGACCAGTAATGGAGAGTTACTAATGAATATGGGATTCAACACAATAATAATCACCAATAGATCACTCTCGGATCAAGGTAGTGGTATCCAAAACCTTTGGAAAGAGTGGAATTAATGTTAGGGTTGAACTATGGGGAAAATACATTAAAAAAATTAAACAAATCCCTTATTTACAGATCTAATTTACTGCCATACATGGTTAGGGAACATAGTTAGGAAAACCTTGTGCTAACCTAGAAAATTCCTCAATAAAAAAGGTTTATCATAGGTGTCTACATGGTTTATAAAAAAGGTGTGGCTAACTATGCACTTACCCATAGCCAAATACCTCATTTTTCATGGTTTTTTGTCGAATTTTCATTGTTTGTATTAACCGCGCTAAAAACGTGTACCACCAGAGAGGCCTTAAAAACATTCTGAAAGTCCTCAAAACCAACACAAATATCACCTAAACACTTTAAATACAGAAAAAACATAGTTAAATGTTTACTTAATTGAAACTAGTGGTTGTGAAATATGGAATTAGTGAATATCCATGCATGATAATGGATGGAAAAATTGATTACATTACCAATAAAATTACACATAAATATTTATGATAGGTTTGTTAAAGAGATTCAAATAGAGATAATGGATCAATTATTAAATGAATTTAAATGTGAATGTATTTTTCTTTTGAAAATAGTTATTATTCAACAATTACTGTGGATTTAATATTCATGATATCTTCTATGAGAAATTAAATACATTGTTGGTGAAGAATATTTTTTTTTGATTGAATTCTATTGATGTCGAAGAAATTATACAGATATTTCATTCAGTCAAAGAAGAAGAAAACAATAATTTAATCACCTAAATATTTTATGGGTATATAATAAATAAAATATCACTATATTTAGGAGTTTATAAATATTGAAAAAGGATATGAAAGATAAGATATCAATGTTTGTAATTCAATCTATCCAATTTCATTGATACTCTTAATGATTGCTGTCAAATATGATTTCAAATAACAGCAAGGCCAGGTGAATAAAATATCCAACATGCATGATGTGTTTTTATCATATCATGGTTATTGAAGACATGTTCATAGGTTAAATGAAAAACCGTTAGAGGTGGAGGTTCTAACATAAGCAATGTAATATACGAATGATATATAAATACTGTGGGATGCCATATGTTGAACCTATTATGGGATAGTTTAGGGATGTGGATAATACCATACAAACTACAGTGTACCAATTCAAAGGTACATTTGGTCAAATAAATTTAATTGGGATACAAGAATTCATAACTTAATAAAATATTATCACATTAAAGAGTATGATCTCACATTTAGTTTGAACCTAATAAAATATTTTTGTGTTATATTCTCTTTTATTATTCATTTCTTGTCATGGTGAGGGTTTATTATGTATAAAAATATCCATCACTCATAAGCTGGATAATATTCCATGATTTATAGGGGTTAATTAAAATGAAATAAAAACATTGTAAGATACTACCACATTGATTCACCCCCACCTGCATCATCAGTTTCTATATACGATCCACTATTTCCCTCATGTTTTATCAACATTATAGTCATACAATGAAATTTTTTGAATATTTCTATCCCTGTATTTTTTCATGATAAACATGAAGTGAATATTGGAAGAAAACATTGAAGTGTCTCACATAAAGAATATGGAATCTATCCCTATAAAAATTTAAATGGATATATTATCCAAAATATGGATGAAATTGAGAAAATGGAGTTAAATAAGAAGCTTAAAATGTTAAATGAAATCATGGATCGATAATTATCTTTAAATAATCTAGTAGGTTCAGGGTTTTCTACAATATATATTGAGAGTGGTCCTTTTTAATATTATTAGTTTATGTTTTTGGAATAATGAGGAAGATGAACTGGTTAAAATAGTGTAAGGCTTATATTCCAAAATTGAAATGTAAGCATAGACCATACATAATGACGTAATAATATATATAATTGTATTAGTTAAGGAACTACATAATAAAAAAACACATCTAGAAAAATGTGAAAAGGAAATGGAGAGTGTTTTGGCTAAAAAAATTCAAGGATGTTAATTTCTTATAGATCTTGTGGAAGCCATGAAATAATCCATGACACATTTGGATGAAAATATTTCTCTATTTGGAGAAAAATTGAAAAGTAATGACTATGATAATGTTGGGAAAAATATTCTCATTGGAGAAGTAATACATACTTCAGAAATTATATATAAAACCTATGTATGTGATAATTTTAATCAATTTAAAATCATTTAAATGAAAATAAAAGTTACTGTAATTGTTTTTCCTGATGATAAAAAGGAATAGTGATTAGAGTGGGAAGTAGAGGGGTGATTAAGAAGTCAAAATGAGACTATTAAAGGATTATAAGATCTTCCTCAACATGAAGAATCTTGAGTTTGATATAAAATGGAAAAATCTAGAATCTATTCAATCTTTGACTTCCCCAACTAATGAGACGAAATAATTTGTCATAAAAAATAGAAAATAATATTAACACACAAACAAATTAAGACTGATGAAATATAGAACTTTAGATAAATTGGATTTAATTATATATATATATATCACTGAAAAAGTTACCCCATTTTTCTATAAATTTTTTCACCAATACTCTTCCATATGAAAGTGTAAGTACAATGTCAAAAAATGAAAACAATTGGGTGGATAAAACGCAATGAAACCAAAAATATATATCAAGGATGGATTCTAAAGTTTCCAAGAAAATATGTTCCATGATAAAAACCAAATGTGGTTTATTTTATTTCTCTATATAGTAGGAAAATAATTCATGAAAACCTAGTAATATTTCTACCATCACAAAGAAAAAAAGACTTATTGGTTATTTAAAGTGTTTTTGGATGTATGGGAATATAGGCATTGATATTTGGTACAATGTATCAACCTATGAATATATTAAGAGGCACATTGATAGTGTGAGAATACTAGATAATTTTAGACAATATATTATACCAAATAAAAAATTAAAATTTTATGAACCTATCTTATAAAATAACATACGAATTGTTGGAGAATTTATGTGGTTTTGGAAACTTTTATGGACACTGTTTTGAGGAGTTCTTGTATATTTTGACAATAAAAAAATCCAGTACATATAAGATAAAAAACTCAACATCTAATGAAAAGGAAACGTAATAAGTATGATGCTCTTTTGGGTGATTAGCAAGTGAATAAAAGTGATAAAAAAATAAAAACCACTGATGATACTATTCACAAAATGTTTGATTTGAATGCTTAAAAGGATATATAAAATGAAAGGAAGTTATTATACTATTGTAAAAGTGGTTGAAACATTATCTATTTCAAACAACCCATTTACAATAATTTAAAAATATCATACTATAATTAATGAAATAATCATTCCAACAAAGAGGTAATAAGATTTTTAGTGATTGAATATAATGACTTGATATTTTGGATCCTCTAAATTACATAATTGGTTCTATAACTTCTAATAAACAGTACAAATAATGTAAAAAAATAAAAACATATTAAGATTACATTATTAATGAAATTATAATAAACACTAAAATGGAAAAATGTTAATAGTTATTTCCTTTATAAGGTAAGAAAATAATATGAGTTAATATTGGAAAATATTATTTTCAATAAATTTTAATTTGTTATATTATATATTTATATTTTAAAGTAAATATAAAAAATTCTATAATTTATATATGATAAATTAAAATTATTTTTTCAATTCCCCACAAAAGTATATTATGATAAATTATAGATACTTTAATAAAATAATTAATTTTTAAGTGAATAGTGAAAATATCGATTAATGTGATCACGTTTGTGAATTTACTTTATTATATGAATACATTGAAAGTTTTTGGATATTTTTTACTTTATACTTATATTTTATAAATTAGAATAATTTATTTTGAAATACTATTTTTTATTTATTAACTCCTCTTTAACATTTTGATCATTTGTGAATTGTTTTAATGAAAATTGTTTTGTTTTGTTCAGTTTAACATGATGAAAGGATTTTTTTTTGAATTATTTTATCATTAAATAGATACTAAATGAATGATTATAATTGTTTTAAATTCATTTTAGTCACTTACATTGATAATTAATTCCTCTTTAGATATATTTTTTTCTTGAAAATAAAGTTTTCCAAAAAAATAGATTGTTATGAAACACAGGTGCTAACACTAAGATTATTTTTCAAACACATAGAAAAATAATTTGATTAAATAATAGTTATATTTAATACAATATTTTTAATATTATGTATAAATTTTAATCTCATTTTTGCGTATAAAATATAGAATTATAGGATTAATTTTAATTTCCATGATAATGATGAAATACATATTTTAAAATAATTTTTTTATTAATATCAAGGAGTTTCTATTTATTAAACTGATTTTAAATCATTAATATAATGAATATAATAATATTTATAATCATATAAATAAAAATGTTAAAAATTATTTAATTTTTAATCAATAAAAAATAATATTAATAATCCATAATTGTTAGAATTTCCTTTTTCCAAAAAAATAGTTTTTCTTTATATTTTAAGTTTTTATTTAAAAGCTAATTTTGTAATATTTATAAATAGAATTGGATTAAATATATATTAAATTTATTTCAAAAACACACAATTTTTTTAATATGAGTTATTTTATATGTTTAATGAAACATAAAATCACAAAAATAAAAACAAGTTCCTTAGTTTAAAAGTAAATTTGTAAAATGTAAATAATCAATAGTAAATTACTATAAAATGTTTAAAAATGTGTACAAATGAATGTTTAGGCATTTATAGATACAAATAAAACCCAAACTCAATAATTTCAAAACGTTTGACCTATTATTCATGGAATATTGTTCTGAAATTATTAAATTATAAAGGATGCTTCCAAATGTTTTCATTTCCTCTCTTATTAAATCAGATCACTTACACCATTCCAAATACACAATGATATTTATAATTAATCCTAAAAAATCTAACATTTTACTCTCACTAATATCATATTACCCATACATAATCCCATGATCACTCATTTTTATCCTAATCCCAACTATTTCATTTGAACTTCTAGGGGAAAAATCAAGTCTCCAATATAAGTGTTATCCCCTATTAAACTTTTCCTCTGAATATCACTCTTAAAAATATCTTATAAACATAATAATATTTTTAATTAATTACAATTATTATACAGATATGTTTTTCATTACTATTAAAACCCTTATTTATTCATTTTTAACAACTTATAAAAATAACAGAATATGATTAGTTCATTGTGCGGACTACTACCACCAAGAAGTAACATCATTTTTTTCATTAACACGTTTCTTGGATGACATTAATAGCTGTAATTATTAAATAATATTATATATCTCAGAAAAAAATTCTCAAATTTTAATTTAATATCCAACTTCACTCCCTCTCACATGTTGAGAAACATGAATGTTGATCTTGCATATTTTCATATTGCCACCTCAGCAATGAATCACTATTCATTTTTCATATATATATTCAAAAATTATATAAAAATTAAATTTTATCCTACATAATTAAAAACTAAATATAATAAATTATTATTATCTTATAATTATATTTTTTAAGATACCCATCCACTTAACCGTACTCTCTATTTGAGTTAAATCATGTTCATGTTTTGGTCGGTTGAATGACCTACGTAGAAAATGAATTAAATATGAGTAAGAAAGACTATGGGAAAATTAAAAATTATATTATTGTAATATATTAATAAAATAATTATTACTATATATTTTTTTAAATATTATATTACATATTTCAATTATTAATAATGAAGCATTTTCAGTCAGTAAAATTACAGAAATAAGCCATTATCAATTTGGTTTTCACATAACAAAGACAAAATATACATTGAATCAAATTTGATTTTTTTAAATAAGAATAATTTATATATTAAATAATCTTAAATTATATTTAAATAATGAACTTGATATCAAATATTGGGTAATGATTTCTAAATTATTAATCATCAACCATACAATTTAACTTATTAACACCTGGTGTTAAAATTACACTATAAGTAATTAATATACTCATTATAAATATTATAATAATTATTATAAAGGGGTAATATTTATGATAAATTTTATAAAATATGATATTATTTGATCTTTTTTTTATATGAGGTTAGAGTGTCATCGATTATACAAAAAAATTGGTTATGGGTTTTGTCTCAAATTTTCCTTCTTTGAGACAAAATTCTTTTATACAACCAATTTCATCTAAATTGTGTGTATGATTCATATTTTTTTATAATATCATGAATAATATTTATAATTTTATTTGAAATTAAATTTCATGTTATATCTCCATTTCAACAGGTTTCTATTGGAATGTTTCTTAAGCCGTAAGTGTTTGTTGTATTAAGGTCAACTTCATTGATGAATGATTTCATATTTTAAACCTATTTTCTTTTTGACGTAGTGTACATAGTTCTAAAATAAAATATTTAATCATACATCATATTTAGTTATTAGATATAATTTTTTCACTATTTATAATAAATACATTTTAAATCCATTCAGTTCCCCAATGATAAGAGTTTCATTGTATATAAATTGATTCCCCTAAGAACTGTTTATTTTAAACTCCTCAATTCATTTTAAATGGATTATATTCTACCAAATTGTAATTTATAGTCATTATTGTATTATATTTCATGATATTTAATTTTTTACCCCTCATGGGTTTTTGATTCAGTATTTACAAATATTTTACAAGGTTTTAATCACTAAAATATTTTCCTTGGGTATTAATCACTCTTCATTGACTATAATATTTAAAGAATGATTAATTTTACCTATAATTTTTTTATGTTGTATTTTTAGATTATTTTCAAGGGAACTCATGTTTCACATAAAATTAATATTACTTTATGATTCAATTATTTTTTAAATGTTCTTAAATAATAATTTCTATAAATTTAATTTTATTTTTCTTCCATATTCATGTTTTCAAATTATGAAAATTTCATCCTTTACCTAATGGGAACTCAATTGTTTAACTCTAATGATCATTTTTATGTTAATTAAATTTAATTAAATTTTTTTATATTATTTTAATGATTTTTTTTTAAAAATGGCTAGTTCACAATGTTCAAATGTTTTTCCATCCCTTCTATAATAAATATTTTATCATCATCTCCAAATTTTCTTTTAATTAAATTATGTATTTTTTAGGTTTCCATTATTAAAGATTTTATTCAAAAGAAAAAAATTCATTTTATTTACACTTATTTCATTGAAAATATTATTCTTATTTAATTTTTCCATTATTATATATTTTTTGACATGTTTAAGTTATTGAAGTATTTTCACATATTTTATTGAAAAAATTATGTCATTTCATGTTTACATTATTAAATATTCTCTAAAAATTAATCATTTTCAAATTATTCTCACTTATCCATTTCAAAATCTTTATGAATTTTAATGGATTTTTTTATAAGGAATTATATAAAATATGTTTTTAAAATATATTCTATTTACCATTATAAATATGATTTTCGATGTAATTTTGTAATAAATTTTTTAAAATGTTTTTATGGAATATTTTGTATTTTGACTTATATTTACCCTATAAGGTTTAGTTTTCATGAAGTGATTTATTTATCTCCATTTATATGTTATTATGATGTGATTTATTTTTTAAAATGATTGTTCTTATATTCTATGAATTATTAGGTTCATGTTATGTGATATTTTTTAGTATTTTCGAAAATATCCTTTTTTTAATAGATTCATTATGAGATGATGAATGTTTTTTTCTCAAGAGGAAAACACATATATGTACTATGATATGGTTGGGACCTATATATTACTCTAATTCAATATATAATGGATTATATCTCCTAAGAAAGAAATTTTATATGAACACTTTAGAATATATCAAGGTCCTTAAATGATGACTGTGATGGGGTTAAGCTCGTATAACATATTTACCTTATAAGTTATCTAAATATACCCATTTCATTGGTGGTCTATATAAATATAATACCAGTAGTCACATAATGAAAAATCATACATATGTTTTACAATAATACAGAACATTATTTTAATAATAATCAATTAAATTGAAATAGGTTTAATAAACAATTTATCATGGATTAACATTTGGAAATGAAATCAAATTTATAAACATTTCATCAGGACATAACCTGTAGAAAACAAATAGGTTTCATAAACATCTTATCATCTAAATCAAAAATCATATAGATAAATAATACGGATTTTATCATTGTATAATAACCACTGTAAATATTAAGAAACATCAAATCATGTCATATTTGATGAAAATTGATTATAAAAAGTCACTTAAAAAATTACTTTTGGAAAATATAACTTTCCTTTTGAAATCTATTCTTTAGAATCAAAAAATATATAAAATATTATGGAAAAAACCCTTCAATTTTTTTAAATGTTATAAAGTAATTTTCAATGAATTTATTTTCCATGACATGATATTTTTCATTATGTGTATATTAAAACAGAGATTCCTTTCACATTTTCAGTAAAAATAATAATTAACTTGATCAAAAGAGGATTAGAAGATTCATTTTAAAACATTTTTTGAAAAAACAAATATGGGAAAATGAATTTAAACTATCATATAAAAACATTATAACATTCTTGGTAACATTTTAGTAAAAACATATACCTATAAAAAATGTATTTTCTACAGAAGAGATAAATAATGTTATTTTTTCTTAAAAACAATCTGTCGGGCTCTACTATACTTAAAGAGAGATAAATGAAATGAAATAATGTATTCCCGAGAGTTAAACATAGGGATATAAAATTACTGAATTATGGAAAGTTATATCATGAAATTTCATCATCGGGTACATAATCATAATCAATCCTATTAAACAACAATATTTTATCATAAAACCCTTGACACTTTTGTATATTTTGAATCATAAGCCCCATGAAATAAATAAAACAATATGTATATGTAAATCCCCATAATTGTTAATATAAAAATCATAAAGTCCAATCATGGTTCATATATACACCATATAAATAAAACAAGAGGTCAATATTGATTGTTTCTCTCAAAGAATAAATTGATATTAAGATCTCCCAACTTAAGTTTGAATTGTTTAACAATATTTTTAACCTCATGTATAGTAAACATAAATTTATTATTAATCTAAAAAAAAAATTATACATGATTTATACATCATATATATTAATTATATATATATATATATATCCATCTATAAAATAAGTGAAAAAAATTAATTACATAGTTTATGGAGACAATATGTCGTACATATGGATGAATACTATTTTCACTTTTCAACGAATGGGATGAAAGAAATTTAAATAATAATTCACATTACAAGAATAATTATAATATCATATAAATCAAATATATTCATAAAATCCATCCTTATTATCATCTATGAAAAATATAAATGAAAAATGAATCACATTGGATTTTGGAGGTGGTAGTCCAAGTGTATGCATAAGCGACATTATCATTTTCTAATGAATTTGAAGGTAAGAAGGTTCATATGATATTATAATTAAATAATCAAAATATCTTTGTAAATATCATATATAAAAATTTAACCCAAAACAATAACCATACATAAAACATTTTTATTAATGATAAATTATATCTCTATGTATAGATAGTAAGTCATACATACGCACCAGCGATACATTCACTTTCTATTTGATGGGAAAGAGGGTGTATAATGGTGGTTTCATATTTATAATAACATTTCTGTATATTTAATATACATAATTTATTGTTTTATGATATATACCATATATTTATATGACATAATATAATAATTAAAAATAAAATGATCAGTTATGTTGATTACAACTTATTGGAATAAACTCTTTTGGATATCCAATTAAGGATTATTGAATATCAAAACCTTTAGATTCTTGATGGATGAGTTTAGAATGATTTTATAAATTTATTTATATGCATTAATTATAAAAATGTTTGATGATGTAAGGGAAGAAGGTTGCTTTTTATAATTGAGGTGAGGGGCGTATTTTGGAATTTCAAAAATGATTTAAATATAAAATGTCATTTTCTTCCAAATCCTAAAAATGTATAGGAATTTGAATATTAGTCCAGATATGGCACATATATATTGAACCATTAAAATTTTTATAGGTTTATATCATATTTTAACACATATCATTTTGTTTCACACCGTAGTTAACCTATTTTAACCTTAATAGTGGTAACATCTATTTCAATCCTAAGGTATAATAACATTACTTATAAGGAGAATTTTTTTTCAAAAAATTACAAGGGAGGAAATATTAGACCATATACCACCCCCTTGTCAAATTTTAATATTTTAATTATTTTTCTACAATTTAATAAAATATAAATTTTTAAAATATATTTAATTTCATTTTTTACACTACGATTTTTTTAATTAAAATACATAATGAAAAATTTGTAATTAGAATATAATGATTTAAATTAATATAGATATATCCTAAAAATATATTAAATTAGTGTAACACTATAAATTAATCAAATTATATTACTTTTAATATTTTTAAATTCATTTATTTTATTTTTCTACTAAATGATGAAATACTGCATCGATGTTTCATAATAATTTAATATAGTTATTTTACCAGAAAAAATTACAAATAAATTACCATCATAAAAATAATCTCAATATTAAAAAATCAGATATTTATATTCTATTACCACAAGTATTTGGCCCTATGTGAACACATAAGAAGTATTTAAATGTAAGAGAGTAACATATTAAATTTTTCATTTCTTGAAATATTATATCGGTAATTTTCATAGACAAGTGTCCAATAAAAAATATTTAATCCAAAGGTAATAATATTTTAGTTTCATTTTTCTAATTTTAGTTATGATGAAAAATTATGGCCTCATCACTTAGTTCTAGACTAGATTAACCTGATTTACCCTTTACTGAGGTGACAAATTTTACCACGGTTACTCTTCATATTGACCAAACATAGAGGATACATATTTTTCAAATTTAGACATCCTGATTCCAAATAAGGAATCATTTTTTATGTTTAAATTTCCATAATTGTAAGAAAATAATTTATTATTAAAATTCAAAATGCAATGAAAAATAGTTTTTCCAAAGAAATTCCATTCTAAATATAAAATAGTTTTTATACTATAATATAAAATAAAATAAAACATAGACTTCAATAAATATCAGTACATTTTACTACTCAATGAAAGATCATACTTTTATATTATTTTCAAAGAGAAATAAGAAATTTCTTTTTAGTAAAAAGTAATTTTGAAAAATAAAATGAATTTAATGGAGATTTCGTGATTAATTACTAAGAATTTATCAAAAAATTTATATTTATTATACCTTAAAATATAATTATCACATATTAGTTACTCTGATTAATAACATCCAATTTAATTTATAGGTTATAATGATTATATAATAATATTATGTGGTTCGATATGTCTTGTTGTTGCATTTAACAAAAGCTATCAATTTATATTAATTTAATTGAAAAAAAAATATTTCATAAATTCTCATGGTGTTACATTCTCCATCATTATAAATTGAATTCATACCATTTTAGCATGTTCTTCATAATGTGTAATTTTACATTTTAAAATTCATTTGTGGAACCCCACATCATAAAAAGTGTTATTAAAACTCCATATTAAAAAATGAAGTCAAAATATGTAGGTCATATGATATAACACAAACTAGGTTTACCAATAGTATAAAGTTAGTGGTATGTGAATATATTGATATGTAAGTGTAAACTAACACCCATGGGTGGATACATAGTGATAGATAGAGTGGTTTGAAGAAATATAACTACAAAACCCCATAAATCTATTATAGATGAGGATTCCATAAATTCATCATAAATGTGTGTCAAAGTAATTTTTTTTATGAAAATATAATTTTATAAATTGTATGGACAAAATTGGAGAACACAAGATTTTATATGTACTTGATTTAATTCTATTCAATAAGCTTTATTCCATCCTTTTGTTGTGATTTGATAAATTTACACATCATCTCTCACTCTAAGAAATGAATAATCAAGATAAAATTTTCATTACTAAATCAATATAATTATTATTTAAATAATTATAAAATCAATAAAATAATGATATGTCATTACTTATGTACCTATATTTATGAAAAAAAATATTATTAACATTGTTTATCCAATTTTATAAATCATTCTTTAACCTTAGTAAATAATACCCAAATACCAACATAATCCCTTCCATAAGTATTTAACCATAACAATCCTACAAAATGTGTCTAACCAAGATGTAAACCAAAATATTGTAATTTTTAGATCACATATCCTTTGATGATCATCTTAACAATAGTTTTAATCACTCATAAATTCACATACCAAAATATATATATCATGATCATAAATTCCCAAATATCAACCAATAATTTCCCAATTTAATGTAACAAAAAAATCATATATACATCCAAAATATAATTCAATCTTTATTCCTTAGATAAGATATTATCAGAGAAAAATAAATTTCTATTAGATGTTCAGGTTCTTCCTTTCACTAATAGACAATCATAGGTTGATTTATAATATTAATATTATTTACTTATTTGATAAATTTATATGTAATCTATATAGGGAGAGAAAATAGATTCTCAAAATCACATACAATTTTACAAAAGGATAATAATTTCATAGGGATTATTTATAAATTAAAGAAAATGTAAATCCAAATTCTAGAGTAGAGGATATGTGTTTTATAAATATCATGATTCAATTAAGAAATTGTGACTTCAAATGATATAAATTTATCCTTTCACTTCAGATGTTTTAGATTCTTATTATCATTATTAGATCTTGGATTTAAGAATTGATTCACATAACTCACAAACTCCTTACATTCATAGAATTCAAGAGTTAGTGTTTTATTATGTTGAACACTCTCTATATTCATTTCACATACTACACTATTAACATCAATTCGATATTATTTTTATCAATGGTACGATATCCCACACTTGAAGCATATACTTGTTCCTTTATGTTATACACCTAAGTTCTCCATCACACATTTTTATCATGTAGGTGGTCAAAATTCTTTATTCCATCCATGTGATATGCCATTAGAAATTCCATAAAACTCCATATTCCATTTCTTATCAAATGAATTTTGAGGGTATCCGACTTCCATTTCCACTTTGAGTTCCCATAAAATGATTTCTTCAAAGCTTAAAAATCCTATTATAGCTAATTACATTTGAATAATTGTTTTCAAACCATTAAATAATTGATCAATTATTCTTTTGTGGTTGATGATTAAAAAAGAAGCAAAGAATGTAAGAATTATAAAATTTTTCTCATAGGTACCCATGGATTTATAAAGCATATTCATATGCTCAAGGAATTATTTCTTTATTTTAGTATATGAAATTATAGGGAATAACAAATTAAAAAATATATATTTAAACTCATCCCATTTCATGGTATCGATTTATTCTTCTTTAATTTTAATCTTAATAAGATTTGACAATTGTTTTCTTTACGTTCCAACTGATCAAAAACATGGAGATCATTTTCATGGTCTAATAAATGAATAAACATAATTATAATTCCCATCACATTGATTAATTGTATAGAAAATAGTGGATCGAAATAGCCATAAAATTAGGATTTATTTTGTAACATAAACCATTCAATGGCATGTTAAACCCTCCTTAGTGCTTTAATAAGTTCCACATGGAACGTGTTACCACCCATTTAATGAGGTATTTCAGTGATAATAGTCAAAAAATATTTAATCCCAACTTCTAAGTAAGTTGGTTTAACATGAGGATGGTAATTTCATTGGCCATCACATTTATGGTTCACACGATACCTTTGGGTTAGAACCATTAACATAAACCAAAAAATTTAATGTGAGAAACAATAATCATAGTGGAAGACTACATAATCATGAAAAATAATTCCTAGGTTCTCTAAATTAGGACACCCTCATTTCAATTTATGACACCGTAGATTTAAGTAAGGTTATCCCTGATCATCATCTATTTAATTCCATCATAATGGTTTATAATTAAAATTTGAATTAACCAACGAATATACCATGGGAGTTTCAAACCAGGAGCATAGTAAGAGGAAACTCATCGTTCACTAGAAATATGTAAAATATATACTAAAAAAACTATTTTTAGGTTAATTTAACATAGATTCATATGTTCTAAACCCACATTCACTTGTAATATCTAGAAATTGATTTATTTATAGGAAAATCACATAATATACATTATACCAAATAATTAGAATGCTATCATATATGTATAATTACCCTCAATATTTTCACAGAAGTTATCCAATCTGATTATCAAAATATTTACTAAACCTATCCATAGATTCCGAATAAATCATCCCATGCTCATCATATATGGATATCAAATTTTCGTAGGTGAGTATTCAATACAATTAACAAATATGAACCTAATTAACATAAAGGATAAGTATCTTAGACTAGAAAAGAGTATTATTATTTCAAGAAATATCATTAACATATCCCACAATGATCTTCCCATATAATTCTCTTTTTAAACATTTCGTACTTAAAACCTTGCATCATAATCCGAGGAAAGGAAACATAAGAAAGGGTGAGATCTGATGCTCAATAATGGTAGAGAAGAGAGATGTTGATGATCAAATAAAAATAACTTTATTATAATTTTGTGATAAAATGAACAATAAATTTGAATAATGCATTGATTTTTGGAATAAATATAAGCTTATAACTTTTAAAACATGTATAAATAGAAAAAGTCTCACTCATTAAGTTATGAACATTAAATAAGGACCTCTCAGAAAATTGTGTGTATGAAACTACGTCCATGAATAATCTTATGGACATGTATTCCAAGTCCACCCCTAAACATATTAACTTGAAAACAATTTCCAAACATAATATAATGTACATGAAAGCATGATCCATGCAAAAAATTATGGACTTGATGAATAGATCCATGAATAACCTTATGAACACTTAATCCAGGTTGAAACATAAAATTTTTAATAAGAAATTAGGCTCACGTATAACTTATTGGTCTCATGAGTTATACAACATTTCCCAATACATTGGTGGGATATATAATTATAGGCCCAAATTTCTCATAATTTAAATCATATATATGAGTTAAAAAATATCATAAAATAATAATTTATATACAAGCCATGAAAAGGAAAAATGTTTCATAAAAAAATCTTCATGTCATAACCCATGGAAATTAAACGGTTTTCATAAAGACTTATTAAGAACATTACATATAGAAATGAAATAGGTTTCGTAAACATGTTTCTATAATTATCATAAAATACCTAGAGAATGAATAATTGTGGTATCATTTGATCATATCCTTAGTAATAATTAGCAAATATGAGGGGATTCCATCTTAGATGAAAAATGATTTTCAAAGTTCACTTGAAACATTTCTTGAGGAAAGTACACATTTTAGTTTAAAATAACATCATTAAAATATAAAAATTTCTAAATATTGTGGGAATGATTTATTTAATAAGAATCTTTTAAAGTTGTAAAAATTATCAAAATAATAAAATAGGCATGATAGTTGAAATTTTTGTTCATTTTGTGTATATCAAAACAAATATTCCATTCTTATTTTCTGTAAAAACTCAAAAGTACCTCATTTAAAAAATAATAATAACATTTTATTTAATTTTATTTAAAATTAAAAAATGTCTAAAAATGATATTAAACAACCATATAAAATGTTAGATCATTCATGAATTTTTTTAATTAAACCATATACATGGATTAAAAAGGATCTTCAACTGAAGAGAGATATAAATTAAATTTTCCTTCAAATCATTCTTCAAACCACTTGAATACATAAATAGAGGAAAACGAAAGGAAATAATGTATTCTAAATAAATAACAAGGGGAAAATAAATTTCATCAGATTATTTATAGGTAGATCATGAAATCTCAACATCGTAAACATAACATTAACAATCCCAATAAACAATGAGATTGAAAAAAAACACTTAACACTATGTTAACATTTTATTCAAAATCCCCATGAATGAATAAACCTTATATGGATATGAAAATAACTATAATATTTATATTCATAATCATAAAATACATTATATTGATTTATATAAAATACATAAAAGAAACATGTGGTCAACATAGAATCTGTCTCATAAAAACAAATGTAAGATAAAAATCAAATACCTTATGTTTTCCTTAAATCAAACATTATCTAACCTCATTCAAAACAAATTTAAAATTATTATACTTATATACTAGATTCATTTAAATTATTTTTAAAAAATATATATTCATTAAATATTTATTTAGAGTCTTCTATAATAGTAGAGATATAAAAATAAATTAAATTGTACATTGAAATGACATGTTGTACATATGAATGAATGTTGTTTTCTTTATTCGATGTATGCGATAATGGAGTGGTAAATATTAATTATACTTTATAGAATCGTTATAATATCATATACATCACATATATTCATTAAATCTATCTATAGTACCTTCTATGTAAAATAATAATGAAAAACGAATCACATCAAATCATAATGTTTGTACTCAACATGTATGCATGAGAGACGATATAATTTTCTAAAAAAATTGGAATGTAATAAGATGTAACATCCCAGTAAAATAATGAATATGAAATTTTCAGATTTATTAATATTTTTGAGTTAAATATTAATTTTATTTTAAATGGGATACTATATTCAATGGCGTACCTGACACGCAACAATGTGTTTCTCTGAATTCTTATGTTTCACACAATGATGAGTCTTACTGAAAAATAATAATATATTATTATTTTAAATGGTAGTTAACACCTAGCTGTTGTAATGGTAAGAATGAAAAGAACTAACTAAAATATGATTATAAATGTTTGTTAAAAAATTTTACATTTATCCAATAAATGTTAGTGGCTTAAAATATGAAAGAATCTAATTTTAAGCATAAATACTCTAATATTCTTTAAAAGGTCGATTTACCACCTTTTGATGAAGAACCCACTTTAAATATTTTTTTGGTAACTTTATTGGTACTATTTTTCAAAATAAAATTCTTCTTTAGAATCAGGACATCAAAATTTACTTTGGGTAAATTTTTGGTATTTTTCTGATAAAGTTCATTTTTAATGAATAGGGAAAAATACTGCATTTTAATTCAATATTTCCCTTTATTATAATTTATTTATATTGTTAGAATAAATTTTTTAATGAATTTAAATTGTAATTAGGTTATATTTTTACCATTGAATACAATTTTGGTCATTGGAAGTAATTTCACTTTGAAATTGGACACAAACAAGTGTCAACCTTTTGATAGTTATTATTTCTTAAAAACAAGTTTTTTTATTTTGACAAAGGGAATTAATTTTAAATTAATTAATGAAACTTATATTATCTGAATTTGGTAAAATAGAAATACTTTTTTAATTTGGAATATCAAATATAGCTTAGGCTGAATTTTTGGTTTTTTCTGAAAACCTTCAATTTTTGATGGATAGTGAAAACACCGAGTAATAGTTAAAAAACCAAATTTTTCATTTAAATGAATTTTACTACTTTTGTGAATTTAATTTTAAAAATCCAACATAAATGTTTGTTATCAGTAAGTAAAATGTGGTTCAATAAGATGAAAATAATTTTTTGTGAATAGTAACTTTTGACTTTTATTTACCTTAATTAAAGGTAAATAGGGTAATTCAAGGTAAAAATAACCTTATAATAACCTAAAATTACCTTAACACTAGTCCTAACATTATTAGATGAGTAATGGCCGACCAAGAAAATCCTTGGGAAAGACTTTTGGCCTTTGAAATCCATTTGGGTAAGATAATGACATTAAGAACTTTTTATTTAAAGTAAAAATAAAAATATCATAAACATGTATTATTTTGCTAAAAAAGATTAAATGTAGGTTTATATAATTGATATATTTAACTATAAATATTCATTTTAAAGATAAAAATATTTCATACATAATGGTATTTTATTTATAATTTTTAGACATCAAATAAATAAAATTATTTATGACACAATAATGATAAAGTGTTCACCTCATTAATGAATGATTTAAATAAATAAGATTATAAAAATTTATACAATATCGAAAACCTGTCCAATTATTATTGGATTATTTTATTTTGAAGAAGATTTTTTGTATATTTGACTTTTTTTTAAGTTCGATACCTTTAGAAACTGAAAATCATTATATAATAAAATAATATTTTCAAACTTTCTTAAAGAGCCCCTCCTCCCACTTATAAAAATCCCTCACCTATAACCAATTAATCACACCTCTCAAGCCCCTTGGGTCATCCAAAATCTGACCAAATAAGCTTTAAATATCCCATTATTCCACCTCAAAGCTTTACCTTAGGCATAAGGCACTTTAAGAATTCCTTTTGGTTCAAACCAAAGGGAGTTACCCAATTTAAAGATAACATCTTCCCTTAAGTTCTTTTATTTTATTTTATTTCTACAACCCCATAAACATTTAGTATTACATTATTTTATAAAAACACAAGTATCATAAATATACTATTTTTTTATATGAGAATTATTCGAACTACACTTTAACACACCTCTGTCTAATAGGTAAAGAACATACTATTTCTGTGGATGGTGAACTACTGCCTCAAGAAACAATGATTGTTCAATCTTAACCTACCACCTCTTATGGTGTCCATTAATATGGAAATTTATTTAAATTTGATATATATTATATTTATATAGTCTATATACTTCTTTATTTTTAATTTATATCATACCTTTATGGTTTATATAATGTGTTGATACGATAATTTCATTTGAGGAAGTGCGAACTACCGCCCCCTCAAAGTGATATGACTCGTTCATGAAATACATGGAACATATAAAGGATGAAATAAAATCATATATTATATTATACTTGAATTATAATAAACCTATTTATCATTGTGTTTTTATTCCATTAAAAATGAAATAGAAATGAAAGTAGCATTCATGCGTACGTACGACTTATCGTCTCCATGAACGGTGCATTTCATTTATTACCTCCAAATTTTATGTACTATTATAAATAAATATATATAATATATATATATTATATATATTATATCTAAATCATGAATAAAATTCTGGAGATAATGGACTTTTGACCACAAGAACAACTTGTAAATATAAGAAGTTCAGTTTTGACTGAAGTACCAAATATCGACAAAACGACCATTATTAAATTAAATGATTGCATAATGTTTATAATATGGTAATAAGTGATATAAAAGGAATAATAAAATTTAAAAAGGTTCTTAAGAAAGTCTAAATTAACTTATGTTTATTATTCCAGAGATTAAATAACGAACGGGTCAAGTCAAACATGAGGTAAGGGGTTTCTTATCTCACTTTTAATTCCGTGAGATTTCCATTGATCACCACTTATTTATTTCATGTGGTGTATTTTGTACTACCATTTTATATATATTATCATTATTCTATTTACATTAATGGTATTATGTTATTCATTTGGTGGTTTTTAACTTTTGGTCATACGACTCGATTGATTACAACGTGGTAAGGGGTTTTCATCTCACTTTTTATTCCTGTGAGATTCATGAAATAATGCCACTATTTCCTTTTGTGTGGTGTATTTAATGACCATGATTTTATTATTTATTTAATTTAATTTATTTTTGGGTATTTTAATCTTCACTGTACGATCCTTCTGTCATGTGGTGTACGTGTCGAAAGTTACCAAATCGGTAAGGGAACCATTCACCCTCTTCTTTATAAAAGTCTTCTTTTTGTTATGTCTTTTAATTTACATATTCATATGTTGGGATATGTTCTTATATATCCTTATTTATTTAAATTTTATTTCCATGTGACGAGAGACCCTTTTCACTCTCGTCAAATCATTTTCATAATTTTAAAGCGATGTTTTTAGGCTGTTGAATTTTTGTAAGAGAACTTCTAAACCCAATTTCAATTCTTTGGGTTAAACTTATACATCTTGATTATGTCGTGATATGAATTTTTGTGAATGAAATATATTTTTTTACACTTAATATCCAATTATATTTGGTGTTTTTTTATTTTTCACACATAACTATGTTATTTATTTGTCCTTAATATAAGGATATGATATTTTCAAGGGACTTTGCCTCAATTTACATTCCATTGATACTTATTTGTCGTTATACACAAATTAAATTTTATATGGTGTATATACTGAATTTGACATAATATATCATGAATCTCATTATTCTAATGATATTATAAGCTTTGATAAATGTTATTCCTCAATTATTTTTATTCAATCATCTCTCATTTGGTTAGGAACTCTTTAACTAAAATATCATTTTAAAAGTTTTAAATGTTGTAAAGATTTATTCTTCTAAATATTTCACATTAGTGTACATGTTTTAAAAATGGTTTTAAGGATTTATTTATATGGAAATTAATGTTTTTAAATTAAAATTTCTTTCAAATGCTTCAAACTGGTATGAGACACTTTGATTCAAAAATCTCCTTTTTAAATATTTTAAATGGTTTTGAAAATGGTTTGATAAAGCATTGATTATGTCAATATATTGAAATGATATATTGTGATGGAAATGTGGAAATTTTATAATTACTTTTATTCTTGTTTTATTTGTTATGGATATGTTATGTTTATTGGGAATTTTTCGCGTATATTGGTGGTTTTGTAATAAACCTAGGGTGGGTGAGCCCGAGATAGCTCTCCAATTCATTGGGTAATGTGACGAAGGTAAACATTAATGTTTATCCTAAGAGATTTAGGGAATATAATGTGATGGTTATTCCAAATGTAACTCCCTACATAGCTGTGAAAGCTACAATGTAAGTATGTTATGGATACCACAAGTTAACTTTATGATTTATGATTCTGTGTGATATTCATAAATCTTATGATTTCATAATGTATGTTATGATTGAAAAGTATGGTTTCATTGACTTGTATTTATTTATGGGCTAATGTTCTATTTAATTGTTTTTTAATATTTACTGAGCTTTTTATCCTCATCCCATGTTTTGAAATGTTTTTCAGAGGACTTATAGATGAACATGGTCAAGGTTGTGATCATGGAAATGTCATGATTCTAAAACATAAAACTTGAAAAGTTCCATTTTTTGAAGAGTTTTTATTTTATGAAAAAATGGAAACTGAGCATAAGTGTCTAATTTTTAATTTTAGAGATGTAATAGTTATGGCCTAATTCTCTAAAGCTCTAAACCTGAATAGATTCTCAATGTTAATTATTCACTTAATTCAAGATTATGTAATGTTTAAAATCGGGTCCTTATAGTTGGTATTAGAGGTAGGTTTAGTAAACATTATAGGTTAGGGTGTTATTTAAGCATAAGTTACATGACCATAATGGTTAGCATATATAAAGAGTCATAGTTATTTTAGTGGTGATAAATGGTTATTACATTTTGGGGTGAAAAATGAAATTAATTAGATAACCTTTGAGGATAAAATACGTTACAGTAATTTTTGAATAATTTGTCTCATTTTTTTGGATGTTCTAAAATTATATTTTTTTTTTGAAAAAGGAAAATACACAGATGTGACAGCCCATCACGTCAGACAAAGCTACGGGAATTGCACCCACAACCAAAGTACGATTGGAATTTATCGCCTACCACTGGACAATGTGAAGTCCTTGGTTAGTATGACTCATTATTTTTAGTTAAATGATTTTATGGATCAAGAATAAGTTGATTTGGGATATTATTTTTTATCAAATGGACATCCTTTGAATAGGAAAATGATTTGGTGATTAAGTGATAAAGGTTATTTTGGAAGAAATTCTCTCTTTTGGGAATACTATATGCTTAAGGAAAATAGAATACTATGGGATTTTATTTGTGGAGTAATTGTTGAAATATTAATTTGGAAGAATATCTATTTTTATTATAGACATAAGGTGATTTGGGTTATTTATGGAAATGATTAACCTATCATAGAGAATATGTGATTAGGTTAATTACACTTCAGTATGGGACATTAAGAGTAGTTGATGTTTTTGGAGATAAATTTTAAGATTTACTATGGAAGACTATGTGATTAAATCCTTCTAAGTTTTGGGTTTCAATATTAGTTTGGATTATTTTGAATAATTTTAAGGACAATTGTATATTGAATGGTCTTTCTTGAACTTTGGGTACTTTTTTCTGAATTTTGGAGATCAAGAGTAGTATTTATTTTTAGAAAGTATTATCCTTTTAGGGATTATCTGATCTCGTACTAACTAAATTCGGTTTGGGTTAGTGTATAAAGATAATGGAAATATATGGTTTGCATTTTTTGGATCATTTTATTATCTAAAAGTTGGTTTTAGCACTTTTGATGTGTCCAAGTCAACAAGAATACTCATCATTTGGAGAAAATAAGAGTTTGTGGTAGAAATTTAGTAAAGGATGAATGTCTACATGACAATTAAGTATGTGTCCTTGTGTTCTTAGTCATGATCCTAAATAAATTCCTTAACATTATGAAAAGGAACTTAGAAAAAAGCGTTGTCTGTTTACATTTCCTACTAGGAAACCAATGACTGTTTAACCCATCAAAAATTTGTGGTGTTCTTGTTGTTAACTTTCTCCTAATTATGTTTTCGATCACTCTGCATCAGAACTTGACACTTAGTTTCCCCTCCATATCCATGTTTTCATGGAGTCCAAGTATGGTTTATATTGTGTGACCTTTTTACTTCTATTTTTTTCTTTTAATGTGATATTTTTTTTTACTCTTTTTATGATGTGGGAATTTCAATGTAGTTTCCAATCCCAATTTTAAAATTGTGAGGACGCAATTTCAAAAAGGGGGGAAAGATATAACATCACTGGAAAATAAAGAATATGACATTTTCATATTTACTAATATTTTTGAATTAAATATTAATTTTATTTTAAATGGAATGATATATTCGATGGCGTACCTGACATGCAACAATGTGTTTCTCCATAGTCTTATGTTGCACATAATTCGGAGTCATACTAAAAAATAATAATATATTATTATTTTAAATGGTAGTTATTGCCTAGCAATTGTAATGGAAGGAATGAACAGAACTAACTAAAATATTACTATACCAGTTTTTTAAATGTTGTTACATGTATCCAATAAAATTAAGAGGCTTAAAATGTGAATGAATCAAATTTTAAGCATAAATACTTTAATATTCTTTAAAAGGCTGATTTACTTCCTTTTGATGGTGAACAGTCTTTAAATCTTGTTTTGGTCACTTTTATATGTTCTATTTGACAAAATAAAATTATTCTTTAGAATCAGGACATCATAATTTACTTTTGGTAAATTTTTTGTATTTTTTTGATAAAGTTCATTTTTAATGAATAGTGAAAAATAATACATTTTAATTCAAAACTGTCTTTTAATATAATTTATTTATATGGTTAGATTATCTTTTTAAATTGTTTTATAATGTAATTAGATTATATTTTTACCATTTAATACAATTTTGGTCATTGGATGTAATTTCACTTTGAAATTGGACATAAACAAGTGTGAATCTTTTGATAGTTATTATTTCTTTAAAACCCGCTTTTTTGTTTTGACAACGAGAATTAATTTTAAATTAATTAATGCAACTTATATGTTTTGAATTTGGTAAAATGGAAATCATTTTTTAATTAAAAATATCAAATATATCTTAGGCTGAATTTTTGGTATTTTTCTGAAAACCTTCAATTTTTTATGAATAGTGAAAACACTGAGTAGTAGTTAAAAAACCAACCTCTTCATTTAAATGAATTTTATTACTTATTTGGATTTAATTTCGAAAATAAGACATACATGGTTGTTATCAGTAAGTAAAATTATGCTCAATAAGATGAAAATAATTTTTGTTGAATTCTAACTTTTGACTTTTATTTACTATGGTTAAAGATAAATAGGGTAATTCAAGGTAAAAATAATATTATAATAATATAAAATTACTATAACACTTGTAATAAACTTATTGGATGAGTAATGGAAGACCCAAAAGATCCTTGTGTAAGACTTTTGGCATTTGAAATCCATTTGGGTAAGATATTGACGTTAATAACTTTTTATTTAAAGTAAAAATAAAAAATATCATAAACATCTATTATTTTGCTAAAATAATATAAATGTAGGGTTATATAATTGATATATTTGACTATAAATATTAATTATAAAGATAAAAATATTTCATAATTAATGGTATTTTATTTATAATTTTTAGACATAAAATAAATAAAATTATTTATGACACAATAATGATAAAGTGTTCACCTCATTAATGAATGATTTAAATAAATAAGATTATAAAAATTTATACAAAATCCAAAACTTTTCCAATTATTATTGGATGATTTTATTTCAAACAAGAGTCATATTATATTCTACTTTAATAAGTTTTGGACCTTTATAAACTGAATATAATTATATAATAAAATAATATTTTCAAACTTTCCTAAAGAGCCCCTCCTCCCCCTTATAAATATCCCTCACCTATAACCCATTACTCACACCTCTAAAGCCCCATGGATCATCCAAACTATGCAAAAATAAGCTGTCAAGATCCCTCTATTCTACCTAGAATAATTACCTTAGGCAGAATGCACTTCAAGAAATCCTTTTGGTTCAAACCAAAGGGAGTTACCCGATTTAAAGGTAACGTCTTCTCTTAAGTTATTTTATAAAATTTTACTTATCTAACCCCCATAAATCTTATTATTCCATTATTTTATAATACAAAGTATCCTAAATATACTAGTTTTTTATATGAGAAGTATTCTAGCAACACTTACACGCACCTCCGTCTAATGGGTAAAGAACATAATGTTTCTGCGGACGACGAACTATTGCCTCACAAAACGATGATTATTCAATCTTCTCCTACCACCTCTTATGGTGGACATTAAGATGGAAATTTATTTACACATGATATATATTATATTTATATTGTCTCTATACTTATATATTTTTCATTTATATCGTACCATTATGGTTTCTATAATGGGTTAATACGATAATTTCATTTGAGGAAGTGCGAACTACCGCCCCCTCAAAGTGATACAAACTGTTCATGCCATACCTGGAACATATAAAGGATAGAATTAATGAAATTATATATGATATTATACTAGAATTATAATATACCTATTTATCATTGAGTTTTCATTGCATTAAATATGAAATATAAGTGAATGTAGAGTTCATGCGTACGTACGACTTACCGTCGCCATGAACGGTGTATTTCATTTCTTACCTCCAAATGTTAGGTACTATTATAAATAAATATACATAATAGATATATATGAAATATATGATATCTAAATAATTAATACAATTCTGGAGATAGTGTAATTTTGATGACATGAACAACTAGTAAATATAAGAAGTTCAGTTTTGACTGAAGTACCAAATATCGACAAAATGATCATTATTAACTTAAATGATTGAATAATGTTTATAATATGGTAATAAGTGATATAAAATTAATAATAAAATTTAAAAATTGTCTTAATAAATTATTAATTAACTTTAGTTTATTATTCTGGATATTAAAGAATGAACGGGTCAAGTCGGACATGAGGTAAGGGGTTTCTTATCTCACTTTTAATTTCATGAGATTTCCACTGTTCACCACTTATTTATTGAATGTGGTGTATTGTGTAATACCACTTGATATATATTGTCATGATTATATTTATATTCATGGTATTCTATGATTCATTTTATGGTTATTAATTTTTGGTCATGTGACTTGATTGATTACAACGTGGTAAGGGGTTTTCATCTCACTTTTTATTCCCTTGAGATTCATGCTATATTACTACTATTTCCTTTTGTGTGGTGTATTTACTGAACATGATTGTATTATTTTTTTAATGTAATTTATTTTATGGGTATTTTAATCTTTATTGTATGATCCTTTTTTCATGGCGTGTATGTTTCGTAAGTTACCAAATCGGTAATGGAACCTTTCACCCTCCTCTTTTTAAAAGACTTATTTTTGCTATGTATTTTAATTTACATCTTCATTTGTTGGGATATGTTATTATATATCCTTATTGATGTATATTTTATGTCCACGTGATGAGAGACCCTTTTAACTCTCATCAATTCATTCTTAATTTTAAAGAGATGTCGTTAGACTGTTGAATTTCTGCAAGAGAACTTCTGAACCCAAATTAAATTCTATGTGTTAAACTTGTAAATCTTGATTATGTCATCCTATGAATATGTGTGAATGACCTCTAATTGTTTTACACTTAATATAAACTTATATTGGGTGTAATATTATTTTTGACACATAATTATGTCATTGATTTGTCCTTAATCTATGGATATGATCTTTACAAGGGACTTTGTCTCGATTTATGTTCCATTGAGACTTATTTGTTGTTATACACAAATTCACTTATATATAGTCTATATACTGGCCTTTGACAGATTATATCATGCATATTCTTTTCTCATGATATTATTATCTTTTATTAATTTTATTTCTCAATTATTTGTATTCAAGCGTCTCTCATTTGGTTAGGAACTCTTTAACTAAAATATCGTTTTAAAAGTTTTAAAGATTTATTCTTCTAAATATTTCACATTAATGTCCATGTTTTTAAAATGGTTTTAAGGATTTATTTATATGTAAATGAATGTTTTGAAATAAAAGTATCTTTCAAAATCTTCAAAGTGGTATGGTACACTTTGATTCAAAAATCTATTTATTAACTGTTTTAAATGGTTTTGAAAATCATTTGATAAAGCATTGATTATGTCAATATCTTGAAATGATATATTGTGATTGAAATGTGGAAATGTTATCTTTCCTTCTATTCTTGTTTTATGTGTTATGAATATGTTATGGTTATTGGGAATTTTTCATGTATATGGGTGGTTCCATGATAAACCTAGGGCAGGTGAGCCCGAGATAGCTCTCTAATGCATTGGGTAATGTGAAACAGGTAAATGTTAATGTTTCTCTTGAGATATTTATGGAATATACTATGATGGGTATTCCAAATGTACCTCCCTATTTTGTTGTGAAAGCTAAAATGTAATTATGTTAATGATTCCACAAGTTACCTTTTTGATTTATGATTTCGATGTGTTGTTCATAAATCTTATGATTTCATAAGGTATGTTATGATTAAAAAGTATGGTTTAATTGATTTGTATTTATTGATTGGATAATGTTTTCCTTCCTTATTTTATAACACTTACTGAGCTTCTTTTTCTCATCCCATGTTTTGAAATGTTTTTCATAGAACTTAAATATGAATATGTTCAAGGATGGGATGAAGGAAAATCCATGCTTCTGAAATATAGAACTAGAGAAGATTATTTTTTTAATTGTTTTTATCTTATGAAAAAAATGGAAACTGAGTAGCAATGTCTACTTTGTAATTTTTTATAGGTAATAGTTATGTCTTAATTATCTAAATCTACAAACCTAAAAAGATACTCAATGTAAATTATTCAATTAATTCAAGATTATGCAATGTTTAAGTCTGAGTCCATATATAAGGTATGTAATACCTAGATATTTTAAATGGTGAACATAATGTTCAAGTTCTAAATATGACATGCAACACCAAGAAAAAAAGATCACAAAAATATATTTCCCCTATAACCTAGGTGTTAAATTAGAGGGTATGAAGATTATTAACTATTTTATGAAACATATATAATTTTCCAATCCAATATAAATTTATTGATAAATTCATAAAAAATATTAACTCATCTTTTAATAAAGATATTTTATTCTTGACAAATTATATTTCCTTCAAAAATGATTTTCACTAATTATTGAATGAATATATTATAATTAATTTGTGGAAAATTCATAAATTTTATTTCAAAAAATAATTTTTTTATAAATTATAATAAAAAAATTAAATAATAGGGAAATTATGGTTTTTTTTGAAATGTTTTACTTTTCAATGAATAGTAAAAATTGCAGATTTTTCAAATAATAACATTTCTATTCCGTAAATAATGTAATTTAAATGTTCAATTATATATTGGATTTTACCTTAATTTTAAATATGATCCATTTGATTCAGAATAATATAATTTATTTCATTTAATCATATATTTTCATGATTTTGGTATAAGATTATTTTTTATTCTTAAAAATGAAGTTTTCTAAAACTATTTTTAAGAGAATAATATTTATCCATTTCAATTAATTAATATAATACATATTACAGAAATATTGAAATTAAAATTTTAGACTATACATATATTTATATAAATTTTAATTCTCATAATTGTGATGGCTAGTCATATTGTTGACATAATATCAGCTATTTCTTGAAAATGAATTTCCTGAAAACACATTTTTTGACACATTCAGTGGGTTTTATTTCAAATTAAATTCCAAAGATTTTATTTATGGAATTTTATAACAAGGATTATATATTTTTATTCAATGTAATTAATACTATATAAAAATCCTAACTTACTTTTTTGATCATAACTCCAAATCCTCTACTTTTTGAAACCAGGTTTCTAGGTTAATGTTAAAAACAGTTTTCTAGGGGTTATAAATAAGATGTAAAGTGAGTAACATGTTTAAAACATGATTATTATTTAATTATGGAGGTTTAAATTAACTATATCACCCATCCACTACATTTTTTTATCAATTTTGGAGTCACTTGTCTTGAGGATGAATTCCCATTACTTAATAGTTTTGTGTATTTTCAAAAAAACCGCACTTCCTTAACTATAAAGGAGAACCCATCCTTTCACTTATTCACACCTCTAAATTCATATTTCGTGACCTAAAACTATCTGAATATCTTTATAAAATCCTTATCCACATTACCGATCTTATTATCTTCCAAAATCCCTTCCTTATGGTCCTTGTTAAGAGATCCAAGAGAGGTTCTTCTAAAATAAGGTAATCATGTTCACCGAGCTCCTTCCTTTTACTTCTACCTTTTCCACCGTTAATTTTTTCGTAAAATTTAAAATATATTAAGAAAATAATATGATATTTATTGATATTTTATTATTTTTATGCCATTATATTTATCCATATCCTCTTCCTTCAAATGGGAAATAAAACCATCATTCGTGTATACGGCAGACAACCACCTTACAGACTGATATAATTTGTATTCCATAATCACCTATAATATATGATTATGACGATTGATTTAATGTTCATATGTTATATTAATTACATATTAATCCTTACTTAATTATAACATATCATCAATCTTCTTACCTTACCATCAATTAAAAAATGAAAACATCATTCCTATATTTGGAGGACTACCGCCTTGAAAAGTGATATGATTATTTATTTATTATTAACACATAACATGGATTGTAAACATAATTTTATTTAAATAAAAAATATTTTATTTATTATATTATGGTAATTTTCAATGATAGAATTATTATTAACTTCTTTCAATCATGATCACTAAAAAATGGAAACGTTACTCAAGAAAACGTATGACTTACCATCACTATGATTGTAACATAACTCATTATTCAAAAACATGATTCATAGATGATTTTAAAAGTATAATTTATTTTAAAAATTGATAATTATATCATGAATATTATTTTCTAGATGATGGAGCAATGACCCCTTTGATAACAGACAACTAACCGATGCCGTTTTGAAATTTTGAACTGAGCATCCTAAAAACATCTGGCGTATACATAACTGAATATGTAATTGAATATTTTATTAAATTAAATGAAGAATTTTTTTTAATTATATGGAATAAAACATGAATGTATTTTTATATAAAATTTATAATTTATATATTTTTCAAAATTGGACATAAATTACATACACAACAAGTCGGGACTCGGGTAAGGGTTTCATCTCAAAACATCATTATTGAGACACACATTCTTTTATGAACCTAATTTATTTTAAGTGGTTAACATATTTCCCCATTATGTATTAAATCATTAATCCTTCAAACATAATTATATTTTTTAATTTCGATTAATTCATTCAAGTGAGTTATGATTCAAAAGTTTTCAAACCGGCTAGGGTTTATGTTTCAATCTCATTTTAATCTTAAATGTTTATGCCTAAATTTTCACTGTAGGAAATATATTTAACATTGTCTAATAAAACCATTTCGTTTTCTTAACCCCTTTTTATTCATGGAATATTTAAATAATATTGTAATTATTTTCTCATTGGTATATAAAATGATTGGTAAAATTTTACAAAGAAAATATAACTTCATTTTTCACTTCCATCAAAAATCATTATCCATCCAAATCCATATTTTTTAAAAATATTTATAGGAAAGTTTTTTACATTTTATAAATTATTTATTATAGTAATATTTATGAAATTTTTTTTCTTACAAAACATTTTAAAATTAATCATTATGTATTTTTCAAAATGATGTTATATTTATGCATTTTACATTTAAGTGAATGGAATATTTTTTTTCTTATATGGCATGTACTGAATTACCAACCCTCATGAAAACTCATTTAAATGATTATTATATTATATGTTTCTTTATATTATTTTAATTGAAATTATTTATATAATATTTTTTGGAAATATTAAGATTTTTACAAATTGATTTCAGTGTAAAAAAATTATTTTCCAGAGGAAATATTCCATGCAATATTTTATATAAATTTTTATCAATGAAGGCAACCATTAATGTTATGAATTTATTTAAAATTATTTATATATATGTGTATCTAACATATATTACTAGATTATTATCCCTGTCATTGACCATCCCAGTCAAACATTTTTTTCATATTTCAAACTCCTTCTTTATCAAATTTCATTTGATTATAATACAAGACAAGATTATAAAAACCCATTTCCTTCCTTGGGTAATTATTATGTTTATGACTTATGGTTGATTTCCTTTTATATAACATATAATCTTGATCTTGTTATTATGGTTTCACATAGATATCACCCCAATACATTGGGTATTGTTTTAGTCTCATAAGGATTCATGTATGGGATTACAGAGTAATCCCAATCGATATAAGAATTTCTCCACCAAGAGATACTATTTATGTAGTTAGCATTACCTCATTTTTATGTCATATAATATGATGTTGCATAATTTTTTATGATTAAATGATTATATTATACCTTTTTCTTCATGTGGCTCTCCCATGTGATAACTTTCGATCTTTATTGTTCATGATATCATGTTATACCATTGACTCACATGTTATGGTTACTTATCTTGTTCATTCCCTTATTGGTCTTTATAGATATACCATTTTTCATATGTATTCCCCAAGTATTCTATATAGATTTATGCTATTGAAATGATTTAGGATCTAATTATTCATAATAAAATAAATAAGATTCATTTTATTCTCACTTTGATGTATTAGGAACAACCCAAATAGAATACACTAGGACTTCTAATCATTTGGTTTTAATTATTAGATGTTTATGTTAAATATCGAAGGATAATACTTGTAAAAGGATTGGGTCTCTATAGTTGGTATCAGAGAAAGTTATAGTAATTTATGAAAATTTGGACTGGAATAATTTAGTGGGAAACATATAGAAAATTATAATGATAAGATTATGTATAGAAAAATATCATGTAATTTTTATGATGTTTAGAGTGAGTGGTTTCCAGGAATTTTCATCGCTGTCTGGATACTATATGTGGATGTGGTTCTGGCATAGTTATACCAAGGGGTAATAACTTGGAAAAGTTATCATTGTTATCTGACTCTATCATCACCTAGTTCATGACATCGGGCTATGATACACACTTGTTTTGACACTCCTGGTGGATATGTTTTATAAATTCACAAACTATTTATTATCCATTTTTAAGGACATGAAAAATTATTAGGTTAAAAAACCTAATAATAAATTTTACCATGGATAACATATATTGAAACTTATATACTTATAATACATTATACACCTATCATTTATATTTTATTCCTCCTTAAATTATAAATTTATATTTTTTTCTACAATACATTATCACCTTGTTTATTTTATATTTGTTTATTTAATTGAAGAAATGTGAGAAATACTGAAAAAAATGTGATTTTATGTTTAATGATTTCCCAAATGAGATGAATAACATTATGGGATTATAATTTATACATATTTTCATCATTCCAAATGATAAATCTTAAATTATGATTGAAAACTGGACCATACTCTAATTTATAATCACATGAAAGAATAGAATGTACGAAACTCATGGTTGTTTAAGTTTTTAAATTGATAAGGAAAAAATGATACAATTTCCTCCATTTCAAAAATTATTGAAGTAGAAATATGAAAAATTAGTTAAATGAATTGGAATATTCTTTATATAAGGGTAAATAGGGAACAATGAATCTAATGAATGATAAAAATGAATATTCAGGTTTACAAGATGCATAGAAATAATGTTCAACCTATGGAACCACTAATAGTTGAATTTTATAGATATGGGAAACCTGGTCAGTGTCTAAGGCAATACTATATTCCATTGATTAGTTCCTAAGGACCTATATCATGAAAATAATTGAAGTGGAATGATTGAAGTGTTTATGTATTTGGATTCAGGAAGCGAACCGTTGAGGTTATTAAATTAATTTTATAATTTTAATATGAATCATAAAACTTATAATAATCATTCTATAATAGTTTTTCGTTAAGGACATGAAAGAATATGTCGAATGGTAAAAATTAAATATGTAGGTTTTTAATGGTATGGATATTCTTTATTTAGGAACACATGATTGGAGAAAAGATAATCTCTGAGGCGCCCTTGATGTTTAGTTAATTAAAGTCAATTAAAATTATTTTATTTTGTAAAAAAGAATAATACAGTTAAAAACCCTAAGAGGTTAAACAAATTTATTTAATGACTACTACTATATTTCAAGATCATCATCATAATATTTACAATGTCAGAGGATTAAGTTAAATCTTGAATATTATTATCACTTTCTTTTTCGTAGTTTTACAACCAAGGACATCCCATAATCCTAGAGATAACTCATCACATCCGGAAAGGTCGTTGGGCTTGAATCCATAAATAAAGGGAAAAAAGGGTGAACTAAATACTAATAGGCTACATGATGTACTTGTTTGTATGATATTATTTAAACCAAAATAATTTTTTGGAAAAATAAATTTTTTTTTAGGAAACACATTTAAGCATAAAATCCTTTTAAATTTTCAGGATTTAGAGGTGAATGATGATATTTTTGGAAATAGTTCATTGGTTTGATTTATATTTTACCCGTTGTTACAAAAATTTATTTAAAATTAATGGTTATTATGGAAGAGAACACTTATTTCCTTGAACTTCAAGGTTACTTTTGATATAGTGTAATTTATTTATGGAATGATTTAAGTTTATCATTGAGTTTAGAGATTAAAATGAAGGTGTATCCTTTTAGGAAATTATATTAATTTTTTAACTATTTATGGTATTGGTGAATGTATAAACAGAAGGGAAATATCTACATATCATTTTTTGGAAGAACGTGATGCATGAGAAGTTAATTTTAGTCCATCAGGCATAAATTATTTATCTTCAATACTCATCATATTGTTCAGCAAATAAGTTTGTGGAGAAGAATGATTAACGTATGAAATTATAATTTTCATGTAATTATATGTAATTAATTTCTTAATATAGATGGTAAAAGGTTCCCACAAATTTAGAAAATAGATCTTGATATAATAATATTATACATTTTTGATAAATTGATGGTCTCCTCTCTCTTAAATAAAATAGAATAACAGTTTTTTCCAAAATTGATCTTCACTTCAAATCCATGTTTTCACTTCTCTCCAATGTTCTATTTATTTGGAAACCTAGTTTTTTGTTATTTCAAATCGACATTGTATTTCACTTTAACTATTTTTAAGTTGAAATTTTCTTAACCTTTTTACCATATTGGATTTCCACAATGGAGTTTTTGAATTTCTGAACCATTATTACTAGGAGGAATTACATATTTTGATGATTCAATATATTTAATAGGGTATAATGTAACACCTAGAGATTCTAAAAGAAGATAAATTTCAAAAGCATATACGACACATAATACCAATCTTAAATGACCGAAGAAATATATTAACGTTATAACATAGACATTAAATTGGATAGTGTGAATATTTCTAAGTAATCAATAAAAAATATATAAAGGTCCTAATAAATATAAATTTATTTATAAAATTTAAATAAAATATAACTCAAATTTTAATGAATATAATTTTTCCACAAAAAATATGTTTCCTTCAAATATCATTTTTTTTTGTGAGTAAATATTATAATTAATCTATGAAAGTTAAAAAAAATTATTTAATAAAATTAAAATATTTTTTTAAATAACCACATCAAAATTTTCTTAAGGTGAAATTTTGGGGGTTTTATCAAATTTTTGGTCGTTTAGTGAATAGATAATGTTGCTATTTTTTCCAATAATGGAATTTCATTTCATTAAATAATTAAATTTAAAAGTTGAAATATTTTTTTATTTGATATTAATGTGAAATATTGACCATTTTATTTATAATAGTTTAATTATTTTCATTTTAATCATCAATTTTCATGATGTTTTTATATTTTCATCTTTTGTCTATAAAAATATGTGTTACTACAAACTATTTTCAAAATAAATCAAGTTTATCAATTTTCATTAACTAAAAAACCCCTAATATAAAAATATTTAAATGAAATGAAAGGATTAAAGAAATATTTATATAAATTTTATTTCATGTATTAATGATTTTTAGTTATACAGTTAATAGAAAATCATATATTGTTTCAAAAAGGCATTTCTTGAAAAACTGTTTTTTGACACATTGTGTGTGATTATTTATAAATTAAAATTTGACCCATAAAAAAAATTTAATTCTATAAAATTTGTTACAATTTTTTATCCATAATAATTAATTTTATATAATATGGTCAACTTAATTTTATATCATAATAAATATCACAAATGGTAAAAATATTTTATCAAGGTTAATGTTAAAACAATTTTACCAGGGGTTACACTAAATAGGTAAAGTGAGTAACATACCTAAAACATGATTATTTTTGAATTTTTGAGGATTTTATTGATTGTATCATACTTTATATCCATTATATATCATTTTATTATTCACATGTAAAGACCCAAAAATTTCAAGGAAATTTTTTTTCTTAATTTCTTTTGAATTTTACGAGTGCGCAGTTTCTGACGACACCTGATTCCGAGGACCGGTGTGCCCGAAATCAATTTCTGAAGTTCAGCTCGGGTACGTTTAGTAAACGAACGAGCGGGATTTTCTATCTTTTGAACCAGTGATTAGAATTGAATTCTGAGGGCACTGATTAAACCGCAGCGCCGGTAATTTCTTAAGGGGACCTTTACCGCAGTTGTGTTTTATGCGGGTTTGACTTTATTTTGGAGTTTAATCTTAAATTGAACAAAAATTATGTTGTACAAAATTTTTATTTTGAGTTGGTTAAATCCTACAAGGGGGAGGTTGGTGGTGGGTCCCACCCACACTTAACCTCCTTTGAGAGGATATTAAGGGATGGGACCCACGCGAGTCTTAAACTCCTTTAACCCCCTTGAACCTACGAGCTCCCATTTAAAGTTCCAACCCTCTTCATTAATGAACTAAACATCTTTTAATTATTTGGCACATTTTCAAATTATCTATAAATCGTTATGACAACTATTTAATAATTTTTTATACTTTTTTATTATGGGTGTTGGCATAATCTCTAGTGGGGAGAGTCTTGAGAGAGGGGATTTGGGAGGATTGAGAGGACTTCTTTCCCTCATCAAAGAACGCGAAGAATGTCGGTGCCAACCATGGCTTCTTCCTTATCGACGTTGACGAAGTGACGCCTTCATCCTGTGACAACGTCAACGAAATAACCATAGCATCTCCTTCCTTCGTCAACCGATCAAACTTCTTGTATTGAGGTAGGGGTTATCTTCATTCAAGTTTTATTTATCGATCTCTGTTACTTAAAGATTGGCCGCTTGTTATCGTCATAACGGGGGGAGATCGGACCGCACAAACATGGCTGATACTCCTCCCCCTTTTCCTTTTGATCTTCGTTGATGATTAAGGTGAATTTGGCGTGGTGTTGTTTCACCGCGCGGGGATGAAGAGGACCGCGGCCGGAGCAGGACGCAGTAGTGGTGCGAGGCACTGACGCGCTGCGCCGGTGAGGCTGAAGGAGGTCGCGGCCAGGAGCGGGTCACGGCGTCGTCGTGCCGCGCCGGAGTTTCAAGGGGCCGCGGCCAGGGCAGGATGCAGCAGTGGGGTGCGGCGTCGTAGCGCCGCATCGGTCAAACCAGAGTCGCAGCCTAATTCTGCGGTGGACTTCCGAGGGGTGGCCGGCTGTGCCGGCCGCCAGTGCCACCTGGAGGCGGGACCCGAGGGGGTCTCGTGGTAACATAGCTGGCCGGCCATTCGAAGAAATAGGGGGGGGGCGTAACCCCCCCTGAAAACTATTAAGTCGAACCCCACAGGGTCCTCTGTTTCCGCAAATAGGGGTGGCGCCCCCTTCGCACCCCGCGCGACCACCGCCGAGCCGCGACCGGCTTCCAAGCTGAGCCGCAGGCTGTAAGGGCTGGGCCAGCCATGCCCAGCCAGGCCACGTCGTGCCATCCGCGAGCTAGGTCGTGCCCAACTGGGCCGGACCCGGACCTTGGTCGGGTCGTCCCGGTTCGGGCCGACCCAAGGGGTATTGGGTCGGGTCGGACCGGGCCCGAACCCCCTATTTTTGGACCAGGTTCGTTCATATGCCCATATCTTGGGCTACAAACCTCCGATAAACACACCATTAGTTGCGTAGGGATCCTTGGATCAAGACGGTCGTTTTAGTATATTATACTCAAACTTTCAGGAAAGTTTGGGTACGGCTGGGTTGGTCAAACACGAAACCAACCGGGCCCTCGGAGCGGAAACAGTTATAACTTGAGCTCCGGACGTCCGATTGACGTGTTGTCGACTTTTTTGGTTTCCTTTTAGTGAGAGGGATCTTTTCGTATACTTAACATGAGGTTTGGACGCAGTTGGAGTATCGCCGGGTTGGATTGTACCCGAAATCCAACAAGACCCCTGGAATGGAAAAGCCGATAACTTTCAGACCGGACGACCGTTTGATGAACTATCAGCGGCCTTGGTAATCTCGTTGAGAAATTGTCCCTTTGAGTATATCCTATGAGATTTCGGGGTACAATTGAGATACGGTCGGGTTGGTTCGTACACGAAACCAACCGGGCCCCCGGGACGAAAAGGCTAATAACTCACAGATTGGGCGTCCGATTGTTGCTTCGTCTGTTGCGTTAGACCCCTGTGACGAAGCGGTCCTTTGTGATACTTCTTCGTGGGAATTCATGACACTTGGAGTGTCGACCAGTAGCTCTTGGAGAGGATCCTCTCAGAGATGAGCGTACGGAGTACGGCGACCTTATAGCTGGCTGAGACCTGATGACTGCTTGTCCGATTCGATTCGTAGTGACTGGTATAGCCTAGTGGGGAGAACTACTATGTGAGGTGGTAGACTCATGGCAGAGGAGCACTACTTTGTGAGGTGGCAGACCCGCGGTACTCGCCAGGGGGAGTACCTCTGTAGGCTATGAAGGGGAGCACTACGGTGTGAGGTGGCAGACCCATGGCAGGGAGCACTACTTTGTGAGGTGAAAGACCCGCGGTACTCGACAGGAGGAATACCTCTGCAGTCTAAGGTTAGTGAGTTTCACCTCGGAGTCATGACAGGATCACTATGCTCGACAGAGGAGGAGTTCTCCAGCAGCCGTGTTTTCATCATCGTGAATAAAAATCCTGGTTGGAGCTGATTCAATGAACTTTGTAATTACCTCTTTATTGAGATGGGTCACTTGATAACTTATGTATATGTATGTTAATATCCCTAAGTAGTGGTTATCTATTGATTTAATAACCTTTTTGTTACCTCATGATTGAGATGGGATACTTGATAACTTAGGTATAAGTATGGGCTTATACCTAAGTAAGGGTTATCTGTTGAGATCCTTATTTGTGGATATCCTTGTTAGATTTAGTGAGACCTTGAGGGTCTCAGGGTCCCTACTGAGTATAATTATACTCACCCCTACACGGGCTATGCCCGCACCTCATTGTGTTGGATGCAGACGATGGATAGTGCTGACAGAGATCGAGATTTCTAAGACTGGACGGTACCTAGAGGTGGACCTCATGACGAGTCAGTACCCGGAGGTGGACCTCACGACGAGTCAGTACCCAGAGGTGGATTTCACAAAGAGTCAGTACCTGGAGGGTTTTGATGGACGAGGGCGCTGGGGAGGCTATTTGTACCTACCCTTCAGGAAGGATCCGAGGTGGACGACCCAGGAGTTGCTTCTATCATCCAGCTATTTGTCTTTTCTATTGTACTTTCATTATATTCTAGCAGTACTTCTCAGTTGGGTTTGTATTATGGCCTATTTACTTTTCAACAGTTTCTTTTGTACTTATTTTATTACTTCCGCTTGTACTCTGGTTAGATGTGTTTATTTTTTATAAAGGCAATTCCTTCCCAGATGTCGGGATTTTTGCCTTTGGTGCTAGTCGTCAGCCCCTGGCCTATGGAAGGCGGGCTTGGGGTAGTCACTTCACAGGCCCTGAGGATGGGTCGTGACAAATTTGTATCAGATGACATCAGTTCTACCGCAGAACTTTGGAATATGATATTTTCTTTTCTGTGAAGCAATTGTGTTAAGGGTATTGAGTGTGGTCTTCAGTTCAGGGAGTCTAGTGTTGGTGTGGGCGGCTGACATATCCATACACCAAGACCCTGACTACTAATTTCCGACTCAGTGCATGAAAAAACTGATTGTGTGTGGGTTTTCAAAATTTTCTATTAAATCTTCTCAGACCAGGTCATCTCACCAGGTATAATCGTTTGACCGTGTCACATCTGTTCTTTCAAGATGCCTCCCCACGGACGAACAGCTAGATCCCCGAGAGTTGTACGTACTGACAGGACACTGAGAGATGAGGCCTCTATATAGGGCTCTCATCTAGGTGAGGCACCAGCGGAGGAACCAACGGTAATACCACCCGTTGGGCCACCGATGCCACCATCCCTAGCAGCAGGCGATTCACGCCGCTTGAGTGCGTTGCATGACTTCCAATGCTAGAGGCCACCCAGGTTCTGGGGAGAGACGGACCCACAGGCGGCTAAGGATTGACTGGAGGCTGTGGTGAGAGTTTTCAGGCTAGTAGGTACACCAGCGGACTTCATGGTAATCCTTGCTGCCAGCCTCCTTCTGGAAGCACCAGGCATATGGTGAAGCCTGATGCTCCAGATGTATGACGAGATGTCACTTATATGGGTAGACTTTGAGAGCCTATTCCGGGCAGAGTTTGTACTAGACACCCTTCGAGCAGTGTAGATACAGGAGCTACTTCATCTGCAGTAGGGAAACATGAGTGTAGCTCGGTACTCAATGAGGTTCACATACCTCTTGCGCTACTCTACAGACATGGTACGGGACCCATTCTTCCAGGCCCGGACCTTCGAGCAGGGACTGAGGCATGAGATCATAGCTTTGACGATCCCTCTCAGCATCCTGACTTAGGCAGGGGTGTTGGAGCGAGCCCTCTTAGTAGAGAGTTTCCTTGCTGAGTAGACTCCAGCAGCGGGGCCCACCACTAGTCGACTTGCAGCGGAGTCTTTTGAAGCTGGCAGTAGACAGATGACGCAAAGGTCCAGGAGGGATAGACCTACAGGTGGTCGATCGCACGACTCGAGATCGATAGTGCGAGGCACCAAGGGTAGAGACAGAGCCAGACCTGCCATGCTTTGTTACACATGTGGCTCACAGGGTCACCTGGCTCGTGACTGTCCGACCTACCACTCGGACGATTAGCAGATAGATGAAGAACCTCCCAGGCAGAGGCAGAGTTCTGATTGAGGCGTACTGCAAGGAGTGGGAGGGAGAGGTAGAGGATTTGGCTGTGCAGATGGAGGTGGACGATGATTCGATGTGTTTCCACCACTACAACCCAGAGGACCACCCCGACCACAGGGAACAGGTGGATATGGGAGAGCTCAGCTTCAGGCAGCTGAAGCATATGACTACGGAGCTCTGGAAGCAGGTGGGTAGGAGCGGTTCTAGGCATGGAGGCCCTTGTTATTTTTGTTTTTAGTTTCCATGCTGTCGCTGTTGTAGTTTTATGTGTCTTGTACTTTGAGCTACAGTAATAAAAGACACCTTTCTTTGTGATGATTAATTTCCTGTCCACACTGTAAGTTTAATACTAAGAGGTTACGGTTTAAAACTGTTGACTTGATCCTCACTTTCGAGATACATACTGGAGAAGACTTAGTGACCACACACTGCTGCCGACAGAGTGACTCGATCCTTGGAGGCGAGAGTAATGGTTGGATCTCTCGGTAGTAGTGTCGAGGCCTTACAACGTCGTCCATGGAATGAAATAGTACCGTTCATGTCAGGATTGACTGTATTAGGCAAAGAATGTGGTTTATCCCTAGAATGAGACCAGATTTCTCTTTTCGAAAGAGGAGAAATCATATCAGCTCTTAAAAAACATAAACAATGAAGGGAGGAGATAAGTTCTTACAATTGGCTAGTCTCACTCATTTTTCATTGAGCGAACAGTTTACGTTCTCTCTAAACTTAATAGTCTCAGGTGTGTTTTCTCAATGAAGGACATGAACCTGGGATAGCGGCGATGGATTGAATTCCTCTAGGACTATGACTTCGAGATAGTTTATACTCTTGAAGAGAGGGACGTTGTAGCAGATGCTATTAGTAGGAGATCAGGCATTCAGCTGTTAGGAGTGGTGAGACATCAGTTGGTCGCGTTTCAGATATCCTTTATGGATAGTGATGGAGTCAGCACGTGTAAAACCAGATATGGTTCAGGCTACGATGGAGAAGGTGCAGATCATCCAGGAGCGGATGAAGACTGCACAGAGTAGACTAAAGTCCTATGCTGATGGGAGACGAGACCACTGGAGTTCGAGGGTGATGACCACATCTTTATACGGGTCTCACCTCGACCAGGTCTATGGATATGTGGCTGAGGCGGCAAGTAATCTCCAAGGTTCAACGGACCATTTCGGGTCCCCAGTAGAGTAGGAAAGGTGGATTACCGCCTAGCCTTTCCACCTCAGATGCTTCGGGTACACGACGACATTCACATATCTCAGCTGAGGAGATGTGTGCATGACCTATTCCGTTATCATCAACCACAGAGATCTAGATATCAATGACGGGAAAACTTACACAGGGTTCCATTAGAGGTTAAAGATCGACATGAGCAGGTCCTACGGGGACAGTCGATTCCTCTTGTGTGTTTTCATTCGTAGAACGAGAACCTCCAGGAGAGCACATGGTAGCAGGAGGCTCAGATGCTTTCTTGGTACCTCCTTTAGTTTCCCAAGTTTGTGTTGTAGCTTTATGGGGACGTAAATCCGTGAGGTGGGAGTAATTTAAAGACCCGAAAATTTCAAGGAAAATTTGTTTTATTAATTTCTTTGAAATTTTACGAGTGCACAGTTTCTGACAGCACCTAATTTCGAGGCTCGGTGTGCCCGGAATCAATTTCTGAAGTTCAGCTCAGGTACGTTCAGTAAATGAATGAGCGGGATTTTCTAACTTTTGAACCGGTGCTCAAAATTGAAATCCGAGGGCAGCGATGAAAGAGCAGCACCGGTAATTTCTTAAGGGGACCTTTACCACAGTTGTGTTTTTTGCGGGTTTGACTTTATTTTGGAGTTTAATCTTAAATTGAACAAATATTGTGTTGCACACAATTTTTATTTTGAGGTGGTTAAATCCTACAAGGGGGAGGTTGGTGGTGGGGCCCACCCACACTTAACCTCCTTAGAGAGGATATTAAGGGACGGGACCCACACTGGTCTTAAACTCCTTTAACCCCCTTGAACCTATGAGCTCCCATTTAATGTGCCAACCCTCTTCATTAATTAACTAAACATCTTTTAATTATTTGGCACGTTTTCGAATTCTCTAGAAATCATTATGCCAACTCTTTAATAAAGTGTTATACTTTATTATTATGGGTGTTGGCATAATCTCTAGTGGGGAGAGTATTGAGAGAGGGGATTTGGGAGGATTGAGAGGACTTCTTTCCCTCATCAAAGAACGCGAAGAATGCTACCGCCAACCACAACTTATTCCTTCTCGACGTTGACAAAGTGACGTCGTCATCCCGCAGCAACGTCAATGAAACAACCATATCATCTCCTTCCTTCGTCAAGCAATCAAACTTCTTGAATTGAGGTAGGGGTTATCTTCACTCAAGTTTTATTTATCGATCTTCGTTGCTTAAAGATTGGTCGTTTGTTATTGTCATAACGGGGGGAGATCAGACCGCACAAACACAGCCGATCCTCCTCCCCTTTTTCCTTTTGATCTTCGTTGATGATTGTGGTGAAGGCAGCGCGGTGTCGTTGCACCGCGCGGAGACGAAGAGGACTGCGGCTGGAGAGGGCCGCAGTGGAGGTCTGCGGCGCCGATGCGCTGCGCCGGTGAGGCCAAAGGAGGCTGCAGCGGAGGGGCGCGGCGCCGTCACGCCGCACCGATCGAACAAGAGCCGTGGCCTAAGGCCACGGTGGACTTCTGAGGGGCGTCCAGTAAAGGCCGACCGTTTGAAGAAACCGGGGGTGGGGTGGGGGCGTAACCCCCCTGACAGCTATTATGGAAGACCCCACAGGGTCCTTCGTTTCCGCAAACAGGGGTGGTGCCCCCCTCGCACCTCGCTCGTCTAGCGCCAAGTCGCGGCCGGCTTCCGAGCCGGGCCGCAGGCCGCACGGGCTGGACTCTGCCACACCAGATATGGGCCGGGTAGCACCAGCTGGGTCGGGCTGTGCCCAACCGGTCCGGACCCAGACCCGGGTCAGTTTGACCCAGTTCGGGCCGACCCAGGGGGTATTGGGTTGGGTCGGACCGGGCCTGAACCCCCTATTTTCATACCAGGTTCGTTCAAACACCCATATCATGGGTTACGGACCTCCAATCGACGCACCGTCAGTTGCGTAGGGATCCTTGGATCAATATGGTCGTTTTAATATATTATACTCAAGCTTTAGGCAAAGTTTGGGTACTTCTGGGTTGGTTCAAAACCGAAACAAACTGGGCCCTCGGAGCGGAAACGGTTATAACTTGAGCTTCGGACGTCCGATTGACATATCGTCAACTTTGATGGTTTAATTTTAGTTATATTGATCTTTTGGTATACTTCACATGAGGTTTGGATGCAGTTGGAGTACGGCCAGGTTGGATTGTACCCGAAATCCAACAGGGCCCCTGGAACGGAAAAGTCGATAACTTTCAGACCGAACGACCGTTTGACGAACCGTCAGCGGCATTGGTAATCTCATTGAGAAATAGTCCCTTTGAGTATATACAATGATAGTTTAGGGTATAGTTGAGATATGGTCGGGTTGGTTTGTACACAAAACATACTGGGCCCCCGGGACAAAAAGGCTAATAACTCACAGACCGGGCGCCCGATTGATGCGTCGTCTGTTGCGTTAATACCTCTGTGACGGGGTGGTCCTTTGTGATACTTCTTCATGGTACTTCGTGACACTTGGAGTGTTGACCAGTAGCTCATGGAGCAGATCCTCCCGGAGACGAGCATATGGAGTACAGTGACCTTGTAGCTGGCTGAGACTTGATGACTACTTGTCCGATTCGATTCGGAGTGACTGGTATAGCCCATTGGGGAGCACTACTATGTGAGGTGGCAGAACAATGGAGGAGGAGCACTACTTTTTGAGGTGGCAGACCCGCGGTACTTGGCAGGAGGAGTACCTCTGTAGGCTATGAGGGGGAGCACTACAGTGTGAGGTGGCAGACCCATGGCGGGGAAGACTACTTTTTAAGGTGGCAGACCCGCGGTACTCAACAGGAGGAGTACCTCAGTAGTCTAAGGTTAGTGAGTTGCACCTCGGAGTCATGACAGGATTACTATGCTCGACAGAGGAGGAGTTCTCCAATAGCCGTGTTTTCATCATCGTGAATAAAAATCCTGGTTAGAGCTGAGTCAATGACCTTTGTAATTACCTCTTGATTGAGATGGTTCACTTGATAACTTAGGTATATATATGGGCATATACCTAAGTAGTGGTTATCCGTTCATTTCATAACCTTTTTTTACCTCATGATTGAGATGGGATACTTGATAACTTATGTATAAGTATGGGCTTATACCTATGTAAGGGTTATCTGTTGAGATCCTTCTTTGTGGATATCTTGTTGGATTTAGTGAGACCTTGAGGGTCTCAGGGTCCCTACTGAGTATTATTATACTCACCCCTGTAGGGGCTATGCCTGTACCTCATTGTGTTGGATGCAGACGACGGACAGTGCTGACAGAGATCGAGAGTACTAGGACTGGACGGTACCCGGAGGTGGACCTCACGACGAGTCAGTACCCGGAGGTGGACCTCACGATGATTCAGTACCCGAAGGTGGATTTCACGATGATTTGGTATTCGGAGGGGGTTGACGGATGAGGGCACTGAGGAGGCTATTTGTACCTACCCTTCATGAAGGATCCGAGGTGGACGACCAAGGAGCTGCTTTTATCTTCCAGCTGTTTGTCTATCCTATTGTACTTTCGTTCAGTTGTAGTTGTACTTCTCAGTTGGGTTTGTATTCTGGCCCATTTAATTTTCAGCACTTTCTTTTGTACTTATTGTATTACTTCCTCTTGTACTCTGGTTTGATGTGTTTAAGTTTTATAAAGGCAATTCCTTCCCAGATATCGGGATTTTTGCCTTTAGTGCTAGTTGCTATCCCCTGGCCTATGGAAGGCGGGCTTGGGGTAGTCATGGCATGGGCCCCGAGGACGGTTCATGACATCACATATCTTGAGTGTGACTTCCCATTATTGAATAGTTTTGAGTATTTAGAAAACATTCCATTACTCCAAAATTATAAAAGTAAACCCCCTAGTCTAATTTATTAATACCTCTAAACTCAGTTGACTTAACCAATAAATGAAAAATAATCTCTCCAAAATCCTTATTCACATTATAGTGTGTATGTTATTCCCTAAATAAAAACCATATGGTCCTTAATATGTTATCCAAAGGAGATTCTTCAAAGTGTTGGTAATCATCTTTACCCCACTTCTTATTTTTACCTTTTCTTTTTACAACTTCAACTATTTCTTAAAAATAAAAATATAATAAAACTGTTATATAATATATACTAAGATATTATTATGTCGATTTAATAGTATTCATCCATCTCCTCATTTGTCATATGGAAAACAAAACCATCAATCGTGTGTATAATGGACTACCACCTCGCAAACCGATGTAACTCATTATCCATTATTGCCTCACATGGCTATTAATAATGATGTATTTAGTGTTTAAATATTATATTCATGAAATATTAATAATTATATAAAATTATTATATCATATAACTTCTTACATTATAATCCATTAAAAAACGATTTCATCATTCATGTGTATGGTGGAAAACTACCTCACAAAGCGATATGATCATTTTCTATTACCGTATCACAAGGATGGTATAAGTATGTGTATTTTAATAATTAATATTATATTCATGATATAATTATAATTATATAATTATAAAATAACACTTAACTTCTTTCCATCATTATCGTTAAAACATGGAAATGTTACTCGTGCGTACGTATGACATACCGTCTCCCTGATTATAGCATACACCATTTTTCATAACAATATTTCATGTTTAGTTTAAAAAGTATAGTTGGTATTTAAAAATGATAATTGTGTGATGATTATTATTATGAAAATTATGGAATAATGAACCCTTTTAACATTGGAAACACACCGATTTCATTTTGATATTATGAATTGAGTGTCCTCGGAAGACTCAATGTGGACATAATTGAATAAGTAATTGAATATTTAATTAAAATAAATGAAGTAAATGGTTTATGAATAAGTTTTTAAAAAAGGTAAATTTTATTTATGAATAAAATGATATAATTTATCATTTTTGAGATAAATGAAAAACATGACAGGTCTAGAATTGAGGTAAGGGTTTCTTCTCAAAACATCCTTCTTTAAGACTCATTTAATTTTATGAAACTAATTTATTTTAAATGGTGTACATACCACCCCTTTATATATTAAATCATGAATAATTAATAAATTATGATATTTTATGTTACAATTCATTTACTTCATTCATGGGAGTTTTGATTCAAATGTTACAAAAGGGATAAGAGTTTATGATTCAATCTCATTTTCATATAGAATTTTTAGGATTGAATTTTTTTTGTATGAAGTTATTAAAAAGATTTATAATAAAGCCCGTTAATTATTTTATCCTTTGGCGATTATTGAGATTTTTATTTACTATTACCATTATTCTATCATTGGTAATTTAAATTATCTAGAAAATATTTTTAAGAAAACATGTCTTCAGTTTTATCTTTGGTTGAAAATAGTTTTTTTCCATATCCATGATTTCTAAAAATATATTAAGGAATGTTTTTAAAATTCTAAAAATTAGTTTCTAAATTAATTATCCCCCATTTTTTACTTTTTTTTAAAAAGGTATTAAATGGATCTTTTTATTGTTTTTGAATGGGGTCCTTTTAAATTCTTTTACAATAGTTTGAATGGAGTGTTTTCTTAATATATTCAATATGTACATAATTATCCACCGCAATGACCACTCAATTATTAAATTATTACATTACAATTCTCTCTATTTTTAATGAAATTTGAATATATAATATTATTAAAATTTTACGATTTTTTAGAACTAATTTCAAAGTGAAAATAGGTATTTTTGTCATGAAATATTCCATGTAATCCTATAAAGACATTTTCATCAATGAAAATAACCATTGATGTTATTTATTTTATATACACTATGTATATACAACTCTCATGTATATTCATAGATTATTTTCCCTTATATCGATATGGTAATACATGCCTTATGTCTTTCTATGAAATGCCATCATTACAAAATTTACTTCAATTAATATATAACACTAGATTAAGAAATCAATTTATTTCTATGTGTAATTATTTTTTATGTATTATGATTGATTTACTTTTTGTTGAACATAAGATCCTGAACATGTTATGATGTGTCCGCCTAGATTGCACTCCAATTGATTCTATAAAGTTTTGTTCATATGAGGTGTCATGTAATGGATTTGGGAGGAAACTTAATCCATTATGGGACATTTTTCACAATGTGATATTTTATAGGAAATTTTCCTTGACTCATGTTTTTTATCAAGTTATATGTTTCTTCCAAATATTTTATGATGAAATTATTTTCAAAAAATGTGATCTTTATTCTATTCTCTCACGTGATTACTCTTAAGACTTATTTTCCATGATATCATGTTATAAGTTTGACACTAATGAAGTTATTTTCAAACATTTTTTTAATGGTTGGGGCTGAAGCCTCATTTTATTATTAAAGCAAAGAAAAAAACTCTTTTGGATGGGTAGAGGGAGGCCCATTACATAATCTGAAGGCCTAAGGGCATGAAAGCCTATTTTTTGGCCCTAATGGCCCTTCGTTGAATAATACTTCTATAGTACCTGGGTTACTATAGTACCTTCTATAGTACCGTCACCGCTATATTTCCTGATACAGTACCTCCACTGCTATAGTGTCACCACCGCTACAGTTCATTTACTGCTACAGTACTACTACAATTCCCTTCTATAGTACCCCCAAAATTTTTTCCCTACTCAGAATTCATCCTAGTTCTTTTTTATTCCAAATAGGATCCTTTACAACTTGGGTGAATGCACTTTAGTTATTTTATAACATGTGTAATCCTTAATTTGGTTTTTTAGCACCCCTTTTTGTCTATTTATTCCCTATGTTATCCCATGCAGTTTTAGGAACTCAAAATTATTTAAAAGTACAGTATGAATATTAAAATAAAAATGTTTTATTTTAGTCTCACTCTAATTTATTATGAACCTAGTCATCAAAATAAAAAAGTTCACACAATAATTGGGTTGTAATTATTGGATGTCATTGTTTAAAATCTTAGAATTATATGTGTAAAAGGTCTGGGATTCAATATTTGGTGTAAGAAACCATTCCAAAATAGGTTTATGTTTTGTGGAGAATATGAATTTTCTCCGTTGGTGGATAGGTCATTTTGAAATTTATGAATCAGAATGAGGTTCCAAATCTTTTAACATTAACATGTGGTGTTTTTTTGGATGTGTTTAATGATTTAGTGGATTTCCTCTGGGTTTGAGTGAACATTAAAGGATGAATTGGAATGTTAGTCTCCTAAAAATGGCTGCATAAAGAAATTGACATCATGAATTCCATTCATGATGTGAATGGGATTCAGGAGGTGAGGCCTGGGGAAATTTGTGACATGAAAGGGGACTCAGTGAGCCTATGGAATTCACGACATGATTCTGGTTGAAATTTTACATCATTCGAGGAGTCCATTTATAAAATGTTAAATATGGGAATCTACTTATTGTTTCTTCTAGAAAAACAGATGGTGCATATGAATTCATGACCAACACCCCAATACATCTATTATTCACTGATTAAGGTGACCTTAGAAGCGATTAGACAACATCAGTGGCTAACACCATCCTCTTCCCTCCATTTGTATTGTTCTTCCCCCATTAATCCTATTTTTTGATGTTTTATTTTTTAGTAAAATTGATTATTTCACTAGATGATGGTGAATGTAGCAGGTTTTTCAAGATATTCCTTTCACCCTAGAATATAGGGATCTCGATAGTATATCCTATTACATCCACATGTCTAAAATTTTAGGTATTAATCTATTTCAATTTTTCAATGTGGGGTTTCGTAAAATTTATTTTATTGAAAATTTTAATCATCTTTAAAATTAAGGATTTTGTGAAGTTGAAATTTGGTGGTGCATATGGAGTATAATACACATTTTTTCCAGTGGTTTTAGTGTGGAAGATCAAACCCATGAGTAACTAGCTTTATTCTTTGATCGAGTTTAATTAATTAATCAATTAATTAATTACATCTACAATAATTAATTAATTATGAAATCTTAGCATTAATTAGGGACTCAAAGTGTTATGATGTTTCTAGATGATGAATGGTGTGGTTGTACATGCTTGGTGGACCTTGGATGATGTTTCTATGACATAATGTTAAATCAAAGAATCTTGCTTTGAGGTATGTGGTCTTGTATACAATCCTTATGGAACTTTATTTTATTTTTTGATTCACAAGGATGATCAGGAACATAATTGATGGTTTCTCCCACATTTATCATAATTAAATAATTATTTTTATTTAATTGAAAATGCTTTCTTGAGGTTGTAGTATCTAGAGTTCATGAACAATCCCATATCTCTTGCATGATACATTAGGCATCGATGGAAGATGATAATACCTTTAGACTATACAAGGAAATTAGACCTATTGTGAGGTGATCTAGGCCTTTTAGGACCCATTTTTGTTAAATGGGTTCTTTAATTTTAGTGGTGTGTTTCAATTAAAAAAATTACAGTTTAAAATAAATTCTCACCAAGGGGAATGAATGTCCCTTGAAAACTAGCCTTTCAATGTGACCACTGATGGAAAAGGTTGGGACTGTGAGATACCAACAAGCCTCTAATCTTCTTGTGAGGAGAGGCAATACCATGAGATCCTCATATCATGAATTTGGAATTGAGACCATAGAATACTCATTACCAATCATTAGTCTATTCAGTATCATCTATGTGAGGATAGGAAGAGCACCCCTCTCATGTATGATTTTATTAGGCCTATGTTGATTGAGTATATGCACAATGAAACTAGGTTTTGGAGAGTATACCTACCTAGAGTGACCCTGATGACTGATAAGGGATATTTGAAATCTCTTTACTGAATCCCTTTTGTGGGGACCATGTGTATTTGGAAAGGTCATTCAACCCTATTGGAAATTTCATGGGATGTGTTGTAACAATGTGTTGGGTGTTTACCCAAAATTATAGATGAGACCAAGAACTATTTGAGAGTTCCATAAAAGTGTTGAAATGAAAGTATACCGGTTTTTACCTCATGGATAGATTGATCCTGAACGGGTGACATGATTCAGTAATAGGATTCATTGTGGAACACATACCAGACATGGGAGATGATGGGATATGGATGGAGATGATGACTTTGGGTTTATCAATAGTTGTTCTGTTTTGTTTTTTGGATGCATATTCAGGGAATATGTGAAAAGGTTTGTATGGAATGAATGGATGTAACTTGGACTTTGATTTATTGTTTTGACAAGACATGGGCTTCTACTTGGTGTAGGAATGTCCCATATATACCACCTAATGGTAAAATGGATGATATAGATTGCATGAGAGATTTTGGATTGGTACAAACTAATTGAGTTCTAGATGAAAGACACCTTTACACATGAGGGAAATAAACATGATTTTGTACCTCCTTTGGGCTAGGAACACAAGTAAATTATATCTTAAGGATGGTTTGTATGATCATAATGGGTTTCTAGGGCTATATTCATAGTCACAAGATTCCCATGGGTGAGGTGATTTAATTCCTGATTGATAGATTGTGGATTCTTAATGGAAATATTGATGTTTTACTAAGGGTAATGATAATATTTTTAGAATATGTATTGTTAAATTAATCCTCACCATGATAATATGATATCGATGGAGTGATTTGTCCCAATGAAGGAGGATTTTTCCTTTTACATAGATATTATGAAGGGGGTTGAACTTGGAAATCCATATTGTGGTTATGGACCTATGGATCAAAAATATTTTATTTATTTACAGTTTCCCTTTATTTTAGTTGAGAATTACAGATTCACATATCACTAAATTTATTGGTTAGTATGGGACCAAATAGTTGGTTACTAATTGAGTTATGTACTCACACCCTTCTTAGTAAAACACGTAACTTGGGTACCTAATAAGACATTCGTTTGGTTTCATGTAAATGTTGGGCTGAGAACCTTGATAGTGTAGTTGAGAAAGATAACCCAATTTTTTTAGAAGACTGGATGAGTTTAGTCTCACAGGTTTAGTATATCACTATTATTTATTTTCTTTTACACTAGTATGAATTTTTGATCAACCTAGTGGCTGGTCTTTTATATATATCATGGATATTTGGACAGTCACTACATTTCATTTATAATTGATATATTTTTAATCTTTTCCACATACTCTGATTATTTAATGTTTTTGATGGTATTTGATTTTTTATTTTTTATTCAACACTCTGATAGAGAGGGTATAGTCTTCACATAGTAAAAACTTACCCCCCATTGATAATCAATGGCCTCTAATATAAAAGGAGGTGCTCTTGAAGTAATGTGGTAGATCAGTCTTGCCCTTTCTTATATAGTGATAGGGGTTGAGAGGTTACAATGTGGTATCGTAGAATTTTTTTTGTTGCCTTGTGATTTTAGGATCTCACATACTAGAGATTAAGGAATTTTTTGGATCCTATGATGTTTTTTGGGTTGGTGTGTCAAAAACACCTATTTTAGTAAGAATTAAATCTTACCAGGGAAAGGGGATGGTTTTCTAGTTTTCCCTATTATAGTTTATCTGAATTTCACCTTGAGAAACACACATGTGCTTTTGATGTTTGATTAATGATGGGTACCTAGATTTTTTACTATTTCCAAGAGGCCAATTATTTTGATTTAACTCTTAGACTATAAAAGAAAGAGGCATCTAATGCATAATATGAGGCACATGTGACTCAAATGAAATATAGGACTAGTAGTGTATGATCATATGTGCATTTATTTAGAGGAAACGTCATATAGATCTATGGTGAGGAAAAAGACTTTATAATCTTGCATGTTGGGTGTAGTAACCTCCATGGGTTCATGTAGAAATTGGATCCTAATATTTGTTCCCTTGTGATTGGCCCTTGTTTGGGTTTAGTTGTGTAGCCTAATCCCCTAGGGAGAAGTTTGTTGTGTAGGTGATCATTGATGAAATTTTACCATGTTTTGTGTGGAAGATCATTATTTTTTTTCCTACAATTTTTGAGATCAAGAGATGAATTTAACAAAAATTTTATCTCATGTGATGTTGGGATGAGTGCATGTTTCATTACCTTTAGTGGTGACCTTATGGGAGGTTGATCTGTGGACTAGGAGTTCAGACCTAGTGTATTTTTGTGAAATGGTTGGTAGGGTTGGGTGTGAGATATATAGTCCCTTATCCATAGTTTTAAATCGTAAATTAGTGATTCAAATATCGGTTTGGGTGAGGTATAAAACTAATGAAAAAGTGTTCTTGGTAGTTTGGTGAAGGGAATATTTTGTGATGTTGAATTGGGAATCAATGTGTGGCCTTGAGGATAGTACCCGAGTAAAATCTGGGTTTTTTTTAGCACACATTAGTAGTGTAGTCAGAGCATGGGTGGATCCTTCTGGATAGAGTGGTTCTAGGTTATGGCCAAGCATGTGGATTAGGATGAAATATCATTGAAAAGGTTTGAGCACCTCTAGTGTTAGAACAATTCCATGAGGTGAAAAGTCATGTGATTAGTCTTTTCATGGGTACTATTCTAGTTTTTAGAAGTTTATTTCCAAGGTATCCTCTAGAGTTCTATGGCTGACTGGCAAGGAGCTAGTTCTTTCTTTTGGAATGATTGGTTGAACCACATTCTGTAGATGAATGAATCATGACTTTTTTAGTCAGGTTGGGTGAATGATTTTAGGAAGGTGTGCGACTTTGGAGATCTAAGTGAGCTAATATAGTATAAACATGCTAGATATATACAATTCTATTTGGGATATGTGTATGTGTTCCTCGTGAGTGAGCACCCAATTATTTCGATGGAATCTATGTTATGTACACTGTTTCTATAGGGTAGATTTATTTTTGAATGGTATGATGGATCAAAAAGTATTTTCACTAGATATTGTACTGGTTGTTGAGGAGGAAACATATAATTGTAGTTGTGGTTGTATAGACACTGCCTTTTCCTAGTATTAATATGAAATATATTATAAATTAATTTTAGAGTTAGGGATTGGGAGGACGCACGATTTCATGCCTCGATGGGATCAGAAATAATTTTATAAAAGTATAATTTTTTTATGGCACATAGGTTTAGTTATTTAGAAATAATAGGATGTCACCTCAATAGTGGCTTGAATAAAAAATCTGATTCCATGGTTGATTCGGGAGAATATTATTTACCCTAAGTGCAATGTAATGTTTTTTTGGAGTGGGACATCTAGTAGAGGTAGCCGCTTAAGGGTTAAATAAATTAAAATAAATAAATAATTTATATATATTGGAAAAAAATAGCTAAAATGTTTCCTCTCAATAAATAATATACTATATTTTTTATGTTCAAAGGAGTTTCCCCCATTATTTGAGGATGTATTGAGATTAGATAATAACTTAAAACCATATAAAAGTGAATCGAGGCACAATAAACACAATGGGTCTTATCCATCATTATTGTCTATGTTCTTAAACATTGAATGATCTAATCCCATGGTAGGGATTTCTTTCCTTTATTTCTACCCTTTGTGAAAAAATCAAGTCGTTTATAATTAAATTCTTTAATTTCTAGAGTTCTCTAACCATCACATGAGCCCTGATAATTTCTTATTCAATTTATATTCTATTTATTCTATTTTATCACCATTTATTTTCCCCAATCACAATTTTTAGACGAGGAAACCATCCAAATGTTGTTTAACACCTTTGTTATTGCAATTTTCCCCCATATTTCTTCACATAATTCAGTGTCGGCCTAGAGGGTCACAATTCAACTTGGACGGGTGAATTTGAGTTGGATAAAACACCTAGATTTGAGAAGGATTATCATGTTCTTGAATGGATTGGTGATTTGAGGATAAATTGGAGATTATTGTTGATATGGATGACGGATTTTGGATTCAGGAACTGAAGAAGGGATGGTAGCAGAATGAAGGATGAATTAGTGGTATGTTGACATTGTGTGGGAGAATGAGATTCTGATTTCCAAAAAATGGATTTAAAAATTGATTTTTAGAGGATTTTCACACCAATTTATGTGGTAAACCATCCTGGAATGGAAGTGGAGGTAGTGGATCTAGGATCGAAGTGATAGATTTGGAGTTTTGTGAAAACCTAGAAAAGTCACCATTTTGTCTGAAGAAAACATGACATGAAAACCCCTAGAAGTGGAGGTCAGGGTTCATACGAGATAAATACCACACCCTGTGTGGGACCTCAACATGCCATGTGACTTGGCGCTAGATTCTTGTCATTTATCGAATGAGTTTGTCGACAAGGACATGGACAATAACACGTAGTGTACTAGCACCTATACATTTTACATGGGTACACCTAGGATAACATAGGCATGGATCGGGGGATGATACATGCCATGTAGTACCCATTAATGACATCTATTACTAAATGGATATCAAAATGTGTACCAAATAAGACGTAGTTAGATAGATAAGTGGGTCCACATTCTCTGTAGACCCCTTAAAGGCCATCTATATCCTTTTTTCATAATCTTCTACCCCTCATATATCATTTGTTTGGAATTGGATATTTTCTTATGAGTATCCCATCTTAAGTGGATTTATTCATAGAATATGACAGTGCAATTCATAGTGGATATTGGGATATGATGTGAGATATTATGATCATGAGGATTCTTTAGGCTTAGTCTGAAAATAGCAGTGATTCGATAGGATCATCATGTATTGGCACCACACAGACGGATGAGGGTGCAGTTACTCTACCTACATAGTACTACCCCTTAACAGATTATGCAATGGATCCTCTATATACCCTATTGGCGGTACCCCCCACTACGAATTAGAGTGTGAGTCACATATCTACCTACTAAATGTTATCCCCTCCTGAGAAACTGGTGTGTGTGTCTTCTGTCTATCTACTCAGTGGTACCCCTTAATAGACCATGTGTGGTCCCTCTACCAACCTATTGAGTTGTAACCCCTGAGGTATTAGGGCATGGATCCTCTATCTATTTACTGAGTGGTACCCCATAACATACTAGGGAATGTTTCCTTCATTTAGAGACTTTTCTCCCTCAAATGTGTAGCATAATGGCGAGGTGTGGGTCCCCCAAGTGTTTTCTACATTAGATAGATATGAGAGATGTTAAGAATCATTGATGAACACCATTGGGACTATTGGAAAACTCTTTTCATGGTATGTGATGTGAGATAGATATAAAAATTCTCTCTTGTATGGGTTTGTTTATTAGAATATATATGTGTTGATTTGATTTCATTTCTATCTTATTTTGGATTGTTCTATATATATCTGTCATGTCTCATATTCCCCCCCCCCTTTAGATTTTGGGGCATCTTACTGGGTATTTATATACTCACCAATTCATGGGTTTTTCCCAAACATGTCGTGTCTTATGTAGATGGTGGATAGAGATGAAAAAATTACAGAGGATCATAGGGATAATAGGGTTCATATGACAGTGTTTAGTGGTTAGGTATTAGTGATATTTACAATTGTTCCCTCGAGATTTTTATTTTCAAGTCATTTTTAGGTTGGAAAATATGTTCTGGTTAGGAATGTATTTTCACCTTTCAGATTTTTACTTCATTGCACTCTTTTTTATTAAATATAGACTGTCACATGTATGGATATGGGAGGGTTCAAGAATAATGGTACATAGGAAAAGGAATCCAATTTTTTGTGTATTTCAGCCCTGGTCTCTAGCTCTTTTCATATAGAGGAAGGAAACATATAGTTGTGTCCTAAACATCTTATAACCTAGAAGGCCCCGACGGGTTGGTTTGTGATAGCGACAGTGTCGTAACAGAATATCATTCATGTATTATTGGGATATTGTTGGGAGACTTTAGTGAGTTTTGGATAATGAATCTTAGAATTATGGATGTTGGGATATGATGATATAACTTTGGGAAGGGAGTCCTAAGACCATTTAATGGGTTTTTAAGTCCCTGTAGTAAGGGGGACATCTGTAATCAATACTAACATCCTAGTGTACTCAATTTATATATGATGGTGACCAATATCATGACATGATCCTATGTATTCTAAGATGTGTTTTTTGATATATCTAGATAACCAAATGTATTTTATTTTTATAATGGGCCTCATAATGGTTACACTCATTGATTGATATAATTGAAATCTTATGGTTGGGAGATCACCATAAGTTATTAGAGGATAAACCCCATATGATAATTTTCATTGGATATGTTGAATGTACCATTGGAAAATTGAGGTGGAATGTGAACATTGGTGGGTTGTATTCATGATTAGTTTATTTCAATGGAAATTCCAAATTTGGAATGCATGAGAAACATAGTATGGAGTCATTTGTTTAGATCCTTCTCAAAATATTCCAGTTTGGCCAGAAGGAAATTCATAGGGTGAACACTATTTCATGACATGGTTCATTGGGTGATACACATTTCATGACATGTTTGGTGGGGTTTTCCTTGATTTGTGACATTTTCCTAGGGTTGAAACATGTAATGAAACATTTAGTGACATGTTCAGTGGGTAAAACATGTGGTCAAAAGTGATTAGGTTTTTTTGGGGAGAATGTCTTGGAAAATCCATAAGTGGTTAGTATCGTTATTTGAGAATGTCATTTTTGGTATGCTGAGTGTATTCTATGGTTTGGTAAAAACCTTATTTATAATGGATAGATTATATGAGCCATATGCATTAGTTTTGGAGACTCACTCATTTTAATACAAAATCAAAGGATGATAGGTGGTACCAGCTCTGGAAGATGTTTTTTTCAAGTTTAGGAACAATGAGATAGAGTCCATGTTGAGAATGAGGTTGGACTATTTGGAAAATATTTTAATAATCAATCCTATGTTGGGGAGATTCATGGGTTTTAATTGGTCACATAGGGTTGGGTTATATGTTTGGGATCCCCATGAACCAACATATGGAAGAACTAATGAAGAAATATTATTTCATAATAAAAGGGTGTTTAGAAACACCATCTAGGGGTTTAATAATGGCTATGAGCGATGACTCAGGTATTTTATGATAATTCACCTCATATTAGTGTTAAAAAAACAAATGATCTATCAATATTATATAGTGTAATGTGATAAATGGGTCATGGATCTGAACCAGATGGAAGTCAAGTTCATCTGGTAAATGATTGTCAGATATTATTAGGGATGAGATGTTCTATGGTGGGTAGATCGTAACAACCCACATATGATCCCTTGACCTTTAATTGAAAAATTAAATTTTATCTATTGGATGATGGTTTGTTTTAAAATATAGTAATCATATCAAGGTTATAATCATTTTAACATCCAATTGTTTATTTTTGACATGTTTTATGTTTTAGTGGAGGTCCTTGGGGTTTGGATTAACACAAGAGAAATAATGGATGTGTTGGTTTGGTGAAAATTGTGATAAGACTCCATTAACTTTGACAATACCATTTATGATGAGTTGGCTTTCATGGTGTGAGGCCTACAAAAATTCAGGACATGAATGGGGAGAAGGAGAACCTAGAAAATCCGTGATGTAAATCTAGTTCACATCATCCATCATGTAGTGAAGGATTTTTTAAGTGGTGAAATAGGAGATTTTCTCTTCTTTTTATTTAGGTATGTTGGAGGGTGCACTTGGACTTTTTATTGAAACCCATCTCCATATATTCTTCAATGATCAAGGTTATCCTTGGTGTGATTAAATGTATTGGCAGGTAAAGACTTCATATTCCCTCCTTCAATGTTGTTCTTCCAACATCGTTCCTATTATTAGATGTTTCCATTTTATAAGAAAATGATGATTTCTTTGGATGATGTTTAAATAATTGGTATTGGTCAAGGATTCCTTGTTTACTAGAAAAAGGTGATCCCAATAGGATTCCCACCAAAATTTGTACATCTTTCCAGTGAGGTATGACTATGTTTTTATTTTCTGAAGGGGTTTTCACTAAAATGATTTTATTGGCCATTTTAATCAGCAATATAATTAAGGATTTTTTGAATAATATATCTAGTTATGTATTGGGGTAGAACGAACCCTATTATCAGTGGTATTTTTATGGTTGATTGACTCAGTGAGTAAACATTATTTATTCTACGCTTGAATTTAATTAGTTAATTAATTATACATATTTAATTAATTAATTAATTATATGTACTATAATTAATTAATTAATTGTACGTACTATAATTAATTATTTCTAGATTCTTGGAATGATTCAGTTACTCAAAGCATTAAATGAGTCTAGATTATCATAGTCTAGGTCGGAAAATCTTGTTGGTCCTTTGAAGATGTTGTTGGCCCTTAGTGTCAAATTAGAAAAGCTCTTATAGTTGTAGGTGGTCTCACATACATGGCCTAAGGAATTTACTTTTGTTATATGATGAAATTTTTTTCTTAGGAATTCCATTGATGGTTTCCCCTAATTATCTAAATTTAAAAAATGTTTTTATTTAATAAAATTTTTATGATTGAAGAGATAACTATCAGTGTTCATCAATAACCCCAAATCTCTTTCCTAACACATCGACCGCTGATGGCCGATGTTGATATCTTGATACAAAAGGTAGACACCAGAACTGTTATGAAGTGTGGCTAGGACTTTTGAGACCCATTTTTTTAAATGGTTAATTTATTTTAATTGGAATGTATAAATATAAGAAAATATAATTTTCAAATAAATGATCAATATGGGTCATGGATGACCCTTGTGTACTGGATTGTCATCATGAAGACTAATGGAAAGGGTTGGGACTATGAGAAAACTAAATGCATCCTGACCTCTTGTGAGGTGAGATGAGACCATGAGATCCTTAGACCATGGATTAAGGAATGAAACCTAAGAAAAATACCTACTGGACTTCGAGACAATTAAACTTGTCTAGGTGTGCACAAGATGAGTGACCCTCTCCAATATTTTTTGACTAGGCCTATGTGGACACACCATAGGCAGAAAAAAAACCATATTTGGGTGAGTGGACCTACCTAGAGTGATATTGACGATTAATATGGTCTATGTTCTATCATTTGAAAAACACCAATGTGGAGGGACCCTATGTAGTTTGCAAGGTCATGATACCCTATTGAAAATGTTGTGGGATACATGTGTTGGGTGTTGACAAAGTATTGTGGCTAATACCAGTGACCAGATAAGAGTTCCTAAGTAGCGCTGAGACTGACGGGTACAAGTGGGTACCTCAAGGTCATACTAACCCTAAGTTTGTGATGTTATATAGTAATGATTGTTACCATGGAACCCATACTGAGCCTAGGATCTGAGGGGATATGGATAGAGATGACGAGTGTGATCATATGATGAGGTGTTATGTTTCATTTTTGGGTGCGCCCTAAGGGAAGAACTGACAAGCCATATATGTTAGAGAAAGATGAAACTTGTACTTGGATTTATTTTTTAAAAAACACATATTATTTCATTGAGTGTGGGAACGAACCATATATATAACATAAGGGATAGATTCACAATATTGACCAGTTGTGGGATTGAGTCATGGTATAAATTTCCTTAATTATAGATGTGTTACTACTTAAAGCCTAAGAAAAAAGTGTAGGATTTTGTACCGCATGTGGGCTATGAATATAGGTTCATGGATCATAGAGGGTGGAGTATATTATCATAATGGGTTCATGAGGTCTCTATTTCTAGTCAATGGATACCCAAGGGTGAGGTTACAATATTCTTTAGGGGGAGATGATGGATCCATGCGGGTGAGATTCATGTAAGGAAGAGGGAAATGATTTTTTTTATATTACCTTTTGAACAATTCGTCATCTTTAGGTGAATCTGACACAAAAATAGTGATTCATATTTGTGTAGTAGGATCCATCCATTGATAGAGATTTATGGCCTGGTGTTGAATTAGGTGTGGTCCATCAGGTTAGTAGACCCGAGGATTAATAATATATTTTTATCTAGAGATACTGTTTATTTTAAATGAGAACTCCTCCTACACATATCACCATACATAGTGGTTAGTGAAGGACCACATTGGTGGTTTTGGTAACAACATAAAATTGTCTATAATATTTTTTCAAATGAATTTAAACTTTTCAATATTTCTCATTACACATAACACTGATTCTATCTTGTGTTACATGCAACATAGAGTTATAAAACATTTCATATTATTGAAATATTATTATATGATAGTTATTCTCAAGACATTAGAATGTTTAATATGAATAATATTTACTAAATTATTAAATTATATTACATAAAAAAGTATATAAAATGAATTATTTTGTAACCAATTTTTGAAAAATGAAAATAAGAACTATTTAAAAATAAAGAAAATGTATTTTTGAAAAATTATTTCTATGTAACCAAACATGTTTTACCTTAATAAAATAAAATAAAATTTTTGATGAATAATTATAATTAAATTTATATATTATATATTCAATCAAAAATTTAACATTAAAATTATTTATTTTCTAGAAAATAGATATGAATAAATCCAATTTGGCGTTTAAAAATGCATTTTTCTAAAAATTAGTTTTTTTACATTTTTTAGAAATTATTTTAATACAAATTTTGGAAAATTTTAGAAAATTTATTTGACTATATAAATGTAATTTTTGAAATAAAAATATCAATTTTTGTTTAAGATGAACTTTCTATATTTTTCAAAAAAGATTACTTTTTCAATGAATAATGTAAATAATGAATTTTAATTAGAAAGTAAATTTTCATTAAAATAATTTTAAATGATGATTTATTTTATAATTTTTTTTATAAAATAATATTAGTTAAATGATATGTAAATTAATTTAATTTATTTCATTAGAATCATTTTAATATTTAATTTTTATATAAAAACATTGAAAACATTTTATCATTTTAAATTTCAAAATTGTCTTTCTCCTCACATATGTAGGAATAACATTAAAAAAAATTCCAAATATTTGAATTGATGTAATATCCCTGGCCCAGAATCCACTAAACTGGAGCTCCGATCTGGGTCACCACATGAGCTTAAGCACACCTCCACGTACACCAGAGGTTGTCGACTATCGGCAAGGGTCTAATAAGCCACGTGGGGAGACTATACCCTATTTACTAGAGTAATCCATAATAGAACACAATAAAAATAATAGAAACAATATAAAACAACCAATAAACATTAATAACCAAACATTCCCTAAATGGGGTACAAAAACAAATCAAATACAACAACTCCATGCCATACTAGTGGTGAAAAGTGAATAAATCGCAAAAAAACAAACAACCAAATCACCAAATAAGTCCCGACTCTATGTTCTAATCCTTCTCCATGTACATCCCAATCCCAAATCAACATCCTAGAGTAGGTCCCTTTCCCTCGTCCTGGCCTGCAACCAATAGATCTGCTCGCGTACCCAATGGCGGCCCAAACAGGGTGTGAGTACAAAACATAGTAGACCACCACCAACGGTGTCTAAAATAATTTCCAGTCTAGTTGATAGTGCATGCAAGTACAAAATAAATGGTAAGTAAACAAGGGATATTCCAGGTTCCATTCGTTAACAAGGTTCATTTAATTCATGGATAGTATATATCCTAATTCCATTTCTTATACCAACTTCATTGCATAATTCATTTTGATCACAGGTTCTATGGGTTAGGCGTGAATTTAATCTGTACATGGGTCTAAGGAAATCCATCACAATTAATAGGGGAAAAAATCAAGTCCTTATCTAAATAGGGACCCACACATTGCCTCAACACATTATCCTCACCTCGAAGCCTCAATCTGGGTCGAATGCAACTATTAATGGAATAAATCCTTCGTCCCCTTCTCTAACCCGTGTATTTTTCGGTGGAGTTTAGAGCATCAGTCTAACTCGACCCGTTGGAATAGAACCTCAAGTCAATACCCCACTCTGCCAATCCATCTGCACATTCTTATTTTTCAAGTCACAAAAACCATACCATAACACATCCAATCATATTCATTTCCATTATAATTAACAATACATGACAACAACATGGGAATTAATTTCATACATGAAAACAACATGGGAATTAATTTCATCCCATAACCCACTAACACATTTACCAATTACAATTCATAATCATCTAGGCAAATTGCCATTCCCATGCTTTAACCCATTATGTATTTTCAACAACCCCTATGCCTTAACCAAATTCATCATTGACCATTCATTAACCTATTTATCCCATTTAACATTTCATAATCATTTACCAACTTATGCATTTCAAGTACAATTCTCATATCACACAACACAATCCCTTGATTACATTAAATCAATTAGGTGTACCACCTGATTATCATGTATTAAACCATTGAAAAAATTAATCCATTACCTTATTACATCTCATTGGCATTCTACCCATTTCCCATTCCATCATCCAATTGCGAGTTCACCATTTAATATGCACAAATCCTCTTAGTCAATTCTAAACAAATTTCATTAAATAATCGTCATTGTCTCATTCAACCCAATTACCCATTTTTCATGTCATTACAATAACACCTCATGTGTTTATCACCCTATGAATATTTATCATTATTCCATTTATAAATTAATAAACCATTAATAAATATTCTACATGGGTTCCACATTACTATTTTGCAACCCATCACTTAACCCTACCACACTCTAGGTTCGGGTTTGTTGGCACACCCCATGGGTGGATGTAAAATGGATAATTCCTCCTCTATGCATCCAACGGGGATCATTGGGGTTTAATAAATCATTTATACACCCAATTTACCAACAAATAATCAAGTTAACCAATACACAACTATAGAATTGAAAAATCTCAACACACAAGCACAATTACATAACAAAAATATGGGATACATCTTATAGACCACCTACTTCAAATCCGATGCTGAACACACTCTTAATCATGGACTTAGATCTGGATTCAAGCATCCCTTGATGCCTCAACCTAAATGAAACCCAAAAAATATGGTTTTAGAGGTTTGAAAGGATATCGGAGAAGGTGAAAACTCTAATAGAAAAGATGAAGCAAGGAGAAGATTAGGCTTACCCGGGGATTCGATCCACAACCAATAGTGCTCCAAATGGACAAGAATAGATGGAGAACCACCCTTGGGAGATATAGGGGGGTTTGGTTCATTCCTAGGGTTACAAAGAGGAAGGGGGAGGAAAATATCGAGTGAAGATAAAAATCCTACAGTGGAATTTTTGTAATTTTTTAAAAGTTTCTAGGTCGCACGTTTTACCCACACGGTTTTCCAAACCATGCGCGAACCGTGTGGAGAATACTTCCTGATAATCACCAACTTCACATGTTTTACTGGGAATTTCACATGGTTTTCTAGACCATGTGAAAACAGTGTAGATTTCTACTGCCCGCACGGTCCCTCCTCACACGATTTACCAAGCCGTGCACAAACCATGCAGATTTCCCAAAGAGACCCCTCTCTCCCTTTTTATTTTCCCGAACACACGAAACACCCCCATTCTTTCTCAAGGACTTGGGAAAACACTTATCTATCTACAATGAAGAGGTCTAAGCCAACACCTAAACAAAAACATACTTTATGAGAATCTAGGACCTTATAACCTCCCCACATTATAACGGATCATCCTAGAGCCGCTCTTCCAAGCATCACTAAGCTTCCAGAACTAGAATTCATTCCAATATACCTGTCTATTCATTTCCATCCTCCATGTTTCTAGTTTTACATCACAAATCCCATCGAACACGAAATAAGGGCACAAACTTTCCCTACAATCCTTCTTCACTACAGCCACAACACGTGCTGGAAACTCCTCAAGAATGCATCCACTTCACCCATTCCCACCAAGAGAACATCATGGGGGGAAACTTAGGGAAAAAACCTAACTCACAACACATGTAATCTTAATTCCCAACATTACATCATCATTGAGGAACCAGTTATCACATCATCTTCCTAATCAATTATAAAATTCATGACCCAAATCGCTTAGCGTCACGTTTCCTCTATTCTAGAAACTCTAACGGGGACCAAAACCAATATCACCAGAAGGAAAACACACGATCCTTCCAACCACTTTTCATAAAGATTCCATTCCACAAATATACATGAAAACTCAACCCAGACTCTTGACGACTCAACCAAACAACATGTGCCACAACTCTTTACCAGGGATAACTCACCAGAACAGTGACAACTCAAGTTCTTCCAACCCAAAAGTATGATCACGTCATCAACCAAACATTTATCTAGTATGGTTCTATCCACCATTTGTGATTACATGGAACCTACTCCATCGACGAAGGATGAGAAGAAATCAACCAAACATTCCATTTCCTAACATGTTCCAACTCAGCGCACGCAAGAATCCTTGGGGAATTACCCTACATTGGCATCCAACTGCACCATCGAAACCATTCGAAAGGATATTCTACACTATCCCTTCAATGACTAAGATCAACACAAACTCACTCAGGTATAACTTTATTTCCAAAAGGAACTTTCCGCCACAACATGATACAAGAGGGGTGTAACTCCCACCACACACTTTCACGTTTACCATATCAGGTCGGACCACGCTCGAATAGATTGTCCAAGAACACCCACCTTTTAATGATGGTACACTACCTCTTTCTCACCTTTACAAGGTGATTAATGGCTTGAATCCTATCATTATCATCCCACTCACCCACTGAGGTCATTCCCTGAATTTTGGTATAATTACATCATCACGGCATTACCGTCGTCCATACCATCATCCACTTCACCCTTGGAATGACACCACATAACATGGCCAAGCTTCACCCAACTTCAAAATTGCTCCAAACCAAACAATTAAAAATTACTATAGTCTAAACCCAACTTTTTTTGGAGTTATAGAGCCCAACCTTGCTTACCACAACCTATTGTCTCATCCAAACACACCCTTTTTCGACTCCAGTACAACCATAACATGCTTCACATGGAAGCACCATGATCTCGAAGAAAATTCTTGGCTCATCAGTCACCAAATCCAAGGCCCACATGCCTCTCTGAGGAACCTGACATGCACCTCAAAGGTTCCTCATGGGCACCCCAGTGCCACTACGTCGACTAGGTGATCTCTTCCCCACATCCAAGACTGAATTATCACTCCCCACCTTAGGAGTTTTGTTACCAATTCTCTCAAGTGGGATTCCTACAACCATTTCCTACACTCAATCACAATCCAAACCCCAAAAAACATAGACATGTCTATCTATATATCCCAAAACAAGAAAACAAATGTTACCCAGTGTCTGTTCTCAGCTTCTATGAATGGAACCCATGAAGTTTTTCTTCATTTGGTCCATCCCAAGGATTCATCCTAATCCATAGAGGGTGGACATCCCATCATCAAGCCTCAAATATATCTTTTCCCTGATCATAATCTTCATAATGTCCCTCATCCAACCAAACACCTTCATGTCTCTTGGCGTGATCTAATGCTTCTCAAAGTACATGGGTCAATGTCAAGATATTGGGCAAGATCATCACAAGATAAGGTACGGTAAGAAGTTGTTGAAGAACACCACCACCCAATTATCCATTTCTAGTGTCAAACTATGGGAAACCATAACCTAGAAATGATCTCAAGATCCCCTGTGGAACTCATCTTATATACACATAACCACCACTAATCAGGTGTGATTTCCAACCAAGTTGAACCATGACTCTATGACCAAAGATCCAAGAATATGTGAACTAACATTTCCTATGGAACTACTTCCACCACAACTGTCGAGTTCTTCTGATGCGTCCATGATGGATAAAAACCTAAGCATAACAGTCTACCACACCATTCAAACCAACAGTATCTCACAAATCAACCTTAACTTGGTTATGTCCCATCACCTGCTTACTTACCTAACCATGTCTATTGGTTAGTCAGTCCCGTTATCCATGAGGTGGCCTCTGCATCTAACCTAACAAAAAAACCATTCATACAAACAAGTTCAGCCACGCGACCACCCTTACCTCAGGTTCCACCATCAAGCGAAGGCATGTAACCAAACTTCAGCCAACTTCATCTCTTCTACATGAAAACAACAGTAATACCCCATTAATCATCATCCAAACAGTTGAGTCACTACTACAAAGAGGTATTTTAATAGCGCTAAAACCCACCTTTAACAACACTAGAAAAGCTTTGTTAATCGCGACAAAGATAAAGGGGGGTCCTCTTTATCCGTGCTCAAAATAGCCCTGATAAAGGGTCCCCTTTATCAGCAATAAAAAGACATTGATAAAGGGAAATCTTTATCAGGGATATTTCAAGCACTGATAAAGTCCCCCTTTATCAGAACTATTTTAAGAGATGATAAATTTATAATATATTAGTGCTCAAAATAGCCCTAATAAAGACTCCTTTTATCAGCGCTATTTTGAGCACTGATATAATACAGATTTATCAGTGCTGATAAATGCCAAGTTGCCTAATCAAACCCAGTAGTTTCACATCACCTCCACACCTGAGACAACACCTGCCCACACATCACAAACTACACCCACACACAAACAAATCATAGAAGAAAAAAACAGAATGCACAAGAGTTTCCAAAATAATGCTATATTAATTTGCTTGAAATCTTGAATACAAAAAAACACACCTATATATAAATATCAAACAATGTTTAATATGGTTAAAATTACAATTATCCAAAAAATAGTTTAAAACATTAATGTTTCATCCTTTTTTCATCGGTGATCCGCTCTAAAAAATTGTCATCCATGGTATTAGTTTCCAAACAAAGCATTCAAACTCAAGAATTTTTTTAAATTATATAATAAAACATATATTATGTTAGTAATACAATAATGAAATAAATTAATCATTAATATGAAAGAATAAATTAATAAAGTATCAATTGGTACTTGTTACAACCTTTACATGTCCATATTTCCTTGGATTGAATTAATATTTTTGAAGAGGCTCAACATGATTAATTGAATTATAAATATTGTTTTTTTAAGATTACATGGATGAGAAAATAAGTAGAAGAAATGTCAACAAAAACATGGAATCCAAAAGTTTTCATTTATTGACAAAAAAGGGAGGAATCTCCATAGGTTATACAATATGAATCATACATGATGGTGTATTCAATTTCATAGGAGTATTCAATTTTAGAATAAATTCTAACATTTTCCTAGTGATACCACCATCCTAGATAGGTTATAAACATAATAGTTACATATATTAGGAGCCTCTAAGAGTGTACTCTCCCATTCCAGGTCAAAGGGAAGGAGTTCTAGCGCGTCCGCATCAGACATCAGGTCTAACCCTGCTTGGACCCTGACCACTTATGCCTCTCCAAGGACCCCATACAATATCTAAGGACCCGTTGAAGGTATGGAAGGAATGTATTTATATTTTTAGATATGGTCTGATGAGAACCTACAAAATTAGATAGGCCATGATCATACTGGTTCACATTTCTCTTGATCTCCTAGTTCTTTAGTTTGATTAGCCAGACCCTCCTCCCTCCCCTCCCTAAGACAGCCCCCTTGGACAGCCCCCTCCCTACCCCTGGACAGACCCGTATCTACCCTTGGACACCCCCCCCCACTCCACCTGAATCCCCCCTCCTCCTGTACAACCCCCTCCCTCCCTCTGTATCCCCCTCCCTTTCTCTAGAAATCCCCCTTCCCACCCCTTGGACAACCCCCTTCCCACCCCTGGACAACCCCCTCCTCTCCTGGTCACCGCCACTAATGGAAACCCTCTACCCCTGGACATCCCCCTATCTACCCCTGGACACCCCCACTCCACCTACAGTCTCCTCCCTCCTCTTGGACAACCCCCTACCTCCCCTACATCCCCATCCCTTTCCCTAGACATCCCCCTTACCACCCCATGGACAACCCCCTAGACAACCCCCTCCCCTCCTGGACACCCCCCACTCATGGACACCCCCTCCCTCCTGGACACCCCCTCCATCTTGGACACCCCACCCACCCTCCCACTTGGACAACACCTCCCTCCTGAACACCCCTCCCTCCTAGTTATTTAGTGTGATTAGCGAGACCCCCCATCCCTCCCCTCCTCGACACATCTTCGCATGGAAATCCCCCTCCCTACCTCTGGACAGCCCCCCCCCCCCCCCCACCACCACCACTCCACCTACAGCCCCCCTCCATCCCCTTGAAAAACCCCCTCCCTCCCCATTTAACCCCCTCCATTTACCTGGATAGCCCCCCCCCCCCCCACCCCACCCCACTACTCCCCCTGCAGCCCCCCTCCCTTTCCCTAGACAACCCCCTCCCCCTCCCACACCCTAGAAATAAAGTATCATACAATTAAAATAAAGTGTCAGACAATCCTAAAATGATGTTAGTACAAAAGGGATGAATCCAGTGTATACCCATTAATTACCTTCTTTATCCAACTATATTTTCATCATCTATTTGATAATGGAATAAATATTATTCACTCACCATTACTCACTAATATTGAATTATAAAATCATATATAATTTTAGAAATATACTAAGTGTACTAAATTTCAAATCCTACATGGTTTTGAATATTGATCAGTTCATAATCATAGACAAGTAATCAAAATCCACCCAACTCCATCATCTTTTTTTCATGTACCGAACATCCATCATCACATTGGATATAATGAGAGCTAGAACTAGGGGTAGATAATGGATTTTATGAGGTTATAAAGAGACATGGAGATCATTAGAGAAATTTATTGGTCTCCAAACCAAACATGAATAAACTTTGCTTCCTCCTATCAATTGAATAAGATATTAAAAATTAGAAAAATTGATTGGAGTACTTAGTGTCCTCCCCTGGGAATTCATGAACTTGGATTATTACTCCAATTTCATGATTTTTGAAGAGATAAAGTTCAAAAAATCAATGGAAAAACACCAAAAAAATAATATAATGGAGAAATAGGAACGAAATTTCACATAACATTAACAAAAATATAATTTAAAAATACATAAATAAGAAACATAGAGATCTTATGACACAACTGGAAGACACCAATCCTATGGAATGTGGGAGAATATATATATATATATAAGTAGAGGGGATACATCTTCTGGAATTCAGTTTTTGGTAAAAAACGTCTCATTCTATAGATTTCATCCACATTCTAGGATTTTGGGTCAAAATTGATTTAGTTGAGAGTGTCCTCACAGCTCTTCTAGATCAGAAATTATTCCTTCCATCAAACTCAAATATCATCAGTAATTTTTCTAGAAGATGTATTCTACTACATCATTGGTGTTGAGAAAAAGTGTGTTTCTTAGAAATCTAATGTGATAAAGGTAAATGAGGTATATGTTGGGTCTTTATAACATTAAATAAGATATAATAGGCCTAAAATTGATCTGGAATATAATTATTGGTCCTTTACATGGGATTGGAATTGGTTTGCTTGGTTTGAACTTTTGATGCCTCACTATGGACCCACTTCCGGCTACTCGAGAAGTGATCTACCCATTGTATATTATCAGTATTGAATGGGATTGAATGGATCTTTACCTAGACACCCCCTTTCTTCTGGAAACCCCTACCTTCTTGAAACACCCCTCCCTCCCCTCCTAGACACCCCACTCATGGACACCCCCCTAGACACCCCCTCCCTTTTGGACACCCCCACTCCTGGACACCCCCTCCCTCATAGACACCCTCCTCTTTCCTGGACACCCAACCCCACATAGAGACCCCTATTTCATAAAAACCCCCTCCCTCTTGGAAACCTTCCTCCAATTCAGGACACCCCCACCCCCCACTCCTGTACACCCCCACCCACCCTCACACCTGGACAACCCCTCCCTTCTAGACACCCCTCCCTTCTAAACAGACCCCCTCCCTCCCCTCCTAGACACCCCACTCATGGACACATCCCTAGACACCCCCTCCCTTTGGGACACCCCCACTCTTGGACACCCCCTCCCTCCTGAACACCCCCTCCTTCCTGGACACCCCCACCCACCCTCCCACCTGGAGACCCCCTCCCTCCTGGACACCCCCTCCCTCTTGGACACCTCCCTCCCCTCCTGGACACCCCCACTCTTGAACACCCCTCCCTATTGGACACCCCCACCCACATATAAGGGAACCTAATTAGAAAATTGAAAATACAAGATATTGGTTCCCATCAAGCTTTTAAGATGCTTGTGAGTGGACTGAATGACTATGCATTGGTCGACGTCCACACTATCGACCATTTTAGTACAGTGAACTATAGCCTCCTCAACTTCAATTCTTGAATTCATTTGTATCATAAGAAAGAGAAAATTTCGGTTAACTATAAAAATGGAGTATTTTGGGTTAAAATGGACTTGAGTAAGAAAGGGGAACATGACTAATTAGAAATATCATATTAAGTGCATGACTTGTTCAAAGTCATGTGATCACATGACCGTAATAGGATCACGTGATCAAATAAACCTGGGAGATTTATACGATTACACGACCCTTGAAGCTTTATGTGATCATGTAAATAAGACAAGAATACATGAATCATGGTTCAAGTTAATTACCTTAATTGATTATTTGATTTGTTTATGTGATTTGATCGTGTGATGAGATCACACGATCAGTTCACATGAATCATTCATACAAAGGATCTTATGTGACACAATCAAATGAAGAGGTTTATGTAAAGTAGATAAAAAACCTAAGAGTTCTCAAAGAGCTATGAAATATTGAGTCATTAGTGAAATAGATATCCCATTACCTCTGTGACTGAGCAGACACAACATTGTTTCTCTTCTTGCAAGGTCATGTCACATGAAAAGAAATATTCTAAAATAAACTAACCATATAAGGTATAATCAAAATCAACTCAACATTTCATTATATAATTTTTCGTTAAAATAGACATATTATATCTTAACATTAACTTTACATCTTTCCAAATGGTTTCTTTGGTCCAGATATAAGGTAATAACAAACCTAATGATTCTTTTTTCACTTTACTGCTGTTGGTTAACTACCTCTTACCATAGCATCTGATCTGAACTTCCGATCAGGCATCCCCGTTATGATCTCATCTGACACCATCTCTATGATATCGTCATTCACCATTCACTTTTCCTTATCTTCTTGCATCCATTTACCTAGTAAATGGGTGCACGAAGAGAAGGAAAAGTGATAGCTGAATCAAGATATCATAGAGATTGTGTCGCATGGGAGTATCACGAGGATGCCGGATCGGATGTTCAGATTAGATGTTATGCTATGCAGTAGTTAACCAACAGTAGTGAAAAATCCTTAGTTTTTTTATTAAATTTTTGAGCGATGCAGAACCAATATTCTTCCAACACACTACATCAGTAGAAACAACTGAATAAATGACCAAAATATAGAATATAAATGATCTATGCAATAATAGTTTAGGTCTAGTGATTTTGGAAACATAGAAACATAAAGAACTCGTTTATAAGAGTCTCTCATTATGTTAGGCTTTACTAGAAAGGAAAATAATTTCTAAAACCATTATTCATAACCTAAGGATATAAAACATAATAAAGGGTGACCATATATGCTCAATAATTACCTAAAAGGGAGGTATAAATGATCATATAAGGATAACATAATTACTATAAATTCACCTCTATCCTACTTTTGTACAATCTTCCATCTGGTATACTACCCATTCGTTTCTAAACCAATATATATCATCTAGTGAATATGAGTTTTTGTGACAGCCATGGTAGTATGGAAAAAATATAAATATAGAAAGGATTAATAAATATTTTAAATGAACTCGCAATTATTTTAGAAAATACCTCTTCGAGGATGCTAGTTTGTTGATGAAATACGATCTCTTTCGTAAATTTACAAATATAATAACCACAGTCCTTTCTGTTTGTTTATTTTGGAGACTACAAAAAAATCAAGAAAAATATGTAATCTGTTTTGATATGTGTTTGGATAGTGAAATGTTATTATATATACCAGGATAATTTTCCAGTTTTAGATCTTGTAGGCATTCTTGTCCTTTGGCCATGGATTCATTCCATGAAGTGGACGATATTGATACACCACCATATCATAATAGAATCCTCATTAAAAGATAATATAAATTATATAACTAGATGTTTAGTTCTAAAATGTTGGATCTAGTGTATTAAAAATTAACAAATACCATCATGTGTGGTCATTTTACTGCATATCCATGCGTTGAATCCAGAAAATAAATCTTTGGAGTATCCAAATTGATTGCAATCATCATCCAATGCTTCCTAAAAACACAAAAAGGAATGAGTAATGAATGAAATGAAAATATAGTTGATATGATTAAATTGTAGAGTTTTACCCATACATTATTGGTATTAAAAAGAGTCTGTCATCGATAAATTTTTTTTCAAACGATTTGAGCAGGGATGACATTATTGTAGCCTCCTTATCAGAATCTATTTCTTCTTTTGAAGAGGTGATGTGAGGACTAACAAGTCCAAATTTTTTTCATGGGGAAATCCCTTAAATTGTTATTCATATATACACCTGCGAAAAATATAAAATTCATTTATTCATAATAATCATTGTATATCATCTTTTGTAAAATCAAATACTGAAAACACACATCATGTATACATTTATAACTGAGGCACCCAACCATTCATACATGAGGATTTCATTTACATTTTTATCACTAATTAAATACGATTTTTCCTCTCCATACACATTTTTTACAAAATCAATTGTGTGGGTATTTCCGTCTATCAACATTGTATCCACATGATCTTGTAATGATATTAACTAAGTATAGAGAACGGGTGGGGTGAAGGTTCTCTCTGTAGACTGTTTCAATCGGTTGGTTGATCCTTGAGATATTTTTGAGATGATATTTCATTTCACCCCTTCTCTTTGTCATTATGTAATAACATTGATCGGTATAGACCTTTTTTCATTAAATGTTAAAGGTACATCTTTGAAAATTAAATTGGAAATGGGTACCTCTTTATCGACTTGTTTTTTTACAAGAATTGACAGCCATGCGATGAATGTTCTAATAGCTTGTTCAACCCTATGAATGTCATCATTGTCATTTGGAATAGGTAGCTCGGCACTCAGCTCAGTATCTACGTTAATTGACAATCTGACATGAACTGTTAGAAGTTGTATATTTTGTAGCATGTCGTTCTGCATATTGAACATCGTAGCCCTCACTACAAGGCGATAGGTGGGAGTTGATAGATATAAATCACATTCATTTTCACCCTATATAATATTAGTACCAGAAATGTATCAGTTTCTATGTGATTCACATTTCAAAGAAACAATTATTAGAACATTTATTACCTCAACTAAGTTAGTTTTTTTAGGGGAATGGATTTCCTCAAAGATGGTGGGGGTGGGGCAGGATATTCACGCATAGGTTGTTGTTGAGTTGTTTATTATATTTGCCTCTCCCCCATAAAACTTACTATCATCTCTCTCTGTTATTATAATTCATCTTAAAAAATATCTAATTTTTCTTCCATCTTTTTCATTTCCTCAGTTTGATCCTCACCTTGTTTTTGTTTCTGAAAATATGTTCGGGGTGTCACCCCAAAACCCACACCTCTGACGTGGCCATACTTATATGGCTACTTCAAGGCTGCTGAATGTATGTCTACATCTAATGCAGGTGGTGTTGATTCATGTGACTATGTCAGATATAAAATATAGGAAAATATGAAGTCATTTTTATGTAATAGCAATTTAAAGAAAATAAAATTTATATTATGTCATACTTACACTTGTTTCCCACACTTTTTGTGTTCTTTCATCTATCTATATCCCCTATTTATTTACATGAGCCTCCTTCCAATGAACATGGAGTGGGATGGTATAGATTTATATTTCGATTCATCAATCTATATATAAATAGAGAAGCATGGTTATAGTGTTGTTTAATGTCACATAAAATTATTACGGATGATTTAAAAGACGTACCAATTTTTTCTCAAGTGAAGCATACCCCCATCCTCACTTTACAATAGGGGTACTCTGGTTTTGTTGCATGTTCTTTATTTTCAGCACTTAGTTTCTATTTCATAAATAAAAAACTGTCAGTCAAAGTGATGACTACAAGCAACATCAAACAATGTATTACCACACACAATCTACCTGAAAAGTATTCTCCGCACAACGATTACTAAATGCATCCCACGCTCCTTGTGATATCAAGTGTGCATAAATAGGAGTTGGGTGTGGGTTGATTTTCCCTTTATCATATTTAAGATGATATTTCATTAAAATTCGGAAGAAGCCTCCATGAATCCTTCCTACAACTCTTGATACATATTCCTTGTGTGAGACATCTACTATAAATGCACTCTGCAATGGATGATGAAGAGTAAGTCAATTTTTTAGTATTTTATTTTATTTTAATAAATTAAAAAAATGATATCATAATGTTACTATAATCTCTTTCCAAATTAGTGTCTTATGCCCGGTGACAACATGGTTCCACGACTGTACATCAATTGGCACATGTTGCTGAGTGACGATTCTAATATAGCTACTAAAGATGGCTTTGTTGGGGTTAACATGTTGGACTCGCTTATTCCATCCCACATCAAATTTTATGCCTTTTGATTTTGCCTTAATGATTTTGGATAACACTATGAAACTACAATGCTCTTGTTTTTTTGCACCAGTAGGGTTTCATTTCCTACCATTTCCTCATAAGAATATTCATTAAATTCCTTCGTAGTGCTAGCATCGGCACTAGGACCCACAGAAATAGGTTGATAATCCTATTGTACCAAAACACTTAGACCAACAGCAATAGGTTGACAACCCTATTGTTTATATTCACTAAGACTAGTAGCAATAGGTTGAGAAACCAGTTGTTGCTCTGCACTGGGACCAGCAGTAGTAGGTTGAGAGACCTGTTGTGCCTCGAGATTGGGTGCATCAGTAGGTAAAAAAGTCATAATCTGTAGGAGTGGTTTAACATTTAATTTAGATTACATAAAAGTAGCAGTGAATAGATAATAACATAACAAAACACAATGTATATTACAATAAACAAATAACCTGATTATTGAACTCGTTTTTTAAAGGATGAAGAGATTTGACCCCTCTATCGACAATTTAAATCCATTCCCTATGGTCTCCTCTAACATACAAAAGGAAATCTATATTGGGACCTCTAGGAAATGATTTTGAATTCCCTATGAAAGGGTCATCCTTCGTTGAACTTTCATATGACCTTTCAGTTGTTTTGGTCGATAACAGAACAATTGACTAGTTTCGGTTTGCTGGGTCTGGAACATTAAATACTTGTGCTGTCTGTGATGCCATTATAAATTGTTCTTCTTTCTCCACTTCCTTACTAAAATAAACTTTAACTAATCCAAATTCATCTATTTTAACATCACTCCTGTTATCAACCCACTTTCATTGAAAAATTGGCACTTGGAATTTCGTATAATCCAACTCCCATATTTGTTTGATGATGCCAAAGTATGACATATTCGCATAAATTGAATTTCAGTCCTTAGCACCAGAAACATGAATCACTTCAGCCACAAGTGTAACCCCACTATTCTTCACGGTACTGTATTCATGATGATCATTAGTATATAATGTATAACCATTAACTTCATGAGCATTGTAAGATAATACATAAACATTTGCTCCTCCAGCTAGCCATCGAAGTCGTTCTGAAACTGAGTCCGGATATTCATATAACTTATTAAAAATATGGTCTTGAAACCATCCTATAAACTATCTATTATGTGTATATGATATCCATTTTTCATCCCTAGATGGTTTCAAATGCCTAAAAATTACATTGTGGGTTTGAACATATGGGTCAACATCGAAACTGTTATGCAAAACGTAAAGGTGTGCCTGCTCTCGATCTATAATATTGATTTTGAAAACCTCTCTTCTAGAAATTCCTTCAACCTAAATCTGCCTAGTGTGATGAGATTTCAGTAGGCCAACATTTTCCACACCAGACAGGTATTCAGTATAGAATTCAACGGCTTCCTCAAAAATAAATTTACCCGCAATACAATCCTTTGGAGGACTTCGATTTTTGACATACCCTTTCAAAATGATCATGTACCATTCAATGGGGTACATCCATATATAATGTACATGACCACATAGTCAAATCTCTCTCACCCAATGAACTATCAAATGAACCATGATATCAAAGAATTTTGGTGGGAAGAACATTTCCAATTCACATAATATGATGACAATTTCTCTTTCTATAGTTGGCAATTTCTTCAGTTCTATAACTTTGCTGTATATAGATTTGAAGAATAAACAAAGCTTTGTTAATATATAGCATACATTCTTGGGAAAAATGCAATATAAAGCTATAGTAATTAGATCTTGCATCAAAACATGGCAGTCATGTGATTTCAGACCCTTTAATATTAAATTTCTCATTGATACAATGTTTTTAATATCTGATGAATACCCCTATGGAACCATTACATCATTCAAGAAGTTGGAAAACTGATATCTATCCTACCTAGAAAGAGTGCAAGCATCCAGAGGATGAAATGTTCATTTTTCACCCTTCACTGCTGCCAACTCTTCTCATATTCCCATCTAAATCATGTCCAATCTAGCCTTAATTCCATCATTTGTTTTTCTAGGTGCATTTAGAAATGTGTCGATGAAACTATCACATTTTTTTCAACATGCATAACATCACAAAAATGTATGACATGTAGACAATTCTAGTATGATAATTAAAAAAACTGATCTCTTTTTTCCAACCAGTTTTCATTATGTTTTTCAAAAACAATTTACCAAAAGTAGTGTCCACATCTATTATGTTCTCAAAAAATTGATCACCTGTTTGTGGATATAGTGTTGTACGTTCTTCTGAACTTCTTTCGAATGATGTCATCCAAGATTGTTACTTATGCCATCAGGGTAGAAATTTTCGATGTCCTAGAAACAAGGTTTTTTATGAATGTTTGAACCTAATTAATGGTGTACCTTGTTCGAAAATAGGACACCCTTGAGTTACTTTAATGCTATATCTTGATAGATTTCCCTAAGAAGGAAAGTCATTTATCGTCTCATACAACATGGATTTCAAAGTGAAATCATCATTTTTGTAAGCTTCATACAACGTAACACCTGAATCCCACAATAATTTCAAATACTCGATCAATGGAGTCAAATAAACATCAATATCATTACCCAGTTTTTTTGGTCCTGATATAAGCATAGATAACATGATGTGTTTTTGTTTCAGTCATAATCACGGTGGTTAGTTATAATTTACCAACATAACTGGCCATGTACTTTGACTGCTGCTTTGAAAACCAAAAGGATTCACCCCATATGTAGATAATGCAAGACGAAGGTTTCTCAGCTCATTTCTTAATACAAGATACTCATGATCAATTCTCTTCCACTAAGGAGAGTCTTCCGGGTGACGTAGTTTCCCTTCTTTAATTCTTGTATATGCATGCCATGTCAATTTTCCTCCAGTCTCCTCACTTCCATAGAGGCGCCTAAACCTTGTTATGATTAAAAAGTACCATACAAATTTTATAGGGCTGGAATATCTTTCTTGTATCGAGAAGCACCACGCTTTGGGAATTATTTAATTAATTTGTGGTCCTTGAAAAACAATATATTGTAATTCGGGCAGGCATGTATTCTTTCAGAGATCATACCCATTGATTATAGCATTTTTTTGGCATCATATGTTCGTCTTGAAAGCTCATTATCTTCTGGGAGCATGTCATTCAGGAGAGCAAGTAGTTCCGTCAAACTGGCGTCACTCCACCTGTTGCATGCTTTCAAATTATACAGCTTCAGTATGGCTGACAATGCTGTATATTTAGTGCAACCTGCATACAATGGCGTTTTTACACAACTCTTTAACTTCTAAAACAATTTTGGGAAATCACTAGTTTCATTTTCAAATTTCCTTTTCATTTCCTCAATACGATCTTCATCATCATTCACATATGTAATCACATCCTCCATATGATCCTTTTCATTGTTCAAGCTTGAAATCATATCAGATGATCCATAAAACATCGAGTTATCGGATCCACTACATACATTCACTTTTCCCCATGTTAATTCCAATATGTATAACTTCGATCTATTATGTGAGAAATCAAGTGTTCTTCCAACTCCTCTAGACTAATTTTTCTTGAATAACAACAATGTAAACATAGACAAAGGATTTGATAAGGGTCACATGCATGATCTTTTGCAAACTTGATAAACTCTTTCATTCCATATTCATACTCTTTTGTCAACCGATTGACATTCATCCATTCTTTATTCATATTCATCCTATTTGATACTATAATATTAATATTAAGAAAAATAATTACACAAAATATTTTCAACAAGATGTGAGAATAAATTGCACTAAAATGTTTTAGTATCCCACATGTGATCTATATACATTGTTGTAAACCAGTTTTTTAGTGTTTCTCTAGAAACATAATCTCTCTAGTCAAGAACTATGGTACTAAACTAATATATGGTATTATTTTCAATAGAGTTCTTACGAGTGGAAGGATTCATTACATGTGTTGTTATGGTTATTTTACTAGGGTGTTTATAAAGTGTCTCATAGAGTCCTCTAGTGAAGTGGTTTTCTATGATTCAGTGGAATTGCACTAGTAACAAAGTGGTGGTTCCATTGAAATGGGTAAATTTTGGATTGATATTCAATAGTGGAAGAAAAAAATTATGGGGAAAAAATGGCATAAAAATCATGCCAACAACCACAACACCATAAAAACACACAATCGTTCTCATAATCGCAACACCATACAAACCAAACAATCACAATTTCATATTTTACAAATAATCCATTATTCAATTCTGTTTGTTAATTCAAGGGTTATCACATAAGTTTTATCATCCTGGGGTGTTCATTCATTAGTCAAGTATATGTAAATTACCAATTTTTATATTCAAATGTTCAACAGGAACCAACCAACAGTCAATTCATTTATCGTGCAAACAAGGACCACAAACAGCCATAATTTTCAGCGGGGCGTTTAGCCCTTACATTTCAAATTATAACCATAAATATCAAATAGTAATAACATGTGGACAAGAGTAAACCAATGAGTAATAGGAGAAAACTTATCACAAAGGTCTCGTTCAGCGTGTGAAAGAGGTGTGTTCGCAGTAGAGGAGAGGCACGCGAAAGATGAGATTTCCAACTGAAAATAAAACATAAAATGAGAACTAATATGTTATACCTATCCAAAATAGGTCCAATGAGATTTAGTAATGGGTCATGTCTGGTTAAATAATTTTATAGTTCAAGAATGGGATTTTATTTTTCATCTATGATATCTTCTTCCTGTTTATTTATTTTTTGTGTATCTACTATTTTCCTAGATGTTCAACTTATGAATGGGACATGTTTTCTTTTCATGAGAAATATAATTTTTAATTTACTATAATTTAGGTGTATTATATTTAACAATAATTGTATATTTTTTCTAGGGGCTCATTGTTATCCCATAGGGATCATGAACGCCTCTTAGGTTAGTGGAAAGCCAGGCCAGTTATTGGTTATGATACTATCCTTGGTCATATAATTACATTTCCAATTGTAATTGACCCATTTCCATTTAAATATAGGATTTGGGGGGGGGGAACACAAATATATAGAAGGATTAAGAGAGGTAACAATTATCCTAGGTTCTCCAATACAAGTGATGAAAGATTAAACATACATCGTGCGAGGGAGAACCACCCAAGAGGAGAGGAAGGGTGGGGTGGTGTAGTGCAGAGGGGTTATTGATGAGAAAAGGTAAAAAATCTAGTAAAACATAATAGGTTAAAAAGGGAAGGGGTGGTCTATCTAGGGGTTGAGTAGGGGGGCTTCAGGGGTGTGTGGGGTGTTTCTAGGGGGGTGGGCTGCCCAGGTGGGGTGGGTGGGGGTGGGGGTGTGGGGGAGGGGGTGTGGGCTGTCCAGGGGGTGGGATATCCACTTTGAAACAACCATTAAGTTTCCTTAATTGTGAATTATGATAGGGGAAAATTATGGGAATGAGGGGTTTGGGTGATGGGGTCAAGTGGTAAATGAAGAATAGGGGAACCTCATTAAAAAGACTAAAAAATATCTTTTCATTTCAAGAATAGGGTACATTATGGTGTAGCCTAAGAGTCTATTGCATTGTGCACCCTATGATGTCACATTGTTGAATTACCACTTGGTATACACTACAACACTAATCCCCTAGGAAGAACCATTAAATCTTGATCATGAATTGTGATGTGACTATATTCCTCATGGAATAACATTCACCCCAAAAAAAACAATATGAAGGGCATAACATAGCCAAACTCCCACATGATCCAAACCATTATCATAAGGTGGGTCCCATGGATAAACTCACATACATAAAGGTGGACCTAAAGAGGAATAACCAATCTAACCTTAAACACAATCTGAACCACTAAAATAATTTATGTGTTGTGGAAAACCACATATACCCCATGATGTATAGCCAAACATAAACTAATTTGTTTTTTAAAGAATGTTCACCTTGGTGGAGTATCTCTACATTGAAATCCCAAGGTCTCTAGGCCTCATCCTCATCATAGATATATAATAACGATTAAGATATAATGAAAAATCTTTAATGATAAGCCTCATCCTAGTTCATAGCTAGCCAATGATTAATACCTAGCATCGAGCAAGAGGCTATTACATAAGAAGCTCATACATGACAGATCCTAAGCAGCCTCACTAAACGTATCCATCATTAGCATATCCTATAGTTAAAAAATATATCATTATGATCCCAAGACCTATAGGTAACAATATATCCACAAGAAATATCTTTATTCATATTTAGTTTCCAACCTACACCACCCCATGTGTGGATTTTCCTACCCTTAAGGTTATAAGTAATCCACATTATCATTTCCACAAACATCATAATCAACCCCACTCCATGTACTGTACCTATAAGGGTTCTATGGGAGATGTCACAATTTCATATATCCATGATAAATATTTTCTATGGGATAATAAATACCAACCATGTACTCAACATGATATAAGATTTAAAATAATCCTTGATATATTTCACAAAACAACCAACCCACTGGTTATTCCATCACTAGTACCCACCAAGGCATCCCCGCAATTGAATGGTCGAGGGATAAATATCTTAAGAGAACACAAATACCATGGGACATAACATTCTATCTCCTTACCTTCCATGATCTGATGATCACTCTTTGGTCTATTATCTCACTTGGTTCAGTGGGCCACCCTCCAAATATTATAATCATCTTATACAATGGTTTACACATATTCAGATCAATACCTAGTCTCCTAAGAGTCCCAAGACATCATACAAGGTGGTTAGAAATCAATAAATTCAATGCATCAAGAATCATAAAAATTGAATACATTTATAAATAAATGATCACCCAATCTCAAATTCCATAGAAAGAAACATCACCTTTCTCTATCACAAGAACACCACATGTATAGAGAACGACCCATTAGCTAGAAAAAAACAAGAATGGGAATAATTTGAACATAAGTATTTTATAAAAAACTATTTCAGACAATGTCCCAAATGAACAAATTTTTTTAAGGGTATGAATCCAAATAAAATGATTTAAAATATCTTCCAAATCAACTCTTAAGACCAATATTATGAATATAATTTTATAAAACCACATGAGATCCAAAAATACAAAATATTAACATTTTTAATAGTGAAGGACTATCAAAATGTTTATAATATAACTCATATGGTTTAACACACCCTTGTAGAATCTAACAACTCCTTTAAGACACTTCAAGAACATTACAAACCTCGAACACATTATTTATAAATAAATAGGTGTAAAACTCCCATTTAAATATCTTTATATAGTACAAAATTTGAATTTTTAAAATATTTTCATGCTTTGAATGCCACTTGGGAATTTTTCTATACAATTGATACTTAACCTATTCTAAAATATGGCTTAAAACCTCATAGAAATTAACATTATTCGATCATATGGAACATACATATAAACAACATGGATGATTGTTCCTTCAATAAAAACTAGTAAACCATTCCACAATATTTCCTTATAAACCATTAAGTGTTACCAAGTAAGAAGGATTGCGGTGGAGGAGGGATCGCGGCAGATGTAGTGGCGGCGGAGGCAGTGGCGGTGGAGGTACCGGCGACAGAGGCAGCGGCAGCGGAGGCAGCGGTGGTAGAGGAGGAGGATGGTCGCGGCAGAGGAGGAAAAGGCAGTGGCAGAGGAGAAGAAGGAGGAGGAGGAGGGGTCACGGTGGAGGAGGGGTCAGGTTCAGCTTCCACGAAGGCTTGAACGGGTGCGAGAGAGGAGGGGCTTGCTAGGGTTCTTTTATAAAATCCACTAGAACCTTTATCAGTGCTAGTTAAAAGTGCTGATAAAGTTATGTTTAATCAGCGCTAAAATAAAAGTGATGATAAAACATAACTTTATCAGTTCTTTTCTAGCACTAATAAAGATGGACCTTTATCAGTGCTAAAAAAGCGCTGACAAAGTACCTGTTTATTAATGCTAAAATTATAGCCCTGATAAATATGTGTTTTATCAGTGCTTTTTTAGCGATGATAAAACAGCTATTTATCAGTGTTAAAATTATAGCACTGATAAAGTATTATTTTATAAAAGTATAATTTTAATAATTTATTTATATTCTTATATATTTATTTAAAATGATATATAGGATAAATATATATTTATTTATTAATAATTATAACTATAAATAGTATATATTTTTAAATATATTTATTATTTAATGTAATTTATTATAATCGTATCATTATTAAATTATATATATAATTATAATATTAGAAATACATTTTCAATTAAAACATTATATATATTTTTTAGATTTTTTTTTAAAAAATATATTAAATATAAAAAAAATTATTTAATGTACATAAATAAACATTATTTTTGAATATAAATATAATAATTTTATATAAATTAATAATAAAAATTGTTATCAGTGCTAATAATAGCACTGATAAATGTACCCTTTATCAGCGCTAAAAAAGTGCCAATAAAGGGTACACCTTTATCAATACTTGTTTTAGTATTGATAAAGGTTACATTTACCAGCGCTTTTAGCTAGTGCTAATAAAGGCACAACCCTTTACTAGTGCTTTATGTTTAGCACTGATAAAGGGTAGGGCTTCCCTTACCTTGTTTTGTGGTAGTGAGTCTGGAATCCACATTATACTACCCTTCAAAACAAACAGTAGATATTATCATGAGCACTTGAGTGACCTTACGAAAGAACCAAGTATAACTATAAAATTTATGAAAACACGGTGGTACTCGGTATGCATTGACACCACCACTGAAGCATCTCCCATTATTAATATTCCAAGGTACTTGCACCAATGTCCTAACCTCCGACGAGGTCACCCTTGATTTTAGAAACTATCATCACATTACCACAACTCGAGAGGCATAACCAACCATCAACATTCCCACTTAGCAGTCAATGCCAATCCTGTACCGTGGAACACTCTAAGTCCCACTATCAATGTCCAAAACATCTACAGGTGGAACACACCCAAAAGTGCAAGAAACCCTATCCGATTTCTCTCAGTGGTCACCTTGAAGGTTGAGTGATAACAACCCCTTAGACTAGAGTCACAACCTGAAGAATCCATTTGTCCTCTCTCCAAACTTTACTTATCATTACATGAACAAATAAATCATCATTAATGGAAATCTCACTCCAATTCCGATGTAGAATATGCCTCACGCACCAAACAACCATCTAATCTAGGTTCCACACCAAAGGTGTACACATTCATCAACACTACGGGCAGAACATCATCTCCAGGATTCAAGCCACAACCCACAAGGTCTCTACTCTCATGGTCACCAAGACCCAGGCACTATCATTAGGGCCCAACATGCACTCCGTACAATCAAAAATCATGAGAGTATCCTCACTCTCATTATCGAACAATGGCTCACAACCCAGCAACCACAACCCTACCAAGGGTTCCTAAAACACACCACCTAGTCTATAACAAAACTGGAAATGCCTCACAATCCAAACCCAAAGTCTCAACTAGAGAACTCTCACTTCCCCAACCCACACATACAAGTTTCCAATTGACAAAAAAGGTGACACCCACTGTTGAACCCAAAAATCCTAATTTTTAAACTTATCATTCACTCGATGCTTCAAAGAATGACTGACATGATTTAACCACAGAAGGAAAAAGGTCCCACACTAGCAACCTTAAACAACCCATTCTTCATGTTCTATCTCAACGGTAATCACCACACATAGAATACTATACCTACCATACCTACCGCAGTCATGGTAAACATTGGTTAACCAATTAACTTAATCAAAATTCCTTAATCAACACATCTTCAAACAACTATTCTTTTACAACATGACACCTTCCTCTTAGGCACATTTACCATTTCACAAGATGTTAAAATTGTCATTTTAACTCATTTACACCCTCCATTAAAGAAATTCATTAACAATTTTATCATTATTATGCAACCTTCTTTTCATTTAGACAGTGAATCAACCTTAACAATTTATCACAATCTAAAATTGTAACCCTGGTCACAACATTCCTTTATACACGATATTCCATAACCATTCATTTTTATTCATTTCATTCACCCACTTTCATTACCATTGTTAGGCATCATTTTCATTATATTTATCAAATAAGTAAAAGGAATCATACTCTCTACTCCCCACACACCAACCTCATGTGTGTTCCTATAACGATGCATACCACCTATATCCTTAGGCACCTAAAATGATGCATGCATGCACAATGTTATAACATTCTGCCCATGAGAAAAATATCATTAATCAGTAAAATCACAAAAAATGTGCATCACCCAATGGTGAAATATCATTCAACTGTAACAACAAAAATCAAGAACAATAATTACCACCCATGGTAAGTTGGTTTTTTCCTCATACATGGGTTAACTACTCCGAAGCATGAGCTTATTCCCAAGGCCCAACACATCCTAATCTCATGTATACCATCCCCAAATAGTATTAAAGAGAAAATAACTCCTCTGATACAAATTGGTAACATCCTCGACCTGGATTCCACTAAACCAGTGCTCCGAGCCGGGTCGCCACCTAACCTCAAGCACACATCCCCATACGCCAGAGGTTACCGGCTAGTAGAGAGGGTCTAATAAGTCACATGGGGAGACTATTGTAATGACCCAAGGTTTTGTTAATGAAAATTACTATTGATCTAATTAAATGTCTTATTATGTAAATTGGTTATATAAAACATATGAACTTCATTGGTTTTATGTTTTTGGATTTTAAAATACCGTTAAGAATTGTTACGGTTGTTAATATAGTCATTGAACAGTGATCACATTATTAGTATAAATATATGGCTTTAACAAATCCAATTTACTCAGACAAAGGAAGTGATGAACTCATGAAGTAGAATTTCTCCATACGAAGCCAATTTGTTGGAGCTTGTAAAAGATGTTGCATCACTGGGCTTCACTCTGGACCAATCTCAAGCCGAGCTTCAACACGTTAAGCTTGAATAGAACTTCCTACTATAGAAGTGTAAGTTAATAGAGATAACAACCCATGAGATGTTATCTGAGCCACCCCAAGAGTCTATCACCATCACACACCTTACCCTTAGGTCTTATATAGGTGTTATAAGGGGTTATATAACAAGAAACTAACACTATTATTATGGGCATTATTTTTTTATAAAGAACATACATTTATTTGATTATTGAAACTTTGTAAATGGGTTTTAAATCACAAATAGAATTTTTAGTTAATATTCAATTAAGAAATGTATTTTTATTAATTAATGGATTTTTTAAATAAATAGTATTTTAATAAAATATTAATAATAAATTTCGTTTTATATAAATGATCGTATAATTTTTATGAATAAAATTGTAATTTTTATTAAGGTTTGAAAACTTTTTTTGTCAAAACCCATGAATTTTCAATAAATGTCAGTTTTTATATTAAAAGTGAAAATTAAAATATTTATTAAATTATTTAGATAAAATAAATATTATTTTTGGAATCATAACACCAAAATTATCCAAGGGTGAATTTTTCATAATATCCTGAGAGAGTTGAATTTTTGGATAAAAATTAAATACTGAATAAATATATAATATGTTTTATGACATCATAATGACCCAATAGTGATGTAATAAAATACAATAAAAGGTATATTCGGCCAATATATATTTTACCTTTAAAATAATGTGATTTTATATTTTTTTATTGATTTTATGGTGCCTTAGTGGACCCTCCAAGACTTATAAAATATTTTATCTTTGTAAAATGATTTCCTTGAGAGTGTGACTCACCTCCACATAAGAAAGTCTAATATTTTAATAATCTCAGAAACTTTCCTTATAAAATAATGTTTTCCACTCCCCTTTGGAAAAAACCATGGTAAAAAACGGTGGTATGGTTTGTGTTTTTGATTAGTTTAATGTGTAGTGTCGAAAACCTAAATAATAAAGAATTCCCCCTCCTTTCCTATATAAACCCACTCAATCTCCCATTCCTCTTCACTAAAACCATTTGGAGATCGACCACACTCTTCCATACTCTCTATAGAATCCCCTAAAGGAGCCCCAATCTCCCAATAATCCTCTCTCAGGCCTTTCCAAGCCTTTGGGATCACACTTCCATGTAAGGGATCCTCACTTTCCTTCCTTCCTTATTTATGTCCATGTTTCCTTATATTGTTATGCCTTTTTTGGGTATGATTTATAAACTCCCCTATACTTTCCTCCTTATACTTTAATGATGAGAGACCCCTTTTATCTTTCATTAATGCCTCCTATAGACACCTGTTACCATGCCAAAATTCAGTAAGAGATTTCTCTCTCCTCATTTACATTCAAGCAATTATTTTAAATTATGAATCTAAATCCCATTACATATGTTGAGATATTATCTTCCATGAACCCATTACTGTCCATTACATGTATAAATGATGATATTCCCCTTTCTATCTCATCTATATATTTTACGATTTCTATTTGACGTCGTTATGCTTCCGAAGTTACACCAAAATTTCCCATGCCAAAATCATTGTGTAAGTGAATACCAGAACCATTTCTCTATCACGGGTATTCAAGTTTATGCACATGGACTTTTTTATTGATGAATGGAATTTATTTATTCCATATCTCTTATTTTTGGAATAAATTATGATGTTTAATGAATCCATGTTGTATGATCTATGTGGAACACTTATGCATGAAATGAAATGATTAAGAAGGGTTCACCCTGATTGCGCTCCAATGCATTGGGTAATGAATAGTATCCTAATACGCCTTGTTCAATGAGGGTTTAATCCTGATAATTAAATTTCAATTAGGTTTTACTCATTATAATTCAAATTCAATGAGGGTTTACTCATGCTCCATGTTAAATGATCCTTGGATCAGGAAAATATCATGTTAAATGTTGTTTTCACATCTCTATGTTATGATAACCATGCTATATCATGCCTTTATGCTCATGTTTCTCTTATGATCCATTGATATTCCTATTTACTAATATGTATTGTATTATTTATTTTATACCTTTTTTACTCCCTTACTAGGATTTATAGATCACCCTTTTCTTAGGTATTTCCTCAGGTTATCCCATGAAATGCTATGTACGAAGGAATGTTGTGGTCATGTAAAATAAGTTTTCAATAAAGATGATGTATTTAATGTTTTAATTTTTATGTAATGTTCCTAATTTCTCAAGAATCTTGACCTCTTAATCCTCAATGATATCTTAAGTGCATTTTTATTTAATAAATCTTGTTTAGGTGTTTAATAATTAGCAGGGTTGTTATAGTTGGTATCAAAGGATAGGTTTAGTTATTTTTGGGATTAGGATTAGAAAACCCTAGTGAAAACCTTAAGTATAAGACTATGTTATAATAAAAATACCCTTAAATTTTTGTGAGTAGATATTAAGTGGGTTATCAAAAAAATACATCCCTGTCTGCATACAAACAAGTGGAGGTGGCTCTGGCACAAATGTATCTTGAGGAAACAAACGAGAACACTGCTTTCAGCTAGACTCAAACGAGAACTGGTGCATGAAAACGGGCCTTGCTATACTCTTGGTTAGACACTCCCAAGGTATATGAATTGGTAAATTCATAAGTTTATTATGAACCATTATTAAGGGAATAAAAAAATGACTCTAAGAATATATGTTTGGAATTAGATCATGGATAACGTAGATTGAAGCCTATGAAATAATAAGTTAAGAAAATAAATGTAATTTATAAGTTATCCATCTTTTCATTGGATCCCCCTTTATGTGTTACCCCTAAATTTCCTTTTTTCCTTCCAATGGCTCGTAATAGGAGAACTCAGGCTAATGATGACTATTATTTTGAGATTCCCAATCCGTTGGGGGTGGAAATTGCAAACTTTGTCATGATACTCTCTTAGTTAACTTAAATTTCGAAAAGAAACATGGGTAAAGAGGAACATACAACCCCTTATAAGAAAGAAAAAGCCTCAATCAAGTTTTTCATGAGACAAAGGCCTCCTACTTTCAATTAATCATCTAATCCCTCAACCATCAAACAATGGATCACCTCTATTGAAAAGATCTTCTTCGTCCTTCAATGTTCCGAACAAGAGAAGGTTATTTTGGAAGATTATCGTATGGAGGGTGAAGTTGATAAATTGTGTACATTGATAAAAAAATATGAATCCCAAGGAAGAGATCGATGTGTTGGAATGGTAAAATTTGTTGAAAATATTTTTCGATAAATATTTTCCTCGCACCCTATGACTTAAGATGGAAAGGGACTTCCATGACCTCAAGAAAAAAGACGATTAATCCATCGGAGTGTACGGGGAAAAATTCACAAGGCTTGAATGATACACCCTTGGATTTTTCATTACCCCCTAATGAATGGTTTACCACTTCTTTGGTGGGATAAAACCTAGCCTACGGAAATCCCTAAGGATCAGTGACTTCGATAGAAATGAGGAATTTGAACGATGTTCCCTCAAAGTCAAAATGGAGATCGATGAGTCTTAGGGATATCATGGGGATAAGAAGTGGAAAGTGGAATTCAATTTTGTTGGTCTAATGGATAAATCTAGTGGTACTAAGAAATTCCAACACCCCCCATGCCAAATGCGCAGAATGAATCACCCCATAAATTTCCAGAAGGGGATGAAGAAATGATTTTAGTGTGGATGGTAACGACACCTGGCCATTAATTGCTGAAAATAAAAACCTATTGTTGTGACAGTGGAGAGGAATTTTCCATTCGACCCTCAAGCATTGTTCATTGCTTCAACTACAAATAAATAGAGAACTTTTCAAACCAGTTCCTAAGAGAAGGGTTTTTGGAGGAAACCAACAACCTCCAAGGTAGTAAGGGAGAGATTTTTCCATCACTACCTTAGAAGAGAACCCTGAAAATGAAGTGGTGATAGTTATGGAAGTTATTCATTCAAGAATAGTGAATTTAGTTTTTGATTCTAGTTCTACGAATTCTTTTATATCTTGAATTTTTAGTAGAACAACCCCAACACCACCACAAATCATGGATGTAGAGATGTCGGTGAGAATGGAAAATGGGGAAATCAATGCATCCCATGAATATAACTCCTCCTCTATCATAATTTGTGATTTGAACTTCCCAGAGAACCTCGTCATACTCCCTCTAGTGTAATTTTATGCAATTCTTGGCATGGATTGGATTTCCCTATATAGAGCCAACATAAATTGTTGTGAGAGGGAAATCACTCTCCATATGGAGAATCGACCATCAATTCTATACAAGTGAAATGAGGAATATGAATATTGTTTAGAACCATCATCTCAATCCTAGATATTACTACACTATGATCACGTATATCATTCTCAGATGATTGAGTCTAAGGAAGAAACCATCTTTGAAGACATGTCTTTTGTGAGGGAATTCACTAAAGTGTTTCCCAAGGAATTGACTGGTCTTCCTCTTAGAAGAGATGTTGAACTCACGATTGACATTATAGTTGGGGCATTTCCAATATCCAATACTCCATATAGAATGGATTTTGTGGTGACTTAGGAGCTAAAGAAAAAAAATATAGGAGAATCAGGATAAAGGGTTTATATTCCCAAGTGCTTCACCATGGGGTGCACCAGTCCTCTTTGTCAATAATAAGGATGGGTCAATGCACCTTTGCATCGATTATCGTGAGTTTAAAAAATCATGATAAATAACATGTATCCACTAACATGAATTTATGGCTTTTTTTATCAGCTACGTGGAGCACAATGCTTCTCCAAGGTGGATCTACGGTCGGGATATTACCACGTAACCATGAAGAAGTAGGATATCAACAAGGCTGCTTTTTTTACAAGGTACATGCACTTTTAATTCATAGGAATTCCTTTCGGAATCACTAACGCTCTAGAAATATTAATGGAATTGATGAATATATTATTTATATATTACCTTGACAAATTTTTGGTAGTATTTATAGACGATATTCTAATATACTCCAAAACCAGGGAGGAGCATTAGGAGCATCTAAGCACTGTACTATATACATTGTGAAAGAATAAGCTCTATGACATGTATAGTAAGTGTGAGTTATGGTTGAAGGAGGTCTCATACTTGGGTCATATAATCATAATAAATGGGATATATGTGGATCCATGCAAGAGAAATGCAATTAAGGGATGGCTGAGGACAACATCAATGACAAATATCCATACATTCCTTAGGTTAGCTGGATATTATCGTCGATTTGTGAGAAATTTATCACGATTTTCAAACACTCTTACCATGATAACACGAAAGGGAGTCAGTTTTTCTTTGAGTGATGAATGAAAAGAGAGCTTTAAGGAGTTGAATAGGTTTATCACTGCACCCATGCTCACACTACCCACTAGTGGAGAAATTTTTGTGGTATTTTGTGATGCTTCGAAAAATGTCTTGGGCTTTGTGTTGATACAAAATGGCAATGTCATTGCCTATGATTTAAGGAAATTGAAAGTTTATGGTAAAAACTATCCAACACATGATCTGGAGTTGGTTGCAGTAATCTTCGCTTTAAAAATTTGGCAACATTACCTCTTTGGGGAGAAGTGTGAAATATATACGGATCACAAAAGCCTCAAGTATATATTCACACAGAAAGAGTTGAACATGCACTAACAAAGATGGTTAGATCTGATCAAAGACTATGACTACTCGATTCACTACCATCTAGGGAAAGCAAATAAAGTGTAAGATTCTCTAAGTATAAAGGACCCAACGATTCTATCATTGATGAAAATTGAAAAGGGACCAATCTTATTTTATTTGATGAAGATAGACCTGGGGATCATAAATAAGGGAATATCATCAATCCTTTCACAAATGATTTTTCAAACATCTCTTTCGGAAAGGTTAAAGGATGCTCAAAAGGATGATGTGGGGATTTAAAAGAAAGTGGAAACTATCAGAAAAGGGAAAGCCTTAGAGTTTAATATCAATGAAGAAGGAATTGTGAGATTCCGGTAAAGACTATATGTTCCATCAAATATAGAGTCAATGAAAGATCTATTTGATGATGCACATAGTTAAAATTTCTCCATTCACCCAGGAAACACAAATATGTATCAAGATCTCTGAGAGTATTATTGGTGGGATAACATGAATAAACAGACCACTGAGTATACATAAAATTGCCTAGTATGTCAGCAAGTGAAGGATGAGAGGAATATGTCTAAGGGGATGATGAAACTATTACCCATACCAACATGGAAATGGAAAAACATCATCATGGACTTTGTCACTAGACTTCTGAATACATCCAAAGGAAACAATGCTATCTGGGTTGTTGTGGATCATCTTACAAAAAATTCACACTTCATTGAAATTCGAGAGGATTTCTCATTATATTAACTGGAACAGATATACATTAGAGAAGTGGTGAGGCCACATGGAGTACCACTATCGATTGTGTCTAATCGAGATCCAAGATTCACCTCTATCTTCTGGAAGAGTCTCCAACACACTCTGAATACTAAGCTAATCTTCAGTATCCCTTATCATCCTCAAAATGATGGACGATCTAAGCGGACTATCCAAATAATTGGGGATATGTTGATAGCATGCTCAATAGACTTGAAAGGAGGATGGGATCAACATATTCCTCTGGTTGAGTTCTCTTACAATAATAGTTTCAAATCAATCATCCAAATGGCTCCTTATAAATCCCATTATGGGAAGACATGCAGAACACCGGCATGTTGGGATGAAGTTGGGGAGGGAAAACTCTTAGGTCCAGAAATGGTCAAAGAAATGGTGGAGAAGGTTAAGACCATCCAGCAGCACATTAAAGCTGGTAATAATAAAAAAAAGAGCTATACTGATAATCATTGATGAGACCTAGAGTTTGATGCTGGAGATATGGTATTCCTCCCCATATCACCATGGAATAGATTTATGAGATTTGGGAAGAAGGGAAATATTAGTTGAAGGTACATAGTTCCTTTTTATATCCTTGATCGTATTGGAGTAGTGGAATATCGACTAGCACTCCCACCAAACCTATCTCAATTATATGATGTATTCCATGCATCACTCATGAGGATGTACATACCTGAACCATTCCATATACTCAATCCATAGGTGGTACCATTGGAGAATGAAATATCATATGAAGATAAGACGGTGAAGATCTTAGATCATAGGGAAAACATTCTTTGAAATAAGACAATTCCCCTGGTCAAGGTGTTTTGGAGAAACCACATGTTTTAAGAGGCAACATGGGAATCATAGGAATTGATGAAGCAGAGTTACCCTCATTTATTTTAGTGTGGTAAAAGTAAATTTCAATGGAGAAATATTTTAAGGGGGAGTATTGTAATGACCCAAAGTTGAATTAACATAAATTCCCCTTGATCTAATTAAATTTATTATTATGTAAAATGGTTATATTAATCATTTAAACTTCCATAGTTTTATGTTTCGATATTTTGAACTATGATTAATAATTGTTACCATTTCTAATATATCTTTTGAATAGTGATCACGTGATTATTATAAATATTGGTCTTTAACAAATCCAATTTACTCAGAAAAAGGAAGGGGTGGCCTCATCTAGTAGAATTAATGCATACGAAGACCATTTTTCGGTACTCGGAAAGGAGGTAGCATCACTTTCCTTTATTCTTGACTAATCCCAAGACTAGCTTCAAATTGTTAAGCTTGAACAGAACCGCCTACGGGAGAAGTGGAAATTAATATTGATTACAACCCGAGCGATGTTATCCAAGCATCCCCAAGAGTCTATCACCATCGCACACCTTAACCTTAGGTCTTCTACAGATGTAATATGGGTTATCTAACAATACCCAATCACTATGATTATGTGCATTATTTTTGTATAATGAATATACATTCATTTTATTATTGATACTTTGTAAATGGTTTTTAAATCAAAAATATTAATTTTAGTTAATATTCATTTAAGATGTAATTCCCCGACCCTAGTTACCCAGAGTTGGTGCATTATTACATAACATTGGCATGATCACAAGTAAATCATGTCTTGAAAGACCAATTAGTTTAGTATTATTGGAAACAAGATTTATACATAAGTTCAACTTTACAACATGAAATGAAATACAACACGAATTTATTCCAGTAGAAACATCCAAGCCTCCTAGATTATGCCTGCAAGTCACTCATAACTAACTTCTTCATATCCTGGGAAAATGAAACATAAGAAATGGGTGAGCTCAAATGCACAATAAGGGTACAAAATACAGCAGAAGATAACATAAATATTAAGCATGGTGAATAATTAAAACCACATGCTTTTACCAATAATAAACAAGAATACTTTTATGGAAGGAATATGAGCTGAGTAAATAATTCCATAATAAAACATAATCATGGGTATTCTAATAGTAAAATGACCACATGAACCATCAGAATTATTTTCATAATGATGGAATGTATAATTCCAGACATTCTGAAACATTTTGTTAAGGCCTCGGCCAAGAAAACTAAAAATGATTAAGGCCCAGCCAAAACCATATATAAAATTGGGAAAGGCCTCAGCCAATTCTCCGTCTAGTTGTCTCATATGACCTACTGATGCATCAAGGAGCTATATAAGGCTCCACCTGTCACTTACTAAGTCCAATACATTCCTCATATGAAAAGGTTGAAATATAACATAAAAATTCATATTAAAACTAGCATACGAAATGTCATTAATTTTACCATAAACCATGAATGGTATAAAAATAGCACATCCATAGTCAAACATATCACAAAACCTTCAATACAATATGTAAGTTTTGTATCATAATAAATCAACTTCAAATAAACATAAAATCCATCAAAGGATATTGACATAAATGAAATCAAAACCTTTTTAGAGAAATATCTCTTTCTATTTTGAAATCATATAAAAAGTCATGTAATTATAAAAGAAACAATTAATATTTAAAAATATTATTATAATCTTGTAAGGGAAGATTCGACAATGTTATAATGGTGTAAAATAGCCACACCCACCGTATAAGTTAAAAAAAATACATTCTTACCTTAATTTTGTCGAAAAGGTTATAAAGGGCCTTGTTTGGAAAACGACGGAAAGATTCCTTTATAAACATCTTATAAAAGTCAAACAAGGGTATAAATGAATTTAACCCATATACTATAAAATAGTAGGAATGTTTTTAAATACATTTTTAAGAAACATAGTTGTGGAAGATAAAGAGGTCCAAATAGATAATTACGTATAAATAACCTCAGATAATGAAGAGATTGTGAAATTAACCCTTACCTTGTACTTTTCCTTGGTCAAGGGTAGGTTAACCTCCTTTATAATGGTGAAATAATTGTTATTAAATTATACAAGAATCTTATACATTAATATGATATTATATATGATCTTTTAATATTGCTTTGTTAATAATATCTTAGTATTATCTTCATTTCAGGTGTTAACAGATTCGTTTTCCTTTATACGATTTGTTATGTAAGTAATTTTTGTTATGGATAGGATGTATCTTATACAAATTTTGAATTATATTAATTCTTTAAACATTATTTTTAATCATATAATGAAAATTATTCTTGAATGGATACGATGGGGAATGAATCTCATCACGTTCGTGGAAACGGTAATCTGTACGTACGCACGAGAAACAATATCATTCTTTTGATATTAAAATAATATATAATTGGATGGTATATCATATATAAAGAATCATTATCATGTTATATTTATTATTTACATCAATTACACATTATTATTATACCCATCCAAATAATAATGTATTGAATAACAATTACACCACGACGTGGAGACGGTAAGTCGTACGTACGCACGTATGGTGACATGTCATTCAAAGGATGGATAGAATAATGAATTTGATTTTACCATATTTATAGTAACATCACATTATATAGAATTTACTGGATTTATTATTTTATAATGGAAACAAAAAAGAAAAAGGGAGTGGAAGAAGAATGGAACTTGAAAGAGGTGGTGAGATATTTACCTCTTCTTCGGGTTCTTTCTTTTGATTTGGTCAAAAGGGATCCTTAGGTTGGCTTTCTGACTAAAGTAAGGCCTCTAGGATGAAGGGAGGACAGTTGAGATGGTATTTGGGTAGGGGTTGGCCGAGCCAAATGGCTTTGAAGGTGTGAATTAGAGAGAATGGGGAGTTCCCTTTTATAAGAGGGGTGAGGGGCACCTTAGGAAAAGCTAGATATATTATTTTATAATAAAATAATTTTTGGTTTCTAATAGCTCAAAAATAAATTATTTAAAGGATAAGGTGGGGATGTGTCGAAACCCACTCAAACAATAGGTTTTAGATAGGTTTGGGTCATTATATTAACTTTATCTTTTAGATTTAACTCTTAGTTAAATAGTTTGACATTTACCATATCCCTTTGTATTTTTATATTATATGGTTAATAAACATAATATATACTTCCAAGAGAACTTAAAGTGGTTCATTAATGATACACCTATCAATTTATAAGTCCTTTTAATGAACCTTATATTTTTAGGAATAAAATATCAATTAATAATATAATATTTGTTTTAAAAACTCTTTTATGTCAATTTTGACACTATTTGGTATTTTGTTTTTTCTAAATTCATAACAACATTACATATGAAATCTTTTTATCTTTATAATTAATTTTTATAGTCGAATTTATCTTATGTATAACCCTATATTAAAAATATTTTATTTATTAATCTTTGATTTTAACTCTTTTAACTCTACTTTAAATAAAATAATAATAAGTGTCCTAATCTAATCCAAGTGGACCAAAGAGGTTCATATTTTATTCCTAAGGTTTCTTTTGGTCGAATTATACTTATCCAATAGAATTAGGACATGTGTTAGGGTAATAATAATATCATTTTTACCCTTAATTACCCTATTTACTTTTAACCGTGGTAAATAAAAGTAAAAAGTTACTACTCACCAAAAAATATTTTTATCTTATTGAACAAAATTTTACTTACTGATATCAACTGTGTGTCTTGGATTTTTTAAATTACACTCACAAAATTGGTAAAATTAAGTATTATGTGAATTCAAAAATTCTCCTAGGAGGTGGGAAAAAGACGGTGAAAAGTTCTATAAAATTTTTATATATCTAAAATTATTATAAATTGACTCCAATGAATTAAATTAAACTTACATAAGTATTTTGTATCTATTTTTAACTAAAATAAATTTATATAAAATAAATAATTATTTAAATAAAAATTTATTTTTAAACTATAACTCAGTGTTTTCACTATTCATCAAAAATTGAAAGTTTTCAAAAAAATACCAAAAAATTTACCTAGGGTAATTTCGATATTCCAAATCCAAAAAAGAAGTCCATTTTGAAAGATAAAATTTATAAAATTTCAAAAAGTGGGTATTACTATTCATAACGGCTAGTTTGATTGGTTGTGGTGTGTTAGAACTTGAAGTTGCGTACAACACATGCTATGGTATTATTCAAAGAGAAGCGTATCGTGGAAGCTTGGGGTGTTACATTCTCCCCTACTTCAAATAATTTCATCCTCAAAACTTCTAGAATATTACTGTATAAAAAGACTCGGGTGGTTATTCATCATAAGTTCCTCAGGTTCCCACGTTGCCTCTTCCATCTTATGGTTTCTCCATATAACTTTTACCCAACGAGTCGTTCGGTTTCTCAACACTTGGTCTCTTGTATCAAGAACCTTGACAGGGTCTTCACAATAAGACAAATCGAGTTCCAGTTCTAATTCCTCATAGGTGAGTACATGCATTAGGTCAGGCATGTATTTTCTCAACAGTGATATGTGAAACACATCGTGAACTTTGGAGATACTTGGCGGCATTACCAAACGGTAAGCTACAAACCCAATTCGTTCTAGAATTTCAAAAGGTCCGATGTACCTGGGTATTAATTTTGCCTTTATTACTAAAATGTAAAACACCCTTCCATGGAGATACCTTCAAGAAAATACGATCTCCTACATGAAATTCCAAATCCTTCCTTTGGTTATCAGCATAGCTCTTCTGCCTACTTTGAGCTACTTTGATGTGGTTTTGTATTACCTTCAAATTTTCAATCATTTACTCCACAAGTTTTGGGCCTATGAGTTTTCTTTTGCTAACATCATCCTAACAGGTTGGTGTGAGACATCTCTTTCCTTATAACGCTTTATATGGAGCCATCTGAATACTTGAATGGAAGCTATTGTTATAGGAGAATTCTACCAGAGGTAAATATTGATCCCACGTACCTTGAAAGTCAAGTGAGCAAGATCTCAACATATCTTCTAAGGTTTGAATAGTCTGTTCTGATTGTCCATCAGTTTGAGGGTGGTAGTCAGTGCTCAAATGAAGCTCAGTATCCAGGGATTTATGAAGAATTTTCTATAATCTTGATTGAAAACATGGATCACGATCAGAAACAATCTATAGGGGTACTCCATAAAGTCTCAAAACATCATTAATATATAGTCTTTCTAGATGATCAAGTGGTAAATCTTTTCTTATAGCAGGAAAATGTGCTGACTTGGTAAGATGATCAACAATGACCCATATTACATCGTTCCTTCTAGTAGTCTTTGGTAGTCCCATGAAAAAGTTCATCATGATATTATCCCATTTTCACTCAGGTATGGGAAGAGGTTGCATGACTTCTCCAGGATGTTTCCTTCCAGCTTTCATTTGTTGACAAACCATACATCTTGACACAAAATCATCAATCTCCCTCTTCATGTTTTCCCACCAAAAAATGTTCCTTCAAATCTCTATACATTTTGGTGATACCAGGGTGTATAGAGAAATTGGAACTATGAGCATCATCCAACAATTCCCTTTTTAGATCAGGTGTATTGGGAACACAAAGTCTCATCCCAAATTTCAAAATTCCATCTTCATACACAAATTCACTCAATCTCCCATCATTCACAGCTTTAATCTTCTTTTGAAACTCTTCATCATCAGTCTGATAACTCTTTATCCTTTCTAGTAAATATGGTTTGGAAACCATTTGAAAAATTATTGATGTTTCCCCTTCCATGGTGATTCCCATATCCATCTTTACTAGATCCATGTATATAGGATCGTTTTTAACTCTCGTCTTGTTCAAAACACCATGATCCTTTCTACTCAAATCATATTCCACCTTATTTTCCTTCCCCGGGTGGTAGTGTATCGTTCAATCATAATCCTTGAGTAGTTCAAGCCATCTTCTTTGCCTCATGTTGAGTTCTCTCTGTGAGAAAAATATACTTCAAACTCTTGTGATCAGTATAAATCTCACATTTTTTCCCATATAGATGGTGTCTCCAAATCTTCAATTAAATGATTACAGCTACTAACTCAAGATCATGAGTAGGATAGTTTTGCTCATGAATTTTCAGCTGTTGTGATGCATAGGAAATAACTCTATCATTCCACATAAGGACCCAACCAAGTCATTTCTTCAATGCATGACTATAAATAACAAACCCATAATTCCCCAATGGTAGAGTCAAGACAGGATCATTAACTAATATTCTATTCATTTCTTCAAAAAAATTATTCACACTCTTTTTTCCATACAAATTTAACCCCTTTTCATGTGAGCTTTATTAATGGGTTATCCAACCCGGTAAAATTCTGGACGAAATGTTGATAATAACCAGCTAAACCAATAAAATTGCATACCTCAATTATACTCACCAGTGCTGGCCATTCTTGGATTGCTCTTGTCTTAGAAGGATCAAGGGAGACTCCATCCTTAGTGACAATATGTCCAAGAAAATAAATCTCCGGAAGCCAAAATTCACACTTGCTAAACATACCATATAATTCATGTCTTCTAAGAGTCCTTAGGATAATGCGCAAGTGATTTTAATGATCTTCTTAGATTTTGGAGTATACCCAGATATCATCAATAAATACCACTAAAAATTCAACAAGATATTCCTTGAAAAAGCTATTCATTAGATCCATGAAGACAGAGGGTTCATTAGTCAATCCAAAAGGCATTACTGTAAACTCGTAATGCTCGTACCTGGTTCGAAATGCTATTTCTAGAATGTCTTCCTTCTTCACACACAACTGATGATATCCAGATCGAAGTTCAATATTTGAAAAGTATTGATCTCCATGGAGTTGGTCGAATAAATCATAAATGCGAGGTAGGGGATATTTTTTCCTTATTGTTATAGCATTGATCTCCCGTATTCAATGCACAACCTCATATATCCATATTTCTTCTTAAAAAAAGAACATGGGATCCCCATGGAGAAACACTAGGGCGAATAAATCCCTTATTACTCAATTCCTCTAGTTGTTTCTTTAGTTCCACTAATTCCACAGTGGCCATTCTATAAGGGGTCTTCGATATGGGCCTTGAACCCAGAATTAAATCAATGGAAAACTCAATTTCTCGTTTTGGAGGATGTCCAGGTAAATATTCTAGAAACACATCAACATATTCTTTCACAATAGATACATCCTCTATTTGAACATTAATTTCCTCACCCACAGTTATTTCATTCTCTTCCTACCCAATAATTGAATTTAGTTGAGCTACTGGGGGTGGATCTAAATAAGAATTAGGTGGTGGTGATTCTGCTCTAATGATAAGGTGTTCTTTATCATCGTCCTAAAAAATAGTAACCTCCTTCTTCTTACAACAAATTTTTGCATCATGGTCTGAAATCCAATCCATACCATGGATTATATCAAATTTAATCATGGGTATGATGATGAGATCAGCAGATAAAGAACATTTATATGCCCTAATGGGTACTGATTCACACAACTTTTTTGCAATGATACTTCCCTTAGGAGTTTTTACTGATAACTCCCTTGTTAAATCAAATTGGAAATATCTAATTTTCGCAGAAAACTTGGAAGATATGAAATAATGTGATAATCCAGAATCAAATAAAGTATTGGCTAAACTTAAGGAAACCATTAAATTACCTGCCACCACATCTTTTGGGGCTTCAACCTCAGCAGTAGTGATTGCATATGCTTGGCCTTGATCCCTTGGCCTTTTCTAATGTAAGCTTTCCGGACGCTTAGGAAATTAATTTGCATAATGTGTCATCTCTCTTAAATTGTAGGATTGAACATTGGTAGCATCTTTCTTTCCCTTACAATCACCAGCAAGATGGCCTTTCTGCCCACATTTGTAGCAAACTCCTTTTCCTTTTAGACAGGCACCAGGTTTCTTCCTTCCGCAATTTTCACAGGGTGAAAATTCAATTCTTCCATCCTTCCTTATTTCCTTATTTCCTTTCCCAGAGTGTTCAGTAGTATCTCTTCTTCTCCTAATTTTCTTTAAAGTCATAAGACTTGGAGAATTCCTTTTCTGTCTTGATAGCACACGAGACAATATCTTCGTATGATGAGAAGGATTTTGATAGTAATTCTCGATGGAGAAATGGTTTTAACCCATCAACGAAACCGTCAATCTTACTTCTTTGGTTACTTATATAATCTATTGCATTCCTTTCTAACCTTGTAAAGTCAGCTTCATACTTTGCAACATTCTCATCCTCCATTTGACTCAGACTCAGAAATTGTCTTTCCATATCTGCTCGATGGTCATGAGGAAAGTATTTTTCTAAGAAATTTTTTTTAAACTCTCTCCATTCCATATTTTATACTTCATCGTCTTCCTTTGTGTTTTTAATCAATGACCACCATTGATCAGCATCGTCAGTGAGGCAGTAAAATTCCATGACAACTTTTTCCCTTTCACAACTCCCCAGGGCGTGGAATATTTTCTCTAAGGAATTTATCCATTTCTCAGCTACTAATGGATTTGTGCCCCCATTTAATGTCGATTTTTTTTTTGCCTCATGAAGTATTCTAACATTGATCCTCCGTGATGTCGATCAGGGTGCTCCATACAGGTAAGGTTATTATTCATAACCTATGTGAGTTGTCCCAGTATGGTGATAAGTTGATCAGAACCAGTTGTATCACCAAATCCACTATAATTATCTTGAACAGGGTGGAAATCTCTGCATGGATTGCTTGCATTGATACAGTTTCCATTCCTTACACTAGGCATTATTTCTAAACAATAGCATACACTAGATTAGTTTATGAATTGCAATACATAAATCCATACTTGTAAAATAGTTAACATAAATTGAACAATTTATGGATATAATCCATAATCATAAAAAAAAATTCTTTGAGGAAGTATATATTCATAAAACCTCGATAATATTTTGTAAATAAAATGAGAATTATCCAAAGCATATCCCCCAAGAGTGTCCTAACCAAGAGTGCAGTAAGGCCCGTTGTCGTGCACCAGTTCTTGTTTGAGTCTAGCTCAAAGCGGTGTTTTCGAGTTTTACCCCTAGGTACATATGTGCCAGAGCCGCCTCTACCTGCTCATATCCAGACAGGGATGTATTGCTTGGAAAACACACAAAATATCTACAATACCAAAATTCTAGGAAGTTCTTCTATACTAATCCTCAAAGTCTATCTTAGGGTAATGTACTCTAATCAGAGTTTATCTAAATCTAGTTTCCATGGTTTGTACTAAACTTCCTCTAATACCAATTGTAACGCACCGACCCTAGTTACCCAGAGTCGGTGCGTTATTACATAACATTGGCATGATCACAAGGAATTCATGTCTCAAAATACCAATCAGTTTAGTATTATAGGAAACAAGATTCATACATAAGTTCAAAATTACAACATGAAAATAAATACAACACATATTTATTCCATTAGAAACATCCAAGCCTCCTAGATTATGCATGCAATTTACTCATAAATAAATTCTTAATTTCCTATGAAAATGAAACATAAGAAATGGGTGAGCTCAAATGCTCATTAAGGGTAAGAAATATAGCGAAAGATAACATAAATATTAATCATTGTGAATAATTAAAACCACATGCCTTTACCAATAATAAACATGAATAATTTTATGGTAGGAATATGAGCTGAGTAAATAATGTCATAATAAAACATAATCATGGGTATTATACTAGTCGAATGACCACATGAATCATCAATATTATTTTCATAATGATGGAATGTATAATCTTGGACATTCTGAAACGTTTTGTCAAGGCCTCGGCCAAGACATCTAAAAATGATTAAGGTCTTGGCCAAAACCATATATCAAATTGGGAAAGGCCTTGGCCAATTCCCCATCCAGTTGTCTCATGAGACCTACCGATGCATTGAGGAGCTATAGCGGGCTCCACCCATCACTTACTAAGTCTAATACATTCCTAATATGAAAAGGTTGAAATATAACATAAACATTCGTATTAAAACTAGCATACGAAATGTCAATACTTTAACCATAAACCATGAATGGTATAAAAATAGAACATTAACTCTCAAACATATCACAAAACCTCCAATACAATACTGAAGTTTTGCATCATAATAAATCAACTACAAATAAACATAAAATCCATCAAAGGATGTTGACATAAATGAAATCAAAACCTTTTTATAGAAATATCTCTTTCTATTTTGAAATCATTTAAAAGTCACATAATTATAAATGAAAAAATTTATATTTGAAAATATTCTTATAATATTGGAAGGGAAGCTTCAACAATGTTATAACGGCGGAAAATAGCCACACCCGCCGTATAAGTTAAAAAAATACATTCTTACCTTAATTTTGTCGAAAAGGTTATAAAGAACCTTGTTTGGAAAACAACGGAAAGATTCCTTTATAAACATCGTATAAAAGTCAAACAAGGGTATAAATGACTTTAACCCATAGTCTATAAAATAGTATGAATGTTTTGAAATACATTTTTAAGAAACATGGATATGGATGATAAAGAGGTCCCAGTAGATAATTATATATAAACAACCTTGGATAATGAAGAGATTATAAAATTAAACCTTAACTTGTACTTTTCCTTGGTCGAGGGTAGGTTAATATCATGTATAATGGTTAAATAATTGTTATTAAATTATACAAGAATTATATACATTAATATGATATCATATAGGATCTTTTAAAATTTCTTTGTTAATAATATCTTAGTATTATCGTCGTTTCGAGTGTTAACTGATTCGTTTTCCTTTATATGCTTTGTTACGTAAGTAATTTTGTTATAGATAGGATTTATATTATTAATATTTATAATTATATTAATTCTTTAAACATTATTTTATCATCTAATGAAAATTAGTCTTCAATGGATACGATGGGGAATGAATCTCCTCGCATTCGTGGAGACGGTAATCCGTACGTACGCACGAGCGACAATATCATTCTTTTGATATTAAAATAATATATAATTGGATGCTATATAATATATAAATAATCATTATCATGTTATATTTATTATTTATATCAATTACACATCATTATTATACCCATCCAAATAATAATGTATTGAATAACAATTACACCCCAATGTGGAGATTGTAAGCCGTACGTACGCACGTATGGTGACATGTCATTCAAAGGATGGATAGAATAATGAATTTGGTTGTACCATATTTATAATAACATCATATTATATATAATATACTGGATTTATTATTTTATAATGGAAACAACAAATAAAAAGGAAGTGCAAGAAGAAAGGAACTTGAAAGAGGTGGTGAGATATTTACCAATTCTTCTGGTTCTTCCTTTTGATTTGGCAAAAAAGGGCTCCTTAGGTTGGATTTATGAGTAAAGGAAGGCCTCTAGGATTAAGGGAGTACAATTGAGAGGGTTTTTGGGAAGGGGTTGGCCGATCCAAATGGCTTTGAATGTGTGAATTAGAGAGAAGGGGGAGTGCCCTTTTATAAGAGGGGTGAGGGGAACCTTAGGAAAAGCTAGAAATATTATATTTTAATAAAATAATTTTCGGTTTCTAATGGATCCAAAATTGATTATTTAAAGTATAAGGTGGGTATGCAAATAAAACCACTCAACCAATAGGTTTTAGAATTTTTTGGGTCATTATATTAACTTTATCTTTTAGATTTAACTCTTTGTTAAATGGTTTTACATTTATCATGACTCTTTGTATTTTTGTATTAAATGCTTAATAAACATACTATATACTTCCAAGAGAACCTAAAGTGTTTAATTAATTATACACCTATAATTATATAAGTCCTTTAGCCAAACCTTAGATTTTTAGGAATATAATATCAATTAATAATATAATATTTGTTTTAAAAACTCTTTTATGTCAATTTTGACACTATTTGGTATTTTGTTTTTTCTAAATTTATAACAGCATTATTACTTCGAAAAAAATTCATATAACCAACCCTAACATGTCATATTAACCTATAAAATTAATGGAATTCATAAAAGTCTCAAATTACATTTATTTGGATATTTATAATATCAATTATTTTAATATTCCATTAATTTGGTAATTATTGCATCATCATTGTGTCATAAATAAATTAAATTATTAAATGTCTAAAAAATATTAATAAAATACCATTATGTATGAAATTTTTTTATATTTCGAATTAATATTTATAGTCGAATTTATCTTATGTATAACCCTATATTAAAAATGTTCTAGTTATTAAACTTTGATTTTAACTCTTTTAACTCTTCTTTAAATAAAATAATAATAAGTGTCCTAATCTAATTCAAGTGGATGAAAGAGGTTCATATTTTATTCCTAAGGTTTTTTTTGGTCGAATTATACTTATCCAATAGAATTAGGACATGTGTTAGGGTAATAATAATATCATTTTTACCCTTAATTACCATATTTACTTTTAACTGTGGTAAATAAAAGTAAAAAGTTACTATTAACCCAAAATTATTTTCATCTTATTGAACCACATTTTACTTACTGATATCAACCGTGTCTCTCAGATTTTTTAAATTCCACTCACATAAGCGGTAAAATTAAGTTTTATGTGAATTCGCAAATTCTCCTAGGAGGTGGGTAAAGGACGGTGAAAAGTTCTATAAAATTTTTACATTTCTAAAATTATTATAAATTGAATCCAATGAATTAAATTGAACTTATATAGGTATTATGTAACTATTTTTACATAAAATAAATCTAAATAAAATAAATAATTACTTAAATAAAAATTTGGTTTTAAACTATAACTCAGTGTTTTTCACTATTCATCAAAAATTGAAAGTCTTCAGAAAAATACCAAAACGTCACCCTAGGAAAATTTTGATATTCCGAATCCAAAAATGATGTCCATTTTGAAATATAAAATTTATAAAATTTCAAAAAATGGTTATTACTATTCATAACGGCTAGTTCGATTGGTTGTGGTGTGTTAGAACTTGAAGTTGCGTACAACACACGCTATTGTATTATTCAAAGAGAAGCGTACCATGGAAGCTTGGGGAGTTACATAAGAAATCTATTTTGTTGAATAAATTTATTTTTTAATTAAATAATATTTTAAAAAAATATAATTTATAAATTAATTTTTATATAAATGATCGTATAATTTTTATGAATACAATTATAGTTTTTTTAAGGTTTGAAAACTGTTTTTGTCAAAACCCATGAATTTTGAATAAATGTAGGTTTTTATTTTAGAAGTAGAAATTAAAATATTTATAAAATTATTTAGATAAAATGAATATTATATTTGGAATCCAGATGTCGAAATTATCCAACGGTAAATTTTTCATAATTTTCTGAGACAGTCGAATTTTTTGGTAAAAATTAAATAACGAATAAATATATAATGTGTTTTATAACATCATAAAGACTCAATAGTGATGTAATAAAACACTATAAAATGTATTTTCGGATAATATATGTTTTACCTTTAAAATAATGTGATTATATATATATTTTTTAATTTTATTGTGCCATAGTGGATCTTCCAAGACTTATAAAATATTTTAACTTTTTAAAATAAATTCCTTGAGAGTGTGACTCACCTCCACATAATCACGCCTTGTATTATAAAAAATTTGGAAATTGGCCTTATAAAATATTTTTTTCCACTCCACTTTGGAAAAAACCATGGGATGGTTTGTCATTTTAATTAATTTAATGTGTAGTGTCCAAAGCCTAAAAAATAAAGAATTCCATCTCCTTTCCAATATAAACTCACTCAATCTCCCATTCCTCTTCATCAAAAAATATGGAACTCAACCAACCTCTTCCCTCATCTCTCTAAAATCATTTCAAGGCACCCCAATCTCCCAATAAGCCTCTCTCAGGCCTCTCCCAAGACTTTGGTATCACACTTCCAAGTAAGGAATCATCACTTTCCTTCCTTCCTTATTTATGTCCAAGTTTCCTTATATTTTTATGCCGTTTTTTTCTATTAAAAATGTTTAAGTATGATTTAAAACCTCCTATATACTTCCCTACTTATGTATTAATTATTAGAGAACCCTTTCTATTTCATTAATGCATCCCATGTACATCAATTACCATGTCGAAATTCCGTAAGAGATTTCTCTCTTCTCATTTACATTCAAGAAATTATTTTATATGATGCATATAAATTCCATTAAATATGTTGGTATATTATATTACATTTCCCCCTTATGGTCCATTACATGTATAAATTTTTATACACTCCTTTCTCTCTCATCAACCCATTTTACGATTTCTATTTGACGTCATCATGTTGCCGAAATTACACCGAAATTTCTCATGCCAAAATCATCATGTAAGTGAATACCATACCCATTTCTCTATCAAGGTTATTCACCTTTATAAACATGTAATTATTTATTTAGTAATTACATTTATGTATTCCCCATATCTTATTCATTTAATAAATTATGATGTCTAATGAATCCACTTTGTATGATCTATGTGGAGGACTTATGCATGAAATGAAATGATTAAAAAGGGTGCGCCTTGATAGCGCTCCAATGCATTGGGTAAAGAATAGTATCATGATACGTAATGTGAAATGAGGGTTTACTCACAATAATTCATGTGCAATGACGGTTTACTCATACTAATTCAAGTGCAATGAGGGTTTACTCATACTCTATGTGCAATGAGCCTTGACTCATGCTAATATCATGTTAAATGTTGTTGCCACACATCCATGTTATGATAATCAGGATATATCATGAATTTATGTTCAGGTTTCTCTTATGGTCCATTGATATTTATATTTCATAACATTTATTGTATTCTTCATGTTATACCTTGTTTACTCCCTTAATGGGATTTATAGCTCACCCTTTTCTTAAGTATGTCCTCAGGTTATCCAATGAAATGATAAGTACAAAAGAATGTTGAGGTCATGTAAAAGAAGTTTTCAATAAAGATGTTGTATTTTATGTTTTAAGTTGATATGTAATGTTCCTAATTTCCCAAGACACTAGACATATCAATCTTTGGAGTTTCCTTTATTGAAAGTTTATGTAATAAATCATTTTTATGTGTGTAATAAATAGAAGGGTTGCTATAACTATACCCTCTTTACCAAAGTAAGCCATAACATAAGACAATAAAAATAATGGAAGTAATATGAGACAAACAATAGAAATGAATAACCAAACATTCCCCAAATGGGGAACAAACAAAAATCAAATACAATAATCCCATGACATACTAGTAGTACAAAGTGAATAAATCCAAAAATAAAACAAACATCCAAATCTAAAAATGTGTCCTAAATGTATGTATGGATCCTTCTCTATGTACATATAGATCCCAACTCAACATACTAGACTTGTTCCCTTTCCCTCGTCCAGACCTGCAACCATGAGATCTGCTCGGGTACCCAACAATGGCATGGGCTGGGTGTGAGTACAAATCTCAGTAGGCCACCACCAACAGTGTATACAAAAATATCCAGTCTAGAAGATAGTGCATGAAAGTACAAAATAAATGGTATGTAAACAAGGGACAATTCGAGTGCCATTATTTAAAAAGTTTTATTTTATTCATGGCTAGTGTTTATTCCATTTCAATTTCTTATACCATCTTCATTACATAATTCATTTTGATCACAGGTTATAGGGGTTAGGTATGAATATAATCAGTACAAGGGTATAAGTCAATAAATCACAATGCATAGGGGGGACAAATCAGGTCCCTATCTCACTAGGGACCCACATATCACCTCAACACATTATCATCACCTCAAAGTCTCAGTACGGGTGGAATGAAACCATTTGGGTAATAGAGCCTCTGTCCCCTTCCCTAACTCGTGTATTTTGGGGTAGAGTTTAGAGCCTTAGTCTACCTCAACCTGTGGGCGTAGAACCTCAAGTGAATACCCCACTCTACCAAGACATGTGCACATGTTTATTTATAAAGTCACCATATCCATAACAGAACACAAACAAGTATATTCAATTCCATTATAATTCACAATACATGACAACAACATGGGAATTAATATCATGATATAACCCACTAACACATTTACCAATTACAATTCAGAGTAATATAGAAAAATTTCCATTCCCATGCCTTAAACCATTATGTATATTTAAAAACCCCTATGGCTTATCCAAATTCATCATTTTCCATTCATTAACCCATTTAGCACATTTATCATTTCACAAGCATTAACCCACTTATGCATTTCACGTACAATTCTCATATCACATAAAAAAAATTATTACATTCAATCATTTAGGTGTACCACCTAATTATCATGTATTAACCCATTCCACAAATTCATCCATACCCTTATTAAATCTATTTGTAATGCTCCTCATTTCCCATTCCATCATCAAATTGAAAGGTCACCGTTTAATATGAACAAATCCTCTTAGAAAATTCTAACCAAATATCATTAAACAATCAACATAATATCATTCAACCCAATTTCCCATTTTCATGTCATTACAAAAAAACCTTATTCCTTTATCACCCTAGGAATATTTATCATTATTCCATTTATAACTTAATCAACCATTTAGACATATTCTACATGGGTTCTACATTATTATTCAACAACCCATCACTTAACCCTACCACAATCAGGGTCCGAGTTTGCCAATGCACCCCATGGGTGGCTGTTAAATGGATAAGTCCTCGTCTACGCATCCCACGGGGATCTTGATGGTTAAAGAAATCATTTAGACACCCAATTTACCAAAAACATACTCAAGGTAACCAATACACAACAAGAGAAGGGAAAAATATCAGCACACATGCACAAATCTATAACAAAACTATGGGATACAACTTGTAGACCACCTACCTCAAATCTGATGATGAAGACACTCTTTATCATGGCCTTAGATTCGTATTCAAGCATCCCTTGAAGCCTCAACCTAAATTTCAACCAAAAAATTTGGTTTTAGAGTTTCATAAGGAGATGGGAGAAAGATGAAAATCTTAATTAAAAAGAGGAATCAAGGAGGAGATTTGAATTACCTGGGGATTAGATCTTCAACCAATGGCACTCCAAACGTACAATAATTGAAGGGGAACCACCCTTGGGAGATCTTATGAGTTTTGTTTCATTCCTAGGGTTATAAGGAGTAATGGGGAGGAAGATCCTATGTGAACATAAAAATCCCAGGGTAGCATTTTTCTAAATTTTTATAAGTTTCTAGGCCACACAATTTCCCCGCATGGTTTTCCAAACCGTGCGCAAGCCATGAAGAGGCTAATTCCTGAAAATAACCCCCTTGACATGGTTTCCTGGGAATTTTTCACAGTTTTCCAGACCATGAACAAACCATGCAAATTGATACTACCTGCATTGTCTCACCTCATACGGTTTTCCAAGCTGTGCACAAACCATTCAGATTTCCCATAGAGCCCCTTTTCCCCACTTTTTCAGGTCTCGAACCCCCATAACACCCCCATACCTACTCAAGGACATGGGAAAACACTTATCTAGGCACAAACAAGAGGTCTAAGAAAACACTTAAACAAAAACATACTTTAAGATAATTTGGGATCTTACAACCTCCCCACCATATAACGGCTTGTCCTAGAGCCACTCTTCCAAGCACCAATAAGCTTCCAAAACTAGAGGTCATTCCACTATGCCTTCATATTCATTACCATCTTCTATATTTCTTGTTGCACATCATAAATCCCATCAAACAGGAAAGTAGGGCACATACTTTCACTACATGCCATCCTCACTACAACCACACCACGACCTAGAAACTCCTCAAGGATGCATCCACTTCAACTATTACCACCAAGAGAACTTCAAGAGGGAATCTAAGGTGACAAAACTAACTCATAACACATGGAAACTTAATACCCAACATTACATCATCATGAAAGAACCAATCGGAACATCATCGGCCTGATCTTTTATAGAACTCATGACCCAAATCACATGAAATCACTTTTCCTCTATTTTCCAAACTCTAATGGGGACCAAACTCGATATCACTAGAAGGAAAACGCGTGATCCTTCCAACCACGTTTCCTAATTTTTCCATTCCATAACTATACATTCAAACTCAACCCAAAATCTTGACTACTCAACCAAATAACCCGTGCCAGAACTCTCTACTAGGGATAACTCACCCGAAAAGTGACCACTCGAGTCCTTCGAAACCGAAACTCTGATCTCGTCATTAACCAACAAATTATCAGGTATGTTTCACTCCACCAATTTCATTTACTTGGAACCTCCTCTATCGACGAAGTACCACCAAAAGTCAACCCAAATTTCCATCGCTTAACATGTTCCAACTCTGCGTGCCCAAGCATCCATACAGAATTACCCTTCATTGGAATCCAGCCACACCATATAATCCATTCATAAGGACATTCCTACACTATCCCTTCATGGACTAAGATCAATACAACCTCACTCGGGTACAACTTCATTTCCAAAAGGAACTTTCCACCACAACATGAACCTAGAGGTGGGTCACTCCCACCACGCACTTTCATGTTTACCATCTCAAGCTGGAGAACCTTCGACTGTCTTGTACAAGAACACACACCTTCCACTGTTGGAATACTACCCCTTTATTACCTTCCCAAGCCTCTTACTGGATTAAATCTAGTCATTATCATCCCACACACCCACTAAGTTCATTCCCAGAATTTTGGTAGAATTACATCATCACACCATTACGACCCTCTAGACCGTCATCGGCTTCACCCTTGTTATAACACCACATCACATGGAAAAGGTTCACCCATCTTCACGACGTTCCTAAACACACAATGAACTTTTACTAGAGTCTAAACCAAACCTTCATTGGAGTTATAGAGCCCAACCTTTCTTACCACAACCTATTGTCACATCCAATCACACCCTTTTTTGACTCTAGTACAACCTTAGAAATATTCACACCTAACCACTATGAACTCAAATCCAATACTTGGCTCATCAGTCGCCACATCCATGGCCCACATGCCTCTCCGAGGAACCTGACATGCACCTCATAGGTTCCCCATTGGCTCCCTGGTTCCACTACATCGACTCGCTGATCCCTTCTCCACATCCATGACTGACTTATCACTTCCCACCTTAGGAGTGTTATTACCACATCTCTCAAGAGGGGTAAAAACCACTGTTTCTTACGCTCAATCACAAGACGAACCCCCCAAAACATAGACATGGCTATCTAGCTTTCCCAACATAAGAAAAAAACATCACCCAGTGCCCATTCTCGACTTCTATGAACAGAACCCAGGACGTTTGTCATCATTTGGCCCATCCAGAAGACCTCATTCCAATCCATTGAGAGTGAACATACCATCATCAAGCTCCAAATATATTGTTTCCTTGAGCGTAATCTTCATAATATCCCTCATCCATCCAAAAACCTTCATGTCCCTTGGAGTGATTCGGAGGTTCTCAATGTACCTGGGACGATGTCAAGATATTGGGCAGAATCATCACTAAATGAGGCATAGTAAGAAGCTATCAAAGAACACCACCACCCACTTATCCATTTTGGATGTCGAACTATGGGACACCATGACCTGGAAAGGATCTCAGGATCCCCTGGAGAACGCATCTATCAACACTTCACCACCACTAATCAAGTGTGATTTCCAAACAAGTTAAACCATCACTCCACGATCAAGCCACCAAGTAGTCATGAACCAATGTTTCATGTGACACTAATTCCACCAAACCACTTGAGTTCTTCTGATACATCCCTGATGGATAAAAACCGAAGCACAGTAGTCTACCACACCAATTAAACCAACAGTCTCTCATAAATCAACCTTAACTTGGTTATGGCCCATAGTCTGCTCACTTACCTAACCATATCTGTTGTTTAGTCTGTCTCATCATCCCTCAGGAGGCCTCTTCATCTCACCCAACAACCAAACCATTCATACAAACAAGTTCAATAATGTGACCACCCTTACCTCAGGTGCCACCATCAAGATAAATCATATCACTACACTTTAGCCACCTTCATCTCTTTCACTCGAAAACAAATTCAAGACCCCATTAATCTTAATCCAAATAGGTGAGTCGGGAATCTATATGATACTACCATTTGAAACAATCCTTGGATCCTATCACGAGCACTCGGGTTCCCTTATGAAAGAACTGGGTATAACTATACCATTTACTAAAACTTGGTGGTACTCAGTATTCCTTGACACCACCTCTGAAGCATCTCCCATGCCTCATATTCCAAGGTACTTTCACCACTGGCATAACCTCCATTGAGGTAACCCTTGATTTTTAGAAACTATAATCTCATAATCACCACTCAAGATGCATAAACAACTATCAACCTTCCCACATTTCCCCCAAGTCCAATCCTGTACCATGGAACACTCTGAGTCCCACTATCAAATTTCAAAACATCTACATGTGAGACACACACCCAAAATCACTAGAAACCTTGTCTGACCTATCTAATAGTTCATCTTGAAGGTTGAGTGATACCAACCCCCTAGACTAGAGTCACAACCAAAAGAAGCCATTGGTCCTCTCTCTAAACCATACTTATCATGACATGAACAAAGCAATGCTCATGAATGTAACTCTCACTCCCATTCCAAAGCACACTATGCCTGGAGCACAAAAAAACCAACTACTCTAGGTTCCAAAACAATGGTGTACAGATTCATCTACACTACATGAAGGAAATCCTCTTAGAGATTCAAGACACAACTCGCAAGGTCTCTACTCACAAGTTCACCAAGTCCCATGCACAATCCTTAGGGTCTAGCATGCACACAAACCATGGGAGTCTCCTCACTCTCATTACTGAATAATTCCTTGCAACCCAATAACCACAAACCTACCAACGGTTCCCAAAACACATCACCTAGGCTATATCACATCCAACAAATCCTCGCAATCCAAATCCAAAGTCTCAACTAGAGAACTCTCACTGCCCCAGCCCACACGTACAAGGGTCCAACTAACAATAAAGAGGATACACACTATTTAACTCAAGCATTATAATTTTTAAACTTATAATTCACTCGACGATTCAAAGAGTGACTGACAGGATTTAAACACAAATGGAAAAAGGTCTCACACTAGAAACCTTAAACAACCCATTCTCTATGATCCATCCCAACAGTCATCATCACACTTAGAATACTTCCCCTACCATACCTATTGTGGTCATGGTCAAAATGGGTTAACCAATTCACTTAATCAAAAGTATTTTGTCAATACTACTTCAACCAAATTTTCTTTTACAATACAATCCCTTCCACTGAGGCACATTTCCCATTTCACAACATGTTAAAATTGTTATTTTAACTCATTTACACCCTCCATTAGGTAAATTCATTATCAATTTTATCTTTATTATGAAACCCCTTTTTCTTTTAGAGACTGAATCAACCTTTAAAATTTATCACAAACTAAAAGTTTAACCCTAGTCACAATATTTATTTATACACGATATTCCTTAACCATTCATTTTCATTCCTTTCATTCACCCACATTCATTACCATTATTGGGCATAATTTTCACCATATTTATCAAAGAAGTAAAAGGCATTATATTCTCTACACCCCACACACCCATCTCATGTGTGTTCCTATAACGATGCATGCCACCTATATGTGCCTAAAATGATGCATGAGTGCACAACTTCATGCCATTGAAACCCTGAGAAAAATATCATAAATCAATAAAATAACACAACATCTTCATTACCCAACAGTGAAATATCATTCAACTGTAACAACACACATCAAGAACAACAATTCCCGCCCAGGGTGAAATGGGTTTTTCCTCATACATGGGTTAGCTACTCCTAAGAACGAGCTCATTAACAAGGCCTGACACATCCTAATATTTTGTCTACCACATCAAAATAGAAAGAAAGAGAAAATAACTATTCTGATACCACTTTGTAATGTCCTCGATCCAGAATCCAAAAAACTGGTGCTCTGATCCGGGTCACCACATGACCTCATGTGTGCCTCCCCTTATGCCAGAGGTTTCTAACTTGTGGAGATGGCCTAATAAGTCGCATCGGGAGACTATAGAATCTTTACCAGAGTATGACAAAATAGAACACAATAAAAATAACTGAAGAAATAAGAAACAACCAATAAACATTCATAACCAAACATTCCAAAAACAGGGTATAAACCGAAATCAAATACAACATTTCCATGACATAGTAGTAGTGAAAAGTGAATAAATCACAAAATAAATCAAATGACCAAGTCTCCAAAGGGGTCCAGACTCTATGTTTGGATCCTTCACCATGTACATCCCGATCCCAACTCAACATCCTGAAGTAGAGCCCTTTTCCTCATCCTAACATGCAACCAAGAGATCTACTCGGGTACCCAATGACGGCCTGAGTAGGGTGTGAGTAAAAAGCTCAGTAGGCCACCACCAATGATGTCTACAAAAAAATCATGTAATGACCCAAAAATTCATTAATTAAAATTTCTCTTGATCTAATTAAATGTATTATTAGGTAAAATGGTTATATAAAATATGAACTTCTTTGATTTTATGTTTTTTGATTTTTAATATTCTATTATGAATTATGACCGTTGCTAATATAGCCATTGAATAGTGATCACATTATTAGTATAAATATAGGGCTTTAAAAAAAATCCAATTTACTCAGACAAAGGCAGTGATGGCCTTATCCAGTAGACTTGCCCCATATGAAGCCAATTTTTCAAAGCTCTGAAAGGAGGTGGTGTCATCAGGCTTTTCTCTTGACCAAGCCCAAGTCGAGTTTTAATATGTTAAGCGCGAGCAGAACCACTTATGGGAGAAGTGTAAGTTGATAGAGATTACCACCCGAGTGATGTTATCTAAGCCACCCCAAGAGTCGGTCACCATCACGCACCTTACCCTAAGGTCATATGCGGGTGTTTTAAGTGGCTATGTAGAAATACCCTAGTACTATGATTATGTACATTATTTTTGTATATAATAATGAATACACTTTTATTTTTATATTGCTACTTTGTAAATAGTTTTTAAAGCATAAATAATATTTTTAGTTAATATTCAACTAAAAATCTATTTTGATAAATTGATATATTTTTGAATTAAATAATATTTTAATAAAATATTATTATTATGAAATTATTTTTTATTAAAATGATCATATAATTTTTATGAATAAAATTTTAATTTTTATTATGGTTTGAAAGCTATTTTTTTCAAAACCCATGAATTTTCGATAAATATCGATTTTTATTTTAAAAGTGAAAATTCACATATTTAGAAAATTATTTGGATAACATGAATATTATTTTGGGAATCAGGACGTCGAAATTATCCAATGGTGAATTTTTCATAATTTTCTGAGACAGTCAAATTTTTAGGTAAAAATTAAATATTGTTTAAATATATAATGTGTTTTATGACATCATAATGACCCAATAGTGATCTAATAAAATACTCTAAATTATATGTTCAGCCAATATATGTTTTATCCTTAATATAATGTGATTTTAGATTTGTTTTATTAATTTTATGAGGCCTTAGTGGACCCTCTATGACTTATAAAACATGTTATCTTTTAAAAAAAATCCATGAGAGTGTGACTCACCTCCACATAAGTAACCCTATTATTTTAAGAAGTTCGGCCATTGGAATTATAAAATATTTTTTTCCGCTCCCCTTTGGAAAAATCCATGGGCACAAACCATTGGCTAGCTTGAGGTTTTGAATATTTTAATGTGAGGTGTCCCAAACCAAAATAATAAATAACTAATACTTACCCATGCATTCGCACGACAATACGTTCAATGCCTACTTTCAAGAAGAAAAATCTATATTTCAATATTAATAAAGAACATCAATATTGTATATATTGAAGAAAAATAGTGATACTTAATATTGAACTGTAATCGGATAAAATATATAGAATTGAAAACATAAGAAAATAAGAATAAGAAACTAACAAAGAAGAATATGTAGGATAATATAGAAGGAAAGTAAAATTATTTGAAAACATATAAAACATATAGGAGAATATAGTGGATAATAGTCAATTGAAAAGAAAAACAACATTTTTGAGAAAAAATGAAATGAACGTGTATGAAAATATAAAAGAATAAAGAAAAGTAAATAGGTCACGTTGTAGAAAAAAATAATAAGTATCAATTTTAAAAACATGAATAAAAAGAATAAATCAACAGTAATTAGAAAATTACATTAAAAAACGAACATGAATGAAATTATATAAGTAATACTATCATTGAGATATTATGAGAAGAACATGAAATAATTATTATACAGCAATTCTATAAATAGCACAATGTTTCAATGAACATGAATGAAAAGAACATTCAAATGGACATTTACATTTCTAGACATAAATTAGAAGTCTTAATGTCACCAAGAAACTATGTCACAGTATATAAATATCCAACTTCAAATGCCTGAAAAACATTTATGCATAGAAAAAAACTTTACAATAAGAACACCTGAATTTGTATAATAAAAAAATGATAACATAAAAGAATTAAATAGAAAGAAAAATAAAAGAAGTCAAAAAAACAGGTAAAGTGGATATTTCATCCTTTGTTTTTGTCATCGGATTGTAGCGTTTCCTTCATACCATTTTAGTAGACCAAATATCCAATTTTTCCAGCTAAAGAGGACATTCCTCAAATATAGTAAGCATGAAACAACATCACAGAGTGATGCTAAAAAAACAGCCTAACTTAAAATTAATATACCAAGTAAATGAAATATATTGTAGCTAAATTAAATAGTATAGTATGTCAGATATGTATTTCAGCTATACTTTAACACACTCATGGCCCAAGTACAGTCCACAGCCTCCCAGTACTACCATGTATCGTTGATGTAGAGTAGCAGTTTGTCATGTTTGTTGATAGTTATATTGATCCCTGCAATATATAATTAGACATTAATGTGAGTAAATGATATATTTTACAATAAAAAAACCTGGGTAATGTAGTGAAGTGGCAAAAAAAACTTCATAATAAATGGATCATTTGTTTGTAGTAGTCATCTATGAAATGAAGCCTGATAAAATTTCAATGAAAAAAATTATTAATATGAAAATGAAAACTCACTTGTAATTGAATTAATAGAAAAATTAGTGCTAGATGTAAAAAAACTGGTAAATCTGGCCAGCTTGTCACCCTCTTCCCCCCCAATTTTCCAGCCCCTCCTCCTACCCCCTACCCATATCCACCCCTCCCCTTCCGCTATCTCAGCTTGTCTCCCACCCAATCCCAGCAGTGCCCCTTCCCAGCTCAGCCTCCCCCCTTCCCAGCCCCTTCCCCCACCACTCCCCCCTACCCAACCTCCTTCCCCAGTAGCCCCCTCCCCCCTCCCCTCCCCTCCCCTCCCCTCCCCTCCCCTCCCCTCCCCTCCAACATGCCCAGTCCCCTCCCCCCTGTCCTCATCCTCCCCTGCCCTCCCCTCATCCTCCCCTCTCCTCCCCTCCCCCCCTGCCCAACATATTCCCCAAGTAGCCCCCTCCCCCAAGCCCTCATTTTCATGTCCCCTCCCCTCACCTCCCCTTCAACCTGCCCAGCCCCCTCCCCCCTGTCCTAATCCTCCCCTACTCCCCTCCCCTCCCCCTACCCAACCTTTTCCCCAAGCAGCCCCCTCCCCCTGCCTTCATCCTCACATCCCCTCCCCTCCCCTCCCCTCCAACCTGCCCAACCCCTCCCCTACCCTGTCCTACCCACTAACCAAAATTTATTCGGACCCATTCCTCCCCCTTCCTTGTCCCCCTCCACCTCCCTCCCCTTCCGAGTACTCTATGCTAAATCTTCACCTGTAAAATAGAACATTATGAGCAGAATAAAATGATGGATGTAAGGATAGTCTCATGAATTGAACTAAAACATAATAAAAAATGCACCCAACTTAAGAACTGAACTGAAATAGAACACAACATGGACTCAACACATGAACTAAACTAAAAAAGAGCAGAAAATAGACCCAAATCAAATCCCTAAGGTCTAGCTAAGTGCTAGTAGTCCAGCAGGGTCATAAATACATTTGAATTAATTAAATGTAGCACAGAGTACTGAATAGTTTATAAATCAAAGGAACGCATCCAATAGTTGTCTTCAATCACTGTAAATTTAACCAAAAAGTGACATAACCCCATTAAAAGACATGAATGAAAAATACTCGAAGCTGATGCTAATAGATTCATGAGATGGTAATGGCTCTGGATGGTGAATTAAAGAAAAAAACGATGTTGTCTTCACCCAATAGTGAAAAGTGAACAATAAAAGGAGAAGGGTGGTAGTAGTGACTTCAAATAGTTGAGCATAGTGACATCCCACATGCCCAAAAATGAATAGAATGATTGAGTCCAGCATAAAGAGAGATGAATAGCTCATAAAAATAATCAGACTGACAGGTTGAATAAGCTTACATATAAATAAGTATGAAATTACAATGTACCAAATTCATCTGAACTGAGAGAATCCCGTAGAAATACTTTTTATTCGATGCGAACACAAATCCTGAAATAAAAAGAATTGAAGTATCAGAAATCTAAAACAGGAAAAGATCACAGTAAACTTCCAGCAGAGAAAAAATGAATTGAAAAATCCAGCATGAAGCTACACAAAAAACCAAGAACAAAGCAAAGTGAGGTTTCTACCATAAAATTCTCCAACAAATAATGTGAGTGTCATCCCACTTTCTCATACATGAATAATATTATTGAATCCAACATATAGAGAAAACATTTGATATTAATAAATTGTACCAGATGACCATTTTTTGATGGAGATCAAGCAATGTGATCCATCATAGTTCGATAAAAATGTCATATATGATATCATTATTGAAAACTTCAAGTTTATATTAAAATGGTTGAACATGAAAAATAAGTTTGATAAAAGATATCATAAAAATTATCAGATGAAGAAAAAAATTCAACATAATATGAATGTTTATTTTTTAAAAATTGTTCAAGAACTAAAAACAGTTATTAGCGTATGATAAATATTTAATTCCTTGTATGTTCTATTATGTTTTTAATTCCAATAGAAGAACCATGTGATTCAAATTTCAATCTGTTTTTAAAATCTTGTTTTTGTCCAGTTTCTTGCACAAACATTTTATTCTTACACAATGTTTATATTCCTAGTACTTCCTCTACTCATCCAAGATTATTGTATAAACTATAACATTATTCTATATACTAAATAGTACTTCAGAATCTAGATATTGATAATAAAACAATCAAGGTGCATTATTGCATTGCTATTTTAAACTATGTAGTATAATACACTTCTTACGGTTAATAAATAATCAGAAAACAAATTTGAAAATTAAAAAACAACACGCATCATTACCTTGTTAACGCAGTAGAAAAAGTGAGTTATATTCTTCATTCATCTTTTTTAAATTCTTCTTTGTTTGGATATGTAGTTCAATGGCATGTCTTGTTTTAATCGTGGTGTCTCAAGGAAATTGAAAGGAATTATATAATTTTTCTAACCAAAAGAATAAAGAAACTGTAGTGAAGAGTAATTATCCTATAACCATGTGCTTTCTCAATAGCACGGTGGGGCTCAAACTTCCCTTGTAGATTCTTTTCAAGCAATAGAATCTAAACAGATAGTGCAGAAACAATGTCAAAAAAAGAAACATAGAAGAATTAAAATTCCATAGCAGATGTAATATACCTTGGAAAGTCAAACACCATGTTGTCTAAGCATGTAACCAAAGATAATTATAAAAATAGAAGTGACCATAACGTAAAAAAGACATGATAGGAACATGAAAAAAAATATTGCATTTCTACTTTAAACTGTGCAGTATAATACACTTCTTTATAGTAAACAAATAAACAGAAAACAAATTTGAAAATTAAAAAAACATGTATTATTACATTGATAATACAGCACAAAAAGTCATTCATATTCTTCATTCATCTTGTTTAAATACTCATTTGTTTGTCTACACTGGTAGAATGCAGATTATGAAAGATTCACCGACCAGAATAAAGACTGTATACCATGATAAACATGTCGGTCAATAAATACATTATAAATATTTAAGCTTCTATTTGTAGAATATTATCATTCATTGAATGTGAGATGAAGTTATAGAATGAACCAATGAATATGTCACTATGTACTGATTCTTAAACTTCAAAAGCTGCCACCATGTTTTTTTACATACACAATAATGTATAAAATTAAAAAAAAAATAATGAATATTGAAATCTAAAAAACACAATTTTCAATGCTAGCATAAAAGATATGGTTCGAAACCAAGAAAATATTACAAAGTATTTTATAACATAAGGTTGTCTTTCACATGAGGTTTTATTTGTTAATAGCAGTAAATTTATCAATGCATCTAAAAATATGAATGTTGAGAGGTGATATCATGTACATCAATGGGTTTAAAAGAAATCAATAACAGTTCCATAATTTTTATGAAAAGCTTCCATCCTACTAATTTACTTCCATTGAATAAAATTATTCAATTAAGAAGATGGATATAGATAGTACAGGAAATTGTACAGTTTAAAAACTATTTGAATATGAGTTGAAGTTATATTTTTCAATGTATATTATAAAGAAGCATGCAGTACAGCATAGTAAAACAATATAGTTTTATGTAGTCATATTGAAATTGTACATTCATGAGGATACCAAATGCACAATATACTGATGTAGTCATTTTGAAACTACATATTACATTGTTCTTAACTAATACAGAATAATGTTTAGACAATGAATATTTTATATGAGTTGAAATTTTTAAATTTCAGTGTTATATGAATCATACATGATAAATACTACTGAATCAAACATATTATAACATTTTTTATTGTATATTATTTAGAAGAATATAGTTTTAATGCATGATAAATCTGTATAAAAATAAAAAGTGACACAATCTTCTTTTGTGTTGAAATTTCATAATTCGATACAGATTTTTTATTACTGCATGTAATTAGATCATCGAGAATAAGAATAAAAGACATAATATTTGGTAATAATTTAATGTTTGTCCTATTGAGAAATCATAATCATAGAAAAATCAATAACATAAATGATTTCAGTTGCATGCCAAAAGTTCAATTTGACTAAACTTGAGGAAGAATTCCCCCCATCATTCCCATACCCATGATGTTCAAGTCTAAACCTTTCATTGCATCCATTCACATTAAATAATTGAAATACTTTAAAACATCCACATTTGTGAAACTTGAAAATTATTTTAAGCAGAAAATTATTAAATTGAAATGAATCTATGAAGATAATATTCTCTATCTCTACTACCTTCTGATGAACTAACACATACAAAACAATTAATTAAAATAAATTTAAGAACATATGGGTGCAAAACCAAAACCAAAACCAAAACCAAATTCAATTTGAAAAACTGATGCACAAATTCAACAGCCTAATGCCATGTAATCTATAAGTTCTTAGGATAATGGACTTTGATCCCTAACATCCCCATCTGATACATGCATGAATGAGTCATGTAAATACTTATTAATCTCAAATCTCCTCCCACCCAATAGTAGTTTTCATAATCCAGAAACCAAGAACCATAATACATGAAAAATAAACCTCGATTTTAATTTAGAAAGACTCTTTTCTTCAACATGAAACATGAAAAAAGGTGGGACACATGAAAATCCTCTCCCAACCAGTAAACATCAATCCCTGGATGAACAAGAAATTCCCATATTCTAAAAACCTAGGAGATTGAAGATAATAATGAAGGCTCACCTCGGCTAATTTACAAATGGTGTAATGTCCTTCCTTTCCCCATCCTAGAGTTACTAGAATCAGTACTAGTAGTAGAAGCGCCCTTCCAGCCACGTACAATGCAGTCCAGGAATACCAGGTAACAAATTCAACTGAACCATCAGTTATCCATTCAAAAACATGTTCTTCCCTGTGATCTCATCTCCTGATGAACAAACAAATCAAAAAATCATGTATGGATTTACACATAAAACCATAATGATGAGTCTTTAGTAGAGAGTTATGTGAGTCAAAGTTTCAGAAAATTGTACCCTTCCATCATGATATTCTACTACTTGAGGGAGAACACTTATTATTTTCAACACATACATGGAATCTATGAAAATATATTCAGAAAGATTAAATTATTGAAATCATACACCATTTAAACTAAAGGAAAATAAATTAAGATGTCACTGAAATGGTATGGATTGGTGATTGAGACGACAATAGACCACAAGAATGTAATGGATCCTGGATGCTAAATAATGTGAAACATGATTATTTATTCAAAATATAATGGAAAGAAAACATTAAGAGGATAAGATTCCTAGGATTGAATTCACAGATAAGCAGATATCCATCACACTTTCCCAAACATGAAAAGCATGATTAAATACAGAAAATCATAAAAAAAATAAGAATATTGGATGAGCTTACATACAATGCAGTCCAGGAATATCAGGTAACGAATTCAACTGAACCATCAGTTATCCATTCAAAAACATGTTCTTCCATGTGATCCCATAACCTGATGAACAAACAAATCAAAAAATAATGAAAGATAATCACAAAGGATGATGAAAAAATAATATGAAGTTCTCTAAATGATTTTTTTTCATAAGAAACCAGTGTTTTGAATCACTGAATATACCTTTTATGATGAAAAAGGTGTTGTTGACCAAGAATGAATCGGGAAATTTTAGTGATTCGGCAATTTTCATGGGTGTCTGTCTCAAATTATTGAATCCCGAGCACCGGAGATGGGATCTGGAGACTATTATTTGAATCTTCATGATAATGTCTAGAAACCTAGCATGAAGATGAAATTCAATGAAAATGTCGTGGGTATTTGAGGTGGTAGGGGGAACTAAGAAATGTGTTACCGACCTGAGTCGTTAGCTGATGCAGAGATGATCGCCCTCTGAATGAGAGATGCTAACACAAAAGATTTTTAATGGACCCCGATTCGATTCCAACAGCATATTCTTGATGAATATTGATATTCACTGCAATACATGGTCACCTCTATAGAATTTGAGAAGGTGGAGGATCTATACGCGGAGCAGACAGAGGAGGAGACGGAGAAGCTGGAGGCGCCGAGGGTTGTTGTGGTGGTAGAGGGGGGCGACGACAGAGGTGTGAAACCTAGTTCTAGATGAAGGAACTGAGAGCAGTGGTAGATAGCAGAGAGGACTTGGTCAATGATTAAGAAAAAATCTTAGGCGAGGGGAGGAATCGATTTTCAACAGTAAATTTGGGATGGAGGAGTCGCGGCTAGAGAGGATATTCGGGAACGGGAGGAGATGAGGGATGGGGGAAAGGGTGAGTCAAAGATTTTGGAACAGTGGAAATTGAAGAGGAAAATCGCGATGGGGGTAGTGGGTGAGACGAAGGATTGAGGGAATAGGGTTACGGAATAGTGGGGTGGGTTAACATGGGAGCGACACGTGTCCAGAAAAAATCTTGCTTAAGTATATATATAGATTTCCTATCCTTTCCTATATAAACCCACCAAGATCCCACTTCCTCCTCACTCAAAGACTTTGTAGTTTTTCCAACCTATTCCCTCCTCTAATTATAATCCTCCCAAGGTTCCCCAAGCTCCATTTAATCCTCTCTACAGCCTCTCCCAAGCCTTTGGAAGCACACTTCCAAGTAAGGGATTCTCACTTTCCTTATTTATGTCCATGTTTCTTTATATTGTTATTCCCTTTTCTTTTTAATTATAAATGTTGGGGTATGATTTCTCACCTCCCCATACATCTCTATTCATGTTTTAATAATGAGATATCCCCTTTCTCTCTCATTAAGGCCTCCCATGTACACCTATTACCATGCTGAAATTCCGTAAGGAATTTATCTCTCCTCATTTATACTCAAGAAATAATTTTGTATTACGTATCTAAATTCTATTACACTTGTTGGGACATGTATCTATATGACCACATTACTACCCAATTCATGTATATATTATGAGACAACCATTTCACTCTCATCAACCATTTTTATGAATTCTTATGTCAAGTCGTTATGCTGTCGAAATTGCACTGTGTTTTTCCAAGCCAAGATCATAGTGTACTAAATACCATACCAATCTCTCTATTAGGGTATTCACCTTTATGAACTTATACCTATTGAATGGTAATTTCATGTATTTATTCCACATTCCTTAATCATGTAATTACTTATGATGTTCATTGAATCCATGTTATATGATCCATGTGGCACACTTATGCATGAAATGAAAAGTTTAAGAAGGGTTCCCCCTGATAGAGCTCCAATGCATTGGGTGAAGTATAGTATCATGATATGTCATGTGCAATGAGTGTTGACTCAATCTAATTCAAGTGCAATGAGGGTTTACTCATGCTTCATGTTCAATGAGGGTTTACTCATGCTCCATGTTCAATGAGCCTTGTCTCATGCTAATTCCATGATAAATGTTGTTGCCACATTTCCATGTTATGATTATCATGCTTTATCATGCCTTTATGTTCATATTTCTCTTGTGCTCCATTGATAAGCCTATTGTCTAACATGTATTGTATTCCTCATGTTATTCCATGTTTATTCCCTTACTAGGCTTTATATATCACCCCTTTCCTATGTATGTCCTCAATTTATCCCATGCAATGCTAAGTACGATGGAATGTAGTGGTAATGTAAAGGAATTTTTCAATAAGATTTTTTATTTCAGGTTTTAAGTTGTTATGTAATGTTCCTAAGACCCAAAGACACTATACCTCGTGATCTTCCACGTTGTATCAAGTGAATTTCTTATGTAATAAATCATGTTTAATTATGTAATAAAGAGAAGGGTTGTTATAAATCCAGTCTAGAATATAGTGCATGAAAGTACAAAATAAATGGTAAGTGAACAAGGGATAGTTCGAGTGCCATTAGTTAAAAAGGATCATTTAATTCATGTCCTATATTTATCCCAATTCCATTTCTTATACCATATTTAGTACATAAGACATTTTGATTACATGTTCTATGGGTTAGGCATGAATATCAATGGTACAAGGGTCTAAGGTAATCAATCAAAATGTGTAGGGGAAAAATCAAGTCCCTATATCACTAGGGATCCATATATCACCTCCAAATATTTATCCTCACCTTGAGGCCTTAGTCATAGTGGAATGAAACCATTAGGTTAATAGATCCTCCATCCCCTTCCCTAACCTGTGCATTTTGGGGTGGAGTTTAGAGCCTCATTCTAACTCGACCTGTGGGCGTAGAACCTCAAGTCGATACCCCACTCTACCAAGCCACATGCACATACTTATTTATCAAGTCACAAAAACCATTCCATGACACAACCAAGAATATTCAATGCCATTAGAATTCACAATACATGAAAACAACATGGGAATTAATATTGTGCCATAACCCACTAACACATTTACCAATTACAATTCACAGTCATCTAGCCAAATTCCCATTCCCATGCCTTATCCCATTAGGTATATTAAAAAAACATATTCCCTATACAAATTCATCATTGACTATTCATTAACCCATTTAGACCATTTATCATTTCACATGAATTTAACCACTTATGCATTTCGAGTACAATTCTCATATCACATAACACAATGCCTTTACTACATTCAATCATTTAGGTGTACCACCTAATTCTCTTGTATTAACTCATTCCACAAATTCATCAATTACCTTATTACATCTTGCTGGCATGCTCCCCATTTCCCATTCCATCATCCAATTGTTATTTCACCATTTAACATGCACAAATCCTCTTAGGCAATAATAACCAAATTTCATTAAATAATTGACATAATCTCATTCAAGCCAATTACCCATTTTCATGTCATTCCAACAACACCTTATGACTTTATCACCCTAGGAATATTTATTATTATTAAATTTATAACTTAATAAACCATTAATACATATTCTAGATGGGTTCCACATTATTATTCTACAACCCATCACTTAAACCTACCACACTCTAGGTCTGGGTTCGCCATCGCACCCCATGGGTAGCCCTAAAATGGAAGTGTCATCCTGTACGCATCCCATAGGGATCTTGAGGGTTCAAGAAATCATTTAAACACCCAATTTACCAAAAAATACTCAAGGTAACCAATACACAATAAGATAAGGGAAAAATCTCAACACACATGCACAAATATATAACAAAACTATGGGATACAACTCGTAGACAACCTACCTCAAATTCGATGATGAATACACTCTTAATCATGGCCTTAGATCCGGATTCAAGTATCCCTTAAAGTCTCACCCTAAATCTCACCAGATAAAGAGGGTTTTAGAGCTTCAGAAAGAGATGTGAGAAAGATGAAAACACTAATCGAAAAGAGGAAGAAAGGAGGATATTAAACTTAACCGAGGCTTTGATCCGCAACCAACATTTCTCCAAACATCCAATAATCGAAGGAGAACCACCCTTGGGAGATATTAGGAGGTATGGTTCATTCCTAGGGTTCCAAGGAGGAAGGGGGAGGAAAATTCTGAGTGAACATAAAAATCGTGGGGTGGCATTTTTGTAATTTTTTAAAAGTTTCCAGAATGCATGGTTTACCCGCACAGTTTTCCAAACCGTGCGCAAACCGTGTAGAGGCTACTGCCCAAAAATCACCTCCTTTTCATAGTTTATTGTGAATTTTGCATAGTTCTCCAGACCGTGCACAAACCATGCAGATTTCCTAGAGAGCCCCCTTTCCACCTTTTTCATGTCCTGAACCCCCAACACACCCCCTCACTTTCTCATGGACTTTGGAAAACACTTATCTAGCCACAAAGTAGAGGTGAAAGCCAACATATAAAAGAAAAATGTACTTTAAGAGAATCTGGGACCTTAAAATTGAACAATGAAACATGTATTATATATTTTAAATACGCATAATTTATATTACCCAGTAAGGTTACCTTAAATTTTTACCAAACTAAATAGTGAGAACCATAAAAAATTAAATACCATAGTTAAGGTAAAAATGGTTTTACCAGGGATTAAACTAACAATATAAGGGTCAAAATGACTATAAAACATTGAAAATTCCACTTATATGGCCATATTTCAATACCATTATTCCCACTATCCAATATATGGTCATTTCAATGATTTTGGCATGCAAATGACATTTTTATTTTGGTTTCTTTTTGAAAATTTCCAAGATTTATTTAAATGGGTTCATTCCCCCACTTATTAAAGGCCACCACCACCCATATCTTTTTCATATAAATCATTCCATATTTTTTTTTAAAACCCAAAAAATCCCAACCCAATATCCTTAGTCATGTTCTGGAGATATTGGTCCTCCCAAAATTCCAACACTGTAGTCCTTAACAGGAGATTCAAAGGAGATGCATCTAAGATAAGGATATTGATTGGAATAAAATCCTACTCTTGATTTCATTTTTTTCAAACATAAATTATGTCTTAAAACATCAAAAATTTTAACACCAGTATCTCTTGTATATAGATATATTATTATGTTAATGTAATGACCTATATCTATATCCAATTCTATCTAATGGAAAATGAAACTCTCAATTATTTTTACATCAGACTACCTCCTCACGAACAGATGTAGTCTATTTTCCATCACCACCAATAAATTCTACATATAATTATGGATTTAACATATTAATATCATATTTTTGAAAATAATATACTTATAAAATTATTATATCAAATATACCTTCTTAAAGTTTATTCTATGGAGGGGATATGATAGCATCCCCCATGTGTACGGCGAACTACTACCTCATGAAGTGATGTGATTCATTTTAACTTACAATTTTCATGGAAGGTAGTAAGGATATATTTAATAAAAATAAATTTAATATATGAAATAATAATAATTTTTAATTGAAACATATTTTTTACATTTTTATTTTTCAACATGTTGAGAAAATATAATCATCATTCATGTGTACGTACAACCTATCATCTCCATGAATGATGTATTTCATTTTATATTTATAACTATTATAGATTACTCTAAAAATATATATACCATGTATATATAATATTTATAAAATATTTTAAATTTTTGAGATTATGGATCTGTCAAGACCCATCCTCAGGGCCCGTTCTGTGACTACCCCAACCTCGCCTTCCATAGGCCAGGGGCTGGCGACTAGCACCAAAAGCGTAAGTCCCAAAAAAGAAAGGGAAGGCATTGCCTTTATAAAGTAAACACACACAACATAGTACGCAAGTCAAGAAAGCACTAAGTAAAACTGAGTACAAAAGTAAGAGCTAAAAAGTAAATGGGCTAGTATACAAACCCAACTGAAGGTACAGTACAACTGAAAAGAAAGTATAGCTGTAGTAATGTAAAATAGCAGCACCGAGTCGTCCTCTAGAATTCCCACCTGAAGGGTGGGTACATATAGTCTCCTCAGCTCCTCGAGTGCGGTCGTCCGCTCCGTGTACGTCCTGCCAAGTGGTCCACCTCCAGGTACCGTCCAACTCCACAAGCCCCCACCTCGATTAGTGTTGTCGGTCATCTGCATCCAACACAATGTAGTGCGGGCATAGCCGGTGCAGGGGTGAGTATACGATACTCAGTAGGGACCCCGAGACCCCTGAAGGTCTCTCAGAATCCATGAAGGATAAACCACAAAGGAAAGGTACAATCATGAAGTATCAACCGACTCTAATTAGTTATATTCCCATACATATACCTAAGTCATCAATAACTGTTCGTCTCCAACTCTAGAGGCCAATCACAACCAGTCCACACAGGAAAAACACAACCCATTCCACACAGGAAAACACAACCCAGTACACATAGAAAAACAAGTCAATCACATCGCTGATAAAGATTGAAGTCAAGACTCAGCTCACACAGGTATGCATCCTTCGAATAGATATATAGATGATCAGATGTAGCCACTGATTCATCTAATCTATCAGACCCACACAGGATACAAGTCCAGCTAAGCTGTCGGACCCACACAGGATATAAGACCAGCTACTCTGCCGGACCCACACAGGATACAAGTACAGAGGTCAATACTGCTGGAACCACATAGGATACAAGAACAGTAGTCATTGTCGTTGATCCCATGGATGATTCCAGTACGGTAGTCATCGTTGTCGAACCCACAGAGGATTCCAGTATAGAAGTCGATGCAGTCGCAGCCCGCTCTAGGGTTTCTGCACACAGCGTGCTCGATTCTGGGAGGGTCCGCTCCTCGAGCAAGAGAGTCGATACATCAACAGTCACAAAGTCCAGATTTGATGTATCCCAGAGTTCTGTCTCATCAAAATAAACCCAATGCGACAGACGGTGTGTCAATCGGACGCCCGGTCTGAGAGTTATTGGCTTTTCAGTCCTAGGCGCCCGGTTGGATTTTAAGCTAAAACCAACCCAAACGTACTCCATCTGCATCCAAACCTCATTTCTAGTAATACCAATGAACTATATCATCAATATGAATTCAACACAGTTGACGGAACGTCAATCGGACGTCCGGTCCTTAAGTTTTAAGTGTTTCCACTCCAAGAGCCCGGTTGGTTTCGGGTTCAAACTAACCCGGCTGTACCCAAACGTCACTGAAACCTTGAGTGTAATATACCAAAATTACCGTCTTGATCCAAGTATTTATAATCAACTGACAGTGCATCGATCGGAGGTCCATAGCTCATGTTATGGGAAAAAGACCGAAAACGGTCCGAAGTGGGGGTCTCGGCCCGGTCCGAACCGGCCGAACCCCCCCCCCCCCCCCCGGGTCGGCCTGAACCGGGTCGACCCAACCTGGGTCTGGGTCCGGCCCGGCTGGGCGTGGCCCGGTCCGCGTGACCCGCCCCAACCCGGCCAGCTGGCCAAGCGGGGGGCGCGACCCCCCTATCCCGTGGGCGCGGCGCCAGGCTAGCGCCGCGGTCTTCCCCGAATCCCTCGCAGTCGTGGGATCCTTCTCTCGCCTTCGCGGACGATGCTGTGGTGGGCTGCTGTCGGCGGCGTTCCGGGGCGCCGCCGCCTCCAGGCGGTCGGCCAGTGGCGGCCGCCGGCACCGTCGGGTTCTTCCGTGGGACACCGAAGTCATTTGGGTGGTCTGTTCTTGATTCCAACTATGTCTGCGGTCGTCTTGGAACCCGTACATCACTGCGAAGGCCTCTAATGGTTATTTTGGTCCCACTTCGTCATCGCCAAATATTCCACGCATCAAGAACAAACTAGCGATGTGTTCGGACTTGTTTTCTAGTCCGTACGCACCGCGTTAGTGGTTTAAACATTACTCAACAATTAAATTCCATGTTCGAGAGTATAAAACATAAATATGAAAAATATAAAATTCCCCTACCTCAACAAACGGTGACGAACGCCGGCGTCATGGTGGACAGTGTCACGGGGAAAGGGTTCGTAGGTGAAGTCGGAGTGCACCGAGGAGGAAGCGATGTCTCCTCACTTGTCACGGGAAGAGAAAGGGTGGCGCGTCGTCGTTCTACGTGGAACCGGCATTCTTCATCGAAGGAGATGTTGATGTCATAGGCGAAGAAGGCTCTTGACATCGACGTTCATCCGAGGAAGAAGTTCTTCGCGTTCTTCGCTGGGGGTGTTCTTCGTTGAATAACGGTTCCCCTCCCTTTAATCCTCCAGAGTCTTTTTCCAAAGATATCCACCAACAAAAAGAAAAAGAGGCTCCCAATTAATAGAATTTTTGAGCAACTCATATTAATTCCAAGTGGTAAAAATTAATTTAACGCTGACATTAAATTAATTGGTTGGCACATTAAATGAATGAGGGAGGTAGGAATGCTCCATAATAATCAAGGTAATTAAGAAAAGGTGGGTTATTAATGGGTAAAAGTCAAAGGAAACAGCAGGGAAATAAATGGGGAGTTGAAGGTTGGGCTTGTGTGGGCTCCACCTCACAAAATAAAATTTTGTGCACCACCAAATTTTATTTAATTTTAGGAATAAATCCCAAAAATTTACTTCCACCCCACACAAAACGCAACTGCGGTAAAGATCCCCTTAAGTAATTATCGGCGTTGCGATTTCATCGGTGCCCTCATATTTCAATTCTGAGCACCAGCTCAATAGATAGAAAAACCCACTCATTCGTTCACTGAACATATCCGACCTAAACTTCGGAAAATGATTCCGGGCACACCGGGCCTCGGAATCAAGCACCGTTAGAAGCCACAGACTCGTAAAATTAAAAATTATTTACGAATAAAAAAATTCATTGAAATTTATGGGTCTTCACATTACTCCCACCGCAGGGCTTTGCATCCCTGTAAAGCTACAACATAAACTATGGAAACAAATGGGGGTACTGAGCACGCATCTGAGCCTCCCGCTCCCATTTTCTCTCCTAGAGTTTCATGTGCTGCAAACGAATGTGCACCAGAGGAATTGATCGTCCATGTAGGACCTGATCTTGTTGATCCTCGATCTCCACCGGGACCTTCACAATAGTCGCCTCGTCATCTATGTCCAACTCCCCGTGTTCGATGATATGCATCGGGTTGTGCACGTATCTCCTCAGCTGAGATACGTGGAAAATGTCGTGTACCCGGTGCAACAGAGGTGGAAGGGTCAGGTGGTAAGCCACCTCGTCTACCCTACTGAGGACCTGGAATGGTCCGATGAAGCGTGGAGATAACTTTCCGCCCCGGAAAAATCTCCACAATCCATGTTGAGGTGAGACCCGTAAGAAAACGTGGTCGCCATCCTCGAACTCCAGTGGTCTCCACCTCCTATCAGCATAGGACTTTTTTCTGCTCTGTGCAATCCTCATCCACTCTTGGATGATCTGCACCTTCTCCATCGTAGCTTGAACCATCTCTGGTCCTATGAGTGCTGACTCCCCAGGATCAGTCCAACACAGAGGTGATCTACAAGGTCGGTCGTACAATGCCTCGTATGGTGAAATCCCGAAGGTGGAGTGGTATCTATTGTTGTACGCAAGCTCTAACAAGGGTAGGTGATCCTCCCAGCTGTGACCAATGTCAAGGACACATGAACGGAGCATATCCTTGAGTGTCTGAATGGTCCTCTCCATCTGGCCATCCGTTTGAGGGTGAAAGGCAGTGCTCAGGCGTAGCTGCGTCCCAAAATCCTCTTGAAACCCCTTCCAAAGTTGGGAAGTAATGCGATAATCTTGATCGGAGATGATAGATGTCGGCACACCATGAAGTCGTACGATCTCCTGAATGTAGAGGTGTCCCAAGCTCTCTACTGAGCCCTGCTTCCAGATTAGTGGGAAGTGGGATAACTTGGAGACTCGGTCTACGATCACCCAGATGGAGTCATGTCCTCTGGAAGTACTTGGGAGCCCCGTCACGAAATCCATGGATATCCCATCCCACTTCCACTCTAGAACCTCTAAGGGTTGTACCAAGCCTGCTGGTACCTGGTGCTCCGCCTTCACTTGTTGGCAAGTGAGGCATCGTGAAACGAACTCTCCTACAACCCTCTTCATACCCAGCCACCAGTACTGTCGTCTGAGGTCCTGGTACATCTTTGCTACTCCAGGATGTACCACTAGTGGGGAAGTGTGAAACTCCCTTAGCACTTCCTCCTGCAGTGCAACTAGTACCATGGTATGACCCCTGAAGAGGATGATGTGCTCCTCGCCTTCAGAAAATCCATCGGGTGCCAGCCCTGAGGATATCTGAGCACGTCGTGTCTCACAGTCAATGTTTCCACGTTGTGCCTCTCTGACCCGCTGAAGTAGTGGAGGAGTGACTATGAGGGACTGTAGAAAGGCTGCCTCATCTCTATCCACAAAGGATATCTTTAAAGTGGCTAACTGCTCTGTCACCTCTCCAAGTAGCTGAATGCCCGATCTCCTGCTGAGTGCATCCGCCACAAAGTTCCCCTTCTCAGAAGTATAGACTATCTCAATGTCATAGATCTGGAGGAACTCGAGCCATCGCCGTTATCTCAGGTTCAGGTCCTTCTGTGAGAAGATGTACCTGAGACTCTGGTGGTCAGAGTAGATTGTAAAGCGCTCCCCCATCAGATAGTGTCGCCACATCTTCAAGGCGAAGACCACTGCTGCTAACTCCAGGTCCTGGGTAGTGTAGTTCTGCTCATGTTGCCTCAACTGCTGTAAATCGTAAGCGATCACTACTCACTCCTGTATCAGGACACAACCATGTCTGGTCCCTGATGCATCGCAATAAACTACATACCCTATGCCCTCTTCCAGTAGCCTCAAGATGGGTGCACTGGTCAATCTCCACCTCAGCTCTTGAAAGATCTGCTGACATCTGTCTGACCACATGAAGGGTTTCCCCTTCTTTGTCAAAGCTGTAAGTGGTGCTGCAACTCTAGAGAAGTCTGGCACAAATCTCTGATTGTACCCATCCAGACCTACTAAACTCTACACCTCTGTCATGCTCATGGGTGGTTCCCAAGCAAGTACTGCCTCGATCTTCACGGGATCTACAGCAACTCCCACCTCTGAGATGACGTGCCACAAGAAGTGAACCTCTCGAATCCAGAACTGACAGTTCGAGAGTTTACCATAAATCTGGTGCTCTCAGAGTGTATCCAGTACAACCCACAAGTGGTAGGCATGTTCCTCCTCAGTAGTCGATTAAATCAGTATGTCATCAATGAAGACTATGACAAACCGATCGAGGTAAGGCTGGAAGATCCTATTCATGAGACTCATGAACACTGTTGGAGCATTGGTCATGTCGAAGGGCATAACCAAGAACTTGTAGTGGCCATACCGACACCTGAATACCATCTTCTGTACATCCTCGTCTCGAACTCTGAGTTGGTGATAGCCTGACTTGAGGTCTATCTTCGAGAACCATCGTGCTCCATTGAGCTGATTGAAGAGATCGTCAATCCTCAGAAGGGGGTACTTGTTCCTCCCGGTCACCTGGTTCAAGAAACAGTAGTCAACACATAGTCACAAGCTCCCATCCGCCTACTTGGTGAACAGAATTGGAGAATCCCAGGGTGAAACACTAGGTCAGATGAATCCTTTTCCTTGTAAGTCCTCTAGCTATACCTGAAGCTCACAAAGCTCGGCGGGAGCCATCTGATATTATAGAGTAGATATCGGTGATGTCCCAGGGTACAGGTCTATGTATAAATATACCTCCCTGTGAGGAGGTAGTCCTGGAACATCGTCAGGGAAAACGTTCACATACTAATCCACCACAACAGGAAAACTCGGACTCCGCACGTCAACTACTCTGAGGATGAGACTAGCCAACTGATGTGTGATCGGCTGCACTCTCCTCTACGTAAGACCATCCTGTGCTACGAAGGTTCCCTTCTCGCTGGTGAAGGTGAACCTGGTCCCATCTGTGCGGACACACCACTCTTTGCACCTAATACAGTCGATCTGAGCATGGACTATAGATAACCAGTCCATACCCAAGATGACGTCAAAAGGCCTCGACGCCGCTACAAGAAGATCCCAGCTGAAGCTCTCACCTCCTAGAGTAAGCTCACACTGCCAACACCAGTGCGTATTCGTCGAGTCTGCTCCCGTAGGAGTCTCTAGCCGTAAGGATCGAGCCAACGGCTCCTCCGGAATCTCTGAGCTCCGAACAAGGGCAGTGGCAATAAAATAATGACTCACACATGTTTCTATAAGAACTGCAGCAAGGGTGGAGTAGACACATATAGAACATAAAATCATCTCGGGTGTGTCGTGGTTGTATGCCTCCACTGCCTAGAGCTAAGCCTGCCTCTTTCCGCCAGCTCCCTATGGTCGGAGTGGACCTCCTGGGGGTGGTGGTGTCGGTGGCCCAGCGGTAGAAGTACCGCTGGTGCCTCCGCAGTAATGGGTCTCTGTACTGAGGAATCATCGCTCAGTGGGCTTCCATCCCACACGTAACTAGGAACCCTAGCTTGTTGCCTTCGTGGGTCCATCCTGAAAAGAAACAGGTGCCCCACGGTCAAACAGTATACCTAGTGAGATGACACAAAGTGATCACAAAGAAAACTTTTGAAAGGAAACACACACGCAATCAGTGTTTTCGTGCACTAAGTCCGAAATCAAAGGTCAGGGTCCTGGTGTATGGATACATCGGTCGCCACATCAACACTGGACTCCCTGGACTGAAAATCACACTCAATACTCTTAACCTTATTGCTTCATAGAATGGAATGATCAGAGTCCTGAGTTCTACGGTAGAACCGAAACCTCTGATACCAATTTGTCACGACCCATCCTCGGGGCCAATTTTGTGACTACCCCAAGCCCGCCTTACATAGGCTAGGGGCTAGAGACTAGAAAAAAAGGTGTAAGTCCCAAAAAAAAGGGAAGGCATTGCCTTTATAAAGTAAACACACACAATAGAGTACGTAAGTAAAGTAAGCACTAAGTAAAACTGAGTACAAAAGTAAGAGATGAAAAGTAAATGGGCCAGTATACAAACCCAACTAAAGGTAAATTACAGCTGAAAAGAAAGTACAGCCGTATTAATGTAAAACAACAACACCAAGTCGTCCTCTGGAATTCCCACCTGAAGGGTGGGTACAGATAGTCTCCTCAGCTCCTCGGGTCTGGTCGTCCGCTCCGTGTACGTCCTGCCAAGTGGTCCACCTCTGGGTACTGTCCATCTCCACAGGCCCCCACCTCGATCAGTGGTGTCCATCGTCTACATCCAACACAATATAGTGCGGGCATAGCCCATGCAGGGGTGAGTATATGATACTCAGTAGGGACCCCGAGACCCCCGGAGGTCTCTCAGAATCCACGAAGGACAAACCCCAAAGGAAAGGTACAATCATGAAGTATAAATCGACTATACTTAGGTATATGCCCATATATATACCTAAGTCATCAATTACAGTTCATCTCCAACTCTTGATCCCAAGCACAACCAGTCCGCACAGGAAAAACACAACCCAGTCCACACAGGAAAACACAACCCAGTCCACACAGGAAAACAAGTCAATCACATCGCTGATAAAGATTGAAGTCAATTATCAGCTCACACAGGTATGAATCCTTTGTATAGTGATAGATATGATCATATGTAGCCACAGATTCATCTATGTTGTCATACCTACATAAGATACAAGTCCAGCTAAGCTGTCGGACCCACACAGGATACAAGTCCAGCTACTCTACCGGACCCACACAGGATACAAGTACAGAGGTCAATACTTTCAGACCCACATAGGATACAAGAACAGTAGTCATCGACGTCAAACCCATGGAGGATTCTAGTATGGTATTTTTCGATGTCGAACCCACAAAGGATTCCAGTACAGAAGTCGATGTAGTCACAGCCAGCTCTAAGGTTCCCGCACACAGCGTGCTCGATTCTGGGAGGGTCCACTCCTCGAGCAAGATATTCGATACATAAAATGTCACAAAGTCCATATTTGATGTATCCCAGAGTTCCGTATCGTCAAAAGAAACCCAACGTGATAGACAGTGCGTCAATCGGACGCCCGGTCTGAGAGTTATTGGATTTTCCGTCCCAGGGGCCTGGTTGGTTTTTAAGCTAAAACCAACTTGACCGTACTCCAGATACGTCCGAACCTCAAGTAGAGTAATCCCAAAGAACCGTCTCAGCAAGATGAATTCAATGCAGTTGATGTCACATCAATCGGACATCCGGTCCTTCAGTTAAAAGTGTTTCCACTCCAAGGGCCCGGTTGGTTTTGGGTTCAAACCAACCCGGCCATACCCAAACTTCGCCAAAACCTCGAGTGTAACATACCTAAATGACCGTCTCGATCCAAATATTCCTACGCAATGTAAGGTGCATCGATCAGATGTCTATAGCTCAATTTATGGGAAAAAGACCGAAAACGGTCTGAAGTAGGGGGGTCTGGGCCCGGTCCGAACCGACCCAACCCCCCCCCCCCCCCCCCCCCGGGTCGGCCCGAATCGGGTCTGGCCCGGCTAGGCGTGGCTCGGTCCGCGTGACCCTCCCCGGCTCGGCCGGGGGTGCTGTCTCGGCCGGCTGGCCGAGCGGGGGGCGCGGCCCCCCTGTCCCACGGACGCGGCGCTAGGCTGGCGTCGCGGCCTTCCCCAGATCCCGCACAGCCGCGGGATCCTTATCTCGCCGTCGCGGCTGATGCCATGGCGAGATGTTGTCATAGGCGCACCAGGGTGCCGCCGCCTTCAGACGGTCAGCCAGTGAAGGCTGTCGTCGTGCCTTCGGGGTCTTCCACAGGCCACCAGAGTCATTCCGATGGTCCGTTCTTGATTCCGACTGCACCTGTGGTCGTCTCAGGACCCGTACATCACTGTGAATGCCTCTAATCGCCATTGCGGTCCCGCTTCGTTGTCGCCAAATATTCCGCGCATCAGGAACAAACTAGCGGTGTTTCCAGACTTATTTGTTAGTCTGTACGCACCGCGTTAGTGGTTTAAACATTACTCAACAATTAAATTCCATGTTCAAGAGTATAAAACATAAATATGAAAAATATAAAATTCCCCTACCTCAACAAATGATGACGAATGCTGGAATCGTGGTGGACGGTGTCACGGGGAAAGGGTTTGTAGGCGACGTCAGAGTGCACCGAGGAGGAAGCGGAGTCTCTGCTCTTGTCGCGGGAAGATAAAGGGTGGCGCGTCGTCATTCTATGCAGAACCGGTGTTCTTCGTCGAAGGAGACGTCGTTGTCGTAGGCGACGAAGGCTCTTGACGTCAAGGCGCGTCCGAGGAAGAAGTTCTTCGCGTTCTTCGTCGGGGGTGTTCTTCGTTGATGAATGGTTCACCTCCCATTAATCCTCTAGAGTATTTTTCCAAAGAGATCCTCCAACAAAAAGAAAAAGAGGCTCCCGAATAATAGAATTGTTGAGAAACTCATATTAATTCCAAGTGGTGACAATTAATTTAACAATGACATTAAATTAATTGGTTGGAACGTTAAATGAATGATGGAGGCAGGAAGGCTCCATCATAATCAAGGTAACTAAGAAAAGGGGGGTTATTAATGGGTAAAAGTCAAAGTAAACAGCAGGGAAATAAATGGAGAGTTGAAGGTTGGGCTGGTGTGGGCTCCACCTCACAAAATAAAATTTTCTGGACCACCAAATTTTATTTAATTTTAGGAATAAATCCAAAAATTTACTTCCACCCAACACAAAACGCAACCGCGGTAAAGGTCCCTTTAAGAAATTACCAGCTCTGCGAGTTCATCGGTGCCCTCAGATTTCAATTCGAAGCACCAGCTCAAAATATAGAAAAACCCGCTCATTTGTTCATTGAATGTACCCGAGCTAAACTTCGGAAAATGATTTCGAGCACACCAGGCCTCGGAATCAAGCTTCGTCAGAAGCCACAAACTCGTAAAATTTCCAAGTATTTAAGAAAAAAAAATTCCTTGAAATTTTCGGGTCTTTACAGGATCCATGATAAAAGTAATAGGATCAAAAATAAAAAATAAAAACATACATGAAAAACAAAGGAGTTATTACCCAAAATTTAATGTTAATAAGGAATTGTTAATAAAAATGTAATAAGAGGTCATAGATAAATCATATATTGAATTATAAATATGATTATGTTTCTTGAAAATATTTATAATAAACTATAATTTATTATATAGTAGTTTTTATCATGTAATACGGAAGTCGTGACTTCACGTAATGGATTTCTATTATATCTTTCATTTTAGGGAGACATATAAAAATACAACACTCATTTATTTTTTGTGGTTCATATAATGTCCATTTAAAATTTTATATTATTAAAAATCTTATAATAATTATATTTAAATCTACATTTTATGTATTGTTTATTGGTTTTTATTATTAAAATGAATAATAATATAGTAAGGGATTTCTGTATCACTTTTTACTTATGTGAGACACATGTCATATTAACCACCTATTTCATTTTTATGGTCTATTTAATACCTGTGAATTTATTTTATGATTAATATCATTAATATTTTTGTGTTCGACATATCAATTTTAGTTTCTCTATTTCATGGTGTTTAATGTTCAAAAGATACCAAAGCTGTAAAAGATTTTTGTGTCAAATGATGTTCTTGGAGACCTAAGTTTTATTATGCACCTATATTTTTCTATGAGATTCATATACGTCTGCATTGAAATTTTATATCATTAATATAATTCTTTTCATGAAACTATAAGTTTAATTTATCGTTATTCATTCATGGGGAGTATAATTCAATGTTACCAAAGTGGTAAGAGTTTTATGTTACAATCTCATCCATTATCGGTTTTGCTTATGATTACGCCTCCAATGATGAAATCATATTATTTATCTCTCAATAAACACATGAATTTTATTATATTTTGGTAAAATAATTATATTACATTTTTCACATCATTTTACTCTCTTTATGTAAACTAGAGTTCAAAATTATTTTTTTATGAAAAATCATCTTTATTTATCTCTTCGACAAAAACCCTTTTTTCCTATCTATAAATTTTAAAAATATTTTAATAAATATCTTTAAAATTCATAAATTATTTTATTAAATAACTTTTACCAATATTTAACATTAAAAAAAATTGGACACTTTATGTCGGTTTCCAAAAAATGATCATTTGGATTTTACAAAAAATGTGAACGGAAGTTTTTTACATGTAGAACATGAAAAGAATTTTCCACTGTCTTGCCCATTATTTTATTCTAATATTACATTATAATATTTAATATTTATTTTCCACGAAATGGATTTTTATATATTATATATAAATTTTTAGTTTTAAAAAGTTATTTTAAGTAAAATATTCTTTTCTTCCAAAAATGTTACAAGTGATCTATTAAAATATTTATTCATCTAACATGAAATGATTTTATGTAACTTATAATGTTATTGTGACATTAACTAAAGATCCCATTATTATTCTTTATTTTAAAGGATTATCATGAAAATATTTTTATTAACTGATTTCTCTTACACATGCTATACAATGATAAAGATTTTTTGAAACTTTCTTCCCTTTTGATAGGTTATGCTATGATGAAATAATAAAATGATTATGAAAGATATATATATTACATAAGTTATGGTATAATGAATGTTTTATGATCTTATGGAACACATACATTTGTTTTTAATTATCTGACTGGTGGCACATATATCTCCCTCCAATCCATTGAGTAAAGATGAATAAATCATGAGAAAATTTTTTATGTGCAAACATGGTTACATGTTCACAGTGTTATGGATGAACTTGATTACATGTTCATAATGTTATTAAAGGGAAGTATTTCATGTCCTTAACTAAATTATTTATCTTTTCTCTATTTATACATGTTCTCAATGTTAAAATTTGATATCTATTCCAAAATTCCATGTTTTATTCCAAATTCATTATCTCATTACTCATGATCTTTAATTTACATACGATTCATCTATTATTAACTACTTATCTCTATGTCATGAGTCAAGAATATTATTTTTGAATTACATTTTATGGTTTTAATATTTTATGATCATTTTCTCAAACTCTAATGCTCATTTTATGATTACATGTCTCTCGTGTTTACACATACTAAGCATCTGAGCTCAACATTTATTATGTTTACATTCCCAATTCAATTAATAAAGTTTTTATTTAGGGTATGTTTTTGAAGAGTACAAAATGAGAAGAAATATAAGGGGGATGTTGAAGATATTTCACCAAATTAGAATATCGTGTACCTATAATCCAATGATACTAAACTATTATTTTCTTTAGGAATGTTTTTGTGTAATATTTTTAATATTAATCTAAATAGATGAAATATCAATGTATGAAACCATGGCTCGCTAGAGTTTGTATTAGATTAATGTTTTAGTTAATATTTTGAAGTTGGTATGAGAAAACATTATTGCTATCCCTAGGGGATATTTCTGATGATATATGTAGGGATTTTCCATAGGGTAAGTCTAAGGATGAGTCAATTTATTGGAATATGTCCTATAATTTTGTTAAAGGATTGAGACAGTAGTTTCCAGGAAATTATATCCCTATTAGGATACTATAAGTTGACAAGGATCTGGCATAGAGGTACTTAGGGGTAATAACTTTGAAAAGTGTGCATTAAACTACACTCGATCACAACACAATGCGTGAAAATGGGGATCACTATAAAAGTGGTTTGACACTCCTAGGGATATGATTTGGAAATTCAAAAACTCTTCAAAACCCCACTTGGAGGATTTAAATATACGATTACTATTAATGACCTTGGATAAACCTATGGTGTCCTAGATTAAATATAAGGTATCATGATTGATACATCCTAAAATATATTTTCATGATTATTTGGTTTCCCATTAGGATTAGAGTTGCTCACACTATGTTTTTTGGTTTTATTAAATGGTGGGAACTAGATGTAAATGGGTTAATATTGATTATGATGGAAAATTTGGTGATCAGAAGCCAAATATGAAGATAAAAAGAGTGAATTATGTTTTTATTATGCCAAATTAGTTATCATGGAACATGATTAACAATGTGAACCTTAACCAACTCTCAAAATCACCAAATAATAAAATGTTATAGTTCAAAGGGGGTTTATGTAGGGGATACCATGGAGGAAAGAATATAACATTTTATATATATTGAGAAGGTGGGAAGAAATTCCCAATTGGATGTATCAAAGTAATGTGAAGTCATTTTTAGTCTTAAAAAGAATCAAATAAATCAAGTAATTACAATGTAAAAAAATTAAATGTTTTTTAAACGCAATTTATGAGAATAATGATCTCCCTATGATATCCTCATCTATTGAATTTTCTAATTGGGAAATTATGATTAATTTGAAAATATATGTCCTAAGTGGAAATCTCATGAAGAGAATCAGCAAGGTTGTATGATGAATGGTTTTTCTATTGATGATGAAGAGAATATGAATGGAATAGAAAAGGAAGAATGTATTAAAGAATAATATGAGGAATCCATGCTAATGGATTAATGGTGAGGTTTAATAATTTAATTGTTTATATAATGTAATTCCAAAATTATTTTCAATGAATAATAATATATAAAATAATTTCTTGTAGAAGTTTTTCATTAATTTTTTTCAATAATGTGGTGAATGGTTCTAAAGACCTATATGAGTTTTTAATGTAAAGGTGATGTTCATGGAAAAAAATTATTAAGGGAATAATAACCCTTAATGTGTTCTAGATGTTGAAATAATGATGTTTTAGTAAAGATATGATCTATATAGATTAAGTAAATTAGATTGTACTGATTTTCTTGGAACTGATAACGATTTTTTGAAAAAGTAATTCATGCTATCATTGAGAGAGTTTAGTCTAGTTTTGGATTTATGTAATATATCCCAAAAAAATTATTTTTATTTAAGGAATAATGAATAATTTATGTTTCCAATAAGGTTTTGTGGAATTTTAGGTTATTTCAATGTTTTAAGAGAAAAGATGGTAAAGGTATTCACATCTTTGGTATGTGAAAATCAAGATCCACCTTAATATATATGATGATTAATGTTATTTGTATTTTGAGAAATCTAGAGACCTTATTTATAATTTTTTTATTTTGGAAGTGTTATAAGGGGATCCATTTTTATAATGGGTTAAGTTGTTCTATAGATGAGGTTTTAGAGATTAACTTATTACTTCTCTATACAATGACATATCTATATTGGATACTAGTGCTAATCTTTTTACTTATAGATAGAATGAACAACTTATCATTCTATTATATATATTATTTATTGCCTAATACATGAAAAATTAAACTATTTGAGTAAGATATGAATTGGAAATTGATCAATACACAACTAAAGGATGAAATTAATCTAATGAAATAAAAAGGAATCAAGTATGTAAATATCATATTTTATCAATACATATGGAAAAAAAATTCCACAGCATTAGGAAAAGTATGTTGGAATAAAAAAAATTCCAAATATCATCATTTTTTAAGATATAAATGAAAATTTTCATACCCCTTTTGTTTATGTATTTGTGGTCATTAAGTTTTTCTTGACAATGTCCTTTTTCACTCTCCATCAGTATTTGGGTGTCAGTTTTTCCTTTATATTTCCATGCTTTCACTTCCCACTTTTGTTTCCATATTTGGAAACCTATTATGTGTTATTCTAAATGACTTTCAGACATCCCTTTATTTATTTAATGAGGATTATTTACTATCCCTTTTTATGATGTGGGTTTCTATGAAGGAATTTTTAAATGTTATGCCTTTGTTTAATGAGACAAATTTTGATGGAGAAATTTAGTTTATAGGGGGTATAATGTAACACAACGAGATTATGGGAAATATTTTTTTCAAATTAATTTAATCTTTTTTATACATTAAATCACACCTAACACTGAGTTTAGCTAGCGTTACAAGAAAACTGGGTTTAAAGGAGATGTGTCATATTATTAAGATATTATTATATGGTAGTTATCACCAAACTGTTTGAATGGAGGGTATGAATAGGATTAACTTAATTATGAAAATATATTTTTGACACATATATGAAAATTAATTTTTTTGGGGAAAAACTATTTAAACATTAAAATTAAAACTATTTTAAAAAATGAAAATATTTTTATAGAAAAAAAAAATTTAGAAAAACAAACATGTTTTACTATAAAATATTAAACAACCCAAATTTTTGTATAATATTAATGAAATTGAAATATTATATTTTCAATAAACTAATTAAAAGTCATGTTATGTGCTTTTTACATAATATATATGAATAAATCCAATTATATGCTTAAAACAAGATTTTAAAAAAATAGTTTTATCACCTTTCAATGAACATATTTTAAAAATAATTTCTTAAACTATTATAATCGTTATTTGGAATAATAAAACAAAATTTTAAAATATTAATACCATAATTATCATAGGATAAAGTTTTGATAATTTTATGAACATGTTATTTTTTCAATGAATAATGAAAAATGTTTAATTTTTATTATAAATTGCCTTTCCTATTAAAATATTTATTAAGATGTTTTTTTTAAATCAGTTTAAAAGTAAAATTAGTTCAAATATATATCAATTAATCCAAATAATTTCATTGGAATAATTTTTGTAGAGAATTTCGATACAAAAACTTTGAAATATATTGAACATTTTCTCTTTGAAAACACACATTCTCATCACGTCAATGAGATTATCTTTAAATAAATTTTTTCCACTTATGTGAATTGAATTTGAAAATATTTATTCCTTATAGTGAATAATAATATTATATATTATTTAATAAGTTCAAATTAATTTTTATCATAATTAATTGTGAAAATTATGAAAAATAAATTACCACAATTAGGTTAAAAATGTATTTACTGAGGGTTAAAAAATAGTTTTTAAGAAAATATATTACATAGATTTGTCACCAAATTAATTCACTAATAAAATTTATTAAAATAAGAAAAATTTATAATACCAGAAGTAAGTGTAATGACCTTACACCAATAAGGGATTTGTGGGGAAAATAAGTTGAGGCTTCCAAGAGATACAAATAAAAATCTCAAATTGCATAAAATATGTATGAAACGTCATGTCATCAACCTAAAAAAGACATAATCTAGAAATGTAAGTAGTTGATTAAAATTAAGGTAACATCAAGAATATATGACACTAAGTTAATATCACCCATTCATATTAGAAAATATGTTACCAAGAATTTAATCTTGCTAGCCAAGATCTTCCCGGAAGAGCAAGGACCAAGTCAGATGGGGGAGCAGAGAGCTCACATTCATTAAATTGATCAACATTAAAATATTAATTAATCTTACCAAGTGGATAATACTATCTCATCCAAGAAAACTAATCTAGAAGTAATAGAATCCCTATTCCAACTCCCAAACGCATAGTAACAACCGTGAAACAGAGATAAAATCCTTGAAATGGTTGTGATTTGATTAAGAAAAGAATATGAAGAAGGACCATAGAAAAATAATAATAGACCAATGGATTCTAGGAGTGTCCAATAATTCAAAACTAATTCACATCTCTCAAGAAATATATATCAGAAAAAACCCTACATTGGAACTAGGTTCCCCCCCCCCCATAAAAGAAAACAACCATCATCCAGTTCTTCAGATCTCTTAAGAAAAATATATCTGAAAAACCCTAAAAAATCCCTCCCTAACATCCTTATCCATTTTCTATAGCTTATATTCCTCCCAAAATACCAACACTAGACTCATTAACAAGTGGTCCAAATGAGGTGTTTCTTAGAGAAGGTAATTATCTTAAAAAAGATCTACATTTTCCCCTTCTTTTCAACTGTTAAGTATGTCACAGAAAAATAAAATATAATTACACCATTATATCATATATACGGATATATTATTATATTAATTTAGTTATCTATATCCATATGAACTTCCATCAAATGGAAAATTATAACATCACTAATGTGTATCGTATACAACCGCCTCGCGAACCAATGTAGTTTTTTTCCTTCATCACTTTTATAGGATGGATATAATGACGGATTTAAAAAATTATATTTCTCTTTATGGAATTACAATACTTATGAAATTATTATATCAAATATACCTTCTAAAATTCCATTTTGTGTGTAATACGATAACGCTGAAAGTGTGTATGGTGGACTACCGCCTAACAAATTGATGTGATTAGTTTTATCTTAAACATTACATGGAAGGTATTATGGATAAATTTAAAAAATATTAATTATATATATGAAATAATAATTATTCCATAATGGTAATATATTATTTACCCTTTTATTTTTCAGTCATCAAGGATAATGGAAACAAATTTCATGCATAAGTACGGTCTATCATCTCCATGGACGATGTATTTCATTTTATATATCTAACACTTATGGAATAATCTAAAATATATATAATGAATATATATGATATTTACATCATGTTTAAAATTATTGATATTATATACCCTTGTTAAATGTTATAGGAAAAAAGGCAATAAATAAAAACATACACAAAAAACAATGCAGTTATTATGAGAAGCATAATTTTAACATGGAATTATTAATGAATGAGTAATAAAAGGTAAAAAGTAAATCATATATTTAATTATAAAAATTATTGTGGTTATATAATATTCCCATAAAAAAATATATTTATTATATAGTATTTTTTAAAATGTATGATGGATGTCGAGACCTATTGTATGGGATTTCTTGCCTCTATTTTATTTCTAGTAGACATGACAATTCAAAAACTCATTTCTTTTGTATGGTGTATATAATACGACATTAAAATATTATATCATTAATATAATTATTTTAATTATAAATTGATGTAAATTTTATGTTATGATTTATTGGGGATTATGATTAAAAATATTTCTACAATGGTAATGGATTTCTGTATCACTTTTTTAATTATGTGAGACACATGTCATATTCACCACCTATTCCCCTTTTTTGGTGTATATAATGACCATGAATGTATTTTATTATTATAAAACTTAAATTTTATTTTATTTACATATAAATTTTAGGATATATCTTTCATGGGGTTTACGGTTAAAAAGTTACCAACACTGTAAGGTATTTTTGTCTCAAATTGACTTCTTGGAGATCTATGATATGTTATGAACCTATATTATTATATGAGGTGAATAAATAAACCCATTTACATGTTATATAATGAATATCCTTCTTCTCATGATAATATATTAGTGTTTTTATTTCATGGGTATTATTATTCAATGTTACTGAAGTGGTAAGAGTTTTATGTTACCACCTCATCATTTATCGGTATTGATTATGATTGTGATTCCAATGATGAGAACATAAGATTTGTATCTCAATAAACCAATTAATTTTATTATTATATGTTTATTTCATTGGAATAGATTTTTTCACATCATTTTACTCTATTTATGTACTCAAGAGTTCAAAATAATATTTTTATAAAAATTCATCTTTATTTATCTCTTTTCTCGAAAACCCTTTTACTTATAAAATGTTTTTTTCTAAAAAAATAAAAAATATTATTAAAATTTTTAAAATTATAAATTAAAAACATTTTTACCTAGTTATTATTTTTTTTTAAATATTTTTAAAATAATATTCATGTCTTTCTTTAAAAAAATGATTGTTTATCATAAATCTAAAATGAAAATGAATCATTCTTTTTCTGTGAATAGAATTAACATAATTTTCTTCCATAATTGAAAAAATTTTCCTGGAAGATTCCATAATATTTTTTGAAGGATACTTTTGAAAGAAAATAGTTTCAAATTTTTCTATGGTTTTTAGTTTTAAAATGTTATTTTCAAAGACAATATATTTTCATCAAAAAATGTTCCAAGTGATCTTTAAAAATAATTCTCCATCTAAGATGTTATCCTTGAATGTGACTTATTATTTTCTTTTTATATAGTAAAAGGATACCATTTTTATTATTTTTATAAATAGATTATATAAAAAAATATTTTTATTAAAATAATTTCTCTTCCATAAGTTATATAATGATAATAATTTTATGAAACCCACCAGTTTTTCTATGGGTTATGATATGATGAAATGATGAAATAATTATGAAAAATATAACTTTTACATATATTACTATATGATTAAATGTTTTTGTAACCCATTTCATTTCATGGGTTATGATGTAATGAATTTTTTATGATCCTATCGCATAGATACATATAACTTTAATTATTTGATGGGTGTGGCAAATATCTCCCCCAATGAATTGGGTAAACATGGATAACTAATTTGTAAATGTGTCATGTGTGAACTTGATTAGATATTCATAATGTTATCTATGAACCTAATTACATGTTCATAGTGTTATATGAGGGCCGATATTCATGTCCTTAATTTATTGAGAGTCATTGTATATATTTATACATGTTCACAGTGTCATGGCTGACCTGTATGTCCAAATTCCATGTCTTATGCCAATGGTATGATCCCATGGTCCATGTTCTGTTATTTACTTATGATTCATGTTTTATGAACTAACAATATCTATTCCATGAATAATGATTTTGATATTTTATATACATGTTATGGTTTTCAGTTTTTTTTCATGTTCAAATAACTTTATGTTCATGTTATTATTATGTATATCCATTTTTTACCCGTATTATAAATCCGATCTCACTCTTTCTTATGTTTCCTTTCCCCTATCTATTAAGAATGGTTTTAGGTAGGGTATATGAAACCCCAACCTCTAAATTCTCAAACTAGTGCATTATTTTTATATATCATGATTATAAGGGATCAAATCTAGAAGGACCGATGATTTTAGCAGTTTTGGAAAAATAACTTACATAAATGACACCCATTTTACATTTGAGATATAATATATTGCATAAAAAATTAAAAGGTCAGCATCCTTAAAAATATTTCATAGGATTACTCTTCATATCATGTAAAAATGAAACATAACAATGGTTAGATCAAATTCTCAGTGAGTGTAAGTACAACTGATGTAAACATGAGTCAATTAGAATATTCAATATGGAACGGAATATGATGGATTTTACATTCCAATTAATAAATGGATAAGGAATAATCAATATATCATGGTACATCACTGAAACAAATTCCATTTAATCAATAATATGATAAGGAAACTTAACCATGGATAATATAACTAATCGAATAATTACATGGAATAATAATAATTGAATTGATAATTATGGAATGAATAATTATGTATATCTGAATTATACCATAAAGTATTAATTACAACAATCTAATAATATAAAGTATTCATGCCAAGAGTCTAATACTTTTTAGGCTTTATGCCAAAGATCTAATAAATGGGTAAGGCCTCATCTGAAACCATATGTAGTTTGTCTAATGAAACCTAATGATGCATCGAGGGGATATATTAGGGCCCAATGACAACATATGAAATAAAATTCATTCCTAATATGTGTATTAATTAATTTAATTAATCAATACCCTTTATCATCAAATATGTTTATTGAATAGAGGATACTGATTTATCAATTTTTCTCCAATCACTCAAATAACTTTCAAAGATAAAACCATTTGTAAAGATCGTATATGGTTTAGGTAGTAATCATGTTAATTATAAATTATATGGATATTAAATGGAAATTTAATTTCCCAAAAAAATTAAAATAAAGGTATTTTTCAAGATAAAGTTAATTATCTCAAAAGTGAATGAGATTTCAAAGATAACTTTTACCACTTGATAATTTTCAACTAAAAACCCTTAAAATGGGATAATTCAATGTAATACATCAAATAACGTGAAGGATATGTGGATTCATGATACAATATATTAAAAAAATTAGTAGGTACATCACACAAAATACATAAGTGGAGAGTATGAAATATATCTAACAGATTTAAGAAGTGAGGTGAAAATCCCTTACTTTGAGTCCAACTAGTAATGTGTTTATAAATATTCCAGAATAAAAATCTTATGTTAATTAATTACTTAAATAAAAATCTTTTTTAAAATTATTATTACTTTTACTTAGTTTATTAAAGTGTTCTATACAACTACTTAAATAGTTAATTTTACATCGGGTGTTTTTACCAAATTCAGTTCATGTGTTAAAAACAAATTTGGTAGGTCGACTATGGTCAAAGGGGTTATTATATAAAAATTTACAAAAAAATAGTCACAAACTAATTATCATATTTATACATCAATTATAATTTTGAAACAAATCATGAATTATGTTTTTGAAAAATGAACCAACGTTGCAATCATGTTTACAGTAAGCCAAACTTATGGATGAGTAATGTTCCCATTTTTAACTAATTGTTATGGAAATAATGTAAGTAACATTATATCATTCCATATTGATAATTATATCATAAATAGTTTTTTATTTAATAATATATAAATATATATATAATTCTTGTGATGTAAAAGCAATCACATTGTATCGAGGAGGTGGTAGTCCACACTTCCACAAACGACGTTATGACTATTTTTAGTCCATGAAAATGTAATAAACAAAATTATTTATTATATTTTATAAAGTCAATTATGTAATTAATGTAATAAATTTTTCATATTTTTCACATATTTTTAATCAAATCCATACATAACACATTTCATGTAATGTGTGTCCGTATCACATTACTTTGTGAAGGCGGTTGTCCTCACATCCACAAACAAAGTTACCATATTTACACCAAATGGAATGTATAAATTTATGAATAATATAAAAATTAAATGAGAATAATGAAATATTAAATATCATACCAATAATATAGAAACAATTTTTTCTATCATAATACAAATCCATTAATAGTGATAAGGAAAAACGAACAAATTTTTTTCGTGAGGTTGTAGTTTTCTGTACACAAATGGTACGTTCATTAACCATTTGATGGATATGTGTGTATTATTAGGTATAAAACATAACATAAATAAACTTAATTATATTGAGGATACTTTTTATATTATCTATCCACTGAATAAAAAGAAATTAAGGGGTGGAGAAACAAATAAAACAAAAATGCAAATTGAATAATATTATCTCTTTTTTTGGGTAACTCATTTTTTTGACCATAGGGTTTCCTTGTATTTATTTATTTACATGTTAAGTATTCAAGGATGAGGGGATTGAGTTTTTATCCTCTTTGGAAACATTTTGGATGATCCAATGTGGCTTTAAAGGTATGAGTAATGGGAAGAGTTGATTCTTTTTTATAGTGGAGTGGCATTCTTGTAAATATAAAAAGATAAACACTATTCAAAGGTATCCCTTACCTCATGTGAAAAAAAATTAATAATAATGGATTAAATTGAAAAAAATTTCAAGAAAAATCTCCACCATAGAAAAATAATCACATTTTTATATTTTTTCTTTATTCTTTAAGTATCCATATAATTTTCATTTTCATTTTTCATTTAGGTAACTAGTTTCAAACCATTGTAATTTGACCATTAAAAATAAATTATGATGAGATTTATTATAATGTATATACTGACAAAATTATAAATATTATATCTAATTTACAAAATATAAATCTCATTTTTTTTGGGAAAATGATTTTAAAACAAGTGGATGTGACATGAAAAAACACTACTTTAACCAATACCATGATAACAATGTTTTTACTATCTATTGGTAAATATGTTATTGATAAAATATCAATTTTTCCATGAAGGGACCATATTTGATATTTATTGACACTTAAAATACATTGGGTGGAATTTATTATTTTAATTAATTTTATATCATTTAATAAAATAACATTTATTTTAAAATAACATTAATGTCAACTTTGGTATTATTTATTTACTATTAATTTTAAAAAATAATTTTTTTTATTTCAAATATATTAAGTTAAAATATTTTTAACATGATATCTTAATATACATAAATAATTAATCATAATAAATCATTAAATTTATGTTATTTTTAATGTTCTTAGCATCATTTATTTTATTTTATTATTAACTGAATAATTCATGTGTTATCATTTCTTAAACGTTTAATTTAATTATATCATCTCTAAAAATTAAGGACAAATTACCATGAAAAAAAAACTCAATTACCTTTCAAAATAATTTTTATAACCGAAACTATTGAGCTTCTTCTATACAATAAATCTTTATAAATGTTAAAGGTAAAGAAGGTTTCATTTTTTTTCTTTTTACATATTTAACATATTTTATGGGTCACTGTCATGAATATATGTCCCACTAACTCATAAAATTAAAAAAATTGGGTATATGATCTAAATATGGGAAAAACTTTATTATGCACAAGTTTGTAGGTCATTTTGGACATTAAGTTTAAGGTTTAGTCCTTGTTATGCCTAATTTTACATTAATTGTTGTAATTAATTTTAGTTAAATTAATGATCTTTTTTGTTAGAAACTAAGTTGATAATATTAGACTATAAATATTATACTGACTATAATCATGTATTCCCATTTTTTAAAATTCAATTCACATATGTGGAAAAATTAATTTTAATTCTAATCCCATAGATGTCGCAAGAAAGCTGGATTTTACGTTAAAAATACTCAAAAGTTCAGTAATACTTTATATATAAAATAAATGAAATAATTATTCTAATTAATTATATTGAATTAGTATATATATAATTAATCTATTTTGATTTAAAAAAAATTAAAAAAAAATTAATAATTAATAATTATTTACATTCAAAGACAGATTTCAACTAAAATGCATTATTTTTCCCTATTCATCAAAAAATGAAACATATAAAAAATCACCCTCATATAATTTTAAATTTCATAATTAAAAAATTATTTTTATTTTGAAAAATAAAATTTATTAAAGTCTCAACATTTAGTTTCAAAATAGATGCAACATTAAAAGGAGGTAAAACTATATCTTATGTGTAACACAAGCTAAATAAATATTGTGTGTAACTTATGATTAACATTGTGTCGTGTATATAGAAATCTAGAAAAACTAAATAAAATTTATTCTAAAATTAAAAAAATTTAATGTCTTGGGGGTCTTAAATTCTCTCCACCTTAATTAAATTTTATGATCACAATTTAAACTTGATCACGGTAATCTAGGATTTGATATTTGAAAATACTTATTCGAAGAACCAAAATCATAAATAGGGTTATTAACACATCATATTAATAAGAGGGAAAATAAATGGTGGTGGTGAACAAAAAACTATACTTAAAAATCATATAATGTTAGTGAAAACATGTACATGGAAGAAAACTCAAACTATCAAGTTATGATGGGGAGTAACATGGAAATTGTTTAGCTGGAAGTTGATGACCACAAATCTGTACACTATTTTTGTGAAACAGCCATTGATATCATAAAAATGGTGATAATAGGGAAAAAATTAAAATCTTTACTCCTATATTTGAGTAATTTTTTAGTTTTCTAAGAATATAAGTAAATATACACTTCTATAAACATAATCATTTCCTTTGATTACATCTTGAACTATCTATACATCATCTCTTATTACAAGATGCTTCCAAAAGTGAAGTAATAAATTAATCTCTAAAACCTCATTCAAATATCAACTTAAACCATTTCATAAATGGTTAACTTTACCAAAATATTATGATCCATCACTTTTAGAAAAAAATTCACAGTGTTTCCAAAATGAACTTATCATTATTCTTTATTCAACATGAAGTAACACTTTAATCATCACATACTTAAAATGTGAACATGTTAATAAATTTATTTACCATAAAATTTTATTTCAAACATGAATTCATCCTTATTCATTAAGTAAAACCCATGTTTTTGGATATATTTCTTAAATCTAAAGGGGTTGTAAAGTCCATCAATGAAAGCATAAACAATGTTTTCAACAAATCATTAATCCGTTACAATGTAGTCCGTGATATCTAGTATAATTAAACCATATAAATAATATCTTTATCCAAACATTATTACATCAACACTAGGATCAAATTAAGGACTATATTTCCATCAACTATGTGTTTTCCAAAAATGTTCAACTTCCTACTGAATCACTTTTCTTGGTTATTGGTACCGATCAACACAAGATTTTAAATCTGTGGTAAAAATACACTACAATAAAATACTTAAATATTTCCTAACACTCATTCCTAGTACATGACTAATAAAATACTCAAATGACATAAATCTTGAATCAAAACATTGGGATATTAATCATTACTCATCGTCTAGGGTACTAGAAAAATATTGACCGTGATCCATTAGCCTTTTTCAGGTTATGTTAATTTGACACTTGAGACATTGATTTGTGTAGTGTACCATATAATTTTAGTTGAAGAACTATATATTGGAAGCATTTTTTATCATTGAAATCATAATAATGGTTGTCTTTATCTGAAAACTTTTATAAAACTCCATTTCCATTTATGAAAGGATCAGGGTTATTGTTTCTATAATTATTACATCTGGGAATATACTTATTTCCATTAGTCCCTTTATCAATTTTCCAAAATTTCTTCTTGTTCTCTTGTTTCCCTCTGAATCCATAATACTTTGAATATTCTGTATCTATCTCATTATAAAATTATATTATGTCCACATATGATGATATTTATTTGGAAATTAATTCCCTTCAAAACATTGTCTTAAGGACATAAAATATATGATATTTCTTACTCTTTGGATCATGTTCATAAATGAGGTTCACATTAAATCTACTAGGAACCATTTCTAAATGATGAAATACACTTGGATTGATCATATCATTATGAAACAAAATTTATAATCCCAATAGTAGAAAAATACTTAACAAAAATTGAAAAATTTATGTGTATCTAATCTCATAATCATAAACTTGTTTTCTTTGGGATATTCTTCTATTCTTGTCCTCAAATTTAATCATTGTAAATTATCTTTTTATAATTTTTTAATATAATAAAATCACATAAAATCACATTAAGAACATAATAAAAACTTTTTAAATGATGAATGAATGATATAAAATAAATTTCTAGAAGTTAAGGAATATATACTAAAGGAATACTAACCTAGCCCTTGGAAAAGTAAGATGACCCTTATGAAAAGTAAACAAGAAAATTGAATAGTAACACAAAAAAATTAATGTATAAATAAAATTTATCCATCTTATATGTGACAATATAATACAATTATATTATATTTTAAGTCAATAAATATTTTAAAAATTATTAACTAAGTGTTGGTATTTTTGTAAGTCATTAATATTTAATTACAATTTTATGACTAACTTAATGATTTAAAAGAAACTTTATTGTCATAAAATGTATTCATAAATTATTATTTTTATGTTTTATGATTATAAGATAATTTTATGAGACATTAGTTAGTTTTTTAAAGTGTTATAAAATGAGTAATAATTTTAAAATCTGTATTTTTTGTGTAATTTATGATATTAATTAAAAAATAAAATTCTCATATTTAGAAAAATATTTTAAAACAATCTTTCATTTATGAATTCTACACATTGTAAATTCTAGGATGATTTTTTTGATTTTTCAAAAATAGTAGAATTTTGGTGAAAAGTGAAATACGATAATTTATAGTATTTATACATTATGAGTTAAATATAATATTCCTTGAGTCACCAATGATATAAAAACCATAATCTAGAAATTCCCTCGATTATTTCATTATTTTTATGATAATTCTCAAACTATTCATAGTCTCTAGGAAAAATAATAAACTATTGATTAAAATAATGAGAAAACACCCCTCTTTTTCACTATAAATACCACCTCTCACCACCTATACTACTCACACCTTCCAAGCCTTGAGAATTATCCAAATACTACTCAAATATCTTCCCAAGAACCTCCCCTATATCTATGAGGTTTTGGTATTAAAAAAGGTCCAAAATCAATCCCCTAAGAATGTTCTCAAGAAGAAGGAATCAAGAGGTAAAACCCAGTTCATTTTCATTTAATTTCATTCCAGTTCCTTTATTTCGTTTTTCTCTCCTCACCTACCCTATTCCAAATGGTAAGATAACTCCAGTACCTTACATATACTATAATTTTTTATTCTAATGGAATATTTCATCATCATCTCTCTTTTCCCCTCTTTTTATACTAAAAAATGAAACATCATCTGTGATGTATTAATTAATTACATTGAAGGATGAAAATGTTTTCAAATTCCATAATAGTTATTAAGGATGGTCATGAAACCATTTTAATGGTTGAGATAGATTATAATATATGTATTATATCTTATTTAATGTTATATAATAATGTTTTACCCACAATATTCATTTATAAAATATAATGTGTTCGTTTTGATTTAAAAACCACAAAAATAAAACCAAATGATTAACATTGACTATTTATATAATGATTCTTCCCCAATCCAATAAACTAAATGATATAAAAGACCACTATATCCTGTATAAAATCATTAATAACATATATGTTCAATTATGTACAATTATCGCCAATTTAAATGACCTTTCATACATGTCTACAAGTAAACCGATCATGAAAACAAAGGAAACCAATGCTCCCAAATGATAAAATTGAATCTCTTAACACATGAAAAAGATCATAAATGTACATAATAAAGTAATAATAAATCAAATAAATTTTGTAATTTTTATTTATTTATTAATTAATGAAACTAATTTGATTATCCAAGACATTAAGATCAAGTGTGGAACACCTTCGAACATAAGGTAAGGGATTCTACCTGAACCTCCATTATTATATCAGGTTATTCTTTCTCTCTTTTTACCCAAATGAAATAATATTTCATTTTTATGTAAATTTTATAAATTATGTGTATATGTTCCAAACTCATGTATTAATATCCGTTCATCATTATTTTTTGTGGATGTACATGTTTTTTTAAAATGTTTCCCAACTCAATTCTTCCCGATAAATAAGCCTGATTTAAGGGAAATTCTTGAATGCTTACCCATTTTCAAGTTAACTCCATAATCTATTTTATTCCACCATAAATTTTCAAAAAAAATATTTTTTAATTTGAATTTTTTTTCACTTCTGATTTTATATGAACGTTTTTTCCCTTTTTGTCTTTAAATGCTCGTCAATATTTTCTATAAACAGCACTAAAATGTTTTATTTCAAACGTTTCTTAAATGCAATATTTACCTATATTCAATTTAGTTTGACCTGAATTTTATTGATCGATGTCTATTTTCCTTTATAATTTTCCATTTATGATTTAAATATTTTCTTTCATGGATACCAATATGTTAATCCCTTATGTTATGACTTTTGACATGATTATGATACTGAATTCTTATGATGGGTAACCCTTATGTTTATGTTTGATTTGTTATGTATGATACTTCATGAGGGACACATATTCATGAAAATGTTATGATGGGTTCACCTAGATAGAACATGAATTCAATGGATATTGTTTGGTATCGTGAGACATTATGTGAAACGGTCTTGGTGGTTATCCTTGACTCGTGCTCCATGTGAAACTATCTTGGTGGTTAACCTTGACTTGTGCTTCTCAATGTGAAATGATCCTTGACCCATGATAAAGACATGTTTTATGTTTCATTCTCATTACTATGAGACCATGATTATAGGATCCCATGTTCTATATGTTATGATTTCTTATGGTTAATCATGTTCCATGACTTTTTATATCTTTCTTTTTTTTTCCTTCTATCCCATGTGTTAATATTTTTTTAATGTTTACTTCTTTACTGGGGTTTTTTACTTATCCCTTTGTTCATGTATTTCCCCATGCTATATTATATAGATTTAAGGTCTCAAATTATGTTTTTCTCTCTTTATAAAGATTAAATAAAAGATGTTCTTATTTTGGAATCATTATGTTTAATTATGTACCTAATCTCCATGGCACTAGACTTTATGATCCATGTCTTGTAATTTTATGTTTAATTGTGCTTAGAATCAAGTAGTGATATGTGTTAAAGACTAGGATCTTTAAATTTGGTATCAGATGATTGTCTAGTTATTTTTGGATATTATTAATTGATCACTTTAGTAATAAACTTTTGGATAACACTACGTATAGGAAAACATCCATAAATTTTGGTAACTATAGAGTAAGTGGTTTATCAAGAAAATACATCCCTATCTGGGATCTATAAGTGGTCATGGTTCTAGCATAGATATATCTTGGAGTAAAAACTCTAACAAGGTGTTTCGGGTCTAATTCAAGGTCACCTGGTACACTACAACGGGCCTTAACACGCACCTAGTTTGACACTCTTGAGGGATATTATTCGGTAATTTCATAATCTCATTATGAACCATTATTAAGGGAAAAAAATCCCATCAGAGTATATGATAGGAAATAAAGCATTGGATAACCTAGATTGAAACCTAAAAATTAGAAGTTAAGTTATCCTTTTCCTTTAAAATATTATCCTTTTTATGTTAAAAGATTCTTTTTACATGTTTATTAGCTAAGTATTCAAGCCCCCTAATTGAAATTTCTATTTATAAGTTAATGAAAGGAAATATAAGAACATGTGCCAACAACAAATGTGATAGGAAATGTGATGATTATTGTAATTATATGCCAAATATTATGGTAATGGGTGATCAAAACATTATGACAATACTTTCTCAGTTGGCACAAGTTATGAATAGTGAAATGAATTGTGTGGAACACCCTCCTTTTCCAAGTAAGGAGATAGTTGCCGTAAAATACTTCACATAAAAAGGCCTCCCATGTTTTGTGGATCTTTTAATACTCTCCTTGAGGAACAGTGAATTAACTACATTGAGAAGATATTCTCTATCCTCTAGTGATCAGAAGAAGAGAATGTTGTGTTGGTGGTCTATTATTTTTTAGGGAAGATGATCAGTGGTGGAAACTAGTCAAAAATATAATGTCCAAAGTGTAAATTGATTCCATGGATTGGGTTGAATTAAATAAAATGTTTTTCAATAAATATTTTCCCCAAAACCTCCATCTGAATATGGAAAGAGAGTTCCTCATACTTTAGGAGAAGGAATAAGAGAATATCAGGGTGTATGAAGAAAAACTCACAAGGCTTGAAAGATATGCCAACGTCTTTGTCATGAACACTGATAGAAAAGTGTAGAATTTGTTTAGTGGAATAAATCCAATTCTAAAAAAAGTATTGGAAATTAGAGACTTTGATAATTTTGAGGATATCATTTATTGTTCCCCCAAGGATACAATAGATATCAAATACTCTCAATTGTCTCGTGGTCCTGATGACAACAAGTGGGAAAATGAGTCTTATGTGGGGGGTCAGAAAATAAATCCCATGATAAAAACAAGACCAAATTTCCCACATGTGAAAATTGTGGGAAGAAGAATCATGGGAATAGTCTAAATGGAACCATGAAATACAAAAAATTTGGAAGAATTCGGCATCTGTTCAATATCATCCAAAGAGATATGAGGAATTCCACTAATGTAGAAGAGTATGGGAATTTTCAGATCAACCCTCAGCCTATAGTGATGTGTATCAACTGTAAGTAACATGGAAATTTTCAAACAAATTCTCTAATCCCAAGGTTGTCAGAGGAAATCAACAAAAAAAATCCAAGGAAAGAAGGAAGAGAATATGCTATCAATACTATTGATGTGGAGTAGGATAATTATGTGGTGACAAGAATGCTAATTATTCATTCAAAAAATAGAGAATTAACTATTTGATTATTTTTCTACACATTCTTCCACATCTTGAAACTTTGGTATAATTATTCAACCACCACCTCAAAATTTGGAGGTTGAGTTATCTTTGAGAATAGAAAATGGGGAAATTATTGAATCAAATTTTTATAACTCCTCCTCGGTTAATGTTTTTGGAATGATCTTCTTGGAAAATATCATTTTATAACCTTTGGTGGAGCTCAATGATATATTGGCCATGGATTATATATCTTTATACAAATCCAACATCCCCTATTGGGAAAGCTAGATCACTCTCTAAAGTCCGAAGAATCGTCTAATTTTTTACAAGTGTAATTATGAGGCTGAATATCCACTGTATTCATTGTTTCAAATGTGGATATTACTTCCTTACGAGCAAGCATATCTAGCTTAAATGATTGAGATAATGGAGAGAATCATGTTCAATGACATGCCCATTGTAAGGAACTACACTGATGTATTCCCTAAAGAGTTGTGTTCTCTTTTTCCTAAAAGAGATAGTGGTTTCTCAATAGAACTTATTCCTAGATCATTTTCAATATCAAATAAACCTTACAATGTGGCCACCATAGAGCTGTAAGACCTAAAGAATTAGATATAGTATAATCTAGTTTGGGGTTTTATATTCATTAATTCTTCACCACAAGGCACACTAGTCCTCTTCGTTAAGAAAAAGGATAGATAAATGTGCCTTTTCATCCATTATTTTTATCTTAATAAAATCCCTTCAAATAAAAAGTATCCCTTTACATGAATAGATTCCTTGTTCAATCAGAAACATGGAGCCAGTTATTTCTCTAAGGTTGACATTCAGTCAGGATATCATCAATTAATGGTGAGTAAGGGTGATATTCCAAATATATCCTTTTTAACAAGGTATGAAAACTATGATTTCATAGTGATCCCCTTTGGACTCACTAATACTCCAGAAATAATCATAGACTAAAAGAATGGAGACTTTAGATATTAACTTGAAAATTTTTTGGTAGTATATATAGATGATATCTTGATATACGTCAATAGAAAGGATGAACATGCTATGAATTTTAATACATAGCTAAAGTCTTTGAAAAGGGTAAAAAGTTATTCAATGTAAAGTAAATGTGAGTTTTGGATACCAGAAGTGTCGTTCATGGGGAATGTTATCACTAGAAAAGGAATATCAATGTACCCTTAAAATAAAATGGTAAACAAAGAGTGGCCCAAGATAACATCTTTAATAGAGATTCATATATTCCATGGCCTATCTGGGTACTACTGAAGATTTGTGAAGAAAATATTATTACTGTGAAAAAAATAAACGAGATGACATAGAAGGGATTGACGTTTTTCTGGACTCAAGAATGTGAGGAAGGCTTTATAGAGCTCAAAATAGGCATATCACGGTGCCGGTACTCACACTCCCGACAAGTGGAGAACAATTTTTCATATAAAATGATACTTGAAATAAAGGCTGATTTTGTGTACTAATGAAAAATGATAAATTTATATCCTATGCCTCAAGTCAGTTGAAAATTAATTAGAAAAACAATCATATGCATCATCTGGATATAACAACCCTACTCTTTATTACACACATAAATATGATTTATTACATAAAATTTCACTTAAGATAGCTATGAGGATCGAGAGGTCTAGTGTCTTGGGAAAATTAGGAACATTACATAACAACTTATAACATAAAACACAACATCTTTATTTGAAAATTCTTTTACATGACCACAACATTCCTTCGTACTTAACATTTCATGAGATAACATAAGGACATGCATATGAAAAGGGAGATAAATAATTCCTAGGAATGGAGTAAAGAAGGCATAACATGAAGAATATAGTACATGTTAGGCAATAGGAAAATCAATAGTGCACAAGAGAAACATGAACATAAAGGCATGATATAGCATGAATATCATAACATGGAAATGTGACAACAACATTAAACATGATATTTTCATGATCCAAAGATAATTGAATATAGAGCATGATTAAACTCTCATTTAACTTGAATTATAATGAGTAAACCCTCATTTCAATTGACGTATCATGATACTAATCTTTACCCAATGCATTGGAGCACTATCATGGTGCACCATTCATAATCATTTCATTTCATGCATAAGTGTGCCACACAGATCATACTACATGGATTCATTAAACATTATCAATTATTCCAAGATAAAGAAATGTTAAATTAATACATGAAAATATATAATAAATAAGTAAATGTTCATAAAGTTGAATACCCTTGATAGAGAAATGGGCATGGTATTCACTACACAATAACTTTGTCTTGGAGTATCGCAGTGCAATTTCAGCAGCATAACGGCGTGATATAGAAATTCATAAATATGGTTTATGATATAGAAAGGGGTATCTCATCATTTTTACATGAAATAGACTGTAAGGGGTGTCATATATATACATCTCCCAACATATGAAATGGAATTTATATGCATAATATAAAATAATTTATTGAATGTAAATTAGAAGAGAGAAATTCCTTATGGAATTTCGGTATGGTAATATGCGTGCATGGGGGGAATTAATGAGATAGAAAGAGATATATCATCATAAAAACATAAAGAGGGTATTATGGGGGAGGTGAGAAATCATACCAAAACAATTTTAATTGAAATAATGGTATAAAAATATAAATAAATTTGGACAAAATGGGAAAGGAAGAAATCCCTTACTTGGAAGTGTGATCCCAATGGATTGGGAGAGGCTTAAGAGAGAATTATTGGGATATTTGGGAGCCTTGGGAGGATTCTAGAGAGAGGAGCGAAGAGTGGGAATGTGATTCAAGGGGTTTGATTGAATAGAAGTGGTATCTTTGGTGTGTTTATATAGGAAAAGAGAGGGGAATTCTTTAATATTTCACAATCATAGGTTTTGGAATCTATATAATTAAATACTTAAAACCCAAAACTAAACCATGGGTTTTTCCCTTGTTTTTTTCCAAAGGGGAGAGAGAGAAAAATTTATAAGTCCAATGGCCGAAATTCTTAAAATATTAGGCTTTCTTCTGTGGAGGTGAGTAACACTCTCAAGAAAAAAATTTAAAACCTTAAATTATTTTATATGTCTAGGAGGGTCCACTAAGAAACCATAAAATTAATGAAACAAATATAAAATCACATAATTTTAAATGTAAAACATATATTGGTCGAACATCCCTTTTATAGGTGACTTAGTGGACTCGGTTTCCTCAGCGTTTTGCACCGTGGTTGGCCTCTACTTGCCCAATTACTCCTAAGCTAGATATGGGTTCTCATGGAGGCGCAGTGTCAACCTGTGGCCGAGATCCATCTTCTGCGACTTTAGAATTGCTTTCTCATCCATGGCGTGTGCTTTGGTATGTTTTCCATGTTCCTCACAAGCTAATTTGATGGTAGAGATGGGATTATTTTGAAGAGGGTCTTTCCCCAGACGGAATGGTGACCTTTTGTTGGATTATGTTTTTTTTCAATTGCTTTGGATTTTGGATGTGTTTTAGTTCATATTGCTTCAGTCATGCTTCAGTGTTGGGCTTCAATCTGGTCTTCTACTGTATTCCTGTATTTCATGAGTTTTTTCTACTGGTAGGGTGACCAGTTCTTTGGCATTTACAATTCACGAAGGTTGTTTAGCTCTAAAGTGTGTTCCGATAGTGGATGGATAGAAGGATGGGTTTCGCATTTTTGGATTTCTGGGTTGTGGATCTTTATTCACTTGCCTTTTGAGTTGTTTACGATTTAATTAACGTGAATAAGTAGCAAGGGTGGTGCTGCTGGTTGAAGTTGAATCGGTGAATTTTTCTATTCGTGATGAACCCTGTAAATTTGGATGTGTTCTCTTTGCAGCATTGGTGTGGATTTTGGTGTGGAGTTTGAATTTTTGAGTTCTCTTGTGGCATTGTGGCCTTGATCCATGTGGCTATGAATTCAATTGGTGTGGAGTTTGAATTTGTGAGTTCTCTTGTGGAATTGTGGACCTTATCCATGAGATAGTGCTTTCAGTTTATTTGCTTAGGACTTCCCCAGATGAGGTTTATAGCTAGGAGAATTATCTTTCTCATTACTATCCATAATTGGATGTTTTGAGAGGGTATGGCATTTTCCATCGGTACCGGACCCATGCATTATTTCCCGAGACAGCTAGCCGAGCAGTGATGGGAAGGTGGACACTTATCGTATTGTTTCTCTACTAGGACAGGGCTTTTCCTTACTCTTGAATTGTATTGTATTTGATCTTGATGATCATGGACCATGGAGGCATGGTTTTTCTTTAAGTTTTTGATGTCAATCTGGTATCCCACTTTTTCCTCATAAGTGCTTTGAAATAAAAATTTAATTTTCAGTCAAAATAAAAACTGACATTTATCAAAAATTCATGGTTTTTGGAAAAAAACAACTTTCAAACCTTAATAAAAATTACAATTTCCTTCATAAAAAATATATTATAATTTATATTTAATAAAAATTTATTTAGTAATAATATTTTATAATATTATTATTTAATTCAAAAATCCATTAATTCATCAAAATAGATTTCTTAATTGAATATTAACTAAAAATATTATTTGTTCTTTAAAAAGAATTTTAAAAGTATTAATAATAAAATGAATCCATATTCTTCATTCGATACAAAACTAATGCACATAATCATAGTTCTAGGGTCTTGTTACATAACCGCTTATAAAAACCGCATAAGACATAAGAGTAAGGTGTGTGATGGTGACAGACTCTTGGGGTGGCTCGGATAACATCGATCAGGTGGTAATCTCTATTAAATTACACTTGTACCATAGTTGGTTCCGTTTAAGATTAACATGTTGAAGACCTACTTGGGATTGGTTAAGAGTAAATCCCCGGGGAGGCCATATCCATTCTGAGCTCTGAAAAATGGGCGTCATACGGGGTAATTCTACCGGATGAGGCCATCAATTCATTTGTCTAAGTAAATTGGATTTATTAAAGACCTATATTTATACTAATCATGTGATCCCTGTTCAACGACTATATTAGCAATGGTAACAATTCTTAATGGTATTTTACAATCCAAAAACATAAAACCAAATAAGTGAATATGTTTTACATAACCATTTTACATAATAAAACATTTAATTAGATCATGAGAAATTTTCATTAATAAATGTTTGGGTCGTTACATTCTTGCCCCTTTAGGAAATTTCCTCGTCAAAATTTCATTTTCCCACACTAAAATAGATGAGGGTAACTTTTCTTCATCACTTACTCTGATTCCCACATTGTCTCCTCAAACTTGTGGTTTTTTCACAACACCTTGACGAGGGGCATTGTCTTATTTCATAGAACTTTTTCCCTATGATCTAAGATCTTTAATGAATTCTCTTTATAGGATATATTATTATCCAATGGTACCACCTCTGGATTGAGTACATGTGATGGGTCAGGTATGTACTTTCTCAAGAGTGATATGTGGAATACATTGTGTACTTGAGACAGGTTCGATGGGAGTGATAGTCGATATGCCACTGCTATAAGGTGATCAAGGATCTCAAAAGGGACGATGTACCTTGGACTAAGTTTTCCGTTCTTCCAAAATCACATAACTCTCTTCCAAGGTGATATGTAGAGGAATACCATATCTCTAACATTAAAATCTAGGTCTCATCATTGATTATAAACATAGCACTTTTTTTGATTCTGGGCAACTTTAATGTGATGTTGGATGGTCTTAACATTCTCCACCATTTCATAGACCATTTTTAGACCTAGGAGTTTTCACTCCCCAACATCATCCCAACATGTTGGTGTTCTTCACCTCTTCCCATAAAGGGATTCATAAAGAGACAATTGTATTCCTGAGTGGAAATCGTTATTGTAAGAGAACTCAACAAGAGGAAGATGTTGATCCCATTCTACTTTGAAGTCTATTAGTAATTCTCTCAACATGTCCTCAAGTGCTTGGATAGTCCGCTCAGATTGGCCCTCAGTTTGAGGATGATAAGATATACTGATGTTCAGCTTGGTATTAAGAGTGTGTTGGAGACTGTTCTAGAACATAGAGGTGAATATTGGATCTCGATTGGTTATAATAGAGAGTGGTCCTCTGTGTAGCCTTACCACTTATCTGTGGTATATCTGTGCTGGTTGATCCAATGAGAAATATTCCCAAATTTCAATGAAGTGTGAAGTCTTTTTAAGATGATGCATAACAACCCAGATAGAATTATTTCCTTTGGATTTATTTTGAGGTCTGGTGACAAAGTCCATGGCAATGTTCTCCCATTTCCATGTTGGTATGGGTAATGGTTGCATCATCCCCTTATATTTCTGCCTTTTAGCCTTCACTTTCTAACATACTAGACAATTTGATGTATACTCAACAATCTCCCTATTCATGTTATCCCACCAATAAAGATCTTGATGATCTCAATAAATATTTGTGTTTCATGGGTTAATGGAGAAATTCAAACTATGTGAATCATCCAAAAGTTAATTCTTTAACTACATATTTGATGGAATACATAGTCTTGTCCCAAATCTCACAATTCTTTCTTCATTAACATTGAACTCTATGGATTTCCTTTTTCTGATAGTTTCCACTTTCTTCTAGTTCCCACATAATCCTTTTGATAATCCTTTAACCTTTACAAAAGATACGGTTGAGAAATAATTTGTGAAAAGATTGAAGATGTTCCCTTATTTATGATTCCCATGTCCAACTTCATCAAATCTAAGAAGATTGGATCATTTTCAATTCTCATCAATAAAAGAATCACTGGGTCTTTTTTCTTAGAGCATCCACCACCTTGTTCATTTTCTCAGGGTGGTAATGGATTGAGCAGTCATAGTCTTTGATCAGCTCTATCCATCTTCATTGGCGCATATTCAACTCTTTCTATGTGAATATATACTTGAGGCTTTTGTGATCTGTGTATATTTCATACTTCTCCCCAAAGAGGTAATGTCGCCAAATTTTCAAAGTAAAGATTACTATATCCAAATCTAGATCATGGTTTAGATAGTTTTTTCTCATAAACTTTCAATTTCCTAGAAGCATAGGAAATGAATTTTTCATTTTTCATCAACACACAGCCTAGACTGTTCTTCAAATCATCACTAAATACCACAAAAATTTCTCCACTTTTGGGTTGTGTGAGCATGGGTGTAGTGGTAATCCTCCTTTTTAACTCCATAAAGATATATTTGCATTCATCACTCCAAGAAAACATGATTCCCTTCAGGGTTATCCTGGTAAGAAGGTTGGAAAATCATGAAAAATTTCTCACAAATCATCAATAATATCCAACTTACCCCAGGAAGCTACGGATATCCATCACCGATGTTGGCCTCATCCATCACTTGATTGCAGATTTATTGGATGGATCCATAGATATCGCATTGCTTGTGATGATATGACCCAAGAATGAGACTTCCTTCAACCAGAACTCACACGTTTTATACTTTTCATAAGGCTTCTCCTTTCTCAAGGTCTCCAGTATAGTTCTTAGATGCTCGTCATTATCCTCCTTGGTTTTTGGAGTATATTAGAATATAGTCTATAAAGAATACCACAAATTTGGTGAGGTAATATCTAAAGACTCTATTCATCAAGTCCATGAAAATTTTTGCATCATTAGTGAGTCCGAAAGGCATTACTATGAATTCATAGTGCCCATACCTTGTACGAAAAGCACTATTGGGGATATCCTCCTTCTTCACCCTTACATGGTAATATCCCAACTGCAAATAATCCTTGGAGAAGTATTGTGCTCCATGTAGCTAATCAAACAAGTCATCAATTAGGGGTAAAGGATACTTGTTCTTTTTCATGATTTTGTTGAGCTCATGATAATCAATGAAAAGGTGCACTGACCCATCCTTATTCATGACGAAGAGGACTGGTGAACCCCATGGTGAAGCACTTGGATATATAAACCCTTTATCCTGATTCTTTTGTAGTTTTTTATTTATCTCCTCAAGATCCACAACAACAACTCTATATGGATTCTTTGATATTGTAAATTCCCCAGGAATAAGATCAATCAAGAATTCAACATCTCTACTAGGAGGAAGACCAAGTAATTCCTCGGGAAACACTTCTGTGAATTCCCTCGCAATAGGCATTTCTTCAAAGATGGTTTCTTCCTTAGTCTAATCAGCTGAGCAAGATACGCATGATCATAGGTAAGTAATATCGATTATTGATATGATGGTGGTAAAGAAGATTCATCCTCCTCCTTGCACTTGTATAGAATAAGGGGTCGATTCTCCATATAGAGAGTGATTTCCATCTCACGGAATTTTATGTTGGCTTTATATAGGGAAAACCATTCCATGCCAAGAATTGAATCAAATTACACCATAGGGAGTTTTATGAGGTTTTCCAGGAAGTTCAATCCCCAAATTCTGAAAGGGGAGAAATTATATTCATGGGTTACAATGATTTCCACATTTGTTGTTCTCATCAAAATCTCTACATCCATGATTTGTGGTGATGTTGGGATTGTTCTAAGAAACTTTAGTGATATAAAAGAATGCATAGAACCAGAATAAAAAATTACATTCACTATTCTTGAATGAATAACTAGCTTACCTATCACCACTTTATTTTCGAGGTTCTCTTTGGTGGTAGTGATGGAAACAGCTCGCCCTTGCTATCTTGGAGGTCGTTGGTTTCCCCCGAAAACACTTGTCTTGGGGAACTAGTTTTCAAAGTTCCCTAGTTCTTTATAGTTGAATCAATAAACAATTCATTGAGGGTTTAATGAAGCATTCCTATCCTCTTTCTCAATAGAGGGTTTTTCTTGTCGGTAGTTAATAGCGAGGTGCCCTTCTCTTCCACACCTAAATCATTTCCTCATCCCCTTCAAGAAATTTCTAAGTTACTTCCTTCCATACCTTTGGAATGTGGGGTGCTAGAATTTCTTAGCACCATTGGATTTATCCATCAGACCGCAAGAATTAAATTATGCTTCCCACTTTGTATCCTCATGATACCCCTGATATTCTATGATCTCCATTTATACTTTGAGGGCACATTGGACAATTTCCTTATAGCTATTGAAGTCATAGATCGCCATGGATTTCCGTAGGCTAGGTTATAGCCCACTAAAGAAGTGGGAAATCGTACATTCAGGGGTAACATTAAAGTCGGAGGCGTATCGTGAGAGCCTTGTGATGTATTCATTGTACGCTCCAATCGATTCCTCTTCGTTTTTGATTTTGGTAAAGGAAGTCCCTTTCCATGTTAAGTGGCAGGGTATGAGAAAAATATGTATCAAAAAATATTTTCTGGATGCCCTTGTATTCCAACACCTCAATATCTTCCTCAAGCTTTGTATTTTTGAACAAGGTCCACCATTGATCAGCTTCACTATCCATATGATCATAATCCAGAAGAACCTTCTCTTATTTAGGACATTAAAGGATGAATAAGATCTTTTCAATTGAGTTTATCCATTTTTCGGCAATTGTGGGATCCGATGATTAATTAAAAGTAGGATACATTTGTCTCATAGAGCTCTCGATTATGGATTTTGATTTCTTGGCGGGGGGGATTGAACATTCATATTAACCCATGATTCTATTCAAAAATAGATTTAACTGTGATGGTATCATGACAATGTTTTCGATTCCCTCTTCCATCGGATTGGGCATCTCATTAGAATCGTCATCACATTGATCTTCACATCGGTTGTGAGCTCGAGTCCTCCTATTACTAGACACTAGCTGGAATAAAAGGAAAGTTAGGGGTAACATATAAAGAGGAATCCAATGACCAAAATTGATAAATTATAAAATACATTTATTTCCTTAACATATGAATTTATAGTCTTGAATCTATGTTATCAATGATCTACTTCCCAAAATATATTCTTTGGGTGAATTTTTTTATTCCTTTAATAATGTTTCATAAAAAGATTATAAATTTACCAAAGAATATCCTCCAGGAGTGTCATAACCAAGAATGCAACAAGGCCGGTTGTCGTGCACCAGTTCCCATTTGAGTCTATCTCAAAGTAGTGTTTTTGGGTTTGACCCCTGGATACATCTGTGCCAGAGATGCCTCTACATGTTCGTATCCAGAAATGGATGAATTTTTTTGATAAACCACTTACTATATACTCAAAAAAATTTAGAAATGTTTTTATTATACATAGTATTATCCCTTAGGATTTCAATAGGTTTTTCTAATCCTAATCCCAAAAATAACTAAACATATCCTCTGATACCAACTATAATAACCCTGCTCTTTATTACACACATAATCATGATTAATTACATAAATTTTAACATAAGACAACTCTAAGGATCAAGAGGTCTAGTGTCCTGATAAAATTAGGAACATTACATAAAAACTTAGGACATAAAACACAACATCTTTATTGAAAACTTCTTTTACATGAACACAACATTTCTTCGTACTTAGCATCACATGGGATAACTTGAAGACATGCATAAGAAAAGACTGAGCTATAAATCCCAGTAAGGGAGTGAAAAGTGCATAACATAAAAAATATAGTACATTATAGGTAATCTTCATATCAATATATCACAAGAGAAACATGAACATAAAAGCATGATATAGCATGGTATCATAATTTAGAATTGTGGTAACACCATTTACATGATATTAGAAGGATCCAAGGATCATTACATAGGGAGCATGATTAAACCATAATTTCACTTTAATTAGAATTATTAAACCCTCATTTTAATTGACGTATCATGATACTAATCTTTACCCAATCCATTTGAGCGCTATAAGAGTGTACCCTTCTTAATCATTTCATTTCATGCATAAGTGTGCCACAAAGATCATACAACATGGATTCATTAAATATCATAATTTATTCCATCATAATGGAATGTGGAATTCATAAATGAAACTATATAATCAATATGGAAATTTTTCTAAAGGTGAATACCCTTGATAGAGAAATGGGCATGGTATTCACTACACAATGACTTTGTGTTGGAGAATCATGGTGAAAATTTCAGCAACATAATAGCGTGACATAATAGTTCCTAAAGATGGTTGATGAGAGAGAAATGAGAATCTCATAATTTTTACATGAAATGGATAGTAAGGGGGTCATATAGACACATTTAAAAACATATTTAATGGAATTGAGATGCATAATATAAAATAATTCCTTGAATGTAAATGAGAAGAGAGAAATTCCTTAAGGAATTTCTGCATGGTAACTAATGTGAATGGGAGACATTAATGAGAGAGAAAGTAGTATATAATCATTAAAACATAAGGATGATATAATGGGAGAGGTTAAAAATCATATCCCAACATTTTTAATTGAAAAAAGGTATAATAATATAAATAAATTTGGGCAAAAATGAGAAAGGAATAAATCCCTTACTTGGAAGTGTGATCCCAAAGTACTATGAGTGGCATGAGAGAGGATTAATGAGAGCTTGGGGCACCTTGGGAGGATTCTTGAGAGTGTAGGGAAGAGTAGGGACGTGGTCCAAGGGTTTTGAGTAAAGAGAAGCGGGATCTTGGGTGGGTTTATATAGGAAAAGAGGGGGGAATTCTTTAATATTTCACAAACATAGGTTTTGGAATCTATATAATTAAATATTTAAAACTAAAATCCAACCCATGGTTTTGGCCCATGTATTTTTACAAAGGGGAGTAGAAAAAATTATTTTATAAGGCCAATGGTCTAAATTCTTAAAATATTAGGATTTCTTATGGGGAGGTGAGTCACACTGTCAAGGAGGTCATTTTAAAAATTTAAAATATTTTGTATGTCTTAGAGGGTCCACTAAGGCACCATAAAATTAATAAAACAAATCAAAAATCACATTATTTTAAAGTTTAAAAATATACTGTCCAAAAAACCCTTTTATAGAATTTTATAACGTTACTAATTGGTCATTATGATTTCATAAATCACATTATATATTTAAACAGTATTTAATTTTTACCCAAAAATTCGACTGTCTCAGAAAATTATAAAAAAATCACTGTTAGATAATTTTGATGTCCTAAATACAAAAATGATATTTATTTTAACTAAATAATTTTATAAATATGTGAGTTTTTTTTAAAACCTGACATTTATAAAAAAAATCATCGGTTTTGGAAAAAACATCTTTCAAACCTTAATAAAAATTACAATTGTATTCATAAAAAGTATATGATCATTTATATTTAATAAAAATTATTTAGTAATAACATTTTATTAAAATATTATTTAATACAAAAATCCATTAATTCCTCAAAATATATTTCTTAATTGAATATTAACTAAAAAATCTATTTGTGCTTTAAAACCCATTTACAAATTAATAATAATAAAATGAATGCATATTATTTATTCTATACAGAACTAATGAACATAATCTTAGTGATAGGGTCTTGTTACATAACCCCTTATAACACCCGAATAAGACTTAAGGGTAAGGTGTGTGATGGTGAAATACTTTTGGGGTGGCTTGGATAACATCCCTCGGGTGGTAATCTCTATTAACTTCTTCTTATCCCATAGGAAGTTCCGTTCAAGCTTAACGTGTTGATGCTTAGCATGGGATTGGTCAAGATTGAACCCCGGTTATGCCAACTCCTTTCTGAGCTCTAACAAATGGGCTTCATATGGAGCAATTCTACTGGATGAGGTCATCACTTCCTTTGTCTGTGTAAATTGTATTTGTTAAATCCCTATATGTATAATAATCATGTGATAACTATTTAACTTCTATATTAGAAACATTAAAAATTATTAATGGTATTTTAAAATTATAAAACATAAAACCAAGGAATTTATTACATTTTACATAGCCAATTTACATAATAACACATTTAATTAGATCAGGTGGAATATTCATTAATAAAAGTTCCAGTCGTTAAATTGGAGTTGGTTAATATGATCTTCGCATTAAAAATATAGTGGCAATATATATATAGGGGGAAGTGTGAGATATATATAGATCACAAGAGTCTCAAATATATATTCACATAGAAGGATATAAATATGCACTAGTGATTATTATTATAGCTCATCAAGGATTATTAATACCCAATTCAATATCATCTTGGTAAGGAAAATAAGGTGGTAAATTCTCTAGGTAGAAATAATCTTGTATCTTTATCAATTATGATAATTGATAAGGATCCAATATTCATAAAATTACAATGGATGTACATGGGATTCATTAAGGGAGGAACATCATCAATCCTTTCTTAAATTATTTCTCAACCATCCCTCTTAGAGATAATAATGGATGCTCAAATAAATGTTGTGGAAATTCAGAAAATTGTGGAAGCTATCATAAATGAGCAATCCTTTGAGTTCAATATTGATAAGGATGGGTTATTAGATCTGGGTAATGATTATGCATAACATCCAATCCAGAGATAAATAATGAGATTTTTAATGACGCACATAACATGAATTTATCTATTCACTCAGGGAGAAAAAATATCTATAGATATCTCTGAGAGAACTATTGGTGGGATAATATGAATAAAGTGATATGCTAAATATTTATAAAATTTCATGGTTTGTCAGAAAGTGAAGGCTGAAGGGAAAAAGTCTAAAGGGTTGATGGAACTATTACATAGACCAATATGGGAACATGAAAACATCACCATGGACTTTTTCACTGGATATCCACACCCAGATGGAACAATTTTATATGGTTTATTGTGGATTATCTTTCAAAGAAAGTTGGAAATATATCTATTCTAGAATAATTATCATCAGATTAACTTGAATTGATATATATTAAAGATGTGTTAAGGATTAATGGAGTACCACGATCTATTTTATCCTATTGAGATACGAGATTTACATCAAAGTTATGGAATAGTCCCCAACATTATCTAAGAAATGAGTTGAGCTTTAGTATATCCCATCATCCTCAAACTAATGGCCAATTAGAGAAAACTATTTATACATTGGAATACATGTTGAGAACATGTTCTATAGACTTCAAAGGAGGATGGGACCAACATATACCTCTGGTCGATTTATCTTTCAAAAAAAGTTTCTACTTGGGCGGAGAAATGTCTCCATATGAAGCCTTTTATGGGAAAATATGTAGAACTAAAGATTTATGGGATGAAGTCATTGAACATAATCTAGTAGTACCTTAAATGGTCGAATAAATGGTAGAGAAGGTGAAAACCATTTAGAAACACATCAAGGTATCCCAAGTTCAATAGAAGCGTTATATAGAAAATCATTGATAGTACATAGATTTTAAGGTTAGAGACATGGTATTCCTATAAATATCTCCATGGAAGAAGGTCATGAGATTTGGGAAGAAAGTAAAGATAAGTCCCATGTACATCGCCCCATTAGAGATTATTGATCGTGTTGGAGATATGCCCTATTGACTAGCACATCCACCAACCATGTCTCAAGTACATAATGTATTCCACATATCCTTCTTAAATAAGTACATACTAGATCCTTCACATGTACTGAATTCAGAGGTGGTACATTTGGAAAATGATCTTTCATACGAGGAGTATCCATCTATGATCTTGGATCATAGATATAATGTTATATGCAATAAGACTACCTATCTGATCAAAGTACTATGGTGGAACCATAAGTATGAAGTGGAAACATGGTAACCATAGGAAGTGATAATGGAAAATTACCCACAAAAATTTTCAACATAGAATGTAAAATAAAATTTTGTGGGTGGAATTTCATAAGGGTGGAAGAATGTAATGGCCCAATGTTTTATCAATGTAAATTCCATTCTTATAATTATTTAATATACTATAATGGAATAAAATCACATTAATAACACAATAAAATCTTTATAAATGTTGAATTAATGAAATAAAACACATTTCTATATGTTAAGGAACATATACCAAAGGAATATTAACTTGACCTTCGGAATAGTAACATTACCCTTATGATTAGTAAACCAGAAAATTAAATAGTAGCCTTACAAATTAAAGTGTAAATAAAATTTATATATCTTATAAGTGATAATATTCTATAATTATAGCATAGTATAAGTAAATAAATAATTTAGAAATTAATAATTATGTGTTGGTATTTTTGTAAGTTATAAATAATTAATTACAATTTTCTGACTAAATTGATATTTTAAAAGAAAATTTATTTCCATACAATGTACTCATAATTTTTTTTATGACTTAGGATTATAATATTATTTTATTATCCCTTAGTAAATTTTTCAAAGTGTTATAATATCAGTTATAATTTTAAAATCTGTATTTTTCGTGTAAATTATGATTTTAATTAAAAATTAAATTTCACATATTTAAAAAATTATTTTAAAAAAAATGGATTTAATTTTTGAATTTTAAGTGTCAAAAAATGGTTACGTTGAATTTTTGTGATTTTTTTGAAATACATGAATTATGGGTGAATAGTGAAATATGATAATTTATAATATTTATACATTATACGTTAAATACACTATTCCTTGAGTCATATCTGATGTAATAACCATAATATCTAAATTTATTCTATTATTTTAATATTTTTTATTATAATTCTCAAACTATTCATAGTCCTGATCCTAAATAATAAATTAATGATTAAGATAATGAGAAAAAACCCCCCTCCTCCACTATAAATACTATGCCTCGCCACCTATTCTCCCCACAACACTCAATCCTTGAGCCTTAACAAATGTTTTCTCAAATATAATCCCAATAACCTCCCCCACATCTAGGATCTTTTGTTCTAAACAAAAGAACAAAACCAATCCCCTAATGAGTTTCTCAAGAAAAATGAATCAATATGTTAAACCCTCTTCCTTTTCTTTTAATTTTATTCAGGTTCTTTTCTTTTCTTTTTTCTCTACTCACCTAACCTCATTAAAATTGGTATGATAGATCTAGTACCATAAATATACTATAATGTCATTACGATAATGGAATAATTCGTCATCATATCTTTTTCCCTTCCTTTTATACTAATAAATGAAAAAATCATCAGTGATGTGTTAATTTATCACATTCAAGGATGATGAAGTTTTCAATTTCCATTATTGTCTTCCAAGCTGGACATGAAACCATTTTGATGGTTTAACCAGATTATAATATTTGTGTTATATCTTATTTAATTTTATGGAATCATTTTGTACATAGAATATAAATTTATAATTTAAAATGAGTTCACTGTGATCGAATAACCACCAAAATAAACTCTAACGACTACCATTAACTATTTATCTAATGATTCATCCTCATACCATAAAACCAAATTATATATAAGAAAAATTTAACCTCTAGAAGATCATTAATTAAAAATATTCTTAATTTTGTATAATTACCCCCAATTTACACAACCTTTCATACATGTCTACAAGTAAACTGATCATGAAAACCAAGGAAACTAACTCTCCCAAATAATGAAATTGAAAATATTAACCCATTAAAAGGCCATAAATGAACATAATAAAGTAATAATAAATCTAATACATATATAAATTTTTATTTAATTATTAATTAATGAACTTAATTTGATTACCCATGACATTAAGATCATGTAAGGAACACCTTCAGGCTTAAGGTAATGGATTCTACCATAAACTCCATTATTCCTTCGGGTTATTCTTTATCTATTTTTAACCAAATGAAATTCTATTTTATTTTTTATGTACATATTATTAATATTGTTTATATGTTCTAAAATCATGTAATATGATCCTTTCATCCTTCTTTTTCTGGTATATACATGCTTTCAAAAAAGGTTCCTTACTCAATTCATCCCTATAAGTAAGCGAAATTTAGTGGAACTTCCCAAATTATTACCCATTTTAAAATGAATTTCATAATCTATTTTAATACCCAGTGTATTTTCTAAAATATCACTTTTTATTATGAAAAAATTAATGGTTCACTTATGGTTTTATATGAAATATTATTCCATTTTTTCTCTTTAAGTTCTCTTTAATATTTTTCTTCAACCGCACTAAATTGTTTTATTTATAAGGTTTCTTAAATGTCGTTTTTACATGTATTCACTGCAGTTTGATATCACTTATAATGATATATTCCTATTTTTCCTTACAATTGTCCATGTAAGATTTAAAAACTTTCTTTCATGGAAACCATTGTGATAATACCTTATGTTATGCCTTTTGACAAGATTATGATACCCAATACTTACCATGGTTAACCCTTATGTTTACGTTTAATTCCTTATGTATGATTCTGCATGTGCTAAAGAAATTCGTGAACATGTTATTATCAGTTCTCCCATATAGATCTCCAATTCACTAGGTAATCTTTAGTCTAATTAGATTTTATGTTAAATGGTATTGGTGGTTAGCCTTGACTCGTGCTCCATGTGAAACAGTCATGGCAGTTAGCCTTGACTCATGGTCTTCTATTTGAAATGTGCCTTGAAACATGCTAAACTCATGTTTTATATTTGTTCCAAATTACTATGATTCCATTATTATATGATACCATGTTTTATATATTATTATTCCTTATGTTTAATCTTGTTCTATGAATTTTTTATATCATTTTGTTATTCCTTCTAACCCATGTTTAAGATTTATTTGAATGTTTAATTCCTTACTGTAATTTTTAGCTCATCGCTTTGTTCATGTATTTCCCTGAGGTAATCATGTACCGATGTATGGGATCAGAATAATTTAGGATATATTTATTAATATTAAATAATATATGTCCTTATTTTGGAATCATGATGTCTAATTATGTACCAAATCTCTAAGACACTGGACTTTACGATCCATGGATTGTATTTTGATGTTTAATTATTCTTGAAATCATTTTATTATATGTGTAAATGACTAGGGTCTTTTGAATATTTGGGTTATGTTCCCTAATTTATGTTTTCTAAATCTTGTTTCTAATGTTGCTTGTACTCTTCGTTTGATAACAAATGTAGTGCCCCGACTAAAAAAGCCTAAAGCGGGTGAATTATTTTATTACATTGGCATTATGACAAGGAATGAAATCCTGAATTACTGACCAGTGTATCAGTTTTGGAAATAAAAATTACATACATGAAACCCATTTTACAATGGGGAAAAAATATATTTCATAAAAAAGTAAAAGTTCGATATCCTTGAAACTCATTCATAGGATTCCTCTTCATAACCAGGGGAAATGAAAGGTAATATGGGTGAGATAAATTTCTAATTAAGGGTAAGTATAGTGTAAGTAATCATGAATCAATAAAAATACTAAATATATAAGGGTAAATAAGTAAACACACTCTCCAATTAGACAAATGGATATGGAATAATCAATATGGAAATGTATATAACTGAATCACATTCCATTTAATCAAAAATATGAGAATGAATCTTAACCCTAGATATTATAACTTATCAAATAATCACATGTAATAACAATAAATTAATTCATAATGATGAAATACATGATGATAGATTAGAAGCTAAATATTTAATAGAAAAGTAATTCCCAAAAAATTATTACAACAAAGTGACTGTTTCAATAGAAATTTAATAATCACATAAGTGAGTGAGATTGAAAAGGTAACTTTTACCACTTGATAATTTTCATTTCAAACCCCTTTGGATAAGATAAATCAAATTAAAACCCAAAATACCATGAATTTAAATGGATTCATTTTATAATATATTAAAAGGATCACTATATACTTCATAGAAAATAAGTATGTAGTGAGTATGACATTTATCTAATATATATATAAAGTGAGATGAAAATACCTTACCTTGAGTCTGACTTCTCACATGTGTCTTTATCTTCTTGAATAATAAAAATGTTTTAATTTTTTTCATGCATCATACCCTTTTTAGGTTTATTATTACTTTTACTTCTTGTATTGAAATACTGTTTAAAAATACTTAAGCAATTAATTTTACGGTGGGTGTTTTGACCAAATTTGGTTCTTGTGTTAAAAATGACTTTGGATGGTAGACTATAATCAAAAAGGTCATTATATAAATATTTATAGAATAATAATAATGAAATAATTATCATATTTGAATGTTAATTATACTTTTAAAACCAATCATGAAATATCATTATGGAAAATGAATCAACATTACAATCATGGAGACGGTAGGCCGTACATATGCATGAGTAACATTCAAATTTTTTAATGTTCATTATGGAAAGAAAGTAAGTAACATTATTTAATTTATGAAAGATAATTATATCATAAATATAATGTTATTTGACCATATATATTTATATATATAATTATTTTTATGTAAAATTAGTCACATAGCATCAAGGAGGTGGTAGTCCACAAGTCCACGAACGACGTTATCACATTGTTTAGCATGTGAAAAGGGTAAAAAATAAAATGATATGTTATATTTAAAGAAAGGTAATTGTCACACCCGCCTTTTCAAACTAATTTTCATTTTATTATTTCTTGGCTCTGGGTCCCCACTCAAATGTTCGGGTTGGGTCCCAGTTTAATTTTTTTCCGACATTTAATATGTTTAGTGGGGTTCAGACCCATGTATGGTCACCACAAAGTGGGTGGTGGCCACGTCATTAGCTCGGGTGCCACACAAATGTTTAATGATTAAAATAAATAATTTTTTATATAAATAAGGCGTGTTGAATGTTTAAATTGTAATATGAATAATGTTATTATTTAATAAATAATATTATTATTACTAAGTTGTTATTATTATTATTATTATTTTCATTATTATTATTATTCTTATTATTATTATTTTTATAATAATTATTTTTATTTTTAATAAATTTTATTAATATTATCTTTATCATTTTTATTTTTATTAATATTATTTTTGGTTTTAATATTAATATTATTTTTATTTTTATTTTTATTTTTATCATTATTATTATTATCATTCTGGAATTATTATTATTATTATTATTATAGGAAAAAAATCTAACCATAATTCTACCTAGGCGGCCCCCTCTCCTACCTCTTCCCCATCCCGATCCAGTCGCCCCCCTGGTTCCCTGCGCAGTGCCCCTGTTGGCCCCGACCTCGCCGCCTCCTACCTCCCATGCTACGAGCTCTCCCGAGATCCCACCCATTCCCTCGCCTCGCCTCCCGTCACCCCAGCCACCTCGTCCATGCAGGCCCATGTCGCCTCACCCTCCCACCACAATCCAGCCCCCAGCACCTCGCCCCCCCCCCACCTTTTCTCGTAGGACCCCGCCTCCCTCAGCTCTCCTCCTCTCCGACCTGGCCTCCCACTTGCACCCAGCCTCGGTCCCGTGTCGTCCCTCTCCTGTTCCAGACACGCCGCGTCTCCGGCCAACCGCCTCACCCCGCCACACGCACCCATCACCCGATCTCCTGCTCTCCCTCCAAGTTCGCTCACCCCTAACCACCCTCACACTCCCCAGCTCCATCCCTCCGCCTACATCCGACCTTCCACACCCCTGTCTCGCCATCTCCGGCCAACTTCCTCGCCCCGCCGTACCTTCGACCCAGTCCTGCTCCGACCCCCCTCATTGTTTCCCATTACCAACAGCCTGAAAACCCCCCTGCCCTTCTTGCTTCAGACCCCTCTAGCCTCGTCGTGCCTCCTTCATGCTTTCTCCCCCACTCCGGTCGGCATCAGCCTCATCAGGTATATTTAATTTATTCATTTAGTTAGTTATTTATTATTTCATTATTTAATTATTCATTTATTTAGTTATTAATTCATTTATTTGGTTATTTATTTATTTATTTATTACTTTATTTATTTATTTATTTAATTTACCTTCATTTCATATTTTGGTGTTTTTATTTAATTTAGATAAATCCTAATACTATCGCGGGTTGTGTGTAGTGTGTTTTTTATCGCTGTTCAGCATGCACAGTTAGTCCGTGAGGGATTGTTCTACCTTCTGTCGGATTTTCGTCGTGGTCACTTGCCATTGAGGTAGGAATTTCCTTTATTCCCCTTTCCAAAGCAATTTATTTGATTCTTGCGCATTTTAATAAATTTTTATATATGGTCTGCACACTGGTAATGTGTATCATTTGATTGTTATGGTATAGTTATGGTAGTTGGATTTGCTAAAGATAATTTTGAATCAATTCTTTATTTGTTCACATACACTTTCCCCTATTTTAATAAATTTATGGACATGGTTGACACATTTTATAAAATAGAATGCTTTTACTAAAGTTTGAAAATACTCATTTAATAAACTCTTGGGAAAGTGGAGTGGAACATGAGTTTATAAACATTTTGGAAATGTCTTTGGTAGTGTATTTTTGGTAAATTTGTTTTGGTGTGTGAACCTTAAAGTACATGTGTTTGGATGGTTTTTTGAAAATGGTTTTGGGTTGGTGTTTGGCATAGGGTATTTCTAGAACATTTCATGGAGTGACATGTTTTACTCAAATCTGGAATGAAAAATATTTTAAAGGAGAACGGCATATGAAACTTTGAAATGTTTTGAAAGGTGCGAAAGTAATTTTGAAGGCTTTGAGTATGAAATTGGTTTTAAAGTGGGATCTGTATGTGGAATTGGTGTAATTATAATAAAAGAATTTATTGTATTCATTTAAATCCTTTTATTGGATGTGTAGATGATTTATCAAATTATTCTTGTGATGTGAATCATGGGTGAAAGGTGTTTTGGTGTACGTTTAGGTTTGGTTTGAAAGTGAATGGTAACTTTGTGAAAATGTTCCTTGTTTTCTAAATTATGTTTGGGTCCCTTTGTATGACTTATTTTAATGGTTTTAATGTGTTCATTAAAACTTGGTTATTTAGCTTTGAAACATGTTTGTGTGTGAGTTTGAGAGTGCTAAAGGCCCATTCGAGATAGTATACAAGGAAATGGTTTTAGAAATGAATTGAAACTATTTGGGTAAATGTATTTTGTTGTGTAAACATGAAGTCCCATGTGGTGTTGTACTTCTAAAGGTGATGTTTTGTGGTGATTTTTTGAAAAGAATGTGATTCAGAAAATGTGAATGCCCGGTTGGTGACTTAAGGTGTTTTAAAAGATGTTTTGAATGATTATGTGATGTGATGGCCCGATTGGAACTTTGTTAATGTGAAATGACTAAATGTGTATTTGGGGGCACTCATGTCTAGGGTAACCCTTTATGGGTGAATACATAGGAAGCATCCATGTTTGGGGAAGGCAAGTGCGGTGAGATGAGTCATGCATGCGAGAGCCTTCCTACTTACATGGTATTATTGTAACCACCATGTGTTCCTGGACTTCTTCTAGATGATCGAGTGGTGGTTGTTGATCAACCCCAACTAGATGGTTGGTATCGCCTAGATTTTTTGTTAGGCCAGGTGGTCTTTGCCACTAGATTGGTCAGTTTAGGGCGGCCAGTTGGTTATAGAATTAAGAGCTTCACCATACACCGAAAGGTGGTTTTGAAACCGAGTATGTCCAGGGGTCTTCTAGGGATGTTTTGGATCACCCATGGTTACGGGATTATTTACATTGCTTGTTTACATTCCGTTACACTAGATTATTTTTATTTTGCACACTTTATTTGTTTTACACAAACCCAGTATTGGTACATTCTGTTTTGGATTTTATTTATAGAATGAAAAATGATTTTGGAAATGGTATGTAGCATGTTTTGGGTTTTAAATGGTAAAAACACGTTATTTACTTTAAAATTTGAAAACCCTACTTTTATATTTGTATTTCAAACTTGTGTTATTGGATTGTTTTGGGAAAGGGAATGCTTGGATTTTGTGGTTATATTTGGCATCCCTACTAAGCATCTCGGTGATCATGCCTATCATATTCTTTCAATTGCGGGTTCAGTTCTTGTTCATGTTCCTGGTTCAACTGCTCAGTGTTGGATCAGTCTTGAGTCTAAGTTGGGTGGTGACCTAGAAGGTCACAAGAAGGTATGTTCGGTTTTATTTTCTTTACGCGGCTAGTTTTAATTTTTATCATCAATTCTGTTTATCTGTTTATCTATTTTCATGGTCCAAATCATTCTCAATAGTTAATTTTTGATGCCCGACACTAGTTTCCAGCCCGTGGGGATTGTTAACGCCCCTCGGGCCGTGTCGCAGACCAGCTCAGGTGACCAGTTCAGGGTCGACCCGGGTTGTTTCGTGATAGTAATTGTGTCATAAATATAACATTTATTTCATTTATTTCATTTATTTCATTTATTTCATTTATTTCATTTATTTCATTTATTTCACATATTTTTAATTAAAACCATCCTTACTACCTTACATGTAATGTGTGAACGTATCACACCGCTTTGAGGAGGCGGTAGTCCAAACATACACAAACGATGTTATCATATTTACATCAAATGAAATGCTTAAATTTATGTGTTTTATCAGAATTAAAGAAGAATAAACAAATAATATATATTTTATATATCATATATATATAATGTTACCGTCATAATTCCCAATGATGAAAGGCGACAAAGAAAAAATGGATGACATTGTTTCACGAGGTTGTAGTTCTCCATACATGAATGTTATATCTGTTACCTATTTGATTGATGTGTTTGTCGGTTTGGGTAAAAACCACAACATAAAACAATTTTAGTATATGAAGGACAATTATATTATTATATAATAATGGAATAATATGAAATTAATTTGTTTATAAATAAATAATAAATAAATTCACATTGAAGAATGTTACCTCCTTTTAGGGTAACTCCTTTTGGTTTGTACCGAATGGATTGTTTGGTTTTTTTTTCTACATAATATGAGGTTTCTGTGATGAGTGGATGGGATTTTGAAGCTTATTTTGGTATATTTTGTAATATCCAATGTGGCATTATATTTGTGTTTAAGTGGAAGGGTTAATTAATTTTTATAGTGGTGGAGGAGTGGTATTCTTGTAAATATAAAAATGTAAGCACTATTAGGAGGTATCCCTTACCTAATGTGCTTTAAAATTTACAAATAATGGAGTAAAGTGAATTTATGGTCATGAAAAATTTCCAACTCAAAGAAATGATGTGCATTTTAATAATTTTATTCCTTAGCTTTTAAGTATCCATGTATTTTTCATTTTATTTTTTCATTTAGGTAACTAGTATTTAAAACATTGTAATTTGACCATTAATTCTAAATTAAGGTGAAATTTATTAGATAATATAGACCAATTGAATTATAAATATGATATCTAATTTAAAAAATATAAATTCCATTTTTTATGGAAATTAATTTTAAAACCAGTGCATGTAATGCGCAAAAACACTCCTTTAACCCGAACCATGCTAACATTTTTTTTTACTATCTATGGGACAATATATTAACTATAAAAGATAAATTTTTCCATTAATGGACCAAATTTAATATTTATTAACACTTAAAATTTACTTTTAAAAATATACATTTTTTATTAATTTTAATTCATTTAATAAAATACCAGTTATTGTAAAGTAACATTAATACCAATTTTGACATTATTAGTTTAAAAATAATTTATAAATATCAAAACATTATATGAATTAAAATATATTATGTGAACATATGTGTATAATGATATATTCATATAAAAAAATAATAGAACATAATAATTAATTAAATTTATTTTAATTTTAAAAATTTTAGAATCATTTTATTTATATATTTATAAACAATATAATAAATGAATTATTGTTTGTTAATAATTTAGTGTAATTGTATCATCTATAAAAATTAAAGTTAAATTACCATGATAATAAAACTCATTTAAAATTGAAAAGAATATTTATAATCGAAACTATGTATCTTCTTCAATACTCTAATGATTTTTAAATGTTATGGGAATGGAAGATTCCTTTTTTTATTTTTTCCTTAGTTGAATTATTACATGGGTTAAATATATGATATTTTGTTCCACTATCTCATACAATTATAACCAATAGGGGATATGGTTGAAATATTGGAATAAAATTCATTTTGGGAAAGTTTAAAGGTCATTTTGGACCCTCAGATTATGATTTAGTCCCTTCTTATGAATAATTTTACCTTAATCATTGTAATTAATTTAAATTACTTTCACTAATAATTTTGGTGAAAAAATAAGTTAATCCTATTAGACTATAAATATTATACTGATTTAAACCATGTATGTCTATTTTTCCAAATTCAATTCACATAAGTGGAAGAATTAAGTTTAATGCTTATCCTATAGACATAGGGACAAAGAAGGTTTTTAAAGTGAGAATGTTAAAAATTTCATTAAGTATTTGTAAGAACCTAAACATTTATGAATAAAATTTCCTTTCTTTTAATTAAATGTTTTATGGTTAGACAAGACACGTGCACTTATTTTGTTTTATTATTATATTTAAATGACTGTTAAGTATCATTATTATTGATAATATAGACGTTGAATAGTGATCACATGACTAATATAAATATAGGGTTTTAACAAATCCTTTTGACACAAGAAAAGGAATTGATGGCCTCGATTAATAGGATTGTTCCCTAAGAATCCCATTTATCAAAACATTTGAGTGAGATATAATTTCTAGTATTTTCTCAAGACCAATCCCAAGCCGAGATCCAACAACATAAGCATGAGATAAACCATTTATAGGATAAGTTCAAGATCATCAAGATCACGACCCAAACCATGTTCACTGAACGACCCCATGAAAGCCCCACTACTGCACACCTTACTCATAGGGCCATTCTGTCTTAATAAAGGTATATTTATTAATACCCAAGAATTATTATTATGTATAAAATTTTTCTATAGAATAATGAATATAATTCCATTCTATTATTGTTACTTTGTAAATTATTTTTTAAAGAAAAATTATTATTTTTGGTAAATATTTGAATTCAACTAAGAAATTTATTTTTCATTAATTAATCGATTTTTTAAATTAAAAATATTTTAATGAAATATTATCATCAAATTAGTTTTATTAAATATAAATTATCATATAATTTTTATGATGTCAATAGTAATTTTTATTAAGGTTTGTAAACTATTTTTTGTCAAAACCCATCAATTTTCATTAAATGTCATTATTTATTTTAAAAAAAAATCACATATTTATAAAACATTTAGATAAAATGAATATTATTTTTGGAATCTGAATGTAGAAATTATCTAATCAGTAATATTATAAATTTATCTCGGAGAGTCGAATTTTTGGCAAAAAATTAAATACCGCAAAAATATAATGTGTATTTTATGACATCATAATTACACCAAAATGATGTAATATGTAATATAATGGGTATTATAGGTCCAATATATATTTTCCCATTTAAATAATTTGATTTTATGATAATTTGATTTTTTTTTAATTCCCTTATGAATCCTCCAAAATGTATAATATATTTTATGATTTTAAATTCATTTCATTAATAATGTGACTCACCTCCCCATAAGAAATGATAATATTTTAATATATTCAACCATTTTCCTAATAAAATAATTAAAGCCACCCTAATTGGAAAACCCATGGTAAAAACCCATGGGAAGGTTTGTGGATTTGAATATTTAATTATATAGATTCAAAAACTTAAGTTTGTGAAATATTAAAGAATTACCCTCTCACTTCCAATATAAACCCACCCAAGAACTCAGCTATATTCACTAAAAAATCCTTTTTCACATCCTTATTCTTTCCTCCCCTCTCTAGAATCATCTTTAGGAACCCCAAGAACTCAATAATCCCATCTTCAATCATTTTAAGTCACACACTCAAGTAAGGATTCCTTCCTTTCTCATTTTTATCCAAGTTTCCTTATATTGTTACACCCTTTAATTTTAAATTAAAAATGATGCGGTATTTTTTCTCACCTCCCCCATACATTCATTTTTTATTTTGGAATTATGATAGATCGGTTTCTCTCTCATTAATCACTCCGATAAACACCTGTTACCATACCAAAATTTCGTATGAGTTATTCAATTTCTCCACTTTCTTCAAGATTATTTATTATATTATGAATTTTATTTCCAAATTCCTTATGTTTCGACATTTTTTTCTATGATCCTATTATTATACATTTAATTTAGATATTATGAGAGGTCCCTTTCTCTATCATTAATCATTTTTATTAATTTTTATGTGACGCCACTATGATGCCAAAATTTCACAATGAATTTCCATTCCAAAACATTTTTTTAGTGAATACCGTACCCATTACCTATCAAGGGTGTTCACTTTTATGAACATATAAATTTTTATTGGGTAAATAAATATATTTATTCCACACTCCTTGATCATGGAATAAATTATAATGATTAATGGATCCAAGTTTTATGATCTATGTCGCACACATAAGCATGAGATTGAAATGATTATGAAGGTTGTTCCCTGATAGCACTTCAATGCATTGGGTAATGTTTAGTATCATTATACGTCATGTTGGGATAGGGTTTTAAATAATTACTTTATTGTACTTTTTCCACTATGCTATCTTAGTAGTTTAACCTTGACCTATGATGCAATTTTTTATGTTGTTTCCACATTTCCATGTTATGAATATCATGTCATATCATGATTTTTTTTATTTATGATCCTTTATTCCTAATTGATAATACTTTTTCTAACATGTATTATTATATTCACGTAATCCATGTTTACTCCCTTAATAGGCTTTATATATCACCCATTTCTTATGTATTTTCCCCAGGTTATCTCATACTATTTTAAGGTCGACCAAGTTAAATAATTTTTCAATAAAGATTTTTTAAGTGAAATTATAGCTAATTCCCAAACACACTAGACTTCTCAATCTTTAGGTTTTTATTAAGTGAAATTTTATATCATTAAATCATGAGTGAATGTAATAAAAATAACATTGTTGTTATAGTATTAATATCTATGTTTGAAAAACATATTCCAATTACCAAACTTGGATTAATAGATATATAATAGATAAATTATTACTTTAAAAAAAATTAAAAAATAATTTAACTATAATAATTTTTTAGATGAAAATGATGTTTTAAACTAAAATGTAGTATTTTTTACTATTCCTCAAAAGATGAAACTTCTCAAAAAAAATACCAAAAAATCACTATATGATAGTTTTTACATTTTTAATTCAAAAATGAATTCTATTTTTATAAATAAAATTTATGAAATTGTTATATATTTGTTTAAAATAGAAGTTTCATTAAATGGTAATAAAACATAGTCTTTCATATAACACAGTCTGACTAAAGTCTTTGGGTGTTCTATGTTATGTTTTTGGGGAGTACTAAAGGAGAATATCATTTTGGGAGATTGTGATGATCTTTCACCAAATTAGAATATTGTGTACCTAGCCACAATGGAATATAAACTATCATAGTCCTCAGGTATGTGTCAGTGTAATGTGATGAATATTCATATAAATAGATGTAATATACATATATGAATTGCATGGTTCAATACAGTTACCTACTAAGTAATGTACTCACACCATTATTTGGCTCCCACTACTCTTGGGTACCTAAGAATACATTTACTTTTTTGCGGGTGAATGTTGGGGTGAGACCTGGGATAGTGTGGTCGAGTAAGATAGATTGGTTTTTATCAGAATACTATATTTATTTATGCTTGAATATGTATCCAATCATTTTTTTTATTTTCGTTTACTTTGGTATGTATTTGTAACCATATTAGTTGTCAGTCTTTTATGTACAATATGGTTGTTTAGGACCTTTATAAATTTTATTTATCATTTCTATATATTTCTTCTTTGATGTGTAATATAATTATTTACTATTGTGGATGATATTTTTTATTTATTTTTTATATCACACGCTATTATATGGGTTATAATCTCTTGATTGTATGACCTTACATCACCACTACCAGTCTATAGCCTCTGAAATATAGAGTGTTTTGCTTGAGGTCATGTGGTGGGATGGTCTGGACACTAGTTATATAATGAGTTAGGGAATGATGTTATAGTTACAATCATAACAAGTTCTAGATATTTTTTTATTAGGACTACAATAATTTAATGAGAACCCTTTAGAAACGTTTAAGTATAAGACTAAGTATATGAAAATATCATGAAATTTTGGTGAAGTTTAATGCATGTGGTTTCTATAAACATGAATCCTTGTTTGGATACTATAGGTGGATGTGGATCTAAAAGAGTTTTACCAAGGGGTAATAGATCCAAAAAGGACAAATTGGGGTTTGATTTGATCATAAACTAGTGAAATATAATGTGTCTTTCTACACAGTTGGGCAGACACTCCTGGTGGATTGTTTTTGGAAATTCACAAACTCTTTACAAACCATTATTAAAGACCAGAACAAATTATTAGGTTAAAGATAAACTAATAGGAAACATTACAATTATAAACCTAAATTTAGTCCTAGAGATACATAAGTCATGAAATACATATCATTTATAAATAATTAATTCATGGGTTATAAATTTCTATTTTTTATATTAATTTATTCACATCTTATTCCTTTTATTATTTATAAATTATTGGCATGAAAAATAAGAAATCATACAAACATCCAATGTAATGGGAAATCTAATGATTTCCATAATGACATTCCTAACCTAATGAAAATGGAAGTTAGAAATTTTATGATCATTACAAATGATATATATTGAATTATAATTTACAACTAAAACATAGTAAAATTTTGAGATATGTTAAAGAAGAGAATGATACAGTCTCATTGAACTTTAAGTGTTAATGATGACAATGAGAAGAATATTCAATTTATTATAGGTCTAAAATATGGGAAGATGTATAATTGAAAATGAAATAAAGGAATAATAAGATAAATTATGTATGGGAAATTATGGAATAAGTAATTTATTTTTAAAAATAAAAATAAAGAGTCCCATTAAAAAGATGTGGGGAAATAAAGTTAAAATGGAGGAAACACTAATAGTTGAATGTTGTAGATGTGGAGATATTATTCATTATCTGATTCAATTCCCTAATCAAAGGATTAATTCATAAGGTAATATGTGATGAAAATAATTGAAGGGGAATGATTAAAGTGTTTATGAATTGATATTTTAGAATCACATCGTTGAATTTTTACAATTAAGGTCATTTTGGTTATAAAAATCATGAGTCATATTAGGATCGTTCTACAATATTTTTTCCTTAAAGATATAAAATAATATTATTAATGTTTAAAATAAAATAAAAATGTGATTTTATGGTATGGAGTTATTTTTTAGAAAACACATGTTTGAGGGAAAGATAATCTTTGAGTTTTTCATGATGTTGGGGTAATTGTGGTCAATTGAGGTTATTTTATTTTCTCAAAAGAAATTATATAGATATGAAACCATAGAGGTAAAAAATAGATTTGATGGAAAATGTTAATTTTAAAGATGTTTTATCAAAATATAGAGAAAATTATAGGATCATGGTAATATATTAATACAATTTTCACTTTTTTCTCCATAGTTTTTGTAAAAAAGTAAAACACGTAATCCAGATGACAACTTATTGCATCTGGTAATGCCATGGGGCTTGAACCCACAACCAAAGAGAAAAACAGTTCATGTGCCTACCATTAGACTTCATGATATAATGGTTAGTATTTCGTTATGTATACATAAATTTTTTGATGAAGAAATAATAATTCAAATCTATAAAACATGTTTTAGGATAAAATAATTTTGAATTCTGTGGATTTTGAGGCAATTGTTGTAATTCTAGGAAATAATTAAATGGGATGATGTATATGTAACCATTAGGTCTAACATGAGATATAAAATGAATTATTATTTGAGAAGAACACAATTAAATCCTTGAATTATGAGGTTACTTCATATTTAGTATTACTTATTTATGGAATGATATAGGTTGAACATTTTATTTTCATATTAAAATGAAATTTTATTAATTTAGGGAATTATATTAACTTTTTCTAACCATTAATAGTTTATATACATTTTTAAATAAAATATGAATATCTTAATTTAGTTTGTGTTATCTTGTGCTCCATTAGATGTAAATATTAGTGCTCCATGCCTAAAAATTCATTTTTTACTCATTAATTGGGGAAACAGATGATATTGTGTTGAAAATTTTTTAAAGGGAGAAATTATACATTTCATGTAAGTAAATCTCCTTATTCCCTTATTAAATATTTTAAAAGGATCCCTCAACATTAGGAAAAAATCTTGAAATAAAAATTTTATTCATTTTTAATAAATCAATTGTCTCTTGTCTGATAAAAAATGGGAATAATGTTATCTCCAAAATGAATCTTATTTCCAAATCCATGTTTTAACTTCCCACCAATGTTTACCGAATTTGGAATCCTTGTATTTTGTTATTTTAGATGACCTTGTTATTTCCTTTTTCCCATCTTTTTAAAGTATATTTTATTAACTCTTTTCAATGTGTGGGTTTTACTAAAAGGAATTTTGTAATCTCAAATCCTTGATTATTGGGAAAATGTTCCATGTTTATAGTATCAATTTATTTAAGGATATATAATATAAAACCCTAAGATTATAAAAGAACATAATGTTCAATAGTGTATACATCACACAACACCAAGCTTAAATGACCCATGATATATATTTCTATTAAAAACTTGACTGGTATGAGTAGTATAAACTAAATTGTGAATTATATAAAAAGGTTCTAATAAATATAAATTTATTGATAAATTATTATTAAATAATCATTCAACATTAATTGAGGATATTTTATTTTAAAAATATTATGTTTCCTCTAAAAATAGGATTATTTTTTATGAAATAAAGTATTATAATTAGTTTATGGAACATATAAAAATATTTTCTAAAATTAAAAAAAATAAAGCAGTATATCAAAATTATCTAAGTGTGAAAATTTGTTATTTTTTTTGAAATGATTGATTTTTAGTGAATAGTTATTTTTTTCACTTTTCTAATAATAACATTTCATTTCATTAAAAAATGTAATATAAAATGTCCATTTTATTTTGGAATTGATAATAAATTGAAATACATATCATTTTTTAGCATAGTCTAATTAAAATTATTTAAATCTTCAGCTTTATAAATTTTATTATAAGTTTATTTTTATACTAAAAAAGTCATTTTTCTACAAACTATTTTTTATATTATTCATGTTTATCCATGTTAATTATTTAAAATGACACCATAATGGAATTATTTAAATTAAATGAATATATTATAAAAATATTTATGTGAATATAAATTCATTTAATTATCATTTCTATTCATGGAATTTAAGTAAGATAATCCACTGCTCTAAAAATTCATTTATTGAAAAAATGGTTTTCAACATGTTTTCATGTTTTAATTATAAATTATATTTTTAATCTTATGTAATTTTAATTGGATACAATGGATTTAATAATTAGAATCATAAAATTAATATTATATTGTATGTCCAGCTTTATTTATGGTTATAATGAATAAAAAAATAAAAAAAAAATTTGCCATAGTTAATGTTAATACTGATTTACCGATGGATTAAACTAACACTACTACAAATACGGGCATTAACGGTGCTAAAAACGGGCTTTAACAGTGCTAAAAAAGCATTGTAAAGCTCGGCGCGGATAAAGGGGGTACCTTTTATCGGCGCCTACTAAGCACTGATAAAGGGGTACTTTATCAGCGCTAAACACAGGCTGATAAAGGTAGACTTTATCAGTGCTCCTTTAGCACTGATAAAGGTGTAGTTTATCAGAACTTTTTTATCACTAATAAAAGTACGATTTATCAGTGCTTTTTTAGCGCTAATAAATGCCCTCTCTGCTGCTACGAAAAAAATCTGCAGCAGCACATCCGAACACCTCCAAAAAAATCAGCATCTCTATAAGCTAATTAAATCAAGTATACCCATACAAAATTAACTCATAAATTATAAGCTAATTAGACCAAGTATACCCAGACAACAAGTATACCCGTACACCATTAACACATAATTCATAAGTTAATTAAGTACATAAAAAATTCAATTCAGAATTCAGGGGGTTGGAGTTTGTTCAAGGGTTTGGGGTGGCTATCCAAGGGGGGTAAGGGGTTTCCGGGGGGCTTTCCAGGGGGTGGGCTGGTGTCCAAGGTGTCGGGGGGCTTTACAGGGGGTGGGGGTGTCCAGAGGGGTGGGGGTGTCTAGGGGGTGGATTGGTGTCCAGGGGGTGGGGGCGGTCCAGGGGGTGGATTGGTGTCCGGGGGGGATTTCCAGTGGGTGGGCTAATTTCCAAGGTGTCAGGGGGGCTTTATAGGGGGTGGGGGTGTCTAGAGGGGTGGGGGTGTCCCGGGGGTAGATTGGTGTCCAGGGGGTGGGGGCAGTCCAGGGGTGGATTGGTGTCCGGGGGGCTTTCCAGGGGTGGGCTGGTGTCCAAGGTGTCGGGGGGCTTTACAGAGGGTGAGGGGGTGTCTAGAGGAGTGGGGTTGGGGGTGGTCCAGGGGGGTGGATTGGTGTCTGGGGGGGCTTTCCAGGGGGTGGGCTGGTGTCCAAGGTGTCGGGGGGCTTTACAGGGGGTGGGGGTGTCCGGGGGTGGATTGGTGTCCAGGGGGGGTGGGGGTGGTCCAGGGGTTTGGTGGGGTTGACTCGTACACGTCACCAAGGACCCTTGGATCGTTCTTATAAAAGATCAAAGAAATCCGACTGCGTTTGGTCAGATTTTCATAGGTTAGTTGTTGTTTTCAATTAAAATTGTGTCCATTTTAAACAAAAGAGAGACCCTTTGAGTGCTATCGGCCACACTGTGCCTCAGATTGAGGCGGGGTTGACTCATACACATCACAAAGAACCTGTGTATCATTCTCCTAAAGTATCAAGACCATCTGAATGCGTTTGGTCGGATTTTCATAGGTCAGTTGTTGTTTTCAATTAAAATTGTGTCCATTTGAAACAAAAGAGAGACCCTTTGAGTGCTAGCAGCCACACCATGCCTCAGATTGAGGCGGGGATGACTCGTACATGTCACAAAGGACCAGTTTATCGTTCTCCTAAAAGATCAACACAATCCAAATGCTTCTGGTTGAATTTTTGTAGGTCGGTTGTTGTTTTCACTTAAAATCGTGTCCATTTTAAACAAAATAGAGACCCTTTGAGTGGTACCGGCCACACCGTGCCCCATATTGAGGCGGCGTTGACTCTTAAACATCACCAAGGACCCTTGTTTCGTTCTTATAGACGATCAAGACAATCTGAAAGCGTTTGGTTGGATTTTCGTAGGTCAGTTATTGTTTTCAATTAAAATTGTGTCCATTTTAAACAAAAGAGAGACCCTTTGAGTGGTACCGGTCACACCGTGCCTCGGATTGAGATAGGGTTGACTCATACATGTCACAAAGGACCCATGGATCGTTCTCCTAAATGATAAACATAATCTGAAAGCTTTTGGTCAGATTTCCTTAGGTTAGTTGTTGTTTTCACTTAAAATCGTGTCCATTTTAAACAAAAGAGAGACCCTTTGAGTGGTACCGGAAACATCGTGCCTTGTATTGAGGCGGTGATGGATCGCACACATCACCAAGGACCCTTTTATAATTATCCTAAAGGATCAAGGAAATACTAATGCGTTTGGTTGGATTTTCGTAGGTCAGTTGTTGTTTTCACTTAAAATTGTGTCCATTTTAAACAAGAGAGACCCTTTGAGTGATAGCGGTCACACCGTGCCTCGTATTGAGGGAGGGTTGACTCATACACATCACAAAGGACCATTGGATCATTCTCCTAAAAGATGAACACAATCCGAATTCATTTGGTCGAATTTCCGTAGGTCAGTTGTTGTTTTCACTTAAAATCGTGTTCATTTTAAACAAAAGAGAGACCCTTTGAGTGGTATTGGCCACACCGTGCCTCAGATTGAGTCGGGGATGGCTCATAAATGTCACCAAGGACCCTTGTATTGTTCTTATGAAAGATAAAGGCAATACAAATGTGTTTGGTCAGGTTTTCATAGGTCATTTGTTGTTTTCAATTAAAATTGTGTCCATTTTAAACAAAAGAAAGACCCTTTGAGTGATAGCGGTCACACCGTGCCTCGGATTGAGGCAGGGTTGAATCTTACACATCAAAAAGGACCCTTGTATCGTTCTCCTAAAGTATCAACATAATCCTAATGTGTTTGGTCAGATTTCCATAGGTCAGTTGTTGTTTTCACTTAAAATCGTGTCCATTTTAAACAAAAGAGAGACCATTTGAGTGATAGCGGTCACACCGTGCCTCATATTGAGGTGTGGTTGACTCGTACACATCAAAAAAGACCCGTGGAACATTATCCGAAAGGATAAACACAATCCGAATGCGTTTGGTTGGATTTCCATAGGTCAGTTGTTGTTTTCACTTAAAATCGTGTCCATTTTAAACAAAAAAGAGACCCTTTGATTGGTATCAGCCACACCGTGCCTCAGATTCAGTTAGGGATGACTCGTACACGTCACTAAGGACCCTTGGATCATTATTATAACATATCAAGGCAATCCGAATGTGTTTGGTAGGATTTTCATAGGTCAGTTATTGTTTTCAATTAAAATTGTGTCCATTTTAAACAAGAGAGACCCTTTGAGTGATAGCAGCCACACCATGCCTTGAATTTAGGTGGGGTTGACTCCTACATGTCCAAAAGGACCCATGGATCATTATTCTAAAGGATCGACACAATCCGAATGCTTTTTTTGAATTTCCGTAGTACAGTTGTTTTTTTCACTTAAAATCGTGTCCATTTTAAACAAAATAGAGACCCTTTGAGTGGTACCAACCACACCGTGCCTCAAATTTAGGCGGGTTTGACTCTTACACGTCACCAAGGACTCTTGGATTGTTCTTATAAAATTTCAAGGTAATATGAATGCGTTTGGTCAGATTTTTGTAGGTGAGTTGTTGTTTTCAATGAAAATTGTGTCCATTTTAATCAAAAGAGAGGACATGTGAGTGCTAGCGGCCACACCATGCCTCATATTGAGGCGGTTTTGACATGTACACATCAAAAAGTATCCTTGGATAGTTCTCCTAAAGTATCAAGACATTCCGAATGTGTTTGATAGGATTTTCATAGATCAGTTATTGTTTTCAATTAAAATTGTGTCCGTTAGAAACAAAAGAGAGACCCTTTGAGTGGTAATAGCCACACCGTGCCTCATATTGAGGTGGGGATGACTCGTACACATCACCAAGGACCCTTGAATCTTTCTTTTAAAAGATCAAGGCAATCCGAATGCGTTTGGTCGAATTTTTGTAGGTCAGTTGTTGTTTTCACTTAAAATCGTGTCCATTTTAAACAAAATAGAGACCCTTTGAGTGCTAGCAGCCACACTGTGCCTCGTATTGAGGCAGGGTTGACTCTCACACTTCACAAAGGACTCGAGGATCATTCTCCTAAAGGATAAAGACAATCTGAATGCGTTTGGTCATATTTTAATAGGTTAGTTGTTGTTTTCAATTAAAATTTTGTCCATTTGAAACAAAATAAAGACCTTTTGAGTGCTAGCGGCCACACCGTGCCTCGTATTGAGGCAGGGATGACACTTACACATCACCAAGGACCCTTGTATCTTTCTTATAAAATATCGAGGAAATCCAAATGCGTTTGGTTGAATTTCAATAGGTCAGTTCTTGTGTTCACTTAAAATCGTGTCCATTTTAAACAAAATAGAGACCCTTTGAGTGCTAGAGGCCACACCGTGCCTCTGATTGAGGTGGGGTTGACTCTTACATGTCACAAAAGACCCATGAATAGTTATATTAAAGGATAAATACAATATGAATGTGTTTGGTCAGATTTTCATAGGTCAGTTGTTTTAAATTAAAATCGTGTCCATTTGAAACAAAAGAGGGACCCTTTGAGTGATAGAAGCCACACTGTGCCTAAGATTGAGGCAGGGATGACTCTTACACGTCACAAAGGACCATTAGATCGTTCTCCTAAAGGATCAACATAATCTGAATGCGTTTGGTTGAATTTCCCTAGGTTAGTTGTTGTTTTCCCTTAAAATCGTGTCCATTTTAAACAAAATAGAGACCCTTTGAGTGGTACCGGCCACACCGTGCCTCATATTGAGGCGGGGTTGACTCTTACACGTCACCAAGGACCCTTGTATCATTATTATAAAATATAAAGTCAATCTGAATGTGTTTGGTCAGATTTTCATAGGTCAGTTGTTGTTTTCACTTAAAATCCTGTCCATTTTAAACAAAAGAGAGACCCATTGAGTTCTAGAGGTCACACCATGCCTCAGATTGAGGCGGAGTTGACACTTACACATCACAAAGGACCCTTGGATCAGTCTCTTAAAGGATCAAGACAATCCGAATGTGTTTGGTTGGATTTTCATAGGTCAGTTGTTGTTTTCAATTAAAATTGTGTCCATTTGAAACAAAAGAGAGACCCTTTGAGTGCTAGCAGCCACACTGTGCCTCAGATTGAGGTGGGGATGACTTGTACACATCACCAAGGTCTCTTCAATAATTCTTATAAAATATCAAGGCAATCCGAATGCGTTTGGTCAAATTTTTGTAGGTCAGTTGTTGTTTTCACTTAAAATCGTGTCCATTTTAAACAAAATAGAGACCCTTTGGGTGCTAGCGGCCACACCGTGACTCAAATTGAGATGGGGTTTACTCTTAAACGTCACAAAGGACCCTTCTATCATTATCCTAAAGTATAAAGACAATCCGAATGTGTTTGGTCGGATTTTCATAGGTTAGTTGTTGTTTTCAATTAAAATTGTGTCCATTTGAAACAAAATAGAGACCCTTTGAGTGCTAGCGGACACACCATGCCTTGGATTGAGGCAGGGATGACTCTTACACATCACCAAGGATCCCTGTATCGTTCTTATAAAATATCAAGGAAATCCAAATGTGTTTGGTGGAATTTACGTAGGTCAGTTGTTGTTTTCACCTAAAATCGTGTCCATTTTAAACAAAATAGAGACCCTTTGAGTGATAGCGGCCACACCATACCTCGGATTGAGGCGAGGTTTACTCATAAACTTCTCCAAGGACCCTTGGATTGTTATTATAAGAGATCGAGGAAATATGAATGCGTTTGGTCAAATTTCTGTAGGTCAGTTGTTGTTTTCACTTAAAATCGTGTCCATTTGAAATAAAAGAGAGACCCTTTGAGTGCTAGCAGCCACACAGTGACTCTGATTGAGGCGATTATGACTCTTACACATCACAAAAGACCTTTTTATTGTTCTCCAAAAGTATCAAGACAATATGAATGCGTTTGGTCAGATTTTCATAGGTCAGTTGTTGTTTTCACTTAAAATTGTGTCCATTTTAAACAAAATAGAGACTCTTTGAGTGGTACCGGCCACACCGTGCCTCTGATTGAGGTGGGGATGTCTCTTACACATCACCAAGGACCCTTGGATTGTTATTATAAAATATAAAGGCAATCCGAATGCGTTTGGTCAAATTTCTATAGGTCAGTTGTTGTTTTCACTTAAAATCGTGTTTGTTTTAAACAAAATAGATACCCTTTGAGTGATAGCGGACACACCATCTCGTATTGAGGCAAGTTTGACTCTTACACGTCACCAAGGACCCTTGTATCATTCTAATAAAAGTTCAAGGAAATATGAATGTGTTTGGTCGAATTTCCATAGGTTAGTTGTTGTTTTCACTTAAAATCGTGTCAATTTGAAACAAAAGAGAGGCCCTTTTAGTGATAGCAGACACACCGTGCCTCGGATTGAGGTGTGGATGACTCATACAAATCAAAAAGGACCCGTGGATCGTTCTTCTAAAGTATCAACACAATCCGAATGCGTTTGGTTGTATTTTTGTAGGTCAGTTGTTGTTTTCACTTAAAATCGTGTCCATTTTAAACAAAAGAGAGACCCTTTGAGTGCTACTGGCCACAAAGTGCCTTGTATTGAGGCAGGGATGGCTCGAAAGCATCACCAAGGACCCTTGGATCATTCTCCTAATGTATCAAGGAAATATGAATGCATTTGGTTGGATTTTCGTAGGTCATTTATTGTTTTCACTTAAAATCATGTCCATTTTAATCAAAATATAGACCCTTTGAGTGGTATCGGCCACCCCATGCCTCGGATTGAGGAGTAGATGGCTTTTACATGTCACCAAGTACCCTTGGATCGTTTTCCTAAAGGATCAAGTCAATCCTAATGCATTTGGTCAGATTTTCGTAGGTCAGTTGTTGTTTTCACTTAAAATCGTGTCCATTTTAAACAAAAGAGAGACCCTTTGAGTGGTAGTGGTCACACCGTGCCTTGGAATGAGGCGGGGTTTACTCTTACACTTCATCAAGGACCCTCGGATCGTTATCCTAAAGGATCAACACAATCCAAATGTGTTTTGTCAGATTTCCGTAGGTCAGTTTTTGTTTTCACTTAAAATCGTGTCCATTTTAAACAAAAGAGAGACCCTATGAGTGGTACTGGCCACACCGTGCCTCGAATTGAGGTTGGGATGGCTCTTACACATCACCAAGGACCCTTGGATATTTATCCTAAAGGATCAAGGTAATCTGAATGCGTTTGGTCGGATTTTCGTAGGTCAGTTGTTGTTTTCACTTAAAATTGTGTCCATTTTAAACAAAAGAGAGACCCTTTGACTGGTACCGGCCACACCATGCCTCGGATTGAGGAGGGGATGGCTCTTACACATCACCAAGGACCCTTGGATTGTTCTCCTAAAGGATCAAGGAAATCCAAATGCTTTTGTTCATATTTCCGTTGGTCAGTTGTTTTTTTAACTTAAAATCGTGTCCATTTTAAACAAAAGAGAGACCCTTTGAGTTGTAGCGGTCACACCGTGCCTCGGATTAAGGAAAGTTTGACTCTTACATGTCACCAAAGACCCTTGGATCATTCTCTTAAATTATCAACACAATCCTAATGTTTTTGGTTGGATTTTAGTAGGTCAGTTGTTGTTTTCACTTAAAATTGTGTCCATTTTAAACAAAAGAGAGACCCTCTGAGTGGTTCATCATTCGTGCATGTTGATGGTGCATATCATCTGTTAAAATGGAAAAATGAATCATTGGATAAATGGTGTTTTATTTAATAACAATTAAAATTTTTCTATGAACATTTACATACAGCAATGTTTCATCTTTTGATCCCCTTAACCCCTCTCAAAAATTACCACCAATTGTACATGTCCCCAAGTTATATCTTCATTGTATTTGTGTACAATCTACCATCAGGTATGTGGCCCACTCATTTCTGAACACATCTATATCATCTTGTGAGTATGATGCTTTTCAGCAATTAGAGTAGTACTTCAAAATATAAAAATAAAGAATTAATAAATAACTTAAACGAACTAGTAGTTGTTTTTGAAAATACCTCTTTAGGGATGCTAGTTTGCTGATGAAAAATGTTCTCTTTCATAAATTTACAAACATAATAACTGCAATCATTATCGTTTGTTTGTTTTGGACACTGCAAAAAAAATGATCATTAGGAGAATAAGTAACTTGTGTTGAGATGTGTTTGGATAGTGAACTTTTATTATATATACCCTAATATTTGTCCAGACGTAGTACTTTCTCGCCTCCCTATGCTTAGCCCCTGTCCTAATTCCTTTTTTTAGAAGATAATGATACACCACCCTATCATAACAGAATCCTCAGTAAAAGATAATATAAATTATATTACTTGATGTTTAGACCGAAAACATAAGATTTAGTGTCTTACAGATTCACAAACTCCAACATGTGTGGACGGTTTGATGGATATCCTTGCTTTGAATCCAGAAAATAAATCTTCGGAGTATCCAAGTTCTCCGAAATTAGCAACCAATGTTGCCTAAAAACACAAAAAGGAATTAGTAATAAAATAAGTGAAAATATAATTGATATGCTTTAATCATAGAGCATTACCCCTGCATGGTTGGTATTAGGAAAAGTCTGTCATCTGTAATCTTGCTTTCAAATGTTTTCAGCAAGCCGTTAACTATTGCATCCCTTTTTGATGGCTCTATTTTTGTTAGGTGTGTTGATGTGATATGAGGACTAACGAGTCCAAATCTTGTATCATGGTAAAATTCCTTCAAATGTTTTTCATAAATGCATCTGTCGACAATATAAAATGCATTTAGTCATAATTTCCACAGTAGATCAGCTTTTAGAAAATCAATTCATGGAAACATACCTCATATATACATTTACAACTGTGATGCCTAACCATCCGTTTTCAAGTATTTCATTTACATTTTCAGCAGCAACAAAATCTTGACTTTCCTCTCCGTATATATTCTCTTCGAAAACCACTATATGACTATTACCATCTTTTAGCTTTGTATCCACATGAGTCTTCAATGCTAGTAAATGTGGATAGAGAATAGGTGGTGTTATTGTGCTTTCAGTAGCTCCTTGGGATCGGTTGGTCTATCCTTTAGATGGTTTTGAGCCGACGTTTTTCACCCCCTTCCCTTTCTCCATCTATAACAACAATCATTGGTTCAAACCCTTTTTTCATTAATTGTTAAGGGTTTAGCTTGAAAAAAAAGGAAATAAATACCTCTTTGTCCACATTTACTCTTACAAGTTGTGACGGCCATGCAATGAATGTCCCAATAGCCTTTTGGACCATATGAATATCATCGTCGTCAAGAGGAATAGGTAGCTCTTCATTTGGCTCATGAGCTACAGTAATCGCCACTTTCAGATGATCTTTCAGAAGTGGTCTATTATGCAGTGTGGCATCTAGGATATTGAACAATGTAGCCCTCGCTACAAGGTGATAGGTGGGTGTTGACAGATATAAATAACAATCCCTATCACCCTGTATAATATCAGTACAGAAAAATTATCAGTGTTTGTCTAATTCACATTTCATGGGAACAATTATTAGAATATTGATTACCACGACTAAGACAGTTCTTTGAGGCTAATGGATCGCCTCAAAGCTGGTGGGGGTGGGGCGGGATGTTCATGCGTTGGTTGTTCCTGAGTTGTGTCTTCCCTTTGCTTCCCACCCATAAAAGTTGCTATCAACTCTCCCTGCCATTGCAATTGTTCTTCAAGGGTTGCTATTTTTTCGCTCATTTGTTCCAATTTTTCATCTGTATCATCCATTTTTTTCTTCTTCTCAAAATATACTCGGGGTGTCACCCCAAACCCTACACCTCTGACACGACCGTATTTTTCTGGCTGCTTCAAAGCCGTCGATAAAAGGTCTGTATCCTCTACAGGAGTATCTGATTCCTGTGACTGTCAGATATAGGAAAATAACTAATTATTTTTTTGTAATAGCAACTTTAAACAAATCTTTTTATCGTCATGTCATACTTACACATATTTCCCACACTTTCTGTGTGTTCTCATCTACTAACTTCCCTTCTTTGTTCACATATGCCTCCTTCCATAGCACATGACGTGGGATGGAAGTGCATTTGGTTTTAGACTCATCAATCTACATATAAACATATAAAGATAATTATGATGTTGTTTATTGGCACCTAACAATATTACCGTAAATTTAAAATACGTACCATTTTCTTTTCTAATGAAGCGTACCCCATCCTTGCTTTACGATAGGGGTATGTTGGTTTTGATGCACGTTCCTTATTTTTAGTACAGAGTTTCTATTTCATAAATGAAATATTGAAAATCAAAGTGATGAATACAGGTATCCTCAAACAACATATTATCACCCACAATGTACCTGAAACTTCTCATCCCCACGACATCCAATAAATGCATCCCATGCTTCTTGGGATATCAGGTGAGCGTAGACAATGTGTGGGTGCGGGTTTATTTTACCTTTATAATCTTTCAAGTGGAATCTTGTTAAAATAGTGTGAAAGCCTCGATGAATCTTCCCTGCAAGACTTAGTACATAATCCTTGTGTGAATCATCTACTATAAATGTACTCTGCAAGAGATTGAGAAGAGTAAGACATTGTTTCATTATTTTATCTTCTAGTAAATTAAAGAAATAAATTCATAATGTTACTGTAATTTCTTCCCAGATCACATCCTTCAGTCCAGACACAACATGGTTCCATCAATCTATATCAATCGGTATGCGTTGCCTAGTGACAACTCCAATGTAGCTGATAAACATTTCCTTGTTGGGATTCACATGTTGGACTCATGCATTCCATCCGACTTCAAATTTGATGTCTTTGCTTTTCGCCTTATGAATTTTGGCTAACACCATCAAACTACGATGCACATATGTTTTCTACAACGTCGGTCCTTCATTCCTGACCATTTCATTTATATCAAAATCATCTATATGTTCATCTGGAATGGTATCAACGGAATGTGATGATGGTTGTTGGACCTCAACACTAGGAGCAGTAGGATCCGCATCAGTAGGAGCAGCAGCAACAGCCGCAACAGGAGCAGCAGGAGCCGCAGCAGGAGGAGCAGCAGGAGCAACATGAGCCGCAACAGCAGGAGTAGTAGTAGCCACAGCAGGAGTCGCAGTAGGAGGATCAGCAGGAGCAACAGGAGCCGCAGTAGGAGCAACAGCAGCAGCAGCATGAGCTGCAGGAGCAGCAGCAGCAGTAGCAGCAGCGGCTTGAGAGACTTGTTCAGCCTCAAGGTTAAGAGCACCAGAATGTGCAGAAGTCATTATCTGCAAAAGTGGTTGAACAGTTAATTCAGATTACATATACTCAGTAATGATAAGATAATAACATGAGATAACAAGATCTATATTATAAACAAAATATAACCTGTTTACTGAACTCTCTTTATTTTTTTCAAAGGTTGAAGGGATTGGACACCTCTATCGACTATCCAAATCCCTTCAGTGTGGTCACCTCTAACATACAAAACATCATCTGTATTGGGACCGCTCCGAAATGATTGCGACATACCACTAAAAGGATCATCTTCAACTGAATTTTCATCAGAACCTTCAGTAGTTTTGGATGATAACAGAAAAATTGACCACTTTCGGTTTGGAGGATCTGGAACATAAAAAACTTGTACCACTTGTGATGCCATTATAAAATGTTCATCTTTTTACCCTTGTTTACTAAAATCAACTTTCACAAATCCCCTTTCATCTATTTTAACACCACTATTGTTATCAATCCATTTGCATTGAAAAATTGGCAATTGGAATGTCGTATAATCCAACTCCCATATTAGTTTGATAATGCCAAAGTATGACATATTTGCATAAATTGGATTTCTGTCCTTACTACCAGAAACATGCATTTCTTCAGCCACTACTGTAACTCCACTATTTTTCATGGTACTATCTTCATCATGTTCATCTGTATAGAATGTATAACCATTAATTACATAACCACTGTAAGATAATACAGACACACTTGGTCCAGCGGCTAGCCATCGAATTCATTCTGAAATTGAATTCGTATTTTCATCCAACTTCTTAAAAATATGGTCCTGAAACCATCCTATAATCTAGTGATTATGTGTATCTGATAACCATTTTTCATCCCTTGATGGATTCAACTGCCTAAGAATTCCTTTGTGAGTTTCAATATATGGAGCAGCCTCCCAACTTTTATGCAAAACATAAAGATGAGCCTGCTCCCGATCTGTAATACTGATTGTCACAAATTCTCTTCCAGAAATTCCCTCACCCTCAATGCGTCCAGTGTGATGAGATTTCGGGAAACCAATGCTTTCTACATCAGATAGATATTCAGTACAAAATTCAATGGCTTCCTCAACAATATATCGCTCCACTATACAACCCTCTGGCCGACTTCTATTTTTGAAATACCCTTTCAAAGTCTTCATATATAGTTAAACAGGATACATCCATCTATAGTGCAAAGGACCACAAAGTCGAATCTCTCTCACAAAGTGAATCATCAAATGAACCATCATATCAAAGAATGTTGGTGGGAAGAACATTTCTAATTCACATAATATGATGACAATTTCTTTTTCCATAGTTGTAAATTTCCACAGGTCTAAAACTTTGCTACATATATCTTTGAAAAAGAAACAAAGTTTGGTTAACGTATGACGAACATTCTTGGAAAAAATGCAACGTAAAGCTATAGGAATTAGATCTTGCATCAAAACATGGCAATCATGTTATTTCAAACCTTTTAACTTCAAATCATTCATTGACACAATGTTCTTGATATTTGATGAGTACCCCTAAGGAACCTTTATATCATTGAAGAAGTTGCAAAACTGATATCTCTCCGCCCTAGAAAGAGTATAAGTAGCTGGAGGAAGAAATGTTTGATTTTCACCCTTCACGGGAGCCAACTCTTCTCGTATTCCCATGTCAACCATGTCCATCATTTCCTTAATTACATCTTTTGTTTTTCTAGGGGCATTTAGAAACGTTCTGATAACAATGTCACATACATTTTTTTCCACATGCATCACATCAAGAAAATGTCTGACGTACAAACAATTCTAGTATGGTAATTCAAAAAACACTGATCTCTTTTTCCAACCGATTTTCATAAGGTTTTTCGAAAATGGTTTACCAAAAACAGTGTTCAGATCTTTTAATTTCCCAAAAAAATGATCACCTGTTAGTGGACACGGTGTTGCACATTTTTCTGAACTTCCATTGAATGATGTCGTCCAGGATCGGTACTTATGCCGACGAGGTAGAAATCTACGATGTCCTAGAAACACATATTTTGATGAATGTTTCAACCTAATTGATTCTGTATCTTCTTCACACACAGGACACCCTTGAGTTCCTTTAATGCTATTGCCTGACAAATTTTCATAAGCAGGGAAATCATTTATTGTCCCATACAACATCGCTCTCAACGTGAAGTATTCACTTTTATAAGTATCATACAACATTTCACCTGAGTCTCACAATAACTTCAAATCCTCGATCAAAGGATCCAGATAAACATCAATATCATTACCTGTTTGTTTTGGTTCTGATATAAGCATAGATAACATGATGAATTTCCGCTTAATTCATAACCAAGGTGTAAAGTTATAATTTACCAACATAACAGGCCATGTACTATGAGTGTTGGTTTGAAAACCAAAAGGATTCACTCCATCTATAGATAACGCAAGACAAAGGTTTCTCGGCTCTTTTCCAAATTCAGGATACTCATGATCAATTTTCTTCCATTGAGAAGAGTCGGCTGGATGACATAATAACCCATCTTTATTTCTTTTATCTGCATGCCATGACAATTGTCTTGTAGTTTCTTCACTTCCATATAGACACCTAAACCTTGGAATGATTGGAAAGTACTATACAACTTTCGTAGGATTGGATTTATCTTTCTTGTATCAAGAAGCACCACACTTTGGGCATTCTGTAAGTGATTTTTTGTCCTTGCGAAACAATATACAGTCTTTAGGGCAGGAATGTATTCTTTCATAAATCATTCCTATCGAGCGTAGCATTCGTCTAACTTCATATGTCCGGCTTGGGAGCTCATTATCTTCCGGGAGCATGTCATTCAAGAGAGAAAGTAGTTCCATAAAACTGAAATCACTCCATCTATTTCCTGATTTCAATTTATACAACTTCAGTACAGCTGACAATGTTGTATACTTAGTGAAAGCAGCATACAATGGAGTCTTTTCACAACTCTTTAACTTCTCAAACAATTTTGGGCAATCACGGAGTTCATATTGAATTGTCTTTGTCATTTCCTCAATACGATATTCATCATCATTGAAATCTATAATCACATGCTCCATACGGTATTCTTCATTATCCATATTTGTATTCATATCTGACAATCCATAAAACGCAGTTTTATCCCAGCCAGTAGCTACATTCTCTTTTTCTTCGTGTTTATTCCAACATTTATAACTCTGATCTATTCTGTGACATATCAAATGTTCTTCCAACTCCTCTAGAGTAAGTAGTCTAGAATAACAACAACGTAAACATGGTCAAAGGATTTGAGAAGTATCCTTTGCGTTATCCTTTGCAAACTTGATGAACTCTTTCACTCCGTTCTCGTACTCTATTATTAAACGATTAGCATCCGTCCAATCTTTATTCATCTTCATCCTATTTGAATCTCAAATATTAGTATTTATGGTTCAAGTACACAAAACAAGACTTCCATAAACATTAGAAAAGAACCACTTCCTTATAAAAATTGTGATTAATATAGCCTAACCATTAGTATTTATTCATCTTCATTAAATATAATTACTTTAGATTCATTTTAGTTTCCTCAAATCACCCGAGACCAAACACAAGAATAATCAAGAATGATACATCTACCACTCCTAGGTATCTTCCCTACATTCAATATCATCATGCCTAAGTACCCATATATCCACACATACACATGTCAAAAACACATAAAAAACCATATCCACATCAGAAGCAAAGTACCAATATGGATTTCAATCAGGTTACTCGACTCAAGTGGTGGTGTGTAAGAAATAATAAGAAAATATAATTAGTATATAGTCACACATAAATCTTAGTAACATGTACCAATATTGTATATTAGTATTTACATATTTCCAACATCACATACTTTCATAATAAAAAAGATGGAAGATATATAAAAACTAACTTAAATGAACAATGTATATAAAACACTTATATAAATTAGTTGGCATGAACAAAATAGTTCTATAATCAATGTCATGTAATAATAAAAAAATTATATCATAGTAACATGTATCAAACCATATGGTATGTTATTTTCTAGTAATATGATCCTCACACAACTCAATCAATGATCTTGGCTCAATGTGTGAACACATCCCACGACTCAGGCCATCGGGACTCAAATTCCCATTGGGGAAAAATTCATGTCATAGTATGTTTAAGTCAGTATTTTCATCATAAATCTAGTGCTAGGAGATTATATCCTAACATTATTATCCAAATTACCAATAAATACCCTGGCTTCATATACTTCAAATCAAATAATCAACCAAACATGGGAAAATCAATCATTACAAATAATTTCATTTATTACATTCAAATACCCAATTTTAGTTTTCAACGTGAATTTTCATTTCAAAACCAAATCATAGGTTTTCATAAAATATATTCCCTTTTCAAATCATATTATACTCTAATCATTTTCTTTTGAAATCAAGGCTAGTTATTTTATAAAATATTCCCACTAAAATATATAGTTTCTCAAATCATTCCATGACACAAAAAAACAACTAAGAAGGGGATTTATTTCAAAAATACATGCCTCTAAAATCAAAAATAAAATCCACTTTAATTAAAATCATATTAAATTATTTTTATAATTCATATTGAATAAATCAAGAAAAAAAATTCAATTGTGTGGAAGAAACATTGTGGAACCACATGCCTTTAATTAGTGATCAACCCAACTTAACACCCATAATGGGATCTGTCAATGAATAATGAAGGTGTATGAGATCAAGTAGTCTAACCTATAATCAAGATTCATAAAAAATAATATTAGATTCACTAAAAATATGATGATCTATCACTCTATAAGGAGGATATAAGAGGAGATAGAGGATTTCCAATCGATGAGAGATCCCCTTATTAGAGAGAAACCAAACTCATCCACTGGAGCTTCTATCTGATAAGAAGGGAGTTTGGAGGAGTTAAAATGACTCTTGTAAGCCTTAAAGAATCAAGATTTCAAATGAGAGTTGTGTAGGAGAAAAAAGAATATAAAATGGGGCTCATGGAATTTAAGACTATAAAAAAAGATACCACGTTGCAACCTCCCATGGACACGGTACAGAAAGGATTTACACAACCATACTATGGTGTAGACTTATTGTCATGAACTAGGCCAGGTTTCAATCCCACTTGACACCTGACCCAACTCATGGGAAGGTCCAAAGGGAATTACCAATCCCCATGGGTTGTAACTAGTGCCTAGGCATTGAGTAACACCTTTGGGAATAGTTTTTTCATGTAAAAAACCACAAATACTACATAATAATCAAACACCATATCATAACCAAATTTCACAATATAATAGACCAAAAGATAACACTACAATAGGGGATAAGCATTTAACAATTTCAACCAAAACCAAAATAACAAAAAAAGGTAAGGGAACCAACAATACAACCAAGACTCTATGAAACATGAGGGTCAACATCCCCATTCCACAACCAATAATAGTCACCAAAAGGGGAACTACTAGCACATATATCCACCATCACCACCAAGGGAACCTTGCCTTTAACTGGGTAAAACATAATAAGGTCTACATAAACCTGAGGGTGTATATAAGGTGTGAGCCAACATACCTAGTAGGACACAACAAAAATATATTCCATGTAATTACATTATGATAAACATTAACATGTTATTTTTAAAGAAAAAGGAAGATACAATTTAAATAAAACATTCTTTGAAATAAAAGAGAAAGTAAACGTGACAAGATAATGGTAAGAATAGTATGAGCACTATAGAAAATCTCTAAGGTATTAGGGTTACTAGGGTTCTAGGATCCTCGTACTCTTGGTGGTCACATCTCTTAGACATGAAGGTACTATTTGAGCCTCCAATCCCTAGCACATGAATGTTTAGTTAGTGTTGTTATGTATATCCTTATTAAGGATACCAATCATCGGCCTGACTAATTCACCTAATATACTAGACCTAGTCTACCCACCTAGATAACTAGGATTACATTGTTCTCAATTCCACCCCCTATATAAAATTATATCTATTTTATACAATCACTCTTCCAATAATAGAAACACAAATGAAAAACAACCATTTACAATAGTCAAATCATTTTCAAACCCTTATGCACAACAAAAAAATTGGAAAACATGTTTCCCACAACCCAGACAATTTATAAAACCATTTTAGAACCAAATAAATCATATTAAACACCTAAAACAATGTCAAATAATGAAACAACCTACCTATTTATTGATATCTTCACAAAACTAGAATGAAACCACCAACTGAACTAAGGAAAGGCCCTAAGGATGCAATTAAACACCATAACAATAATGATTTAACCCAAATAAATGAGATTAAAGCCAACCTAGGTCAAAGCCCTTTCTATAGAAAAATAACCCAAGAGAGAAAAATTAGTGACCAAGAAAGGAGAATAAAAGATAATATGAGATTCTTACTTAGATATTCCTTTTAGATAAAAGGCCAAATGACCCTAAAAATGGAGCCCAAGGGAAGAGAGAAAGGGAGGGAGTTTCACCTTTGGATAGAGGGTCAAATTGGAAGATTCATCGAATAGAGGACCACTACGAAAAAATTAAAATGAACAGATAACCAATATTTCCAAGAACCCTTAATGTATATCCTCCAAGAACATCATACATCTCCAAATGACACATCTACATCACTAAGAAGAGAGAAAATCCCAATAATGTCCAGAGACCTAGCATAGGTCACCAAACTATTTAAATTCTCACTAGAATGGTGGGACATAAGATGGAAATATACTAAGAACACATCCCTTCACCCAAATAAGAGACTAAAACCACTAACCATGAAGAAACACTAAGAGAATAATTCAAAACCTAAGTAAAGGTACACCCAAAACATACCAATGAATCCAAATGAAATAACACAATCAATATCCATCAATGATTCAACCAACAACAAGAACAATATTAAAAAAATATTTGGAAAACATGCCTTAAAGGGAGGTCCGGAAAACCGAAGAGGGCGTTGCGGGAAGGGAGGTCCGGAAAACCGAAGAGGGCATTGCGGGCGGTGGAGGTCTGGCAAACCGAAGAGGGAGTTGCAGGTAGTGGAGGTCCGGCAACGAGAAGCGAGGGCAGCGGAGGTCCGGCAACGAGAAGTGAGGGCGGCGGAGGTCCGGCAACGAGAAGCGAGGGCGGCGGAGGTCCAGCAACACGAACTCAGTGGGTAGGAAGGGGGGAGTCACAGGGTTCCAGTACCGTGGGGGCTTTAGGTCATGATAAAACGAGGGCACTGTGCGACCGAATTTATAAAAAAATGTACTAAGGTTTTATCAGTGCTAACAAAGCACTGATAGAGACTACCTTTATCAGTGCTAACATTTTAGCGCTGATACAGGAATGATTTATCAGTGCTTTTTTAGCGCTGATAATTGTACTCTTTATCAGCGCTACAAAAGCGCTGATAAATCATTCTTGTATCAGTGCTAAAATTTTAGCGCATATACATAGATATTTTATCAGCGCTTTTCTAGCACTGATAAAGGGTCGTTTTATTAGCGCTTCTTTAGTGCTGATAAAGGTTACCCTGTATCAGTGCTAAAATTTTAGTGCTGATACAGGGATTCTTTATCGGCGCTTTTCTAGCATTGATAAAGAGGCCCTTTATCAGATCTAGAAAAGCACTGATAAAGAATCCTTGTATCAGTGCTAAAATTTTAGCGCTGGTACAGTGTAACCTTTATCAGCACTTTTGCTTAGCGCTCATATAAGGGGGCGCTTCCCTTTCCTGTTTTTGTAGTAGTGTAAGGAGATAAAGGGGTTAACGTGTTTAAAACATGTTTCTTTTTTTTATTAGTGTACATTTTTATTGAAAATATCCCCACTAAATTCCATTATTTATCAATTTTGGAGTCACTTGGATTGAGTCTCACCTGGCACTATTGAATAGTTTTGGGTATTTACAAAAATTTCACACCTACTCAATTATAAAAGGTCACCCCTTCCCCACACATATTATCATGACCCGTCCCTGTGGGTTGTCACCGTAACTCCCTATCCCCACCTCAAATATGTCGAGGGTTGGTGACTAACATCGAGTATGCATATAACTAACATGGAAGGCATTGACTATGTACATGTACACATGCACACATCTCCAAGCCCACAAATGTTGAAATATAAAACCCACTAAGGAAAAAAATCATGCATACAACTAAATTCAACCAACCGAGTACAAAAAAAAATTATTGTGCAGAAATGTAACTGGATCTGAATACAAGCCCACCAAAAAAATAGTCTACAAACTACAAAGTAAAACCTATACAAAAAAAAGGTAATCAGAATCCTGCTCGACGCCAAAGAAATAATTCATCCTATAGGGAAGATCACAAAGCTCAGTCTGGTCCTGGTCCACCCTGGACTCCGTCAAAAGGCCGCTCTTTTGCAAAAGACACGACATGTGTGTGCAAAGCCCGTGCATGGGTGAGTATAACAATACTCAGTAAGAGACCTCAAAAACCAAAAATAAATACACAAAGTAAAGGTACAGTCAAATCTAAACATTATATGTCTACAGAACACATAATAAGGGAAACAACTAGATATACTCGAAAACCAGACCCGTAGTCTAGAGATAAGTCACAACGATCCACATACCCATGATAGGTATTCAGTTCAAAGATTCCATAAAGCACTCATCTAGGAGAACTCACTCCATGAGTTTTATAGATTTGATGACGTCCGTTCGAGAAGTACTATTTACTTATAAGTGTCACGAGATAGATAGATGCACTGCTAGATGTGAAGAGAGAATTGATACACTCATTCCGGGATAACTAACTCCAGAGTGCAAAGATCATGATACACATATGAGGATCATTTCTAGGGCCTTCTTGTATGCCATGACTCATCCAGATTCAACTACTAAGAAGAAGATTAATGTCTGGTAGGATTGGTCATGCTGATACCTGACTCTACCTAGGGTCAATAATGGATAAATAATCTCCCTCCGGGCCTCTCTAAGGGACTCTGAACCTAACCAGAAAGTCTTACTAAAGGGATCATACTCATTTGAATAGGAAATTACACCTGACCATCAAGGGAATGAGAATGGGGAACTAACCCAAATGGAACCTGTCCAAGATACGGTGGACAAGGATATCAATCCATGTATAATAAAGTACACGATGTGTGGAAGTGTAACACGTCGTGTCCTCTAACCTTGGGTACTTCCAGTTTACAATGGCCCATGTCAAAGAGTGCATGTCATGTAGAAAATGAGATACATGATGTGCTGAAGAGTAACACAACATGTCCTACAATCCAAGGGCCGCTCCTTGTATGTTGACCATGTGCTCATACATGACTTCAAATAGTGTCTTCCAACCCATGTACCAATATACGGGGTAACCCGCATAACCGGTCTGTTTTGATCATGTAGTGCAGTACATGACATGTTTTCCACTCCATGTATGTGTGTCTTCCAAGATACATGTCGAGTAACGTGTAAGGAACCACATGCCATGTGACATATGTCACATGCCGTTTTATCACTTTTTGTCACCCAAAACCCTACCAACTGCATAATGGGTCCCACACTCCATGTATCTCGGGATACACGCCATGTTCTTCAGAATTTTCTAGAAATGACGTTCTTTCTTCGAACGCATCTGTCGATCGTCCGATATTTGTTATGACAATCCGTTCACCTCGATAATAAAGATTCAAGGTTTTCCATTCATGGAAATACCAAAATGGTATGTTTTAGGTGTGTGATCATCTCCATAAACTCATTTGAATCATCCGTTCGAAGAACAGTCGAAGAAACATTTCTTATGAATCTTGTTGATTTTTCTACCTCCATCGTCGTCACACCTCTACTGGGTCATCACGATGTTGGATTTCTAATTTGGGATCATTGGATTGTGAGACGGATGTGAAACAATATGTTTTTCATTACCCCATGTAGAACATGAAGAATGGATGAGGTCAAAGGGGAGAATAAATTTATATAAAAAATCGAGAAATGATCCTCGACAATTTTTTAATTACGGGATTGATCTGATCCTATTAAAAGGATCATGCAGAATGAATGAAATATGAAATCAATTCCCCAGATTCAAGACCCGATAACCAGACCCACCCATAAGAACGAATGATCCATGGGTCAAACTGTTCGTGGGTTGATCCGATTTATCATTTAAATCCAAGAATGGGGAAAAACACAATAGAAATAATAACCCCTACTTCAATTGTCGATGGAGGGTGGATTTGCAACCATTGTCGGTGAGAGCCGATCTTGTAGTACAATGATCCAAGTATTGTCATTTGTTTTCATTTGTAGAGAGTTCTCTAAGCGTAGATCCTTTCCAAATCTCCAAAGGGATATAAGGAGTTTTCCATGGTTATGAGTCTATCTCAAAGATCCTAGTTATTAAAAACCATAAAACAAATCATTGCGTTGATAAAATTATTAAAATAAAATAAAATATTATTTTATTTTATTTACTTTAAAACACCCAAAAAGTAACTTTTGCAGCCGAACTACACCGATCGATATTAGGGCTCACATAAGGTAAAGTATCTGATCTGAATGAAATGGTGACATCATATTTTTTATCCTGACAACTATTGAAATATTATTCCACATTTTTAGGAAAATCACTTGCACATTCTATTTAAATGGTTAATTTATTTAATACAATTATTCCAGGCACTTCGGGCCTCGAAATCGCACGTCGTCGCAAATATTGGTCTTGAATTGATTCCATATAATATCTAAAAATAATACATGGAAAATATGATACATTAAATTCTTCCCAACATTGGACTTTACATCACCGAAAATACAAAACAAAAGTCTACTCAAACAGATGTGGGTACTGCACATGAATCTAAACCTCCCACTCCCACATGCTCTCTAGAAGATTCTCATACTGCCACCGAACACGCACCAAGGGAATCACCTTCCCATGAAGGATCCTCTCTTGCTGATCCTCAATCACCATGGGGTACTCCCCAAAATATTCTATATCCTCGATTTCCAAATCACCTCAGTCGATGATGTGAAACTGATTGTGAATGTACCACCTCAGCTGCGACACATGGAAGATATCATGCACCTGGTGCAACTGTAGTGGTAGATCTAGGGGGTATTCCACCTCACCAACTCTGTGATGTATCTGGAAAGGGCTTATGAACCTTGGGGACAACTTTTCACCTAGTTCAAATATCCCCAACCCATGTCAAGGTGAGACCCGAAGGAAGACATGATCTCCCTCCTCAAACTCCAGAGGTCTCCACTACCTGTCAGAACAACACTTTTGTTGGATCTGTGTAGTCTTAATCCACTCATGGATTATTTGAACCTTTGTGATGGTATCCCGCACCATGTTTGGACCTATGGATACCGACTCTCTTGGGTCGGTCCAACAAATTGGTTACTGACAGGGTCATGAAAATAAATCCTAAAACGGTGCCATACTGATGGTGGAGTGGTAGCTACTGTTGTATGAAAACTCCACCAGTGGTAGGTGGTCCTCCCAAATGTGACCAAAGTCTATGTTATAGGTCTATAATATATCCTCCAAAACCTGAATTGTCCTCTTTGTATGAAAATCTGTTTGGGGATGGAATTTCATGCTCAAGTGTAGATGATTCCCAAATGCGTCCTGCACCCCCACAACCGGGATGTGAAGGGTGTATCATGATATGAGACTATCATAGAAGGGAAACCAAGAATCCAAACTATATCCTGTATATAGTGGAATCATAAGAACTTTACTGAACTCTTCTCCCCGATAGCTAGAAAGTGGGCCGACTTGGGGAGTGGGATAATGATCACCTAGGTGGAATCATGTCCCCTGTATGTTTGTGGTAATCCTATCATGAAGTCCGTTGATATTATGTCCCACTTCCACTCTGGAACCTTCATATGGTGATCTAGGCCCGCTCGAACTTGGTAATCAGGCTTCACCTGCTAGCACGTAAGGCATTAATAAATGAACTCTACCACTACCTTCTTCATTCTGATCCACTAGAAATGATGTCAGAGGTATAGGTATATTTTCTCCACTCCAGGATGTACCACTAAGGGGGATTTATGAAACTCCATCAGAACCTCCTCCCGCAATGCCACTGGTAAAACTGCGCATCCTCAGAAAAGGAAGACATGCTCCCCACCTTTTGAATATCCATAATGATCTTGTCCTGTGCATAATTGAGCACGTAAATCCATGCCATCAGAATCTCCTAATTTTGACTCCCTGAATCGTTTCAAGTGTTGAGGGGTAACAACCATCAAATGAAGGTAAGTCACATCATCTCCATCCATGAAGGATAACTGTAGTGGGTCCAACTACTATGGAGCCTCGCTCAGCAGTTGTGAACTTGATCTTTGACTGAGTGAATCAGACACTACATTCCCCTTCCCATGAGTATAGATGATATCAATGTCATTTTTTAGAGGAACTCCATCCATTACCTCTACCTCAGATTTAGATCCTTCGGAGAGAAGATGTACTTGAGGCTCTTGTGGTCAGAGTAGACGATAAATAGTTCACCCATCAGGTAGTACCACCACATCTTAAACACGAAGACTACAACTTTCAACTTGAGATCATGGTTTGAGTGGTTATGTTCATGTGGCCATAACTAGAGTGAACTATAGGCAATCACCACTTACCCATACATCATAACACAACCATGCCTGGTTCCTGATGCGTCATAGAAAACTTCGTACTCAACACCTTCTTCTAGAAATCTCAAGATCATGGCGCTCATCAAACTCTACCTCAACAGCTAAAAATCCAAATGGAACTTCACTATCCACATGAAAGGCTATCCCTTTCGGGTCAAATCTGTCATCGGGGCTGATTTTTGAGAGAATCTAGGAATGAATCTCTGGTAATATTCTACCCGTGCAAGGAATATCTGCACCTCTGTCATGCTCCTAGGTGGCTCCCATGCTAACATCACCTTGACCTTGGCTGGTTCCACCACTACTCCATCTATGGAGATGACATGTTGCACACATAGGTGTCATTGGGCATAGGCGAAAAATTAAAATTTATAACCTACTTACTACTTAGAACAGTGGCAAGACAGGGTCGAACCACAGGGAGGCCTATTGTTGTGCTTGGTGATCTAAAAAAAGAACTAAAGAAAAACACACACAAAAACAAACAAAATCAGTTGGTGGTGGTGAGTGGAGTGAGTGAAAATTAGTGTGTGAGGAAGTGAAGGTGAACTGGTGAGTGCATGGAAGCAGACAATACAACAAGAGAAAATGTGGTGAAAACAACCAATAGATGAGTAGGGGGAAAGTCCATTGGCCGATTCGATATTTCATAGCCTCATTCAGGCACTGATATTTAAGAAATGTGGATCTGACTTAATGTAACTGGCCAGATTTGTCATCTAGTCAGTTTGTGATGAAAGAACCCTTACAATCCTTCACTGTAAATGTCATTCCATCCAAATGTTGTTAAGAAGTCAGATGTCACTGGGCTCAACTTGTCAGTTGAGTTCAGTGTGTCTCTCTCATTTGAACATGATTCATTTGTCATTGAATCCCTCAGATTGAAACCATTTTCATTTATATTCAAACAAGATTGGTTTTCACTTAACCTCGTTTTTTTTGAAAATAAATACCCTCTGCAAACAGTGAGAGAAACATTCTAGAAAATAAGGCAGCGCATGAATCAGAATTAACAAATCTAATCAGCCAACTCATCCCCCCCCCCCAAAGGAGTTTAGACGGACATAATAGTTGGCTTCAAAATAGAATTAAAATAAAAGATGTTCAGGTTTAAAATAGTTAAAGAAATATAGGGCACAAGAAACATAAAGATGTTCGTCTCCCTACTTGATCTCCATAAAGCTCCAGATTCTGCTACTTGATGGTGGATGCGACACTGGAATTCGCTCGATGTCCCGCCTTGGGAATCGAGGTATGAAAATGCTCGATCTCTCGATGCTCGATCACCCCTTGCTCGATAGGTCCCTCCTCTGTGAATGAATGCTAATGACCTAGTTGATGTCTCTGGAATCTCGCCCCAGGTGTTTCGTGGCCTCCATGTGGAACTTTCACAGTTCCACGTCTTCCACGTTGGTCACTAGAGCAGTTGCTCCTAACTGAATGATGAGTGCGCGTGCGGCGATCTGCAACCCTCCCTCTACAAAAAACGCACGTGAGTCAGATATACAAATAATGAAACTATCTTTATATATAATATATATTTATATCACTACTTAAAATTAATAAAAATACTAATATCTAATATTATTATTACTAATATACGTAAGTATATATAATATAACATAACTATTAAAATTGTATTTGCTTTAATATTTTTAGTATATATTATATTATTTAGATTAATTATTATATACATTATATATTTTTATATATGTTATATTAGTTATACAATATATATGTTAATATAGTTATTATATATCCGTTCAAAAAGAAATATAGTTATTATATATTTTATATCTATGTGATTATATACTATAATATAATATAAAGATAAAATAAAAATAAAATTAAAGAAGAAATGGGGGGGGGGGGGGGGGGCGGTTCGGCGTGGAGAAGAGGGGGGATAGGGGAAGGGATGGAGGCGGCGGCATCGGGGCAGGGGATGCTGCGGCGGTGGCTCGGAATGGAGAAGGCGAGGTGGAGATGAGGGTCGGCACATTTTGGGTAGAGGGAGGCGAGGCCGAGGAAGAGAGGGCGGCGAGGCCGAGGAAGAGAGGGCGGCAAGTTCAATTTTCAATTGAGGGGCGAGGGAAATGGCTCGTGCAGATCTGAAAAGGAGGGGAGGGTCTGACCTAGAAAGGCATAGCACGCAAATGGGTTCGGTAGCAGTTTGGTCAAAGGCACAGTGGTGCGGCGGCTTCGGGTTGGCACTGTGCTTGAAGGAGAGAGGCAAGACCAACAACAGATTTGGTGCAACGAGGTCTGAGCAGAGGGGGAGGGGGTTGCAGTGTCTAAGGGAGTTCCGGTCGGTGCACAAGGGGCCGAGGCGAGGACGGCAGGGGTTTCAGTAGTGGGTAGCGGTGATGGCTGGCGCGAAGCAGGTGCAGACATGGGATTAGGAGCAGTGAGGATGCAAGTGTTGGCTCGGGTTCAACCATTTCAAATCTGGTTTCTGAATTGGGTAATTTGGTTCATGTTTTTGATGTTCGCTGCTGCTACGTATTCGTTTGATGATTTCTGTGTACCGGTGATGTGAATGATTCGGGTTTCTGTGTGATTGTTGTGGGAATTTTTCTGCTATGTTTCTTTGATTTTGTGATTGCTGTTTTTGGGGGAGATTTTGGTGGACAGTAAGAAGCAGCGGTGGAGGCGGTGAGACCCTAAAGCGGTGCCACCGTGAAGCAAGGGTGAAGACAATGGCACCGTGATGGAACCGGTGGCAAAGGGGTGGGTAGAAGAAATAAACGGTGGCTGGGAAACAGTGATACCGTCAGGAATGAAAACGGTGGGATAGTAAAATTGGCCAACGATGGCACCATGTGCAGAAACGGTGCCAGGATGAAGTGTGGCGGGGATGGACTGTGGCACTCACGGTCTCACCGTGAGGTGGGACAACAAGGAATGAAAATGGTGGCCCCGTGACAATGTGTCACAAGAACACCTGCAAAATAAAACGAAAATTAAATTAATTAAAACTCTGATGCAACTAAAAATTAACCAATTAAATTAAATAGAATATAAAAAACTAAGCAACTAAAAAAACTTAAATAATAAGATTAAGAATGCTTTATCTAAGAGAACGAATTTATTAAATATTACAAAAAAAATTAATTTAAGAACAAATTAAAGTAATTATAGTTACTTGGTTAAATTAATTAACCAATTAATTAATTAAAGAATTAATTAAATTAAAGAATAAAAATATTAATTGAATAATACTAAATTATTAAAGCTAATTAAATTATTAAAAGACTAAAAACTAAAATGAGTTATTTATTTACAAATTAAAGAATAAGAATTAATTAATTTAGTTAATGAATTAAAAATCATTGAAAAATAGTAACAAAAAGAATTAATTAAATGAAATTAAAAATAACAACTTAATTTTATTATTGAAAATAAAAATAAAAAATAAACAACAGAAACACACTTTTAATACGTAAACACATTTTTTATAATGTAATTTACAAAATACAACAATTGCTAAATATTACACAAAATAAAATGGATTGATATTAAAAAGTAAACAAAATATAAAAAAGTATGTGGAAAAGAGCATTAAAAATGAGCCTCATCGAACTCCCCACACATATAACATAGTTTGTCCTCAAACAAATGCATGCCCTTGACATTAAAACAGAAAGATGATTTGTGAAGTTCAGTTCAAAAAGTGCGTGATTAAACTTTAATAGCCAGATGGACACTACCAAATAGTGGGTCCGTCATTTCAAGGGTGTTAAAAAATGATGTCCTATCTAGCTTCAAAAACTCACTGGAAGTCGAAGGACTCACAAATTCATACACTGTCAAGTATGTCATGCCTCATATGTGCAGTCATTAACTGTCCTTCAATTTCCAATTCAAGTTCTGATTCAAGGAGTGTTGACAGGTTCGATGAAGTGGAACTCAGAACTTAACTAAGGGAACCTTCCATTCTCACCTTCCCCCAGGTTCCAAAAATTAATGTCCATTAAATTTTCACTTTAATGGTTCAACTTAAAATGAAAATTAACCAAATAAATTGCCCCCTTCTTCATCTGGGTTCAAAATTCCCCTCACCTTAATGAGTTCATTTTTGATAAGGGCACTTTATTTCCATTTTTTCCGATTCATATTCCATGTGAAGAGCACTGTGCATAGAACTTATTAAGATTGATATTGGATTTATTTATTCACAGAAACGCACCCAGTGCACCTTCTCGCAGATACTCACTGTGGGATACCATTTGCCCATTTTACTCCATTTACAAAGGACTTAATTAATAATCAATCGACTTGATTTACTAAAGTGATTGAATATTATTATTTTTCAAAATTTGAGTCACCTAGGTTCCAGTTAGAAATTCTAGTTACTCTAATTCATGATCATTATCCCACAAAACCTATCCTGTCACACTGCCATTCTCAGTTCCTAAACAGAAAGGTTCATAGAGACAGTGAACAATTGAACTCAGCATTCATTCATGCTTAACAGTTTCTGACTAAGTAGCACTCTAAAAAACTAGCAAACAGTTATCCACTAAACATGACAGAATTGAAGTACCGGTGAACCTCCAATGGTCAAAAAGTGATGAAAGAATTTGAATTTTTTGGTAAGATTTTGAACAATTTTTTGAAAAAATTAGACCATTTTTTTAAAACCAAACACAAACTTCAGGTTCATGAAGGGGGAATTTGAAATGACACAACTATGACCCCCACCCCCCCACACATAAAACTCAACATTGTCTCCAATGTTGACTCTTAAGGTGGGAGACATTTTATGTTCAAAATAGATTCGCAATTCATCTGAAAAGGGATATGGAGGGGTAGCAATGAGATTAAAAAAAAATTCTTTTCCACACAAAAAGTGAAAGAAAAGAAAATAAAAAACAAACAAAAACAGAAGAATACAACCCCACCAACCATCATCAACAACAAGTGTATTTCCTAAATTTTTCATGCTTTTAATTTTTTAATGATCTTAAAAAATATTTTATCAATTTACATCAAATAGTGGCATGATTAGCAGTGTTGTGCAGCAGTAGCATAATGAAATTGAAAGCAGTGGGTGCAATCATGTTTCAAAAATCAGCTCAAAATAAAAATTTTAACTCTCTAGATACTAGCACATAAACACCCATGCAAGAGAACATGTTCATTTTTCATAGGTCATGGGGAATTACCCCACACTTAATTCACAGTGAAAAATAAGCAGGTAATTAAAAGTGTAAATGAGAAGAACAACACTTCCCTAAATTATTGGAGCTTTAACACTGAATTCCATAGAAAGATCCTCGTCAGCAACGCTAGGTTTTTACTCATCTTCATTAACCTGCAAGATCAAATAAGTATAATAAGATTTCAGAGTTTTAATTTCAAGATAAGTAACCCAAGGGAGTGAGTAGAAAGTAATTTTATCCATATAATGCAGTGGATTGCTCCCTTGGGTTTTCTTAGCCAAGTTTCTAGCAGCAACAACTCTCTCTCTCTAAAACAAAAACAGATCATGAGGCACCATCAAGCAGTTAAGAGGTTAAACTGGAGAACAAGCATCAGAGGTTAACTCTATTGAAGAACATAATTAAAAGGAAAACCACTAAGCAACCATGGGTTAGTTCCCATGAAACACTGAGTTTATAGTCCTCAGTTAGACATGAAACTACTCATTATTCCAACTGAGAGATGGCAACCAATCCCTTTGGCTTCCCATAAAAAAATTGCATTATTCTTTGACCATTGACTCAGAAAGGCCGATTCTATTATCTAGCCAGCTCAACAACTCCATTAACCAAAAATATTACAATGGTAAAGGGTCCTGACCATTTGGACTTCAAATTTCCTGGAAACAGCTTCAATCTAGAACTGAAAAGCAGGCCCCTCTCACCAACCTTGAAATTCCGATTTTGAAGGATTGAGTCATGAAAAGTCATTGCTCTTTCTTTTTAAATTTCATCATTCTCATAGGACTCTCTTCGAATCTCCTCCAGCTCACTCAGCTCTAACAGTATCCCCTCACTAGCAGACTTAAAATCAAAGTTAAGATCCTTCACTACCCAATAAAATCTTTGCTGTAACTCAACATGTAGATGAAATGTTTTCCCAAAGAGTATCCTATATGGTGACATCCCTATAGAAGTCTTATAAGCAGTTATGTAGGCCCAAAGGGACTCATCTAATTTCCTTGACCAGTCTTTCCTAGAGAAAGACACTATTTTCTCTAAAATCTATTTGAGATCTCGATTTGAAACATCTGCTAGCCCACTAGACAGTGGGTGGTAAGTGGTGCCTGACCTATGTGAGCACCCATACTTCTCCATCAAACCTTTGAACTTATAATTCTTGAAGTGAGTCCCATTATCAGTGATGAATGATCGAGGCACACCAAATTTGGAAAAGATGTTTTTTTGATGAATTTCACAACATTAGAAGATGAATTGTTGGTTAGAGCTACTGCCTCAACCCAATTGGACATGTAGTCCACATCAACCAAAATATACTCATTCCCATAAGAGGATGTGAATGGTACCATGAAGTCCATTCCTCACACATCAAAGATTTCAACCTCCAAAATACCTTTTTGGGGTAGTTCCTGCCTTCTTCCAACAATTCCCAACATTTGACATTTCTCAAAGCCAATAACCAGACTCCTAGCATCTCTAAACAATGTTGGCGAGTAGAAACCAGCCTGTAGGACCTTTTGATCAGTCCATTCTCCTCCATGTTGGCCACCCCAAGGTGATGAATGACAAATCTCAAGTATGGGAAAAATCACATCCTCAACCACACATCTTCTCAAAATCCCATCAGCACATCTCCTAAAGAGAATAGGGTCATCCCAAATATAATATTGCAGTTTAGATATAATCCTCTTCCTCTAGTTGTGTGAGAGATCCTTGGGCATGACTCTAGCTGCCAAAAAGTTGGCATAGTCTGAGAACCAAGCAGACTGCTGTACAGAGGTAGAAAATAATTGTTCATCAGGGAAAGAAGTGTTGATATCTTTTGGTTCCTTACTTGGGGTATTTGGAAATCAAGACAAGTGACCATCAACTACATTCTCAGCCCCCTTCATGTACTTAATCACTAAATCAAACTCTTGTAACTGTATGTTCCACCTCATGAGTCTAGGATTTGAGTCCTTTTTAGCCAGCAAGTACTTTAGGGCTGAATGATTTGTGAAAATTATGATCATTGATCCTATCAAGTACTGCCTGAACATTTCTAAAGAAAACATAATAGAAGATAACTCCTTTTTAGTGGTAGAACAATTATTCTAGGCATCATCTAGTAGCTTTCTTTCATTGTATATAACATGCAATTTTCTATCCTTCCTATGCCCTAACACAACTCTACTGTAAAGTCACTAGCATCACACATTAGCTCAAAGGGAAGATTCCAGTCAGGAGCAGTGATTACAGGTGAAGTAGTCAACTTCTCCTTGAGAAGATTAAAGGCCTCTAGACATGTCTCATCGAAGACAAAGGATGTTTTCTTAACCAGCAGGAAGCACATGGGTCTATTAATCTTAGAAACATCCTTAATGAACCTCCTGTAGAACCCAGCATGACCCAACAAACTTCTGATTCCTTTGACATTTTCATGTGGGGGAAACTTTTGGATGACCTCAATTTTAGCATTATCGACCTCCAACCCCTTCTTAGAAACATTGTGTCCCAAAACTATTCCTTTCGTGGCCATGAATTGAATCTTTTTACCAGTTTAATACTTTGTTGGTTTCTTGGCACCTTTCTAACACTAATTGAAGATTTTTTAGATAGTTCTCAATGTTATTTCCCACAATAGAAAAATCATCCATGAACACGTCAATTATCCTTTCAATCATGTCTGAAAAAATTGCTATCATGCACCTCTAAAAAGTGGTAGGAGAACCACACAATCCAAAGGGAATTCTCTTGTAGTAAAATGTACCAAATGGACATGTAAAAGTGGTTTTCTCTTGGTCCTCAGGTGAAATTTCAATCTGGTTGTAACCAGAATAACCATCAAGAAAGCAGAAGAATTCATTTACTGCCAATCTCTCTAACATTTGATCCAAAAATGGCATGAGAAAGTGATCATTTCTTATGGAAGCACTCAACTTTCTGTAGTCTATACAGAATCTCCATTTATTCACTGCTCTTGGCTGGATTTTCTCATTCTTTTCATTTTTGACCACTGTCACTCCACTCTTTTTGGGTACCACCTGGACAGGACTTACCCAGGGGCTATTAGAAATGGGAAAAATTATTCCAACATTAAGTAACCTAATCAATTATTCTCTCACAACTTCCTTCATGTTTGGGTGAATACTTCTTTGGGCTTCTACTCTAGGCTTACACTAAGGTTCTATGGGAATTTTATGCATGTAGAAAGATGGACTTATCCCCTTGATATCATCAATTGACTAGCCTATGACTGACTTGTATTTATTCAAAACACTAAGCACATTTTTCTCGTGACTCACCTCTAGGTTGGATGAAATGACCACAGGAAGGGTGGAACTGTCTCGTAAAAAGGAATATTTGAGATGGGAAGGTAGGGGCTTGAGATCAAGGGTGGGTGGTGACTGGCTTGAGGGAAGACACTTGGGCCTAGGTGGCCCAAGGTCTCCATGCTGCCTCTTAAAGTAGGTAGTAGAGAAGGCTTCTTCTTTATCACTATAGCTTCCAAAAAAAATCTCCTCAAACTTAGACACCTCTCTTGGGGTAAGAATGTGATCTAAAATAAACTCATATAGGTTCTCCAAGAATTCTACCTTGTATTCATCAACAAATTCTCTCTATTTACTTGAGCTAATCCCTATGAAATCACCAACATGTATTTCAGGTTAACTATTGATTTCATCTGTCATTCTCAGAAACTCCTCTTCCTCCTTATCAAAACTACTCTCAGCAACTAACATCTCATCTTTGGGTAAGATTGGGTGAGTGGGTTCTTGGATTTTCTTAAACACAATGAATTCTTTTTTTGTTCACCCATATTAAAAATATGTTTCCCCATAGACACATCTATCACAGCTCCCCCTGTGGCCAGAAAGGTCCTATCGAGAATGATAGGAACCTCCTAGTAACACTCCATATCAAGGATAAAAAAGACAGTAGGAAGAAACTGTTTTCACATTCCCACAACAGATCATCGACCCTACCCACTGGATGAGTAATGGACCTATCAGTAAGATGTAACACAATAGTGGTGGGTTGGGGAACTCATACTCTCAGGTACTGAAAAAGTGACAGGGGAACCAGATTAATACTATCACCCAAATCACACAAACAATTGATCATACCACCTCTATCCCCAATGGTGAAAGTGAGGAAAACTCTTCTTGGGTCCTAAAGCTTAGGTGGTATCCGATTCTGCAAGACTGCACTACACTCCTCTGATAAACTATAGGTGGAAAATTCCTCCAATGTCTTTTTGTTTGAACATATTTTCTTGAGTGATTTCAAATATGAAGGTATTTGAATCAATTCTTCCAAGAATGGGATATCAATGTTCATATTTTTAACCACTTTCAAAAATTTCAATAGTTCAGAATCATGAATTGGATTCTTAATTCTTTGTGGAATGGGATTGCATGGGAAAAATTCCTCAAAATTGGGGGCATCTCTACAGCTTCCTCTTCAAAAAGTTTCTTCCCTTTATTGTCTTTGTTTTTTTAAGCCATTTTCTTTGGGTTTTTGAGCTGGAACAATATGAATTAGAGAGATTCCAGTGGTTCTGTCCAGTTTTCAAGATTCAGGTTCTTTCAGATTTGAGTTTCTAGCTTCATCCAGTTTTTCATTTTCAGAAATTTGGGGTTCTTTCCTATGATATTGGTGAATTTTGAGACCACTTATAGTGGTCACAGCCATGGAATTATCCCTAGTATTGGCTTTAATAGTTCTAGGCAGCCTACCCTTTTCTCTATTACTAGCATCCCTAGCCAACTGCCCCATTTGAATTTCCAATTTCATCATTCTAGCATCCATTTGAACTTTATCATAATAATTTTTGATCTTTTGGTCATCAAACCTTCCTATCAACTGATGGAACATGTCTCTCACCTTATCTTTTGAGTTGGATGACTCAGACTTAGGTTGGGTTTGGGGTTTGAATTGCTGCGTAGGTGGCTGTTGGAATCTAGGAGGGGTAGTATGTCAGAGGACTCCTTGTTCCCTCCATGAAAAGTTCAGATGATTCTTATCCCCCTTATTGTAGGTGTTGGAAAAAGGATCGTCCCTAGGCTTCAACTGAGGTCTATAGCCAGCAAAGCTGGCACTCTCATTAGGCCGGACAGGCATATCGAAGTTTGGAAAATAGGTTTGAGAATGGCCACAGATGCCACAATGGTGGCACTTCTCTTTAAGGGTTTGATATGGGTTCTCATTAAAGAACATAGTAGCTTGGGCTTCAGCTTTTGGACTAGGGGAAGTTTCCTTTATCACAATGATTATCCTCCTAGAGCATTTGTGCTGGGAGTTTTGTGCTAAGGTATTAAAGATTTTTTTGATCTCCTCACCAGTCCTATCACTAAAGTCTCCTCCAGAAGACTGATCCACCAAGTTTTGGTGGTATGGGGTGAGACTATTGTAGAAGTTTTCCATGAGGAATTGAGGTGTACATTTTTGGTTTGGAAATTTCCTAATAAAACCTCTAAACCTATCCCAAGCTTCATGAAACATTTCTCTTTCATATTGAAGGAATCCAGTTATTTTTTGCCTAATTTCAGATGTCAACCTCCTAGGATAGAATTTCATTGTGAAATAATTATAAACTTGTTCCCTTGTGACAAATATTTCTTCTTCTAAATATTGAAACCAGGACATAGAATTGACCTTGAGTTAGAGGGGGAACACTCTCAGTTTAAGCTCTTCCTCAGTGAGACCCCTAAGTGGTAGCTGCTGGACAATACAGTAAAAGGATCTAATAAATTCAAGTGAGTCTTCACTAGATTTCCATTGAAGGTAGGAAACTGAATAAGCATGGATTTCTTGATTTCTTAGTTCATGGACCTAGAATAGAGTCTAATTCATGAAGATTTACTAGACACTAAAGGCATCAAAAACTCTCTCAAACTATGCCTCTCAGATATCTCACATTTATGTGGGTTCATCATTCCAGGTTGGTTAAAATTCTCAGGAAGTGGATTATTCAAGTTTTCATTTCTATTATCTTCCATTTCGATCTTGTCTCTGTTCCTTTTAACTTCCTTGAGGTGCTTATCAATTTCAGGATTACCAGGTACTACGTATTCAGACTTAAACCTAGTTTGTGTGCAGCAGGTTCACATTTTTTTACAGATTTTTTAGTGTTTTTTCTTAGTTTATTTTTTTATATGTGATTTTTTGTTTTGTTTTTTTATATTACACTTAGCTTCTCCAGAAACACGCATGTGCGTCATTGGGAACACGTGAAAAATTAAAATTTATAACCTACTTAATACTTAGAACAGTGGAAAGACATGGCCGAACTAGAGGGAGGCCTATTGTTGTTCTTGGTGATATAAAAAAATAACTAAAGAAAAACACACACAAAAAAAAAATAAGATCGTGGTGGTGAGTGGAGTGAGTGAAAATCAGTGTGTGAGGAAGTGAAGGTGAACTGGTGAGTGCATGGAAGAAGATAAGATAGAAAGACAAAATATGGTGAAAACAACCAATATATGAGTAAGGGGGAAAGTCCACTGTCCGATTCAATATTGCTTAGCCTCGTTCAAGCACCGAAGTTTAAGAAATATCGATCTGACTTAAAGTAACTGGCTAGATTTATCGTCTATTAAGTTTGTGATGAAATAACCCTTACAGTAATTCGACTGTAAAAGTCATTCCATCCAAATAGTGTTAAGAAGTCTTATGTCACTGGGCTTAACTTTTTAGTTGAGTTCAGTGTGTCTATCTCATTTGAACATGATTAATTTTTAAATGAATCCCTCTGATTGAAACCGTTTTCATTTAGATTCAAACAAGATTGGTTTTCAATCAACCTCGTTGATTTGAAAATAAATCTGTTCTGCAAACAGTGAGGGAGACATTCCATAAAATATGGTAGCGAATGAATCATAATTAACAAATATAATCATCCAACTTATCCCCCCCAAAAGAGTTTAGTCGGACATAATAGTTTGCTTCGGAATTGAATTAAAATCAAAGAAGTTCATGTTTAAATGAGTTACAAAAAAATAGATCACATGAAACATAAAGATGTTCTTCTCCCTGCTTGATCTTCCGAAAGCTCTAGATCCTTCTACTTGATGGTGGATGCGACACTTGAATTCTCTTGATGTCCCGCCCTAGGAATTGAGGTTTGAATATGCTTGATCTCTCGATGCATGATAACCCCTTTCTCCATAGGTCCCTCTACTGTGAATGAATGCTAATGACCAATTTGAAGTCTTTTTAATCTCACCCCAGGTGTTCCCTAGCCTCCACATGGAACTTTCACAGTTCCACGTCTCCTGCGCTAATCACTGGAGTAGTTGCTCCTAACTAAATGATGAGCGCACGCGCGGCGAGCTGCAACCCTCCCTCTGCAAAAAACGCACGTGAGTCAGATACACAAATAATGAAACTTTCTTTATATATACTATATATTTATATCACTACTTAAAATTAATAAAAATACTAAAATATAATATTATTATTACTAATATACGTAAGTATATATAATATAACATAACTATTAAAATTGTATTTTCTTTAATATTGTTAGTATATATTATATTGTTTAGGTTAATTATTATATACATTATATATTATTTTATATGTTATATTAGTTATACTATATATATGTTAATATAGTTATTATATATTTTATATCTATGTTATTATATACTATAATATAATATAAATATACAAGAAAAGAAAATTAAATAAGAAATGGGGAGGGGGGGAGGTTCGACGTAGAGAGAGGGGGGAAAGGAGAAAGAATGAAGGCAGCGGTGTCGGGGCAGGGAATGCTGTTGCAGTGGCTTGGAATGGAGAAGGTGAGGTGGAGATGAGGGTCAGCGCATTTTGGGTAGAGGGAGGTGATGTCGTGGAATAGAGGGCGGATGGTTCAATTTTCAATTGAGGGCTGAGGGAAATGGCTCATGTAGATCTACAAAGGAGGTGAGGGTCTGGCCTAGCAAGGCGAAGCGCGCGGATGGGCTGGACAGTGGTTTGGTCTGCGGCACGGTGGTGCGGCGGCTTCAGGTTGGTGCTATTCTTTCAAGAGAGAGGCCGGACCAGCGACAGATTTTGGTGCGATGAGGTCCGAGTAGAGGGAGGGGGTTGCGGTGTCTAAGGGATTTCTGGTCGGTGCACAAGGAGCCGAGGCGAGGTCAGCTAGGGTTTCAGTAGTGGGTAGCGGCGGTGGTTAGTGCAGATAGGGGATTAGGATGAGTGAGGATGCAAGTGCCGGCTCGAGTTCAACCGTTTCATATCTGGTTTGAGATTTGGGTAATTTGGTTCATGTTTTTAATGTTCGCTACTGCTACAGATTCATTTGATGATTTCTGTCTACCAGTGATGTGAAATCTTCGGGTTGCTATGTGATTGTTGTGGGAATTTTGCTGCTGTGTTTCTTTGATTTTTTGATTGATGTTGTTGGGGGATATGAGGGTGGACAGGAAGAAGAAATGGTGGAGGCGGTGGGACTATGAAGCGATGCCACTTTGAAATAAGGGGGAAGGCAGTGGCACCATGATGGAACCGGTGGCAAAGGGATGGGTAGAAGAAATAAATGCTGGCTGGGAAATGGTGAGGCCGTAAGGAATGAAAATGGTGGGACAATAAAAATGGATTACAGTGGCACCGTGTGCCGAAACGGTGCTTGGATGATGTTTGGCGGGGATAGAAGACTTTGGAACCATGAGTTCTACTCACGGTCTCACTGTGAGGTGGGACAACAAGGAATGAAAACGGTGGCACCGTGACAATGTGCCACCAAAACACCTGAAAAATAAAACGATAATTAAATTAATTAAAACTCTAATACTATTAAAAATTAATCAATAAAATTAAATAGTATATAAAAAACTAAGTAACTAAAACAAGCTTAAATAACAAGGTTAAGAATGCTTTATTAAAGACAAAAAATTTATTAAATATTATAAACAAATTAATTTAAGAACAAATTAAAATAATTACAGTTACTTGGTTAAATTAATTAACCAATTAATTAAATTAAAGATAAAGATATGAATTGAAAAAGACTAAATTATTAAAAATAATTAAATTATAGAAAGACTAAAAACTAAAATGAGTTATTTATTTACTAATTAAAGAATAAAAATTAATTAATTAAGTTAATGAATTAAAAATCATTGAAATCTAGTAACAAAAATAATTAATTAAATGAAATTAAAAATATCAACTTAATTTTATTATTGAAAAAAAATAATAAAAAATAAACAAAAAAACACACTTTTAATACATAAAAGCATATTTTATAATGTAATTTACAAATTACAAAAATTGGTAAATATTAAATAAAATAAAATGGTTTGGAATTAAAAAATAAATAAAAAAATAAATAATTATGTGGAAAAGAGAATTAAAAATGAGCCACATCACATGTACTAGAATGTGGACCTTTAATATCCATAACAAGAACTTAGAGAGATTCCCATAGAGCTGGTTCTCTCAGAGTACGTCTAGAACCATACACAGGTGTCTAGTGTGCTCCTCCTCTTACACCGAGTACACAAGGATGTCATCAATGAGGAATACTAAGAACCGGCCTATGTATGGTTGGAAGATCCAATACATTAGTCCCATAAACAATATGGGGGAATTTTTATAATGAAGGGCATCCCCATGTACTCACAGTGATCATAGTGGCATCAGAAAGATGTCTTTGGAACATCCCCATCTCGTACTTGAAGATGATTATAACCTGACTGAATGTCAACTTTTGAGAACCACCATGCCCCTCTCAGCTGATCAAAGAGTCCATAGATCCTCAGTAGTGGATACGTGATCTTTTCCATCACCTGTTTCATGCACCAATAATCCATGCACAACCTTAAACTCCCATCTCCATTCATGGAAAATAAACTGGGGCCACGGAGGGTGAAACACTGGGTCTTACAAAGCCCTTCCTATGAAAATCCTCCAGCTGCAGTCTGAGATTACACAACTCTATGGGATGCATTCAATATGCTGGTGATGATATCAGTGCCATCCCAGGATGTATGTTGATACAAGATTCAATCTCTCCGTGAGGAGGTAAACTCGGAACATCTTCTGGGAAAACACACTTGTACTCTGCCGCTACTTCTTAGAACTGAAAGTTCACAAAAATCTACTTCTCTAAGGGTATGTCTAGCCAAATCATGAGTGATCAGCTGCACCCTCTTAAGAATGAGACCATTCAGTGCTACCTGGGATTCATTTTCACCAACAAAGGAAAACCTCTTCCCATCACTACAGACACACCACAACCTTCACATAAAGTAGTCAATCTAGGCATGGACCGATGATAAACAATCCATATCAAGAATTACATCGTAAGGCCTTGACACTTCCACCAAGTGGTTCCAACCAAAAATCTCACCTCCATGGGTAAAATCACACTGTCAATAAAGATGCGTGATCATCATGTCTCCTCTTATAGGTGTCTCTAAGCATAAGGTTCGAGTCAACAACTCTAACTGAATCCCAAGGTTTCTTACAAGACATGTGGTGAGGATAGAATGACTAGTTCATGTGTCTATAAGTATGGAAACTAAGTTAGAAAAGACACATATGGTACATTGAATAATACCTGGAGTTCCTAGGGAGTATTCCATGACAGAATGTAGTTACCGGCACCCCTGTCCCCCAGCTCCCTGACCCAGGTGTATAACTCCCGGGGGTGGTGGTGGAAGTATGTAAAATTGTCTGTCACCTCCTACAACTCACCCTACTCCTCTACCATGTCCTCCACCTGGAATATCTTCTAGTTCCACTCTCTACATTTGCCTTAGTGGTCCATCCACCATGTCCATGTCATCATCTCGACGGGTTGGACAGTCTCTAGAAAGATGACCTCTGTCGTCGCATGTGTAGCATTGCCTCTCCCTAGGTTGATTGGATCCATCCTGAGAGACATGGAATGTAGATCCCCTGTCCTAGGACCTCCAGTGATATCTCTCACATCCCAATCCTTGGGCCTGACATTGACTTCTTTCTACCAAGGTCTCTACACCTTTCTGCCTACTGCTGACTACCATTAGCTGTCTCTGCTCATCCAAGAAGCTCTCAACCGCCAAATCTCGCTCGATCACTCCATAATAAGTTGGAATGCATAGAGGTATGATTATAGCTTGGATGTACTATCATAAACCTAGCTATAAGGTCCTCTTTTTAAAGTAATGATCCTTGACCATATCCATAGAATACCTGGAAAGGATGGTAAACCTCGATGAATAGTAATCCACCATCAAACTACACTTTTGGATCTGAATAAGCTACTAGATATGAAATGATCTCAGCATAACTGGAGAGAACTTCTCCCTCAAGAGTCGCTCGAAATCCATCTACAAAAGTGTATCCTTGTTGTGAGAATACGTGGTCAAACTATACCATCGCCCTACTGAACCCTAAATAAGGATCTCTCCTAAGATCACCATCTGGTCTGATGGTGTCCTCACTAGATGGAAGAATTAGGTCACCTACTAAAGCTAGTCCTTAATCGCCTAAGGGTCGGGCTCTCATCAGAACCTGAGGGGACCCTATCTCTAAAACTCATGGAGCATGCTCAGTCTGCGCTCCTCATCTACTGGTACTATAGGTACCATGTGCAACTCCACTGGTGGTGGGATTGACGGTGCACCACCAAGAGGTAAAGCCAAGGGAACTGGCCCTTGAATCAAAGCCTCATCACTAAGGGGGTCATCCTCATGATCTAGCTGCTGAATCTTAAATAGTATGCATCGCAAAAGCATCCTGTAAAGAAAAAATATGTTCCACAGTCAGGGAGTATATCTGGATAGATGACATAAAAGGAAATGGAAACTAAAATCCATTCATATGTGATTCATGTAACATTTTTCACTGAAAATAGTGTGATCACATCAGGAGTCAAAAATAAGGTTATCAGAGTCCTGGTGTATGCATACGTGGGCCGCCTACACCAATAGTAGAGTCACTGGCCAAAAATCCAAACATGAAACACTTAACACTGTTTCCTCAAACAAATCTCACAGACTCTGGGTCCTAAGGTAGAACCGACCACGTTTGATACCACTCTGTCATGACCCATCCCAGTGGGGCCCACACCGAGACTCCCCATTACAGCCTCTATGTGGCCAATGGCTGGTGACTAGCACTGAGTAAGCATATCACTAACATGGGAGGCATTGACTAAGTACCTGTAAACATGCAAACATCCCCAAGCCCACAAATACTGAAATGTAAAAACTATGAAGGAATAAAAATGCATGAATACAACTAAACCAAACCAACAGAGTACAATAGAAAGTAATGTACAGAAAGTAACTGGGATAGAATACAAGAACACCAAAACAAAGAGTCATCAAACTACAAAGTACAACCTATAAACAATAAAGGTACCGGGATTTCAGATCTATGTAGAAGTAACACCGTATCCTATTGGGAAGCTCAAAAATATTAGTCTAGTCTTGGTCCTCCCTAGACTCTGTCAAAAGGCCACTCATCTGCACAAGACATGAAATGTGCAGGCAAATCCCCTACATGGGTGAGTAGAATAATACTTAGTAGGAGATCCTAAAAACCAAAATGAAATAGACAATGTAAATTTAAATTCAAATCTATACATTATATTTCTACAGAACATATAACAAGAGAAACATCCAGATATACTCAAAATATAGACCCATAGTCTAGAGGTAAGTAACAATGACCCGCATGCCCACACCAGGGATTCATTTAGAATATTCCACGAAACACTCATCTGGGAGAACTCACTCTATGAGTGTGATAGCTCCAATGAAATCCGTTTGAGATGTACTGTTCATTGGTAAGTTTCACAAGATAGATAGATGAACTAATAAATCTGAAGAGAGAATAGATACAATCATTTCTGGAGAACTCACTCATGAGTAGAAAGATCATGATACATTGATGAGGATCACTGCTAGGGCTCTGATGTATACCACAAATCATCCAGTTTCAACTACTAAGTAGAGGATCAATGTATGGTAGGATTGGTCGCGCTGATACATGACTCTACCTAGGGTCAATAATGGACAGAGGATCTCACTTCGGGCCTCTCAGGGGGATTCCGAATCTAACCAACAAGTCCCACTAAAGAGATCATATTCCTTCGGATTGGAAACGATACCTAAACTTTTGGGGAATATGAAAGGGGCACTAAACCAAAAAAACCTATCCAAGATATGGTGAAAATGGGATCAATCCTTTTACAATAGATTACACAACATGTAGAAGTGTAACGTTCCATATTCTTAGACCTGGGTATAACCCATTTATAATAGATCGTGTCAAAAAGAGCATATCATGTGGAAAAAGATATACATAGCATGTAGAAGAGTAACATGTCATCTCCTACTATTCGGGGGAGGCTCTGTGTATTCTAGCAATGTGATTGTACATTGCTTCAACTAGTGTCTTCCAACCCGTGTACCGGAACATGGGGTATCCCGAGTAACTGGCCTGGTCTGACCGTGTGGTGAAGTACATGTTGTGTACTCCACCCTGTGTCCACGTATCATCTAAGATACACACTGAGTCCTGATTAAGGACAGAAATGTTTTGTAATATCATTCACACACCATTTCATTGCTTTATATCACCCAAAACCCTAGCCACCACTCAATGAGGCCTACGCATCATGTATCACTGGATATATGTTGTATTCATCAGAATTTTCCAAAAATGACATTCTTCCCTCGTGCACCTTTTTCGGTCATCCGGTGTTTATTATGGTGATATGGTTTCCTCCAAAACAATGATTCATGGTCGTATCATCATGGAAACACTGAAACAGTATGTTTTGGGTGTCTTGTTGGCTCTAGAAACATGTTTCAATCATTTGTGAGAAGAACGGTCGAAGAAAAATTTCTTCCAAACTGTGTTGATTCGTCTTCCACCATAATATTCACACCTCTGATGGGTATTCATGATGTTAGGTTTCTGATTTGGGATCGTTTCTTGTGAGATGGATGATAAAATATCTTTTGTTCATAACCCCACAAAGAATGCGAAGAAAGAATGAGGTCAAAGGGGAGAAGAAGTCCAAATAACAAATCAAGGAATGAACCTATGCTATTGTTTGCTACGGTGTTGATCCACTCCCATTAGAAGGATCTATAAAAAATGAAACAAATATGAAATTGATTCCCTAAAGTAAAAACTAGATAATCAGACCCTCCCACAAGAATGAACAATCTACAGGTCAACCTATTCGTGGGTTGATCCACATTCGTCGTTTAAATCCATGAATGGGGAAAACACAATAAAAATAAAAATCCTTACCTCAATCATTCATGAAGGGTGAATTTTATTTTGTTGTTGGTGAGATCTGATCTTACTGTGCAATGATCCACATAGTTTCATCCATTAGCATTTGTTGAGAGTTCTCTAAGGGTGGCTCCTCTCCAAATCTCCTGAGGGTTATGGGATTTTTTCCTTGGTTATGAGCCTAAACTTGGGCTCCTAGTTATTTAAAACCATAAAAAAATTGATGTGTCACTAAAACGTTTGAAATAAAATAAAATAAAATATTAATTTATTTTCTTTCCTTTAAAACACCCAAAAAATAACTTTTCTAGCTGACCTGCGCTGGTAGATGTTTGGCTGTGCCTAAGGTAAAGTCGCCGCTCTAAACATAATGGTGCCCTCGGATTTTTGATCTGGACACCCATTTAAATGTTATTCTATTTTTTTAGGAAAACCACTCATACACACTATTTAAAAGAGTATTTTATTTCAAGAATTTATTATGGGAACTCCAGGCCAAGGAATCGCATGTTGTCGCAATGTTTTCTCTCTGATTAATTCCATATAATATTTAAAAATAATACACAGAAAATAAAAGATATTACACATATTCACCCCACTCAAGACATATAGCTTGAAAAAAAACAAAAAAATATATCCTCAAAATAAATATTCCAATTATAGAGCTTCCAGTCTTCCAAAATGACTAACCATGTGGTCCTTAATAAGAGATTCAATGGAGGTTCTTCTAAGAAATGGTAATTGCCTTCACCGAGTTTTTAACTTCTTCTTTCTCGACCTTTAATTTTATTTTAAAACTTGAATTAGAATAACAAAATTATATCTTATATATAGTAATATGTTATAATTTTTAGGGAATAATATTTAAAAATATTTTATTTAATTAAATTGGAAATAAAACCATCATTTGGGTGTACAACGAACTAAGGCCTTGTGAACCGATGTAATTAATTACCATAATCACATATCTTGGGTTTTTATGATGATAGATTTAATTTTTATGTATAATATTCATGAAATATTAATAAATCTATAAAATTTACATATCATATAACTTCTTAACTTACCATCCATTGAAAAATGATAACATCATTCTTTTGTATGGAGTACTATTTACTCATGAAGTGATTTGATTCATTTTTTTATTACCACATCACATGGATTTCTTATGTAAGTATAATTTGAGAAATAATATAATATTTAAGAGATAATAATCATTAAATAATTATAATATAACACCTACTTTCTTTCCATCATGATCATTGAAAAATGGTAACGTTACTCATGCGTACGTACGACCTACCGTCTTCAAGATTGTAATGTATATCATTTCTCATAAACCATATATAATGGTTGGTTTTAAAAGTATAAATGATGTATAAAAATTAAAATTATTTCAGGATTATTATTTATGGACATGATGAAATAATGACCCTTTTACAATTTTCAACACACCAATTCCATGTTGAAATTATAAACTAAGCATCCTCAAAACTCCAGTCTTAAAAATTTCTGAATAAGTAGTTAAAATAATGTTAATATAAATGAATTAAATTTTTATTATAAGATATTAAAACTAAAAACACAACTTTAAGAAAATATATAAGTTATAAGAATTTTTTTATATAGTAGATAATGGATACATATGAAAATTATGGACTCTATATAAGGGGTTCGTCTCAAAACATCTTCCTTTGAGAAACATGTTTTTCTATGAAATTAATTTCATTAAAATGGTGTATGTATATACCATTAATATATTATTTCATTAATAATTAATAATTAATTATATTTAATGTTATACTTAATTTACATAATTCATGGGATTTAAAATTCAATAGTCACCAATGTGAAAAGGGTTTATGTTTCAATCTCATTTTAATCCGGATTGTTTACACTTGAATTTCCATTATTGGATGTTTTTTATCATTATATAAAAAATCCCTAAATTTATTATCCTATGTTTATTCATGAAATTTTCATGTAATAGTACCATTATCCTCTCTTTGGTATAAAAAACAATTTAATTTTTTTTAAATAAAATCCGGATTCATTTCTGTCTTCCGTCAAAAATATTTTTTCTTCCATATCCTTGTTTACTAAAAATATTTTCTTCAAAAAAATTTAAAAATTATAAAAATTATTTTTTAAAGGAATTTTTTCCCATATTTTATTTTTTTTAAAATTTTTTGAATTGATAATTCTTTTCATTTTCGAAATATCTAGTATTTTTTTGGCAATAATGTGAATGGAATGTTTTTTTAACTTTTACTGCATTTACAAAATTACCCCCATCTTGACCACACTATTATTTGAATCTTATTTTATATGTTTATATGGTCTTAATAATGAAAATTAGTTCTTTAATATTTTTGAAATTATTAGGATTTGATGAATTTATTTCAAAGTGAATAATATATTTTCCTTAGTAAATATTACATGTTACAATTTAAAGACATTCTCATTAATGAAAACAACCTTTTATGGTATATATTTCTTCTAAATTATAGACAAAATATCTCTAACATATAATCCATGATTATTCAACCTTACATTGGTAGTGAAATAGTTATGTTATGTTCATATAAAGAATACATTATTATGATATTTCCTTTGATTATGATATGACACAAGATTATGAAACACATTTCATTCCATGGGTAGTTCTTATGTTTATGACTTATGATTGATTTTATTTTTCTGAAACCTGTAATCATGAATATTTCATAATAGGTGTTACCAGATAGTGCTCTAATGCATTGGTTAATGTTTTAGTCTTTTGAAGTGTCATTTATGTGAATATGGAGTAAACCTAATCTATTATGTGAATTTTTCCCCTTGTGATATTTTCTAGGCAATTAGCCTTGACCCAGGTTTATGTTATGTTATATGTTTCTTCCACATGTATCATGGTTACATGAAATTGTGATACCATTTTATTTATGTTCTTCTTCCATGTGATTATTGTTGAGGACTATTTTTCATGATATCATGTTTTTCCTTTGACTCACATTTTGTGATTCTATATCATGTTTATTCCCGTATTGGATTTTTTTATCAAAACCTTTTCTTATTTATTCCCCATGTAATCCCATGCATTTTAGGAGATCAGAAGTAATTTGGATATAATTAAGGAGAATAACAAAAGAAGCTTTATTTTATTCCTACTATGATGTATTATAAACCAATTCATTTAATGATAATAGGCCTCACAGTCATTGTGTATTAATTATTAGATGACTATTTTCAAAATCATGGAAAAATATGTTTAAAAGGCTTGGGTAGATTTTGGGTAGATATGATATTATCATTATAGAATTATAGTTATTTCATTAAAATAATATGTTAACATTAATACCATCATTATAAATATCTATAAATTATGGGGATGAAAAAATAATTGTTACACAATGTGGAGATGGTAACACATTATACAAATGAGCAATAATTTGACATTAAATTTTATTTTAAAGAGAGTATATAATGGTGATTTAATAATAATAATAAAATTTTAAAATATTGAGGTTAATTTATTATAAAATTTATGATATATAGAATAGTATTAGATAAGGTAAAGAATAATTATAAAAGTGACCAGTTAAGGTGATTAGCTCTTATTTTAAAGAACTAGTTTGGATCCCCTCTTAAGGATCATTGGGTACATCTTTTGGGAAGACAAAAACCTCTAAAATGTTTCAAAGGAAGTAGAGAAAGGATTTCAATTGGGGATGGTCAAGCTATAAGGCTCAAAAGGTTTTATGAAGTGAGGGGATGAGGTTCCCTTTTATAATTTAGGTGATAAGTAATTTTGTAATTTCATAAAATATTAAAACATAAAAATTCATCCTCAAGAAAAATTATTCCAAATGGATAAGGATTTGAATCTAAGGTAGGATATGGTTTAAATTCCACCATCCAATAAAATTTTTATTGTTTTTTGTGGTATTATAAACATTATCTTTTGGACTAACCCCTTAGTTAATGTATTTTAACCATACACATGGTAAGAACTCTTTCACTCTTAAGGGGTTATAATTTTACTTATAACACGAAAAATGGTTCATGAATAGATAATGCATGACATTTTAGATTATATAATTCAAATTTTTTCTATTAAAATATTTTAATTATTTAAACTAATTTAATGAAATATTATTTTTATAAAATATCATTAATTCAATTTTTGACACTTTGTTTACTTTAACTTAAAAGACAAAAAGGGAAAGTTGGAATTTTAATCTAATCCATGAAATCATATCTAATATTTCATAATTATCTATAAAATGTGATGAACACTATAAATCACCCATATTATATTAATTTTAATAATTTTAAAATCATTTATTTTATTTTTCATTTAATTTGAGAAATATTGCTTCGACATTACATTAGAATTAAAGTTAATTGTTTAATCACTAGAAATTAGAAATAAATTACCATTAGGAATATAATTTCATTATATAAAAAATATAAATTTATATTCGTTCACCACATAATTTTTTCCTGACGTGAACACATAAGTTATATTTAAAATTAAGAGATTGACATTTTTTATTTTTCATTGCCTTAAATATTATATATGTCATTTTCATGGAAAATTCACCATTAAAAAGTAAATTTAAATCTTATCCTAAAAAATGTATAATTAACTTTATCCAAAATTAATTAGGATGAAATATTATGGTCTTATCAATTTTTATTAATATAGATTAAGAAGATTTACCATTTACTAGAGTGAAATTTCTTTCGATGGTTAGTATTCATTTTAATAAAAAATAAATCGGGCCTATATTAATTTTTTGACACCACAATTTTAAGCCTATAATAATTTATTCAAGGTTAAATCTAAATATGTAGGAAAATATAATTTAATATTAAAATTAAAAATTTAATGACAAATAGTTTTTCAGAAATAATTCCATCTTATGTATAAAAGTGTTTTTATACAAAAATCAAGTCTAATTTTCATTAAAAAGACAATAATTGGAGTATGTGTAATAAAAAGGGACTAGTGAAATTTTGTAACTAATACAAAGAAAATTAATTTTTTAAATACTTTAAAAATAAAATAAACATTTCATTAAAAATAAGCCCTTTTCACTATTCCATGAAAACTCAATCTTTAAAAAATATATAAAAAATTCCCCATATGCTAATTTTGATATGAAGATTTAAAAATTGAAATAATTATTGTAAAATAGAATTTTAAAAATTTCTAGAAATTAATTATAATATTGTATAAAAACATAAATAAAAAAATTAACAAAACATATTTTTGGAAAATAATAATGATTTTTTAAAAAATCTAGTGATTAATTATGAATCATTTATCAATAAATTTATTTTCAATAGGATATATATATATATATATTACATAAATTATTTAATCCTACTCATATATTCCAATTCAACAGCTTGGTTATAATGGTCATATAACAATATTTCATGGTTTATTTAGGCTCGGTGTTGCCTGTAAATAACCTATCAAATAAATAATATTTAATTGAAACAAAATTCATAAACTATCATGGTGTTATCAATAAAATGTAATAAAATTGAAACCTAATAATAATTCATTATGAATTAATCTATACTAAACATGATTATGGTAAACCATTAGTAGTTTTCACCTATTGATGGTAAATAATTAATATTAGTTAATATTGAAAATGATATTTTCTTTTAAATTCATTTTATTTATATTATATATTTTATTTTAAAAATATATATTTATGATTTTTATAATTTAAAACTTATAAATTAAAATAATATTTTAATTCCTCATAAAAAATTAACTTCAGCCGAATTCTTGAAAATTTTCTAAAATAATAGACTTTGAGGTGAATAGTGAAAATACCCATTATTGTCTTCAATTTTATGAAATTATTTTATTATATAAATACATGGAATTAATTTAAGGCTTTTTAATATAAAATTATAAATTATAATTAATAATAATGGATTTGTAAATACTATTTTTATTTTATAATCTAATAAATAAAACGTTATATATTATTTAGCGTTTTAATGAGAATCGTTTTTCAACTTTATTGTTTAATTAATCATAACATAATGAAATGATATTTATAATTTAATTAATTATTAAATAAATAAACATTGAATGATAATAATTTTATTAATTCACTGTAATCAATTAATTTTACAATTATATCCTAATCATAAATTTTTTTTCTTAAAAATATACATTCAAAACAACCTTTTACGCAATACATATACAAAGGTTATGATTTATTTCCCTAAAAATTTGAAGTAACTTTTATAAAATGAATCATATATTTGATATAATAATTCTAATATTATTTAATATTTTCAATTTCAATATTGGGTATAAAATTTTTAATGTTGGTATTTATGTTAATTACTAGGTTAATGGTGAATCAATTATTTTAAAGTTATTTTTTTATTTATATCATGGAGTTTATATTAAATAAAATAAAATTAAATCATTAAAAAAATGAATATATTATCAATTATAAGAACATAAATAAATATATTAACAATCATTTAATCATTAATAAATAAGATTAATAATCTATAACAAACACAAATCTATTTTATTTATGATACAATATTTCTACACATTATATGTTTTAATTTAAAAGTTTATTTTATCATATTTAAAAATTAATTTCATTAAATTTATGTAAAATTTAGTTTAATAACACATAAATTTGGTTATATGGATTATGTAATAGATTTAACAAAACAAAACTTCACATAGATGAATACTAATTAATTAGTATAAAAGTAAATGTATAAAATGTTAAAACATAATTGTAAAAATACTATAACAAGTTTAACACTTGTGTGGAAACATTTTTTAGTGAATTTATAAACCCAAAGGTTCCCAAATATCAGTAATTTCTAAAATTTGGATTCATTTACCTTTGAATAGTTTTATAGAATTATTTAATTATAAATTTTGTTTCCAAAAGTGTCATTTTATTCTTTTATAAAAGGGAATCACTCACACCCTTTCTTACACACACCTATCATTCATGTTAATACATGAAACATGTAAATTTTTCTCTCTATATAACCATATCCCAAAAATAAAATCCCCTGGTCACTCATAGTGATCCTATTCCCAACAATGTTTTAGGAAAATGGAAGGGAAAAATCAAGTCTCCAATGTAAGTGATATCTCCTATGAAGATTTTATTATTAATATTACTCTTAAAAATATCATATACCCATAATAAAATGATTAATTAAGTATAATTAGTATATTTTAATGTTGTTATATTATATTTATAACCGTTATTTATTCATTTTCTTCAATATATAACAACAAAAGAGCATTTCTAGTGCATTGCACAAACTACTTCCTCCATGAAGTGAGGTTATTTTTTTCATTACATCCTTTAATGGATGATATTAATATTTTAAAAAATAAATTAATATGATAAATTTTATAAAATTATGAGTCATAAATTTCATTTTTATATCTACCTTCACCCCCGATCATGCATTGAGAAACATGAATGCTAATCAAGCATATGTGCATATTATCTCCACCACGATGAAACAAATTTTTTAATTTATATTATCATAAATTTTATAAGAAACATAATTTTCAATAATAATCATGAAAAAATAAAAATATAATTATTATTATTTTATAATGATATATTGTCAAAAGAAACACCTACATAACCATACACACAAATCAAGTTAAAGCGTGTTCAGGTTTGTGTCGATTTGAATGCTTACATGAACAATGATTTAAAATATGATTACATATGACTATGGTAAAAAAATAATAATAAAAATATAATATATTAATACACAAATTAATATTATATTGTTTTTGAAATATAATATTATTTATTTAAGTTGTTAACAAAGTCACATTTTTATTTTCTATAATTAGAAAAATAAGTCATTATCAAATTAGTTTTCACATAATGTATGCAAAAAAAATATGGAAGGATTTAAGATAATTTTAAATAAATATAATTTATATATTATAATATATTATATAATATATAAATAATTAAAATTATATTAAACTATGGATAATGATATAAACATTATTAAAAAAAGTGAAAAACAGTTAATGTTATTAACACGTGCTGGTCATAATATGATATAACTACTTAATTTAATCATGATAAAAAAGAAAATAATCAATATAAAAGTTTAATATTAATGATTAATGTTCTAAAAAATCATTCTAGGCAATCTATGTATTTTTAATGGAGGTCAGTTTGTAACCAACTAATCAAGGAAACAAGGTCAGTGTTTCGTCTCAAATTTTACTTCTTTCAGAAAAACATACTTTATGAACTAAATGTCATATAAATAGTGTTTATACTATATATTAGTTGTATAATATCAAGAATTATCATCATCATTGTATTTTTAAATTAATTCCAAAATTTCTCCCTCTCTCTGTAAATGGATTTTTATTGATGAATTTGTTAAGTCATAAGGGTTTGTTGTCTCAAGTTCACCTTCATGGACACAAAATTTCATGTTTTGAACATATTTCTCTTTTATGATTTATATATACATCCCAAGTAAATTATTTGATTATAAATAAACCTTTTTTTGATATATAAATTTTTATTTCACAATCTTCCATATAGGTTCTTTCATGCATTCACTTCCCAAAGTATAAGGGTTTCTTTGTATAAAATTATATTCCCTTGAGGCACACATATGATAAAAGACATATTTTATTATAAATGGTGTAAAAATTCATTTCAAATCATTATTATCTTATATTTAAGGATATTTAAGGTCACATTTAATGTTCTATCAGTTATTAGGATTTTATAAAAAATTCTCATCGGTTGTTTGGGGGTTTCGAGCCTCTAATAGTTTCCTTAGATCATTATCAATATTCTATAAATATTATATTTCAGTGTATAATAATTTAAAATATGATAATGTTATGTTTTATTTTCATATTATTTAATAGGTAAATAATGTTTCACAAAAAATTATTCTTCCTTGATGATTCTGTTGTTTTATTAAAACTCATTATGTTAAGAATAATTTCAGGTAAATTTATTTTTTTTCTTTGGTATTCACATTTCAATTTCCACCAATATTTTCATTTCCCTAATAGAAACTCAATTTTTTATCTCTAATGATCCTTTTCAATTTTTTTAATTTTTGGGAACATGTTTCTTTATCAATTTAAAAATGTGTGTTTAAAAAAAAATTCAAAATGTTCAAAAGATTTTTCCATTTGTTCCAAAACAAAATTATTATAATCTAATGAAAATTTTCATATGATTACACATATATATATTTTAATTTCCATTATTAAATATTATTTTTTAAATTAAATGTAATCAAATTATTTCCATTTAAACTTTTTAAAACATTATTTGTTATTGATGTTTCCATTATTAAAGATTATTTTAAAAGTAAATGTAATCAAATTAATTTTACTTATTTCTTTGAAAACATTATCTATTATTTATGTTTACATTACCAATGATTATCTTAAATGTAAACATTTTCAAATAATTTTAACTAATTTTTTAAATGCTTAATCTATCTTTAAGGAAATTTCTTTTATAACTATTTGACATAAGGTTCTAAAAATTATTTTATTTCCCTTTACAAAAAATGAGTTTGAATGTAATTTTCAAACCAATGTTTTAAAAACGTTTTGTAAAAACATTCGTATTTTCATTTATATTCACTCTCTATGGTTTATTTTTCATGATGTAATGTTTTTATTAAAAATTATATATTATTATGATATGATTTATTTTTTCAAGGTATAGTTCTGATATTCTATTATTTCTTAAGTTCATGTTATAAGAATTTTTTATGTTTTTTGAAACACATTATATTTTCCACGGGTTCGTTATGACACTAGTGCAGAAAACATTTTTTACGTCGGTTATTTTTTATTATTTACGTCGGTTTTTAGGCGACGTTAATACGGACGACGTTATAAATAACGTTTTTTACGTCGGTTATTTAAAACCCGACGTAATATCCCTAACATCACAGTGGTTATCACGTCGGTTCATATAATAACCGACGTGATAAATATGCGCGGGGGGGGGGGGGGGGGGCTTTATCACGTCGGTTATTCCCTAAACCAACGTGATAAAACGCCTGGGATATCGTTTATCACGTCGGTTATGTCATAACCGACGTGATAAACCCTTCCCCTGGCCTTTTATCACGTCGGTTATTTAAGAAACTGACGTGATAAAAAGGCCTGGGAAACGTTTTAGCACGTCAGTTATCCAATAACCGACGTGGTAAATCGATTCCCAGGCCTTTTAGCACGTCGGTTATATTAAGAACCGACGTGATAAAAGCCCCGGGAACGGTTTATCATGTCAGTTCTAGAAAAACCCGACATGATAAACCCCTACCGATTTATTTACCACGTCGGTTATAAAATAACCGACGTGAAAGAATTTTTTTTTTAAATAATTGCACTGCTCTCACCAAAAAGCAACCAGAAACCAAACAAAAATAACCATGCCAGCCCTCCCCCAAGCCCCAACTGAACCCCACCCTCATCTATACCCACCTAACAACCTGGCCAGCCCTCCCCCACCACATTGGAGCCCCACCACAACCCTTGGACACCCCCCCACCCCTTGGACAGCCCCCCCACCCACATTTACACCCCCACGACCCCTAGTACAGCCTCAAACACCCATTGGAAACCCCTCCCATATCCCTTGGACACCCTCCACCCCTTGGACACCCCCCCCCCCACCCCTTGGACAGCCCCCCCACCCTCATTTACACCCCCAAGACCCCTAGTACAGCCTCAAACACCCATTGGACACCCCCCCCACACCTTGACAGCCCTCCCAGACCCCTTGGACACCCCCCCGACCCCTGGACACCCCCCCCCCCGAGCCCTTGTACAGCCCCAAACACCCCTTGGACACCCCTCCCATATCCCTTGGACACCCCCCCACCCCTTGGACACCCCCCCCCACCCCTTGGACAGCCCCCCCACCCTCATTTACACCCAACCGGCCCCTTGGACAGAACTCCCAGACACCTTGGACACCACTCCCATATCCCTTGGACACCCCCCCCACCCCTTGGACACCCCCCCACCCCTTGGACAGCCCCCCCACCCTCATTTACACCCAACCGTCCCCTTGGACAGAACTCCCAGACACCTTGGACACCACTCCCATATCCCTTGGACACCCCCCCCACCCCTTGGACACCCCCCCACCCCTTCGACAGCCCCCCCACCCTCATTTACACCCCCCGAACACTAGGACAGCCCCAAACACCCCTTGGACACCCCTCACATATCCCTTGGACACCCCCACCCCTTGGACACCCCCCCACCCCTTGGATAGCCCCCCACCCCCTGGACACCCCCCCAACCCCTTGGAAACCCCCCCTACCCCTTGGAAACCCCCCCATCCCCTTGGACAGCCCCAAACACCCCTTGGACACCCCTCCTATATCCCTTGGACACCCCCACCACTTGGACACCCCCCCACCCCTTGGACAGCCCCCCCCCCCCCCCCTCACCCTCATTTACACCCAACCGACTCCTTGGACAGCCCCAAACACACCTTGGACACCCCTCCCATATCCCTTGGACACCCCCCACCCCTTGGACACCCCCCACCCTCATTTACACCCCCCCGACCCCTAGGACAGCCCCAAACACACCTTGGACACCCCTCCCATATCCCTTGGACACCCCCCAAACACCCACCCACCCCCTTGGAACCTCTCCCCCCATACCAAAATCCAGACCATAAAAACCATCAGCACCGGCCGGCCGGTGGACCAGACAGAGCTTTGTTCTGGACCACCGGCCAACCGGTGATCCACCATCGGCCAGCCGGTGCGCCCAGGACTTCTCCTCTTTACGGTTTTTATTGTTTTATCGTTTTGGTTTGATACATGTTTTAATAAGTAAAAAATTTACAGTATCTAACATTATATGAAAAAACTAAATGTAAACAAGAAATAAACTTGTGTTACCTGTAATTTTAGGAATGTACAGTTGGATTGTTTTCCCAAATTCCTTCGTCGTGATCGTTCCTTATGGCACAAACCATGTCTTCAACATACTCATCATTATGTTCTGTTAATCTTTCCATGGAAGTAGGGATCTCACATAAATCAGCATCTTCATCAAATTCATCCTCACCAACATATTGGTTTTTCCCTTGTAAAACAACAGCCCACTGCATATCTGATTGATCTACTACATAGAAAATTTGTTTGGCATGTGTTGCCATTATAAAAGAATCAGCTGTGTCTTCCAATCTATTCAGATTAACAAGTGTCATTCCAAATTCATCGTGTCTGACACTGTTGTTACCGATAAACCATTTACAGTTAAAAACGGGAACTTTAATTTTAAAGTAATCAGCCTCCCATATGTCTTCAATCACTCCATAATATGAACTTGATGCCGAAATTGGGTTTCTGTCCTTAGCACTCGAAAAATGCATTGCTTCTGCAAACACCAATACACCACTATTCTGAACTGCATTTCTGTTGTCCTGAGCTTTCGTATGAAATGTATAGCCATTAATGTCATAAGCGGACCATGTTATCACATTTAAAGATGGACCACCCACTATCCATTTTAATGTCTCTGATACATCTGATCTACCAAGCAAGGTCTTTTTAAACCATGGAAAAAAAGTTTTGTTGTGCTCATTCAAAATCCACATTTCTTTCTTCTTTGGATGACATTGTTTCAACTCATTAATATGCAATGTGATATACGGTTGAACATCAGCTATGTTATTCAAGATGTATGATTCTAACTTCTTCATATGTTCAGCTGACAGTGATTTGACTTTCAAGCCACGAATCCCCTTTCCCTCATTATTAACCCGTTCATGGCGAGATGGAGGCAAACCTATGTGTTGCGCCGTAGCCAAGTAGCTCGTACAAAACTCTGCTACCTCCTCAGAAATATACTTTTCAATAATGGAGGCTTCAGGTCGATATGGATTTTTAACATATCCCTTTAATATTTTCATATACCTTTCAAAAGGATACATCCAACGAAGATATACAGGTCCACAAAGCCTTATTTCTCGAACCAGATGAATCATTAAATGCACCATCATATCAAAAAAAGTTGGAGGAAAATACATTTCCAAATGACAAAGTATAAAAATTGAATCCTTTTCCAAAATGTTCAAAGCATTCACATCAATCGCCTTGTTGAAAATTTAATTGAAAAAATAACACAACCTCATTATAGTCTTTCTGACACGGATGGGCAATATTCCACGCAGTGCAACTGGTAGAATTTGTTGCATCATGACATGACAATCATGTGATTTCATACCTATCAACTTCAAGTCTTTCAATGAGACAAAATTTTTTACATTTGAAGAATAACCTTGAGGCACTTTGATATCATGAAGACACTGACAGAAACTACTTTTCTCCCTCTTCGATAATGTATGACAAGCTGGGGGAAGAAATGTTCGTCTTCCTTTAGGAGTGGGAGCTAACTCCAAACGTATTCCCATTGATAGTAGGTCTAACCTTGCATTCAACCCATCTTTTGTCTTTCCTTTAATATCTAGCAATGTTCCGATCAAAGAATCACAGATATTCTTCTCCACGTGCATGACATCAATATTATGTTTGACTTCATGATACCTCCAATATGGTAGCTCAAAAAATATTGACCTTTTCTTCCAAATATGTCTATCATTACCAGATTTCTGTGTCTTTCCCAATGTCACATCAAGGTTTTTCACCCTCTCAAAATACAATTCTGGGGATAAAGTTTGAGGAGCAGTATCAAATTCTTGTGAGCCATTGAATGCCTTTTTTAGTCTTCTATAAGGGTGATCCATAGGCAAAAACTTTCGATGACCCATGTACACTTTTTTCCTCCCATGATGCAATTGACAATATGACGTCTGTTGTTCGCAAATTGGACATGCTTTATGCCCTTTAACACTGTATCCAGACAAATTTCCATATGCTGGGAAGTCATTTATAGTGAATAGAAGCATTTCATGCAGTTGAAAATATTCCATTTTATAAGAATCATACACCCTAATACCATCAGCCCATAATAGTTTCAAATCATCAATCAGCGGTGACAAGTATACATCAATATCATTGCCGGGTTGCTTTGGACCAGAGATCATGATACTCAACATGACATATTTTCGCTTCATACATACTTCAGGAGAGAGGTTGTAAATTACCAATAAAACAGGCCATGAACTATGTGTGCTACTGAGGGTTCGGTATGGATTCATTCCATCTGTGCACAAGCCTAGTCTCAGATTTCTAATTTCATTTCCAAATGTAGGGTACTGGGCATCAATTTTCTTCCATTGTGGACAATCAGCTGGATAACGTATTTTTCCATCACATACCCGCTCATCAGCATGCCATCTTAACCTTTTTGCATCATGTGAATTAGCAAATAAACGTTTGAAATGAGGAATTATAGAAAGATACCAAAATACCTTTGAAGGGAGCTTTGTAATCTCTACATCAGCTTGTGATTTTTCTTTCACCTTATACCGTGATGTCCCACATTTAGGACACTCTTTCAGAAATTCATATTCCTTCCTATATATAATGCAGTCATTCGGACAGGCATGTATTTTCCTGTATCCCAATCCCATCAGGCATAATATTTTTTTGGCCTTATAATGTGAATCTGGAAGATCGTTATCTTTTGGAAGAATGTCTTTCATCAATTGTAGTAGCTCTGTAAAACTTCTGTCACTCCATCCATGTTTCGCCTTCAGGTTAATCAATCTTAACACCACCGACAAAACCGTAAAATCTGTACAACCAGGATATAATGGTTTTTCGGCATCACCATATAGACGTGCAACTGTCGGTTCTATCTCAATTTGTTCTGCTACAATATCGCGAATCATTTCTTCAATTCCATCGGAGTTACCATCTTGCGATTCATTATCATCAGTGACATTCTGTCCAGTTTCGCCATGCCAAATCCAAGGGTTGTAACTCGGATTGAAACCATGAAAAATCAGATGATCTTTTATCTCTCTACTTTTCAACTTCTTCATATTCAGACATTTCAGGCATGGACAGAAAAAAATGTCACTACTTGGAACATTTCGTTTAGCAAATTCCAAAAAGGCATCAACACCTTCCTCATATTCATTTCTCATTCGATGTGCCGTAATCCAACTTCGACTCATTATTACCTATAACAAATAGCAAAAATATATATATTTTTTAGATAAGACAAATATATGTTTATATGAAAAAAATCATAATTTGAATGTAAACAATTTTGAAATATAAAACAAATCGATGTGTAAACCCCCCTGGACACCCCCCGACCCCTCTGGACAGCCCCCCACCCCTCCTGGACACAACCCCCCACCCCCGACCTGCTTGGACACCCCCCTGGACACCCCCCAACCCTCTGGACAGCCCCCCCACCCCTCCTAAACACCACCCCCACCTCCTACCCCCTTGGACACCCCCCTGGACACCCCCAACGCCCACCCACACCCTTGGACAACCCCCCACACCCACCCACCCCCTTGTAAACCCCCCTGGACACCCCCCGACCCCTCTGGACAGCCCCCCACCCCTCCTGGACACCACCCCCCACCCCCTACCCCCTTGGACACCCCCCTGGACATCCCCCAACCCTCTGGGCAGCCCCCCCACCCACCCGGACAACCCCAAATACCCTATGGAGAGGCCGCCACCCACTTGGACAGCCCCCCACACCCATCCACCCCCTTGGACACCCCCCTGGACACCCCACCGACCCCTCTGGACAGGCCGCCACCCCCTTGGACAGCCCCCCACACCCACCCATCCCCTTGGACACCACCCTGGACACCCCCCGACCCCTCTGGACAGCCCCCGACCCCTATAGAAAGCACCCCCACCCCTCCTGGACACAACCCCCCACCCCCGACCTGCTTGGACACCCCCCTGGACACCCCCCAACCCTCTAGACAGCCCCCGACCCCTCTGGACAGCCCCCCACCCCTCCTGGACACCACCCCCCACCCCCTACCCCCTTGGACACCCCCCTGGACATCCCCCAACCCTCTGGGCAGCCCCCCCACCCACCCGGACAACCCCAAATACCCTCTGGAGAGGCCGCCACCCACTTGGACAGCCCCCCACACCCATCCACCCCCTTGGACAGCCCCCCACACCCATCCACCCCCTTGTACACCCCCCTGGACACCCCACCGACCCCTCTGGACAGGCCGCCACCCCCTTGGACAGCCCCCCACACCCACCCATCCCCTTGGACACCAACCTGGACACCCCCCGACCCCTCTGGACAGCCCCCGACCCCTCTAGAAAGCACCCCCACCCCTCCTGGACACAACCCCCCACCCCCGACCTGCTTGGACACCCCCCTGGACACCCCCCAACCCTCTGGACAGCCCCCCCACCCCTCCTAAACACCACCACCCACCCCCTACCCCCTTGGACACCCCCCTGGACACCCCCCAACACCCACCCACACCCTTGGACAGCCCCCCACACCCACCCACCCCCTTGTAAACCCCCCTGGACACCCCCCGACCCCTCTGGACAGCCCCCAGCCCCTCCTGGACACCACCCCCCACCCCTACCCCCTTGGACACCCCCCTGGACATCCCCCAACCCTCTGGACAGCCCCCCCACCCACCCGGAAAACCCCAAATACCCTCTGGAGAGGCCGCCACCCACTTGGACAGCCCCCCACACCCATCCACCCCCTTGGACACCCCCCTGGACACCCCACCGACCCCTCTGGACAGGCCGCCACCCCCTTGGACAGCCCCCCACACCCACCCATCCCCTTGGACACCACCCTGGACACCCCCCGACCCCTCTGGACAGCCCCCGACCCCTCTAGAAAGCACCCCCACCCCTCCTGGACACAACCCCCACCCCCGACCTGCTTGGACACCCCCCTGGACACCCCCCAACCCTCTGGACAGCCCCCCCCCCCCACCCCTCCTAAACACCACCACCCACCCCCTACCCCCTTGGACACCCCCCTGGACACCCCCCAACACCCACCCACACCCTTGGACATCCCCCCACACCCACCCACCCCCTTGTAAACCCCCCTGGACAACCCCCGACCCCTCTGGACAGCCCCCCTCCCCTCCTGGACACCACCCCCACCCCCTACCCCCTTGGACACCCCCCTGGACATCCCCCAACCCTCTGGACAGCCCCCCACCCACCCGGACAACCCCAAATACCCTCTGGAGAGGCCGCCACCCACTTGGACAGACCCCCACACCCATCCACCCCCTTGGACACCCCCCTGGACACCCCACCGACCCCTCTGGACAGGTCGCCACCCCCGTGGACAGCCCCCCACACCCACCCATCCCCTTGGACACCACCCTAGACACCCCCCGACCCCTCTGGACAGCCCCCGACCCCTCTAGAAAGCACCCCCACCCCTCCTGGACACAACCCCCCACCCCCGACCTGCTTGGACACCCCCCTGGACACCCCCCAACCCTCTGGACAGCCCCCCACCCCTCCTAAACACCACCCCCACCCCCTACCCCCTTGGACACCCCCCTGGACACCCCCCAACACCCACCCACACCCTTGGACAGCCCCCCACACCCACCCACCCCCTTGTAAACCCCCCTGGACACCCCCCGACCCCAAATCCATGCACCTATGCCATGGTTGTGTGTGAATAAAGTAGTAACAACTGTAAAAGGGCAACCCATCCAAATGGACACGCCCCAACCCTCTCGGGGATTCATAGAAAACGATGAAAAATTAGTGAAATCATAAAATTACTCAATATTGCAAGTCGAACAAATAGATCTAGGGATGATAAATAATATTATGGTGCCAAAACGAGTTAAAAGGGTTCGCAATCGAAGAATCTTAGCTAGTTTCAACAAAAAAATCACAACACATATATATATACTATCCGCGAAAAAAAACGAACGAGTGGGAGGATTACCTGAGTGCTGCGAGTTTAGATGATTGATCCGAGGATATTAAATATGAGAAACGATGATCGCAAAACGAATCTAAACCAACGAAATGGACGAGCCGATTCGGGTTTACGCGCGAGAGAGACGAGTCGCGACTGTCGAAGGTAAACTCGCGAATGACAATCCACGGGTCTGGGTAAATTTTTAAATGAGTTATCACATCAGTTATTCAATAACCGACGTGATAATTGTTTTAAAAACATTTATAACGTCGGTTATTTCAATAACCGACGTAAAAACCTTCCTCCGATTCATTTTTTACGTCGGTTATTTTATAACCGACGTCATAAAGGGCTCAAAATCCGCGTTGTTTTACGTCGGTTATGGAATAACCGACGTCAAAAACATCTGCGGATTCTTTTTTTACATCGGTTATTTTATAACCGACGTAAAAAAGCCTTCAAAAACCGCGTTTGTTACGTCGGTTATTCAATAATCGACGTAAAAAGGCCTTCGAAAACCGCGTTTTTTACGTCGGTTATAAAAATAACCGACGTAAAAAACGAAGCCGTGCGATTAATAACGTCGGTTATAAAAATAACCGACGTTAAAGGTGTACCGAATATAGGTTTTTACGTCGGTTAAGAAATAACCGACGTAAAAAACCTCGTTTTACATATTATGACGTCGGTTTTATATAACCGACGTAAAAAATGGTGACGTAAAAAACGTTTTCTGCACTAGTGTGAGATGATTAATATTATATTCAAAGGGAAAACATTTATGGATTATGATATGGGTGTTATGTATATATCCCTCCATGTAATTGGGTAAATGATTATATAACATGGGATTTCAAGTTTATACAAACATGTTTGCAAGTCATTGGGTTCACAATGGATGAGTGTGATGGAATTATTCTTTACTCAAAAGTTTACATGTAAACATGTTATCTAGTTTTGAGGTTCACAAATGATGAGAGTGTTGACATTATGGTCTTATAATAATTTCAAATTTCAATATGATTGAATATCTCAAGGTTCACAAATTATGAGTGTAATGGAATTAATATTTATTCATTATTTTTCATCTGAACAAGTTAGAAAGTATCTAGGTTAAAAAGGGTGAGTTTGGTAGCATTGTCCCCACTAATAATTTTACATGGGAATATTTTATCAAGTCACTAGGACCAAAATGGGTCAATGTGATTGAATTAATCTCTATTCACATTATTTTGTCTGAAAAGGGTTATGGATGTGTGAGGTTAAGAAGGGTAAGAAAAATGATACTTTTTATTTTTCTACATTTTCATGTATCTAGTAAAATTATGAAATGTTTTTGTGATTATAATTTATTTTTAATGTACTACATAATTCTATATCTTTATCACATGTTTCACTGTTATTCATATTTGGATTTGGTCTATTTTTTTTATTATTTATGGTTACTTAACTAACATTTTATGGACTTATATTTATCCATTGAGATTTATTATCATTATCCATGGTCTTTTAAGGTTTTATTATGCTATTTATATATTTCTCATTTTTCTACTTGATTTTTATTGTAAAATCCTTTTTCATATGTATTTTACCTTAATGGGTGTTATAATAGACTCCTTTTTTAGGATTCAAATAACTAGGTTATTAAGATTATTATATCATGTGATATTTCATGAAAGTTTATATTGTTCCAAGATTGTGGATAACTATTTTAAATTTTAGAAAAGTATGTTATTTATGTAGATAATCTCCAAGACACTAATCCTTTAGTTCCATGGTTTGTACCATAGTTTGTGAGATGTATTATAAATAATAAAATTTTATTATAATAGTTATATAACACTACTCTTGGATTTATTCATTGATGATAGGGATTATGAGGTAATGATGCTACTCAAACTAGTAAATCCCAGTTTGAAAGGATTCCTTTATAGCAATACCAATCAAAATGAATTATTTTCAAAAGATATTTTCCATATTTATTCAAATGATTGAGAAAATGAATATGGGTTAGAATAATAATAATAAAAAGCGTAGTTATAATGTAACTTAGATAATTCAAAAACATAATATCAAATATCAAGAATGTATGTAAAAAAATGTAAGCCTATGTGTTAAAGATGGACTATATGGGATGTGAAAAATAACTGGATGTTATGCTTTATAATGATTAACATTATTCAAATATCAAGAAAAATAATTAATGAAAATGGTTCACATACCATGTGAAAATTGTGGGAACATAACTAATAAAAAATTAATTATAATTATAAAACAACATTCTTCTCAAAGATGGCACATATTGGAAAATAAATGAAAGAACTTTCCTGAAGGAATTTCCAAATATTAAAGAAAACATGAATGGAAAATATTTTATTAGAGATTATTCTTAAACATGAATTTATGATTATTGAAAAAAAACAATTTCATCACTTTCTATTTTTTGTTTAAATTTTTTAACATAATTGAAATTGTAGGAGATAAAATGAAGAGCGAGAGATAGATGGGGCTATGTTTACTGGAAAACAAGTGAAATATAACTTCGTGTAATGTACGATTACAATGAGATGTCATCCACAATTAAACAAGAGTTAAAACATTGTAAATATAAAGTGAGTTCAACCCTTTTAGGGGTGAAAATCATGAAATAATTCCATAAAAATATATATTTTCATTGAATATTGTATTCTGGATAGGACAACAAAGATTGAAGGTTGAGGTGTTTTTTAATCACCTTTCCCACATTGTTGTGATTATAATAAATGTTTTTATATAGGGGGAGTTATTTTCTAATTAGTTGAAGGGGGTTGTATTTATTTAATTTTAAATAATTTTATGTGTTTTTCATGTTGTTTATCAGAATCACTATATCATGAAAAACCTATTTGAATATCCCCATGTACCATCCCATCCTGGGTGGCACACACCGGTGCCCCGATCCAGATCGCTCTGTGACATCAAGAGTGCCTCGCCATATGCCAGAGGCTACCGACTAGTAGTGAGAATATAATATCATTCATGGGGATACTATAACCTCTTTATTAGAGTAATAAAAACGTAGAAAATAAATAATAAAAGATAAATCCATAAACATGATAATACAAATATCAAAAGATAACCAAAATAGGAAACACAATATGAAAACTGAAAAGTAAATATGTCATGCCAAATTATGTTTCAAGTGTCAATATGAAAAAAACAAAATAAATAAAATCATCAAAAACTCACAAGAGGGTCCCAAACTACATCTAGTTCCCTCATCCTGAATCTATCCTGACTCAGCTATCTATCATTGGGCCCCTTCCCTAAGACTATCCTGCAACCATGAAATCTGTTTGGGTACTGATTAGGCAGCCTGAGTTGGGTGTGATTTCAACTCAGTAGGCCACCACCAATGAAATATAAAACAATATCCAGTCAAAAATAGTGTATGCATTTGTATATACAAATAAGTAAAAAGTATATGTAAGCAGTTATCACATGATCAATTATTATTTATTTAACCACATACACTCTCAAGTTCACGAGGACACCTAAACCTCAATACCTACTCTGGCACTTATCGGAGTCTAAACCATATCACATATTCTATTCATAATTAATTATAACACAAGGGCTATCATTATCCATTTCATCTCAATTCATTATTACGGCCAATTAGAACCATAGTACAATGTCAATCTCATGGGCCTAGAATTTAGTGTCTATCACTGTGTTGATATTTGCTACATCGGCTCATGTGATCCACCCCATGGGTATTTGGATCATCAATCCATATCCTATAAAAATATTTTCATGCATGAAATTTTACACTCTATGCGTATTTGGATCTTCAGTCTATGTCCCACACTCGTATAACAATAAATCACAAAAGGGTATTTAGAGCATCAGTTTGTGTCCCATACTTATATATCAATCATTCACATGTGTTACAATATCATGTGTATCACTATATCAAAAATATCATAAAATAATTGAAATCAGGATTAATCAACATTAATCTAGTTTTCATATTCACTGTAATAATTCCATTTATTAATTCACCAACTAGTTACTCCAGTTCAATCAGTTCCATAATCATAATAACTCCCATTCATTAATTCAACAATTAATTAATCACATCAATTACATTAATTAATTAAAAAAATAATTAATCCAATTATCATAATTTCATAATGATATCATTCAATTAGTTAATTCATGAACTAATTAATCCAATTTACTTAATTGAAATATTATAATAATTAATTCAAAAATTAATTACTACCAAATTCTAATTCAGTATTCCAATAATTATCTAAATAATTAATTATTCATAAAATAACACAATTTCAATATTTCAATAATTAATCCAACAATTAATTATACACATGTTCGCAAATAAATATTCCAACAATTAACTAAATAATTAATTATTTGTTAAATCCCATAATTATTTAATTAATTAATTTTTCAAATTAATTAACTCAATTTCTAAATGAAATCCATAAATTCTATGATTATGTAAACGTAATTTAAATCAATAATATGGTATTTGAATAATAGATCAAATACCTCAAAAATGGCAATGAACGCTCACCAATAGATATCCCCAATTTGATCTGAATAATCCTAATCATGTTGAGGATCAATATCTTGATTGGAATATTACATTCTAGATTAAAAGAGACAAGATCTATAAAACATATACCTAGATTTAAATCCTAAAGAAGATGAAATCCTTCTAATTTATTAGAGGAGAATGTAAAAAATATAGTAATCCAATCGGGATAGGATTCACTTAACGGGAAAGGTGAAAATCATTAATCTTCCATTCAATTCGCTACGAACGGTGGTCAAGAGGGCTTGGAGTCCTCCCAGGAGCATCCAAAATCTTGAAAATCATTAGAGGTCAAGTGGTGGTCTATTTGGGGATAATATTGTGGTTTTGGAATTTTTTAAATCTAATTTTCATGATAATGGTAATCTCATGCATGGTTTGCTGGGAAAGGGTGTATGGTTTTCCAAACCGTGCGCCTTAACTGTGAACCACATCTAGGGGGTTCACAGTTTATCAAAATAGGTCGCACAATTTCAAAAACTATTTTACATCCTTGTGTATCTCTTCTCTTTGGGTTGACATGGTTTTGTGGGCTAGGGATCATAGTTCCACTGAGCTCGAATATCTTATTCTCTTTCCCATGTTTCCTCCTTTACACGCCCATGATTCCAAAATATATGAACTGTTGGAACAATAATTCCCCATAGAACCTTCTCACTGTGATCCAACATACGTATCAAATGATCCTCAAAGGATGCATCTATCTCAAGCTTAAAGTCATCCAAATCGATCACAAGATAATGTTTGGGTTGATACCGCTGATGTTATGACACATGGAAAACGTCATACTTTGAATTTTATCTCTATGAATGAGCCAATCGGTATGCCATGTGCCAGATTCTCTCCACAACCTTAAATGGTCCAACGAATTGGGAGAGCATCATTCCTCATATCTATGTCATGTAGTGACCCAAATGAGGTGACACCTGAATGAATACACGATCACTCTCTATAAACTATAGGGGTCATGGATTTCTACCAACGTAAAACTTCTATCTACTATAATCCATATCCATACTCTTCCAAACAAGCTAAACCTATTGCAATGTATCCTACATGAGACTCAATCCCAAAAGAATCAGCCTCACTCGCCACCATCCCGTGTAGAGGTTATCAGTATGGCCTACTATAAAGAGACTTGTATAGTTATAACTATATAGTTTCATGATAATAATTCTTATAGGAAAACACCAAAAAATCAAGGTGATTCTCCAAAGACCCACCAATTTCAAGAACACATGACCACAAGAAATCATCAAGGACCTGTATAGTATGCACCAACTTCCCATATACCTATAGGTGGAATGTCATACTCAAGAATCCATGTGTACAAAGTGCCTTATGTAATCCCTTCCAAAAGTGATAAGTGAATCATTCTTCATAGTATGAAATAATTCACCATAGGACCCCATTCATATATATAATTCATTTAACATATATGTAGCTTCAATTATCTTCTGAGAAATTATCCCTTGCCGGTAATAATTATGCTACCTTTTCCAAACGGTCCACAATCGCCCAAATAAAGTCATTCTTATAAGGCATCATCAGAAGAAACTTCAAAAAATAAATAGTCATGTCACCCCCCATACATTTCTAAAGGAAAATACCTATAGAGAACCATTGGTTCATTTATAGTAAGACTTCTCCTGTTGATAGGTGTAACAAAGTGTCACAGACCCTACTAACTCCTTTTTCATTCCCAACCACCAAAACTATCAACATAGTTCATGTTACATTTTGGCCACACATAGATGTATAACCCACTTCGAGGAATGAAATTCACACATTAGCTCCCTATGTACACTCATAGGAATAGAAACCCAATTCTTGATATAGATGATCACATCCTCATCTATAGTCCAATATGAAGCTGACACCCCACCTTTAGGGACTTCCCTTGAGTTCAAACATTCTAGATCCACATACTGCTTATCCGTGATCTGTCTCAAAAGTGTATAATCCACTAAAACTTATACGAGATTAATATTCTATAAAATATCTTTAACTACAACAAGTATCTCATACAATATAGTCATCATCTTCCACTCAGAAATAGACTCTTGAATTTTTTGAGTCTATGTTTTCCTACTCAAAGAATAAAAAACTATTTTTCCATTCCTATGAGTATATGTTAGTTCAAAGACAAATGACTGCATATAGTCAACCCATTCCCACCAGAGAAGATTAAAATATATCTACCTAATGATATACATTAAAAAATTTTAATCCATATACACATAAAACTTCTCACATAATAGATAATGCTGCCTACACTTGAAATCAAAAATCACTGTATCCAACTCGAGGTCATGTGTTGGGAAATTCCATTCATGTGGCCTCAACTACCATAGACCATATGCCACAACCCAGTCTCACTACATCGACACCACTCAAAGTCTGACCCCAGATGCTTCACAATACACTCATAATACTCACCTGCCTCAGGTAGGATCACAATTTGTGACGATGCAGAATGATTATTCAACACCTAGATGGCATTATCACATGCTTCCGACCACTGAAAAATTACAATTTTTTTGGTCAAGCCTAAAATGGAACTTCCAAATGGGAAAAGTCTTAAATAAAACTATTATAATATCCAAATAACCCCAAAAATACATGGATATCAAAAATGAAATTTTTTTGATCCCAATACATAGCTTCATCAACCTTATGTGGGTCCAATGACACACCTTCCATTGAGACGAGGTGTCCCAAAAATTATCCTAGTATATCCAAAACTGAAACATAGATATATTAGCGTATAGATGATTTTCTCCAAGTGTACTTAGGATGATGTCAAGATGTTGTACATGATCATAATGAGTCTTGTAGTACAACACAATGTTATCCACAAACACTACCACAAACAGATCTAGGTACGGAGATAATATTTGTTTCATCATGGCCATAATAATTTTCAGTTCATTTGTCAACCCAAATGGAATTATGAAGAATTCATAAAGACCATAACTTCTTTTGAAATCAGTCCTCAGTATATCAAAAGGTCAAAATCTCAACTGATGACACGCTTAATACAAGTCAATCTTAGAGAATACACAAACCCCTCTCAACTGTAAAAAATATCATCGATAAAAAGAATGGCGTATTAGTTGTTCATAGTAATCCCGTTCAACATTAGGTAATTGAAAAAAATCATATAGTTCCATTATCCTTCTTGGAAAACAAAACTGGAAAACCCTAAGGTGAATTACTCAGTTAGATATATCCCTTATCCTCAAACTTCTCTAGCTGAGTCTTGATCTCTTGAAGCTCTATTGGTTCTATTCTGTATGATGGAATAGAAACTGGCTAAACCCCCAACATGAGCTCAATTTTAAACCTCATGTCTCTCTTAGGTGGATACCCTTAGAATTATTTTGGAAAAAGATCATAAAACATGTAAAATTTGGGTGGAATGAAATCCTATTTCACACCACCATTATCCAAGGAAAGGCTAGGAACTTGGCTGGTAAGCTCCCCAAGTTACTGATGAACTGGCCATGAATGTCCCGCCTTGATATACCATTCTCCGTTGTTAATATATTTTTCACCCTCAGGAGACATAAAATTAAATCTCTTTCATTAATAATCAATTAGGGATTAATATTCTACCAACTAGTCCATACCCATAATTAGGTTGAAGCCTGAAATTTCATGAATATATTGATACCACAAAATATGATACTCCACAACCTTAATAGGACATCCCTTTCAAAAGAACATGTCTCTCGATTATACTCCCATTGTTGTATCTATCATAAACACCCCACTCATAAACTCCACCACCAGGATCAAACCATTTACAGGTTTTATAGAAATAAAGTAATGATAGGAAACAATATCAACTATGGAAGTAGCTAATATAGAAGCTACACGAATAGTACCTCGCATTGTCGATGGTCTAGCCTCGTAATACAAAAGTGTGGGTTGAATGAAATGAAGTTTTTATGACACTCATCTATATGATGTAGTCTAACTCACATGAGCTACACCACTCTGTTGATATGAGTGCTCTTTCCTAGAAGAACTGCGTCCACTGCCTCTACAGCCACAACTACTAGAATTCCAACAACTAGACTGCTATAGAATAGAATATCCCCTTAATTCACTCTTGTTATAACTATAAGCTCCATCATAACACGTATTTTATGGGTTCAAGTAGAACCTCTGTAGATGGACCATATTTCTGAATGTTTATAACTCCATTTGTGTTCAGGGAAAAAGTCTTGGAATGTGTCATGAACTACCTAATTGGTGTCGAAACACTCAGGTAAGATCTTGGGAAACTAATCCTTTCCCAGTTCCACTCTACTTCCTGGTTCCCTATATGAAATTTTCTTAATTATTCTTCTTGATCTCATAATTTTTTCCTCATGATCATCCATTGGAAACCACCTATCTGCTACTAGAAGTCTCATTCAGACCCCCTCTGATATGAGAACCTACTTCATCATCTCTAAAAACTTCTTCATCCTGAAGATATTAATATGTGACTTAATTTCACATTTAATCCCATATTGAAACCTATTTACCGCATTAGTCTCATATCCTACTAAATATGGAATAATGTGATGTAAATCCATAAAGAGAACAACATATTCCATCACAAAAATAGTTTCCTGATTCAATCTCATGAACATAGCTTCTCTGTCCTGACTGAGAGTCTCAGGGTGAAAGTTCTACAAGAATATGTTCTAAATTTCCCTCTACTCCATATTATACAACTATCCATCTCGAGTATGGATGTACCACCAATGCTTCAGGTGACCACATAACATGTATGTAGTCAATTTTACTCTCTTCTTAGAAGGACTCTCTATGTTGTCTCAATATTTTCGATAGACTCAATCTAGAACCTAGTTACCTTAGGCCCACCCTCTTTAGTAAACATCATAGAGTACTACAACTAAAACTCCTTCATCATATCATACATTATATTCACAACCCTCCCTGGGTCTCTTTCCATAAATTTCATAAAGTGGGAAATGTTCTCTCAGAACTGCTCTCTGAATTCCTCCCCCGACACTAATAGTTCCTTAGGTTCCACTAATGTAGGATCATTCCTATCCATGTCCTCATGTCATACTCTCAATAAGCATCATCATTGAGGAATAAATCTAAAATTCCAAAAATCAACCATAGGACATAGTTCACAAAATTAACATATTTATAGGAAACACAATATGGAACAGTAGGTTGTTTCCCCAAACCCCTACACACTATCCAAACTAAGGAATTATCACAAAACTTAACAATAATACATCTATTTCATGGTTATAAATGGTAAAAACATTATTCAAGTTTCATAAGACACCCATTTATTCATATATTTCATCACATACAATTTTTAGTTTCACATTTGGAACCACTTTGAGCTCAATTTAACAAGAATTTAAAACAATATGAAGTTCAACAACATACCCAAAAAAATATTTTCCTTGATTTCCTACAAATAATGCATGTCACAATAATCTTAATTTTCTATTATGATTCATGCTTAGTCAAATATCATTCCATACTGGATGATGAATCAAAACCCATAAAATATTTGAAACAATAATCACATCACACTACAAGTGCATCACCCAATTTGAAATAATATTCAACTGTAATAGAAAACAATAATAACAATAATCCCACCTAGGGTAATTGGGTTCTCCCATGTACATAGGTAAGCTACTCTAATGCACGAGGGAATGACAAAGGACCCAATATTAATAGTATCATGTCTACCTTTCTGATATAGTAAGATAAAAGAAAATAAATGAAATATAGGATCTAATACAACTTTATAACATCCCAGGTTAGGTGCCAAAATGTCGATGCCCCAAGATGATTTTCTATGTGACCTCAATCATGCCTCCCAGTACACTAAAGGATACTGAATAACAATTAATTTCTAATATAGATCATGGGGAGACTATACACTCATTATCATAGTAATACACCATTGAAAAATAAATAATTAATAACCCAAATATATAACCATAAACCAGATAATAGCAATATCACAAGACGAAAAAAATAAGAATTACAACATCAATACTGAAAAGTAGATATTTCATGCCAATGTACATGTTATGTGTCAATCTAAAAACCCAAAATCAATAAAGACACTAACAACACCCATGTAGGTCCCAAACCACGTCTAGTTCCCTCATCCATGCTCTATCCTGGCTCAGTCATCTATAATAGGGCTATTTCCATTAACCTGTCATGCAACCACAAAATCTATCCGGCTACTGATCTCATAGCTCGAGTTGGGTGTGAGTAAAACCTAGTAGGCCACCACAAATGGTTTCTAAAACAATATCTATCTAGAAATAGTTTATATAGTTTTATAAATAAATAAGTATAATTCATAAGAAAATAGTTATCACATTATCAAATATTATTTATTTAACCCCATAAACCCCCCAAGTTCCCGAGGACACCCGAACCTCAATACACAATTCATCCCATGTTGGAGTCTATACCATATCACATATTCAATTAAAATTCACTATAACACATGGGATTTAATTATCCATTTCATCTCAATTCATTATCGTGGTCAATTAGAACCATAGTTCAATGCGAATTTTAGGGGTGAAGAATATCGTGTCCAGAACCCCATGGGTATTTGGTGGGTCGGTCCTTATCCCACACTCCATATATATTTGGAGCATCAACCCTTATCCCATACATATTTTTTCATGTATTCAATTTTATACTCTATGGGTATTTGGAGCATCAGTCCATGTCCCACACTTGTATATCAATCAATCACAAATCGGTATTTGGTGCATTAGTCCATTTACAATTCTTGTAAATCAATCATTCACATGTATCACAATATCACATGCATCATTATATCACAAATATCATAAAATCAATGTAATTAGGATTAATGAACATTATACCTCTTGTCACATTCACCATAAAAAATCCATTAATTAATTCAACAATTAATTAATCCATTTCAATATGTTCCGTAATCACAATAACTACCATTAATTTATTCAATAATTAATTAATCAGATCAATTCCATTAATTAATTAAACAATTAATTAATCCAAATCTCATAATTTTATAATCATATCATTACATTAATTTTTTCAACAATTAATTATTCTATTTTCCATAATTGGAATATTCTAATAATTAATTCATCAATTAATTATTATCAATTCACAATTAAATATTCCAAGAATTAAATCATCAATTAATTATTCCTAAAATACCAAAATTTCAATATTTGGATAATTAATTTAATAATTAATTATCCATAATTTCACAATTAAATATTCTTATAATCAACTCAATAATTAATTATTACTCAAATCCCACAATTCAAAAAATAATAATTTTGAAAAATTTATTAATTCAATTAGGAAATTCAATGGCTAAAATAATCTAAGAAATTCTATAATTACATAAACATAATTTAAATCAAGACTGTAGGAATTGAATAATATACCACCTACCTCAAGACTGGTGATGAATGCTCACCAAAAGATATCCTTAATTTTAGTAGAATAACCATAATCAGCATGAAGATCAATATCTTGATTCAAATCCTAGTTTCAAGATCAAACATGATAATTTCTATTAATATTATTCATAGATCTTAATCTAACAATTGAGAACATCCCTCCAATAGATGAGAGGTAAATGAGAAAACGTTCAGAAACCAATTTGGATAAGATTCACTTACTTTGATAGGTGAAGATCTTCGATCCTCCCTTAGATTCACCCAAAGTAGAGTTTGAGAGGTAGTGGAAGCCATGTTGGAGACTCCAAAATCATGAGAAACCGTTAGGGGTTTTTTGGGGGTTGATTTGAGGTTAATATGGGGTTTAGATATTTTTTAAAACAAATTTTCGGGTTAATTTAAATCCCATGCACAGTTTTCCTGGTAGGGGAGAATGGTTTTCCAAACTATGTACCTTAACCATGTGCCTATTATAGTGGGGGTGGGGGGTTCTCCTAATAGCTTGGAAAGTTTTAAAAATTGTGTTCCATCCGTGTGGATCCCATTTTTTGTGTTTTCATGGTTTTCTGGGATGGGCGCACTGTTTGGGGAAACTGTTCACCCACCATGGACTTTCCCACTTCCTTCAAAAATTTACCATTTTAACCCAAACAAACCCCAATTTATAACGCAAACAATTTATTCTCAAAAAAATAAAAAATAATACCTGAAACAAATGTCAAGACATGTCAAGAAAATTTGGGATCTTACACCCCCTAATTTATAGTCTGAAAATTATACCACTTTTTATGGATTTTTATGAAAAAACATGAGGACTATGAAATGATATATTATATTATACAATGGTTCTAAAATTAATTCATGAATATATTGGATAATGGATCATTTTTATGAATTAAATTTGGTCTCATGTAACTGTTAGCAAATAAAATAGATTGTAATTTAGAATAAAATAATGATAGAAGATGTTGATTTATCTTGATCATATTATAAAAAGGATATTAAGGCCAAAATTACTAAGATTACTCTCATGTTTTCTGATTTTATTCATTTTTAATTAGGTGTAGAAGAAATTTTTTCACATATTTAATATATGGAATTTAAGGTATTGAAAACAAATGTAAATATTTAGATTATGGTTCCCAATAAAATAATCTATTTTTTGTCAATAAGTGAAGCTATCAATATATGATTTGGAGAGGTTATGTCTGTATAGAGAAAAATTAAATTAAAAATGTAACATAAAAGTACATGGTGGAATAATTTTAAGGTACACTTTGAGTTAATGAAGACATATAAACATGTTACCACGAATGATTTTAGGACTGATCTTTAAATTCTAAAATATTTGTTCATGGTTTTTGAATAATTCAATTTTTCTAAAACAAGGATAATATTGGATTATGTTGTATAAAATGGTGATAATATATGATTATTGATGAATTTGATATTTTCATTTAATGAGATCCATCCATTTATAATTTATAATGAAGATATTATTTTAGATGATAAAATGAAAATTAATTTTAAGGCCGTGAAAAAAATAATATATACATTCACGAAGAATATCATAAGAAGATTTTCAGAAGTCTAGGTATTATTTTCATAATGAAATAAAAATAGAAGAGTAATTATTATTGAGTGTAACTAACACATTATTTTTAATTTTATTAACCCTTTTTATATTTGTTTATTGAAAATTTATGGTAGCCCAAAAAATGCCAAGTGTCCAAAAAAACCACACATGTAGGATCTTTGATCAAATAGAAGTGATATAGAATACATGGATAACCTGAGGTGGTATGGTTGTGTGTATAGAGATAGATATCATACAAAATTCGGCATAACATCTTCAAAATGTGCACCAAAGTAGTGAAGTGACTTTGTGCATGTTATTATAGTGGTAAATGATATGTTTCCCTTATAGGGTATTGTTACTCGCATCAAGAGGTTGATATAACACTAATATTTTCTAAGAGGGTTAAGTTGAGTAAATATTTTATGTGGGATTCAAACATGTGGAGAACTTTACTTCCACCATTAAATTTTATGTAAATAATAAACACTTAAATATTTATTTAACCAGGGTCATTTGATCTCGAACATATTGATTGTATTCAACATCTTGTTAACCTAGATTTTGATAATGGTATTTCAAAAATTATTTTTCCATATAATTCCCAATGATAAATGTTTCATCCCATGATCATGGAATCACTCTCCTGTGATAATACCAAATCTGTAACTATCCAAGAAAGGTGACATGTCATGCACCTTGAAAAAATCAATGATTCATGATTCCATTTGGATGAGCTTCCATGAGAAGTAAAAATTACTCATTATTTAGACATTTGTCTATACATTAAATTTGGGTATTTTCTATGAGTTTGAAAATAAATTATTCTATGAGTAATTAATTCATAGATCTTCTATAAAGAAGTACCTTTCGTCTTTATCTTCCCAAAACATAGGATCTTCTATGAGGATGCCATTTCTTGTGTATGATATTCATATTAGAAATATATTCTATAGAATGGAACTTATGTAAATCATAATCTTCTATGAGGATGGACATGAGTCAACCTTGAGATTCATGAAAAACTATTTCAAGGCATGAGCACATCAACTCCATGAACCCCATAATGGTGAATCCACTACAGGAGGGATGAATAGACATATCATAAGAACATGAACTATATAGTCACATGTAAGTGTATAATGTGTGCTATAAGATATATTTTAATACCTAAATTGATATGTGATTATATTTTTCCATGTATAAATGAAAAATAGATGAGTTTTTTATGTTTATCTCATAATAGACACATGATATTTATATAACTCACTTTCATGAACTATGGAGCTTAGGATATGTCAAGAATTTAAACAACATAATTAAAATGTGGATGTAATACTATACGATTCAACTAAATTGAGGCTTTGATATATGATAATTCATGGTAAATTGTCCATGTATGAGTAATATAATCACATTTTATAAAAAATATAGGAGTAACATGATTTAGTTTCATAAATAATGAGATTGTGAGATGAGATACATGTGCATCGTGCCGCTGTAAATACCGGTCTCAGGAATTAATAATACATGGAATCATTCTAGAATTGAATTGTCTATTGGGAATATATAATAAAACATGATCATTCCCCTGAGATAAAACGATGCATGTATTTTCCATGAAAACATTCTTGTAGGAATAATAGAAGAAGATACTGTGTACAACTTTTTACTGTGGTGAATATTGATGAATCACAAATGGAGAAATAAATTTTATCATTGAAATGTTATTATATTATTGATTTCATATGATAGGAACATTTAGTTTCTTAGATAAAATAAGGATATTCAAATTAGGGTGTCAAAATAGAATTATTGTAACTAGATTTTGGAAGCAGATGATCGATGTTAATTTAAATACCATGTGAAGAATATTTGATGGTGAAAATATGTTGATATTCATAAATAATATATCATAGTAATTTGGTAAAAAATAATGTCATGATGTGGATTAATTAATCACATCACAATGGAAAAGGAATAATTTTCTACATGCATGCACAAAAAATATGTGATGTATTTGATTAATGAATACATAAAACTATTTCATATGCATACATGAGAATTGATGAAGAAGATAAGTACATTGATAATCAAATACAACATGAGTAATCAAGAAAAATATCATAATTATACAACCCAGTTAAATTTAATATTAAATTTTATTCCATATTAGTATTCATGAATTGGATAGTTCTATTCATTATCATCAAATTAAAAAAAATTAAAAAAGGAAACATTTTTATTCTTATAAAATGTAATATTTATATAAGTTAATCCCTAATTGTTTTCATTTTTTACTATTTTTCATAGAAAATGGATTATATAATATTTTATGTAAATATAACGACAAAAAATAAAATCTATTGATTTAAATATATATTGTACTTTGTGATTGGGATAAAAAAATTAATTTTTAATTATAAATATTCATATGAAATATAAATTAAATTTTTATCATATCATTTTTTTAATTTTTAATGATAAAATAGTTACTTTAAATTATTACGTAACGCTGATGCAGTGCTTCTTGAAGCAGTAGGAAAAATAAGTTATTAATTTTAGAAAAAATTAAATGTAATATTTTTTGAGTGGTTTATAGTTTAAAAATAAATATATAGATCTATATAAAGGGATGTTTTATTCAATTACATTCAAATTATTTATCTTTCATGTTGTTTTTAGTGTAAAATTATAGAATAGTTCTAAAATTAATATTAATAATATTTAATAATAAAAAATATTTTGTTAAAATATCTAAAAATAATAAATATATTATATTATACCACATTAATGGGATGTGGTTTAAAATATCAGACATGTTCCCATTTATGGGACACCTAACCATTAATTTATGTTTTATGAATCTATTAGTGTAAAAAATATTGATTCCATTATAATAGAATAGGGGTTAATATGGGGGGTTATAACTAAACGATAAGGGTGAAAAATCACATAAACATTCTGATTTTTTTGATGTGATTATTTACACTGATACCCACATTATCATTTAAACATATCATCTTGGCTTGTTTTTTCCATGAAAATAATTTTATTTTAATTTAATACATTATGTAATTCCAATAGCACCCGTCCCCTCACTTGTAAAAGGAATTCTCCTCTCCTCTTTTCATAAAATCTTCAAAGCACTGGAGTTTAGAAAATACCTACCCTATTCTCCCCCAAAAATAACTCACCATGCACTAGAGGACCTTTTTTATTATAAAAACATCATCATAAGACTTTCGGTATAAACCTAAAGAGGTTGTCTGAAGAAAATGTATAGTTATTAACCAATCATTTTGCCTTTTTTATTCCTATACCTCCTTTAAATTTTCTTCAACCATTATAGAGTAATAAAATAATAATCATTCATATATTGATATGTTATTGTGTTAATTTTATAATACATATCCATCTCCTCTTTAATAAAATGTGAAATGAAAATGTTGTTCATGTCTACGGAGGACTATTGCCACATGAAAAGTTGTAATTAGTTTTCCATCACCACCTCTCACCACTATATATAATAATTAATTTATAATGTATATGTGATTTTGATAAAATAGTTATAATTATATAAAATTAATATACCATCATATTATTAACTTTACTTTCAATGAAAAATGATAACGTCATTTTTTCATACATGGGGACTACCACATCTACAAAGAGATATGATTTGTTTTTCATCATAAAAAAACATGGTCGATATATATAATTTTATTTAATGAAATAATATTTAATTTATGGTATAATTATCATTATTTAAAGATAAAATAATACATACCTTCTTTCCATTATGACAGTTGAAAAATGGAAATGTTACTCAAGCGTACGTATAACTTACAATCTCCATTACTATGTCGTAGCTCATTTTTTAAAACAATATTTCATGGTTTGTTTTAAAATTATAATCAATATATAAAATATGTAATTATTTCACTATTATTATTCTTTAGGAGACATAATAATAAACTCATTGACCAAATTCCACTTACCAAATTCATTTTGGACATATGAACCGAATATCGTCAAAACATCCAACATGAAGTTAATCTATTAAGTAATTGAATATAACTTGAAATAAAATAAAATAAAATAATTAATAAACATGAAAAAGCTCATAATAAGGTAAATAATTACAATTAATTTATTATTTATGATGATAATTAACATACATATTGATTCAGACCCAAGGTAAGGGAAACATTAAATTATTATTTTTTATCTTTTATTGAATTGTAATTTTTTTTAAAATGTTTTAATGATTTATTTCCTAAATATGTTTTTTTACATGTTCATATTCATAAAATAATTTTATGATAATATTTATATTAAAATAAAATAATTATAATGGATTTTATATGTATCTTTTGACTTTGTTTCAAACATTTTCAAAAAGAATATTTTTATATATTTTATATTGAATTTTTTAAATTATTTACAAAAGAAAAAAAATGAAAGTTATATTTTAACTTATAAAACATAAAAAGTCATTCCCAATACTAGAAAAGTTATTTTATGTTTAGATAAACTTAAAATCAGTCATATTGTCTTTAATGTAAACCCTTATTTCCGTTTTTCAATGTATTTTAGTTTTTAAAATTCATTTTTAGAATAAAATGACATTTTGATATTTGAAAGTTCATTAAATACATATTTAAAATATATTATCAAGGGTTTATGATGATATAGTGAAAAAATAAAATGACATATTCCAGATATTGTACATTATAATTTATGATAGAGATATGTGATACCGATACAACTTATATTACAGGTGATCCCGATATATCCCTATAATGCATTGTGTAATATTCCTTTTCCTCATAGGAAAAAATGATGGAGATAAATATGGAGGTTTATACTATTCATTTAACTAGCACTTAGTTATTTTTAGATAATATTAGCATGTGTTATGAATAAAATTCTCTATATTTCTTAAATTGGTTTCTATTTCCATTATATGAGCTTTAATGTATTTCTTCGAGAAAAAGTTTCATTTTCCTAAGGTTTTTATTTATTTCATTTTCTCAAAGAATATTATAATATATGTAAATAACAATTAGGTTTTAATTTTCCCAGTATAATAATTGATTCATTAATTTATTTCCCTTACTACTATTTTATGAATTTCCCATGTTTTTAATAGTTTTTCACATGGTTTAATGATGAGTAAGAACTAGGAAGAATTCAAGTTGAAAGTAAAAAATATTTGTCCTGAATAAAAAATGTTTTAATTCAATTTTTTTATTCATCGGGGAAAATGGATACATATATCAATTTATAGCTTTATAATATATATGTTTGAAATATATGATTTCTGACCAAATTCTATAAGACACTAATCTAAAAAGATTATGTGGAATGAAGTAAAGATAAAAATATTATAAAGGCACTATATTATGTATTTTTTAGGGGTGGGTAATTATAGTTAGTATTAGAGAACAAGATTAGATTATTTTTGAGGTTTGGATAATATTAATATAATACCCATTAAAAAAGTATAATTAATTTTTACATTGAAATGATATATCAATTAAATATTACTATGTTTTGTCTGCTAATAAAGATCAATTTGGGCTGGTTTTATATAGAAGATACATGGAAGCTAATGTATGAAGTTAAAAGGAGGAAAATACACTTCCCAATCAGTATCATGTAATTTCTGGAAATTGATATGGTCAAATGTTTTTGGTGATGGCTCAATTTATGTAGGCAATAAATGGTGGTTGAATCCACATTTGAGAGAACCAAAATTTAACACAATGAAATATGTACAAAATTAAACATTTTAGGAAAAAAATATCTATGGAATTTTGTGGAACTTCTAATTAGTAGCTTCTGAATGATGGATCAGTGGACTGGAAAAGATATTTGGATTCAAGGGATGTTTGGAATATAAAAATGGTAACACTTTCCATTAACTATTTTTAAGGTGAAGTTGATTAATAGTGGTATTTTTTTAATAACAACATAGAGAGAGAGAAGACTTTGATTCCATGGAGTAGAATACATTTACCAATATTTTCATCGAGAAATATTTCAGTAATGTTGTTTGACTTAGTATAGACAAAAAATTCATGTAACATAAAAAAATATTAGTTACATATCTTGATGAAAACATTATAAGACATGGTTGGTATGTAGATAATTTTGTTTAGCCCCTTGATAGTGAAATTAATATATTATATTAGGCATTTAAACCTAGTTTATAAAGAGAATTGGTCTCAATATAATTTATATTTTATATAAAATTGTTTCATTCTGATAAGAATGATGAAATGTATTTTTATGAATCTTATGTTCCCCAAGATGAAAATAGTAAGAAGTGGTCAATGTAAAAAAAAGAGTTTAAATAATAATGAAATAGGTATTAAACCAACATTTTTCATGTTTTGTAACAAAAAATTTCAAGATATGATTGATGGGATCAATAAATCTTTACCGGCATGGTAATTTTGGCCTTGAGGCTCATGGCTGCAAAGAAAAGAGTAGTGAAAAAACAATGCATGGGGTATAGGTGGACATAAAATTGTGAGATGTATAAATTGTAATGAATTTTGGAATTAAGAAAATTTGTGTCTAATGTTAGTTACATGGAGTGTAAATAATGAATATTTAAATCAAAAAAGGCGTGAAAAAATCATTTTATACTACAAAAAATGTTGTTGGGGAATCAAATGAAGTGGTGAAAAGTATGTTACTTGCTTATTTGAATTATCCCCATACCCTATTTTACTATGGATCTTCACATTCATTAATTTCTAATAATTTTTAATATAAAATTGTAATACCACATCATGAAATAAAGATATAACATTTGTTGAAATCTCTATGCAGAAATATTAAAACAACCAAAATTTAATGGAATATTCTAATTGAAATTAGTTATAGGGATCTTCATATATATCTTTTTAAACTACCTATAATACTATTTTATATTATATTTAATGGATAATGTATAATTTTATCTAGGGAAAAAATATTTTAGAGCTAATAATGTTATATTCAATGATTATATACCTTTGATAACATAACAAGAAGGTGAGACATTTATTATAGATGAGAACGAATGTTAACTAGATAACATTTAAAAAAATATAATATTCTAATTAGTGATGTTATAGTAGTGAATGAATATAGTGATGTTTTTTGTAAGAATTAACTAGTGTTGTTACTAATTGGGAGGTTGAGTTTTCTATTGACTTAGTTGTGATGTTAAACATATTTCAAAACCCCATTATCAAATTTCTCATGTAGAAATTTTGGAATTGGAAAAGAAATTACATGTGTTTATAGATAATGGTTTAATTCATCTAATAAATTAACCATTTCATGATCCAATTCTATTTTTTGAAAATAAATATTGTTCAATGAAACTTTTCACTAATTATTGAGTTTTGAATTAAATCACTGGTAAGAAAATGTCTCCCCATAGTCAAATAAATGATTATTTTCATAAAATCCAAGGAGATTAATATTTTTTGAACAATTCTATGAATTTAAGATACCCTAAATTGAATTTAATGGTGGATTATAATCCAAGGATGGTGTTTCAGACCATATGTGGTCATTATGAGTTTGTAGTTATTCCCTTTAGAGTTATATAAAGAACCATATGTATTCACTGATCTTATGAATAGATTTTTCACATGAATAATTAGATAAGTTTTTGGTTGTGTTTGTTGATGATATATTGGTATATTCTTATTTTCATGTGCATTATGAAATAAAACTAAGATTATTTTTGAAAACTATAAAATGAAATGAAACTATAAGGAAAATTATGTAAGTGTGAACTTTTATTTCAAAAAAATTTCTTTCCTTAGGTGTATTATTTATAATGATGGAATAACTTTTTACCCAAATAAAACGACATTTGTTGATGAATGTTCAAGAACTAAAAATTTCATAAATATTCACTTTTCTATTGGATTAGAGGGTTATTACCATCAGTTTATTAAACAATTTTTTTGGTTATCCACCCCCTGATTATGTTAACAAGAAAATTTGTTAAATAAATATGGACCAATGAGTGTGAGGTTTTTTATATGAAATAAAAGTATATTATTGTATTATCCATTTTTTCCTTTCCCTCTAGAATTAGGGAATTTTCTATCTATAGTGATACTTAATTGAAGGGATATGGCTTTTATTGATGTATAATACCATGTAGTTCCTTATATTTCACATCAACTAAAAACTCATGAGTTAAATTATCATACATATGATATAAAATTAGAAATTTTGGGTTTTTGTTTAATTTTTTTAGGAATAATTTATATGTTGTATGTTTTAAAACATATACTGAACATGAAATCATAAATTATATATTCACTCAGAATGATTTCAACATGATGTAGTGAATATGGTTGTAATTGGTTAATGTTTTAGATTGTGTGATTCATTACCATTCTATAAAATAAAAAATTAGTTGATTCTTTGGGTCGGGAAGATAATGTGCTATTAAAGATGTAATTTTTTTAACATTTACCTTTGGATAACAATTCGATGAATTTTATCCTTGAAAATGTGTATGTAGGAATATAATTTATATTTTTTTGGTGTCACTATAGTCTTATCTTTTAGAAATGATTAAGATTGAATTGAAAGGAGATCATGTTTTATAAGAAAAGGTAAAATCATCTAATAAGGGAACAATTAAAGAGATTAATGTTGATTAAGAACTTGTTATCATATTTATAAAGAGGTTATCAATTCCTTTTTATTCATAGTTAAAGAGATAAATATTTAGTGAAGCTCATAGTTAACTATTTTCTATTTATTTGGGATCCACTATGATGTACAATTATATTTTGGAGTGTTAATGGTGGGATGAATAAAAACAGTTATTACTAACATTACCGAGAAATATTTGACTTTCCAACAGGTTAATGATGAATAAATATTATTATAGTGGATGATTTGACCACTTTATGTGACAGAATGGAAATAAAATTTACATCCATTGATTTAATGGTGGGACTGCCAAAGACATCATGATGTAATAATGAATTTTCATTTATTTTTTATTAAATGACTAAATAATTCCATTTCCATCCATTTTTTGATATTATTAATTCAGATCATATTCTTGATTATACAACATGGATATATTTAGGTATATGGAGTTAAACTCACCATTTTATCTGACCATCATCCAAGGATAACTTATAATTTCAGGAAAAGAATTCAAAAGTCAATGGGTAGTAAATTAAATTTTAGTAAACATTTTCATCCTCAATCAGATAGATAATTTAGAAAATTATTGAAACCATAGAAGAAATGTCTAAAGATTATTAAATCGATTAACATGGATGTAGTTATCATCATCTATCAGTAGTTTAATTTTCATAACAATATTTTTCATTCAAGTATATGAGTATATCAATTTTATGAATTTTATGAAAAGTGGTTAAATTTTTTTTGGATGAATTATCCATAGGATTTTGTTGGAAAAAATGACATCAGAAGAAAAGATTTAGAAATGTGAAGATTATTCAACAAAAAATTAAAAAAAATCCGATTTGGAAGAAAATATAAGCATAAAACTAGAGGAATGATCATTCTCTCGAGGTTGTTGATTATATTCTTTAGAAAGTATCTTTATGTGAAAGTCTAAATAGTGTTTTTAAAAAGGGGAAGTTAAGTTTGTGATTCATTATACCATATAAAACCCTAGATAAATTTTCATTGGATTCCTATGTTGCAGAATTTCCTCTGAGTTTATGTCATGTACATGATGTATTTTATTTTTCCTTCATAAGAAGATATGTTTGAGATGCAACTCAGGTTTTGAGCACTCATGTAAATCAGTTTTGAGAAATCCATTTTTATGAGGAACATCTACTAAAAATTCTTCACTATAGATAGAATGTGTATTATAATATCTTAATTCATAAATTTAATATTTTTTGAAAAACCAAATGGTTTAAAAGAAAAATGGGAATCTGAATATGATATGTGGTAAATATATACCAAATTGATTAGGTATTGAATAAAATTGTGAGCATGCATTTTCCAAAAGGGTAAATAATGTAACAAACCGTGTAATATTAATAATTTATTTATTTACTTACTAGTATTCATGTTTTATAGTCATATTCACTATAATAATATTATGTATTTTTCTGAAATCAAAAGGGAAATAATATCAATCTTCTTAATATCGTTTTATTATAAGATTTTATTTAAATAATTAATTAATAAAATATAAAATTTTAATTTGGAAAAAAGAACTTAAATTTAAATATTATAATAAAAAAAATCATTGAATGCAATTTTTTAATTTTTAAGAAAAGAATAATTTTTTAGTGAATATTGAAAAATACCAAATTTTGTAAAATTGACATTTTTTACATAAATAAAGTAATTTAAAATAACCATTTGTCAATGGAATTTGATATAAAATTTATATATATATTCATTATTTTTATATATTCTAATTAATTACATATTAATCATATTTATACCCTATTTTTGTGTTAGTACATTTTGTGCTTCCAATGACATTTTTCTAAAAACTATTTTTTGCTACATTTTGAATTTTAATTAGAAATTAATTTATTCAGCTTCTAGAAACTGAATTATGAATATATATATATATATATATTTGGATGTAATTTTTTTTTAAAATATACACATTCTATTTTTGGATTATATTAATAGAAACTATAGTCAATATTTTTCACCTTTGTAAGGGTAAATAGAGTAATTAATGATAAAAAAACTGATAAGGACAAAAAATAACATAATTCATTCGATTAATTTATTGGATGATTGGGGTTCGACCAGAACCATTAAATATTATATTTCTAAAAACATTGTTCAACTTTTATATGAATATCACTTTTATATAATTTTATGTAAATTTCTTGTCAAAAATGGCACTCTCTTACTTTTAATATATACAATATTTTGTGTAAGAGATAAAAAATATTTATTTGGTTCTAAATTTTCAATTTAAAAATAAATTATTATTTTTTATCATGTAATTTATATTAAAATTTTAATGATGAAATATTTACCATAAATTCTTACACAACAATGAAAGAGTTCTTGTGTTAGTAGAAGAAAAATCAAGTTAATATTTTTTTAATACACTAAAAGTAATATTTTTTTGGTGAGTAAAAGAGTACCATGAACTTTGTAGATATATATAACTTATTTACAATGTTTTAATGGATTATATTGATATTATTTTTTTTATGTTTTTTAAAACTCTAATTAAATGAATAGTCCCAAAAAAGACATTAAAAATATTTTATAGTTAATAATATTATATTTATTGATTTAAAAGTACTATAAATTTTATCATCATATGAGGTAGTGGTACATGATTTAAAATATAACCATGGTCCATTTATGGACCACTTTACCTATCGTGTTAATTTTCATGAATTCTTTGCGGTAATGAAAATTAATTAAATGGTATTAGGAAAATGGAATAACAGGGGGTTAAAACCAAATGATAATGGTGAAAAAATCTATTAAAAATGAAAAAAAATATTTAATGAGTTTATTTTGACCCATCCTGGTATTATCTTCTTATTATATCAATTTTGATCAATTTTTCAATGAAAATTCAATTATATTAATTTAATACTTTCTGTAATTCCAAAAGTGCTCCTACCCTCACATATAAAATAGAACCCCCACTCATATTTTCATCAAACCTTTTGTGTAATTAGGTTATACAATAACCAACCCAAGTCTCTCCTAAATGTGAATAGTGGTGTTTTTGAGGCCTTGGTTTGATTAGAAATCCATCAATTGAATGATTTTGGTGTAAACCTAAAGAGATTTTCCAAAGAATAGATATTTTTTGTTATACAAGGTTTTTCATTTTATTACATCATCTACCACCTTTAAATATTCTTCTAGAATTCTAAAATAATAACATTACAATATTAAATATACTTAGATTTTATTATATAAAATTCATAATCTATATCCATATTTTATTCATCAAATAGAAAAAAACCCTTCATTATTGTGTACAGTGGAATACAACCTTATAATCTGCTGTAATTAATTTTCCATCATCACCTCTCATTGATGGTTATAATGATAGATTTAATGTATATATATATATATATATGAAATTTTGTTAACAATTTTATATTTGGAAAAGTATTATTTCATCAATATTGCATCATTTCAATTCATCGATAAATGTTAATGTCATTCATTCATACGTGTTGACTACCACATCCAGGAAGTGATATGATTTATTTTACATCATCACATAAGATAGAAGATATATATGTGATTTTTAAATAAATAATTTGATATTAATGAGATAATGATCATTATTTGAAGATAACATAATACATACCTTCTATTCATCATGATATTTGAAAAATGGAAACATTACTCATGTACACATAAAAATTATAATCTCCATGACTGTAACGTAGTTCATATTTCATAAATTTATTTCATGATTTTTTAAAATATCAACTAATATATAAAATTGATAATTATTACCTAATTATTTTTTTGGAAATGATATAATAATTACCACTTTGAGCACATTAATTTTATGAATGTACATTGGGACATATGAGGCGAATATCATCAAAACATCTAGCATGGTCATAATTGATTAAGTAATTGTAAATGTCCTGGTAATAAACAAAAATAGAATAATTAACACAAAAATGGTGTTAAGAATGTAAATAATTAACATATGATTTTTATTTAGGAAGATAAAGATATTTTGAGATGATTTTGATTCGAGGTAACATACTCTCTAACCTAAAACATCATTTTAAATGTTTTAAAGATTTATTTTCTAAGGAATTTTCTTCCATTTACATATTCTTGATATTATTTTATGGCTTTATTTATATGTAAATAAATGAATTATAAAAGAAATTTTACATCTATTTTGATTTTATATTATAGGTTTTAAAAAATAATTTATTTATGTATTTTATAAGGAACATTTTTTACTTTATTTACAAAAAGAAAAAATGAATATTCTATTTTAACATATAGGATCTCAACTATATTTATCAATGTTTCCAAAATTATTTGTCTTTTATATTTCATTAAATTCATTCATGTTTTATTCAATGAAAACCCAACTTTCCCCTTATTCTTTTCATTGTTTTTTTAAAATTAATTTTTAAAAGGAAATGGTATGTCAATATCCGAAAGTGTTTTGCATATAGGTTTAAAATATATTTTTATGGGTTTTATTAAAAATATTTCAAATAATAAAACTATTAATTCATGATATGACGCATTAAAATTATATAACAATAATAGTGATAACTATACAACTTATACAATATTTGAAACTGATACATCTTCTATGATGGACATGCCTAATATAGTCTCTATTGCATTGGGTGGTGTTCCTTTTCATAATAGGAAAGAAGGAGGGAATTAATTAGGGTGTTTTCTCATATATATTTAACTAGGATTCATATATTTATGATATGAGTTTATCATGGGATTTTAATATAATTCCATATGTCTCTTAAAAGGGATTATTTTTTATAGTTATGATTTCTAAATGTTTTCATTAATCAAAAAGCGTGTTTTATCATATGGTATTGATTGATTTCATTCACTCAAAGAATATTTTCATAAAATTAAATATGTTCTCTGTATTAAATATTTTCAATGGACTAATAGAATTATTTATGGCCCTTATTATGATTTTTGTTCTCATCACGCGTTTTAAATGTTTTTCATTGGTTTTAATGATGAATTAGAAAAAATAAGAGTCAGGTTAAATTTCATGAACATTACACCTGAAAAAAATGTTTAATTATAAATGTTTTATGTTTTTGATGAAATGGAAAATTAATAGTAGTGTTTAATTTTCAATATATGGGTTTTTATGTAAGAGTTATGACCTAATTCTCTGAAACTCTAAACCTAAATGATCTTTAGGATTACATGAAAGAGATTCTAGTTTAAAGATGTTGTTTTATGTAATGTTTAATCCTTGGTTTTTATTTAAGGGGAATCATATAGATAAATTAACATGATTTTTAAATGAGTTTAATTGAGAATATATTTCCCTGCTAAAATCATAAAGTATTAAATTATTACAGTAGATTTAATATTCATTACATAATATGTGATTGTTCATATGCATTTCTGGTGAAGAAGAAGTGTGATGTTGTGTGTGAACTCCTTCGATGTTAATGTATTAATGAAGATATTCAATTCTATAAAATTAGTAGAATAAAATATTGTTGTCACCTGAATATTTTTTGGGTTTTGAAGAATGAAATGATCACATCATTTTGAAGTTCATGAGTTGTGAAAATGGAAAATAAACAAAAATGACATATGCTATTATTGGTATCTATCTTATTTCATAAAGAATTTTAAATATGGATACCCAAAATGATTTCAATTCATATTGAGACTGAGTGACTGAAAAATACAACATTCAGGATGTGTTTTTCATCATATCGTAGTAGTTTAAGACATATTCATAGGTTCACGAAAGTACCATTAGAGTAAGTCATTATACCATAAACAACACTATCATTTAGGGGAGTTGAAGACCTTTGGATGAAGTATAATGAACATATCTTCTAATAGTATAGGTAAGTGGATGAAACATGCCCAAACCTTGTATATGAATTACTAAGTACTTATTCTCACTTAAATTTAATAATAATAATAGAATCCATGACTTGATAGGATCATCTCATAGTAAGGAGTATGCTCTCACATTGAGGTCACACCTTGTAAAGATCCTTATGTATTTTATTATCATTTATTAAGCATTTTATATCATGGTGAGTATAGAAACCCCCAAATTTCATATATATATATATTAATTTTTTTAGATAAAAAACAATTATAATAGACAGACACATGCATGAGGACCTGAATAGTTTAGTTCATTTGGAAACATGTAAATAGAAAACACTAGTCCATAAGTGAGCTACTTCATTTTCCACCATGTTCTTCCTAACTATGATCCTTCTTATAAATATCACACATAATACATTTATTTATATCCTTAGGAAAAGAAACATAATTAAGAGTGATATTGGATTATCAGTAAGGGTAAAAAAAGGGAGACACAAAAGAATAACATGAACATAAGTGTACGAGAACATGAGAATACCATTTGAAAAAAATACCCCGCATATTAATGATCATAATCTTGATTCAGGAAAAATTATGTTTAGTTCATAAGGCATATATTATAATAAGATAAATTAACATAAGAAATGAGAGGATAGCATTGTCATAAGACATTCATTTTTTTAATACACATAAGAATTGAAAACCGTATAGCAATGCTACCTACACAGACATTCATAACATGTTAGGATTCAACTAATCACATGTTTACCTAATTTGGGTTTCACAAACCAGCCTTGATACCCTTATTTCCCGATAACTTTCTAGTCCTGACATAGCCTGAAGGGCCTTCCTGATCCCCAGGGGTTAGTGACTAGAACCTGGAATCTACAATATGTATGTGGAACAATTTTTCCACAAAAAAATGTGGATATAATTGAAACAAAACAGTATTCATATCAAAAGAAACTATACTATAAGTAATGTACCCAAAGTAGACAAGGAAAAAATAATCCAAATATACTACATCCAAAGTTACAAAATAGGGAAAAAATCCCATGTCTCGAAGGACACAAGTCACCAAGTCCAAGGTTCAACAGTTAGATCCACCTCAAAGAGATCAATTTTCCAGGCTCAAACCTAGAAAGAGATAATCTAAAAACATGAGAAGGAACAAGTAGGGTGTGAGAAAATACCTAGTAGGATTTCAAAAAATATTCAATAACAAGATTCCAATATCAAATTAACAAAAAATGTGCATTAAATTTTTAAATAAACAGGTTTTCCTCTACAAAATCCTATTTAAAAAAATCATGCTTTAAATTTCAGAAGACAAACATACATTTTATAAGATCATATTTACCTTTAATTAAATGGTTCTTTACAAAAATGGACCTTTTCATATAATTTATTAAATAAACACATTTATATAAAACATCTTACATAAATTCTCACGACATGTAAAACAGTTTACAAAAATGGCATATATTCATTTGAAATGAAAACAAGTGAGCAACATGTTCATGCTCTAAATAGGTAAGATAGTTCAAGGCTATAGGGACCCAACACCATGAAATGTAAATTATGTACAAACTCCCCTTTGGGACAAAGTAAAAGGTTACTCATCACCATTACCTAAGGAATGATATGTGCTGGTATAATGTTTTAGAACATTGTAAATCATAATGTCTTGTCCAATATGACACACTTGCTACCAAAGGATTTCACATTCTCAAGTACAGTCAATGATGGGAATTTTTTTTAAGACTGCTTAAAATAAAATTAAATCAACCCCTTATTTAAAATATTCTACTCTTATTTTTAAAACTTATCACAAGGTTTTAATAAAAAAACATTCCACTCTATAAGATAAAACCACTGGGTTTCCCTCAAAAAAAATTTAAACCATTTTTCATAAAACCATGTATTTCAATCATATTCATGAAATTAAACAATACAATATTCCACAATTTATTTCTACAATTTAATTTTTCAAAAAATTTACATCCATTCCAAAAACATACCCCAATTCACTGGAATTGGTGGTTTTTTCCAATTTCATTCCAAAGCGACCCAAAAAACCCAATTCAAGGGAATTGGGTTTTTTAATAAAATGATTGAAATAAATTTATGAAATTTAATTTTAAATAAAACATAATTTAAATCAAACAATTAAAGATAATTAAATTAGCATCCAAAGTCATAACCACCTACCTTTCTTATGGAAGAATAATGCCTGCAATGAAACCTAACAACAACAAAAATGTATAGAAGATCTAGGAACTCAACTTAGAAATTAGATTCATCAACAGGTGGCTTAGATCCATAAAATTAAAGATGATCCATCATTACCCAAGTAAAAAATAGAGAAAAATATAGAGAGGCATGATGAACACTTACCCGGAGAGAGACACTATGATTTCACAATGATCAAACTCCAAATGAAACCACCCAGAAGGGTTCGATGGCTACAAAGTTTCGTAAGAAATCCTCTAGGGTCGAGAGTATGAGATATTTAAATAAGGAAAAAATAAAATTCATCCAAGCTTCTTGCTTATAAACAAGGCTCTGGGTATTATATGATATGTCACTCCATTACATATTGTGAAATTGAAAATATTCACAATCCTTGAAAAACTCAAAACCTCTTGCATAAAACCTGTTTAATTTTTTTAGGAATTACATGATGTGTAACCATTTTACACACTGTTAATTTATTCAGTAGGCTACAAAAATGACTGGTTAAATATGTGAACCTGACAAATCTCTGAATTCACCATTATTGTAATCCTCTCAATACCTTCTCAACCATACCCAAAAAAAAAGAGAAACCACTATATTGTTTATAACATAACTGATATAAAGGCCACAAGATTTTATAACATCCCCCACCATAAAAACTTTCTATCCCCATAAAGGATAAAAATAATCTTCCATTCCAAACAGATGATTCCACTGCTCTCTCATTAGTGACTCCCTCTCCCACCTCTCATGAGAATCTGAAGAGTGCTGCCATAGTACATGAACCAAAGGTATCATCCTCCCTTGAATAAAATTGGTTACATAATCAACTATCCTAATTGGACCTTCAGTCATGAATAAGCCGGGTTCAACTTTAGGATCTCTCCAAATCATAACATGAGATGGAATAGAAAGATACATCCTGACATGAGATACATGAAACACATTATATATCGACATCATCTGGAGTGTACGTGCCAAGGGTTATGAAACTTTCCCTACCTTCTCAACAACCATTAAAGGTAAAAAAATGAGTATCAATATTCCCTTTCCTCCCAATTCATCGATGACCCAACTGGGGTGAAACCATCAAGAACACATTATCAATAACTAAAAACTTCAATGGTCAATAATGATGATCAATATAATACTTAAATCAGTTCTCTGCCATCAAAATTTTCGGAGGACTTAACTAAATCATTTCAAACATCTCCTCTATAAAACTTGGTCCACCAAAGGACGTTTCACCAATCTTCGACCAACATAATAGAGATTTATAAGGCATTCCATACGATTACTCAAATGAATCCATACTGATTATGAACTAGTGACTATTATTATAAGAAAACTCAACCATCCCCAAATGATCATCCCATGCTCCAACAAAGTCACAAACACAAGCATGAAGCATATACTCAAGATTGTGAATAACTATTTCTATCTATTAAACCGACTAAAAATGGGGTTTCATACACAAACAGACATGAGATCCCAATGCCTCATGAAGGCCTCTCCAAGAAAAAGACTGGAACTAAGGATCCCTATTAGATACTATACTAGAAGGAACTCCATGAAATAGAATGATCTCTTTCCCATAGAGGATTCCTAACTCCTCAAAATTGGCTATATCATGAATCAGTATAAATTAAGCCAACTTGGTCAGCCTATCAATCAGTAACCATATAAAATTCTGATTTCTCTGGGTACATCAAAAACCAACCACAAATTACATAGTAATCTCACCCCACTTCCATGTTAAAACGAGAAGTGGCTAAAGAAAACATAAGGTTTTTTAGTGCTCAGTCTTAACCTTCCGGAATATATAACAATGAGAAACAAACTCAGCAATGCATTTTATCATTCCTAGACACTAGAACTACCCCCGCATTTCATAGAAATCTTTGTGGTCCTTTGATTCACTATCCATTGAGAACTATGGAAATCCCTTATGACATCTATCCTCATAGAAAATTGTACCCAAAACAATTAGAAAGGTATAAAATGCCATAATTGGAGAATGACCACTAGGAAAATATCTCCCAACTATTATGATAGTATCTAATGCAAAGAAACTCATCATCAAGATATTGTTCCTAAATAATCAATTAGAGAAGAGTGGGTGTTAAATGAAAAATAGAAAAAGAAACATTAGACCCTTTATCTAGAAATCCAATATGAAACTGTGCAAAGAGTTTGCTCAAATTATACTCTTCTCATTATATTTTTACTGTATGGATTGGAATTTTCCTACTAAAGGTATCTGTAACCACATTCCCTTTACTCGGTTTATAAGCGATTTAGAAATCGAAAGACTTTAGGTATTCCTCCAAACAACTTTAGTGGAGATTTACATATTTTTTAGAGAAGATATAACTCAAGATCTTATGGTCAAAATATAGTGTAAAAAATTTTATGTAAAGGTAATGATTCCAATGTTTAAGTACATGCATCAAAGGTGTGAGCTCAAGGTCATGGGTCAAATTATTTTTCTCAGGTTGCCAAAGATTACAAGATCTAATGCAATAAAATGGTCACCTTTCAAAACAATTCAGCATAATACTGAACCCAATGGATCACAAAATACCACATAACCATGCCTGGACACCGGAGGATTCAACACTGGTGAAGTTTTCAAAAGAAATTTATGATCAAGAAAATAATAATTATTTCTATCATCCCAATAAAAATGAACCCCCATCTAATTTATATTAGTCATCAGAGAATCCAATTTTGAGAAGTATTTCATGAACTAGTGGTAGTATCTGGATAATACTAATAAGCCCCAAACCTCAAAGTCATTCTGTGGTTGTTCTCAGGTCATAAAAACCTTAAAAATCTCTGGATAAACTGATATTCCTTGTTATGAAATCATGTGACCAAATAATTTTACTTCCAGAATCCATAAATCACACATAGAAAATTTTGCATAGAGTTGGTTCTTTCTTAGAAAAATCATAAATGTTCTCAAATGATGCACATGGTCCTCCATGGACATTGAGTAAATGAGAAAGTCATCTAAATAAACAACCATTAAATTTTTGAGATACTCATGGAAAACCATTTACATTAATTCCATAAAATGATAAGATATTTGGTTTGACCAAAGGGCATAACAAGGTACTGATAATGATCTCACCTTCTCCGAAATGTAGTTTTATGAATGTTAGATTCTTTTATCCTCAACTTATGGGAACCTGATCCCAGATCAATATACTCAAGAACAACTTAAACCCTTTTAACTAATCAAATAGATCATCAATTTTTGTGATATTGTACTTTTTCTTTACCATCACTAATTTGAGCTTTTGGTAATCAACACATAGGCAAAGTGAACCATCATCTTTCTTATCCAAGAGAACCGAAACCACCCTAGGTGACACACTGAGGAGTATAAATCCTTTCTCAAGAAGATAATCCAACACAGACTTCAACTCTATAATTTTAAATGATTCCATGTGATAATATGAAATATAAACTTGTTGAGTACTAGGAATTAAGTCAATGGAAAAATCAATATCCCTTACCGATGAAAAACCAGAAAAGTTAGAAGTAAAAACATCAGGGAAATCAATGAAAAATAGAGGGAGATCAACACCCAAATATTCCCTCTCTAGATAAAAGGAAAACAACAATACTAATTTTCCCAAAATTGGATAAGAATATCTTTCTCTACTCGACCTTGGGTCCCATTCTCCATGAAACACAGGAAATACACCATTGGGTGTCGTAAAAGAGACTCATCGAAGATAACAAAAATGCTTGGAATTATTGTAAATGAACCAATCCATGGAGAATATGAAGTTAATAATTTTCATATTAGGAACTAGAAAACTCCATGATAGCTCAACATCTGATGTAGAGAAGACACAAAAGGGACTACAGAGACCCTGCTCTCTCATTATACTAAGTGGTGTTGGAATATTTATTGTAGACGATAAATTAACCACATAAATATTAAAAAGATTAACAAAATGGGTTGAAATAAAAGAATGATATTCACCAGTATCAAATTGATAATTCACTAATGATGAAGCTATAGTAATGGTGCCTCTCACAGTAATTAGACTAGTATTAGCTTCATCTAGAGACTCTTCCATTATGTGAAGAAGCTTCACTCAAGATGTCTATGACTTGAAACGTTCGAATGTGGAGAACATTATTTCACATAAGATTTAAGAATAGATCATGATCACTTTCTATTATGAAAATTGGAATAAATATTAATGAATTGCTGCACATTCCATTAATGTCTGTAGGATACACAATTGTTGCGTTTTTAAATGAAAACCCTCTTTGAATTCCCCAGAAAGCCACATTGGTAACAAACAAAAGGGCCTATTCCAGGAATTATAGGAGGTTTAGAAAAACCCTACCATCATGAACTTATATGAGAATCATCAATAATCCTCTCTCCCTTAGAGGAATGAAAAATGCCACTGGGAGAGAAAGAAAATCTTAAAAAACTTGAATTTCCATCGGGTCTATCTCAACCATCAATGCTCAATCTAGTACATCAATATATGAAAGAAAAATCAGAAAGAAAACATGAGAATTAATATCTGATCCCAACTTGAAACTTAAATACATCATTCTCTCATTCTATTCTATCTCAGTTGAAAAGGGAATGAGCTCAGAAAAAGAGTTTGTATTCTCTGTAACGGTTATGTCAGCCTGCTCAATTTTGATGAACTCAATGGACATGGATAACGACATCAACTTTGGATAGAATTGGTCAGTGAATGGAACCTTGAATTACTTCTGATATAATACCTCTTTCTTCTTCTTTGTCACCATTGTTTCCCACCATATCAAGCTCAGATCATCCAGCATGAAGCTGACACACGTCACTTTGATTTTTTTTGGTGTGTCCAAAACCCTAATTTTTTTTGTATTTTTCTCAACCGCTCCTCACCCTGTTAAGGAACATTTGAGACCTTGAATGGTTATATCTTCTTTTGAAGGAAATCTTGAGAAAAATTCTTGAGAAATTCCATATGAGGTTTCATAGATGAAGCCTGAATAAGAAATGGAGGTGGTTCATATCCCAGAGCATGGCCAGTGTACGCAATCACCTCTATGAGTTTTGGATCTAAAATAAGATTCTCTTACTGTTATTCAGCATAATATTCCTCCTATATTTGATTTTCACTTCATCTTGGAGTCATTATGTTGCACAAAATTATCAGAGAACAAGGAAGACATCAGATTTAACACACAAATATACCATAAAGGTAAATTAACCTCCAATAGATCAAACAAACAAGATTTGGATTTCACTCTATCCAAATAAAAAATGGAAAAGACTAAAAGTAATCCTCAATACATATTTACCTAACCACCCCTAGTGAATTAAGGTTCATTGTGGTGAAATGTGGACAAGAACTCAATCAAAAAAACGTCATATATCATGACAATATTTCATAATGGATACTGACTTCAAGAAAAGAATCTCATACTCACTTTGATATCACTTTTTCATGAAACATCCTGAGTACCCTGGTAACATGATGACATAACTTGTAATGAAATATCCTAAAGGGAATTACCAATCCACATGGGTCAGTGACTATCACCTGGTATCATACAAAATGAATATGAGAACAATTTTTCTATTAACAATATAGAAGTTAAATAAATAAGAATGTATGCATATCAAAAGAAACTCCACTGGGAGTAATATACCAAAATTCGACAAGATATAAATTAGCCCAAAGTAAATAGGGAAAACCATCCTTGTCCCAAAGGACACAACTCACCAAGTCAAAGTTTCAACAACAAGATCCACCTCTAAGATACCCCTTACCTTTCTCAAACATAAGAGGATATAATCTACAAACACCCAAAGGTAGAAGTAGCATGTGATCTAAAAAGAGCATGATTTCACCAAATATTCCATAACAAAATGAAAATACCAAATTAACTAAAACTTTATTTCAAATTTTCAATAAATAGATTTGGAATTTACAGAGGTATATTTTAAAAAAATAATTCATTACATTTCAAAAGATAAAAATACATTTCAAAAGATGGAATTTTCCATTAATCCAAAAACACATTACACAAATGGACCTTTTCAAAAAAATGGATTAAATAATAAAATTTATATAAAATAGTTTATATAAATTATAAATTCATGTAAAACATTTTAAAATAATGGAATATGAACATTTTAAATTCAAACAAGAAAGAAACATGGTCATTTGCCAAATAAGTATGATAGTTATAGGCTATAGGGACACACCACTATGAAATGAAGAGTACTTAAATATCCACAATGGTCCTAAGGCTAATGGGACTCATTTCCATCACTTAATGAATGTGATGTACTTATATGATGATTTAGAATGTTGTAAATTGTATAGTGTTTCCTAATATAACACACTAACTCCCTAAGGGTTTCATGTGATCAAGTGAAAACAATGATGAGAAATTTATTTTAAGACTGCATAAAATACAATTATATCTCATCCTCCCATTAAAAATATTCCAATATTCTATTCTAAAAACCATAATAGGTTCTTAATTAAAAAAACCTTCCTTTTCTAAAGTTGAAACCATTGGGCTTCTATTGAATCAATTTTTATGTAATTTTTCAGAAAAACATGGATTTGAAACTTATTCATGATAATTTTAAAGCTTATTTTATGTAATTAAATTCAATATTTTTAATTTGTAAAAAAAATCTCCATTCATTCAACAAACACACCCCAATTCTCTGGAATTTTTGGTTTTCTCAATTTTATGCTAATGAGAACAAAAACACCAATTCACTTGAATAAGGTTTTCAATAAGACAATTGAAATAAATTTATCCAATTTATGAAATTTCATTTTAAATAAAACTGAATTTAAATCAGGAAATTAAATATTAATTAAGTTGGAAACTAAATATTTAACAACCTATATTCTATACGGAATGACAATGCCCACAATGAAACCCTCCAACAAGAAATAAGGAAAAGATGATCTATGAACTCAACCTAGAAATGAGATTCATCAACATGGGGTTTAGAACCATCAAACTCAAGATGATCTATCAGTCCCCATTTAATAAATAAGAAAGAGATGGAGAGGCATGAGGAAAACTTACCAGGAGAGACACACTATTATCTCACAATGAAAAAACACTGAACAAAACCACCTATAAGTGTTTTAGGGATCCAAAGTTGTTGAGGAAGGCCTATAGCATCGATAACATGATATTTGGAATGAAGGATATAAGAAAAATCAGATGGGATTCCTATTTAAAAAAATCTCAGGGTATTACACGATGGGCTACCCTATTACACATCGTCAAATTGGTAATTTTCATAATCACTGAAAAACCTATTGCTTCTTTCTTAAAATGGATTTAATTTTACATTAGGAATTACTTGACATGTAACCATATTACAAATAGTGAATTTCTTCAAAAGGATGAAGAAATGACCAGTTAAAGCTACAAACCCAATAAATATCTGACTTCACATTATAGGTTTCCTCCCAATAACTTCTCCACCCTACCTAGACAACAAAAAAGGAAACCCGCAATAAGGTTTAAAACATACCTTATATAAAGGTAACAATATTTTGTATTGGGATTGGGATAACTTCATATGTTCTTTTTTTCAAGATTGTTATAACCACTCAAGTACCCTTTGAGATTATATAACATTAATCATTACCTAATGAGTTTTAGGGAGACATAGGTTCCACTAATCATATAAAGAATATTTTTCATATGTATGAAATAATAATATAAAAAATTCATCATATCATAACCCATGAAATGAAATGGGTTTCATAAACATTTAATCATAATATAACCAATGGAAACGTGTAAGGTTTCAAAATCATTTCATCATTTCATCATAGCATAACTCATGAAAAAGAAGAAGGTTTCATAAGAATTCTATCACGGTATAACTAATCAAAGATATAAAAGTTTCAAAAAAATATTTTAATAATAATCCATTCAGAGAAATATAAAAAATATATCCTTGTTTCATATCCCTAGTAAATAATAGGCAACCTAAATGGATCTCATATTAGATTGAAAATATTTTTAAATGATTATTTAAAAAATTACATGAAGAAAATAAATACTCATTGAAAATAAGTTTTTGAAATCATAAAACCTTTTTTAAATAAATTTCTTTTAATATATAATTGAAAACTCATAAATGGTTTTCAAAGAAAACAATGATCTCGATAGTGAAAAATTTCGTTCATTCCATTATCATTAATAAAATTACTACTTTCACATTTTCCTTAAAAACAATATTTTTAAACTATTCAATACATAAATAGTGGATAATGAGGGGAGAACATGTATTCTCATGTCATAAATAGAGAATAAGAATGTACATGGAATTATTTTTAGGTAGACTATAAAATTTCATCATTGGAAGCTTACTCATGAGTAATCTCAAAAAAGTGATATTGTAACATAAAATACCTTATTAATTTGGTAACAATGAATCATAAGACCCATGAAGGAATAAAAAATGAAACATTTAATTTCATCAGAATAAATTAATTAATTATATTTTATGTCAATGGGGTTGTATATTCACATCATAACATAATACATGTTCATAACATAATATATGTCTCAAATAAGGGAAATTGAGATATATATCCATTACCACTTTGGTAACATTTGAGTAATGAACATCATGTCAGAAAGGTCCTAAAGTTGAAATTTCAATCACAATGATTTTAATTAGAATAATGGTAAAAAAAATTCAGGATCATTATATACAACACATAGAATAAATACATGGTGACTATAGTATGTGTCTCAAGGAAGTAAAAAGTTGGATGAAAATACCTTACCTATTAAGTAACATTATGAATCACAATTTACTATAAATAATAACTACAAATGAAAAATTAAATATAAATAATAGAAGGATATTAATGATATACAATTCCGTAGGTGAAGTATACACACCACACAAAATAAATGAGTGGTGAATTTTCATATTTCTCCCTAAAATAAAAGAGAGTCTATAAATCCTTTACCTTATTTATCTACTTCCTTCATATATGTCTGAACATCCAAAAAAATAAATATATTTTTGTTATTCATATATTAAGGAACCACACATATATATTTATCATTCCATAAATAATTTACTTACTAACTTTTATTACCTTTTTATTAATAATTACTTGTTAAATATGTGTTTTGGGTAAAAACTGATTTTTTTATATGTTTTGATTCTTATTAATGGTCCACGTACATTGATCATAATTTCATCATAACCATAATGTTAGTAATGATATATATATATAGAGTATATATTCCATATATATGTATTTATTTTATCTATAATATTTATCAAAGAAAATTAATAACTTTGTTCTTAATGATGGTAAACCATATGTACATATTAAATTTGTTTCCATTTTCATGTTAGAATAAAATAATTAATGTTAAATGATGTATTATGATTCCAAAATTATTATATTTCGTATATATCACATATGTTTATTAAACTCATCCTTATTACCTTAAATGTATAGAGTGAGATAATCACATCACTTCACGAGGTGGTAGTCCATATGACACACAAGAGATGTTTTAATATTCCCAAAAAATGGAAAGCATGAAGGTATATGTGATTGTTTCATAGTTCTTTGAAACGTGCATTCTAGATTTAAGAATCACTGTTTCCAGGCAGTTTCCATTGGATTTATTCATGGAACTGGAAACTTCCAATAGTTCTTTATCCACAGAGGACTAGCATTCTAAAGGTAGGCGTTCATTAAGTTTTGAACTTTACAATACATAAGAACATGCATTGGTCGAGACGATGGGAGGTTGGACTCATCACACCCTTTTGGGGGGAATTATTTTCTACTCCTGGACTCTCTTTGTAAAAATCAAATATTTTCATGAATCCTTATTAATTCACCAAGTATATCATAAGTATCCCATTGGAATTAATAATAACTTATTAACATGTGTAAATTTTTTAGAATCATCAGTATGCATTCATGGTTCTTTATTAATGGAAATATTTGCATGTATTCGAGGTTTTCGCTCAATGTTATCCTCTAATATACTGCTTAGAGATTATTTTAATCATCATTATGATGATACTGGTTTTAAGCCACTTAGTGGGGCACTCTGGAATTTTATTTTCATCCAGGGAGATGAAGGTTTAGTTTGATTTTGAGATCGTGCCCATAAGACAGGATACCTACATATCCTTGTGAAAGGAATCAATACCCTCATAGTTTGGTGCCACTGAATGGGACACATCATACCTTTTAAGGTCAAGTGATAAGGACCTCTAAGCGGAAGGTGCTTAGTTGAAACTTAGTGTGGGACTTATACTGAAGCATCCCAAGGAACTTGGAATGGATATGGATTTCTAAGTAGGATCAGACCTTATTGGGAATATGGCCCAATAAGAATAGGGTTTATTTTAACTGTTGGGTTTGAACCTTATGGAGGATTCCTACGTATCCCATATTGATGGGAATCAAAGTCCACGTAGTTTGATAAATCTCATAGGAGAGTATGGTTCTATGAGAGAGATGTGTTTGTAATTATTTCCTGAAAAGGATTCCTTGATGATTTGAGTATTGAATCTGGGGATTATTTCCTTAGGAGGATGACCAAATTGGGTGAATTAGGGTTGGATTCTAGAGGAGGATATCCAGTGAGCTCGGGCCCTGAAAGGGCTTCCTATGTATCCTAGTTTGAAAAGGAATCAGAGTTCTCGTAGCACCTTTTTAGTGACTATTTTTTCACATGTTTTAATCATCACATATCTCTAATCCCACATGAGTCATGCTCGGTTTGAGAAACAAGATGACGTGAAAGATTCAATAATGACACTTCACACTTTTCCTCCTCCACTGATGGAAGGAGGAACGTCGACCGTGGAAGAGGGAAAGGAGAAAAGATTTCCCTCTGTTCTCTTCACATAGTACAAGGTTCCAATGGAAGGAAGAAGGGGGGAAGGTGAGGGGATTATACCAGGATAGATTCCCTTTGAGGTTTGGATGGGGCTTATTCCTAAAGAGGATTCCCATTTGAGGTTTGGTTGGGGATTCCTCCTAAGGAGGACGCCCATTTGAGATTGGTTGGGGATTACTCCTAATGAGGATGCCCGTTTGAGATTTATCCTGACATAGGAGCAAGGTGATGAGGTTTGAGGAGTTTCTTGAGGAGCATATTGATTCAATATACTCGAGGAATCCATAAGGATAGTCCAAACTCGTAACATGGGAAAAGAACAAAGAGGAGTAAATTGACTCAAGGAACTTCATTGAGTGTGATGGAGTGTCTCAAATCATGGTATTCAAGGTTGGAAGTTGGGTGAAATAAAGAGCACAATTGAAAATGTCATCGACAGGATCCTAAAGTTTGCAGTGCGACTCTCCATTCTTCATGGGTGTTAGTGATGAAAGGGAAGCGACTATCCTGAAGGGCTGGGACCGCATCCTGGAACTAACCCCGAACAGGGGTGCTAGGGCACAACCCCCCATGGTATGGACCAGTGGGGTCACACATCTGCTCTTCCAAGGTGCCTCGTAGAGGTGATTTGCGTAGCTCCCCCATGGAGGTACTCTGTGCAGGTGTGGCATTCAGGTGCACCGCGCAGGTGTGCCACGCAGGTGCTCCGTGCAGGTGCTCCGTACTGGTGATCCATATATTTTAGACCCTGATGGGACATTGAATCACTTTTTTCCCCTTTAATTCTCTCTTCTCTCTTGTTTCAGAGAGCTACCTAGAAATTTTGGGGATTTTGGCGAAATAGCTACACAATTGGATCTTTGGGTCTTCTTCCAACTTTTTCAGTCTGTGAAATGGGGAGCCTAAGGGTCATATTTATAGGCATGGGGGGGACTTGGACAAAGGGAATTTTTACGTGTAGGTCCTCCATGCATGTCCTTCGTGTAGCTCTTCCGCATAGGGGTATAGAAATTATATTTCCATGTAGGTCCTCCACGTAGGTCCCCCACATAGGTCCTTCACGTAGCTCTTCTACATAGGTCCCTTTGTGAAATTTATCCATCTTCCGAGTGCCATAACTTTTGATCCGTAATCCCATTTGGGCTCCACAACTAGTCAAATAAAAGGTCTTGAAGAGATATATACTTCTAGAGATGGTAAATTCACCATGTCTTCTTTAATAAAACTCAAAAATTGAATTACGGACATTCGTCATCGATCTTGGAAATCCACTACCTCCAACTTCTTCCTCCATGGTGAAAACATCTTTACTCATACTTGACATTTGTTGTCTATGTGAGAATCATATATTCACTTTGAGGAAAAGTTCATGGAACACATTTCATGGTTTCAACAGTGATATAATAGTTATAGAAGAATAATAATATCATAATTATCATATATAAATTATAAATTCATCATTATATTCAACTGTGAGAGGTGGTATTGGAAAAATGAATGACATCGGTTTTGGTGGAGGTAGTACTCCATACATATGAATGATGGTTTCATAAACATTTTTATAGAAGTGGAGTTGGTTGTTTTTAAATCCCTTAACATAAAAATATATTAGTATTTATAATATATTGAGTATATTTTATCAGTATGGTACAATAAGAACTGAATGAGGTGGGGGAAGAAATAAAAAAATGCTTGTTGATTAATGATACCAAATATTCAGGTATCCCCATTATTAATTCACCAAAATTATTCATATCCTATCATTCTCTCCTTACTAAGGCTCATAGAATGTGACAATGGAATTTGGGGAGTGATTTGTATAGGGATTGGTTGTGGTAAATAATTTTTATTGTTCATATTATTTATTTTGGTTGAAAACTATGTTGACCTTATAAAATAATAAAATTTATGATAATTAAGAATATAGAATCAATTATTAAAAATTTTATTCACAAAATTGGAGAATATTAATTTAAAATTAAACTTAAGAACTATCAAAGAAGATGGGTTTTAAAGAGGAAACGATCAAAAGATAATGTATTTTTTATATAAAATTTAAATTTTAAATTTATTATAATCAACTAAATTGAATAAATAGATTTTTAATTGAAATAAACTTACCTTAAAAAAATTATAATATAATTTAATGGTATAAGTAATTTAAATTAAATGGTATTTTTCAATTAAAATTCAGTATTTTTCAATATTAATCAAAAAATTATTCATTTCAGAAAATTCTAAAAAATTCACCAGATTATAATTTTGAGATTATCATTTACAAAAGTAAACTTATTTTTATAAATAAAAACTCTGAAAATTGATAATATTAAATTTAGAACAAAATCCAAAAAATTGATGAATAATGGGTTTTCGATAAGTGTATTTTACTTCAAGCACAAGATGATTATATATTAACACTATGTCTAATAATAATTATTGTATGCATCTAAATACAAATTTATTGAAATATAATATAGAAATTTCATTTTCAAAATTTCTCATTAAGAACTATTATAATTAACTAAAATAGAGAAACATTGTGCACCTTAAAATAGTTTTACGAAAAAATATTCTTAACCTAAAAATAAACATACACTAAAAACCAAAATAATGTTAATTCAAAAGTAAATAAGTGGATTAAATATAAAAAATTATTATTATTTTAATTTAAAACATAATTGTTCATTTAAATTAGTCAATTTACTAAAAATAAATGATAGTTTTATAAAAATTGGAATTTTTCACTATTCACTGAAAATTCAATATTTCTTGAAAAATCAAAAAAATTCACCATAATATAATTTTGATATTATGATACAAAAAATGATTTTCATTTTATCAAGTTAAATTTCAAAAATATTTACAAATTAATTATTACATTTTTTCATAAAAAACAATAAAAATAATTTTTCAATAAAACATATTTATGATAAATATAATTTCATTACTAAGAATTGATATATTATTTACTAAGAATTTATAAATAAATTTATATTTAGTAAAACATTTATATTTATATTCTATAATGTAGTAAAAAATATTCATATCTTCCTATTGAATAGATAGGATATAATGGTTCAATTTTAAATAATATCATTTCATGGTATTCTGAAGCTTAGTGTCGTTTGTCATGCACTCTATCAAAGAAAATAGGGTTTTCATGCAATGAAACCTATAATAAGTGTTTCTTATAATTCAAGCTATAATCATTGTTTCATTTCAAAAACATCGAAAAGTTTAAATTCATTTTAATGAAAAATATTTCACAATAAATCAATGAGTTATAATTAGGGTATAATGCATGTTGAAAGATCCATATCTCTTAACCATGAAGGAGGTTCATGTTTTAAAGGGGTTAATTAAAAAGGATTGAAAATAATGGAAAAATTAAGCTACACTAATTCACCCCCTACCACCTCTTAGTGTCCCTACATTACCCCTATACACCTTAAGATTCATTAAAGAATGGTTTCATTATTTAATCCAATGGAAATTACTCTAAACTAATATGGTGAATACATTATGTGAAATTTATTATTTGGAATATATTCTATCTTTACTCAAAATTTATGATATAATGGATAGATATTGAAATTTTATAATTATTGCGATCCATTATGTGGATCAAAACACTCATGAATATTAGGTAGCTGATAGTTTTTATTTATAATAATTCAATTTATTACCCTATAATTGATGTACAACCCCATCCAATCATCATTATTCTTAACAGAAAGAACTATTTATCCCTACGATGAAAGAATAAGGAAAATTATTTCATTATTACACAACTTTTACAATTGTTTCTTCAGTTCCAAAAATTCCATATCTTCCATTCTTTTGGGAGTCTTAAATTTAGTATTTTCATTAGGGTTGAGTTCAATGAGATACTAAACATCAAACATAGGTATATTTCTATGTAACTCTTTAGAAAAAACATAAATGTATTCCTGCACAATATGTACATATTTTATTCAATGGTTTACTTTAACATCCATATGTCTTGTATGTTATTATTCTCTCATAATTTCATTATGGAGAGCAATGGAATTAAGATATAGACATTATTTAAATGATGTAGTCTCCCTTAAATAGAAAATTAATTCCACATATTCTTTACTATAGTGACCCTAACCCCAGTAACCCCGATCCAATGTTAGCTATATTATTTGGAATAATATACAAGGAATCACATCCTGAAAGACCAAATAGTTTAGCAGTATTTGTAAAATAGATAAATACATGAGTCCAACATTACATTTGAAAATAAAAATTTAAAGCATATTTTCTTTTCTATACAATAATTATTCCCAAAAGAGTATCATTCCACATCAATCATAGTAGACTTCACAGAATCACGGGGAAAAGAAAAAAAAATAAGGGTGTGATAAAATGAGTAGTAAGGGTTATGTACATCAGAAGAAATCATGAATTAATAATAAATAATAAATATGTAATCATAAATTACAGAATAGTCAATCCATTTAATTTGTAACATGGATATCATAATTCAATATGACATAAAAAATATGGAATGTTAAATAACAAAAATAGTATGAAATTTAATCATTAAACCATGAATGGATTGTGTAAAACTATAATATCATGGTGAAAATATCATGGATAATAAAAACTAAACACTTTATTAATGAACTTCTTAATTATTTTATTTCACATCTCAGGTATGTGATACCTCTACCCTCATCAACATTAACAAGATAGTTTAATAATATAGGTAAAAATCCATTTAATTATACCTTATTGATTTGTAATATGATACTACCAATTCATTATGGGGATATCTATTACTATTCCCCACTCATATATAAATGTCCAAATCATTCCCCATTTATTTAATGGTCTATTTAATTCCTTAACCGTGTTACTTATCATAAAATTTCTGTATTGATTAGAGAAATAAAATGTATCAATATTTCCATAGATAAAAATATTACATTCAATATAGAAAAATATTTTTAGTAATAATATATGTTTATGAAATAAAAATATTGATGTTAAATAATATGGATATTTTGAGTAAATTTAATTTCCAATGGTAATAGGTAAGTGACTACATCAGGGGAAAGTTAATGATTATAAAAATAAATCATTTAATTAAGTTTCAATAATTTTTTAATATTATCATAAACAATTAATAGAAAGAATAATAATAATATCAATACAACATATTCAAATTTGTGTAAGAATAAAGGGTTTTTTGATAATGAATAAAAATACCAGAATAAGATATTAAATACATTATTGAGAAGATATATTTTACATTTTGAAAATCACATTCAAAATAAAAAGATTTGAAAAAAATTGAAAATAAATTTCATTGAAAATTATTTTTGAATCATACAATAGTTTCTCTAAAATATTATGTGTTTATAAAGAAAAGAAATTCCATTCAAGCTGAGTGTCATAAAACAATGATTTTATTCAAATTTTTAGTAAAAGTCAAATAAGCCTTGTTTTGAAAATGACAAGAATATTCATTTCAAAAAATCTGTAAACATTCAACAAGGATAATTTTTTTCAATTAAATAATTTGAAATTGTTAAAAACATTTTTAGTGTATGTTTTGAATACATGGTTTTTAATGAAAACATATTTTCGACCGAAGAGATAAATGAAGTTGTATTTTCTTAAATTTATGTTCTTGATTATTTTAAATAAAAAGTGTAAAAGTAATGGTGTTATTAAAAAAATTCATGAATAACTAGAGGATAATAAAATTAAATGGTTTAATAAGAAATAATCAAATAATTTACATCAATTTAAATTCAAGAATAATCAACTCTGATTAGAATGTGGTTGTGAAATAAACCCTTAAAAAGATAATAATGTTGAAGTGGGAATTATTCAATGAACAACTATGTGTATAAAAAATATATACATACAAAACAAGTTGAAATAATAAATAATATAATAAAAAGTAATTTCAAACATAATCTTATAATATCAAATAGGGTAAAAAAAGATCTAATACTGTCTCAGGTCTTCAATTATAGAAAAATAATCTTAGAAGAATTAATTCATAAAATGGAAAGAATGATTTCTCACCTTGAAGAGCTTATCATAGAGGATCCAGATACCCAATTTAGTACACTTCATTGGGAATAATATAAATTAGTTGATTAAAGTAATCTTAGTCTTCTGTTTAATCATTTTGTGAGCTCTTTTAGAATGTATTGGTAGCATGTTTGTAAACATGGTTTCACATTATTCCTTAAAAATGGATTAATAAAAATTTAAAATCTTGATGGATAAAGTTATGAAATTATTTACAACTTGGTTACTCTTAAGTGAATTATCCTTGGTTGAAATAATTCAAATTTATATTTAAAATAAGAATATTAATGAATCATAATATTAAATGTTAGTGGGTAAATATATTCCACATACAAATGAACTTAGGTTCATTACATTGCAATATGTCTCAATGAAGGTAAATTGAGATGAATCACCTTATAAAGATCATATCATTGAAGTAGGGACTAATAAATGATTTTATTTTTTAAATCATGTAAATCAATATAAAATGTGGAAATAAAATATAATTTATCAAAGGTAATTATACACATAATATTATAATGACATAATCAAAAAAATATATGTTTAACCCAATGAATGGAAATTGCGTTGAGAAATCCCTTACCTCACGCTTCCATTTCATTGATCATTATTTAAAATAATTTATATTGATTTTAATATTGTTATTAACCCATTATAAAACCATATAAATATTTATAATACCACATATCATTATTTTATAACAACTCATTTCCCGTTCATTGATAATCATTCATTATTTTTAGTGTTTCGGGTGTTAATTTCTTTGTTTTCTCATTCGTTCATTGTAATTAATGTTCTGGTTCCTATTCATATTATATAGTTTCATCATATCCAGAATAATAACCATGGAATAATTATCATATTTATTCTTTGATTAAAATATCAATTTCAATTATTAAATATGGGTTTTTAGAAATGAAGTTTATTCCCATCATGGAGATGGTAGGCTGTATGTACACATGAGTAACATTTTAATTTTTTTGATAATTATTGAATAGTGGTAATTAATATTTTTTATTTATATAATGATCATAATATAAAAAAATAAATTATTATTTCATTAAATATACATATATATTATCTATTTGTGTGGTTATGAAAAGAGTGTCACATAGCTTCTTAAAGGTGGCAGTCTACAAGTACATTAATGATGTTATCATCTTTTAGTTAGTGAATATGTAAGAAATAAAATGAAATTTTATATATTCAGAATGGTAAATATGTTAGGGATGTTATTATTATGTCATGTTTATCACATATATTTGTTATATTTATATTTATTACCTTACATGTAAAGAGTTAGTGAAAAAATGAATCACATCAACTCGTGAGGCTGTAGTCTGCCTTTCGAACGAGCTATGTTATCGTATACCCTATGGAATGGAACGTAAAAAAATGAGGCTATAATATAATGAATAAAAAAATTATAATTATTTTATAAATATTATATATTATATATATATATATATATATTATATCCATCATCAAACCAAACCATGGGAGGTGGTAATGGAAACAACGAATGTCATCAATTTGCGAGGCAATAGTCCGCCGTGCACCCAAATAATGATTTTATCACCCATTTGATGGAAGTGGAGATATATTTTGGAAATTACCATGAAATAAAAAAATATAATTATATTGAATAATTTTTTTTATTATATCATTATGGTTTTTTTAATTTAATGTGGTGGAAGAAAAAATAAAATAAAAACTGTCATTTAAGAACGTTGCCTCTTCATTATGTAACTTCGATATATTTTCCTAGGAAAGATTTATTCATAAATTAAGGATTTTAGGATTATATAAGGATTTTAGGAATTTAATTTGGCATGTATTGGCCAATTGAAAACAGTTTTAAAGAGTTAATTAGAGAGGAGATGTGTGGTCTTTTATAAGTGAGGTGAGTGTGATTTTTTAAAATAAAATGGTGTACCCCCATTAATCACCAGACAAAAGGGTCAAAAATGAATTATTATTGAGAAATATACCTTATAAGTTAAATATTGGGCCATATATTATATTTTACACATTTCTATAGGCCATTTTAACCCTTACCTTTTTAGTTTAACCCTCCAGTAAATTAATTTTTACCATAACCCTGGTAAATAATTTTTACTCTTCTTAATGTTCATTATGGTAAAAAATTAAGATTAACATGTCATATATTGTATATTATTCTTATTCTAAAAAATGAATTAATTTATAAAATTTTCATTTAGAGATGCAGCAAAATTTAATTTAATATTAACCTCGCAAACACGATGAGAAGATGTCTTTTCAAAGAGAAAATGATCAAATGTTTATAATGTTTTATTATCAAAATTGAAAATGAAAATGATTCCAATGAAATAAAATTAATTAACTAATATATAATTGATATTAAGTTATTTTAAAACTAATTTAAAATATATTTTATCCATATATATAATTTAAAGGAAAATTATTTTTTCAATTAAAATTTAGTATTCATCACTATTCATTGAAAAATGAAATATTAATTAAGATACAAATAATTCACATGAATGTAATTTTGATACTATGATTTAAAAATGAATTTAATTTTATCATAAATTTTTTCTAAAATTAATAAAAATCATTTTTATATTATATGATAAAATAATTAGTCAACAATATTTTAGAAAAAAATAGTTTTCCAGAAGACAATTATTTTTTATTTTGAATGAATCTTATTTTTTTATAATCAATAGATAACCATAATTTTAGTAATTTAGTTAGTAATATTCCTACACACAAATTTAATGGTTATGGTTTAATGATATACTATATTATGGTTGATTTTGACTTAGGGTTGTGTGTTCTATATGCTATTAAAGAGATCAAACTGAAATAAATGTATTTTGTGGGTTTTTTAATCTTGGTGGTGTGTGTCACATATGTTATCAGAATAAAATTTCCTTTTTTTACAATCATGTTGTGTTAAATTCTCCCTATATTAAATAAATTGTATCCTATCAATTTAAAATTTATCTCATTAATCAAGGTTTTGGCATTTGAAAATTCCATTATTAAAAAACAAAAATTGTCAATGGTTAATAAAACATTCTCTTAATATTAGAGAAATGGATATATTGGGTTCATCTAAAATAAAACATAACTAGGTTTCTAAATAGCTGAACGTCAGTGGGATTTTAAAATACTAACCTGAAATTATATCATAAATAATTATATATACTGATAGAGGTCATTGATCACAACAATGAGAGAGGTCAATGGAATGTTAAGGACATCAAACCATAAATCTATGATTGTTTAAATGACTCATTGAATTTTCAGATATGAAGGTCATATGATAAATTTTTTATTTCCATATCATTTTCAAAAAAATTAAGATTTTTTTCAATTTATGAATGCAGAGAAATATACTTACATGATATATTTTTATTTTATAATAACAATTTCATCATTTGGTTGTGTTTAAATCAATTTACAATTCATTTTTTACTCCAAGAAATGAATACACAAAAGTTATTTTTTTATTTCGGAAGAACTAAAATTCACATTTAATGGATCGTAATATACATAATACAATGATATCTCACTCCTTCAATCTCATGTTATTATCAAGAAAAAATGGTTATCCCAAGTTATCCAATATGCATAAATCTATTTATGTGGAAGTAATAAATTAATCTCTTAAACATCATCCAAAGTTAAACTAAAACCATTTCATAAACGGGAAACCTTATGATCCTTAAAAAATATTATGATACATAACATTATAAATTCAGTAACTGAATTTCCAAATTGAAGATAATATAAATCCCTCAAACCACATGGAGTTTTTCTTAGTCGTCACATAGAAAATATGTGAATACCTTCATTATAAATTCTCCTGAAACATGGTAATAATATAAATTACTGAAAACCATTATTGAAAACATGAATACTTATTTATTACTTAACTAAAACATATATTGTTGAATATATTCATTAAATCCAATAATTTTCTAAACACCATTAATGAAAGAATAAACTACTTTTTCAATAAATCATTAATCGGTCCCAAGGTAGTCAGTACTATCAAATTCATATTATCCATATCAATTATATCTTTATCTAAAAATACTAATGTCAATATATTGAAAATATTAAGGGTTATATTTCCCTCAATAATGTTTTTTCAATATGTTCAAATTTCAATTGAATCAATTTTCTGGGTTATGAGTACATTTCAATATAAACTTTTGAATACATAATAAGAATGTACTACAGTATGATACCTATACATTTTATAATTCTTATTAACATAAAATCATTAATAAAATAATAATATGAAATAAATATTGAATCCAAATACAAGAACATTACTCATTCCACAACGTCTGTTCATAAGCATATGTTTTACCATGATCCATTATGTTTTTTTGAGGTATATTCCTTTAAAACTTGAAACATTGATTTTCATTGTTCCATATTTCATTACAGAAGAATAATTTTACATTAGAATCTTTTTTATTTCCCTAAAAATGATAAGAATGGTGGCATTTATCATCTAACTTTAATCAAACTCCCATTCCTTTTAATAATGCACTAGGTTTTTTCATTAAAGGATTGTTAGAGGTGGTAAAATAATTTTTTATCTTATTCCCTTAATCTATCTTTTTCCCTGAATTCCTCTTCTTATCCTTGTTTCCATAGAATCCAAAATAAAAATAATTATCTATCTATATTTTTATCAGATGAAACTATGTCCTTTATGATATGAATTTTTGGGATACTAGATCCCTTTTAAAATATTGGATTAATCCCATCAATGAAATGATCATTTTTACTCTTTAGATTAATTTTATTGATGCAATTTTCATTCCATCATCAAGTCTCCATTTCTAAATGATTGAATACACTATATTAGATCATATCATTATGGAATATAATGATTAATCCAAAAAATAGTAAAATACATAACATCATTTAGAAAAATTATTTTCATATAATCTCATAATCATAAACATGGTTTCTATTAAGATATATCTATTTTTAAATCCTTCATAATGGTTTGTAATGAAAATGTGATGAATTAAAAGAATATTCCCTATGAGTTTCTAACAATGTTCAGAGTTTTGATCATATTAATGAACCCACTAGTAAATGGGTCAAACCCAACACACCCTTCTCTAAGTTATTACCCCTAGGTACATCTATTCTAGAACCACATCCACATGTGTAATCTAGAAATGTTCATATTTTAGGAAGAAACACATAATATATTCATTACTAAAAATTTTAATTCTATTATATATCTATCTTCAAATTATATCATTGTTTTATCATCCCTAATCTATGTGTTCTTAAATCTAGTTCCCGAGGATTCTACTAAATATCATCTGATACTAACTATAGAGACCCCAAACCCCACATCCTGATGTTGGTCTATACTTTTTTACATTGGAATATGATACACAAAATCACATTTGGAATGACCGAATATTAGTAGTATTTTTGAACTATATACATAATTGAGTATTAAAGTTAAATTTTAAAACAATAATTACAGTATAATTTTTTAAGACTAATATTATTTTCTTTAGAATATCCTTTTACATCAATCATAGTTCACTTCTAGGAATCTTGGTAAAAATAAAAAAATAATGGTGAGCTAAAATTATTAGTAAGGGTTATGTACAATGGAAGATAACATAAATAAATTAATAATAATCAATATGGCATGGTAAATAATTGAACACACATGCCAGTTAATCGATAATTTTTATATCATAATTAGATAATTAACAATAAATATGTAATGATAAATAACGAAATACACTTTAAATTTAATCGATAAATAAAGAAATTAAGTATTTTATAGATACTATAATTGGGAAAATCTCATGGATAATAATAACTAAATCCTTAATAAAGGAAATATTTAATTATCAGATGTTGTGTCGCATGTACACAATACCTCTACCATCGTGGCCTTTCACAAGATGATTTAAAACTATAGGTAAAAAACATTTTAATACTATATTACTGATTTTTTTTTGATAATATTGATGCATTGAGGGTATTTATATAACTAGACCCACACCTATCATTATTTCCTTAGAATTCCTCATATATGGATTTATTGATTTAATTCATCGAAAATTTTTATTTTCATTAAATATATTTATTGACTAAAGAATACATATTTATAAATATTTCCCCATATAAACAACTATAATTCAATTTAGAACACCATATTTAGAATTAATATATGTTTTATGAAATTAATATATTCGTGATAAATAATATTTATGTTTAGGTGAAATTTAATGTCCTATGATCATTGGTAAGTGAATATTTCATAGGAAAGTTAATAAATAAAAAAATGATACAAGAAAGTGAGTTTCAATACATACATTGGAAAAAATTATCATAAAAATTTATAGAAAAAAACGTATACTATCATTAAAAAAAATAACAATTGGACTAAGAATAAAGGGTTTTTTTCATTGATAAAAAGAACTACAATAAAATATCTAAAAAAATTATTTAGGAAATTATAATTTTCAATTTGAAAATAAATGTTTAAAACTAATTCTTAAGAAACCAAATTGATAATAATTTTCTTTTAAATTTATCATTAACCATATAAAGTAATAATTAAAACATTTAGTGGTCCTGATGGTAGGAAATTCCATACATGTTGAGTACATTAAAAAACTATTCCATTCACATTTTGGTAAAATATAAATGAACCTTGTTTTTAAAATGATATGAAGACTCCTTTCCAAATATATCATTAAAAATTGAAATGTGAAAAAATTTCTTTAATAAATAATTTTGAAAATGTAAAAAAAATATTGCTTTTGGAAATCATAGTTTTAGAAGAAAAATATTTTTTAACTGAAGAGTGAAATGAGTTCATGTTTTCTCAAACAATTTATCGATTATTTAATGTAAAAAATACTGGAAAAAATGTTACTATTATATGAAAATATCATGGATAACCAGATTATATGAAAGTGGGATGACATCTCGATGGATTTATCTAAGGGACTACCCAAGGTCCAAGGGGGATACGAAGTCATCTGGGTGGTAGTGGACCGGTTGACGAAATCAGATCACTTTTTGGCGATCAAGGAGTCGAGTGCAGTGGATGCTTTGGCAGGAAAGTATGTGGATGAGGTGGTGCAGTTGCATGGAGTTCCGAGGTCTATAGTCTTGGATAGGGATGCACGGTTTACCTCGCGAGTCTAGAGAAGATTACAGCATGCTTTTGGCACCCAGTTGCGCCTTAGCACTGCTTTCCATCCCCAGACAGATGGACAGACAGAGCGCACCATCCAGACCTTGGAGGATATGTTGCGGACATGTGTTCTGGACTTAGGAGGATCGTGGGTGCGATACTTACCTTTGTTAGAGTTTGCATACAATAATATCTATCACTCTACCATTGGTATAGCCCCGTTTGAAGCCTTGTACAGGAGGCCATGCCGTTCACCCGTGTGTTGGACCGAAGTAGGAGAGGCATGCATCCTTGGCCCGGAGGTGGTGCAGAGAACGACAGAGAAGGTTCAGCTCATATGGGAAAGGATGAAGGCGACCCAGGACCGACAGAAGTCATATGCTGATACCAGGAGGAGTCCCTTGGAGTTTGAGGTTGGATACCACATGTTCATGAAGGTCTCCCCTAGGCATGGACAACAGAGGTTCATATGCACAAATTTTATAAATTATATAATGCACTAGATTATATCATATCATTATGAAATATATTGTATAATACCAATACTATTTAATTAAGTAAGACTAATTGATAAATTTATGTATAGATAATCTCAAAATCATAAAAAAGGTTTCTTTGGGGATATCCATATATTCAAATCCATCAGAACATTTTTTAAATAAAATGTGAATTATCCTTTAAATGTCACACAAGAGTGCCAAACCTGATGCACATGCCTTCTATCATGAACCTAGTGATTATCAGGCCAAGGCCAATGTTCCCTTTTTGTTGTAATTACACCTATGTACATCTGTTCTTGAACCATGACCACATGTAATCTCTAAATAGTGATGTATTGGTAATAGAAACCACACAGTATATTCCATACAAAAAAATTAGTATGTTTATCTGTAGTTATCCTAAAATTCTATCATAGGGTAATGATCCGAAATCTATAATTTCTGAAATCTAGTTCCCAATGTTTCTACTAAAATTTCTCAAAAAATAACTATAGTTACCCCAACCACAGTATCCAAGAGACTATGTCTTGTTTATTAAATTTTAATAAGATACATGGAATTACATCCCAATGGATCAATAAGTTTAGTATTCAATGTAAACTAGGTACATGATTTATTCTTGAATTAAATTTGAAAACAAAAAAACAAAATAAAATTTTTTATTGAAAAATTTTATTCCCTCTATCATATATTTTCATATCAATAATATCATTCTTTGTTGAAAAATTGGGAAAAGAAAATGAATAATGGTGAGATAAAATGACCAGTAAGGTTTATGTACATCATAAGATATCATGAATCAATAAATAATGATCAATATGGAAAGGTAAATAACCTAACACAAATTCAATTTTACTATTAACTTCGAAATCATTATTATATAAGTAATAATAAATATGGAAATGTAAATAACTAAAATGAAATTCGATTTAATAAATAAACTGAGAATAAAATGCATACACATATAATGTCATTGTGTGAATTTAATGGATAATAATAAATTAATTCAAAATAAAGGAAATTATTAATTATTGGATGTCATTTCTTAGAAACATGGTACCTCTACCATTAATATATTTAATAAGATAGTTTAAAACTACAAGTAAACAGACATTTAATTATAGGTTACTGATTTTTCTAATGAGACTACAGATTCATCAAGAGGCTATCAATAACTGGACCCCTCCTATGACTTTTTTTTTCAAAGAATTCCACATACATAAAATGATTGATTTAATTCATGATCAATATGTCTTATCATCAAATATCAATACTAGGTAATGAATACCGATTAATAATTAATTCCCCATATAAAAAAATAACTTTCAATGAAGAACACCATATGTAAAAATGATAAATAGTTTAATAGAAAAAAATCCAAGATAAATAATAAGTATATTTTTAGAAATTTAATTCTCAATGGTCATAGGTAAGTAAATATATAAAGGTAAATTTTTTTCTAGATGAGACCATACCCAAAAGTGAAGGTCTCTTATATAATTAAAAGAATTACCATATTACAAAAGTATAATAATACAAAATTACAGTTAACCCTCTAAATAAGAGTCGAAATAACATCAAGAACCTAATTAGAAAAAGCCGAAATATTTCTACCAAAACCCATGTTACCAATAGTGTCTAAAACTAAGTTATCCTCTCTATAGATATCGGTGACTATGTAGTTCATAGAGGAGAGATATTCCAAGAAATTAATCCATAGATAGGAAAACTTCGAAAAAATATTCTCCGAACCTACCCTGATATCCAGAATAATAATAGAAGAATAAAATTCAAACTAAATCATTCCCTATACAATAATCAATGCATGTTTAATGTATTTTATGACACCCAACATTTCTTCCTCTAGTGCAGAGAAAAAAACAACAAGAACCATAAATATAGCCTAAATCATCTCTATGATGAATCCTAAAAATAACCCTGTAACCCGAGGGGCCTGGATTCCCCCTAGAATAACCATAAGTATTGATTTTAGTCAACTCTATGAAAGGATACTTCCAAAATACTTCAAATATTCCATTAGGGGATGATAGTTACCACTAATATCAAGTCTCCTTAAAACTTAGAGATGATTAATAGAGTTGGAGCTAAAACCCTTTGGGAAAGTGTTAGCTTCTCTGATACCAACCAATAATTAAGAAAAATTAGTTTGAATAACAGAAGTTACATGATCATATATCCACCTATTAAAACCATGTTAGATAATGAAAATTAACCCCATTACCACAACCCAAAAATATTCTTTATTTTAAGGGACAAAGAAGTGATGACCTGCTCTTAATGAAGTCACGAGATTAGGATATGATGGGAAAAGGGTTCTTGATCATATTTTAAAGTGAATGTCATAATGATATTGTTGTAGAATATCTTAATAATACGTGGTATACATCATCCCTATTTCTATGGAAAAAGAGAACATAAGGAACAAAGTAAAATATAACCGATTTGTAAAAATTTATTATTCAGTAACTTTCAATGCTCCAATCACCAGGAGAGAAAAAAATTTATCAAAAATGTTTGATCTAATACATAGCTCGGTCAAAATGATAATAAACCATCAATTGAAAAAATTCATATTGTAAAAATAAAACATATATTCATTGGGATAGGAATAAACGGTTAATGTCACAGATGAATAGAAATACCATAAAAAGATATTTAGAAAATTCTAGAGGAATATATTTTTTTATTTTTAAAATCACTTTTTAAAAATAACTTTTTATATAAAATTTTGAAAATAATTTTATTTGAAAATTATGTTCGAATTTTATAAATTAATATCTAAAAGAATTGTAATTTCATGACTGTAGGAAATTCTATACATGTCGAGTTTGTAAAAAAATATTCCTTTCACATTTTCGGTAAAATCCATACATTAATTCTTTTAAAAATGAAATGAAGATTACATTAAATAAATTTAAAAAAAATAAATGGGAAAATTTTCCTTTATACATCATTTGGAAAAATGTAAAAAAATTAAAAATATTTTATTGTTAGAAAACAAAATTTCAACCGAAGAGATAAATGAAGTTAATTTTAAATAAAAAATTATTGATTTTTTTATATACCTAAATTTTAAAAAAAATTGTAATATTACATTACAATATCATAAATATCATGAGGATAAAAAAATTAAACTTTTTTATTATAAAATTATCAAATAATTTTCTTCAACTCAAAATAAATAGAAAAAAAACTCAAATAAAATGAGATTATGAAATAAACCATGAAAATGATAATAAAGGTGAAGTGAAAATTAATTAATGAATTTATTATGTGTATCAATTGTAAATCCCCATAAAATAGGTCAAAATAAAATTTAATAAAATTAATATAATTGTACATATAATCATATAATATTAATGATGAAGAAGAAGTAATATAACTCAATGAAAATAAATTTAGTTATGAAATTATTTACCAATTATCAATTATTAATTCAAATAACATTGGATGAAATAATACAAATTGAAATGTAAAATACCTTGATATATTAATTAATCATGATAATACATTTCAAATTTGTAGTATATTAGCCATATAAAATAAATTATGTGTATACCATTACAATATTCAACAATGAATGAAAATTGAGATAAAGTCCCTTATAAAGGTCATATCATTGAATTGGGGACAATTAAATGAATTGGTTATGTGTATAAAATTTAAATGAAAATAAAAAGGTGGAAATAAATAATAAAATAATAAATTTTATTTACAAACTTAATCATAGAATGAAATAATCAATGCAGTAGAAGTATAACCCAACACATTGAAATTGAGTTAAGAAATACCTTACTGGACACTTCATTTAGTTTGAACATTATTTGAACTCCATTAAAATGTTTATGAACTAGTTATTAAATTATAGTAGAACCATATTAATATTTTTAGTATTATATATAATCCTTTTATAACATCTTATCACCCATTCATTAATAATCATTTATTATTTTCATTATTTATTGTGTTAACTACTTTCTTTTTTCATTCGTTCTTATCATAAATGGTTTTGTTAATATTCATATAATATAGTTTTTTCACCTCAATAATAATGATACTTACATAATTATAATATTTATACATCATTTATACTTTAAATACCAACTATGAATGGTGATTTACAAATATGGTGCACATTACGATCATGGATAGGGTAGGCCATACACAAACATGAGTAATATTTTTGTTTTCAATGATCATTATAGAAAGTTAGAAAGTAATATTTTATATTTAAAGAATTATCAGAGTATCATTAATTACATATTTTTTCATTAAATATACTTATATATAATCAATGGTGTGTGGTGATGAAAACAGAGTCACATCTCTTTGTGATGGTGATAGTCAACACATACAAGAACAATGTTATCATATTTTAGTTTGCAAAAAAGTAAGAAATAAAATGACATATTAAAAATTAATGAATTGTAAATATTTCATTAATATAATAATTATTTAATTTATATCATATTTATTTATTATCTTTATCCGTATTACCTTCCATGTAAAGAATTAGTGAAAAATGAATCAGATCTCCTCATTAGGCAGCAGTCCTCCGTACACATGAGCGACATTATCGTATCCCCTCAGGTATGTAAATTAAAAACATTATATGTGATATAATGAATCCAGTGGTTTAATTATATTATTTATATCATATATATATACTTTATATCTATAAACACCCCAAACCATGATAGGTGGTAATGAAAAACGAATGACATTAGTTCGTGAAGCGGTAGTCCGCCAAACAGTTGATGATAATTTTATAAACCAATTGATTTTAGTGGAAATGTTTGAAGTAAATTACCATGAAATAATATAGTCTAATAATATGGAATATAATTATGTTATTATATCTTCATGGTGTAAAAATAATTTATTAAGGTTTAGGAATAAATAAAATAAAAATGCTTACTGAAGAACATTACTTCTTATTAGGGTAACTTCCATAAATTCTCACGAAATGTATTCCTAGGATAGATTTATACCCATAGTAAGACCTATATGATGATATTGGGGAATTTGGGGATTGATTTGGGTTATTATTGTCTAATCATAATGGATTTATTTTGTGAAGAAGATAGGGTACATGTGGCCTTTTATAAGCATGGTGAGTGACAAAGTTGTAATTTTGAATCGAAAAAGGGGTACCAATGGTTTCCACATGATAAAGGTAAAAAATGTGTTATTTTATACAATTATACATTATAGGGTCGATATAATCCCATAAATATATTTTATACATGTTTTTATTCCACTTTAACCCATATCTTTTCTAACGCCCAGTAAATCTGTTTTTACCTTAATCGACATACTTAATTTTTTCCTATATTTAATATAAATTATGGAAGAAAAGTAATTTAAAATTATAAAACAATATAAATTACTATGGTTTGGAATATATTATCCATTTTTAAAAATAAATTCATCTAATTGGTAAAATTTAATATAAAATTAATTTTGAATATGTGATGAGAAAGATGATTTTCATGGAGAAAATTTTCAAAACTTTACAATATTTTTATATACAAATTCATTATTAATATTATTACAATGAAATAAATTAAATTAATTGATATATAATTGAACTGATATTAATTTATATCCAATTTTAAATATAATTTATCTTTATAAATATTTTAAACAAAAGGTATGTTTTTAATTAAATTTCACTATTTTTTAGTATTTATTGAAACATGAAACATTTCTGAAAATTCAAAAAATTACCATATGATAATTTTTATATTATGATTTCAAAAATTTTGTTCATTTTATCAAATTATTTTCAAACATTTTTAAAAAATAATATTAAAATATGTGTTAAAACAGTGACAAAACAATTTTTGGAAAAATTATAATATTTGATAAAAAGATCTTTTTATTTTAAATTAGTATCACATTATTTATAATAAATAGATAAAAATTATTTTCTTAATTTATTTAATAAAATTAATATCCTATAATTTAATTGTTAAGTGATAATGGTATACTAAATTATGGTTCATTTCTAACCAGGGATGCATATTCTGCAAGACATTAAAAAGATTAATTTTAATGAAATATATTTCAGGGTTGTTTAAGCTCGTTGTTGCCACTCACTTGAGATATAAAATATAAATTTCTTATTTTATAATCTTTGGGTGTTACATTCAAAAATAAAAATCTCATTCCCGTAGAAATAATAATTTTACATTATATATTGAAATCCAAACCATTCTATATACAATATCATTGTCAATAATAGGTATAGAAATAATGGTTGAATATTGTCTTTGTCCATACATCATAATAGGGACTAACTAGAATATCGTTGTGAAATAACATTTTCCCTAAGAGTTTTGAAGAAAAAGTCCCTTCATATAGAGATATGGAATGAATTAATGTTGCTGGAATACATATATGATATATAAGTGTAATAAGATCTTGAATAAAATAAATCACTAGCTAAATTAGAGTTTAAATTTATGGTATAAACTAAAAATAATTTAAGAACATAAAATTCAATTTTAGTAAAAAGTTAATCATATCATCCTTTCTTGGATTTTTCTATGGTAGGATACCTTGAGGTTTAAGGCATTGGTTCGAATAATTTCCCATCACCAACACTTGAAGAACTGGATGACAATAGTTCTTTTCCTTCCCATGAATTCATATTCTATATGGAACTTATCTTCAACTATTAAAAACTTATCATTCATTTAAATAATTTTCTTGGATGTATCTTTAAATAGTTCTAAAAGTGTGGAACTCACATCCTTCCCTTGTTCTTCCTTGAAGTGTTTCTTTTTCCTTTTTTCATCCAACCACTTCTTTTTTAATTTCCCTTAAATACATAAAACCCAGAAAATTTATACTCTATCATGATTTCACATGATAATATATAATCATAAAATTGATAAAATTGAAATTCAAGCTCACTTTATAAGTTCATATTAATCCCTTCAATGAAATGATAAATCTTCTATTCTAAATTTCCTATGTAATTTATTACATGAGTTGTTAACATTGTCGATTTAGACTCATATTCGGAAAAAAATTCTACTTCCTTCTACTTTTTGTTGAGGAATATCCTCTCCACATCATCTTGTAACTCTAGATGAAAATTTTCCTAATAGAATGTAAAATTAATATTTCTCTATTCCATACATTTTATTTCAGAGCCTTAGTTTGTATTATTGGATGAAAACCACCGTAGATCATAATCACCCTTTAAATATTTCACAAATAGGATAACTACTTCCCTTTCACTACTTCCTAAATCCTAGAATATCTTTTCAATGAACTCAATCCATTTCTCGTCTACCAGTGGATTAGTACCTGAATTTATGAATTCAGTCTTTTTGTCACATAATATGACCCAAAATATGTTCATAGAACTATATAATAAAAGGTTTATTCATAAGATCAAGGTTATTTGTCATAACCAGAGAATGTTTCCTTAATATGTCTATTATTTTCTCATTTCCAACACAAGTTGTATTTAATTGTGTATAAAGTGAATCCTTATATTTAATATAGGTGTTGATATGATTTATATTTATTCTACTACATTAAATTTCTATGAAATTGAATAAGCATAATTTTCTAAAAACCTCATGAATATTGATAAAATAAATAAAAATCACAAAAAATTTATCAAATATTAAAAGGTATTATCATAATTCTTTGGTTATATTGTTATTATAAATTCTAGTTTCCATGACTACTACAAAATTTACTTTTATACAAACTGTAATTACCCCGACATGAGTAACTGAAAAACACTATATACATTATTATATTTCTGAAAGATAAAAGGAATCGCAATATTAAGCATTGTTAATTTTATTAGTCTTTTTATTCTACATACATATATGATTTAATTATAACATTAGAAAAAAATAAATCATAGAATTAGAAACATTATCGTATCTATGAAAATAATTTATAGTTCCCTTCTTTATATCAAGGTTTAAGGAAAAAAAATTTAAGGGTGAGATCAAATAAATATTAATTCAAATATTATATTGAAAAAAATCATGGGTATATAACACCTAATTAATTGGTAGGGTAGAAAATCAATACATATTCCATTTAATTAATAACATGAGATTTTATAAAATATGATTGGATAATTTCAAGATAACAACAAACTATGTAATAATAAATGAAATCTAAATGAAATAAATTCATAATATTGGTTGTCATTATCATTATTAAATTCCTAATTCCAAAAAATCATGAGACTTACCTTCAAGGACTTATAATAAAAAACTTTAATGAATTTTTAAGTGTACACCAAATACCCCAAAAAATATAGACAACTCTTTTTATCATGATATATGTTGATTCATTGAGGGGTTTTCTATAACCATTCCACATATATCACATAAATATGTCCAATTAATTAATCATATATTCAATCAATAATATTTATTATAAGTAATATAACTTATTGACCAATCAAAATCCATAATGAATAAAGAACACATAACATAAATATTTCCAATATAAATGAAATAACATTCATAATAACATTACTTCAAATAACACTATGAATTGAAATGCATTATTTTTTAGATAATATAAAAGTAGTATAAATTATGATAATAAATTCCATGATAATGAAAATATGGAGTCAAAATGGAAAATTAATATCCAAGTAATAATGGAGACTGATTGAGAACAAGATCGTAAGAAATTTAATGGTAATTAAAAAATATATAATCCATAAATTATTAGAACATGTTAGAAGACCATTATATACTAAAAAAATAATGGATTAAAAAAAGGAAATAATTTTATATTTTGGGAAGAAAATTTAAGTGAAACATTGCAAATAACTTTCCTAAATTATTCTGTAACACTACTATAAAAATGAGTTTGTAAATCATTTCCAAAATTCTTTTCAACCTTTTAGAAAATAATGCATTTTTATTTTAATATTAAATCTAAAAATTATTTAATAATGGGAAAAATGATTTTATTTTAATCCCAAAAAAATATTATTGGAATATAAATATAAAATAATTTATATGGAGGATAGAAATGTTTTTTATGTTCTATACATTAGATAGATCATTTCATTCATACTTTTGTAAAAAGTTAAAATATACTTGTTCGAAAAAAATAAAAGGATTATTTTTAATTATTGGTAATGAATGTAGAGGTTTTATAGATGGAATTTTTGGGATAATTTAAATAATAATAGAAAATTCCACAAAAAACATGAAATTTTTGTACATGGTTAATAATTATTCCTATCCTAAAATAAAAAATAAGTTCAGTTCTGATGAAAAATTTTCATTTATTATTTTTCAATACCAAGAAGATGATAATTTTTTTAAAAAAATAAGAAAAAACCATATATTACAAGATTAGAATAAAATATAATGGTTTTATGAAGGTGAAGTATATATAATCCTCCCATAATAATGTTAAAAATGAACACTCCCAAATAAGTGTGTGATTTTAATTTAAACCATTATGAATTTCATGAAATTTGAATAAAAAAATGTGAAAAGAGAAAACAAGAATTTTAAATTTAAAAAAAAATTAATAAACAACAATTAATTTTATAATATTTATATTTTTATATTTATACATAAATAAAAAATTTATTAGTTGTATAATAAATATTATGCATTAATGGAATTTAATTGAGATGAAAAACAATTATCTTGGATTCATTCATGGTTTGAAAAATTATATCCTTCAAAATAATCAATTTAAATCTACTAAATACTTTTTTAAGAAACATTTATATCTATATTACATTTTAAAGGTCCTTTTATAATCATTTTCATCAACTTGAATAGTTCATTCTTACATTGACCACTTAAGGTTGTTTGATAAATTTCCCCAAAATTAATACGGCAGATTGGTTATGGTTAAATGTTTTAAAAAATGGTTCCATCATCTAAAAAAATTTAATAATATCATGAACGTAATTTTTTATTTATATATAGAGTTAAAAAAATCATCCTCATGTGGTGGTAATATAAAAAAATCACATCCTTTTGTGGAGATGGTATTTTATATTTATGAATTAGTGATGATTCCACTTTCATGAAAATGAAAGAGTAATGTTAGATGATATATTATATTTAATGAATCATAATTTTTTCATAAATATAATATATATTAATTAATTTAACATTATAATCTTACATGTGATGTGGGGGATAAAATGGATTACACTCCTACCTTGAGACGACAGTCTCTATGTACACACGGGTGGTGTTTTAATTTTCTATTCAATGGAAGAGGGGTTCACTAAGGATGTAAAATTAAAATAAAAAAATCATCGTATGGTAAATATAATTATTTAATTATTCAAAAATTGTTGTTGAATATTCAGATGAGGTCTAGGAAGAAAGAAACTTGAAAAATCTCTGTAAGAACCTATTCCACTTCTCTTGGTCACCTCATTCTAATTAGACCTTAAGCCTTCATGAAGTCGTATTTTGAGAATAAAAACACATGATTCATGAAAAATAATGTTGGGATTGTATTTGGGATAGGCTTGGTTGATCTAACTAGATCACAGAGTGTGAAGAAGTTAGGGTAGGATGTTCCCTTTTATAAGTGTTGTGGGTGTATGACCTGTAAATATTAAGACCATTAAAATAAAACCTTGTCAATTCCAATGGAAAGTGGATTGAAATGGGATAAATTTTAAATATAGTATGATATAGGATTTCAATAAATTGAAACAATTGGATTTTGAAATGATTTTAGGTTATTTTAACCCTTTTCTCTTTAGTTTAACACCCCAGATAATCCTTTTCAACCCTGAAAATAATGATATATTTTGACCAGTTTTCCTCTTAATTATTTCAAAAAAGTAGTCTTACCACATTATAAAATGTTAATAATTCTATTTCCATGTATTTTATCAATTTAAAAAGTTTAAATTCCTATAATTGGTTGAAAATACATTTAATATAATTTCACAAAACACAATGAATTTTTTTAGAAAATTTATCTCATTAAAAAATCATATTATAATAAAAAACATGTATAATTTTTATTCTTATGAAATAAATTGTATTATGTAAATAAAAATGAGATTTATTTTACTTAAAAAAATAAAACTCAAAATAATCTTCTGAATTATTGATTAAAATAGAATAACTAAACCAATATTTTATTTAAAAAAACATTAGTAAAATTCCCCAAATGTTAACCATAAATTTATAAGATGAAATTTATTTTTTAAAATGAATTATATTTATTATTTAATATATATAGTTATATAAAAATGTTTTAATAAAAATCTATATCATTACTATATCCTAATAATTTATTAATAGTGTCATTATTTGTAAAACTAGTATTTTAAAGTATTCACCCCAATGAACAAATATTTCTGAAAAATATAAAAAATTTACACTCAGATAAATTTCATCTTATTCATTAAAAAATTAAATTCATTACATGAAATTCAAATTATAATTCTTGCGACTTTAGGTATTAGTCGCATTCTTGAATTATGTAATGTGTCTTATCTTATAGTTTCATTATAATGAATGTAAAACTTATTATAATTGAATCTTAGGTTCTATAATAACTAACAATGGGAAATTTTACTATAAATTTAACCTAAAATAATATTTTAAACTTTATTTCCAACCATAAAGTTCACAGAAAAATCATGTTGTATCTTCCAAAATTTTAAACAGTTTATATCCAAAATTTATTATAATTTTTAAAAATATACCCTACAATACACTTATCATCAAAAATAAATATATTTTAAAATAACTGAATTTCATAATTTTAATGTTAATGATTTATTTAATTGTTTCAATAATAGAAAATTTCAAAACATAACGAGAAAGATGAAAAATTTACTTCTATGGTAAAATTTGGTTTATTAGTTTAGTGTAGAAAAACGTCATTCAATTTAAATACATTAAAATTAACTTTGTATTTTTTTTAATAAATTGAAAATAAATTTAAAATATATTATTCATTAGATTAAAAAATTAAATATAAAAACATCAAACCTAGTAAAATGGATAAATATATTACAGTGAATGTCCAAGGCATTGATGATGATTAGTTAGTGTAATGGAATAGTTTCTTCCTAATTAAATGTCAATGATAAAGTTAGGAAGGTGTGGGAAGGTGTGTCTACACCAAAACTAGTGTGAGTTTTTTTATTTTAAAAAAAATAATAATTTTTTTCTTAAACCATGAGTTATATCCATTGCAAATATATCTTTAAAGACACCAACAAAATACTCCTATAAATATATCAATTGTCACATGAAGGGTTTAGTTTCTAAATAAGTACATGTGTATTTTATTTTCATTAAAAAGTGAAAATAAAAAATATGTGATTTTAAACTCCTAGAGGGGAAACATTATTACTTAGTAGTAACCACAAACCCCTATAAGTACACTTTGACAATGTAGAAAAACAAGTTTTCTATTTTTTGTATGAAAATATACTCATGATATACTTTTAATTTCAATGCTGATTTTACCACATTAAATCTATTTTGATAAATAATAAGGGTGTATTGTATATACAAGGTTTTTTGAAACTCTAAAATAATCCCTAATACTTTGACACACAATTATTTATAGATGAAATAGTGAATATTTTATCTAATCTTAGTTTGAACAAATTTAAATTTATTTTAAATAAATTAAAATTACTCTTAAACTAGTGCCAAAAATTGGTTTTTATTTTCTTGTTTCAATTTTATAATGAAATGATGTATTTATATTAGGAAGATATTCCTAGATATCATGTAAATCTTTATAACTAATGAGTTAACAATAATGATTTTCAATTGAGAACCAAAATTTTTTTAACAATAAAAACATTTAATCATAATCTAAAAAGATTAATATTTTTGTTCCTTAAACCATAAATATGATAAATAATTATCATCATTCACTCCCTCTGAATAAATACTTTTCCTAATTGAATAAATAAGTGATAAACAACTAGTTTAGGTTAAAATTACAAAAATTCAACCTCTAAATAGAGATTTAGATCAATTAAGTGTTCCCATTTAAAATTTAGGCTAAAATATTAGTTTATTTCTATGAATTTTAGAATTTATAAATTCAAAATAAAATCCATTTCCCTATAATTTTTTTAATTTATTTCTATGTATCTAAGTAGGGAATTTGGGAAATCATAGGTGGGAGGACCGGAAAGTTATTATTCAATAATTAAATTTTATTTAAATTACACAAATTTAATCTTATAATTTAGAGGATATTGGAATTTATTTTTTGGAACGTTGAAAATAGGGAATAAAAAGGTGAAATATATTTTCTGAATTTTGAAGGTAAAAATTTTCAATATTGCCTTTTTCTTCCACAAATTCTTCAAAACATAGATTAATTTATTTACTCATCATTTCTTGGAAGTATTTTGAATTTTTTTTGAAAACATAAATATTTATATTATTATTTTATCTTCACCCAAGATTTTCATAGCCTTAAAATTTATTAAATAGAATTATTTTAGGCCTATTTGAAAATATAAAAATTGGTTTATTTATCTTGTTCAAAATTCATTAAATATTATTCGCTTCTAAATTATTCCAATTCAACCCGCCTTAGGGTCTTCTCATATTTATGATAGCCTTTTTGTTTATTATATAAGTTTGTTGAAGTGAAAAACCTTTCTTAATCATTTTCAACTCTCCCTATTTAGTTTTTTCCCATAATTTTTCCTATACATTACACTACAGTTTCATTATCAATATCACCCAATTCTATTTCATTACCACTAATTTTGATTTTTAATGGACCTTTAATTTTTTTTACCGAGGTCCCAAATTTCTATTTGAAACATTTACATTATATATTCTTTATAGATATTTTCTGGGTTTTCATTCACTTCAATTATCTGTTTTTTAGAATGGAAACACATTCAGGTTTGGGATAAAAATATTTTTGGGTTTTTTGAATTTGTTATGTTTTCCTTGGCTAGTTATAAACACAATATCATGGAATATTCCCAAAAAATCCACAAATAATTACTAATACCCATTATTTCATTCCAAACGATACATTGTTACATATCAAATTAGAACAGAACATAAGATTCATTTCAAGAACTTAAAATAATCTAAATAGTAACAAATAAAAGTGATTTATTTCTTAAAAACGAACTAAATATAGAACATATATTGTTATCCAATAATTTTAATAATAATAATAAAATATTTTTATGGTTTTTTGCTGTTTATTTTATTATTATTATATTTTTTCATAACCTAATGAAACATTAATGCAATCCCTCCCAAGAGACATCCAAAAAAATATAAGATATTAAATTATCAATATATTAATTTATAGACCTACAAAACACTATAATAATTAAAGGGGAGGGTAAAACCCATGAGAATGAAGGTGAATTATCAAAAAAAAAATTATTGAAAACTATACTACTAAAAATTGGGAAAGATATTTGGTTGGGAAAGTCGAATTGTGAGGAAATATTTTAATTCAAGAAGTGGGGGAGGGATTGTAGTTTTAATAAAGTTACACACTATTTTTATTGTTTGAAAAAAAGAAATTTATTTATTATATATATTATTGTGTATTTATTCACAATTTAGTATAATATAAGACATAAAATAGAAGACAACAACACTTTATTTCATTATTTGTGAAAATTATAATAATCCATGATAAAAAATTGTATTACAGTAGAATTGTAACACACCAGGTAAATAAAGAATATGAAATTTTCATATTTATCCATATTTTTTAATAAAATATTAACATTACTTTAAAGGTAATGCTATGCTCGAGGGCGTACCCAATACGTAATAACGAGTTTCTTTGGAATCTTACGTTGCACTCTAATAATAAAATAATATTATTTTAAAAGGTAGTTAACGCCTAGCCGTTGTAATGGCAGGAATGAACGGAACTAACTACAAAATGATTATATATCTTTGTCAAATATTTTTACTTTTATCCAATAAATGTTGGAGGCTTAAAATGAAAATGAATCCAATTGTAAGCATAAATCTTCTAATATTCTTTAAAAGGTCGATTAACTGCCTTTTGGTGGAGAAACCTTTTTAAATATAATTTTGACAATTTTATATGTTGTATTTGAAAAAATAAAACCCTTCTTTAGAATCTGAACATCAAAATTTACTTTGTGTAAAATTTTGTTATTTTTCCGATAAAGATCATTTTTATTGAAAATGTTGCATTTTAATTCAAAACCTCCTTTTAATATGATTTATTTATATGGATAGATTATATTTTTAATTTATATTAAAGTGTATTTAGAATATATATTTACCATTTAATCTAATGGTGGTCATTGGAATTAATTTCACTTTGAAATTGGACTTAAACTAGTGTCAATCTTTTAATAGATATTGTTTCTTAAAAACACGCTATTTGTTTTGACAGCGGGAATTAATTATTAAATTAATTAATGAAACATATATGTTTTGAATTTTGTAAAATAGACATAATTTTTGAATTCGGAATATCAAATATAGCTTAGGGTGAATTTTTGGTATTTTTCTGAAAAAATTCAATTTTTAATGAATAGTGAAACCACTAAGTGGTAGTTTGAAAACTGATTTTTCGTTTAAATGAAACTTTACCACTTCTGTGATTTGAATTTCAAAAATCTGATATACATGGTTGTCATTAGGATGTAAAATTTGGTTCAATGGGATTAAAATACTTTTTTGGTGAATAGTAACTTTTAAGTTTTTAATCGCGATTAGAAGTAATTAGTGTAATTTAAGGTAAAAATAATGTTTTAATAATATGAAATGACCTAGACACATGTCCTACCCTCATTGGATGTGTCATGGACGACCAAGAAAATCCATGGGTCAACTTGGGGATCCCATGGAGCCACTTTGGTTGGAAAATGACATAAATAACTTTTTATTTAAGGTTAAAATAAAAATGTCACAAGCATGAGTTGTTTTTCTAAAACAATTTTTAAATGGTGTTATACAAGTCATATTTTTGAATATAAATATTCATTAGAAATCTAAAAATATTTCCTACATCATGATATATTTTTTATAATTTTTAGACATTAAATAAATTAAATTATTTATGACATCATGATGATGCAGCGATTACCTCATTAATAAAGGATTTAAATAAAGTGAAAATATAATATTAAAACTATAACTTACACTTGTAAATGACCTATTGGATGAGTATATTTCTAACCCTTACCACATTATCCTCGAAATACATCAATGCGGGACCATTAAAATCCGAAACTCATTTGAAAATAAAGTAACATTTTGTAACATTCCAAGAGTGCCCCTCCTCTCCTCTTATAAAAGGCCCCCACCTCTACCACCTTACCCACACCTCTCAAGCCTTTATCTTGGCCAACCCCTGCTCATTTTGTCTCTCCACATCCCTCTTTTACTCCTAGATGCCTCACTTTGTGCAGAAGTCTTCCCAAGGAAGCCTTTGAGCTCAAATCAAAGAGAGATACCCGATTTTAAGGTAATTTCTTCACTTGTGTTCTTTTGTTATATTTTTCTTATCCAACTCCATAAACTCTTTTTATTCATTTATTTTGTAACAACTCCAGTATCTTAAATATACTAGGATGTTTTTATAATAATTATTCGAGCTACACTTACACACACCTACATATAATGGTTAAAGAACATACTGTTTCTGTGGATGGTGAATTTCTACCTCACGAAACGATGATTGTTCAATATTCTTTTAACACCCTCAAAGGTGGCCATTAAGATGTAACTATATTTATATATGATATATAATATGTTTATGTTTTACTTAATCTTATGTATTTTTCATTTATGTCATACCTTTATGGTTTCCATTATGGTTAAACGCGATATTTTCATTTTAGGAAGTGCGGACTACCGCCCCCTCAAAGTGATTTGATTCGTTAATACCATATGTGGTACGTATAAAAGATATATTTAATGATATTATATATTATACCATACTGGAATTATAATACTATTAGGTATCATTATGTTTTAATTCCATTAAATAAGAAATAGAAATGGAAGTAGCGTTCATGCGTACGTACGACTTACCGTCTCCATGAACGGTGCATTTCATTTCTTACTTCTAAATGTTATATTATAAATGCATGTATATAATGGATATATATTATATATATTATATATAAATAATTAATATAATTCTGGATATAATATATATTTTACCACATGAACAACTTGTAATTATAAAGAGTTTATTTTTGACTCAAGTAGCAATGATCTACAAAACTACCATTATTAACTTAAATAATAACATAGTGTTCATAGAATGGTATTAAGTGATATAAAAGTAATAATGAACTTAAAAAAGGTTCTTAAGAAAGTATAAATTAAAACAAGTTTATTATTCAGGAGGTTAAAGAATGATCGAGTCAAGTCGGACCCGAGGTAAGGGATCTCATCTCTCTCTTTCTTTTCAAGTACTCTCTTTTATGTCATTTCTTTTATGCTCCTTGTTCTTATGTTGGAGGATGTTATTTTATATTCCTATTGCTTTAATTTTTATGTTAATGTGATGAGAGACCCTATTTGATCTCATCAATCCATTTTTTGAAGTTTTATGTGGCGCCGTTAGGCTACCAAATTTTCATAAGGGGATTTTCATCTCACTTTTTTATTCCTCTGAAATTCATGCAACATTGGTCAGTATTTCCTTTTGTGTGGTGTATGTACTGCCAATTATTTTAATATTTGTATAATATACTCTTATTTATGGGTAGTTACATCTTCATTGTATGACCATTCTTTCATGGGGTGTACGTTTCGAAAGTTATCCAAATCAGTAAGGGAACCTTTCACCCTCCTCTTTTTAAAAGACTTCTTTTGTTATGTCTTTTAATTTACATCTTTTTATGTTGGGATATGTTCTTCTATATCTTTATTGATGTAAATTTTACATCCAAGTGATGAGATACCATTTTCTCTCTCATCAACTAATTTTATGAATTTTAAAGTGACGCTGTTAGGTTGTCGAATTTTACCAAGGGAACTTCTTAACCCAATTTCGATTTCTTTGGGTTCAACATGTAGTTATTGAATATGTCATCCTTTGAATATGTGTGAATGACATTTGATTGTTTTACGCTTAATATCCCCTTATATTGGGTGTATTTATATTTGTCACACATAATTATGAGATTGATTTATCCTTAATTTAAGGATACCTTCTTTATAAGGGATTTCATCTCATTTTACATTTCTATTGAGACTTCATTGTTGTTATGCACCAATTCACTCTTATATAGTGTATATACTGTCCCTTGGAATATTATATCATGAATCCATTTATTCTCATGATATTATAAAGTTTAGATTAAATTTTATTCCTCAATTATGGTATTCAAGTGTTTCTCATTTTGTTAAAAACCCTTTAAATAAAATATCATTTTAAATGTTTTAATGATTTATTCTTATAAATATTTCTCCTTAAAATCCTTGTTTTAAAAAATGGTTTTAAGGATTTAATTATATGGATATTAATGGTTTAAAATGTTAAAAACTTCAAAGTGGTATGGGACACTTCGATTCAAAACTCTCTTTATTAAATGTTTTAAATAGTTTTGAAAATGGTTTTTAGAATGGATTCATTATCTTAAAATGTTATATTGTTATTGAAATGTGGGAATGTTATCTATCTTTTATGCTTAAGTTATGTGCTATGATTATGTTATGTTTCTTGGGCATTTTTTATGAATATGGGTGGTTCCGTGATAAACTAAGGGTGGGTGAGCCCGATATAGATCTCCAATGCATTGGGTAACGTGAAGGAGTTAAACGTTAAGGTTTCTCTGAAGAGATTTAGGAAATATACTGTGATGGGTATTCCAAATGTAACCAAGAGGGTTACTCCCTACGTAAGAATGTTATGAATGCCTCAAGTTACCTTTATGTCTTATGATTTCTATGATTTATTCATGATTTTATGAGGTATGTTAAAGTGCTTATGTTTTATGGGTAAAGTTTGATTTCATTATTATGTATACATGTACTCATGTTTCCTTTCCATACTTTTTATAACCCTTACTGAGATTTTTATGCTCAACCCAAGTTTTTGAAATGTTTTTCACAGGTCAATGGAATGGTACATGATATGATGATAGTGTCAAGGAAGTGTCAAGAAAGAATCCATGTTTTATTTTAAATATGTTTCCATTGATGGGATAAATGAATACTATCTTTTATGTAACCACTTGGTTTAAATGTGGAATGTAATGCAAGTTTTATGATCTAATTCTCTAAAAATCTAAACCTGAAAAGATCCTCAATGTGTAATCTTGTAATAACTCAATATTAAGGAAGGTTTAATACTGGGGCCTTATAGTTGGTATCAGAGGTCGGTTTAGATAACTTTAGAGGTTAGAGTGTGTTTTAAGAAAAATTGACAAATTATGTATAACCACAATGGTTAGTATATTAGATAGAGTCATCGTTTTTTTTTTGAAAGTTATAATGAGTTTGAGATTACTTGGATAAGTATATCTTGGTGTTTATCTTCCTCTTTTTTATTTGATGATTTTACTGATATACTCACACTGACATTTTTGGTTATAGTAAATGGCTAGATCTAGCCGGAACCAAAGTAATAGTGGATTTGAAGAAAACTATGACGATTTTATGAAAGAACAACTGAATCATATGGGAGCTACAATGATAACTCTTGTGGTTATCCTCAACCAACTATTTGGAGTCATGATAGACCACCTGAACCTTAGTGATTTTTATAAGGCATCGTATATGCGAGAAACAAATCCCTATGGAAGTTCAGGTAATAATCATAAAGGTAAGTATGTTCAAAAACCTATGTGTCAAATATGTGGAAAGAAACACATAGGAAAAAATGTTTCAAAGGGACAGAAAGATGATATAGATGTGGAAATGAAGGTCATAAAGCAAGAACCTTCCATGGAAAAAGTAAGCATCTAGTTGACTCTACGAAAGGGAAAGAAGTTATTTCTGAAGGATCAATTGAATGTTTTAAATGTGGTGTGCATGGTCATTATGCAAACACATGTCCTACTAAGAAGTTTCAGGAATGGGGTCACCAACATCGTACAAATATTCATTTACCAATACCTAATGCCATTCTGATTGAGGATGAAGAAACTGACAATGAAGAATGAAAGGTATGGATTATTTCTTAACATATGTTTTCCTATTATTGGAATCTTAGGATATAATTCATGATTTTGTTTGTAGGAAAGAAGTATTTTAGAATAACTTGAAAAGGAATGGCTAATGGATCATGAAGAATGTTGAATGAGTAAGAAGTCATCATATAAGGGATTCAAGAGTTATGGTTGATTTTAGGATGGTGAAATTATTAGATGTATTAAGTCTCTTATGATGATGGGGTTACATTAGAAGACTTTTTATAGTAACCCTGATGTTTGATATACGAAAATTTTATTCAAGGAATAATTATCCTTTCTTTTTTGGATATAGTTATAAAGAACCATTTGGGGTTATATGATCCTTGAATTTGAGGCAATTACTGGTTAATACATTTTGGGTTGCAAAATGGAAGTTATCAGATAACCTTTGTGGTTAAAATAGGTTATGGTTACTTTTGATGAATTTATCTCTTTTTTAGGAATGTTATAAACTTATATAGTTTTTGAAAAGGGACAACACACAGACCATGTGACAACCCGTCGCGTCGGACGAAGCTGCAGGAATCGAACCCACAACCAAAGTGCAACTGGTATTTATCGCCTACCACTGGACTACATGAAGTCCCTGGTTAGTTTGAATGATTCTTTTTAGTTAGATGATTTTATGAATTAAGAGTAAGTTTATTTTTTGTTATCAATGGAAATGATTATCCTATTATGGAGGATATGTGATTAGGTTAATTACTTTTCAGTATGAGACTGTAAGAGTAACTGATGTTATTTTAGGAAAAAATGTTAAAAATTTTCTTAGGAGACTATGTGATTAAATCCTTCAGAGAATTGGGTTTCAATCTTAGTTTGGTTTACTTTGTATAATTTTATGGATAGATGTTTATTTAATGGTCTTTGTTGAACATTGGGTTTTGTTTGAAAAATTTTAGAGATTAGAAGTAGTTTTTCTTTTTTTTTAAATATCCTTTTTGGGTATTATCTGATCTCGTACTAAACTTTTTGGGTTGGTTTTGGTTGAGATCTAAAGACATGGGAAATATATAGTTCTATTTTGTGGATTAGGTGATTCTCAAGAAGTTTATTATAGTACTCTTAATGCGAACAAGTCTTCCTAAATACTCGTCTTTTGGAGAAAATATGAGTTTGATTAAGGAATCTAGTAAAAGTTGAAAGTCTACGTGACAAGTAATTATGTTTCATTATGATTTAGTTAAGCTCAAAAATAAATTCCTCAATGAAAATTAACTTAAAACAAAAATGTTGTCTGTTAAATTTTCTTACTGGGGAATCGAATACCGTTTAACCCATCACAAGTTTGTGTTTTTCTTGTGGTTAACTTTCTCCTAGACATGTTTACTATCACTCTCCATCAGAACATGACCCTTTGTTTTCTCCTCCATATCCATATTTTCATACTTGGAATCGTATTATGGGTTAACTCAGTTGAGATTTGTACTTCTCTCCCATTCTTTTAAAATGATAGTTTTCCTGACTCTTGTTTCGATGTGGGATTTTCAATGAAGCTTCCAAGCCCAATTTTAAAATTACGAGGATGAAATTCCTAAAAGGGGGGAAGGATGTAACACCCCAGGTAAATAAAGAATATGACATTTTCATATTTATCCATATTTTTGAATAAAATATTAATATTACTTTAAATGGAATGCTATGCTCGAGGGCGTACCCAATACGCAACAACGAGTTTCTTTGGAATCTTATGTTGCACTCTAATAATAAAATAATATTATTTTAAAAGGTAGTTAATGCCAAGACGTTGTAATGGAGGGAATGAATGGAACTAAATACAAAATGATTATATATGTTTGTCAAATATTTTTACTTTTATCCAATTAATGTTGGAGGCTTAAAATGAAAATGAATCCAATTTTAAGCATAAATCTTCTAATATTCTTTAAAGGGTCGATTAACCGCCTTTTGATGGAGAACCCTTTTTAAATATACTTTTGACAATTTTATATGTTTTATTTGACAAAATAAAACCCTTATTTAGAATCTGGACATCAAAATTTAATTTGTGTAAAATTTTATTATTTTTCCGATAAAGATCATTTTTATTGAAAATGTTGCATTTTAATTCAAAACCTCCTTTTAATATGATTTATTTATATGGATAGATTATATTTTTAATTTAGATTAAAGTTTATTTAGAATATATTTTTACCATTTAATCTAATGGTGGTCATTGGAATTAATTTCGCTTTGAAATTGGACTTAAACTAGTGCCAATCTTTTAATAGATATTGTTTCTTAAAAACACGCTATTTGTTTTGACAGCGGGAATTAATTATTAAATTAATTAATGCAACATATATGTTTTGAATTTTTTAAAATAGACATCATTTTTTAATTTGGAATATCAAATATAGCTTTGGGTGAATTTTTGGTATTTTTCTGAAAAACATCAATTTTTGATGAATAGTGAAACCACTAAGTGGTAGTTTAAAAACTGATTTTTTGTTTAAATGAAACTTTACCACTTCTGTGATTTGAATTTCAAAAATCCGATATAATTGGTTATAATTAGGATGTAAAATGTGTTTCAATGGGATTAAAATAATTTTTTGGTGAATAATAACTTTTAAGTTTTTAATTGCGATTAGAGGTAATTAGTGTAATTTAAGGTAAAAATAATGTTTTAATAATATGAAATGACCTAGACACATGTCCTACCCTCATTGGATGTGTCATGTCCGACCAAGACAATCCATGGGTCAACTTGGGTACCCCATGGATCCACTTTGGTTGGAAAATTACATAAATAACTTTTTATTTAAGGTTAGAATAAAAATGTCACAAGCATGAGTTGTTTTACTAAAACAATTTTGAAATGGTGTTATAAAAGTCATATTTTTGACTATAAATATTCATTAGAAATATAAAAATATTTACTACATCATTTTATTTTTTTTATAATTTTTAGACATTAAATAAATTAAATTATTTATGACATCATGATGATGCAACGATTACCTCATTAATAAAGGATTTAAATAAAATGAAAAGATAATGTTAAAACTATAACTTACCCTTGTCAAAGACCTAATTTATGAGTATATTTCAAACCCTTACCACCTTATCCTAGAAATAAATCAATGTGGGACCATTAAAATCCGAAAATAATTTGAAAATAAAGTAACATTTTGTAACTTTCCAAGAGTGCCCCTCCTCTCCTCTTATAAAAGGCCCCCACCTCTACCACCTTACCCACACCTCTCAAGCATTTGGCTTGGCCAAACCCTGATCATTTGGTCTCTACACATCCCTATATTACTCCTAGAAGCCTCAATTTGGGCATAAATCTTCCCAAGGAAGCCTTTGAGCTCAAATCAAAGAGAGATACCCGATTTTAAGGTAATGTCTTCACTTGTGTTATTTTGTTTTATTTTGCTTCGACAACCCCCTAAACTCTTTTTATTAATTTCTTTTGTAACAACTCCAGTATCTTAAATATACTAGGATTTTTTTATAATAAGTATTCAAGCTACAATTACACACACCTACATCTAATGGTTAAGGAACATACTGTTTCTGTGGATGGTGAATTTCTGCCTCACAAAACGATGATTGTTCAATATTCTTTTAACACCCTCAAAGGTGGACATTAAGATGTAACTATATTTATATATGATATATAATATGTTTATGGTTTAATTAAGATTCTGTATTTTTCATTTATGGAATACCTTTATGGTTTTCATTATGGTTAAACGCGATATCTTTATTTTAGGAAGTGCGGACTACCGCCCCCTCAAAGTGATTTGATTCGTTCATACCATATGTGGTATGTATAAAGGATAGATTTAATGATATTATATATTATACCATACTGTAATTATAATACTATTATGTATAATTATTTTTTAATTCCATTAAATAAGAAATAGAAATGGAAGTAGCGTTCATGCGTATGTACGGCTTACCGTCTCCATGAACGGTGCGTTTCATTTCTTACCTCTAAATGTTATATTATAAATGTGTGTATATAATGGATATATATGATATATATGATATCTACATAATGAATATAATTCTAGATATAATATATATTTTACCACATGAACAACTTGTAATTATAAAGAATTTATTTTTGACTCAAGTAGCAATGATCTACAAAATGACCATTATTAACTTAAATAATTACATAGTGTTCATAGCATGGTAGTAAGTGATATAAAAGGAATAATGAACTTGAAAAAGGTTATTAAGCAAGTATAAATTAACTCAAGTTTATTATTCAGGATGTTAAAGAATGATCGAGTCAAGTCGGACCCGAGGTAAGGGATCCTACCTCTCTCTTTCTTTTCATGTACTCTCTTTTATGTCATTTATTTTATGCTCCTTGTTATTATGTTGGAGGATGTTCTTTTATATTAATATTACTATAATTTTTATGTTAATGTGATGAGAGAACCTATTTTATCTCATCAATCCATTTTTGGAAGTTTTATGTGGCGCCGTTAGGCTACCGAATTTTCATAAGGGGATTTTCATCTCACTTTTTTATTCCTGTGAGATTCATGATATATTGGCCACTATTTCCTTTTGTGTGGTGTATTTACTTCCCATTATTTTACTATTTGTATAATATACTCTCATTTATGGGTAGTTACATCTTCATTGTATGACCCTTCTTTCATGGGGTGTACGTTTCGAAAGTTAGCCAAATCAGTAAGGGAACCTTTCACCCTCCTCTTTTTAAAAGACTTCTTTTGTTATGTTTTTTAATTTACATATTTTTATGTTGGAATATGTTCTTATATACCTTTATTGATGTAAATTTTATGTCCAAGTGATGAGATACCATTTTCTATCTCATCAACTAATTTTATGAATTTTAAAGTGACGCTGTTAGGCTGTCAAATTTTACCAAGGGAACTTCTTAACCCAATTTCGATTTCTTTGGGTTCAACATGTAGTTATTGAATATCTCATCTTTTGAATATGTGTGAGTGAACTTTGATTATTTTACACTTAATATCCACTTATATTGGGTGTAGTTATATTTGTCACACATAATTATGAGATTGATTTATCCTTAATTTAAGGATACCTTCTTTATAAGGGATTTCATCTCATTTTACATTTCTATTGAGACTTCATTGTTGTTATGAACCATTTCACTCTTATATGGTGTATATACTGTCCCATGGAATATTATATCATGAATCAATTTATTCTCATGATATTATAAAGTTTAGATTAAATTTTATTCTTCAATTATGGTGTTCAAGTGTCTCTCATTTTGTTAAAAAACCTTTAAATAAAATATCGTTTTAAATGTTTTAATGATTTATTCTTATAAATATTTCTCATTAAAATCCATGTTTTAAAAAATGTTTTTAAGGATTTAATTATATGGATATTAATGGTTTAAAATGTTAAAAACCTCAAAGTGGTATGGGGCACTTTGATTCCAAAATCTCTTTATTAAATGTTTTAAATGGTTTTGAAAATGGTTTTTAGAATGGATTCATTATCTTAAAATGTTATATTGTTATTGAAATGTGGGAATGTTATCTTTCCTTTATGCTTAAGTTATGTGCTATGATTATGTTATGGTTCTTGGGCATTGTTTATGAATACGGGTGGTTTCGTGATAAACTAAGGGCGGGTGAGCCCGATATAGCTCTCCAATGCATTGGGTAATGCGAAGGAGTTAAACATTAAGGTTTATCCGAAGAGATTTAGGGAATATACTGTGATGGGTATTCCAAATGTAACCAAGAGGGTTACTCCCTACGTAATAATTTTATGAATGCCTCAAGTTACCTTTATGTCTTATGATTTCTATGATTTATTCATGATTTTATGAGGTATGTTAAAGTGCTTATGTTTTATGGGTAAAGTATGATTTCATTATTATGTATACATGTACTCATGTTTCCTTTCCATACTTTTTATATCCCTTACTGAGCTTTTTATGCTCAACCCATGTTTTGAAATGTTTTTCACAGTTCAAGGGAATAGTACATGATATGATGATAGTGTCAAGGAAGTTTCAAGAAAGAATCCATGTTTTATTTTAAATATGTTTCCATTGATGGGATAAATGAATACTATCTTTTATGTAACCACTTTGTTTAAATGTGGAATGTAATGCCAGTTTTATGATCTAATTATCTAAAACTCTAAACCTGAAAAGATCCTCAATGTGTAATCTTGTAATAACTCAAGATGAAGTAAGGTTTAAGGTTGGGTCCTTATAAGAACGAATTTTATATAAGAAAAATAAAAATCATGTATAAATGTAGACTAGTTTAAGAAGGAACAATTATATAAAATTGGAATAGTAATAAATTCACTAAATCGAACTATATACACTTGAATTCCCCAAAAAAATTACTCCTGAAAAAATTCTCTAAAAAGAAAGGAAAGCATTCTGAAAATGATTAAAATAATAAAATTATGTGAAAGAACCTTTTAGTTAATATATCTAATTAAGAACGTATAATGACGGTGTATTTATAAACAAATCTTTCTATTTCTTGTTATTGATGTTGGAAAAAAAGATGATGGGATTTATAACAATTCGTTAATAATATTTTTGGTCATTATTATTTTTAGTGATATTAAGTAATGGTTGGGGTTATTTAATTAATGTATTCTTGAAAAATATAAAAACATTTAACTTCCATTAAATTTATGTTTTTCGATAATTTTTTTATGAGACCATCTTTTGAAACAGGTTTATATGATAATATATATTAATGAAGTCCTATTTAATTTTTATAATGGTCAAATGGTTTAATATGTCATAAAAAATAATAGTTTTTTTGTAGATAAGGATATTTATTTAAAAGAAAAAAATATTATATTTATAGTATTATTTAGATGAAATAATCGTCAGTTTTTGGATTCAGTACTAATAAATTATTTTAGTGCGATCTTATGAAAATTTTCATTAAAAAATTGATTTTAAGGTAAAAAATGGAAATACATTTTTATTACAAAACACGATAACACTTATGATATAATCATAAAATGATCTTTATTTCAAATTTCTTATTGTTTCTTCTTGATCAACATTTATTTAAGGAATAAAATAATTCCTAATGCATTACATTTAGAGACACATTCTTAATAGTGTGAAAAACATCATTTTATCTTTTATAATGAATTTATTTTCATGATTTATATGTTTATAATATTAGAATTAATTTTTAACACATTTATAAATCTAATAAATATAATGTATTTCATATTTTTAATTATAAATTCTAAATTAGTTAATAATGATAATTTCCTTTGTTATGCACAAAAATGATATCATGGTAAAAAAAGATTTCCACAACACTACTAAAATATTTCAAATGGTTAATATTTTATGGTAAATACATAATAAAACTAAATATGACAACATAAAATAAGTTTTTATGGTATTTAACATCCTTAAAAATACATTCCATCATTAATTATCAAAAAAATCAATGAAATTAATGTCACCCAAAACTGGTTATCCATAAATAAAAAATAATTATTATTTAATCACTAAAAACAACACATCATCATGTATAAGCTGTCACGACCCGACCCTACCTAGTCTCGAGTCGCAACTACCCCAAGCCCGTCTCCATAGGCCAGGGGCTGGCGACCAGTGCCGAAGGCACAATAACTCAGGGAGGCCTTTTCCTAAGCACCTATACACACACACGTAGCAAAGTTAATGCAACAGTGCAGAGTAAAAGTAAAGACAAGCAAAGAAAAGGAAAGGGCAACTGCTATATAAATACCACAAAGTGCATCGACCTATACAAGTACAAAGTACAAACTGAAAAGAAAAGGGGCAAAACACGCGCCCAACCAAAAAGTGCCACAACCCGGCAACAGGTAAACAAAAAGAAACTGCTGATGGGTCTCCCACCAGGAACCCGGCCACGACCACCGCACGTGGTCCAAGCTCCCAATCTCCTACGCTCCACTGAAGTCACGCTCCACCTGTCCATCGTCTGCAAGGGCACACCAAGTGCGGGCAAAGCCCAAGCAGGGGTGAGTATAAAAATACTCAGTAGGATACCTCGAAGGCTCGAGGGAGCAACAAAAGGAGGTACCGAAGGGTGAGCAGTAGAGCAAATAGAAAATTAAAGGAGTACAACAAGGAGTGCAGTAAAGAGTCCAGCTCAACCCAACAAGAGGAAAGAAGGTTGACTCATCCAGACACAAGGAGCTGGAAATGGTGAGAAGATGAACTTCTCGTCGAGTCTTCGCTACCTATAGTAGGAGAGTAGACTCGTCCAACCATGAGAAGCTAGACACGGAAAGCACTTGGCATACCTCGCGCGTCTTCGCCTCTCCTGGAAGGAGAGTAGCCAAACCCAAGAAGTGGGTGCCGGAAACAAGGTATATACATATGTATGCTCTGTCAAGAAGCCCGAACAAACTCGTAAGGGGATCTCCATCCCATAGCTCATCCCAAGAAAGAGTAGCCAACAGTCCCAGAAGTGACACCATCGATGCCCAGCATCCCGCACGTCTGCCCCGAACCGCAAGTCAATGGGATCAATCACCACACCTCGATACTATCCGCTTTGGGCGGCACTGACTCGCCCGCACTGTTTTAGGTCGCGTCACAAGGACGTGTCTCGGTGGGGGAAAGTTCTCCCCGTACTTGAGAGTTCTGGGGGAACGTCAACCACAACTCGTCACTGCCCCGCAGTCGAGAGGTCTGCTCAAAGTCGACAGGCGACCCCCTGCCCAGCCCCGCTGGAGGATCCCTGGAAGTCAACGGGTTCCCACTACAGGGAGACCCGGAAAGTCAACGGGTGCCTCACTGCCCAGTCCCATAATAGGGTAGTCCATTGGAGGGTGACTCGGCTAGATTCGGCGACGGGACCACTGCCTAGCCCAACTGGAGGTAACCCAGCATCAGGGACCACTGCCCAACCCAGTTGGAGGTAAACCCGGCATCGGGGACCACTGCCCAGCCCAGCTAGAGGTAAGCCCGGCATCGGGGACCACTGCCCAGCCCCACTGGAGGTAAGCCCGGAACTGCTCTGGCCATCCCTGCTGGATGGTACTGCTCGGTAAACACCACTGTACTGGCCATCCCTGCTGGATGGTAACCCACTAGCGAGCCCTGCTCGAAGCAACCTCAGCTCTTCTGGAACAACCTCAGCCCTGCTGGAACAAACTCAGCCATGCTGGAACAACCTCAGCCATGCTGGAACAACCTCAGCCCTACTGGAACAAACTCAGCCATGCTGGAACAACCTCAGCCATGCTGGAGCAGCCTCAGCCCTGCTGGAACAACCTCCTGGGTAGAGGATCGGTGCCCGCGTAAAGTGTTGGTCACACCGACACCACAAGCTCTACCAGGGAACACGGAACAACGGGAGAAACTCCCCAGGCTTCACAAGGCGATCATGCTCCAATCCGTTGAGTCACTGTCGAAGCGGACCGAGACACCTCATCCTAGAAAGTGGGGAAAACGCCCATGTTGCACGAACACCCGTAGTCGCAGACGGTGTCGTAGTCTGGTGAAAGGGCACAGTACTGAAACCCCTCACAGCCAAAGAAACAGAGGAACCAAACCATCTCTGCTGTCCAAACCATCGAGCACAAGACCAGGGGGAGACCGCTCAACCCTGCTGGTCAAACAAAAGAGCACCAGGCCAGGGGAAACTCTGCCCTGCTGGTCAAACAGACGAGCACAAAGTCAGGGGAAAACTCCACCCTACTGGTCAAACAAACGAGCGCAGAGGGACCCTCTACGTCGCGAGAGGTCAAAGTACGTAAATCAGATCCCGGCACGCACGTGGGGCCCACACGACGTGTGGCCCCAAGTCAACCCCAACTGAGCGCACAAACATCCTCAGGTACAATCAACCATACGTACCTCCAAGCGCTCCCGTATACTCTCGAAGTATACCTCATTCCAGCCCGAAGGCTATCGTGCACATGGCACCCAGTGTCAACGCGAAGGCATGACGTAACAACTCCACTCAAAGGCCCAGGCACGACCAACCACATCTCGTGAACCATTTGTATCACTCTCCTAAGAGTGCGCGATCACACGCCAAGGGTCCGCTACAACAAGGTAGGGCGAACCACCACTGGAGCACCTTCCACATTCCACATTCTACAAGATCGCGCAAGAGGCTCTGCACAACCCAACAGATCACACCGTTGTAATCCTCACGAAAAAACACGCGAGATCGACTACTTACTCGCCTCAAACGGATATTCGACGAAAAAGTCACCAACACCGCCTCACGCCTGAACAACGTCCCGTGATCCCGAGCCTCGGCCCCGAAAACAGTCAGGCGCATCGCACCATTTCGATCCCCTTGGGAAAACACGTCAAAAGCACTACTCACTTGAGTGAAACGGATATCCGGAGAAAAAAGGAGCATCCCGGCGCCCCGCACACGAGCGGTGCCACGTGGGACCCGCATACCGGTCCTGAAACTCAATGAACGGATCGCATCGTTGCGATCCTCTCGAAAAAGTACACGAAATGGACTACTCACTTGTCCAGAACGGTCGCCCGGTGATAAAGCTAGAAATCACCGTCAACTCCCGAAACGGCCCTCGCGGGGCCCGCACCATTGTGCGGAATTACAGCGGGCAGACTGCGCCAACGCGTTGCCCTCGGAAAAACACCCAACATCGAATGCTCGCACGCCCCGAACGGACGTCCGAGGAAAAATTCGCTACTAGCTGCACGCAGCTCAAAAGACGGGCCGCGGGGCCCGCGCCTCATCTTCAGCCTCAACGCCTGAAACCGCACTGGAAACCTCTGCCTCAGTGTCAGGGTCAGAACGCCGCTGACGGCGCTCAAAACGGATGTCGGACGCGTCCGCGCCGTCCAAAACAAGAATCTCAGGGATTACGCTCACCCACTTAAGGACACGTCACGCCTCCGCGACCCCTCGTTTCGGGAATTAAAAATTCCCGAAACCATCTCAAAAAGACCGTCTCGTCAATACGGTTCCACCGCCGCAGACGGCGCTCAAAACGGACACCCATAGCGGAAAGTACGGGTGTCCGAACACCGAGGGGGCAAAACCCTTGGGGCTGGACCGGCCTGGACCGGCCGCGGACACTCGGTCCCCCGCGCAGACAGGCCACGAGGGCCTGTCGCGGCCACCGCGCGAAGACCCGTGCGGCGCGGGTCTTTGTCGCCACACAGGGGTCGCACGACGCGACCCCGGGTCGCCGCTCCCTGGCGACCGTGCCTCGCCGGGCGCTCCGCCAGACGCCCCGGCCGACGCCCGAGCACCCCCGCCGGACACCCACGCTGACACCCCGCCGCGCCACGCGCTTCCACCGGACACCCACGGACACCCCTGCCGCGCCGTCCGCCCTCGCCGCGCCGCCGGCCGATCCCCCCATTTCCCGCAAACTTCGGCGATCATCCGTGAGCAGCTCGGGACTCGGAATTGAGATCCGAAAGATGCGTCGGAAATAGAATTTACTCTACTGTGCATTCATGTGCTTTGATCAAAATTTTGACGAGGAATATATAGTGAAAAACGAGATCAAATTAGGTACGGGAATAGAAAATGCAACGCAACATCCTACCTCGCGGGGCTTCGCCCGAAGCTTCGCGACGATCCGCCGGCCACCACGCCTCGCCGGAGCTATCTCACCGGAGCGTCTCGCCAGAGTCTCGCTGGAGATGGAGGAGGAGGATGGAGAAGAGGAGCTGCCAGGGGAAAGGGGAAGGAGAGGAGGGAGGAGGGTGTGTTAAGCGTTTAAATAGAAAACGCTTAACCACCCGCCCGTCGGCCCGGACCCGAACTCTCAGCAGGGTCGAGGTTAAGCCTTCCTTAGGGTAAAAACCACCTCCTAAGCACAACGGAGGTCTCGGAATTTTAATCCGAGACCCCGTTCAAAAGTTATAAAATTTAACGTCTGAAGCCGCTAAATTACGAAAACGCCCCTGGAGCCATTTTTCACAAACGGCCCGCGCCCGCGAAACTTATACCCCTCCTAGGGTAAACAACACATTACGAACACAACGGTGCCCTCGGTTTCCCAATCCGAGCCACCGTTTAAGAGATACCTGCGTTTTTCCATTAAACGAATAAATTAATTTATTTATTTATCCGTTTAACGTTCCGGAAGCGGGCGAGGGGTCCAAACATCCCGCGCTGACAAGTTTTATGTCGTTCCTAGGGTAAAAAACCAATTCCTGACCCATCCGTACACCCGGATCCCTGATCTGGATCACCGTTTAGGATTTATCTCATTTATTTGGCGTTTCCAGTGTGATCGCACTGAAAATTTAATTCCGGCCACTACGGGGCTCGGAATCACACATCGTCTGAAGGCGCTGCTCTGGAATATCATCAAGAATATTCCAAAGTCTTTCACAGCAAAAACTGGGTTCTTACATCATTCCCTCCTTCAATATTTTCGTCCTCGAAAAGCAAAACCTAGGGAAGAACACAGGGTACTAAGTCCACACCTGGCTTTCTCATACCCAGAAGAACCCACGCACAGCTCTATGCCTCCACACACAGACCAAAGGATTGATATATTCACGCGAGGTCGGCCCTTACCGACGTTGTGCACCCATTCCAGACTTTGGGGTTAGGGAAAGGCGATAGGGTACCTCGCCATCCCTTCGCACGGTCTCAACCGGCCCGAAGGCCCTCGGGGGTAGCTCACCTCCCCGGCCAAACCTCTACATCGCACGCCGCGACTGGAATCACCGCCCGCACCTGAAACAAGGCCCGATGATTCCCTCCTTCAGAATATCCATATGGTGAAGCACCCAAGGATATCTGGTCACGCAAGATTCCACAGTCGATGCTCTCTTACACGCTCAAAAGGCGAAGGAGTCAACACCATCGACTAAAGGAAAAGGTCTCACGCGTTTTTCCTTACCAACACAGGGTTACACCCGACGCCCTGCGTCACCCTGGTAACACATCAAACAAGGATCAGGGGGGAAAGCAGTTCACACACAAATTTTAAAAATTCTACTGCAAAAAGTTAGAAGAGTTGTAGAGCGTACCTCTTATCACTTCATGCTATGCAGGATAGTAGACATCCAAAGCTCGCGGCTGCGCGCGGTCCCAACAGTCAGCTCCCGGAGCCTGACGTGGACCACCTAGTGGTGATGGGGAGACCTCGTAACATCGTCCCCCACTACCATCTCCTCCTGCTCCTCTGCTAGCACCACCTCTCTGGGTACCACTCGGATCACGGCGCTGCCTCTGCCGTGGTGGTGCACCTGCTGCCTGCCCGAAGCTCCCAGCAACTTGGGTCGGGCAGTCTCATGCCAAGTGACCTCGGCCGTCACAAGCATTACACCAACTCTATCTGGGCTGCACTGGTGCCCTCCGACGCCACTGTGGTGTACGACCATGCCCCTGAGTCCGGTTGTCAGAAAGCCACCTGCGTTAAGGTCCTGCTTGCCGACGCCCACTAGCTGTGGCAGACGTCTCGGCTCCAACGTGCTTGCTGCCACCACCAACACTAGAATGCGACAGGAAGTCCTCTGTCACCAGCGCCTGCTCTATCACCCCGGCATATGTGGAAATGCCCAAAGGTACTATGACAGCATGAATCTCTCGGCAGAGACCCTGCTCAAACTTCCGCGCTCGGAGGTTGTCATCACAGACCAAGTCCGGGTAAAAGCGTGCACGGTCTGCAAAACTAGTCGCGTACTCGGCCACCGTCATCCCTCCCTGCTGAAACTGCAGGAGCTCCTGAATCCGAACGGAGCGCAAGCAGGAGGGGAAAAACTCCTCACGAAACAACAACTGAAAGTCGTCCCACGAAAGTGATGACTCGTCAAGAAACTGAGTCACCAGACTCCACCAACGCCAAGATGCTCCACGAAAAAGGGTGCTGCCAAAGCCACTCTCTGATCTATCGGCGTCTGCACAAGCCTGAAAAGGCGAACCACTGCCTCAAGCCAAACCTCTGCTTCCTGAGGGTCTAGCTCACCACTGAACCTCAGCGGTCTCTGCCGCTGGAACTCACGGAGCGCGCTCAACCTGCGCTCCAGGTCAGCCTGCTCTGCTGAAACTGCCTGCTGCTCAACAGGTGGGGGTGTTGCTACCGGCCCACCCGGAGAAAGGGGCTCGCATGATGGGTCCTGGACTGTGGCCTCGTAGCTCACAGGGTCGTCGTCACGAACCAAAGCTGGTATCCTGGCTGGCTATCCTCGCAGAGACATCCTGAAAATTATCAAGGAGTAGCACGGTCAGATGAGCATATATGTATATACCAACAATAATAATGATGGGGAGCTGACTCAAGAAGGACAGTCAAAGACTCAATCCTATGCGATGCACAAGAAAATTTCCCTGCAACATGTGTCTCAGCATACCGAGTCGACAAGCGGGTTATCAAGGTCTTGTTGAATGGATACGTCGGCCACCGCACCATCACTAGACTCCCTGGCCTGAGAGCCGCTCTCGAGACACGTTAACACTGTTGCCCTATATCCCAACCAGTTCCTTTTATTTTAGGGACATCCGAACAGCGCCCCAAGGAACGAACCACCTTTGATACCACTTTGTCACGACCCGACCCTACCCGGGCTCGAGCCGCAACTACCCCAAGCCCGCCTCCATAGGCCAGGGGCTGGCGACCAGCACCGAAGGCACAATAACTCGGGGAGGGCTTTGCCTAAGCACCTGTACACACACACGCAGCAAACTCAATGCAACAGTACAGAGTAAAAGTAAAGACAAGCAAAGAAAAGGAAAGGGAAACTGCTATATAAATACCACAAAGTGCATCGAACTCTACAAGTACAAAGTACAAACTGAAAAGAAAAGGGGAAAAACACGTGCCCAACCAAAAAGTGCCACAACCCGGCAACAGGTAAAAAAAAAAGAAACTGCTGATGGGTCTCCCACCTGGAACCCGGCCACGACCACCGCACGCGGTCCAAGCTCCCAAGCTCCTACGCTCCACTGAAGTCACGCTCCACCTGTCCGTCGTCTGCAAGGGCACACCAAGTGAGGGCAAAGCCCAAGCAGGGATGAGTATAAAAATACTCAGTAGGATACCCCGAAGCCTCGAGGGAGCAACAAAAGGAGGTACCGAAGGGTGAGCAGTAGAGCGAACAGAAAAGTAAAGGAGTACAACAACGAGTGCAGTAAAGAGTCCAGTTAAACCCAACAAGAGGAAAGAAGGTAGACTCATCCAGACACAAGTAGCTGGAAACGGTGAGAAGATGAACTTCTCGTAGAGTCTTCGCTACCTATAGTAGGAGAGTAGACTCGTCCAACCATGAGAAGCTAGACACGGAAAGCACGTGGCATACCCAACGCGTCTTCGCCTCTCCTGGAAGGAGAGTAGCCAAACCCAAGAAGTGGGTGCTGGAAACAAGGTATATACATATGTATGATCTGTCAAGAAGCCTGAACAAACTCGTAAGGGGATCTCCGTCCCATAGCTCAGCCCAAGAAAGAGTAGCCAACAGTCCCAGAAGTGACACCATCGATGCCCAGCATCCCGCACGTCTTCCCCGAACCACAAGCCAAGGGGCTCAATCACCACACCTCAATACTATCTGCTTTGGGTGGCACTGACTCGCCCTCACGGTTTTAGGTCGCGTCACAAGGACGCGTCTCAGTGGGGGAAAGTGCTCCTCGTACTTGAGAGTTCTGGGGGAACGTCAACCACAACTCGTCACTGCCTCGTAGTCGAGAGGTCTGCTCAAAGTCGACAGGCGACCCCCTGCCCAGCCCCGCTGGAGGATCCCTGGAAGTCAACGGGTTCCCACTACAGGGAGACCCAGAAAGTCGACGGGTGCCTCACTGCCCAGTCCCGTAACAGGGTAGTCCACTGGAGGGTGACCCGGCTAAAGTCGGCGACGGGACCACTGCCCAGCCCAGCTGGAGGTAACCCGACATCGGGGACCACTGCCCAGCCCAGCTGGAGGTAAGCCCGGCATCGGGGACCACTGCCCAGCCCAGCTGGAGGTAAGCCCGGCATCGGGGACCACTGCCCAGCCCCACTGGAGGTAAGCCCGGAACTGCTCTGGCCATCCCTGCTGGATGGTACTGCTCGATAAACACCACTGTACTGGCCATCCCTACTGGATGGTAACCCACTGGTGAGCCATGCTCGAAGCAACCTCAGCTCTGCTGGAACAACCTCAGACCTGCTGGAACAAACTCAGCCATGCTGGAACAACCTCAGCCATGCTGGAACAACCTCAGCCCTGCTGGAACAAACTCAGCCATGCTGGAACAACCTCAGCCATGCTGGAGCACCCTCAGCCCTTCTGGAACAACCTCCTGGGTAGAGGATCGGTACTCGCGTAAAGTGTTGGTCACACCGAAACCACAAGCTCTACCAGGGAACACGGAACAACGGGAGAAACTCCCCAGGCCTCACAAGGCGATCACGCTCCAATCCACTGAGTCACTGTCGAAGCAGACCGAGACACCTCATCCCAGAAAGTGGGGAAAACGCCCACGCTGCACGAACACCCGTAGTCGCAGATGGTGTCGCAGTCCGGTGAAAGGGCACAGTACTGAAACCCCTCATAGACAAAGAAACATAGGAACCAAACCATATCTGCTGGCCAAACCATCGAGCACAAGACCAGGGGGAGACCGCTCAACCCTGCTGGTCAGACAAAAGAGCACCAGGCCTGGGGAAACTCTGCCCTGCTGGTCAAACAGACGAGCACAAAGCCAGGGGAAAACTCCACCCTGCTGGTCAAACAAACGAGCACAGAGGGACCCTCTACGTCGCGAGAGGTCAAAGTACGTAAAGCAGATCCCGACACGCACGTGGGGCCCACACGACGTGTGGCCCCAAGTCAACCCCAACTGAGCGCACAAACATCTTCAGGTACAATCAACCATACGTACCTCCAAGCGCTCCCGTATACTCCCGAAGTATACCTCATTCTAGCTCGAAGGCTATCGTGCACACGTCACCCAGCGTCAATGCGAAGGCGTGACGTAACAACTCCACTCAAAGGCCCAGGCACGGCTAACCACATCTCGTGAACCATTTGTATCACTCTCCCAAGAGTGCGCGATCACACGCCAAGGGTCCGCTACAACAAGGTAGGGCGAACCACCACTAGAGCACCTTCCACATTCCACATTCAACAAGATCGCGCAAGAGGCTCCGCACAACCCAAAAGATCGCACCGTTGTAATCCTCGCGGAAAAACACACGAGATCGACTACTTACTCGCCTCAAACGGGCATCCGACGAAAAAGTCACCAACACCGCCTCACGCCCGAACGGCATCCCGTGATCCCGAGCCTCGGCCCCGAAAACAGTCGGGCGCAACGCACCATTGCGATCCCCTCGGGAAAACACGTCAAAAGCACTACTCACTTGAGTGAAACGGATATCCGGAGAAAAAAGGTGCATCCCGGCGCACCGCACACGAGCGGTGCCACGTGGGACCCGCATCCCGGTCCCGAAACTCAACGGACGGATCGCACCGTTGCGATCCTCTCGAAAAAGTACACGAAATGGACTACTCACTTGTCCAAAACGGTCGCCCGGTGATAAAGCTGGAAATCACCGTCAACTCCCGAAATGGCCCTCGCGGGGCCCGCACCATTGTGCGGAATTACAGCGGGCAGACTGCGCCAACGCGTTGCGCTCGGAAAAACACCTAACATCCACTGCTCGCACGCCCCGAACGGACATCCGAGGAAAAATTCGCTACTAGTTGCACGCAGCTCCAAAGACGGGCCGCGGGGCCCGCGCCTCATCTTCGGCCTCAACGCTTGAAACCGCACTGGAAACCTCCACCTCAGTGCTAGGGTCACAACGCCGCTGACGGCGCTCAAAACGGATGTCGGATGCGTCCGCGCAGTCCAAAACAAGAATCTCGGGGATTACTCTCACCCACTTAAGGACACGTCGCGCCTCCGCGACCCCTCGTTTCGGGAATTAAAAATTCCTGAAACCATCTCAAAAAGACCATCTCGTCAATACGGTTCCACCGCCGCAGACGGCGCTCAAAACGGACACCCGTAGCGGAAAGTACGGGTGTCCGAACACCGAGGGGGCAAAACCCCTGGGGCTGGACCGGCCTGGGCCGGCCCGCGGCTTAGCTGCACGGGCCGGCCGCAGACACTCGGTCCCCCGCGTAGACAGGCCAAGAGGGCCTGTCGCGGCCACCGCGTGAAGGCCCGTGCAGCGCGGGTCTTTGTCGCCGCACAGGGGTCGCGCGACGCGACCCCGCGGTGGCCGCTCCCTGGCGACTGTGCCTCGCCGGGCGCTCCGCCAGACGCCCCGACCGACACCCGAGCACCCCCGCCGGACACCCACGCTGACACCCCGCCACACCCCGTGCTTCCACCGGACACCCGCGGACACCCCTGCCGCGCCGTCCGCCCTCGCCGCGCCACCGGTCGATCCCCCCATTTCCCGCAAACTTCGTCGATCATCCGTGAGCAGCTCGGGACTCGGAATTGAGATCTGAAAGATGTGTCGGAAATAGAATTTACTCTACTACGCATTCATGTGCTTTGATCAAAATTTTGACGAGGAATAGACAGTGCAAAACGAGATCAAATTAGGTATGGGAATAGAAAATACAACGCAACATCCTACCTCACGGGGCTTCGCCCGAAGCTTCGCGACGAACCGCCGGCCATCACACCTCGCCGGAGCTGTCTCGCCAGAGCGTCTCGCCAGAGTCTCGCCAGAGATGGAGGAGGAGGAGGGATAAGAGGGGCTGCTAGGGGAAAGGGGAAGGAGAGGAGGGAGGAGGGTGTGTTAAGCGTTTAAATAGAAAACGCTTAACCACCCGCCCGTCGGCCCGGACCCGAACTCTCAGTAGGGTCGAGGTTAAGCCTCCCCTAGGGTAAAAACCACCTCCTGAGAACAACGGCGGTCTCGGAATTTTAATCTGAGACCCCGTTCAAATGTTATAAAATTTAACGTCCGAAGCCGCTAAATTACGAAAACGCCCCTGGAGCCATTTTTCACAAACGGCCCGCGCCCGCGAAACTTATACCCCTCTTAGGGTAAACGGCACATTCCGAACACAACGGTGCCCTCGGTTTCTCAATCCGAGCCACCGTTTAAGAGATATCTGCGTTTCGCCATTAAACGAATAAATTAATTTATTTATTTATCCGTTTAACGTTCCGGGAGCGGGCGAGGGGTCCAAACATCCCGCATCGACAAGTTTTATGTCGTTCCTAGGGTAAACACCCCATTCCGGACCTATCCGTACACCCGGATCCTTGATCTGGATCACCGTTTAGGAGTTATCTCATTTATTTGGCGTTTTCAGTGTGAACGCACTGAAAATTTAATTCCGGCCACTACGGGGCTCAGAATCGCACGCCGTCTGAAGGCACTGCTCTGGAATATCATCAAGAATATTCCAAAGTCTTTCACAGCAAAAACCGGGTTCTTACATAAGCACCCACTCATTCACTCCTCACTATCCACCAAGAGTCCATTGAAAAATAATCCACATTAAATATCCCTCTCAAGATACATTACATGGTGGTTCTATAGTTCTAATTATTCTTTCTCAATCTTTAAGAATATTTCAGCCAAGTTAAGGGTCCTCAATCCCCCTCTTTTCATTTCATGGTCATTACCATTATTATATTCCATTTTCTTGTACTACCATGCATGATATTTAATTGTGTTTTACTAAATTTGTTATTTTTTACTAATATTTCATTTATGAACTCTAATTATTTCCTTTTCTTAATTCGTTACTATACATAACTTATGGGTTTTTCAATCCCCATTTAATTTTTAATTTCAATTACTTTGATATATTGTCTTATAATATTCCTTAAATAATATATATATATATATATAATTTTAAATGTTTTTATTACCTTCCATTTTAATTACTTGAAATGATATATTACTTACTCCTACTCATAATAGCCTTTATTAACCCATTATAATTCATGAACAATCCCATAACTAGAAAAACAATCCAAAAATTTAAGAAAATTTATGTGTGTGTGTTTTTTAAAATAATGTAAATATTTATCATGATACTCAAAGTGGATGTGGTTTTGGATCATATGAATCTAAGTTTTATAACCCTAAAATGATTCTGTCGGTTAAGTCATAGTTATCAACCCAGTGCACTATCAATGGTCCTTGGTTTGAAACCTAGTTTCACACTCCTGATGAATATTTTTGGATAATCATCATGATATTGAAAAAAAATTGTAAATTATTTACATATAATTGAATTTGTCTCATAACATTGAATATTCATGTATCCATGTACCTAGACAGTTTTATGTTCTTAGTCCTTGTGAACACCCAATGACAACAATTTCATATCTCTCACTTTTTAAGGGTGTTTTTTCATAATATTGAAGTAAAAAATTATTATTTATGTTGATTCACCTAGATATCATTCTTGACTCATTTATTGTGAATATAGTTTCATACCATATAATTCATTCATCTATACTATAAAATATTATAATATATGGCTCATTGATCAATTGGGATAGGTATGTATATTGTTCATTCATCAAACATTATTCCATATAAATTTCTTATTTAATATTGGAATGAATAGAAATATTGGGAGTTGTGTGGGGTCCATAATTATAGTAAATTTGGGCATTGGTAGCACTCATGCAACAATTATATTTTAGAAGGAGTATCTTTTCTATTTATCCAATATTCCTTGGAAATATTACTTGACTGTATCTTTATGATATATTCATATTAGGGTTTTATGGTATGTGTATAATGTTTTACATTTTCTATTCTCATATCTATATGATAAATTATTAGTATCCAAGAATCTATTTGTTGTTTTTATAATAAATTGGTTCCTTGGTAATATACCAAATCACTTGTTATTATTAAATATAAAAAGTATTAAATGAGTCTAAAAGATGTTTTTTACAATTTTTATAATAATGTGGAACTAAATAAATTGGGATATCATCCAACTAGGTAATTTCATGGTTGAAAATCATATTAGAAAGACCATCTGCAACCTTGTTTTATTTATGAAAGAAATGAGTGACAATATAGCTAATATCCATAAGGGATTGAAGATAGTCCATCCAACATTTTTTAAGTGGCCAAAAAAGTTGCACTACACTATTTTAAAGTGCTTGCACGATAGTAGTAAAATAATATCCAATCCATATATTTTACTAACCATGTTGGTTCTTGAAATTGATAGAATGAATCACACTCATCATTTCTGCCTCCAAAGATGTGGAAATTCCACAACTTCCATAGAAACACCCAAGATGCTTCCCAAAGTGGTTTTGTAAATTGTTCCACAACCCGAGGGCCCCAGGATTCCTTTAAAGGAACCATCAATATTACCTTTAATCCAAACTGGGAGTGGATATTTCTAGAACACTTCGAATGTGAATCTAGGATGATGATAAATACCATAAATCTCATGTCAATGAAGAATACTGAAGTCTCTAATTATGTTTTTGAAAAGTACCTTATGAATCAAATAAGCTTCTTGAATGCCAATAAGGATCCACATCAGAGCTGCATTTAAACTAAATAAGGATTTATTATGAATAAGAGCATTAATGTCATACCAGATCCCATGTAGAAGCTCCTCAATGATAGTTAAGAAGCGATTCCTGATTTGTTGAGAGGCTTCTATATCCACAAAACATTAAAGTTTAGAGTTTACTAAGTCATGAAGTAACCATATTCACTCAAAAAGATCGAAAACATAATTCAAATGAGCAGTTTCAGTATCACAATATAGAAATAAGTTGTTAATTTCTTCTCTATGTTGGTTAGAAATATGAAATTAGTGCAATGTTGAATCCCAAAATATTGACAAAAAATTTATATGGGAACCTTTTTGTGTGAAATATAACAAAAAAGAGTGAGTCTCAAAGGTTTTAACCATATTTTATCAAAATATTAAGCCAACAAAAATCATTATTGTAATTACTAAAAAATGTTAGTAACATATTTTTGAATCACATATTCCATTATGTATAGGTTTCCAAATTAAAAAATCATCAGTGTTAGAAAAGGGGTAATTGTAAATGACATGAAAAACATTTTTTGGTAAATTAATGTTGTGAGAGGTTAAAACATTTTTAACAGTACCATCATTATACCCAATGAGTTTATTGGGGGGAACTATAGAGATTAAAGGTGGATCAGTCATGTTGTCGAGCCATAAATTCATGGAATAATCTCTCTTAACTATCCATCTAGAGTTAGACATGATGTTGGAAAAGCATTCTTAATGGATGGAAAAATAATATAGATCACATAATCCAAATTCCATTTCATCAATTTTCCGACAAACATGTTTTTAAGGAATGAAATGGAATCAGAGTCATTATGATGTACATTCCAAGTGATTCTGTATTGTAAGGAATAATTAAAGTGTTTAATATTTTTAATGCTGAGACCACCCTTATCCAATGGTTTGTAACAAGTAGACCAATGAACAATCACCCGTTTCCTTTAAAGCATGCTTCTACTCCAAACAATGTTTTTTATGGAGATATTTATTTTTTAAGAGGTCATAAATCCATTTGTAAACAATTAAAGAATAGAACATTTAAGAAATAATCATATATTTTACTAGACAAATTCTTCCATCCATAGAAAGGGATTTTCCCTACCATGAGGAATGTTGGTAAAGAATTTGGTCAATGGTTTTAGAAAAGTAACTTGATTTTTGTGTTCCCCAAAAAAATGGGTTCCCCTAGATAGGTGATGGTAAAGGATCCTTCTTTAATACCTAATTCACTAATAATATTTTATTTTCTATTAGGAGTAATCCTACTTCAAAATGTCATAAAAGATTTTTTTTTCTATCTAATTGTTTTTTAGAAACTTATTCATAATGTGAGAGGGAACTTTTGATATTTTAGTTATTCATCTTATCTACTTGTGAAAAAGTATGATATCATAAACATATAAGAGATGTGTAGGAAAATTCAAATTTATAGAATCATGAACAAGATTAAGCTTGTTCTGATCCACAATGTGAGTGGGAAATCTCCTTATGTATTCTTCGAAAATCAAGAAAATAATGGCAGAGATGGGATTACCTTGTCTGATACCTTTGATATCCTAGAATTTATTAATTTTTATGTTTTTCATGAATTTATTTATTCTCTCAATTTAATTTTATATGGAATAACTTAGTTTAATTATTCATTCCTCTATTCACTAAATGTTAATTATTGATATCATGACATATATTCATTTTTATGTTGTCCATGAAATTATTTATTCTCTAAGATTCATTTGATATGGTATGAAACAATTTGTTTTTTAATTACCCTTGTGACTATATGATTATTTATGGATTTCAAGACATTTATTTTTTGTTTTCTTTGTGTGTATTTGTCTTCCCTCTCAGTTTTATTTGATATGGAATAAACGAATTTATTTATACATGCCTCCTATTAACTACAGGTTCTATAATCTATATCTCGAAATCTACTCCATAATAAACATTCCAATGAATTATTTTTTCAATAAATTTCATTTCATTTGTCAAAACACAGTTTATTTATTCATTAATACATTCACTACATGTTCAATTTTTGATATCCAAAAAAATATTCATTGATATGTCATCCATTGATTTAGTTATGATCAATGTTTCATTTATAATGGATCAAAATAGTGTATTTATTCATTCCATAAGAACGATTGATGTACTCTATTCCCTTAATGAGCATATAAGATGACACATTATATTATTTCCTATTTCCCTAGGAAACCAAGAGTATTACAACTTAGGAAAAATGGATTGCAAGGATAATAATAATATTTCTTCATGATTTCAGAAGATATAATTTTATTTTCAACGTAATTTAAATCTCACGTATATATCTAGTTTCTAGATACTATAAAAATATTGGATATAATGTATTTACATTTTTTAACAATATAATTAAATAATAACAAGCACTTGGTTCATGGTGTTATGGTTGTTATATTCAGTATCAGAGGGATGCTTAGTAGAAAACATATGAACCATATTTAAAAGAACATACCATTAATGTTATATTAAAATTATCATGGATAACATTAGTTAAAACATAGAGAATCCAATTTTAAAGACTATATTATTTTCATTTCTATGTAAAAATGTTATGTTAATTTTTATGAGAATATATTTTAATGATTTTTTGGAAAGTTCACAATAATATTTGAATATTTATTTAAATAATTTGAATAAGAGTACAAGAAAAAATCATATAAATAATCCTATATTTATGTAATTTTGATATACGTTGAACTGGAAAATATAATATTATATTACTAGAATACCTTATTAAATAAAAATATCAATCCTTGAAAATGATATGCTTTTATTATCATTACATATTGTTGATCACTCACGTATAACTATTTAGGTTTTATTGGAATACTGGAAATTAGAGATAGCCTATCACATTATAATTAATTATAATGTTGTTCATATAATATATTAATTATTTTTTCAATATATTAATGATATTTTATCAATATGGGTGAATGGAAATCTCACACGACTCTTCTATCCCTCTCAAACTATTTATATGAAATCAGAATTTCTAAATCTAAATCATGTGATATTGAAACATTTTCTCAATTTCAGCTAACATGAAAGGTACATTAAAACATGTCCAACTCTCCCCCAATTATTTGGTATTATGGTTAGACTTCAAAATACTTTAGACATATTTTAAAGGCATAACATTTTTGTTTTAATAATTTTGAGGGATACCACAAGGGACATTATAAACACAATAAAATGTCATAAAAATAGTTTTGACCATAATTTTTAATGTTTTAGAGAAATGGGATATCCAGGAAGTATAAATATATATTATTTTACATATTTTTTGATTTTTTTACAAATTTATGCAATAAACCTTGTTTTCAACCATTTCGATTGAATTATATCTGAATGTCTTATGGAGGAAAATTTTGAAATGACATTTCAAGAACTATATATTGAATATCCATGACTATATTAATATATTTAAATTCTATGACTCCTTTTAATATGAATTCCACCAATGTTCTTGGGATCAAGAATTCATTGACTTCAGAAAACATATGATGCACTGTGTCAACTCATAAATGTGACTTGATGCACTGTTGAGTCTCGAAAAGAGATAATATATTTTGAGTATGTGTTGATATTCAATTAAAAGTGGAATTCTTCTAGAAACTCATATACCTAATAACCACATGAGAAATTATATTGGATATAATAGATGAAGATTTTAAAATATTCCATTTATGACTAAAAAATATGTTACCTAGTCTTCATAATGATAGTATGGTTACAATCTATTTTCATGCTATATTATTATCATGATAACCATTTAGATACCCCTTGGTATTTTTATTATTAATTAATTACTATAATACCATGGTTTTAATTTCATTTGTGGTGATATTAATTTTTTATCATATGATTTCATGAACTATCATGCAATTTATTATAGAAAGGGTACATTTAAAAAGAGATAAAATTAATGAATACGATCCTAAAAGCACTATGTTAGAAAATATATGGGGATTAAGATATTCCTTTTAATTTATTAAAATAATAATTTATAATGTATCCTTTTTCTTATTCATTTTTTTGTTCTTATGATATTGATTGAAATATGATGTAATTAAAAATGTTATAATGTAGTTAAAATAACTAGTTTAATGTTTTAAAATTTTTATTTTATTATATCAATGATCATTTATAAGATAAAATAAAAGAAACAATGTTCTGAGTTCTTATATCATAAATATGATTTATTCAAAAATATTATTTTAATATCTAATTCAGATTATTTTGAATGATTTTCATATATTCAAATCTCCTATAAGAAACTTTTTAGTCTATGAAATACCTTTTCATTTATCCAAAATTTCTCTGGATTATGGTGTGTATTTGAATTGATTTCAAAATCCAGATTTTATCACCTCTTTAGACAAGGGAAACACCACATAGCTATTCATTATATATATTTATGAGTTACAAAAATTCATACAGAATGAAAAAATAAATAAAAAAATATAGAAGAAGACCCTGATTATTAGAATAAAAGGTATGAATTACAAGTTATCTATCAATAAGATAAAATTTTGATGATTTAGAACTTTTAAATAGTGGGAAGAATGTTACATACCATAAATTTACTTCTTCTATATATATATATATATATATTATTGTCTTATTATTATTAATTTTATATAGTATAAGAAACATACTATAAAAAACAATACATTATTTCATTATATGATAACATTATAATAAATTTCATTTAAATGACTAGTATTTCTATAAAAAGAATTTTATATAGGAAAAATCCATCATATATAAATATAAACTATTAAAACTAGGAACAATATTGGAATATACATTTGGAAGAGTGGTAAATTCTCTAAAATGAACGCTATATGCATGGATTGAACCAAAAATATTTCTTATACCGTAACAATTATTAAAATTAATATTACTGTTTGTAACCCAATTGAAATTATCAAAGGATGTTTATGAACATTTGTAAGTGAAGTAGTGAATTATGAAGAGTGAATGATGGTGTTTTTATAGAGAAACATTTCCTTTTGAATTAGGAATTTTGGTCAACACGAATGATGGGAATTGTGACCATTAATAAAAAGTATAATTGTTCATTATTATTATTGGTGTGATTAACTTACTATTATGATTATTTTAAGATTATATATTTTAGAAAATATAAAAAAATTATATTCCACTATAATTATTATTTATAATAGATTATGCTTTTTTTAAATTAATTTATATAAGACTTTTATTTTATAATATAAATTAAAGATGTCTAGAGCCATTTTTATAACAGCCTGACAATTTACTATGTCATATAAATAATTTTTTCTTTAAATGAATTTTTACCGAAAATATAATATTGTAATATTTAGAGTATAATTTTGATAATATAAATAAATTTTTTATACATAAAATCGAAATTATCATCCTGTGATTTTTTTTTATTTTCTAGAAAAGATGATTTTTGGGGGGAAAGTGAAAATACCATTTTTTACTAAATACCATAACTATAATGATATAATAATGATATGATCATGATTTAAAATTTAATATTCCTTATTATTGTTAGTGATTAATTATAGAGTAATATAATTAATAATTTGTTATATTTATAAAAGAATGTTTATCATTTTTAAAAAGGCGATTTTTTCTTTTCTAAAGAAAATGCTTTTATAAGTTAAACTTGTATAAAATTAGAATTAACTATTAGATATTTTATAAATTAATTCAAGTAAAGTAGTTATTATTTTTTGAATTAGAAGGTCCCCATTAGTAAATAATGGTAATATCATTTTTATAATAAAAAATCATCATGATAAAAAATGAGTTACCACGATATATGTAAAAAATGTAAAAGGTTAATATTAAATGGTAGAGACATAAGACAAATAAAAATGGAAAATTTTAATTTATGTTTAATTTTTGTAATGTCTATAACCAAACATTGGAACAATAAGTATTAATAAAATTAATTTATGTTAATTTCACTAAATATGATTATCTGTTTATACAAAAAAATTATTTAATCACTTAAAACCACCCATCATCATTTATAAAAACCCACTCATTCCCTAATCACACTCTAAAAAAATACACTGAGAATTAATACCCTCTTAATATAACCATCAAGTTACATTCCAAGTTTGTTATATGATTATTATAATTCTCTCTTTAACATTAAGAATCTTCCTCCAAGGGTAAGGTTCCTTAATCCTCCTCTTTCCTTTTCAAGTTCATTAGCTTTCTGATATTTACGTTTTAAATTTCATTTTGTTTCACTACTATGGATTTTATTCCATTGATTCATCATAAATTTGATATTTTTTAAATGATACTTTATTTATCCCCTATCATTATAGCCCTTTGTTAAGCTGTTCTGATGCCGATGTAATGGATTTCACAATCCTCTCCATTAGTTTTCAATTTAAATTTTATTTTTATATTGTATTTTAATCATCAAATATATATTTATATGTAATTATAATTCCAAATTATTACTTTCCATTTTAATTATTTCTAATGAGAGATTACTTACTCCCTTTCATTATATGATTCATTAATCCATTATAATTCTCTAACTATCACATAACTATAAAATGAATAAGAAAATTTTGTTGAAGAAAAATGTGTGTCGTTTTAAATGAAATTTAAACCCTATATGGATACTTTATGTTGAAATGGTTTTCAATCAAATACCCCTTTGAGTTATTACCCCTAAAATGAGTTGGTTAGGTATATCCCAGTCACCATCTTGGTGCACAGTGAATGGGCCCTTACTACGCACCTTGTTTATCACTCATGTATGATATGATTAGTTAATATTAATTATATTTTGTGACATTTATAAAGTATTTATGTATCATTTACCTAGACTCCTACCATTTTAAATTCATGTATTTTTCATACTATACACCATTAAAATTGTAGTCCTTGAGAAAACCCTATAACGAAAATCTCAAATACTTCAATTTTTAATGGTGTTTATTCACAAAATGTGAAATCACTAATTATTATTTATGTTACATAACCTAGATATCTTTATAGATTCACTTATTGGGGAAAATAATTTTATACCACATTATTCATTATTCTACATGGTAAAATCTTATAAGATATTCCTCTTTGAATAATTCTGCTATTTATTTATGTTATTTATTCCTCGAACATTGTGAAATATAATATTTTCTTAAATAAAGGAATGAATTGGAATATTTTTTGATGGGTGGGGGATGAAATTATAGAGGCCATAAGTGCACCGGTATGTCTCATGAGACAATTGACTTACATAATGGGAGCTTCCTTACCCATTTTTTAAGATTTCATGGCATAAGGACATAATGGTACGTTTTATATATCTTTGTATAAGGTCTTGATAGTATGATTATAATGTCCAATAATACTAATTTTCATCAATATAGGATCAATAATTTATATCCGAGAATCCATTAATTTTTATGTTGGGCTTGGATTTATTTATGCTCTTATTTATTAATATCCTAAAATATAATCAATATTGTGATTCCCATGTACTTATTAATGATCATGGTTTCATTTATTATTGAATAAATCGGTTTAATTTTTAATTTTTCCATTAACTTAAAGGTATGTTGTTTATATCCTACAATCTATTTCTATTTATTTAGTCCTAGGATATATTTATTTTCTCAATTTCATTTTATTTGTGATAACTTAGTTTATTTATTAATTCCTCTCATAACTATATGATTAGTAATTGTAATCTTGGAATTTATTTATTTATTTTACATGGATTTATTTTTGTCTCTTAGTTTCATTTGATATGAAATAACATAATTTATTTAATCATTCCACCCATTCACTACATTTTCAGCAATTTATATCCTCGAATATATTCATTGATATCATGTACATGGATTTATTTATCTTAATAGTTTCATTAAATATGGGATAAATCAGTTTATTTATTAATACCTCTCTTAATTACATGTTCAATTATTAATATCATGGAAGCTATTTATTATTATTTATACCAAGCAATTTTTCTATTCTCTCAATTTCATTTGTTATGGACTAAGTTAGTTTACTAATCTGATCTATAATCATTTCTCTTCTGTGTTATTCCCATACAGGGTGACAGATATCACCCATCATATTGTTCCCCATTTCCACAGGAAACCATGTAGAGTAATATATAGGAAAAATGGATTGAATGAACAATAATACTGTTTTTTATTCAATTTCAGATGATTTAGTTTTAGTTTTAATGTAATGTTAAACACATTGGTGTATTTTGTTTCCCGAGTCAACTGAACTGTTGGATCCTCTATATAGTGACTTTGGTACGATGGTATTAAATCACCACCAGATTTAGGGTACTAGAGTTGGTATCATTGTTTTGGTTATTTTAATGATAAATGAAAATTGGGGATAATAAGGAGTATTATTGGTATAGTGTATTGAATATATAATCTTTTTGAAAAATAGGTTCATTACAATCATGAAAACATGATGAGTAATTCATAGAATAAACATTCATTTAAAATTTAATGATCATTTTTCTAATCCCATTTCCAAATATTTCAATTAATTGAAATGGATAAAGTGAACTCATAAAAACCACTATTATTATTTTATTCTACTAACACATCACTCAAAATAAATAACAGGAACAAATAATAATTCCCAAGAAGAATGAATTTAAATTTTATATGTATGAATGAACGAAATTAATGGAATGAAAATAGTTATACAAAAAATACCCTCAATGATTTATGTTAAAGAGAATATTTGGGGAGAAATGATAACACATGAAATTTAGAATACTAAATAAAGTTTAAAATGAACAATGGAGAAAAGTCCATTATCTATCAATCTTAAATTAAATACTCCCATCATCTTATGATGTATTTATTCTTAGAGCTCAACTAGCACCTCCAAACTCCTTACCTCTACTCTGGCCAGTCTGTCCCATATTTTATCATGTAAAATAATGAATTTCATGTTTCAGGTATATCATGAATGATTCCATTCCCCTACCAGTTTACCATTTTAAATAATTTACAAAATAACTTATACCATCATCTCAATTATTAAATTATAAAATCCCTAAAACTTTAATTTTACTAGATGGATTCCATTCCATTTAAAATTTATTTTGTTTTATTTTTAATAACATTTTACTATAGTCTTAATTTTAAAACCTCTTTATTATAAAACCTTGGAAGTCTCAAGTCCCCATCTTCTATTGAAAATATTTCATTAAAATTGAATTCAACTTATATCAGATCGGGCTTACATCAAATTATTATATTTAAGCTCAACTATAATGTATAATAGTGAACCAGTAATAACATTGTAATATTTATGAACACATAAAATGCCATCAAAATCATATTCTAATGTGAATCCAAGTTTTAATAGATATTTATTGTGGCTTATTCATAATAAAATAATCGGTTCACCCATACTATTTTATTCCCTCATCCAGTTTTTAGTTCAAAACCCATATAATGGAAACCACAACACCTTCAATTTGACGAATGAAACTTACAAGGTCTTAACATATCATTTTTTCTTCAATAGTTCTCAATCTCAACATAATATATTAAGTGAAACTTCCCAATTTTAACAAATTCATCAACAACCCTTCACACCTTTATTAATCAACTACACACCCATATTTAAAACTCTACAAATAGTAAACATATCATAAATGATTTCATATATCATCAAGAAATTCATTTTACTTAAACTCATTAAATAATTTTTTATAGAGGATGGTGTGTATTCATCATTTTTTTATAGTCTTCAAAATTGGGTTCATAGAGGCCACTTCCATCTTTATTAAAAGAACCTACAAAAAAGATTAATCCAATAAAAACAATTCTTCATATTATCTGATTTTTGGATCATTCATTGAACTCATGTATGTAAATTCATCCAATTCATGTTCATGAATGTGAATGGTAATACAATAAAATCTCATTGAGATACATATATTTTTCCCCATGTTGATTTAAATAAGTCACGATCCCTTAAACTCTTCCATAAATAAAATATTCAATAAGAAGAATAATGAATAGACTACTTTCATCTGGTATAAAATTATATATTTTTTTCAATGGGAAACTTGATAAGATATTTCATTTATAACTTTATTCAGATAGGGATGATCTTTAACAATAATGATTATTGAGCTTTGTTCAATGTCTACTATCCTTCAATATTAGCTGATACTCAAATTTTCTTCTAGAGGTTTTAATATTTTTATCATCATTGAAATAGAATTTAGAATAATTGATCATGTAATCTCAAAAAAATCATTTAACATAGATTTCATCATGTATGTATCTACTTTAGTTGTCAGATCATAAATCGGTCTTGACCTATTGTGTGTCAATGGTGTATCCATCCTCGATATCAGTTCAATATTCATCTGTGTGACACCAAATATTCAATTATAGTAAGTGAACATTATATTTTAATAAAATAATAATAAAATGACCATAAAAATATTTCATGATACATAAATTATAGTTTTATAGGATGAATCTTGATTTTGAACCTAATAGGTCAAAATAAGATTAAAATGAATTTTTTAAATTTTCACATTAAAATAATATATTATGAATCATTGGAAATTTAGAATTTTACTATATATCTGACTAGTTATATTAATTTTTTATAATATGTAGAATTAATAATTTATTTAATATATATTTGATATACATAATGATCAAATTATTTTGAGGTAAAACATATATTTTTCAAAAAATATTTTTAGGGATACTATATTTCCATTTTAATTAATTTACATTATATTTAATGATGAATGATTTAAATGATAAATAAATATAAATATAAATATTATTTTAAAATATTAATTAAAATAAATATAAATGTTATTAATAGTCAATGTAATATCATATTATGATTGAAAAATTCATTTCATGAAAAACCATTTTTCAACAAGTGTTGCGGGTTTCTAAAATTAAAATTTTCACTTCTATGAATTAAATTTGATTAAATAGATTAAATTTTTAAAATTACCATAATGAATATTATTTAAAAATTACAATTAAATGTTTTGTCATAATTAATAGAAAAAAATTTATAAATTAATTATCTTCATTAAGGTTAAAACGGGGTTACTAGAGGTTTCTCTAAAGAGATAATGGTTAAAATGAAATAAAACTTTTACAAAAACCATTATACGGTTTTATATCACCCATACCCTTATGATCATTTGTTATTATTCATTTTGGTCCTTTTTTCAATAAATATACTTGAAATTAGTTTAAAACTTTAGAAATTTACAAGTGTTCCACTCGACTCAATTATAAAAGGGAACCTCCCCCCCCCCTCACATCACGACATCTATATATCTACTTACCCTGAAAAACCATGAAGAATATCTCCCCAATATCATTATCCATAATCTAGTGATAATTATCCTCCGAAAATTAAAACCAATGGTTTCTAAACAAGAGATCCAAAGGGTATTTTTCTATGAAAAATTTATTATCTTCCCCAAACTCTTCCTTTTATCATCTTCTTTTACCACATTTAACTATGTATTAAAAATTAAAATAGAATAAAAATAGTATCTCCCATATAATTATATGTTATTATTTTGATGGAATAATACATTTCAATCTCTATCTCCATAAAATTAGAAATAAACCATCTCTTGTGCATAGTCGACTAGAGCCTCGCAAACCGATGTAATTTTTTTCCATAACTGACTAACATGTGTAGTCATAAAAAGAAAAATAATGAATATATGAAACATATAACCAAATATTGATTATTTAATGTTAATATATCATCCAATTCCTTTCCCTTTCACCCATTAATAAAATGATAATGTCTCTCACGCGTATGTACGTACTAACGTCTCCACAAAGTAATGTGATTCATTTTCCATGTCTAAATATAATGAATGATTCTAAAAAGGTATATAATGAACCCATAATATATTTATAAAATTAAAATAACTTTTCTAGGTTTCTAATATATCCTAGAAGCATGATTCAAAACTTCCATGACAAAATATTAATGAAAAAACTAAGCATTTAACACCTGAAGCAATGGTAATAATGATACATTATTAATGAATATGTGATAAGATGTTATTAAATATACATATAAGATATTATAAATATTAATATGGTTATGATATAAATTAATAATTTTTTAAAAACAATTATAAATTATTTTTAATCATTTTTAACTTAATTGAGACCCGAAGTAAGGGATTTCATCTCAATTTTCACTCCATTATACATATTGGATATTATACCCCTATTTACATTTATATAGTTTATATAATATCCCAATTAAATATTAAAATTAAATTATTATTAATTAATGACGACTAATCATTAAATTAATTTTTATTATTCTAAGAGGTTACAATTTATAACTTTCCAAAGAGGTAAGGATTTGTTTTTCAATATCATTCTTTTTTGGATTGAATTAATTTTCATTAAAGAAATATTATAATCCATCCTTTATAAAATAAATCTATATTCATATATTTAAGGATTTTCTATATTTTCTAAAAACATTTCTAATCTTTTTTCTTTGAATCATGCAATGAATATTTTAAAATAAAATACAATCTTATTTCTCTTTTTGATCAGCTATATTTTTCTTTCATGTCAATATTTTTCAAAATTGTTCAAAAAATGTCATTATGTTTAATCAAACAGTTTACGAAGGAAATTTTAGGTTATACATGAATTATTAAATGGTTATAATTTACTCATTATAATTTTTTATAAAATATTCATTTTCAATATTCATTAAAAAATGTCACAATTATTGTTTTATAAAGTGTAATGTGTAATCTGACTTCCCCGCAATCATAAACATTTTATAATATTTAACTTATTCTATAAATTTTATATTATTTAACAAAGATAAATATATAATTTAATATTGTTTTCATATTGACGTCTAATTTTATTATTTTTTCCAATGAAAATGATTTTATTACAAAATCTATATTTCTGATGAATCCATGGTCATATCTTATTTCTTATTAAATTTGTGGTCATCAAATTTCACTTGAAATAATGAAATTCAAGTGATAGTTCAACATTGAATTTCTCTTAAATATATACATATTATATGTATCATGTATATGATTATTTCCTAAAATGTATACCATTTTTACATATGATGTTTTACTAAGAATATTGTTTGATTGAACAGGGAAAATCATGATAAATCTATATTCATTACTCAATAAAAATATTTATTTATAAGACAAGTTTTTTATAAATGTAATTAATCATGAAATATATTGGGAATGCATTGGATGTGAAGTGATAGGTGCAGATTGGTTATAGATAACCACTTGATGCATCAGAATGTCTTATGAGAAAAATCATACAACCAAATTTAATGGGTTTTGGATGTATACATAATCATCAATTAAACTATCTTTACATAAGGTCTTGAAATTATAGATATAATGATGTATAATATCTTTACATCCAATATTATTAATTTTATTAATATATAATTTAGATATTATTATCCATTATATTGTTTTGTTGATATTATACATGGATTCATTTCAGGCTCATGTTATTGATTAAATTGAATGTGTTTTCAATTATTCACTTTGCATTATTTATTATTCCTTATTTACTAAATATAGATTTCATTTTATGTAACCTTTAATGATAATCTGACCTCAATAATATATTTTTCCTTTCCCCATTATATGAAGAAGGAATCCTTGAATAATATTAAGGATGTAGAATATGTTCATTCACTATGTTTTGTATTTTATGATTTCCAATGTATTGTGATATTTGAGTATGTTACTTTTTTACCAGGAGCACTAAATTACTCAATCCTTTAGGTTAAAATTACTTTTATCTAATTAAAATTCAATAAATGAAACCACTAGCTCAATGCCACTGAGGTTAGGTTCGTTATAGTTCATATTAGATTAACTTTAGTAGAATCATTGAGAGGTTGATTTACGAAAGCATAGATTAAGGAACATAACCTTATGAATAACTTTGATGATATGGATATGTGTAAGGTAACATCCTAATTTTTTTGTGGGGTATAGATTATTTTCTTTTTATAGAAATATATCCATAACTAGATATTACATATAGACATGTATTTTTAATAGATAAATCTATGGGTAATAACCCCAAAATTAGTTGGTGGAGTATATATCAACCATTATTTTCGGTCACAGTGAATGGGGTCATATTTACCATCAGGTTTGACATGCATATTGGATATTATTACATTAATTATCATTTTCATTACTAACCATTATGAAATATTTGAAAAACAATCTCAATTTAATGATATTCCCATAGAAACCATGTTTATGATTTTCATATTGACAATGCATAAATGTTTAACTTATTTTAATCATTTCACCAGATTCAGAATTATATATTTTGAAGGAAAAATAAAAATTTTATTAAATAATTCAATATTACATTCTTTATAAATAGTTATTAGGGGAATGAACTGTATCAAAAATCATGGAAATTGTTGAAATTTCCCTCTAGATCATTCCAACATAACTGGTGTTAGAGCTCAGTAGATCGTGACAATATTAGAGAATATCACATAGGTTATTACAAATAACGTAACACATATAGATAAAAATTATATTCCATGGAATGATAAACTTTTTTTGAATGATTTCATGTTGTATAATCCTCCATAATTTACTATAATTATAAATCCAATGGTATCTGAGAAATGGATTAATCCCATCAAACAAATATTTTTATCCTTGATATGTGATGAAAGGGAAAAGGTTATGCTTTATTTATATTGTATTAAAGGTGATTCTATTCAATGGTGGTCATTGATCCATAATACTAGGGATGAATGATAAATAAACCAAAATTAATAGAGATATCTTAATGAATCATTCTTTGATAAATATTTCCCCTCGAGAGAAAAGAAATAAATAAAGATATAGTTTCTTATAATAATGAAAAAGGAAGAAGAAAGTGTTGTGGTGTATGAAGATACATTTTAAAAACTATAAATGTGTTCTAAAATTACATAATTATTATGTACTGATACATTGGCCATTTATTTAAATGGTCTAAGTCATGTTTCAGAGGGGCATTATTTTCACAATTTGTTTTATCATATGATGAAATAGATTTACGTTCCATCAAAACATAGAAGGAAATTTCGATATCCTATATATTAAAGTGAATTCAAGAGATGAAATAGTCGGATAAACATGATGAAAAGGGGAATTCATAAATGAATATTATGATGATGAAACATGTTCCATCATGTGAAAATTTTGGAATAAAATATCCTGGAAATTTTTTGAAGGTAATTAGAGTTTGACCCAAGTGTTGAGATAATAGTCACTCAACTAATGAGTTTAAGGGAAATAATGAGATCAAAACTATCCATTGTTTAAACTTTTTTATATTGGGGTATTATTTACAGTAATGTCCCATATTTCGTGGGAAGATACCATAGAAGATTATTTTAAAATAAGGGATTTCCTATGCTATCAATATAGATGAGGTTGATGTTCCTAAATATGCATTTTTATATAAAACAATAAAATCTTCAAATTTATCTAATGATTTATTTCATTCTATATCCTCATACTCATTTTCATTTTCTATGTTTTCCAGGAATATTAGATATTACCCTATTAATATATGAAGGGTGTTATCAGTCAAAACTCCTAATGGAAATATTACTACAACAAGGATGTCTCATTTAGTTCCCATTATGATACATAAACATTATCTATTTTTTAAAATTATTATTATACAGATGATTGAATTTGATATAATACTTAGTATGTACCATATTTCAAAATATGATGAAAATAATTATTTAGAAGAGAAGAGAATTAAAATTTGTGACAAATATTTGGAATTCCTTGATTTTATAGGGGGAATTAATCATTTGGGTCATGTATAGTTCTACCACCAATAGATATTTTGATTGAGATTCACGGAAATGAAGAGAAGACGCAATCTATTGATAGACAAGGAAATCTAAATTGAGAATATACTATTGTACAAGAATAAATTAATGTATTTCTTATAGAATTACCAGTATATCCACTAGATCTTGAAATTAAGATTTACATTGTTTTAATCTATTATGTAAGGCCTATATCAAAGACTCTCTATATAATGGCCACTATGGAATTATAAAAATTGATAAAAAACTATGGATTTATGAAATAATGGATTCATAATCCCAAATGTTTCTTCTTGGGAAGACTTTATTATTTTCATTATAAAGAATGATGGATCTAGTTATTCCTAGATTATAAGGAAATAAATGCTATTAAGATCAATAAAAGGTATAATATTCCTTAAATTGATGAATTAATAAATCAACTACATGTAGAAAAAAATTCAATGATATACCTTCATTCTGGGTATCATCAATTATGTGTAAATAGGGAATATATTCCAAATACATAATTTATAAAGAGTTATGGACAATACATGTTTATTGTAATTCTATTTTGATTGAATTATTCACCATCTATTTTTTATGTATGTAATAAAAAAGTCCTCATTTAATATCTTGATGATTTTTATTGGGTTTTATAAATGATATCATGGAATATTATAAAATCTTATAGGACTTTCAAAATCATATGAGGGTGACTACTAGTAAACTTTAAGTAATAGAGGTATATGGAAAATTTATCTAATGTGAATTTTTTATTCAAAATTTTTATTTTCATGTTAATATTTTCTCCAGGGATGGGATCTCATTTGATTCTATGAAGATAAATGTTTCCAAAGAATGGATTAAACTAATGGACATAACTGAGGTTTATATTTTCTTTTTTTTATCATGTTAGTTTTTGTGATTTGTTAAAAAACATTCCATATTGTATTACCAGTTAACCACTATTATATAAAAAAGTTTTTTGTTCACATGAAAAATGGAATGTGAAGAATATTTTGATGAATTTAATAGTAGATTTTTCAATGATTTTATTTTGACACTACTATTAAGAAATGTTGTGTTTTTGATATATTGTGATGCATTAAAGTGGGGACTTGGTTGCATCCATGTGTATAATTATAATGTTTTCTCATATACATCAAAGTAGTTATAGAATAATTAGTATAACTATAAAACTCATGTTATCGAGTTTGCGACCATAATATTTTTTTAAGATATGGATATAATATATCTGTGGTGAAATATATGACATATAAATGGAACATATGAGTCTGAAATACATTATTTCATTGAATTATCTGAACATGATGCAAAGAGATTAGATCAATCTACGCAAACATTATGATTTATCAACACACTACCAACCAAGGGAAAAAAAATTTAGTAGATGCATTGAGTTGGAATGATCATGAAATTTTTTACTAAAATGAGGTTTTAAAAGAGTTGTATGTTCATAGATCTAGTAAATATTGATATGGGAATTGTTAAGGAAGGGATGAAATCACTCATTTTTCAAATGATTTACAAAAATTAATTATTTCAAAATATAAAAACATCTCAATGTAATAGTGGGAATTTTTAAAGGAAAATAAAATTTGTGAATGTTGGAAAATTTACAAATTTTTTTGTGAATATGGAGTTCTAAAATTGAGAAATAGATTTTGTGTTTCATATATATCTTTGCAGAAAATATATTTTTTCAATGATGATTAATGGTAAAAAATTTCTCAACACCATGGTAGAACCATGATGTATATGTATTTTAGGGAACATATTTATTCGGATAATATGATGCCTAATTGTTTTATTATATATCAATATTAATGGTATGTCAATAGGTGAAAGATAAAAGAATTTTTATTTGAGGATTCATGAAACCTATACCTATTAATAAGTGGTAATGGACAAAAATTACTTTGGTATTCATCATTATATAAACAAATAATCCTAAATAGAGTGATATAATATGGGTTAATGTTGTTCACCAAATAGTATATGGACTTTTCCTTTCAATAAGAGAATATTTACCACTTGGGTACCTTGAATAAGACTATATTAGTGATATTTTTAGACTTCATTGTGTATCTCAATCGATTATGTCTAATTTTAATCCACTATTTGAAATCAATTTTTTTAAAAGAAATCATTAGAATTCTTTGGATACTTTGATTCATTTGATAATTACTTATCACCCATTAACCAATTATAGTCCAAAAGGATTATTCAAAAATTAGAATAAATGTTGAGTTCATGATCACATAAAGTTCACGGTATGTGGGATTAGTATTTAGATTTGGAAATGTTTTCCAAAAATAATATCTTCCATTCAAGTCTTCAAATGGTGTCTTAAGATGCTTTATTCAGTAACTGATGGAGTACTCCAATTTGTTGGGATGAATTTGGTGAAAGGATTCTTGTAAGCCTAAAAACTTTTAAGGAGAAAATGAAAAAGGTAAAGACTATTCAAAATCATATTAAATTATGTCAATGTAGGTAAAATATTTATGTAGATAACCAGGGGAAATATTTGTAATTTCAAGTGGGGGATCGTTTTTTATTAAAAGTATCTCCATAGAGAGGGGTTATAAGGTTATATAAGAAAGGTAAAATGATACCCATATACATCAAAACATCTATATTTCATGAAATAATAGAATTAATTTCTTATTGATTGTAAATTCCACCATTTATATTTAAGGTACATGATTTAATCAATATATTATTGTAAAATAAGTACATTATAGACTTAGTGCATTTTCTAACATCTAATGAAATTGAATTGGAACATGATATGTCTTACTATGAAGAGCCTATCTGGATTCATGAATGTAAATAGCATGTTTTTGAAAATATATTAGTGGAATACTAAAGGTATATTAAATGTATCACAAAATAGAGGATGAAATTTTGGAACCATTGGATGTTATAGTGAAGAACAATCATCATTTGAAAAGAAAGTAATATTGAAGATAATTTTGATATTGAAGATAATTTTGATAATGAATTTTTTTTAGGAGGGAAGAATGTACCACCCGAGATTCAATTAAAGTAATTTTACTTTATATTTTATTATAACTATAATATAATATATATTTTAATATTTCATAAAAAAATCTTATTTGACAGGGAAAATAACAATTTTAAACTATATAGGTAAAAATAAGTAGTAAATATTTTTTTTTAAATTTTCCCTAAAAATTATGCATTTATGAAAACCTTGAAATGTAGTACATAACTATTACTAAATTTATTTATAATATTTTATCATAATATGTATAAATAAAAATTTATTTATAATCAATTTTATATTATTAATGATAAAATCATTTGCAGGTAAAAGGGATATTTTTTTGAAAATAGTTTTTTAGGCACAATGACTTTCAATTATAATTTATTAAAATTAACTTTAATGATGAATCTAATAAATTATATGAATATGTTATATAAATAAATATATGAATTTAAATCCATATAATTATTATTACTGAATATATAGTTAATGTAAGATCATCCTATACTTGAAAAATGCATTTCATGAAATTCTATTTTTTTACAAGTTTGAAGGTTTAATTTTTAAATAATATGTTGCAACATCTATGAATTGAATTTGATAAAATAACATAAATTTTTTGGAAACATAATAATTAATTTTAGGAAATAATATGAACTTATTTTTTTTCTTGAATGAGTAGTAAAAATAGAAAAACTTATTAATTGTGGTTAAGGTCAATACAGGTTTATCGGGGGTTAACCCAAGGATATAATAATTTAAATAAACTAATAACTTTAGTAAACACAATTGTATGGTTTTATTTTGATCCTACCCATATCACCTTCAAATAATTTTCAATTTTTATCCTTTTTTCATTAATTTTACTGGTACTTATTTTAAAACATTGAAAAATAACATTTGTATCACTCACCTCAATAATAAAAGGGAACCTACTCCCCCCACTTATTGAAACCTATTTAAGAATTTTTCTTAACTAAAAAATACCAAAAATATCTCCCCAATATATTTATACATTTTATAGCCTATTGATCTTCCCAAAATACAAACCCTATGGATTTATATAATAGATCAAAAGAGTTTTTCTATGAAAAGGTAATTGTCTTCACTCAGAGCTTACTTATTATTACTTAATTTAAAAAAGGCAATTAAGAATAACAATTTCTCATTTTATAATACAATTATATCCAATATAATTATATGTTATCATTTTTATGGAATTATTTTCATCCATATCCTTCTATATCAAATGGGAAACTGAACCACTACTTGTGTGTAAGACGGACACCCACCTCATAAACCGATGTTATATTTTCACCATTACCAACTCACATTGACTGTCATAATGATCAAAATAATGAATATATATATATATATATGATAATTATGACATAATATTGATTTTATAATATTAATATATCAACCGCATCATTACATTTTCACCCATTAAGGAAATGATTATGTCGCTTATGTGTATGTGTGGACTACTATATCCATGAGGTGAAGGGATTCATTTTCCTCATCCAAATTTAATGAATGATTCTAAAAAGGTATCTAAATAATAAATACGATAATTATAAAATTAAAATAATTCTAAATGTTATGAAATAATATCATCTACAAGCATAAAAATATAACTTATATGGAAAAATCTAAGAAAAATGAAGTACTTAACAACCAAAACAATGGTAATAATGAAATACTATCAACGAAAAGGTGATAAGATTTTATACTAGTATCATAGATCATATTATAGGTATTAATATGGTCTTGATATACATTAATAATATGTTTAAAACTATTATACATGATGTTAAGGAATATTCAAAAAATGAGAAGTGTGAGGTAATAGATTTTCTCTCAATTTCCACTCTATTGATGCATATGTGATATTTTGAAACTATTTACTTTTTTGAGGTTTGTAAACTATAAATTTTAAATATTTAATGTGAATAAATATTTATTTATTATTATTAATGTTTCAAATACTTTTTTGTATTTCAAGGATTTATAATTTAAATGTTACCAAGGAGGTAATGATTTATTTTACAATCTCTTTCTTTTTGGTATTGAATTAATTTTCATTCAAAGCATCATATAATACATCCTTAATAAAATCCAGTTATGTTATTTTCCACTATATATTTAAGTATATTACTTATTCTATTACAAATTTTATTCTCTTTGGTTCTTGAGTCATGAAATCATTTTTTAAAATAAAAGAATACTTTTATTCCTTTTTTCTACGGGTATATTTTTCTTCCATGTCCAAATTTATCAAAATTATTTTTAAAAAATCTATTAATTTAATCAAATGATTTATTAATGACATTTTAGATATCCTCATGTTTTATGAATGTTTTAATTTAATATTTATAATGTTTTACTAAAGGTTAATTTTTTTACTTTCGTTAATTTTTTTTAAAAAGAATGTTTGTTTAATGTATATATCATTAGTATACATCCCCAAATCCATAAAAACTTAATTATATTTTCCTTGTTATATATATTTTTTATTTTATTAAAAATAAATCTCTATTATTAATTGTTATTATAAAATTTCACTTTAATTTTCAATATTTTTCTAAAGACCATAATTTTATTACAAAACCTATATTTCTAATCAATCAATGTTCATCTATTATCTATTATTAGTTTTTGGGTCAATAACTTCCTATTGAAATATTCACTTTATTTTGTTCAATGGAAAATACATTTATCTTCAATATATGTATTCATTGTATCATGTATATTATTGTTTCATAATCCACTAAACATTTTAAAATATAGTGTTATATTATTAATGTAATTCTTCTAAATGTGAAAAATGATGATAAATCTAAATTATTTTCTCAATATGGATATTTATTGACAAGGAATATTTTTTATAAATTGAATTTATCATTAAATATATAATTAATTAATTGGAAATGCTATGATAGGAGGGTCTGAGTAATAGATATCCCCTTTATGCATAAATGGGTTTCATGAGGAAAATTAGGTTGAAAAATTAGATTTGTTTTAGTTTATACCTATCCATTTATTAATATGTCTTGTTTCACGGTCTACAAGGAATAGAAATTATGATTTTTGGGGGGATGACTTCCAATATTATGCATTCATGTTAAGGAGAATCTAGAAATTATTACCCATGAGTTTATTAAATTAATATTATCCATGGATGTATTTCAAGGCCATGTTATTGATAAAATGACATGTTTTTTCAGTTATTTACATTTCCATATTAACTATGATATATTTATACATGAGATATTCTACTGTACATAACCCTTATTTACCATTTGAGATCACCCTTATTTTTTTTCCTTTCCCCATAATATGAAGAAGTAATATTTCTATGAGCACAAGGTTGACGAATATTTACTTTCACTATGTTTTTATTTTATGTGTTCAAATATAAGGTGTGATTCAAGTATGAATATAGTTTACCATCACTAATAAACTATTTTATCCCTCAGGATATTATTACATGAATCTTATACTAATGTAATAATGTAACCAACAACTCTAGGTTTCTTGGGTCAGGGTCTTTAGAATCTATCTTTTTTCTCGATCGTCCTTTTGATCCTCATCTAGGGTTGTTCCAATTTTTGGATAAGGATTTATGTTGATTACATTATGTGATATGGATTTAGATTTACTGAGGATCAACTAAACCCTATGAAATATTCATAGTAACCTTACATTATTAAACCTTTTAAATATGTTTAGGAACACAATAATAATTAATGTATGTCAAGATTTCATAAAGGATTGAAAACATATGATGTTCTTGTTTCACCCTATAAACTCATTTTTTTTAAACTATACAAAAAAACCATCATGATCTTTATAAAAATATGGGTACTTTTTAAAATATTAATTTCCTTCCATGAATAAAAATTATGAAATAATACATCGACCATAAGAAATCTAACTTTGATCATTATATACTTTTAAAACCAATATACATAGTGATCCATCTATAATGGAAACAATCCATGAAATTTATCAATTCAAAATAAAATGTTAAACATCAATAAATTTCAAATATAAAAATTGTAAATTTCTTCTAAAAATCATTATAAGGATAAAAAATTTAATTTTTGAAATACTAACTCCAAAACCGTAATTTTTCAAAAAATCCAAAAAATAATATTTCAATTATAGTTTATTGAAATAAAAAAAAATTATGATCATAAAAAATGAATTTTAAAAAAAGATTCAATTTATTGATTTAGTTCCCAAACACTCATTTTGAATAAATATTTAAATACTAATTGTTACTACTCAAAATAGAACAAATCTTAAAAAATTTCCAACTAATAAAAATCCAGAATAAAAAATATATTTTAATAGAAAATGATATGGAAACCATGTATAAAATAAATCTTAAAAAGGGAATAATGAGTAACAATGAGATGGGAAGGGGCGTGGCTCCTCCTAATCTAAAATTTCCTACAAAGAACCTGAAATATTAGGTTGTTCAAATAAAGTGAGGAAGAATGAAAATTCTTCCGCTATTGGAAAATTATATATTACCACATGGAGTACCCTATCAACTAAGATAGGAAACACTGTGGCCCTATATAGGGAGAAGGTCCACTTGTACTTCCATCAGGTACCTAGTTCCACATAAATGAGTACTTGGTGGAACAATTAAAACAATTATATTCATTTTATAATATCTTCTTCCAAAAAAATTATATACATGACTATTTTACAAGATTTAAAATTATATAAAAATACAATTTCTCATTCAAGACACATATATAAATTCAAATTATTGATATGAATTAAAAAATTAAAATTCGACCCAATTCCATGCTCACCAAAACCTGGTTCTTATTTAAATACATATATACACTCTAATGTAGGGAATTACATAGTAGAATGGAATTTCAATAGGCCACAAATCTAAATAATCAAGTATATCCAAGGGGACTATACATCTATAAAATAAGTTTACCATCTTTGCAAATCTCAAAACTCTACTACATATAGATATTCTGAGGAATATTTTTTTTTCTATAATCAAACTCCATTTCAAGAAGATTATTATAATCATTTCACTTCTGTTACCTATGAAATTATATAATATTTTTTTAAATACCTTGGACCAATTATAAAATTTATTCTTCATTTTTTGGTCTTAATATCTTTATTTATCTGTGTTCATCAACAAGTTGGAGTTCATTATTTATTCAAATCTAGTAGTTTATAAAAATCCATTCAAATTCATGTTTGGTTGTTATTTATGTATGTAAACTCAACTATAATATTATACTTATACTCACCTCTATTATTGCTCCAAGAGTAGTCTTTGATCATATACACAAGATTTTGAATTGTTCTAACAAATTAACTATTAATATAAGAATGATATATTGTACTAAAGTTCAAATTTATGTTAAATTACTTATAAATTATCCATATGAACATTGAGATAAATGTTGGATCTTAACCAGATAAAAGTGATTGTAGTGTTCCATGTACCAACCCCACATCTCATATATATATCTTCACAAGTTAACCAAGTGGTAAGTCTTCATGAATAGAAATGATGTGAGCGATATTTGTAATATGGTAGTTTGTAATTCATAGGAAATTTATTTCATTAGATATCTTCATAATTCTTATGACCATATCTATAGTGACATTATCCCATTTCTATATTAATAGAGTATATTTTTTCATTATCCACTTGTAATTTTATTAATTTTCCATAACTTGAGGGCATACTAAGAACCTGAATTTATATTAAGAAATATATTTATTTTCATTATCTTAGCATAAGTTTTCTCAAAGATATATATACATATATACTCTTCCTAGGTTGATAGAAAATTTTGAGTTCTGATCATCATATCATACATCCTTCATTATCATATTCTCATATGGTATAAATAATAATGTCCCTTATCTTATAAATTCATCTATATAAACTTTTTAATCTATGAATATCCCCTTACATAATTCACCCACATTCTTTTTGACTTCCACACCATCCCTTTTAATCCCATTAATATTATACAAGATAGATGGTTAAGAAATTATTTGAGAAAGTTTTAGTGTCTTAATTTTATTTTTGATTTCCATGTACATAATTTTAATGTCTATAGAGGTTGGATCCCTTGGAATTTTTATTATGGGTAAAATTATGGGATCCTTTCTGCATAAATTATCTACAACTTTATTTTTGTTTCTATTATAGAAATGGATTTAGCATTCATATTCATCCATCGTCCATAACCATCTTTATTATCACATGTTGATATACTTATGATTCTGTAAATTTTATTTATATACCTTTAATTCTTATGAGGTATATTCTATCACATTATCACTTCTCATGAGTTCAAAACCCATTACTTTCACTGAAATACAAATATATATCAAAAATCTTTCTCTAGTTGAGGTCAGTTTGACTGAAGGTAATCTTAATAAAATCCTATAAATTTAAATTAATAGATATTAACATTAATTTAGAAAGAAAAGATTCACCCCATTACATGTTATCTGGTTTATTGAGTTTGAAAATATTGAAAAATGCCTTTTAGATTGTCGATAATACATTGATAATCTGATAAAATGGTAGATCTCAATAATTTTTTATGGTATAGTCTATTCATAAATTTTCTTAGTCTATAAAATATCCCAAAAGATCTCTTAAATTGTTATAACATTCCCCAATAATGGTTCATTCTCTATCCATAAATAAAGATCACAATAATTTTATATAAGTTCTCCCTCTTTGAAGTAATTAACATAATTAGATTGCGTTCGTAATGATATACCATTAATTTGGAATATATGTGAATATACTATATATATATATAAACAAATTTTTAATTTTAATTGATAAATAATCTATTTTTAATATAATTAAGATTATCAGAGCATTGCTGAGTCTAAATGGTATCAATATGAACTCATAGGTTTCATGTTTTTTGGAAAGTAGAATTAAAAATGTCATATTTTTTATATTTAATTGATGATATATTGTACGAAGAACAATATTTTAGAAATTTCAATCACCATATAATTTTAGTTTCTTCTTTAACTATTATTGTTCAATGGGGGACATTCTGTAGGGACACAATGATATGGGTAGGGATATAATAACACGTTCTATATAGTACTCAACTATTACATTAGAAGGAAGACTACAAGACTCCATAATTAATATATTATAATATTCTAATACAATGGTAGTTTAATTAATTCTAATACTCTTTATTACCTCAATTATTCGAACTATAAAGGTTTCCTTATAAGGAAATAATTCCCATTCATTAGATGCAGTGGATAAAGAAGTTTCATAATTCTCATTTTACATGTGTGATATTAATGGATGATTTATGATATTGAAATTATTTAGCCTCTTATAGAAGGTGATGTTTTATCTTTAAATAAGCATGAAATATATTCTAAATATGCAATAAAATTCTAAAAAACTATTAATAAATAGATTTGTATGAATAATTTTCACATAAAATTAAATTTGGGAAGAGTAATATAGATGACATACAATTATTCCACCACTTTTTGTTTTCAATTCTATAAATTCATATATTTATTGAGTAAGTGTATAAGGCCCCATCCTTAAACATTAATTAATCTTGAGATATTTCAAGAATACACATTGAGGATCTTTTCAGGTTTAGAGTTTTAGAGAATTAGATCATAAAACTTGCATTACATTCCACCTTTAAACAAAGTGGTTACATAAAAGATAGTATTCATTTTTTCCCATCAACGGAAACATATTCAAAATAAGACATGGATTATTTCTTGACACTTCCTTGACACTATCATCATATCAAGTACCCTTCCCTTGACATGTGAAAAAAATTTCAAAAACTTGGGATGAGCATAAAAAGCTCAGTAAGGGATATAAAAATATGGAAAGGAAACATGAGTACATGTATACATTAGAATCAATGAATTCATACTCTACTCATAAAACATAAGCACTTAAACATACCTCATCAAATCATGAATAAATCATAGAAATCATAATACATAGAGGTAACTTGAGGCATTCATAACATTCTTACGTAGGGAGTAACCCTCTTGGTTACGTTTGGAATACCCGTCATAGTATATTCCCTAAATCTCTTCGGAGAAACCTTAACGTTTCACTCCTTCGCGTTACCCAATTCATTGGAGATCTATATCGGGCTCACCCACCCTTAGTTTATCACAGAACCACCCGTCTTCACAATAATGCCCAAGAACCATAACATAATCGTATCATATAAAACATGCATAAAGGAAACATAACATTTCCACTTTTCAATCACAACAAATCAATACAACACATTGATATAAAAACATTATGAAAACCATTTTCAATACCAAAATAAAATAAAAGTAAAACATGGTATTTATTTTTCTTTAAAAAACGTATGGCTTTTAGAGGAATCCGAAACTCAAATAATGGTCACGGCGGCGGAGAAGTCATTGTCGTCGCATACGTATGACATAAACATTCCCTTTTGTCGTTTAGTAAAACACTTCGTATAAAAAAGATTCATTTTGGATAAATGTAAAAGTCAAAGGGGTTTATACACCGTATAAAATAAGTTTCTGTATAAAACAAAATATGCCTCAATGAAAGGAGATTGAGACGAAGTCCCATACCTCGGGTCCGACTTGACTCGATCTTTCTTTAACCTCCTTAAAAACGGGTAACCCTTTTTGATTTGAGCTCAAAGGATTCCTTGGGAAGACTTCTGCCCAAAGTGAGGCTTCAAGGAGTAATAGAGGGATGTGGAGAGACAAAATGGGCAGAGGTTGGTCGAGCCAAAGGCTTTGGAAGTGTGGGTAAAGAGGTAGAGGTGGGGGCCTTTTATAAGAGGAGAGGAGAGGCACTCTTGGAAAGTAAAGAAATGTTACTTTATTTTAAAATGAGTTTCGGATTTAAAAGGTCCCACATTGATATAATTCGAGGATAAGGTGATAAGGTTTCGAAATATACTCATCCAATAGGTTTTTGACAAGTGTAGGTCTTAGATTTTACATTATCTTTTTATTTTATTTAAATCGTTAAATAATGAGGTAATCGCTGCATCATCATGATGTCATAAATAATTTAATTTATTTAATGTCTAAAAATTATGAAAAAATACTATGATGTAGGAAATCTTCTTATCTTTCCAATGAATATTTATAGTCTAAAATATCATCTATGTAGACAAAATTAAAAATATTTTACTCACGTGATACATTTTTTGTTATATTTAAATTCTTTAAAAAAAATAAAAAGATAACAAGTCACTTTCCCACAAAAGTGATTCCATGGGGTCCCCAAGTTTGGCACAAGGCATCCCATGGTCTGCCATGAGACAACTAGTAGCATTAGGACACATGTTGGTATCATTTTTTATTATTATGATATTATTTTATTATCCTTAACTACCCGATTACTCATTAATCAAGATAATTAAAGATAATTACCGTCGTTACTATTCATAATGTCCAAAAACAAAAGTCTTAATTACATAATTTGGACCTTCTGATTCAAAATATGGAATCCATTTTACCAAATTCCAAGCATATAAATTTCAATAATTAATTTAAAAATAATTCCCGTTGTCAAAACAAATAGCGGGTTTTTTTGAAACAATATCTATGAAAAGTTTGGCATTAGTTTATGCCCAATTCCAAAGTGAAATTAATCCTAATGACCACCATTGGATTAAATGGTAAAAATATATTCTATTTACACTTTAAAACCAATTAAAAAGATAATCTAACTATATAAATAAATTAGATTAAAAAGTGGTTTTGAATTAAAATACAACACTTTTCACTATTCATTAAAAAAATGAACATTATCAGAAAAATACCAGAAATTTATCCAAAGTAAATTTCAATGTCCCAATCATAAAGAATAAGTTTATTTTGACAAATATAGATTATAAAATTGTCAAAGGATAGATTTAAAAATGGTTTTCCATCAAAAGGCTGTAAAACAATCTTTTAAAAATACTAGAGTATTCCGTGCTTTTGGTTGGATTTATTCTCATTTTAATCCTCAAAAACACTATATAATTCATAAAAAGACATAGATAAAAATATATATTATTCATTACTTACTTGGGATGTTATATCCTTCCCCCCTTTAGAAAATTGCATCCCCGCAATTTATTTACTTATCAAATAAGTGAGGGTATTTATCCCTCATTGCATTTTCAGATTCCCATGTTGCCTCTTCAATCACGTGGTTTTTCCAAAAAACCTTTACCTGATGAATCACCTTATTCCATAACACTTTCTACCTGTGGTCAAGAATCTGGATCGGTTTTTCCTCATAAGATAGGTTCTCTTTCAGCTGAACTACCTCTGGACTCAAAACATGAGATGGATCTGGCATGTACTTCATTAACATGGAAACATGAAAAACATTGTGTACCTGAGATAAGCGCGGAGATTAATCCACTCGATATGCAACTGGTCCAACTCTCTCCAGAATTTCATATGGTCCAATGAACCTTGGACTCATCTTTCCTTTCTTACCAAATCGCATCACACTCTTCCATGGTGAAACTTTGAGAAAAACATGATCACCTACCTCAAAAGAGAGATCCTTCCTCCTGTTGTCCGCATAACTCTTCTGCCTACTCTGAGCTGTTCTCATGTGTTTCTGTATCAGCTGAACTTTTTCTGCCAACTCTTCTACCAATTCTGGTCCCATCAACTTCCTTTCACCCACTTCATCCCAAAAAGCTGGAGTTCGACACCGCTTCCCATATAACGCCTCAAATGGTGCCATCTGTATACTGGAATGAAAACTGTTATTATAAGAAAACTCAAACAAAGAAAGATATTGGTCCCAAATTCCCTGATAATCCATCGAACAAGCCCGTAGCATATCCTCCAAAGTCTGAATCATTCTTTCTGACTGCCCATCTGATTGTGGATGAAAAGCTGTACTAAAATTTAATTCAGTACCCAATGACTTTTGAAGGCCCTTCCAAAAGTTAGAAGTAAACCTGGGATCACGATCAGATACAATGGATAGAGGAACTCCATGCAATATGACTATCTCTTTAAGGTACAATCGATAAAGTTGATCTAGAGAGAAAGTATCTCGAATAGGAAGGAAATGAGCAGATTTAGTCAAGCGATCAACAATAACCCAGATTGCATTATTACCTAGAGATTTCTTCGGTAATCCCACAAAAAAGTCCATGGATATATCCTCCCATTTCCACTCTGGAACTGATAAAGACTGAAGCATCCCTTTCGATAACTGCCACTCTGTTTTAACCTGCTGACAAGTCAAACACTTCACAGTAAAATCAGCAATATCTCTTTTCATTCCATCCCACCAGTAATACTTTTGCAGATCTCTGTACATCTTAGTACTGCCAGGATGAACTGAAAATGGGGAACTATGAGCCTCACATAACAACTCTCTCTTAAATTGTAAGGCAAACACAATCTCTTCCCAAATCTCAAAACAAAATCACTATCAATGTTGAATTCATGCAACTTACCTTTCTGAACCAGCTCTACCTTTTTCTGCAACTCATTGTCTTGCTTCTGTGCTTTCTTGATTCTGTCTGATAGAGAAGATTTCACTGATACCTGAAATAAAAAAGAAGGACATCCTGCACCAACAACTTCTATGCCAAAGTTCATCAAATCCTTAACCAAAGGATCACGTTCCAAACGCAACATTGTTAATGAAGCATTACTTTTTCGACTCAAAGCATCAGCCACTTTATTTGATTTTCCTGGATGGTAATGAATTGTACAATAATAATCCTTGATTAATTCTAGCCATCTCCTCTATCTCATGTTAAATTCTTTCTGAGTGAATATATACTTTAAACTTTTGTGATCGGTATATATTTCACACTTTACTTCATTCAAATTATGCCTCCAAATTTTTAAAGAAAAAACAACATTAGCTAATTCCAAATCATGTGTAGGGTAATTCACCTCATGAGTTTTCAACTGACGTGAAGCATAAGCAATTACCTGATCATTATTCATAAGGACACAGCCATTTCCTTTCAATGAAGCATCACTGTATATAAAAAACTCACCATTCCTGGAAGGAAGTGCCAAAACTGGAGCATTCACCAATCTTATTTTCAACTCCTAAAAAAAATCATCACATTCTTTTGTCCAGATAAACTTAACACCCTTCGGAGTTAGCTTAGTCATTGGACTAGATAACCGTGAAAAATTTCTAACAAACCTTCGGTAATATCCTGCCAAACCAAGGAAGCTACGAATCTCAGTTACATTTGTGGGTCTTGGCCATTCTTCAACAACCATTGTTTTTGTAGGATCCACAATTATTCCATCTTTAGAAACAATATAACCAAGGAAATAAATTTTTTGCAACCAAAACTCACACTTTCTGAATTTCCCATACAATTTATTTTCTTTTAAGGTTTGAAAAATAACCCTTAAATGTCTTTCATGATCCTCTTTACTTTTAGAAAACACCAAAATATCATCAATGAAAACCACCACAAACTTATCTAAGAACTCATGGAAAATTCTATTCATTAAGTCCATGAATACAAAAGGTGAATTGGTTAGCCCAAAAGGCATTACTACAAATTCATAGTGGCCATATCTTGTACGAAACGCGATCTTCGGAACATCTTCTTCCTTTACCTTCAACTGATGGTACCCCGATCTCAGGTCAATCTTTGAAAAATAATGAGCTCCCAGGTGCTGATCATACAAATCATCGATATGAGGCAAAGGATATTTGTTCTTAACAGTGATGTTATTCAAGGCTCTATAATCAATGAAAAGTCTCATAGAACCATCTTTATTTTTAAAAAATAAAACAGGAGCACCCCATGGTGATGTGCTAGGTCGAATGAAACCTTTCTCTAATAAATATTGCAATTTCTCCTTCAACTCTAAAAGTTAAATTTGAGCCATTCGATAAGGGGGTTTTGAAATTGGCTTAGCATCAGGAACTAAGTCTACAGTAAACTCAACTTCCCGATCTGGTATTATTCCAGGCAACTCATCAGGAAAAACATCAGGATACTCATTTACCACTGGTACATCATTAATCAGAACAGTTCCTTTATGTTCAACGATGTGTACAAGGTAACATTAATTTCCATCTTTTACAAGTTTCTCAGACTCTTGATATGTTATCAACAGTAAGGGTTCATTCTTGTACACAAACTGAAAGTCTTTCTAAAAAGAAGCTTCTTTAGCTCTACAGTCAGTCTTAGTATGGTAAATAGAGAGCCAATCCATACACAGGATAACATCAAACTCTACTAGAGGTAAAACAATAAGGTTTTCAAGTAGGTTCTTTCCACGGATAAGGATAGAAAGATTCTAATAAATTCCTTTTGCCTCAACATTTCCCCCAGGTGTTTTTACCACAAGTTCAAGAGTCATTTCTTGAGATGGTATTCCCATTTTACTAGAAAAGGTTTCAGAGATGAAAGAATGTGTAGACCCCGAATCAAACAACACACTGGAATAATCTAAAAAAAACAAAGTACTTGATACAACTTCATTTGATGGCCTGACATCTGATGAAGTAGTTGCAAAGGATTTCACCACCCCTTTCTACTTGTAGTCTAACTGCTTCCCATCACTCAAGCTCTTTGTCGGACACTCGTTTGCATAGTGACCCATCTCATTGCACTTAAAACATTTCACTAACTATAAATAAAATTTCGTCTTACCATCACCCTGATTTTTTCAGTGCAATCACGAGCCTTATGTCCCATCTTACCACATCGGTAGCACTTTATAGAATTCAGAAGACATTCCCCAACATGCCTTTTACCACATTTATCAGAAACTGAAAACTTAGTTTTCTTACCATCATAATTTTTTGAAGAATTCTTTCCTTTCTCCTGCCACCTTGGTCTCTTCTTCTGCTTGTTGTTATAGAACACTTGATCATCGGAAAACTCCATTTCCACCTTCTCAGCACATCGAACAATCTTTTCATAACTTTTGAACTCACGAGAAGCTAATGCCCTTCGATATTTTGGCTTTAATCTTGAGTAAAAATGATTGATTTTACTATCAAGGTCTCGGATAAAATTTGGAGCATACCTTGCCAATCGAGTGAACCTTTCTTCATAGGCTGCCACTGAGTCTTCCTCTTACCCCAATTCCAAGAATTGTTTTTCCATCCTAAGTCGAACAGCCTTAGGAAAATACTTCTCAAGAAACATATCTTTGAATTCATCCCAATCAAGAGCATCAATCTCATCAGCGTCCCGGATATTTTTAACCATCGACCACCACTGATCTGCTTCACCCTCCAAACGGTAAATAGCAAGACTAACCTTTTGATTTTCCGAACACCCCATGACATCAAAAATATTCTCTAGTGCTTTAATCCACCCTTCAGCTAGCACAGGGTTAGATGATCCTCTGAATGATGGGGGATGTTGCCTCATGAAATATTCCACCACTGACATGTTCCTCTGCGGTTGATCTGGATGATCTCGTGCATGGATACCACCGCCATTTATCGCTTGAGTCAATTGTGCCATTACTGCAACAAACTGTTCAGTTCCAATTCCGACCATCTCAGGATGCTGATTCGAAAGGTTATTTTCTTCTGTATGCCTTCCTAGCACTGCTTCCCTATTTCCACTGTGGAAAACCATTCTGAACAAACATGTCCTAGATGAAGCAACATGGTAATCTTCAAATGCTATATCACTTCAATTTGACCATAAAAAAAATATTTTTGGATAATCATTTAATAGAATTCTAACTCCTAAAGTTATCTAAACCGACCTCTGATACCAACTATAAGGCCCCAGCCTTAAACATTACTTAATCTTGAGATATTTAAAGAATACACATTGAGGATATTTTCAGGTTTAGAGTTTTAGAGAATTAGATCATAAAACTTTCATTACATTCCACCTTTAAACAAAGTGGTTACATAAAAGATAGTATTCATTTTTTCCCATCAACGGAAACATATTCAAAATAAGACATGGATTCTTTTTTGGCACTTCCTTGACACTATAATCATATCAAGTACCCTTCCCTTGACCTGTGAAAAACATTTCAAAAACTTGGGATGAGCATAAAAAGCTCAGTAAGGGATATAAAAATATGGAAAGGAAACATGAGTACATGTATACATTAGAATCAATGAATTCATACTATACTCATAAAACATAATCACTTAAACATACCTCATAAAATCATGAATAAATCATAGAAATAATAATACATAAAGGTAACTTGAGGCATTCATGACATTCTTACGTAGGGAGTAACCCTCTTGGTTATGTTTGGAATACCCATAACAGTATATTCCCTAAATCTCTTCGGAGAAACCTTAATGTTTCACTCCTTCGCGTTAACCAATGCATTGGAGAGCTATATCGGGCTCACCCACCCTTAGTTTATCACGGAACCACCCGTCTTCACAATAATTCCCAAGATCCATAACATAATCATATCACATAAAACATGCATAAAGGAAACATAACATTTCCACTTTTCAATCACAAGAAATCAATACAACACATTGATATAAAAACATTAGGAAAACCATTTTCAATACCAAAATAAAAGAAAAGTAAAACATGGTATTTATTTTTCTTTAAAAAAACGTATGGCTTGTAGAGGAAGCCGAAACTCAAATAATGGTCACAGCAGTGGAGAAGTCATTGTCGCCGCATACGTATGACATAAACATTCCCTTTTGTCGTTTAGTAAAATGCTTCGTATAAAAAAGATTCCTTTTGGATAAACATAAAATTCAAAGGGGTTTATACACCGTATAAAAGAAGGTTGTGTATAAAAAAATATGCCTCCATGAAAGGAGATTGAGACGAAGTCTCATACCTCGGGTTCGACTTGACTCGATCGTTCTTTAACCACCTTAAAAAAGGGTAACCCTTTTTGATTTGAGCTCAAAGGCGTCCTTGGGAAGAATTCATCCCAAAGTGAGGATTCAAGGAGTAAGATAGGGATGTGGAGAGACAAAATTGGTAGGGGTTTGCCAAGCCAAAGGCTTTGGAAGTGTGGGTAAAGAGGTAGAGGTGGGGGCCTTTTATAGGAGGAGAGGAGGGGCACTCTTGGAAAGTAAAGAAATGTTACTTTATTTAAAAATGAGTTTCGGATTTAAAAGGTCCCACATTGATATAATTCAAGGATAAGGTGATAAGTTTTAGAAATATACTCATCCAATAGGTTTTTTACAAGTGTAGGTATTATATTTTACATTATCTTTTTATTTTATTTAAATCATTAAATAATGAGGTAATCGCTGCATCATCATGATGTCATAAATAATTTAATTTATTTAATGTCTAAAAATTATGAAAAAAATACTATAATGTAAGAAATATTTTTATCTTTCCAATTAATATTTATAGTATAAAATATAATCTATGTAGAAAAAATTAAAAACATTTTACTCAGGTGATACATTCTTTGTTATATTTACTTTCATTAAAAAAATAAAAAGATAACAAGTCAGTTTCCCACAAAAGTGATTCCATGGGGTCCCCAATTTTGGCACAAGGCATCCCATGGTCGGCCATGAGACAACCATTAGCATTAGGACACATGTTGGTGTCATTTTTTATTATTATGATATTATTTTATTATCCTTAACTACCCGATTACTCATTAATCAAGATAATTAAAGATAAATACCATCGTTACTATTCATAATGTCCAAAAACAAAAGAGTATTAATTAAATAATTTGGACCTTATGATTACAAATATGGAATCCATTTTACCAAATTCCAAGCACAGAAATTGAAATAATTAATTTAAAAATAATTCCCATTGTCAAAACAAATAGCGGGTTTTTTTGAAACAATATCTATGAAAAGTTTGTCATTAGTTTATGCCCAATTCCAAAGTGAAATTAATCCTAATGACCACCATTGGATTAAATGGTAAAAATATATTCTATTTACACTTTAAAACCAATTTAAAAGATAATCTAACTATATAAATAAATTAGATTAAAAAGTGGTTTTGAATTAAAATACAACACTTTTCACTATTCATTATAAAAATGAACATTATCAGAAAAATACCATAAATTTATCCAAAGTAAATTTCAATGTCCCAATCATAAAGAATAAGTTTATTTTGACAAATATATCTTATAAAATTTTCAAAAGATAGATTTAAAAATGGTTTTCCATCAAAAGGCTGTAAAACAATCTTTTAAAAATACCAGAGTATTCCATGCTTTAGGTTGGATTTATTCTCATTTTAAACCTCAAAAACACTATCTAATTCATAAAAAGACATAGATAAAAATATCTATTATTCATTACTTACTTGGGATGTTACAAAGTTATTGAATTTTTTTTGATAAATTGTATGGTATGAAAATATAACTTTATTGAGAATCTAATAGGGCATTCCATTTTTTTAATTAACAAAAATTGTACCTTTCACAACATCATTTTCATGATCTAACATAGTAGTAGTAGAATCATATTATATCCCCAATTCCATTGGATTATCAGTTTATGGTCATTAGATACCTTGTATAACCATTGGCATAGTTTAACGATTCATATAGTATCCAACATACTTTTAGTTAAAACATTGGAAAATATTGGTAGGATTGAGTGGAGCTTTCCGTCCATCCATTAAGTTAATCGACTACATCAAATACCTTTATATCTATTGGGATTAATGCCCATGTTTTCGACACATGAATCATTTCACTATTCATTTAAGGAAGTTTCTAGAGTGATTCTTCCAAGAATGTTTATATTTTGGTCATTGAAACTTCTTTCCTCTGCATGGCCTATTAGTTAAACACCAATAGGAAACTTTTATTCCAAATTGTTTATCTCCAATAACATTATACCCTTGGGTTTCACTAATCCATATCTTGATCTAAAGGGAACATTATAAATTTCATTATATATATAGACACCTTGAAATGATAAAACATTTCTAAAACTTTGTTTTGAGCCACTAAATAATTGATTGTCCTTTATTTATTGATTAATTGAAAATACAGAGGATTTTCATAATAACCATTTTATGTTTCAATCTTATGACCCAGTAGAATAATAAGTCCACTAAATACCCAACAAATTCCTTGTCCATATTATAATAGTGGGTTCTGGTATAATATTTATTAAAAAATAGTTTCTTAAATTATTATTATTCTATCAAGTCAATGCTTTTCAAGGATTTTTATTCTGGATCAATTTCTCCCACTGATCATCATACACCTATAATATATAATTATAAAATATTAGTCTATCTTCTTCATATCATATAATCAAATATAATTTGTTCTTAATGATGTTTCCCCATTACTATTTGGGTATTGGATTAAAGGGCCCACCAAAAGGGAGTTCCACCTATCACATAATGTAATCAACTAAAATTTTATCTTTCATTTGAGTATCAGGGAACTCCTTGTGGTTCAAGTTATTATTCATGAATTGATCTAATTTAGTAGAAAATTTCAATAGGTTTTCGAGTAATTCATCCCTTGTATTATGCTACTTATTTAGGCTCTAGGAACCCAGACCCCATTATCCTAGAGTATGTTCTTACATTATTACATTATCATAAGATATAATGAATTTAATCCTGAAGGAACTGATAGTTTAGTAGTCTTAGAAAAAAAGATACATACATGAGACTCAAATATTACATTAGAATACACAAATCACTACATATTTTTTTCAGAACAACATTATTTCATCTGATGTATCCCAATATATCTGTCATGGTAAATGCGAAGGAATCCTTGATAAAGAAAATAAAATAATTGTGATATTCAGTTCTCCATAAAGGTTATGTAAATATGAATAAATCAAGAATAAATGATGCCTCATTAATGAAGAATGAAAAATATGAAAAGATAAATTTATGGACATATATTCCATTTAAATAATTGACTAGCATAATCAATGAATATGTAAATAACTAAAAACACATAAAATATAATAAATAAATTGAAAATCATAAATGGATATGTAATAATCAATATTGAAAGGTAAATAACTAATAAAATCACATTAATCAATAAATGAGAATGAAATTAATCTAGAGATATTATCATTGAGAAAATCTCAATGATAATAATTATAGAAGATTAAATAAAAGAAATGATTAAATTTCAGACATCATATTTCCCATGAACATGAAACCTTTACCTTAACGACCTTTCACAAGATGGTTTCGAACATAATGGGTGAAATCTATGACAACCCATGTCTTTATTACACATTAATTCATGATTTGTTACAAAAAATTACACATAATATCTCACGGATGATCGAGAAGTCTGGAGTCATTCAGAATTAGGTAAAGTAGATAACATCCTGAAAATGGGACATAAAAACATTATAGAAAACTTCCTTACATTTCTCTTAGAAATCAAAAATCCTCTATAACTAGATGGGTTGTCCTGGGGATGCACATTAGAAAGGGGTGGGTTATAAGGCCTAGTAAAAGAATATAAATGAGTCATAAAACGAATAATGTATTACATGTTAAAAAATATGATTGTAAATGGAATATAAAATGCATGATAATCATAAGAATTAATAATAAGGGATCATTTAGTGTGGTATCATAAAAGAAACATGGGTATGTGGAAACAACTTTAATCATTAAGTCATAATCATAGGTCAAGGTTAATTTCCAATACATTATAATATAATTTTCATAGGATAACCTACCAGAGAATAAAAATTTAATATCAAAAGACTAAAACATTATCCAATGCATATGAGTGTTATTTGGTTTCACCCATCATGTAAGAAATATTGGGAACACCCGACACTATCTGGGCACTCCAATTGAAATCATATCATGTAAATTATTAAGTGTTTCACATAGATCATATGACATAAGAACACATTTCATTACATTTAATCCCACGATAATAGAGCTAGGATTATATAAATTTAATCCCCTAATAAAATATTTATATTTGAATAAATTTGAACACCCATGATAGAAAATGGTATGGGTATTCACTATAAAATTGGTTGATAAGTAAAATCATAGTGAAATTTTGACAGCATAACGGTGGTACTTAAAGATTGAAAAAATTGTTTCGTGAGAGAAAAAGGGTATCTCATCCTTTAGAAATAAAATGTATGGTAATTGGGATGTGTGAAATCATATAACATTATTTATTGGAAATAAAATGCCTAAAAATCAAGAAGATTCGTGAATAAAGAGGATAAGGGAAGGATGTCTTACTAAATTACAACATCGTAACAACTTAAGTTAACTCTATAATGAATGGAGATATATGATCAATAAATTTTGTAAAATAAATTGGAGAGTGGTGGGATATTTATAAATTCATTACAATGTAACTAATTTTGATCCAAAAGAACAAATACAACTTAGGTTCTTGAATGGAAAAGAAAAGTGGGAAACTCTCTTACTACATTTTGGTATGGTAATGGCTTATGTAGAGATCAAATTGAGAGGTGATAAATGATACATAATTAAAAGAAAATATAGAGGAAATTAATGGGACATATATATAGGCATGAAAACATAACCAATTTAGAATAAAAAATATTGATATAAATAAGGTGCTTGAATGGAAATGAAGAAAGAGAGGTCCCTCACTTTTGGTATGGAAAATCATAAGAAAATATCGACAGCATAACTGGTGTACATAAATATTCATGGGAGGGACTAATGGGAGTGAAAGTGGACTTTAATAACATTTAAAACAAATGGTATATAAGTGTAATGTATAGAAACATTTAAAAACGAAAAAATTTAAATGAATAGGCATAACATAAAAGAGGTTCCTAAATAAAAAGTAGAAATGGAGATCCCTTACCGTAAGAATGTGTTCCAAAAGATTGGTATGCGATTCTTGAGATATTAGGGTAACCTTGGGAGGACACTAGAAAGGGTAGGGAGAGTTAGGAAATTATACATGGTTTTTCACTGAAAAGGAATGAGATCTTGGATATATTAATATAGAAAAAGAGAGGGGAGTTCTTTATTATTTCCAAAACATAGGTTTTGGACTCTATAAAATAAAATAATCAAAACCAAAAACCATAACAGGGTTTTAAGAATAAATATTATATTTTAAAATTATTTGACATTTATATTATTTCCGAATAGAAAGATATATTTTTATCAAATAGATTTTATTTCATCTATGTCAACATCCTTTGATGGATTTTACACTGGTTTGAAGTTGATTTATTATGATATAATCTTCCATATTGTATTGAAGGTTTTGAGATATTTTTTACTGTGGATGTGTTATTTTTATACCATTCATGGTTTATGGTTAAAGTATTAACATTTCATCTGATAGTATTAATACGAATGTTTATTTTATGTTTCAGCCTTTTCATATGAGGAATGCATTGGACTAGTAAGTGATGGGTGGAGCCCGCTGTAGCTCCTCGATGCATCGGTAGATCTCATGAGACAAACTTGTTTCTTGGCACAAGGCCTTAACAAAATCTTATTTGTAGTCTTGGCACGATCCCTTGACTATGTGGTTATTATGTCCGACATTATGCATTCCATCATTATGAAATTGGATATTGATATTACATGTGATTATTCGACTAGTAGAATATCCATGTGAATAAGTAAATGGAATTATTTTATTTATCTTTGTTATATTATGCTGAAGTTTAAGTTTAAAGGTCTTGTGTTTTAGTCTTATAAATTACCTTAAATTTTTATGCTTATTTTATAAAGTTTCTGCTATGTTTTTATCCTTAATGAGCACCTGATCTAACCCCTTTCTATGTTTTATTTTTTCTTGGATGTGAAGAATTATAATATGAATGACCCGTAGGGATAGTCTAAGGGAGATGATTGTGTTAAAAGTAGACACAATATTTTTTCTTTTCATTTCATAATGAAATATAAAAATTATGTTTTTATCTAGTACTTCCAAGGCTACTAAACTGATAGGTCTTTCAAGATTTGATCCCTTGTGATCATGATAATGTTATGTAATAATGCACAGACTTTGGGTAACTAGGGTAGTGGAGTTACAGTTGGTATTCGTGGAATTTTAGTACAAACCTTGGAAGCTATATTTAGAAAAACATTGATTAGATAACATTACCCTAAGATAAAATTTGAGGATTATTATAGAAGAACATCCTAGAATTTTGGTAATTTTGATATTTTGTGAGTTATTAAACTAATAAATCCATATATGGATATGATCGGGTAGAGGAATCTTTGGTACAGATGTACCTAGTAGTGAAAAATCTGACGATGATTTTTGGGCTTGACCTGGGGTATCCTGGTACACGACAATAGGCCTTACTATACTCTTGGTTATGACACTCCTCGGGGATATGCTTAGGATAATTCACATTTTCCTTTAAAATCCTTTATGAAGGATTTATGAGTATATACCACCTCAACGAAAACATTTTTAATATTATGGATTATATCCATAAACTGCTCAATTTATGTTAAGTGTTTTACAAGTTTGGAATTATGTATTGTGATTTATAAAGTAATCTAGTGTATTTCACTGTTTAAAAATGGCACCTAGTGAAAGTAATGTAAACTGTATCAAGGCACGTAATCCATGTATGGATTTCCCTCCTACTCATGATAATTATAGTGGAGCTAGTGATGAAACTGGTTCTGATTATCTTATCACCATACATGGACAACTTACTCATGTTATGAATAATAAACATACCTTTATGGAGCACCCTGATCCACAACACAAATGATCAATGTTAGACTGCTTCATGAGGAAACAACCAAAAATATTCAATGGCACTACAAATCCATTTGTAGTCGAGCAATTGATAAGTTCCTTAGAGAAACTATTTCATGCTTTGGGGAGTAGCGAAATTGAAAAAGTTGTCATGGCAGTTTATCACCTCACGGGAGATTCAGAACAATGGTGGTCATTAATTCAAAACACAAATGATGATGTAAAAATATTAAATATGGAATGGAGGGAGTTTAAAGATATTTTATTATAAAAATACATTCCTTGTGACCACCGAGCGGATATGGAAAGACAATTTCTGGGTCTAAGGAAAAATGAAGATGAGAATGTCCGAAAGTATGAGGCTAATATTACAAGGTTACCAAGGCATGTAACAGATTATATACATAACCCAAGGAGTAATATTGATCGATTATTTAATGGTTTAAAACCATTTCCCCATTGTGCATTAGTCTCACAATCCTTCTCATCGTACGAAGATATTGTCTCATATGCTATCAAGAGAGAAAAGGAATTATCTAAGTCTTACGACTTTAAATAAAAGCAAGACAAGAAGAGATCAGTTGAACACTATGGAAATGGAAATAAGGGGAAGAAGGTAAAAGATGAATTTCCATCCTGCGATAAATGTGTGAAGAAACACCCTGGTACTTTCCTGAAGGGAATGTGAGTCTATTACAAGTGTGGTGAAAAAGGCGACCAAGCTCGTGATTGCAAGGGAAAGGAGGCGGATATCAATGTTGAATTCTACAATTGTAGAGAAATGGAGAATTATTCAAATGAATGTCCTAAGCTCCAAAGAAACTTACCTTAGAAAAGTCCAAAGGGAGCAGGGCCAAGATTATGCGATCATTACTACTAAGTTTGAAGCTCCGGAAGTCATGGTGGCAGGTAATTTAATGGATTCCTCAAGTTTATCCAATGCTTTATTTGATTTCGGATCATCAAATTGTTTTATATCTTACCATTTTTCTAAGAAAATTTTATATTTACAATTTGATTTAGCATGGGAGTTTCCAGTAAAAACTCCCAAAGGAAGTATCATTGCAACAAAGTATTGTGAATCTATTCCCATTAGGGAATATAAATGTTCATTATCTGATAATCTAATCGTCATACCCATTATTTAATTTGATATAATCCTTGGTATAGATTGGATTTCGGGCAATGATGCAAAATAAAAATTTAAGAATAAGGAGGTTACAATTTTCAATGATGATAAGGATTACATTATCTATAGAGCAGAAACATCACCATCTGATTCTTATCATGATCCTCCCCCAGTAGCTCTACTAAATTCAATTATTAGGGAGGAAGAGAATGAAATAACTATGGGTGAGGAAACTAATTTTTGAATATAGGACATACCTATTGTACAATAATATGTTTATGTGTTTCCAGATGATTTACCTGGACATCCTCCAGAATGAGAAATTGAGTTTTCCATTGATTTGATTCCAGTTTCAAGGACCATATCTAAGACCCCGTATAGAATGGACATTGTGGAATTAGTGGAACTAAAGAAACAACTAGAGTAATTGATTAATAAAGTATTTATTCTCCCTAGTGTTTCTCTATGGGGAGCCCCTATTCTTTTTGTTAAGAAGAAAGATAGATCTGTGTGGTTGTGCATTGAATACAAGGAGATCAATGCTATAACAATAAATAAAAATTATCCCCTACTGCGCATTGATGATTTATTCGAACAACTTCATGTAGATAAATATTTTTCAAAGGTTGACCTTCGATATGGATATCATCAGTTGTGTGTGAAGAAGGAAGACATTTCGAAAATAACATTTTAAACTAGGTACGGGCATTGCGAGATTACAGTAATGAATTTTGGACTAACTGATGCACCCTCTGTTTTCATGGATCTAATGAATAGAGTTTTCAAGGAATATCTTGATGAATTTTTAGTGGTATTTATTGAAGATGTTTTGGTATACTAAAAAATCTATGAATATCATGAACATCACTTGAGCACTATTCTAAAAACCCACAGACAAAATAAATCATATTGGAAGTTTAGAAAGTGTGAATTCTGGCTTCAAGAAATTTATTTTCTTGGACATATTGGCTATAAGGATGGAATTTATATTGATCCTTCTAATACAAGAGCAATAAAATAATGTCCAGCACCGATGAGTATAACTGAGGTATGCGGTTTTATTGGTTTAGTAGGTTATTATTGGAGTTTTTTCCATAATTGTTCTCAATTGGAAAACCCATTAACCAAACTCACATGTAAAGGTGTCAAATTTGTTTTGACAAAAGAGTGTGAAAAATGTTTTGAAGAATTGAAGAGAAGATTAGTCAATACTTCTATCTTGACTATACCATCGGGGAGTGATGGGTTTTTTATTTATAGTGATGCTTAAACGAAAATAATTTTTTGTGTCTTTATGAATGAATGATAGGGATATTTCCTATGTATCACGACAGCTAAAAATTCATGAACATAATTATCCTACTCATGATCTTGAGTTATTAGCTATAATATTTGTTTTGAAGATATGGAGACACTATCTCTATGATGAAAAATGTGAGATATATACCGATCACAAGAGTTTGAAGTATATTTTCTCCTAGAAAGAACTCAACATGAGGCAAAGAAGATGGCTTGAACTAATCAAAGATTATGATTTCACTATACACTACCACCCGAGGAAGAAAAATATGGTGGAAGATGATTTGAGATGAAAGTATCATGGAGTTCTGAACAAGATGATAGTTGAAAGGGATCCTATGTATATGGATCTAGTAAAAATGGATATGGGAATAATCATGGAAGGTGAAAAATCGATAATTTTTCAAATGGTTACAAATCCATCTTTACAAGAAAGGAAAAAAAAGTTCTCAAAATTATGATGAAGAGTTTCAAAAGAAAATTAAAGATGTGAACGATGGGATATTGATCGATTTCGTATATGAAGATGGAATTTTGAAATTTCGGAAGCGACTTTGTGTTCCTGACATACCTGATCTAAAAACGGAATTTTTGGATGATGATCATAGTTCCAATTTCATTATACATCCTGGTAGCACTAAGATGTTATAGACTTGAAGGAATTTTTTTTGTGGGACAACATGAAGAGGGGGGTTGTTGATTATGTGTCAAGATGTATGGTTTTTCAATAGGTTAAGGATGGAAGACAACATCCTAGAGGAGTCATGCAACCTCTTCCCATACCTAAGTGGAAATGGGATGATATTATGATGGACTTCATCATGAGGATACGAAACACTCTTAGAAAGAATAATGAAATATGGGTCATTGTTGATCGGTTTACCAAGTCAACAAATTTTCTTACTATAAGAGAAGATTTACCACTTGAAAGTTTAGGAAGACTATATGTTAATAAATTTGTAAGACTTCATGGTGTACCCCTATAGATTTTTTCTAATCGTGATCCCTGTTTCATATCAAGATTCTGGAAAAGTATTTAGAAAGCCCTAGATACTAAACTTTGTTTGAGCACTACCTACCACCCTCAAATTGATGGACAATTAGAACAAACTATTCAAACCTTAGGAGACATGTTGAGATCTTTCTCACTTTACTTTCAAGGCATCTGGGATCAATAATTACCTCTGGTAGAATTTTCCTATGACAATAGCTTCCATTCAAGTATTCAGATGGCACCATATGAAGCGTTATATGGAAAGAGATGTCACACACCAACTTGTTAGGATGATGTTGGTGAAAGAAAACTTTTAGGCCCACAACATGTTGAGAAAACAATGGAAAAGGTGAAGATTATCCAAACCCACATCAAAGCAGCTCAAAGTAAGAAAAAGAGCTATGTCGAAAACCGAAAGAAGGATTTGGAATTTCAAGTAGGAGATCATGTTTTCTTGAATGTATCTCCATGGAAGGGTGTTATACGATTTAGTAATATGGGTAAAATATATCGTAGGTACATTAGACCTTTCAAAATTCTAGAATGAATTGGAGTTGTAGCTTATCGTTTAGAATGGTCGCCAAGTCTCTTCAAAGTTCATTATGTGTTCCATGTATCACTGTTAATAAAATACATACCTGGCCCAATGCATGTACTCGCCTAGGAAGAAATAGAACCGGAACCTGATCTTTCTTATTGTGAAGAGAATGTCAAGATTTTTGATACTAGAGAACAAGTGCTGAGAAACCAGACGACTCATCTGGTGAAATATCTATGGAGAAACCATTAGATGGAAGAAGCAATGTGTGAACCTGAGGAACTTATGATTAAGAACCACCCAAATATTTTTATTGTATAATATTCTTGAAATTTTGAGGTTGAAATTATTTTAAGGAGGGAAGAATGTAACACCCCATGTTTCCACGATATGCTTCTCTTTGAATAATACAATAGCTTGCACTGTACGCAAATTCGAGTTCTAACACACCACGACCAATCAAACTAGCCATTATGAATAGTAATACACACTTTTTGAAATTTTAATTTTTTTTTTCAAAATGGAATTTATTTTTGGATCTGGAACATCAAAATTAACTTAGGGTGAATTTTTTGTATTTTTCTGAAAACTTTCAATTTTTATGAATAGTGAAAAACATTACATTATTGTTTAAACCCAACTTTTTATTTAAATAAATAGTTATTTTATTTAAATATATATTAGGTAAAAATATATTCATAATACCAATATATGTTCAATTTAATTCATTTAGTCACTTTATAATAATATCATATATATATATAATTTTATTGAACTTCTTCGTCTTTTACCCACCTTCTAGGTGCGTTTGCAAATTTGCATAAAACATAATTTTACCGCTTCGGTGAATTGAATTTAAAAAATAAAAGAGACACGGTTGAAATCAGTAAGTAAAATGTGGTTCAATAAGATGAAAATACTTTTTGCTGAATTGTAACTTTTGACTTTTATTTACCACGGTTAAAAGTAAATAGGGTAATTAAAGGTAAAAATGATATTATAATTACCATAACACATGTCCTAATTCTATTGTATAAGTTTATTTAGACCGAAATAAACCTTAGTAATAAAATATGATCCTTTTGGTCCAATTTTATGATATTAGGACATTTATTATTATTTTATTTAAAGAAGAGTTAAAAGTGTTAAAATCACCGTTTAATAACTAAAACATTTTTTATATTGGGTTATACATAAGATAAATTCGACTAGAAATATTCATTAGAAATAAAAAATGATTTCCTACATAATATTATTTTATTTATAATTTTTAGTCATTAAATAATTAATTTTATCTATGACACAATGATGATGCAGTAATTACCTTATTAATGGATGATGAAAATAATTGATATTATAAATATCCAAATAAATGTAAATTGAGCCTTATGATGAATTCAACTAATTTTATAGGTTAATATGACATTTTAGGGTTTATTAAATAAATTTTATTGAAGTGATAAAGTTGTTATTACTTTCAAAAAAACAAAATACCAAAGAGTGTCGAATTTGACATAAATGAGTTTTTTAAACAAATACTATATAATTAATTGATATAATATTCTTAAAAATCAATGGCTCAGGAAAAGGAAATAGATAAGGTTATATATCTAAATAATGAACCACTTGGGGTTCTCTTGTACTATTATAGTAAGTTTATTAACCATTTATTATAATAATACAAGAATTCATGGTAAAAGTTAAACTATTTAATTAAGAGTTAAATATAAAAGATAAGGTTAATATGGTGACCTAAACCTTTCTAAAATCTATTTTTTGAGTGGTTTTTCACCCATCCCCACCATATAATCGAAATAAATCATTTTGGAGCCATTATAAACTGAATATTATTTTATAATAAAATAATATTTCAAGCTTTCCCTAAAGCGACCCTCACCTCTCCTATAAAAGGGTATTTCCCCTTCTCATAATATCACACCTCCAAAGCCATTTGGCTCAGCCAAACCCTACTCAAATATCCTCCAAAATACCCTCACTTGGACCTAGATGCATTAATTTGATCATAAATCCAACCTAAGAAACCATTTTGAATAACTCAAAAAGAAACACCCGAAGAAGAGGTAATAATTTCACTACGTCTTTCAATGTTCTTTTTTTCTTCCACCTCCTCTTTCTTTGTTTTTTCCATAAAAAATAATAACTCCAGTACCTTATACATATTTTTATGTTATCATAAATATGGTTCAACCATATTCATTATTCTATCCATCCTATGAATAACATGTCACCATACCTGCGTACGTACGGCTTACCGTCTCCACGTCGTGGTGTAGTTTGTTATTCAAACACTTAGTTTTTTGGATGGGTATAATAATGAGTAAAACTGATGTAAATAGTAAATATTAAATTTCAATGACTCTGTTTATATGATATACCACCCCATTACATACGATTTCACCATCAATAGAATGATATTGTCGCTCGTGCGTACGTACAGATTACCGTCTCCACAAACGCGATGAAATTAATTCCCCATCATAATCATTTGAGATAATTATCATTTTATGATTAAAAATAATATTTAAGAACTTAATATCTTTCTGTATATGAATCAAATAAATCCTATCCATAACAAATATCACTTACGCAACTAAGCATATAAAGGAAAATGAATTAGTTAACACCCGAAACAATGATACTACTGAAATATTATTAACAAAGCAATATTAGAAGATCATATATGATATTATATTTATGTATGTGATTCTTTTATAATTTAATAACAATGATTTAACTATTATATAGGAGGTTAACATACCATCAACCAAGGAAAAGTATAAGGTAAGGGTTAATTTTACAATCTCTTTACTTATCTGAGATTGTTTATACCTCAGTATCTACTGGGACTTCTTTATCATCCACATCCGTGTTTCTTAAAAATGTATTTCAAAACATTTTTAATATTTCATATACTATGGGTTAATTTCATTTATAACATTTTATGACTTTTTATAAAATTTTTGTGAAGTAATATTTCCTTTGTTTTCCAAACAAGGTCCTTTACGACATTTTCAAAAAAATTAAGGAAAGAATGTTTTTTAACTTCTATGGAGAGAGTGGCTATTTTATTCCATTATAACACCTTTGAAGCTTCCCTTACAAGATTATAAGAATATTTTCAAAATAAAAGTTTTCTTTTATAATTATGTGACTTTTAAATTATTTTCAAAATAGAAAGATATATTTCTCTCAAATAGTGTTGATTTCATCTATGTCAACATCCTTTGATGGATTTTAATCTTATTTGAAGTTTATTTTTTATGATATAATATTCCATATTGTAATGAAGGTTTTGTGATATTTTTTACTGTTGATGTGTTATTTTTATACCATTCATGGTTTATGGTTAAATTATTAACATTTGGTAAGCTAGTTTTAATATGAACGTTTATGTTATGTTTCAAACATTTTATATGAGGAATGCATTGGACTTTGTAACTGACTGGTGGAGCCCAATTTAGTTCCTCGATGCATTATTAGGCCTCATGAGACATCCTAGTGTCTTGGAACAAATCCTTGACAAAATCTTATTTTAAGTCTTGGCATGACGCCTTAACTATGTGGTTATGATGTCTGACATTATGCATTCCATCATTATGAAATTAGCTATTGATATTACATGTGATTATTTCACTAGTAGAATATTCATGTGAATAATTAAATAGAATTATTTGATTTATGTTTTCCACATTATGCTGAAGTTTAAGTTCAAAAGGCTTGTGTTTTAGTCTTATGCATTTCCTTAAATGTTTATGCTTATTTATGAAATCTTCTGCTATATTTTTATCCTTACTGAGCACATGAGATCATCCATTTCTATGTTTTATTATTCCCTGGATGCAAAAATTATATTATGACTGACCTACATGGATAGTATAAGGGAGATGAATGTGTTAAAAGGGGACACAATGTTGTTGTTTTTCATTTCATAATGTAATGTTAAACTTATGTTTGTATCTATTACTTCCAAAGCTACTAAACTGATCGGTATTTCGGGATTTGATCCCTTGTGATCATGTCAATGTTATGTAATAATGCACCGACTCTGGGTAACTAGGGTCGGGGTGTTACATTACACCCCTAATTTATTTATTTTCCTTTTACTATGGTTATAAAGTTTTACTATGGTTACTATTCATATTGTCTAAAAAATTATGCTGATCATATTACTTATTATTAATTAATGTGATTAAAAATATGGAATCAATTTATAAAACTTCAGTCATATTTATGGAAAAATATTAATTTAAATTTAAACTCTCAATAATGATGGAAGGCAGTTTTCCTAAAAATGAATTTATTAAGGGAAATATTATTTTACTTTAACTCTCTAAGAAGTAATTTTCATTATATGAATTTAAATTAAAAAATATCGATATATATTATAAAAATTCAATTTTAATAATTTCTAATTATAGGTTATTTTAATTAATTATAATGGAGAATCATTGTTCATTTATTTTAAAATATTTTTTCAAAAAATATGTTTTAAGCCTAAAAATAATCACATACGAAAATCCAGTTCAAAAAAGATTTAAATGTAATTAATTTGAATAAATATAACTTATTAATAATTATATTAAATTTTAATATAATTTAAATAAAAATTATACTTTATATTAAATAATTTTTTAAAATAAATTATAATTTTAAATAAATAGATATTTTTCACTATTCACTGAAAAATCAATATATGCAGAACATTCTCGTGATTTTACCCTAAGTTAATTTAGATATTATTAGATCAAAAATTGAGTCCAAGTTTTCAAATAAATTTTCTTAAATTATTTATTATATTTTTTCATAAAAATAAACAAAAGGATTCTTTTAAGATAACTAATTTTCAAAAAATAAAATGACATTACTGCGAATTGAGTGATTATTTACAAAAAAATTATAAATAAAATTATTTTGAGTAGTAATATTATATATATATATATATTATAATTAAGTTAATCCTATTCATAAATTAAAATTTAATGGCTAAGATAAAGTAGTCATATTTAAATAATCATTGTTAGTTTGGGTTTACTGGTTTATATCGCATACACTATCAAAAATATTTTCTATTTTAAAAACATAGGGAATTACATTGTTCTCCCATTAATAAATTTTATCCTCATAATTTAAAATTTAACTCATCACAAAATTATTTGAAACTTGAAAATATATTTATTGAAAACCAGCATTATAAAAAGGGTTAATAAATCATCCAATTAAAAAGAGAGAATGAGAATTATGAAGGTCATTAATAGGTTTCCATGTGGGATAACATTAATGGGAAGAGAAAACATATAAATGGAAGAGAAATTATACATTAAATAAAAAATTGTTCCATGGGATGAAATTTATTCCCTTCAAGTATACTCTTCATTTTTAGGGAAACTAGCTAATTTATTCCCAATTTCTCCACACTAAATACACGTTTGAGTTCCTTAATAGAATTTACCAGAGTTTTTATTTCCACATTTTTTATACATTATAAATTGAATCTTCTTTCCATTATCACCTTTATCATATGAACTTTCTTGAGATGGTGTCCTACCCTTTATTTATGTATATGTACATTCAACTATGTTTCATTTGTTAGTTGTGATTTTTAATAACATTTTTGGAATTATCAAAATATTTATTACATTATCACAAATCAAGTTAGGTGTATCATTTGGTATTTATCACATTTACCATATCATTGTTTATTGTCTTGGTTCTTCATATTTACATCAATTGACTTGAATAAGTGGAAAATTACGGATGTGTAATTTTAAACTATAAAAAAATTACTAATAGGAAAATGATATTAAAGGGATAAATAAAAATGAAATTTATTTCCATAGCTTATGAATTTCAATCCATCAATATAAGATGTCCAAGAACTTTTTCTTAACATATACTCTAATGGTAATTCTTGTTCCCTTCCAAACATTTGTAGTGATTTTATTAATTTACCAAATCATATCACTTGGGAGTATCAAACCCAGTGTTCCACAAGGATTCTTTTCATGAATGAGTTTCTAATCGAGTCTAGCTCACTGTTGTGTTTCCAGGTGTTACCCCTAGGCACATCTATGCCAAAGCCACATACACTTGCAATATCCAAACATGCATTTCTATTCTTGGAAACCACTTACTATATAATATATCATAATTTATGTATGTATTATTATTATTATTTTTATCTCAATATCTTTATCTATAGTTCTACAATAATAATCCTCAAATAACTAATCTTTATTTTGATACCAATTACGATAAATCATGTCTTTATTAAAAACTAATTCATGATTCATTAACTAAGAATACACATAATAATACCTGGAAGATCGAGAAGTCTAGTTTTTTTGGAATAAGGTTCATAGCAAAAAATCTAGGAAATGGGACATAATAACATTATTAAAAACATCATTAATATGATCTATGAAATCATGGGTCCTCTAAAACAACATGGGATAACATGGGGTTGTACATAATGGTGGAGCTTTAAATCAAATTAAGGGAATATAAAAGACTTATAATATGATGAGGGTATTAAATTTTAGACAATAGGTATTTAAATATAAGATATAATGGGTTAGTATTATAATAATTAATGATAATGAATGGTATAATATGGCAACATAAAGAAAATATGGGAATGTGAGAACAATTTTATACTTTAAATCATAAACATAGGAAATGATTAACAAATAATAAATAATTACATAATTTTCATAGGATAATATACCATACACAAAAAATGGAATCACGTGAGACTAAAACGTTACCCAATGCATTTGAGCACTATCTAGGCGCACCCATCATGTGAGCTATAATAGGAACACCCATCATAATCATATCTTATACATGAATAAGTGTTCAATAGAGAATATATAACATAAGAACACATTATAGTATATTTAGTCACACGATAATAGAGTTTGTTTATATTCAGGTAAGTCAGAAATTAAATAAGTATAATCTCATAAATCGGAACACCCTTGATAGAAAATGGGTACGAGTATTTAGTACACAATTGGTTGGTATGAAAAAATCATAGTGATATTTTAGTGGAATAACGATAGTACATAAAAATTCAAAAAAAATTAATGAGAGATAAAGGGGTATCTCATCATTTGAAAATAAAATTTATAGTAAGAAGGTGTGAGAAACCATATTCCATAAACATGAATTGGAAATAAAAATAATAAAAATGAATAAGATGCTTGAATATGGAGGAGACAGAAATGAACCCTTATTAAATTTCGGTATTGTAAGGGATTAGATAAATTCTATAATGAGAGAAGATAAATGATCTATATTTATTATGACAAAATTTGGATAGTAGAGGGATATTTATAAATTCATGAAAATTTAATCAATTGATATTCAATATTTTAAATAAAAATAAGGTTCTTGAATGGAAAATAATTGAGGGAAAATCAGTTGCAAAATCTTAACATGGTAATAGCCTACGAAAATAAAAAATGAGAGGGGTAAATGATATCTCAATAAATGTACATAAATTGGAAACTAATGGGTCATTTATAAATTCATTAAAACATAATGTTTTTTAAAAAAATGAATAGAAATAAATAATGTGCTTGAATGGAAATGGAGAGAGGAAGGTTTCACACTTTTTTGATAGAATATAAAAGGAGAATTTCGGATGCAAAATAGGTGTACATAAAGGTTAATGGAAAGGATTAATGAGAGTAAAAGGGGTATATCAACACATTTAAATAAAATTTTCAGTAAAAGGGTTTTATAAAAACATATCCAAATAAGAAAAAATGGAAATGAAGAGGCATAACATAAAATATTATCTTGAATAACAAGAAGAGTGAGATCCATTACCAAGATAGGGTGATTCCAAAGACATGAGAAGAGTTTTATGAGAGCATGGGAGAACCTTGAGATGAATTTAGTCAGGGGAGGGATGATTAAGAACATGGTGAATTGTTTTTTAGTGAATATAAATGGGATCTTGGGTGGGATTATATAGGAAAAGAGAGGGGAGTTATTTATTAATTCCCAAAATGAGGTTTTGGAATCTATATAACAAAATAATCCGAACCAAACACCTTCTGATCATTTTTTCAAATGGTTTCTAAAAAACTGGAGTTTCTTTCATTGTTTTGTAAGGAAAAGGAAAAAACTGAATAAAATATTACATTTGGTGATGTTTAAGTGATTCATGTTAAAAAAGAAATGATATTAAAACCTTAAAATATAATATAGGTTTTGGAGGATTGAAAAATGAATTATAAAGTTAATAAAATAACCTTAAAATAAAATTATTTTAAAAGGGAAACATATATTTTTTCAGGGATAACATTTATAAAAGTCATTAAAACACTTATGGGTCATAATGATGTTATAAAACACAATGTATATTTATATAGTATTTAATTTATACCTAAAAAGTAGACTATCTTAGAAAATTATGAAAAATTAACCATTGTATACTTTCAAACCTGATAATTCCAAAAATAATACATATTTTCTCAAAATAATCTTCAAAATATGTGAATTTTCACTTATAAAACAAAATGGATATTTATTTATAACTGATTGGGTTTTTAACATTAATAGTTTTGAACCCTTATTAAAATTATATTTAAAATTCATAAAGCTTTATTTATCATTTATACTAAATATATAATACATAATAATAATATTTAATTAAAATATCCTGTTTTTCAAAAATATTTTAATTAATAAAAATTATTTTCTTTCTTAAAACTATATATTACTCCAACTAGAATTTAGGTTTTAACACATTAAACACATAATTTTTATCAAAATCGTTATTTAATTACTTATAAAGAAAAAAAATTATTATTATAAATATATTTAAATGAAAGTATAAATATTCATAGTCTTCAGGTTACATTGTTTATATTCCTAGTTAAATGATTTTTTCCCTTAATTAAAATATTTTTCTTTTTCCTTGGTAATAAATATCTGCTACGGTTACTATACATAGAATCCAAAAATTAAATTGACCATATTGCCTAATTATAATTCTGATTATTAAAAATATAGAATCAATTTTACCAAAATTAATTCATAGAGCTAGAGTAATTTTAATTTAAAATAGAACGAGTAAGCACAATGGAAAGTGGTTTTTTGAAAAAATATTTTTTAAGGGAATATTGATTTTACATTAACTGTATATCTAGTAATCTTCATTAAATGAATTTAAATTAATAAATATTCTAATATAATATAAAATTTAAATTTAAATAATTTATAATTAGGGTTAATATTAATTATTTATAATGGAGAAACATTAAGCTTTTTAAAAAAAATTCAAGAAAATGTGTTTTTAAGCATAAAAATAAACATACACTAAAATCCTATATAAAAATTAATCAAATGTTATTAATTGGACTAAATATAACTCATGAGTAATTATGTTACATTTTTATCAAATTCATAGAAAAATGTAACTTATATATCACATAATTTTTTAAATGAAATGATAGTTTTAAATAAATGGGTATTTTTAACTATTCATTGAAAATTGTATATTTTCCGAAAAATATTAAAATTTAACCCTAAGTTAATTTTAATATTCTGATATAAAAAATGGATTAATTTTGTCACTAAAATTTTCTATAAATTTGTAATAATATTTTATCATAAACATAAATAAAAAAAATTGAACAATATTTTGAAAAATAACATGAATTTTCTAAACATTTATTGATTATTTACTAAAAAATTATCACTAAATTTGTGTTTAATTATATATATATATTTTATAAAGTAGTTTATCATATTAATACAAGTAAATTTAATTTCTAGGTTAATATATAATATTTACATAATCATTGTTTGTTTGGGTTCGATGTTCCATATCGCATACACTATCGAATATAGTTTTCTCTTTTAAAAAATTACGATGTTACAGAAACTGATTTACCTAATGATATCCAAATAATTCATCTCATGAGACTAATGATGAATATAATGGATTTCAATAAATGGTCCCCAAAACTTATCATACATGTATAAAAAATTACTCATATATTTAATATTCAATTTAATTCATGAACAATGCGCCATATTATTAAATATCCGTATTGACTAAAGAATACAAATTCATTAATATTTCCCTATATGAACATATAACATTCAATGTAAACCCCATAAGTTAAAATTTTATATGGTTTTTGTAATAATAATATCTATGATAAATAATATGGGTATTTAGGGGAAATGTATTGTCTACTAATAACATGAATGTGAATATTTCAAGGAGAAGTTAATGAATAAATAATAAAACACAAGAGTTGTAGTTGTGGTTTGGCTTAGTGGAAAGCACCCCATAATTATACATGGAAAATGGGGGTTCAAAACCCATGGGGCGTAGGTACTATAGCAGCACTGTAGCACTACTGTAGCAGCTGAGATACTATTGCAATGGCGGCATTGTAGCGGCGGCGGGTACTGTGCGGTACTGTAGCAGCGTGGGCACTATAGTAGTACTATTCACAGAATGGGTTTTGGGCATAAAATTTGGGCCTATGGGCTATGTAATGGGCTATATGCCCACTGGGATTATGGGATATGTAATGGGTCTCCCTCTACCCAGTTAAAGAGGTCTTTGCTTTGCTTTGATTATAAAAATGAGGCTTCAGCCCCAACCTTTTAAAAAAACACAGAAGTTAATTTCAATAATATAATTGGAAAAAATAATAATAAAATATCTAGTTAAATAAGATGGATGGTATTAACATATTCCCATTGGATTAATAAAAATAATTTGTTTTCATTTCAGATTAAAAATACTATAAAAAAGTCTTTAAAAATAATTTGGAAGAAAATAACCTTTTCATTTTTAAAATAACTTTTTTAAACATTAAACATTTTGAAAATCCTTTTACTTGAGAATTCAATTTTTTAAAAATTAGTTAAAAATGTCACAAAACACATGAAAATAATTATTCAATAAAGTGTAGGTTTCTACATAAGGAAATTTTGTACGTGCTGTAAATGATAAAAATAACATTCCGTTTGCACTGTAAAAAGGTTATGAAATTGAAATTTCAGAAAATGACAAGAGGACTCATTTCACATTTTTAGTAAAAGTATAATGAGCATTTTATTTTAAAAAAATAATATTCCATTGAATTTTGTTTTGTAAAAAGTTAATATGGGTAATAATTCTTTCAATAAATTATTTTTTAATTTAATAAAAAAAATATTTAATTTAGAAAACATGGTTTATGATGAAAATCCGATTTTTGATAGAAGAAAGAAATGAAGAATGATTTTCATAACAAAAATTTATCAATTTATTTATTTACCAATGAGTTCAAATAGGTATCATTATAGGAAAATATCATGAATAAGTAAAGTATAAGAAAATGAAATGGGTTTATTAGGAATTGTTCATGTGATTTCCTTTAACTGAAATTCAAGAACAAACAATCCCAGTTAGAATGATATTACAATATAAAATTATACAATGATTGATATCTTGAGGCGTGAATTAATCAATAAATAAATTTGGTGTTTCAATTTTAAATAAAAATTATACAAGTGGAAATAAATCATATTGTATTCAAATTTAATTATACATAAAATATTATAATGATAGAATCAATGAAGTAGAAGTTTAAGCCAGTGACCAGAAATTGAGTTATGAAATACTTTACAACTTAGGAAATTTTAATTCAAATCTCCTTTGATGAATTATATAAAATTTTAAATTATAATACAATTAATACAGAAATATTCATGATATTACATTTCAAATTTCAATTATATTCAATATATAAACGAAAATAGGTTCATTACATTACAATATGCATCAATGAAATGAAATTTATATGAAATTCCCTAATTTATGCTTCCTTTCAGTTGAATGTTCATTAACCACTTGTAAATTTTTTTAAAAAATATTTTATTATTTTATTACATAACAATATTGAAATTTATTCTATCACATATGACCCTTTATAAATATCTTATTACCAATTAGCTAGTAATCTGTCATTATTGTGATTGTTTTGGGTGTTAATTGCCTTGTTTTATCAAGCCACTTATCTAGGAAATATCTAGTTATTAAGAATATAATATAGTTATATAATATATATGATAATTATAATGACTTAATTAGCATACATTAAAATAAATTTTACTTTTAAAACAAATCAGTAATGATGGATATGAAAATTGAAGTATGTTATGATTATGGAGAAAGTAGGTCGTACATACGCAAGATTAACATTTCTATTTTTAAATGATCACTATGGAAAAGAGGTAAGTAATGTTATACCATTAAATAATTATAATTAAATAATATGTAAAAAAATTATATACTTATATATATCATCCATGTTGTGTCGTGATTAAAATAGCATCACATCGCTTTGTGAAGGCGGAAGTCCACACCTACACGAACGATGTTATCTTCTTTTCATTAGTGAAAAGGAATGATAGAAAATGATAAATATTATCATTATTTAATGATAAATATTTCATAAATATGAAAATTAATTCATTTATATCACATAAAATAATAAAATTTATGTTTATCACCTTCGATGTGAGATGTTAGTGAAAGATGAATCACATCGTTGTGAGAGGTGGTAGTATGCAAAAAAAGAGTGATGTTATATTATATCCTATTTAATTGAAGGTAAATATATATATATATGGTATAGAGACACCATATGTATAACTATGTTACAAATATAAAACATTAAATTTATGTCGATCATTATACCTATCCTTGAGAGGAGGAAATGGAAAAACGAATGACAGCAGTTCTCTAGGTGGTAGTCATCCATACCCACAAATGATGATTTTGTAAACAATTTAATGGATTTGTAGATGGTTTTAGGTCAAGAAAATATTATAGTAACATCCAAATATATTTAATATACATATTTAATTATATAATCATGATTTAATAATAATTTATTGAGGTGGATAAAGAAGAAAAATAAATTTTCTCATTGAAGAACATTTCCTATTCATTGGGTATCCCGCATATGATTGCAGTAATGACTTACTAGGTTGGATATATTAAAAAAATAAGGCTTATAATATGATATAAGGTATGTTTTAATGTGATTGGGTAGTTATTTTTTGAAAAAAAAAATTCAATGTGTGAAGAAGATATGATAGGGGTGGACTTTTATTAGTGGGGGAATGGACACATTTGGTATTTTTGAAAATAATTGAGTTCTACAAAGTTTTTTATTTATAAAAATTGTCCAAAATGACCAATTATATAACCAAAGAGTTTTAAGGGTCTAAATATTTCTATAAAATAGTTTTTAGATAATTTTTTATATTATTTTTCCTTTATCTTTTTAGTTTAACCTACCAATAAACTCATTTTTACTCTAACCACGGTAAATAATTTTTTCCATTTATGATTAAATTTTATAAAAAATTAATTTGAAATTATAATAAGATATATATCATTCTTATCATAAATATGGAGACCATTTTCCCAAAATAAATTCTTATAAGATGAAAAAATTATTTCAAAATTAATCCCATAGCCGTAATGAGAATGTTAGTTTTTAATGTGAAAATGTTCAAAATATTACAATGTTTTTATATATAAATTCAAAATAGAAATGATTAAAATTAAATAAATTAGATTAATTGATATAAAATTGAAATATTTTTTTATTAAAAAACAAAGAAATAGAAGATATATCATTTTAAATAATTTAAATGAAGAGGAATGTTTAAATTAAACTTCAGTGTTTTTCATTATTCATCAAAAAATGAAACTTCTCAAAAACATCCCAAAAATTACCTCTGAGATAATTTTGATATTTCTATTTTGAAAAATTAAATTAAAATTTTCATATAAATTCTCTAAATGATTTGAAAATTTATTTTAAATTATGGGTGAAAAGCACATGTAATCCTCTTTTTAGTGTAATACATTTTTTCAAAAAAAACTTTTCCATTTAAATTATTCTTATTTTATATAAAATAAATATATTTATAATAAAAATGTGTAAACTAAATATTTAAATAATTTATATAATCCTTTTATTATGCTAAAAAATTATGGCTATGTTATAACTATTATATTAAATAATAATATTAAAATTATATTATCATTTTTTAAACTAGGTCTTGTGTGCAATGAAAGATATCAAAGAAACCAATTGTTTCATGTGTCATAATATATCAATGAAATTAAATTTTTTATAAAAGAAATATATTTTAATTTTTTGGTGTGTTATACTCTCTTCTAGTCTAGGGGTTTCATGTCACATATTCTTTTGAATAAAATTATAATCATTCAGAATATCGTAGTGTTAATTATCTACCATAAAAAAATTATATCCTCAAAATTTAATATTAATCTCATTAATACGAGATCTAATATATGAAAAATCATATTTTAAAAAAACCCTCATATTATTAGGGTTAATAAAACATCCTATTAGTTATAGTTAAAAGGAAATACAAAGGTTATCTGGAATAATTTGAAAAGAGGTTTCCAATATGGAGAACATATTGTATAAATGACAACATGGACATGGAATAAAGAATAAATAATTGTGGAGAGTGATTTAGGCCATTGATCACGAGAAATTTAATTATCTATTTAATGTTATGGGACACAATTCAGTTAAACTTTTATGATCTAAAATACCATATGACTCATCGAGTATGAAGGTAATATGATAACAGTTTTGTTTCGAGATATTTTTCCTAAACTTTAGGAATTATTCTACTTTCAAATAATATAAGGTAATATAAATATATTATACATTTATAATTTATAAAATAATTTCAATATTTGGGTTTTCTTTCACCAACATCTAATTTATCCTTTACAACATGAAATGAATATCCATAAATGGTTTTTTATTCCTATAGCACTAAAATTTACATTTAAGGGATTCTAAGATCCATAAGACAAGTCATTACATATATCTCTACCTATTTTCCAAATCCAATATGGTTATTATAAGATATACAATACATTAATCTAGAAACCTCATATGTAACACTACTAGTTTATCATTAATATTTATTTTTTTCAAATTTATTTTCTAAAAATAAAGACACATTAACTAGGACATCACATAGGCTAATGGTAGGTGCTAAACCATTATTGTCCTTTGATCATGGGTTTATGTTAGATGTCCTTACCTGATGTGATGGAGTTTTACCCAACATTTTGTTTTAACTTTTTATAAACACTATTTATATCATTACTATAATTATTCTAAGAAAATATGGTTGACATCGTTGAAATAAAATTAATCATTAAATATCCTTTTAGTAATGTTTTAAATACAAAATATTCTTTCACAATGTATAATAATAATATTTGACTACTAATATAATTAAATTATTAGTCATATTAATCCTAAATGTTATCAATGCCTTTAAAATTATGACTCTATAATCTAAATGAATTATTTAAAAAATAAAATTTTCTCTAAAACATATACAAAACCAATGGGATTTATTTCCTAAAATTTCTCCCAAAATATCCTTAATAATGTATCATTTCTATAACACAAATTTTTAAAAGCGTTTTTATAACATTGAACTTTTTATCAATATTAAACTCATTAACCTCAGATGGTATTCATAAATCATATGTTAATTAAGTTGTATATGATTTTATATTTTAACACAAACCATATACATTTCATGATTCTTATTCCAAAATACCATTGGAAAAAATACTCCTATAATTCAATTATTGAATCCCCAAACACAAAAACACCATACATTTTATTTTAATATAGGTCCTTACGTGGTCAATGTTTTATCCTTTAGAAGAGGGAATTGAATTGGATCATGCCCATGTTCTCCACATTTAAGACAATGAACTATAAATGGACCACTGGGATGATATTTATTTCCTCACATTGTACTATCCATTTTTAATTGGTAGTTATTATCATTATTACCTTCCTTTTCACAAATAGATAATTTTCCAATTTCATTGAGACACTTTCTAGGGTGTCTCCTTCCACATTTCAAATATGATGGAAATCAATCCTTCTATTCTTCATGTCCACCACCACTCGATTTCTAAAAAACATCAATTATTATCTTCTTTGATGATTGCTGGATTTGGTTAATGTAAATTTTTTCAATCATATTTCAGGATAACTAATTCGTTATGATAATAATATCTTTCACTACTGTAATCATTCCATTTGGTTTATCATAGTCACCACATAGTCTTTTAGGATCAATGTTAACATGATTCCATTGGGTTCCATCCATTGACTAAAACCAAAAAAACATATTCTGAGAAATAATAATCATAGTTAGGAAAACCATACAATCATTTATAGTATAAATCATGACACAATATTTGAAATTTAAGACACCTTATATTTAGACTTATTCATTCATTGTGATCATATATTCAAATCCATCATAAAGGTTTGTTAATAAAAAGTGATTTATCTTATGAATACTTACTTTTAGTGTCAATACAGGTGGAAAATATGGATTTTTTTCATATATAATGTAATTATTGAGTTAAGACTCATTCCCATTTTTTGGAGTATTAACCCTAGGTACCTCTGTGCCAGAACCATATCAACTTGTAGTGTCGAGATAGGGATGTATTTGTAAAACAAAATACATAATATCTACATTACAAAAACATTGTGTTTTTCATCTATAGATATCCACAATATCTTTCTGAGGGTTCTTCTCCTTAATCTCTATTTACTTAAATATAGCTCCCAAGGTTTCTACAAACCGACTTTTAATACCAATTTTAGTAACCCTAACACCAATATCATGAAGGTGGTTCCTACTTTATTACATTGGTATAAGATACAAGTAATCATATCCTGATGAACAAAATAGTTTAGTAGTCTTGGTAAACTAGAGACATAAGTTATACTCAAATATTATATTGGAATACATAAATTAATAAATATTGTTTTGAAAATATCTTTATTCCTTTAAGTGTATCCTTGAATATTATTCATATTAAACTTCATGGAATAATAGAGAAATAAATCAAATTAAGGGTGTGATCAAATTCTTAGTAAGCGTTAATTACAATTGAATAAATCATGAACAAGTGAATAAAAATTAATAAAGAACAAACAACAAGGAATGTTAAATGTATGAACAAACATTCTATTTAAATAATTTACTTTATTAGTCAATAGATATAGAAATAACTGAAAACATATTCCATTTATATAATCAACTAAAATAATAAATACAAAACAAAATAACTAGAAACACATTCCATTTAATAAATAAAAAAACATAACTAGATAAGGCATAACCAATATGGAAAGGTAAAAAATAAAAACTCATGACATTAATCAATAATTGAAAATGAAATGGATCCAAAGATAATATCATTTTGAAAATATAATGCATAATAATAACTATAATATGAATGATGTAAATTATTAAATACTGAACATCATGTTTCCTAGGAATTTGATACCCTTTCCATCAAGACCATTAAAAATACGATTTATAACATACTTTGTGAAAACTCATTTAACCACGTCTAGGTAAACGATTATCCACACGAGACTACTGATGCATTGAGGTAATTTGTTTATAAGATCCCAAACCTATTCATACACTTTCAAATAATTCCTCACATATTTAATAATCAATTATTTTCATGAAAATTTGTCTTTATCAATAAAAATCCATATTTATTAAAGATTATAGACTTATAAATATTTACCTATATGAAAAAACAACATTCAATGTAAACATAATAAGTTAAATGGAATATGGTTTAAGAAATTATCATATAGTTGATAAATAATATGGATATTTTGTGGAAATTTAATATATAATTATCAGAGTAAAGTGAATATTTGAAGGGGATGTTAATGACCATAAAAAGAAATAATAAATTGAATGTTAACAGTATACTTGGTCAAAATAATCATAAACCATTTAGTGGAAGAATAACAATTGTATTAATATATAACCATTGGAGTAAGAATAATGTGTTTTAGTTATTAATGATTGTAAATATCAAAAAAAAATATTTAAAAAATTTCTTGAGGAAAATACACTTTACATTTATAGAATAACTTTTAAAAATATAAAACATTTTTAAAATCCTCTTCATTGAAAATCATTTTTAGAAACATTATCTTTAAAAATATCCTCGTAATACTTCAAAGGATGATTCGATGAAATGAAGGTCATGGGAGCGGGAAATTTCTTACATTATATAAATGTCACAAAAAAAATTTCTTTTTCATTTTAAACATGATAGGAGAGTTAGATGTTCAAAAAAATATAAGAATATTTCATTTACATATTTAGAAAAATAAAAAATGGTTTTTTTGAAAACAAAATAGTCTTTCATTTCTAAAAAAAATCAGAATTTGTAAAAATTAATTGAATATATCGTATTTAAAGGTAAAAAATTTATTTCTTAAAACATTTTTATTAAACAATTTTTTTGAAGAAAAATAGTTTTCCGACCGAAAAGAGAAATGAAGTTGGATTTTCATTAAAACATTTTCTCAATTAATTTAAATACAAAAGTCTATAAAATGGAACTATTACACGAGAATATCATGAATAACCATATGAGAAGAAAGTTAAATGGGTTTATTTGGTAATGGTTATGTAATTTGTTGATACCCAACCATATAAAGCTCGGAGTTGGTGTCTACTTTGATTTCATTGGTATAAGATATATGTAATTCAAATCCCAATGAATGGACCAATTTAGTAGTCTTGGTAAACCAGATACATATATGTGACTTGTTTTAAAAATTAATACAATAATTAAAACATTATTTTTTTTATTTGAGGACAATAACTTTATTATATCAAGTGTATCCTTGCATATATTTCATAGAACACTTCAAAAAATCCTAATGAGTGGAAAAATAATACGAGTGAGATCAAATTCTCAGTAAGGATAACATATCGCTGAATTAATAATAAACCAATGAGAATATCCATTATTCCATGGTAAATAACTAAACACACATACAATGTAACCAACTAACTGATAAGTAAGTGATATTCAATATATAAAGGTAAATAACTTAAAACACATGGAATTTGAAAAATTAGATAATGTGAAATCAATATGTCAATGTACGAAACTGAAAACACATGTAGTTTAATCAGAAAACTAATAATGAAATGCATCCATAATAGTGTCGGCACAAAATCTCATGGATAAATAATAACAGAATCTAAATGAGGGAAGTGATTAATTATGGGACCCCATTTTTCCTTGGTACATGGTACCTTTACCAAGAAGACCATTCACAATATGGTTTATAACATATTGGGTGAAATCCCCACTAAGGATATCCAACTGACGGATCCCATTAGTCTACCGATGCATCAAAATTCTATCTATAACCCTGCCCCACCCATGTCATATCTGTCTAAAGAATTCATCTTCTATTGAATAATTAATTTAATAATGTACCCTATCAAATGTCTATAGAGTAGAAGATATAGATTTATTAATTTTTCCCAAATAATTAACTAAATTTAATGTAAACACCATATGAAAAATGGTATACATTTTAGGCAATGATCATATCCATGATAAAATTTATAGATAATTAGGGGAATTCAATGGTAAACAATCATAGAGAATTGAATTTTTCAAGGGGGTAATAATGAAATCGAGGAAGTGGATGTCAATATTATCCTGGTTCAATTCAATAAAAACCATTAATAGGATGAATATGTATGGTGTCAATACAACATATCCCATGTGGATTAAAATTAAATTACATTTTTCATTAATGAATAGAAATACTGTAAAAATATCTATTTAGAAAATTATTGAGGAATATATCCTTTTAATTTTGAAAAAAAATTGAAAAAAAAATTCTACGAAAATAAATTTTGAAACAATTTTATTTAAAAATAATTTTAAACTTACTAGGTAAGCTTCAAAGAAAATATGGAGGGTAAATATATACATGTAGTACAATGTGAAAAGAACATTCCTTTTGTACGATAAAAAGGATATAAATATTTATTTTTTAGAAAGATACAAGAAGATTCCTTTGAAAACATTTTTAAAATGAAAAAAGGGTAAAAATGTATATAATAAAAAAATTTGGAAGGTTAAAACATTTTTTAAAACATTTTTATAAAATAGAGTTTTTTAGAAGAAAGTAGGTTCTATGACCAAAGAGAGAAATGCAGTGAGGTATTCTTAAAAATATTTTCTAAAACATTTTAAGTACCAAAGGGTGAAAATTTTTACAATTAATTGATAAAGGTCACGAATAACCATTAGATAATAAAATTAAAGGGTTTATTATAAAATTATAAAATAATTTCCTTTGATGTAAATTCAAGTGTAAATAATCTCGAACAAAAAGATATTGTAATGTAAAACCCTAGAATAGAGCATAACATTAAAGTGAGAATCATTCAATGAATATATTAGGTGTATCAACTATAAATCCAAAGAAGATATGTTTAAATATATAAATATATATTTAACAAATTTTTTACATGTAATCATACAATATTAACAATGACGAGGATGTTTTATTACCCAACAAAAAGAAATTGGGTTGGGGAATTTCATTACCACCTTATAATTTTAATCAGAAATTAGCTTAGTTAAAATAATTCAAATTTAAAGAAAATATATTGTGAATATAAAATAATTCATGATATACTATATCAAAATTTTATATATATACACTACACAAAAGAAATAAGTTTTTATTATGATTTGTTCCTCATGAAAGTAAAAGTGATACAATAATACCTTACCTAGTGTTTCCTTTTGAGCGAATATCCTTTAAAATTATATATAATGGTTTTAAACATTTCACTAACTAATAATAGATCCATAAACATATTAATAATAATTTATATTATCTTCTAATAATATCTTATTACTCATTTGTTAACAATGTTTTGTTACTCTCTCTATTTCTAGTGTTAATTACATTGTTTTTTGTTTAGGTTTTGACTTGTTACTTGTTGTTCTTCATACATCGATCGTGGTTTAATAAAATATAGGATTTAAACCATGATTTAATTATCATATATCTAAATTATATTTATTTTTATAATAATTAATAATATTTTGAGATAAGAAATGAAATGCAGGGTTCATGGAGACAATTTTTCATATGTACGCATGGAGGCTACTTTCATTTCTTTGTATTATTAAAATAAATAAATGTAAATGAAAGATATATATATATATATATATATTATAATTATATTATCATATATATGTCATATATGTTACATAGATTTATTAAAACCATCCTTTATAACTTCCATGTATACCATGAATGAATCAGATTGCTTTGCGGAGGCGGTAGTCCAAACTTCCACAAACAATGTTATCATATACCCAAAAATGGAAATCATAAAGGTTTGAATTATATAGAAACTAAAGAATCATAAATAAATCATAAATAATATATTTATCATATATAAATAGTGTTTCCATCAAAATTTCAAACCATGAAATTTGGTAAAGGAAAAAACGAACGACATCATTTTGTGAGGCTGTAGTTCACTGCACACATAAACAGTAAGTTAATTATCAATTAGATGGAAGTGTGTGTGTGTGTGTAGGTATAAAAATTATAATAAAAAGAAATAATTATATTTATTATACTTATATCATTATATAACCATGAAATAAGAATATTTTATGTTGTCGAGACTAAAAATAAAACAAAAGAGCACGAGGAAGGATATTACATCTTATTTGGGTAACTCATTTTGGTTTGCACCAGAGGGATTACATGGAAAGAATTATGCCCATGTTTTGGATTATATGTTTACGGGAGGTATTTTTAGTATCTATTAGGTCATATCTTGTTCAATCCAAAGTGGATTTAAATCTGTGAGGAAGTGGGATGGGTTAGTTCCTTTTTATAGTGGAGGAGGCGTGACATTATTTTGAATTTTTAAAAATGTAATTCCACGAATGTTTTTACTATGAAATTTGGATCCAATAATGATCCCAATTCTTTATAATGAATTATAGGGTTAAACTATGGCCATAAATTTTTTTTGAAACTTTTCTAGGTTATTTTTCCTCTAATGTTTAAGGTGTAGTCCCTTATTGTGGAAATTTTCTTCTTAATCGTTGTAATTATTAAAAATTAGTTTTACTCTCCTTTTTGGTAAAAAACATGTTTAAGTTGTTATAAATTATAAATTATTATGATTCAAAATGTGGAATACATTTTACAAATTAAAATCACATAATTAGCTGAAACAAATTGAAAATTAATCCCACAGAATGGATAAAAATGCGTGTTTTTAAAGTAAAAACGTCATAATGATTGGTATGTTTTTATTTCAAAATTCAATATTAAATTGATTCAAATGAAATAAATTGGGTTAATTGATTAAAATTTATCTAATTAATATTTAAAACCAATTATTAATATAATTTATCCATACAAATAAATTATAAAATGTTTCGTAGTTCCTTGAAACGTGTGTTCTAGTTTTAAGAATCAATGTTTCCAGACAGTTTCCATTGGATTTATTTATGGAACTGGAAACTTCCAACATTTATTTATCAAAAGGGGATCTGCTTTCCAAAGGCAGGAATTTGTTAAGTTTTAACATTACGATAATTAAGAACGTGCATTGGTCAAAAGGATGGGAGGTCAGACTCATCGCACGCTTTTGGGGGGAATTATTGTCTACTAATGGAATCTCTTTGTAAATTTAAGATATTTTCATGAATCCTTATTAATTCACCAAGTATATCATAAGTATCCCTTGGAATTCACAATCACTTATTAACATGTGTAAAATTTAGATTCATCAATATGCATTCAATATTCTTCATTAATAGAAATATCCATATGTATTTGAGGTTTTACATCAATGGTATCCTCTAATATACTGCTTAGTGATTCTTTAAATCATCATTGTGATGATACTGGTTTTTAAGCCACTCATTGGGGCACTCTAGAATTTTATTGTCATCTAGGGAGACGAAGGCTTGGTTTGATTTTAGGATTGTGACCATAAGATGGGATACCTATATATCCTTGTGAATGGAATCAGAACCCTCGTCGTTCAGTGCCACTAAATGGGACACATCATACCTTTTAGGGTCATGTTATAAGGACCTCTAGGTTGAAGGTTCTTAGTCAAAACATAGTGTGGGACTTATTCCAAAGTATCCCAAGGAATATTTAAAGGATATGTGTTTTCAAGTAATATTAGACCCTATTGGGAATATTACCCAAGGAGAACAAGGTTGATTTTAAGTGTTGGGTTTGAACCTCAAAGAGGCTTCCTACATATCCCATATGGATGGTAATCAAAGCAAATGTAGTTCGATAAGTCTGATAGGAGAGTATGGTCCTTTGAGAGAAATCAGTTTGGGATTAATTCTTGAAAAGGATGCCTTGGTGATTTGGGGGGTTTAATTTGAGTCTTATTCCTGAGGAGGATTCCCATATTAAGGGAATTAGGGTTGGATTCTTGAAGAGGACATACAGTGAGATCGAGCCTTGAGAAGGCTTCCTACATATCCCGATCATGGTGGGAATCCAAGTTCTCATAGTTCCCTCTAGTGAGTGTTGGTGCACATGTTATAACCATCACATATCTCTAATCCCACATGAGTCATTCTTGGTGTGAGAAACAAGAGGATGTGAAATATTCAACAATGAAACATCACACTTTTCCTCCTCCGCTGATGGAAGAGGGTGTGTCGACCGTGGAAGAGGGCGAGGTGATGAGCCTTCCCTATATTCTATTTACATTGGACAAGGTTCCAATGTAAAGAGGAATGGATAAAGGTTAGGGGCTTATACTAGGATGGCTTCCCATGGAGACAAAGCGCAACAGGAGAGGGAAAGGGTAACAAGAGTCCCTGTGCCCATCTCCCCTCTGGTCTTTGGCACCGATGATGAGAGGAGGAGAAATGATACCACATCCTACAAGAAAAGATAGGGGCTTATGCCAAGGTGGTTTCCCTAAAATTGATCCTGGTAGGGGAGGTATACTTCTACTTTATTTTTAAAAGGAAAAGTCTGTATGAACCGTATCTTCCCCTACCAGAGACCTAAGGTTCTGGGTCATCTCTTCGAGAAGGGAGAGGTCAGGACCCAACCCTCCTCCAAACCGGGAACTTCACAACACTATTTCTGGGAGAAAGGTCCATGTAATTGTGGATATACAAACCCACAGACAATCCATGAATCCTAACCCCATTGTGAAAAAATTTGGGAAACCTCTGACTGTGGAAATACAAACCAATATTTGAGACACACTGATGTGTCTTTCCGAAAGGTTTGATAAGACATGTGATTTTAGTGGAGGTCTCAATAGAATCCCTTTCATAAAAGGGAGACAATGAAGAAGAATCCTTACCATGAATGGATTAATGAAGGCTTGATGGCTTATAGACTGAAGAGAATGAAGAAAGTAAGTGCATCAAGGAGGGGCGCCCAAGTAGAAAATGGCATGCATGTATGGGTGCGCAAGTACACTTGGGTTACCTGATGTTCACTTAATAAATTAACAAACTATATTTTAATACTTGGTCAAGACATTTCTCAAGCCTTCAAGAGTATTCACAGGCGATCCAAGAAGTGGGGCGCTCAAGTTCCTATGAGAGGAATGGGCGGCGCACAAGTATTTATGACTTGGGGAGGTTTGGCACTTTAGGTGCGCAAGTGTAATGGTTTTCAAACACTAAATGGAGTTAATTCCAATGATTCTCCCTTAAATCCTCTGCTCATGGTGTTGAAGAACTACCTTGAAAGTTTCAAAAGACTGTGGAAAAGTACTAGAGAGACTAGAGAAGCAATTGGTCTTCAAGGGAACTCTTCCATACAAATGAGGGCCCTAAGGGTCTATTTATAGGAAAATAATTGACCTTGGGAGAAATAATTTTGGCGTGCAAGTAGGCTGCATGACATATGGGGGCGCAAAAGTGGGTTGCGCGACATATTGGGGCGCACAAGTAGGCTGTACGCCGACAAAGTTTTTGCCAGACTAAGGCGGCCAAAAACTTATTCCTTTGAAAAATCTTGACCTTTCTTCATGTATTATCCCCCTTTTTCATTCTAATGGATTCCCTTTGTTATATATTTAGAAAATTTGACGGAATTGAGTTTCAAACCCCCCCCCCCCCCCCCCGCCCTCAGAATTGGATCAAAAAATGAAAAGAGGACCCTATACTGAGGTAATGTAATGAAGGGTAAAGAAAAGAGCACGGGGGAACACAAGTATTGGAGCTCAAGTGGACTTGGGGAGCACAAGATTTCAACGTGTAAAATTGTTGGCTCATAGGGTGAAATGCATTGCGTATATATAACAGCTTATCTTCCACAAAAAGTCTCACAACTTCCGAATTTTAATCTCTCGGCATGCAAGTCTTATTTTATTCATACGCTTCTGTTTCGTTGTGCTTCTTATGTATGTTTTTTAGTTGCGCAGTATAAGTGGGGCTCCATAATTGCACGCCTACATATAATTTCCTGACATGTTTCAAAATATTTTTCCTTAATGCCTTTTTCAATTTTTTTTAAAACACCAAAAATGAAATCACTTTTAAAAGATGATCTATATCTTGTTGCAGGTTCAATGTCTCCTAAAATAATTGGAACAGCTGATGAGATCAACAACAAGAGTATTGATGACATGATTAATGTCATTGGTCAAGATTATTTTAACTTTTGCAAAACCACCCTTCTAGAATTAGAAAAATATATGAAGAATTATCATTTCAAACATTCCTCGAAGAACCTATCTGTCTTTGTATAGCTATAGCCATTTGCAGGATGCTAACATTCTAGATCCAAAGAACTATGCCTCACATTCTTGGTTTTAGGATTATACCAACTTCTCGTCAGCTAATGTTTCTATTGGGGGCTCATTTGCTAATGTTGGGATAGTAGAGAAGGCTCATATTATGCATCATAGCCTGTGTGCTCCAGATTTGAAGGCACACACACTCAAGTTGAAACCACACTGCTATTCATCCATCTTTCAAGATTCTCAGATAGATCAGTCCCAGGGTTGGAAGAAAAGTTGTGATTTCCGCCTAGGAGGAGGTGTAAAACCCGTATGGATGTGGGCATACTGGGTGTAAAAGACATGTGTAGAATTTTCAGATGATTTGAGAGTTGTCGGGATTTATGAGGCTGTATGGGTTGGGAAAGCCTATGTGTATAGGAATGATGATTTAATTCCAGAATTATTAAGTCGATGGAGTCCAAGGACCAATTCCTTCCTTTTAACACATAGAGATGTTGGTATCAACTTGTTGGATGTTTACAAGATTTCTGGAGCTCTAATCCTTGGAGACATGTATGATGAGTTTATTCCTCCCAAGGTGACATGTAATGACTCGGAGAAGACACCATATTTGGTTCATGAGTTGATGAAAATATTTAACAAACTCAAGAATTAAATCACCACAAAAACTCACACCAGGAGGGATATTCATCTAGAGGAATGGATGGAAATATTTTTAATAAAGTATAATTAAAATGGTCCCAGTTACACCCGTCTGACTAGCTGCCCAAGGGAATAGAATAGAGGTACTCCTAACACCTTTTGGAAAACATTGGAGAAAAGAGAATTTGATAAATGAGGATATGATATCAACCCAAAAATTCATGCAAAGACATGTCAGGAAGGTTTCTTAGCCATGTGTCTTAGCGTGCATTTTTTACCAGTCCGAGACTCTAAAGGAGGTGTGAGGCTGGGAACCTTTGTTATTGCAGCTAAGCTGGCGGAGAAAAGGATGATAGGGTTGGCTACTCATGTTTTGGCCAATATTAATAGGAGTTTGCTGCATATTTAAAAGGTGAAATATTCTTTTAGAATAGTAGGACCATTCCAAGTGTTGTGGGGATGGATTGCTACTCACTTTAGAACTTATGTTGTACAAAGTGGAGTACAGGTTTTTGGAAGTTCTTTCTGACCGTCTGTTCATGCCTTTTCTGGTATTTCACCCTTGCCTTTGAATTCTTATGGAAACAAGGCTAGATTGAGCATGTATAAGGAATTCCATTTCTTTCCTTATAGTAATCCGGATACAGGGCGATTCGTTGATGATGGTACTTCCCGTTTGGAACTAAGGGAATATATGCTAGATTGCAGAGATAGTGTGTTGGCCACCAGAATCGATAGAGAAATCATATGTGAGTCCTATGCTCCTTATATAATTTCACATCAATTCAAATTCCTACAATAGAATACTGTATCCCCTCTCGTTCATGTCAGATTAGAGCAACACCCAAGGGTTTCCCGATAACTATGGTTGTTGACATCTGCAGAGAAGACTGGGGCAATATTTAATTTACCCGTCGCTGATGCAGTAAGCATATTGACCATCGAGTATGCTGAAAACTGGGTTACATCTTACCATGAAGGGGTATTAAATCATTCCTTCCCTTGATTTTGGATTAAGATAAGTAGCAGGAAGGAACCCCATCATTTGGAAGAAAATTCTTCATCATCAGGGGCCGAATTGCAAGTATTAGAGAGTGGAGGTGACGATGATCAAAATTCACCAAAGAGACCTTGCACCAGATATAATCCTCCTACTTGAATAAAAAGATCCACTCCATAAATCCCTACTGAAGTCGTATCAAGGTGATATGGTCTCCCTCATTCTGAAGAGCAGCGAGTTCCATTTTGTAATCCTTCATCCATGACTGTGGGTGCTAGGAAGAAACTCAAGTCCAAGGTTGTAGGATCCTCCTCACAACCCTCAAACATAAATTCTGAAGATATACAACCGGAGGCTGTTTGAACATGGAAGACTCTGTATTGTGATGCTGAAACAATGTGGATGGATCTGTGTAAAGGACTTCATATTCCGTGAGTATGGGATTTGCGGGATTCTTCTAACATTCTTTTTAAGGATAATCCCAATGAGGTGAGGACCTACATTCGAGATCTATATATGCTCATATATGCCACTGATGAATCAATTCCTACCACAAGAAGGTTAAATGAAATGATAGATCATGGTACCACTGAAAATATCAATCCTTCATTAGATGAAGAGTGGCGTGACTTTGTAGATCCTGAGGATGTAAGTTTCCTTTATCTAACATTCTATTCCATTTTGAAACATGAAATTTAGTCAAAACATTATTACATAAGAGAAATATCATCTTAACTTATAGTTGGGATAAGGAAAAACAACTGAATTTCCTTCACCACAGTATAGCCCTGGAGGTACTACTCTTGGAGCAACTGGGTCACCCCGTGAACTGAGAGAAATATCTCCGGGCCAACAGGCCATTAAGGAGAAAATAGAGAGGGTACTGGGATATTCGATGCCTGTCTTTATAGATGATGATTTAAGCCCTCCAAAAAAGGAAAATAAGAAAAATAACCTAAGAAAGAAGACCATGGTTAAGCGCTTTCTTAGCAGTGGTAATTCTCCCTGATAATCATGAATTTTAGTCTTTATTCATGAAAATGTTAAAACTTTTTAAGATTGCAGGGGATTATTCTTTTTCTTCTTTGAAAGAAAATACTGATAAGATTCAGGGATTCGTAGAAGATTATACTGAGCAAACACAAATTCCTACAAATCTAGTAGTTCTTGAAGAGGCATTGAAGCCAAAGGAACCAAAATTTGTTCGCCGCACTGCTCTAATTCCTACTATCAGAAGAGAGGAAGCATCTGGTAAATCAATAATACTTCATAAGGAATCAAATGTAACAATAGATAACTTCCATTCTATAATAATTTTAGTTTCATCACATGCACCAGAACATCTGGAAACAACTGACGTTGACCCCGCAATTGTTGCTGAAGAAGCTACTCGGGGTCAATGTTTTGCGGAGGAAGGTTGTGAAGCAAACACTCCAAGTGCTCTCACGGGTGAGACTAACCTGGGATCTAAGATATCATTGGATGAAATTCTGAACCTTGGAATTTCTTTTGAAGAACTATTAGGACATGTTAAAATATCAAATGATTTAGAAGATTTTGGATTTCCTTGTATAGAATCAATTGGACGTCAGTTCTCATTATTCATCATGTTAATCTTCTTATAATTAACCTACTAACCATGGTTGATTGAAATATGCAGTTCCTTCTAAAAAAACTGTTGGTGCAATGGTACATTAAGAGATTGTTGATATTAATTTCAACCCCACCATTACAGAGACATTGGCTTAGGTGGATCTTGAGATAACAGGTCTTCTTGAGATTCATTGTTATAATCCTGAGCATATTAAAGATAGCACTCCTCATCCAGATACATCAAAAAAAATTGCTAAAACTAATAACATTTGGGAGGATTCTTCTCAAGATGCTGACCTACTTCTAGGTAAGAGATACTGATATTTTTATTGCATTCACTTTTGTTAACTCTTGAATATAATCATAATTCTTGATTTACAATATAGGGCTATCAACATCTATGTCTAGGTCTGGAGGTGAAGCCTCTACTTCATCCTAAACAACATTGGAAGGTGGAGAAACCATTGTTCAAGATGGAATAGAACATGGCACTTATTTAAGTGCATTAGTCCCATAATATACCCCTCCATATGACAGTGATTCTGAAATAGACGTAGAACTGTAGAAGGATCTTCATCTTACTCTTCGAAATGCATGGAAAAACATCTAGAAGATAATATCTGAGATGCCCCTTGAGGAACTACCTTCAAGAATTCTACTACATTCATCTCTATTTATCATGCTATGATTTAGTGGTTTTGAATACCGTGAAATTCATACTGCGGTGAAAGATATTATACAAAGGAGGGAGAAAGAGAAAAATCTTATACAAGACTTGATAAAATCCTAACTATCAATCAATATTGAAGAGTTTGAAGTAGCATTGTACCAAGATGAAGCTAATCATAATTCAAAGGTGAAGGGACTGAAGCAGAAAATTAAAGAAAATACTATTCAACAACTGCGCCTTCAACAGGAGCTAGATATAATTACAGGGGAGCTTGACCAGCTTCATAGCCCATTAGGAGAATTCCAGAAGGATGGTGCAAAATCCATTACAGATGTTAGAGAAGAACTTCATCATGCTGAAGAGAGTGAGGCTGGTTAAATAGACCAACTCCAACAAGCAGTTTATGGGGCTCAAGAGGCTGTCAAAAAATGAGGAATTACATAGAAACCCTTTTGTAATTTCTGAGAGAGACACTCCAATTTTTGGATGCTCCTATGTGAAATTTTTTTCATAAATGAAAATTATTTTTTCTTTAATCATTTGTGTTTTCACTTTCGCTAACTACTTTTGTTTTTAACTAGGCCATTGGACACAGTAAGCATAGATTGATTTTTTTGCTTGGGTTATATGGACAACACCACTAACTTTATATCTCTTTACTTTTTATTGCTTAATACTACCTAAACCATACAAAAAATGTATATTTAGTGAGCTGGGACTCGACTTTTGTTCAGATTTCCCTTCGCAGGTTCTCAATCTAGTGAGTACCAAGTATTTTGTTGTTTGGAAGTTTAGATTCATGCATGTTAGACAATAATGGGTTAATATTTTTGTTCGAATAGCTTTGACCATAAATTTTGAATCAGATCCCAAACAAAAACTCTATGGATAAGAATTGCTTTAATATTATTTAAATATTTTGAAGGGAAATCTTGAGTCATTGGTTTTATGGCCACCAAATTTAAAACTCGTATCAACATAAGGGGTGTTTTTTTTCAATAATGAAGTTACCCTTATTTGAAAAACCCGTTATTGGAGTTGTGTTATGCAGGACCAACTATGGAATCTGCTGCATATCTAAATAGTGGCATCTTTAGGATGACAAGCCTGTTATGTAGGAAAATTATGAAACGCCACCTAAGGGTATGTGCTTCATAGTCAAGCAAAATAGATCATTGAATTTTAACATTTTTTTGTTAATAGATAGGGGAAAATAATATTTGGGTGACTCAATACCACAATAGGTGGTTTTTCTAAGGAAATGAATTTTAAGAATGAAAAGGGGATATTTTATACCCACATAATTCATGAATAGGAAAACCATTTCTATACAAATTTGGTGTATGAGTAATGGTTAAAATTTATTATAAAGGGGAATTTACGATATCATATTGTTAAATTTTAAGTCATGCAGTGAGGACATTGGTATTGTGCTATTTTAAGTCATGCAGTGAGGAACTTGGTACTGTGCAATTTTAAGTCATGTTGTGAGGACCTTGGTACTATGCAATTTTAAGTCAAGCATTGAGTACATTGGGTGGATTTAATTTAAGGCCTTTATCTCGGACCAAAGGTACGAAACTCTCCCAATTTCTTGATAATTTTTTTTGGAAACATACTATCAAATTTTGGTATGGAAGATAAAATTGTAAAGTGTGATTTGGGAATTTCTAGAACCGAGGAATGATATGGAAAAAAAGGATAAAAGCATTAGAGGAATTCTTTTCCAAGAATGAAGTTACCATTACTTGATAAACCCGTTATGGTGGCTAAATTATAAAGGGCCAACTAGGGAATATGATGCATAGCCAAATAGTGGCTTCTTTTAACTGACATGCATGTTATGTAGGAAACTTATGCAAGGCTTCCTAAGGGTACGTACTACATAGTCAAACAAAAGAGCTCTTTGAAATTTGATATTCTATTGCTAGAAGCTGAAGAAAGCTTATGGAGATTCATATTTTCCAAAGTAAAGAGCTCTATTAATGGAGAAAGCTACTTAAATATAGAAAGGGTATTTTCAACCAAAATTTCCAAAGAATCAGAGGAAAAGTAATTTTATGAAGGTCTGGCCCAAACATAAAAGTTATAATGTCTGTAGTTTTTGGTCAAACAAATAGGAACAGAAATGGAAACATTATATGATTTGTGTTCAAGTGATTCCAAGGTTATTTCATATTGCATTGAACACATGGTGAGGGAAATGTGTAAACCATGGTCTTGAAGACTTTCAAATTGTGATAATGATAATGGGACAAGTATACATGAATTATTGTTTTAAAATACAGATTCTTGTATATTGTCATTGAAGATTAAAGGGGGAAAAGATGCTATATCCAAGAATGAAGTTACCATTATTTGAAAACCTCGTTATGGGGGCTGTATTATACAGGGCCAACTAGGGAATATGTTTCATAGCCAAATAATGACCTATTTTGGCTGACAGACCTGTTATGTAGGTAACTTATGCAAGGTCACCTAAGGGCACATGTTGAATAGTCAAGCAAAAGATTTCTTAAATATTATAGACTATGTCACCAGAAACCATAAGAAAGATTATGAGGATCTGGAAATATTCAAGATTAAGAGTGTGAAATATGGAAGGGGGTTATGCCAAATTATTCTAAGAAATATTTGAACCAATATTGGCCATGAGTTAAACATTAGTTACATAAATATGACTCATATGTAAAATAGAGACTTTATTTATTTCCTCTGAATTAATATTGTGATGTGCAGTTTTATGTCATGCAGTGAGGGAATTTTCACCCCCATAGGGAATTGAAACACATTAATTATATAAAGAAACCTTTTACCCAATTCCTAAGCTCACTTGATCTATTCTTGGTGTGATAAATAAGGAGTAGTAAGGGTCTCTTCTATAATACAAAGGTGATAGAGATAAAGAATGGTGGTGTTAGATTTCCATACAGTTTAACATCATATAGTAAGGATGACAATGAACCGATGTGAAAAGAAAGACATATTGTAATTGGATTAAGGGATAAAACCCAAGTGTCACTATATTTCTTGCTGGGGAAATAATCAATTCATACATAGTTCTTAAAACATTTCCTATGCAGATTTGATTCTTATACAAGAAATAATGGTTTTTTTTATCATGGCTGGGACCAAGATTAGAGATCTAGGCATCTCTACATATCTCAAAATATATAGGAATAAAGCCATATGTAGTTCTTTAAACAATCATTCCTCATGCTAATCGAGTTTGACAGGAAGAAGGGGGCTTTTGAAACATTCTGAGAGAACGGTAAATTTCAAGACATAAATAGTCTACGGACCAAATCATATATCTTCAAGAAACACTATGTATAGATCTGATTAATATACAGAAGGAGAAAAGAAAATAAGAATATTTTTTTATTGTGGGTAGGCCCAAAATTGGAGATTTAGGCATCTATACATATCTCACTGGAAAATGAGAATCAATCCATATGTAGTTCCTGAAATTAGGTCTCTATACAGATCTATCATAGACCTAAGAAAGAGAGTGACGAATGTACTACTAAAGAGTAGTGATGATGTCAGTGATTTTTTCTTATGAAATCTTCTAACATTGAATAGATAGAACATTAGTTATAAAAATGATGTCATGAAGTTTAACATCATGCGACAAGGATGAAGATACTATGCATTTTAACGTCATACAGCATGGACGCTTAGGGTATCTATGTAGTTTAATGTCTTGAAACTAGGACATAGGGGATAAGATGTTTTATGTGTTGCAGCAAGGACATTGTACTGTGAAATTTAAAGTCAATCATTGAGGACGATTTGTATAATTACACAAATTATTTCATCAAGAATCTCACATTGGTTGGAGTTGTAATAAGCTCTCCATCCATTGATATTAAGGCATAAGCTCCATTTGAATAGACCTTATGTATGGAATAAGGTCCTTCCCACTTTGGCTCAAATTTTGGAGGTTTCTTTCCTAGTATCATTGGAGTCCTAAGGACCAATACCAACTCTCCTTGAAGAAATGAACAGAGGTGAACATTCATGTTAAAATCTCACACTATTCTGTTCTGATAGAAATTTAGATGATGCAAAGTACACAATCATTTCTTTTATAATTGTTCCAACTCATTGAACCATTTCTAAGACCTCTCATCTCTAGACAACTGATCATAGATTTCAACTCTAAGTGAAGGAAATTTCATTTCAATCGGAAAAACATCTTCGATTCCATATACCAATGAATAAGAAGTTTCTTGGGTAGATGTACGGGTAGTTGTCTGATAAGCCCATAAAGCATTCAAAAGTTTATTAGGACATGATTTCTTATCTTTATCTACCATATTCTAGAGTATATTTGATAGGGTCTTATTTAAGGCCTCTATATGTCCATTCGCCGCAACATGAAAGCGAGGTGAATGGTTGGATTTTATATTATGTTCCTGATATAACTTTTTTACTTTAGCAGAACAAAAATTGGTTCCATTGTTCATCAAAATAGTTTAAGGGACATAAAATCTAGTGATGATATTAGTTTTGAAAAAACTAACAATGATTTTGGCACTGACTTCCTTGAGAGTTATTGTGTCAGCCCATTTAGAAAAGAAGTTAGTAGTAGTGAGAATATACTTGAACTTCTTAGTCATGGATGGAGGATAAGGCCCTACTACATCCATTCCCCATGTGGAAAATGGCCAGGAGTATTTAGCTATATGTAGTAACTCTGGGGGTTGATGAATGAAGTTGGAATGCACTTGGTAGGGGTGACATTTTTTAGTGAAATCTTTTCAATCCTATTTCATTTAAGGCCAAAAGTATCCAAGCCTTCAGATCTGATCAGAGAGTCTATGCCTAGACTGGTGGGCACTAAAAACTCTGAAATGTACTTATTTTATGCTAGATGAAGTCTCTTCTCGATCAATACATCTGAAGAGTATTCCATAAAATCCTCACTTGTAGAGGATATTTTGGTAGTCTAAACAATCATAAAGAGTAAAATTGGCTGCTCATCGCCGGATCTATTCTTTTTCAGCCATATCGGGTGGAAGTACCCCATTTTGAAGATATTCCATGATGGATGTTCTCCAGCCCATTGTATGACCTGAAGGTTTAAAAATAGGGAAAATTTCATTAATTTCCTCCACTCTAGTTTGAACAAAAGGTGAGACCACATGGTGATGGGCTATGCTGATGACTGTCTCATCCAAATTTGGATCATCTAAGGTTGTAGCTGCATTATCCAGTGCATCTTCTAGAGCATTTTGTGATCACGGGACATAATACAATGTTGGCTCTGAGGGAAATTCAGCAATTAACCCTCTAACATAATCACACAAAGGGATTAACTCTTATTTTCTGATATAATATTCATCATTAATTTGTTTGATTACCAATTATGAATCACCTTCCACCTTTAAATGATCTATTTTCACCTAAATGGATAATTCCAAACCTGCAATGAGAGCTTGATATTCTGCCTCATTGTTGGTACCACCTTCTAATAACAAGAAGGAATAAGGAACTACTAATTTTTCTAGGGAAATAAGGAAAATTCATAACCCATCTTTGCTAATATTAGGGTTTTACATTCTCTTTCCTGATGGACTTCTAGAATCACCGTCAAAATACATTTCCCATGTTTGGGAATTATCTTGAATAGAGAAGACCTCTTCATTAAGAAGTTTATTATTAAATGATGTATCTTACACTAATGGATTCTTAGCAAGGAAGTCAGCCAGAGCTTGGCCTTTTATTTCCTTTTGCGGTACAAACTGGATATCAAACTGTTGCAAAATAACCTCCCACCATGCCAAACGGCCTGTTAACATAGGACGACCAAGGATAAATTTAAGCGGATTATTGTGAGATAACAATTGGACTTCATGATGTTGCATGTAGTGTCTCAATATCTAAACTGCAAAAAATAATGCTAGGATGAAGTTTTCAATACTTGAGTATTGAGTTTCTACATTATGCATAGTTTGACTGAGATAGTAAAGGCTATTTTCATTCCCAGCATCATTCTTTTGGGGGAGGAAGGCACCTAGTGATCACTCTAAAGCTGTTATGTAGAGAATAAGTGGTCTTCCTTCAACATGTGGCATTACTGGTGGAATCAATAGATATTTCTTGAGGTTATCAAATGATTCTTGGCAATAATCAGTCCATTGGTAGGTGACTCCCTTCTTCATTAATCCAGTGAAGGGTAAACACTTGCCTTACAAATTGGTGATAAACCATCGAATATAGGTGAAGTGTCCTTGGATTCCTCTTACTTACTTCAAATTTTGAGGAGGTGACATACCAAGGATTGATTTTGATTTCTCAGGATCAACTTCGATACCCCGATGGTGTACAATGAATCCAAGAAACTTTCTTAAGGTTACCCCGAATGCACATTTCAAGGGGTTTATCTTCAAACTATGTTGCCAAAGTGTATTGAATATAGTCTCCAAATCAGACAAGTGATTGGAACATTTTCTAGATTTGACCACCAAATCATCCACATAACATTCAACAAATTTCCCGAAGAAGGGTTTGAAGATATGGTGCATGGAACGTTGGTATGTTGCACTCGCATTCTTTAAGCCAAAGGGCATTACCTGATAGCAAAACACACCTTGAGGGGCTCTAAAGGCAGTGGATTCTTCATCCTCTAAGGCCATATGGATTTTATTTTACTCTGAGTATCCATCCATGAAGAAAAGAGATTCATAGTTATCCATTGTACTAATTCGAAGCTCTGTAATAGGAACTGGAAAATCATATTTAGGAAAACGCCTGTTAAGATCTCTGAAATAAATGCAGACTCTAATTTTTCCATTTTTCATTTTCCCTAGGAAAATATTTTTCATCCATTTGGGATACTGAAATTCTCTAACAAAGTTAGCCTTTATAAGCCTATCAACTTTAGCATCAATTTTAGAGGCATGATTTGGGTGTGTTCTTCTTGCTGCTTTCTTGAATCCACGATGTTCTTCTGGAAAACCCAAATGACGGGTGGCTACATCAGGATTAAGACCTGGAATTTTTGTATAAGTACAAGAAATTATATCTCGATGTTTCTTTATAAAGGAATTATACACCTCTTTCTCTTCAGAGGTCATGGTAGCACTAATTAGAGTAGGGTGTGGATCTTCTTCTATATCCAGATTTATTTCTTTGAGCACATCCACGGTGGTAGAGACAACTTCTTCAAATGCTGGAGGAGCATTCCTAAGATCTTCCTCTTCTTCTTCATTTTGTGTTGAATTTTCTATTTCCACAGTCATTATAGATGATGAGGCAAAACTCCCAGAGTTAGAGAGGAGGAGTCAGTATTTTAACATCCTGAAGAATAGGCCACCATATCTGACCCTACTGATGACGAAGGGTTTTCCTATGGTAATAAAGAGGAAATGATGGATTGAGAATCAAAATCTTTGTCTTTCTCTAGCATTGCTACAACATTTTCTACTATAGTTGATGAAGCAAAGGCTTTTTGTAGTTAAGTGGATGAAATGAAAATATCTCCATTTAGGCTTTCTTCATTTCTGGATGGATCAACAGTTTCCTTCACATTTTTAGTCTCAATTTCCATAATTGACATTGTTGAAATTAATGGACTAGTTCTTGGAATTGTTTTTACCCTTTCAATTTGATCAATGGGTAGCACATAATCTATACTCAAATTCATAAATGGATTTGTTGGGATCTTTTCCAGTTCATTTAGAGCTTTTACTCTGGTTATTTATTTTGTCATGAACTTCATTCCTTTTGTGTAATTAAACTATGCCTCAATGTATTGAGATTCACGTGTTTTGAATGGAGCCGTGTCACAATACAACGTCCCGATTTGACCATTGAAACAGTATTTAAGGCACTGGTGGTATGACGAAGGTATGGCTTTAAGTTGATGCAGTCAAGGCCTTCCAAGAAGAATATTGAATGTTGTGTCCTGATGAACAACCATGAAATCTGAATTAGACACAAGATCTCCAAACTGAGTTCTGAGTGTAATCCTGTATAGAGGTTCTTGTTCATTCTTATCATAAGCTTGCAACATTAAAGTAAATGGAGATAAATCAGATTCAGTTAGGCCCAATCAATGAAGTGTACAAACAAGAATGAGGTTGACTCTAGATCCATTATCAACGAAGGCTCGTTGGATGTCTATATCATTGACTTTTCCAGAAAAATACATGGGTCTGATATGCCCATGCACCACACTATCTTCATCTTCATCTATAAAATATTTGACTGCACGACATTCTGCAAGATCACTCTCTATACGGTAAACCTTAGCAGCAACAACTTCGGTTTCAAACTCTTGAGGACTTGACAAAGCCTCAATGAGTGCTTCTCAAAGATCTCTTGATAGATTCAAAGCATCCAGAAATGATAACTTGGCTGGTACTTGGGCCAATTGTTTCAATAGATCATACTTTTGGTCCAAAAGTCTGCGTTTCCTAGCATAGAGATGTGGTTTTTCAGGTGCTTTGTAAGTTGATGCTTCTGATGTAGATGTATAATATGGCATAGCAGAAGCTGGAAATAATCCTAGAATTGGTAAATTAGACTGACTAGGTCTATTTATTTTCTGAGAAGAAGACAATGTGACTTCTAATTAGTCTCCCAAAATAATTGTGTCAGAACCAAACCCGTCTTTCATGGAAGAAACTCTTTGTTCCTATTGTGCCCACTAAAGGGCTCTTCAATGAGTTTTTTTCCGCATATATGGTTCGAGACGGGGTAGAGTTAAAATGGTGATTTTTAGAATCTGCACATCTTTCCATGTATCCTTGACCTTCGCCTGTTCCTCTAGTTCCCTAATTAGGTACAAGGAAGTCTGGCTCATTATAATCAGAATAACCATTGTCATAATGATCCGATAAATGGATAACATTAACAGAACCAATGATCAGTTCTTTATCTGAAGAAGATTCTCCTTGATAGGTTAATTATGGTTGTGCTGTTTGGTGGGGTGGTGCCCATTATTTTGAAATAGATGGCATAAATTCTGTCAGGGTCAAGGAAAACTTTGGCCTTGACACAAGCTCATCTTCTTCTAACTTCTCCTTTTCCTTATGATCACTTCACTTCTTTGAGGAACAACCTTTTGATGAAGATTGTTTTATTAAGGCAAGAGTGGCAGAAGACACAATAGGTTGTTTCAACGGTGTTCGTAAAATGTCATGAGTTTGGTTTCTCATTTTCCCAATCATCCAATTGTCATATTTCTTCACTTTTTTACTTTTGACTTTATACCATTCACCTTCTTCCTATGGATCAATAGTAGTAACACATGATACTTGAGCTGATAAACTTTTCAGTTTCACTTTTCCAGAATCTACCATATTTTGCAAGAGGTCTTTGAAAACAAAACATTCCTAGATGGGATTCCCTAACATCTGGTGAAAGGGACAATAATTTGGAAGATCTTCATCTCCTTCTTTATTTGGTTTCTTCAGCCTTGGAAACTGAACCAAATTGTTTTCTAAGGCTGAGATGAAGTAACCAAGAACTTTTTCATTCCTAAACATATAAACTTTATTCTTTAATTCCTCAAACTGTTTCCGCCCTTGATCTCTATGATCATCTTGACGAGACAGCAATTGTTGCTGATGATCAGGAGGCGGATCTATTCGGTATGATGAAGGTCTTGAAGTATAAGCAGGTACAAGTTCCTTCTTGAGTGTGACTATAGAAGCTTCTACATTTCCTATCCTCCTCCCTGGAACTCATGGAATTACACAAGTTTTAGTCTTAGTTTCTATAATAGAGTCTTTTATCTGTTGAGTGATTGAAGTAAGGTCTTGAAACCCTCCTGTTTATTTCACAGGGATCAATGGTGTTTGTAATTAATCACACAGATTTTCCATACAAATTGGCAGAAACTCTTCTTGAGGGTGTTTTAGACTTAAGGAATATTTTAATCCTTTCCATCAAGCGATGAAATCTGAAACTATTTCATTCCCCCTTTTTTTACAATTGGTAAGTTCCAAAACTTTCGTTTTTGCTAGTGTTGAGCTAAATTGAAGAATGAATTTATGAAGGAGATCTTCCCATTCAGTAATCGATCGGGATTGTAAGCTTGTATACCAAACAAAAGTTGGTCCTTATAATGACTGCACAAAACACCTAAGCTTAACTGATTCTTGTTGTTGAGAAGTTCCAATCATGGGATCACAACAATAGAAAAAAAATGTGTTAAGTGTTGTTCTGGATCTCCCGAACCATTGAAGACTGGTAATGTGGTATTCACAAAATTTGGTGGGGGAGTAATTAAATCCACCCATTCAGGGTAAGCTCTCTTTTACAACTGAACTGGTGCACGTTGTTCCTCTATATCTTCTAATCGAGTCGTTAATGCATCAATTGTGTTCATAAACATATGGGTAATATCTGGATGAACTGGATTCCGTACAAGTATAGCAAATGGAGCTTTATCTGGTGCAACGACTTGTAAAAACACTGATGGTGGTTCTGATATCTTCCTTGGATAATCCACGAGAATAGGTCTACCAGGATGTGTTTAATCCTTCCTTGATTGTGTACCCAGTGGAGGGAATTCATTATCCACATCTGTAGTTACTACAAACCCTCTTTGCTGAAGAGATCCTACAAGATTTGAATGTTGAGGACATGCCTGGGGAGTACGTCTAGTAGAAATGTTGTTTCTAAGTAACTCTGTATTGAGTCTTTTCAACTCCTTCATTTCCTCTTTTTGGTGTGAAAATATCTCTTCAAGAGAAAGAGATTTACCTTCTCTAGTGGAAAAGTGATATGCGATATGACTTTTCCCTTTCCCCTTGTTTGATGCCTTTAGGAGAGGGAGGATTTGATTATTTGAAGGCACACCTAGATTTGGGGTAAGCCTTTGATTTCAGCTGCACAAACCTTCTTCATTTGCGTCTGTGTGTACTGTATTATGGCCAAGAACTTCATCTTTTGATTCCCCTAAACTTGACTTATTTTTTGGAGGATCTTCTACAATGGTGTTAATAACATTTACTGACTCATAATGCATCGATGGTATTCTGTTAGTGTTTTTGCGAGATCGTATTTCTCTATGTCTTCCATGAGACATCGTTATCCTATATGAAGAATTCCCTGGAACTGTTTGGTAGACATTAACCCAAAGGGAATCCTTAGATAGTTTATTTGTACACTTTCCTTGTGTCTTTTTCCCTAATTGGGAGAAAAATGACTTCTGTTGAGGAGGGTATTGCAGATGTGAAAAAGCCCCAGCACTACAGGCTAGGGCTGTTCATATTCCTCTTCTTCAAATGTTTGAACATTGTTTAATGAATTTGCAGGTTGAATTAAATGAGCCCCCAGCCTTGCAAGCTGGGGTGATTATTGAACCGCTATGGCTGAAATTCTTGCACTACTCTTCTAATTTTACGGATTTTGGTTCAGACATTAGCGGGGTGCATCAACCGATAACCACTTAAATCACCTGTTTCGGAATATCATTGTTCTATTACAGACATTTGCATTCTCTAATGCCTGACATCTTCAAAAGGAGATGCTTACTAAAGATTCTTAGATGCTTGATGTAAAAGTAACTCAACAACTTCTTTCCTTTGGGGCTGATTTTGATGAGAACTGGTTGAGGCCTCTTCTTGAGCATACATTTTTTTATATACAAAACCTATTGATTGGCGCCCACCGTGGGAAATAACATTTCATGAAACCACTTTTGGTGGACTTTGCTGATTTTGGAGTGTAGTGAAATGCAATGCTCCATATACACCCCATCCTTTGATACGAACACTAGATGGGGAATCATAAATTAACTGGCGTAGTCTCTTTAGAGCATTGAGACATGCACGCTAAAGGGTTCTCTACTGTTTTTCAAACTTTGGATGTTGGGAAACTGTGAGAGAGGCCAAGTCAATTTGGTGTTGTAACCCTTCTATTACCTTTACACGATTTTTATATTCATCATACGGTAATACTTTGGTTTTCAAATAACGAAGAGCTTTCCATAATTTGAGGTGGATTTCATGAATGAAATCTTCTGTCATCAATTCTGGAATGTTATACTAAGAATTTCCCAAAGGACAGAACATGACTGGTATTTATCCTTTAGCTAATTTTTTCCTCATGTTTAAAAAATCTTCATCATCTTTCACTAGAGGTTTCTCCACTTGGTCTGACCAAAGTGGATGCTCTGTATTAGAAGAAAAATGACCCAAGGGAGGTTCATAGAATGATTGTTCCCTTCATATGTCTTCTGTTTGAGAAAGTGTTTCACCCATAAATGACAAGGAAATCGACATGACTGGCCTTTTGTTTTCAAGTGCCTTGAGATTGGAGGGCTTTCTCATCGCTACATTTTCAATTATGGAATTTTCTTGACAATGCGAAATATTATGGTAGAGAGGACTTTTGCAGCGAATTCCATCATGGGGAGGATTACCATGATGGATTACATTAATGGATAAATCTTCGTGCTCCTTGGTCTTCTGGCCACACGGAAGGTTGTCGTGGATCTCATCCGAAGATAGGCACTCTGGATTGACCGAATTTTCGTGAAGCAATCTTTCATGATGATGTGTCCGATGAGGAACTTCAAAATTAATACTACCACTCTCATAATTTGGTAATGAGAGGATAGGATCTTGAGAAGCAATAGATAAATGTTTGAGGGCTTCAATAACTCCAACATTATGAGGAGCCACATCATAGCTTAACTCTTGATTTTCCAACAATGCTTGGTGAGACTTCTTCTTGGATGTTCTCTTATACTTAGTTGGGGCCACTTGCTGGGAAATGTGGTTATCATGGGAAAGTGTATGTGCCTGCCTTGGAGTGGATACTAGAACGAACCGATTACCTCTAATTGGAAAGGGTGTATGTTCTCGATCTTGTTATCCGTATGATATGGGGGGTATGCCCCATGACCCTCCTCGACTGGAACATAGGTGTGTATCTGCTCTGGGATGGCATGCCGATGTGACATCCCATGTGTGGGGAAATATTTATGTGTCTGTTCCCTTGATACTACTGAAGTAGTTGTTATAATATCCTAGAATGCTTCCATAATATGGAAAGGGATTTGCATCTACCCTTTCACCATTGATAAGATGTGTTTGGGGACTTCAGCGGCTGGAACGGGAATATACGTCCATTTCCTATCTGGAGTCGGTGTATGTGCCTGCTCTTGTCCTCCTTTTTCTGTCAATGGGTATTGACAATACTCATTCATGGGGGAAGAGAGTTGGGCCGACCCCAAATTTTCTTTCGGATCATTCTGAATGAGTTCTTTGTGTGTTACCAAATGAGACTGTTGGCAGGCTTAATGAACATTGGTAGGTGTATGTGCCTGCTGGCTGTTTCGCGTCATGTATGGTTGACGGACATTCTTCATTACTAGCAGACGAGACTTCTAACAGGATTGGTGATTGTAAACTGGTGTATGTTCCTATTTACCAGTTTCCACCACATTAGATTGGAGAGATTCTTTCAATGTAGTTTGACGAGCCTGCAAACTGGTTGATAACTTATAAGCAGGTGTATGTGCATGTTCACGGTACTTCACTGAATTTATCTTGTGGGATTGATGGGTGGAATCCATATGAGTCTAATGAGCAGAAAAATTAGGATGGATGGGTATATGTACCCGCTCATTGTTTTCCATCAGGTTAAATTGATGGACCTCTCTAGAAGGGGCCGAGGTGAGAACCTTCTCCCTGTTGACCGGATGTTGTCCTCGGTGGTTCGTCTTGTGTGCCCTAATTTGAGAGACCTGGGATGAGCTTCCAAATTCAACACCCCCATCATGTTGGTCTTAAACTATCGTGCACTTTTGGCGGTGATTGCTGATGGGAGTCTTCAGGGAAGACTTCTGCATTATTGAATTGAGGCCTTGAGTGACCTCTCGATCCGCATTCCTGTAGTATGGGATGGATTGATTGTTGAGTTCTGGGGATAAGGACCCAAAATGATTGAAGAGGGTGGTTGGAACCATCTGCTTCTTGATCATTGGTCGTCGTTGGCCAGATGATCAAGGACTGTTATTGACCTGGAGGGCCTGTCGAGAAGCCTCCAAAGTCGGGATTGTACTGTGCTGGCGATATTCCTTTACCATCACATTAGAGACCCAACGTTGAAGATGTTGAGATGGTGTTAACTTGCTTCCCGTGGATGGATATCTAGCTTTATCAACGGTCGGAAGGTTCACAGATGTTGTCATAGAGAAAACCATTTTTGGAATGAAGGGAATTCTAAGAATAAAAACATGAAAACAACAACAAACTCCATTAAAGAAACATCTTTTTAGATGGATACATGCATGATTGATTCCTTTTTCTGGACATCCTTTATAAATTTATAGGGGCCTAATAGGTGGGTAGCATTGTTAACTTGGTTAAGGATTCACGTTGGGTTCACCATTTTTGTTTCATAGTTCCTGGAAATGTGTGTTCTAGTTTTAAGAATCACTGTTTCCAGACGGTTTCTGTTGGATTCATTTATGGAACCAGAAACTTCCAACAATTATTTATCCCAAGGGGGCCTGCTTTCCAAAGGTAGGAATTCGTTATGTTTGAACTTTTCAATACTTAAGAATGTTCATTGTTCGAGAGGATGAGAGGTCAGACTCATCACACCCTTTTGGGGGGAATTATTGTCTACTCTGGGACTCTCTTTGTAAATTTAAGATATTTTCATGAATCCATATTAATTTACCAAGTATCTCATAAGTATCCCTTGGAATTTTCTATCACTTATTAACATGTGTAAAATCTATAATCATCAGTACGCATTCAAGGTTCTTTATTATTGGAAATATCCATATGTATTCGAGGTTTTCCATCAATGGTATCCTCTAATATAGTGCTTCTAGAATCTTTTAATCATCGTTGTGATGATACAGCGATTTAAGCCACTCAGAGGGGCACTCTGGAATTTTATTGTCCTCCAAGGAGACGAAGGTTTGGTTTGATTTTGGGATCGTGCACATAAGATGGGCTACCTACATATCTTTGTGAAAGGAATCAGAACCCTCGTAGTTCGGTGCCACTGAATGGGTGATGTGGCTCTATTTTTACATATTTTTGCCACATCTTTTTACTTAATTTTTAATGATTTAATAAATTATTAAATCAATTTATACTAAATAATTGTACTTTTGTATTTTTATAGTCAACTTTGTTAATTAATCAATTTTTATAAATAATTATGTTTTTTTAGTCTTTAAATTAAATTTTTTAATCTTACTTAACTTTTCTAATTTAATTATTTCTTAATTAGTCTTGTTAAGTGGAATCTGCTCGACTTTTTAATAAGTTAATATCTATTTTAAACAACTATTTGATCAACGTAATTCTATTTAATTAAGTTAGTCTTTATTTTAATATTTTATCTATTAATTTAGTTTCATTAGAATAGGTTAACAATATTAATTAATATGTTTAGTCATCCTGCTAATCATTTAAGTAAATAACTTGTATTTTATGTTAAATAAATTAGTTTGCTTTCAATTTTATGTGTTTACTTAGTTGTTAAAATAATTAATAAAGAGTTCTAAAATATTTATTGCTTAATTTTATGTATGCAGTTTCATTATTTATTCATTTTCTTTTGGTTTTAGTCTATCGGTGAGGTAAACTATAACTATCGGCAACCCAATGGGTCATTGTTTCTTTTTATTTTTACTTGATGCTACCCTGTAATTATTTATGTAGTAATTTTAATTTAAGTATTTTATCAATTTAGTTATTAAATTTTCAGTTCTGAATTTAAGTGTTGTGAGTTAATAATTTTAAAGTCTAAAGTTTAATAAAAATCCTTTTTTAATTTATGATGTTTATCTTTCATGTAATTAATTATTTTCAATCCTTGTTTTAAATAACATAAGTTTTAATTTGTAAGTTCAATTTGTTTTTTTAAAGGGTCACCGTTAGTATTCTACTGATAACCTCGGGACCTCTGTTTTTTTAACTCTATCGGTAACCTTAAATTATTTAAGCTAATGGTGAACGTCTAATTTTTCTCTATCGGTAACCTTATCTATACCGGTAACCTTAGTTTATTCTGTAATGGTGACTTTTTATTTTTAATTTTATTTTTATCGGTGACCCCGCACGGCTGCTCCTTTTTATTTTCGTTGTATCAGTGACCTTCATTTTTATTTTACCAGTGAACTTTAATAATTGGTACCGGTAACCCTTTTATTTTTGTTGCATAACTTTAAGCATTATTTTTGTTTATTGGTAACCTTATTATTCACGGTGACTATTCAGTCTATCGGTGACTTGTTAGCCTAATGGTGACCTTTGTGTATTGGTATCCCCTTAATTTTTATTCTGCAACGGTTCTCTTTTTATTTTCTCTACCTGTGGTCCTTTGTGTTTTATTAACTAATGGTAACTCTTATTATTATTTTTATTTTACTTTAAAGTTGACCTATTTTCCCTATCAGTAGCCCATTTTATTTCTCTATCAGTGACCCTTTCTTGTATGCTTTTGGTGACCCTCATTCTCAATGTACGACTCCCCTGCATCTCACTGTTTTCCCCTTGCATTGGTTTATCCTTCACAGCCACCGCAACACCTGCAAATATTTCCTTCACCTGTTTTGGAAGTGGTACCACAGCAAAGCCATCCCTGTTTCTCTACTGCTATTTAGACTTCTCTTCACACCCTTGCAAAACCAACAATTAAACCTGATCTACAACCACATTCTGACACCAGAAAAATCAAACCCAAATATCCTCTACCACTATAAAACATTCAGGGACTCCTTTGGAAAATTGATCACAGAACAAGGATGAATCAAATTAATAACTTTAGCATACACAGATTTAGCCAAGAAATCCCTGATAGATTTATCCCTTTCTGAAGACTTACCCGTTGATCATTTTCTTTGTGCCGCAGATTGAGTTTGGCCACACCGAGGAGGAGGAGGACGAGCTTTCTTCTGTTCATTATGCCCCAACCTGGGTCGCGCTGACTGAAGCTCGAGTTTTCTGTTGTTGATTTGATGAAATAGAGGGGAGGCCAAGCCACCTATAGTTCGTTAGATCTAAAATTCGAGCTAAACTGAGGCCCAACCAAGATCCGGGACACCGTGCTGGGGTTGATGTCATTAGGAGGAAGAACTGCACCGCTGATATAGGGGAGCTGCACCGCCGCCACAGGTCGCCATTGCTGGAAGGAGGAAGAGTCGGGACACCGCTGGTAGCCGAGCTGGAGCCGTCACGCAATTGAGCAGAGGAGGACGCTATGAGCAGGTGGCCGTTACACCTGCTGGATGCGTGCCGTCGATTATGGAGGCTGACGCCGCTATTGTAGTTGTCGAGCCGCCGTGGAGCTGAGGAGGAGTCCGCCGCAATTTTTGGGAGAAAAATTGAAACCCTTTCTCCCCTGCTGTGCGCCGATAATTGGTGGGAGTGTCTATGAATTAATGTTTAATAATTAAATAAATTTGAATATTAAACGAATTAAATTAACTTATTAAACTAATTTGTAATTTAATTTATCTTTTTATAAAATAAATTAATGGTTTTTAGTTTAATTTAAGAATTTAATTAAGTTATGATAACTAATTATTAATAATACTTATATTAATAAAATAAATTAATGAATAATAATAAATTAAAAACTTAATAATTTCATTTAATTAAATATCAAATAACAAATCAATAACTATAATACAAATAATTAATATGAAATAATGATTATCATTTAAATTATATATTAATTAACTTTAGTTTACTTTTAATAAATACTATAGCATTATAAAACATTAAAAAAAAATAACAACTATAAAATATTAATTAACTTCCTTCTTGTTTTAATTGTTTAATTTTGTTTTTATCATGTAAAGGTTCATTCATGAGACCAGAAAACGTCCAAATTCACTCAACTAAGTCACCCATAGTTGGTTTTGTGAGAAAAACTAGTGCGACGTGCTATTCGCAAAAAAAGAACACGTGTGCGGTGCATAACTGAGGGTTTTTTGAAGTAGGTGGAAGCATGCAGTGAGATGTAGCAGGTGACAGATGATATTTAAAGTAGAGTAGCAGCAGAATTTTGGAAGGGGGCGCTCACTCTCATGCAGATTCCACACCACACCATTTTTGATAGCGAAGACTCCTGGGAGATGAGAGAGCATACATGGATATGAAGGAGCCCGAAAGTAGAGCAGTATTTGGGTAATACTTCTTCCCTTAATCCTTAAATTTTGTACTCTGTTCTTGGATGTTTTTCACTTCTTTAATAAAGATGATCAAAGGATGAATTGTCTTAGCTCGAGAATTCAAATCTGTTGGTTAATCTTCCAAAATTCTTCATTCACTTTACAATTTTCAGAATCGTAATCAATCGGTGAGATTGAATAATGATTCTCTGTTTAGTTGTTTCTCACCTTAAATGTTTTAAAAATTCATAAATTCAAGATCTACTGGTGAGGTAGTTCTTGAATACTTTTTCAAAGCATAAACGTCTTTGCATCTGGAAATTTACGGCGAGTTTATTTCCGAATGTTATCATTTTATAATTGTCAAGCAGTTTAACTAAATTTGTTATGGCGAACTCCTAAAATCAGTTTACTGGGTGTTGAGTTTCCTAGCGAGGGAGATTTTTCACCTTTATTTCTTGAGGTGTAATTCAATAATGTGTAGTGGATAAGGTATCCTTTAAACCAGTAGATTGGAATTCTCGAGTATTACATTTTATCTGTGTCTTTGACATTACTGCTTTATTTTAGAATTGTGTTCCCTTATGTTAGTTTTATTGTAGTTCTTAGTTCTTCAGTATACTAGTAATTGATCTAGTCTCTTTGCTTAAAGAAAAGTACAAAAAATTGAAAAGTAAAGAAAACTATAAAGATGTTTATCTCATTGCTGACAACAGTGAGGTTTTTAGTTTTAAAACCTTAGAATCCACTCACCTACCTTCTCTGTGGATCCACCCGGCACCACTGTGCTAGTGTAGGAGTAATAAATGTAATTTTGAGGGCCATGATGACCTCCAGTCTGACCAAAATTTGGCGCTGTTGCCGGAGAAGGCACACACTAAGAGTCTAGGGTTTGAAAAATAAAAAAACATTAAAAAAACATTTAAAAAAATATGAAATAAAAAAATTGCTTTGAACTGTATCTGCTTCTTTTGTTGTTTTTTTAAAAAAATCTGCTCAACTATGCAACCTTGTGTGTTTAAACTCATTTGTTTTTAGTTTAAAAGAAATGGAACACCATCAGAACTGGAATCAACTGGGACCTTACTGTGTTTGTTGTAGAGATTATGGACATACTCCCTAGTAGTGTGTCTATAACCAGCCACAACAGACTTATTTCATTGAAGATGATGAATATCTTGAGCCCAGTCCTGACACCCTAGCTAAAATTTATCTAATTGATTCTAAACTGGATGCTAGGGTAGAACTAATTAACAATTAGTTAACTCAAACCCATGAAATTCAACTTAGAGATTCTCAAGAGCAATACCAAAGACTAAATAGATTGGAAAACATGCTCTTGGAATTACAAAAAAGGGTTAAAGAACAAGAATAATTAGATGAAAATTAAAAAGAAAATGTTTATAAAAGATTTGAAAATCAAATTGAAGAAGAAAGTGACAGTGAAACTTGACAAGAAACCATTCTCTTTGAAAAATCTAATTTTGTTAAACTAAATCTGGAAACAACCAACTATCTAAGTCAAGAACACCACATTGAAAATCCAATAATGAAATTTAATGTTGTTGAGTTGGAAAATTTTGAAGATGAATTGAAACAGATTAAAAAAAATTGCCCAGTTCTTTTCATAATTCCTACATTGGTGAAAAATCTCTATTTTAGAAGTTTTGATAATGAAGTCACTCGGGTTGAGGCAAAACTTGAAACTGAAAACTTGAATGTTAAAAACTCTTCACCTAACTTTGCTGAATTTGTGAATAATGAGTCTGAACAAAATATTGGGAACACTTTGGAAGAAAACGTTAAGCTGGAAAATATAGAATCTCAAAACTTTGAACTTGAACTGAAAACTACTCTTCCATGCTTTGAAACTGTGAACCCAATTAATTCTGAAATGTTGTTGGATGATGAGGTTGATGGAATTACATTTGAAGAAAGACTAACTGATGAGTTCTTATTTCCCTATTCTCATAGTAATGAATTTTCTAAAACTTTGGGTAATGAAATGGAAAGTAGTGTTAACCAACTTGAGTTGAATTATCTTAATTTGAACATTCTAGAAACCGAAATTATTGAAACTGAATTGTATAATTCTTCTCCTGAAATTGAATTGCAACAATCAAATGACATGGTTTTAGAAAGTGAGATTTTTGAACATGAACTTAATGTAAAGGTTGAACACACACTTGAATTAGGTAGAATTGATTTGATAGAAGCAGTAGATGTTCAATGTGAGTTAACAGATGAGGATCTTTTGGAAGAGATTTACAACATTGTTAGACCTGAATCTATTGGTGATAAAATAAATTCTCTTCCCTTCCTATCACTTCCATTCTCACTTGTGAAGGGTTCTGAGCCTTCTCATGATACTGATAGTAGTCTAGAGGGATAATTAGACTTGATTTTCATTGTACATGATTCTATTCAACACTCTATTGAATCTCTTCTTGAACATACTATTCAGTATTCACCCATTTGCACCCTTGAATTTGAACTTGTTAGTGTTGAGGTTAAGAGAGATAGCTCTGAGGTCAATGCTACACCCTTTGAAGCACCTAGATCTATTTTTTTCTTTCATGTGTATTCAAATCTTGAAATGTCTGAACTTATTCTATAAGTAGATAGAACTATGCCCACAACTGTTAAATGGTGCTACTTAGGGGTTATTTTAGGCCATGATAATTCAGTTATTGATGTGTTGAGTCTTGTTTCCCACAAATCTCATCCTTCTGTTAAAAATATTTGGGCTGAACACATGTGGTGGTTTCTATTAAGGAAACCACATCCCCCTAGTGATTATGGTTAGTTTCTAGGTAAGTTCAGCTGGGGACTATAAATATAGCACTACATGGGATGAAATCCATGGTTTTTGTTGTGTTAATAAATAAAAAATTGTGATTAAATAAATTCTAACTGAAGACTTAAATCAGTGCTTCATGGGAGTCAACCCATGCTCTTTCTTTATTTTCATTTTTGTACTATTTTTTGCTGAATAATGTGAAGCTTTGTTGCCAAATGTATGCTATGTCTTTGCTGGATTTTTGTTCTTGGTTTTCATGTTTTGTGTTTTTAGGATGATTATGATGTGTAATAATAGAGTTGAATTCCCATGATCATCTTTGGACAAGAGCTTAGTCAGGGAAGTACTTCAACTTTCTGCATTTATTTCTTCTCCTGTTTTTACTTATAAAATTCTACTCACTAAAAAAATTCTGCTTGTTTAAGAAATTCTGCTACATATTTGCTGAAATTATACTGCTTTTCTTGCTACCGAAATAAAAATTCTGCATATGTTTAAAATTATGCTTGTATTGGAATGAAATTTTGTGTAAATAAAAAAATATGCATGTACTTCACTGCTGGAAACTGAATTGCATTGTTATTAAGATCATTTCACTGCTTGAAACTAAGTGTGGGGGGAGTACATGCTGCTGGACTTTTAAATCTGATTAATGTTGGGGTGTTTAGCATGAACTTTGTCTGCTTTATTGAATATCAAACTGAATAAATTTTTCTAAACTTTTTTACACCCAATTAATTGTGCACCCACACCTTATATTCTACTTTTGAGCTATATTGAAAATCTTTGTCACTGGACATAAATTATAATGCATGTTTTTGCTAATGAACCTGCTGATTATTTATTCATTGTGGCAAACAATATTTTTGAACTACATAGAGTCCCTTTTTACATGTCATAAATATACTTAATTGAAAATCTGTTTTGAACCATAATTGATTAATTGTTCTTCTCCATATTTAGAATTAATCTTTAGGGAAAAGTTGAGTTTTAAGTGTGGGGGAGGGGGTCAATTCTTGACTGTGCTAAAATGTGCTTAATTGAAAGCCCATAAATTCCCACTTCAATTTAAATTTCTTGTAAAAAATGGTTAAATTTTTCAATTTTTTTGCATAATTTTAGACTTTACACTATACTCAATTGGATCTTGCCTTAGGAAAAGTTCCTTGCTGATAGTTAAGAACTACTTAGAGTCTGAAATTGATGAGGATGGATGATTACTGAGTGATATTACTTAGTGATTTTTTGGAAATATAGTTTAGGAAATACTTCTGAAAGTGATATGGGTACCCTTTTAATGGAGCTATGATCATAACCCTTAGAACTGGAAGTTTGATTCTGATTCTAGGGGCATCATTCATCTTTTAATTATTAAAAGTAATTGCTTTAATGAGCCAACGTAAATTATTTTTGATATAAATCTTTTGAAACTGATATAATTTGGGCATCTGGGATCTCATGGTGAGTCTCTGAGACCCTAGATGTTGGGTGCGTTTCTATTAACTTTAAGCCCTCTGTTCACTTTGAATAAGTGCATTGCACAGTTCTTAGCACAATGATACATGGCTTGGGAAAAATAAATAGTGTCTAGGGTAAAAAATGAGCTCATTAGGGTGAGGGGAATGATGAACTCCAAATGAATAAGGGGTCAATTGGTTTATATGCGAGTCATTTAGGTTGTATTATTAAGGTGGTTCAAAAAAATAATAATTATTTTTTGAACCTAGGATTCTGTTAAAGTCCAAATTCATTGGTTAAGGTCATAATTCCATTGTTATTTTACCTCATTTCACTGTTGAAATTAGAACATGAGATTGAATTGAAGTGATTCATTATGTTGTATCACATATGAGGCATGAAATCTTCTTTGATGGATGGTATTTGTGTTCTTAATTACCATTGAGTATTTGTTATAGGCAAGATTCATATGAGTAATTCGTTTTCTTAAAGCATGCTGTTATGTTTTGTCCTCTGTTTTTGAGTTCTAGACATGTTACAGTGTGATCCGAATCATTAATACACTTTACTGTTTTTCAAAGATAATAAAACATGAGATTGTTTGAGGACAAACAATTCTTAAGTGTGGGGGAAATTGATGTGGCTCTATTTTTACATAGTTTCTCCACATCTTTTTACTTAATTTTTAATGATTTAATTAATTATTTAATCACTTTATACTAAATAATTGTACTTTTGTATTTTTATAGCTAACTTTGTTAATTAATCAATTTTTATAATTAATTAGGTTTTTTTAGTCTTTAAATTAAAAATTTTAATCTTACTTAACTTTTCTAATTTAATTATTTTTTAATTAGTATTGTTAAGGGGAATCTACATGACTTTTTAATAAGTTAATATCTATTTTAAACAACTATTTAATCAACGTAATTATATTTAATTAAGTTAGTCTTTATTTTAATATTTTATCTATTAATTTAGTTTCATTAGAATTGGTTAACAATATTAATTAATATGTTTAGTCATCCTGCTAATCATTTAAGTAAATGATTTGTGTTTTAAGTTAAATAAATTAGTTTTCTTTTAATTTTATGTGTTCACTTAGTTGTTAAAATAATTAATTAAGAGTTTTAAAATATTTATTGTTTAATTTTATGTATGCAGTTTCATTATTTATTCATTTTCTTTTGGTTTTAGTCTATCAGTGAGGTAGATTATAACTATCAGTAACCTAATGAGTCATCGTTGCTTTTTATTTTTATTTGCTGCTACCCTGTAATTATTTATGTAGTAATTTTAATTTATGTATTTTATCAATTTAGTTATTAAATTTTCAGTTTTGAATTTAAGGGTTGTCAGTTAATAATTTTAAAGTCTAAAGTTTAATAAAAATCATGTTTTCATTTATGACGTTTATCTTTCTTGTAATTAATTATTTTCAATCCTTGTTTTAAATAACTTATGTTTTAATTTTTATGTTCAATTTGTTTTTTTAAGGGTCATCGTTAGTACTCTACTGTTAACCTCGTGACCTGTGTTTTTTAACTCTATCGGTAAAATTAAATTATTTAAGCTACCGGTGAATGTCTAATTTTGCTCTATAGGTAACCTTATCTATACCGGTAACCTTAGTTTATTCTGTAATGGTGAGTTTTTATTTTTAATTTTATTTTTATCGGTGACCCCGCGTGCCTGCTCCTTTTTATTTTTACTGTATCGGTGACCTTCATTTTTATTTTACCAGTGACCTTTAATAATTAGTACCAGTGACCCTATTATTTTTGTTTTGTAACGTTAAGCTTTATTTTTGTTTATGGGTAACCTTATTATTCACAGTGACTATTCAGTCTATCAGTGACTTGTTAGCCCAACAGTGACCTCTAATGCAATGTATCGGTAGCCCCTTAATTTTTATTATCCAACGGTGCTCTTTTTGTTTTCTCTACAGGTGGTCTTTTGTGTTTTATTAACTTACGGTAACTATTATTATTATTTGATTTTACTTTCGGTGACCTATTTTCCCTCAGTAGCCCTTTTTATTGTTCTATCAGTGACCCTTTATTTTATGCTATCGGTGAACCTCATTCTCACCGTTAGATGAATCTCATGCATCTCACTGTTCTCCCCTTGCATTGGTTCATCCTTCATAGCCACCGCAACACCTGCAAATATTTCCTACAACTGTTTTGGAAGTGGTACCACAGCAAATCCATCCCTATTTATCTTCCGTAGTTTATACTTCTCTTCACACCCTTGCAAAACCAACAATTAAACCTGATTTACCACCACATTCTGACTCCAGAATAATCAAACCCAAATCTCCTCTACCACCATAAACCATTCAGGGACTCCTTTGAACAATTGAACAAAGAACAAGGATGAATCAAATTAATATCTTTAGCACACACAGATTTAGCCATGAAAACCCTAATAGATTGATCCCTTTCTGAATACTTACCCGTTGTTCATATGCTTTGTGCCGCAGATTGAGTTTGGCCACACCGAGGAGGAGCAGGATGAGTTTGCTGCTGTTCATTGTGCCCCAACCTGGGTCGCACTGACTAAAGATGAACTTTTCTGTTGTTGATTTGATGAAACAGAGGGGAGGCCGAGCCACCTATAGTTCGTCAGATCTAAAATTCGAGCTAAACCGAGGCTAAACCAAGAGCTGGGACGTTGTGCTGGGGTTGAATTCATCAGGAGGAAGAATTGCGCCACTGATATAGGGGAGCCGCGCCGCCGCCATAGGCCGCCGTTTCTGGAAGGAGGAAGAGTCGGGACAGCGCTGGTAGCCGAGCTGGAGCCATCGCGCTGTTGAGCATATGAGGAGACTGTGAGTAGGAGGCCGCTGCACCTGCGAGATGCGCACCATTGGTTATGAAGGCTGACGCCGCTGTTGGAGTTGCTGAGCCACCGTGGATCTGAGGAGGAGGCTGCGGCAATTTTTGGGAGAAAAATTGAAACCCTTTCTCCCCTACTGTGCATCGATAATTGGGGGGCAAAGGAGTTAAGCTTAATTTAAAAAATAATAACAAAAAAAATAAGAAAATAAAAAGTATAATAATAAAAATTTATATAAATTAATGTTCAATAATTAATTAAATTTGAATATTAAACGAATTAAATTATCTTATTAAACTAATTTGTAATTTAATTTAACTTTTTATAAAATAATGTAATTTATTTTAGTCTAATTTAAGAATTTAATTAAGTTATGTTAACAAATTATTAATAATACTTATATTAATAAAATAAATTAATGAATAATAATAAAATAAAAACATAATAATTTCATTTTATTAAATATCAAATAACAAATCAATAACTAAAATACTAATAATTAATATGAAAAAATGATTATAATTTAAATTATTATTTATTAATTAAATTTAGTTTACTTTTAATAAATATTATAGCATTAGTAAACTTTAAAAAAATAACAACTATAAAATATTAATTAACTTCCTTCTTGTTTTAATTGTTTCATTTTGTTTTTAACATGTGCAGGTTCATTCATGAGACCACAAAACGTCCAAATTCACTCAACTAGCGCGACGTGCTAGTCGCGAAAAAAGTACATGTGTGCGGTGCATAACTGAGGGATTTTTGAAGTAAGTGGAAGCATGCGGTGATGTGTAGCAGGTGACGGATGATATTTTAACCAGAGTAGCAGCCGAATTTTGGAAGGGGACGCTCACTCTCATGCGGATTCCACGCCACACCATTTTTGAGAGAGAAGACTCCTGGGAGATGAGAGAGCATAGATGGATACAAAGGAGCCCGAGAGCATAGCAGTATTTGGGGAGTACTTCTTTCCTTCGTCCTTAAATTTTTTACTCTATTCTTGGATGTTTTTCACTTCTTTAATCAAGATGATCAAATGATGAATTTTCTTAACTCAAGAATTCAAATCTGTTGGTTAATCTTCCAAACTTCTTTATTCACTTTACAATTTTCAGAATCATAATCAATCAGTGAGATTGAATAACGATTCTCTGTTTATTTCTTTCACACCTTAAATGTTTTAAAAATTACTAAATCCAAGATCTACTGGTGAGGTAGTTCTTGAATAATTTTTCGAAGCGTTGACATCTTTGCATCTAGAAATTTACTGTGAGTTTATTTCCGAATGTTATCATTTTATAATTGTCAAGCAGTTTAACTGAATTTGGAGTGGCTAACTCCTAAAATCAATCTACTGAGTGTTGAGTTTCCTGGCGAGGGATATTTTTCACCTTTACTTTTGAGGTGTGATTCAAAAAAGTGTATTGGAGAAGGTATCCTTTAAACCAGTAGATTGGAATTCTCGAGTATTACATTTTATCTATGTCTTTGACCTTACTGCTTTATTTTAGTATTTTGTTCTATTATGTTAGTTTTACTGTAGTTCTTAGTTCTTCAGTATACTAGTAATTGATCTAGTCTCTTTTATTAAAGAAAAGTACAAAAAATTGAAAAGTAAAGAAAACTATAAAGATGTTTACCTCATTGCTGACAACAGTGAGGTTTTTTGTTTTAAAACCATAGAATTCACTCACCTGCCTTCTCTGTGGATCAACCCTGCACCACTGTGCTAGTGTAGGAGTAATAAACGTTATTTTGAGGGACAATATGACCTATGGATGAACCAATGGGACACATCATACCTTCTAAGGTCATGTGATAAGGACCTCTATACGGAATGTGGTTAGTCAAAACTTAGTGTGGGACTTATGTTGAAGTATCCCAACAAACATGGAAAAGATATTGGTTTCCAAGTAATATTAAACCCTATTGGGAATATTGACCAAGTAGAAAAGGGTTGATTTTAAGTGTTGGGTTTTAACCTCATGGAGGCTTCCTACGTATCCCATATGGCTGGGAATCAAAGCCCACGTAGTTTGATAAGTCTCAAAGGAGAGTATGGTCCTTTGAGTGAAATCAATTTGGGATTACTTCCTAAAAAGGATGAATTTGTGATTTATGGGGTTAGTTTGGGGATTATTCCTGAGGCGGATTCCCATATTAAGGGAATTAGGGTTGGATTCTTATATAGGACATCCAATGAGCTTGGGGCTTGAGAAGGCTTCCTACGTATCCCGATCATGGTGGCAATCAGAGTTCTTGTAGTTCCTTCCTGCGAGTGTTTGTGCACATGTTGTAACCATCACATATCTCTAAGACCACATGATTCATGCTTGGTTTGAGAAAAAAGGGTATGTGAAAGATTCAACAATGACACTTCACACTTTTCCTCCTCTGCTGATGGAAGAGGGTGCATCGACCATGGAAGAGGGCGAGGCAGTGATCCTTCCCTATGTTCTATTTACATTGGACAAGATTCCAATGTAAGGAGGAAGGGATGAAGGTTAGGTGTTTACACTAGGATGGCTACCCATGGTGAAAAAGCGCAACAAGAGAGGGATAGGGTAACAATAGTCACTGTGCTCATCTCCCCTCTGGTCTTTGGCACCGAAGAAGAGAGGAGGAGCAATGATGCCACCTCCTGCAAGAAAAGATGGGGGCTTATGCCATGATGGTGGCCCTAAAATTTATCCTAGTAAGGGAGGGATACTTTAATTTATTTTTAAAAGGAAAAGTAGGTATGAACCATATCTTCCCCTACCAGATACTAGAGGTTCCGGGTCATCTCTTCGAGAAGGGAGAGGTCAGGACCCAACCCTCCTCCAAACTGGGAACTTCCCAACACTATTTCTGGGGGAAAGGTCCCTGTGAATGTGGATATACAAACCCACAAACACTCCATGAATCCTAACCCCATTGTGAAACAAATGTGGGAAATATCTGACTATGGAAATACAAACCAAAAAATGAGACACGCTGATGTGACTTTCCCAAAGGTTTGATAAGTCATGAGGTTTTGGTGGAGGTCTCAACAGAATCCATTTCAGACAAGGGATCCAATGAAAAATAATCCTTTCCATGAATGTCTTAATAAAGGCTTGATGGCTTATAGACTGAAGATAATGAAAAAAGTATGTGAATCATGGAGGGGTACCCAAGTTGAGAAGGACGCAAAAGTATGGGCGTGCAAGTACAATTGGGTGACCCAAAGTTCACTTAAGCAACGAATAACCTATTTGTTAATAATTGGGTGAGACCTTGCTCAAGACTTGAAGAGTATTCATAGGTGATCCAAGAAGTGAGGCGCTCAAGTTCCTGTGAGAGGAATGGGTGGTGTGCAAGTATTTCTGACTTGGGGAGGTTGGGTGCTTTAGTCGCGCAAGTGTTATGGTTTTAAGACACTAAAAGGAATTAAGTCCAATGTTCCTCCCTTAAATCCTCCGCTCTTGGTGTTGAGGAACTACCTTGAAAGTTTCGGAAGTCTAGGGCGAAGTACTCGGGTGACCAGAGAAGCAATTGAGATTCAAGGAAATTAATCCATACAAATAAGGGCCCCAAGGGTCTATTTATATGAAAATAAGTGACTTTGGGTGAAATATGTTAGGTACGCAAGTAGGCTATGCGACATATGGGGCGCTCAAGTGGGATGCACGAAATATCGGGGCGCGCAAGTAGGCTGTGTGACGACGGAGTTTTGGCTAGACTAAGGCGGCCAAAAAATTATGCCTTTGAAAAATCTTAGCCTTTCTTCATATATTTCCCCCCCTTTTCTTTCTAATAGATTCTATTTGTCATATTTTTTATACTCTTTGACGGAATGGAGTTTCAATAGACAAAAATTAGTTTTGAATTAAAATTCAATATTTTTCACTGTTAATCAAAAAATGAAACTTCCCAGAAAAAATACCAAAAATTTTCCATAACATAATTTTGTTGTCTCTATTTCCACAATATAGTTCAATTTTATATATAATATTTTAAAAAGTTCAAAAAATTGGATTTAAAATAAGTTCTCAATTAAATAGAGGTAAAAGTGTCTTTATAAAAATATATGTTTTATGTTTAATATTGGGTTTGTTCAGATCTAATGCCCATAAAAACTATTTTATGAATATTAAAAATATTTAATTTGACATATAATGAATATAATACATTAATATAACTCACTAATTGTATTTAATTTAATTTATTAAGTCAAAACATCATTGTTGTCATAAAAATAGTTTTCTTTACAAATATTCCCTTTATGTTTAATTTGTTGTTATATTAATTTTTAATAAATTTGGTACCAATGAATTCATTTTATATCTGTGTAAACCATTGATTTAAAAAGGTTATTAAATCATATTCATAACCTCTAGTTTAATAGCTAGGTTATATCTTATTATATTAAATAATAATATTTTAATAGTAAATTGTTCGGTAAAACTCAGCCTTGTATGTATCACAAGCTATCGAAGAAGGTATTTATTGAGAGTAATGTAAGATAACTTAGTATATATTGTATTTAAAGATATATCATATATTTAATTTATTTAAATTAGTAATTATATTATAATATCTCGGGATATTGTAATCCCTTACGCACTTGGTGTTGCGTTTCATATACATTATCAAATAAAATATTATTACTTTAGAATTTTGGGCTATTAAATAATTTCCTTAAACATAAATTAATAAAAAAACTGTATCTATTATAATGATATTATGAGAAATACATTTACAATGATCATTACATTGATGTGATAATTAATCAATGAATACATTATTTATTTCAACTATAAATCCGAAGAAAATTAGTGGAAATAAAACATAAGGTAGTCAATAGTATTTATAAACATAATCTTAAAATTACATAATCAATGAAGTAGAAGCTTAAAATAATGAATGAAAATTGAGTAATGAAATTCATTACCACATGGTAACCTTTAATTAAAATCCCCTAAGATGAAAAAATTGAAATTAAAACTGAAAATACAATGAATAAATGATTATTCCTGATATTTCATGTAAAATGAGAATTATATTACCAATATTAAATAATCTATATATATAACATTACCATATGCCTCAATAAACTAAAATTGAGTTGAAAACCCTTACATTTCGACCCCTTTTTGTTGAACATTCTTTCACCTCCTGTATAGTGGATTTAAACATGTAATTAAATTTTTCTAGAGAAATATTAATATTTATACTATCATATATGATCATTTTATAACATTTTATTACCTATTAATTAATAATAATTCATTATTTTCATCATTTTGGGTGTTAATTGACTTGTTTTATCATGCATTTTCCATCATGGAAGATCTAGTTCTTGTGCATGTTAGATAGGTATATCTTATCCAAAATAATGATACTTACAAAATGATCTTACTTTCTATATCAATTTTACTCTTAAAACAAATCATTAATCATGGTTATGGAAAATGAAGTATGTTATGATCATGTAGACGGTTGGCTATACATACACATGAGTAATGTTTCTATTTTTCAATGTTCATTATTGAAAGGATATAAGTAAAATTTTACATTATTAGAATAACCATAATATCATATATATAAACCATATTATATATTTATATATGTCATTCATGTGGTGTGGTGATGAATAGAGAGTCACATAATATCTTGAAGGAGATAGTAGACATGTACTTGAATGATGTTATCATCTTTATGTGGGTGAAAAACAATGAAATAAAATGAAATATACTATTATTACATAATGATAAATATGTAATTAATATCATAAATATTTCATTTAAATCACATATAATCATTAAATTTTCGTTTACCACCTTCCATGTGAAGCATTATTGAAAGATGAAACACATCGCTTCGTTAAACTATAGTCCACCGTACCCATGTGAGATGTTTTTGTATCAACTATGGAGTGAAAGGTAAAAAAATATAAGATATAGTGACTAAAAAGGTATAAAATGTAATAAATACTATATATAAAATTATATCATCATCATATCCAAACTTGATATTTCAAAATGGAAAAAATAATGACATCAGTTCATGAGGTGGTAGTTAGTTGTGCACACAAAGGTTGATTTCATAACCAATTTTATGGAAGTGGATATGTCTTTAGGTCATGAATTTATTATAAAAACATATCATTATATATAAGATAATGGGGTTACTATATCATCATGGTTTAATAAAAATTGAAAGATGTGGAGAAAGAAGTAAAATAAAGACGCTCGTTGAAGAACATTATCTCTTCTTTGGGTATCCGTATTAATATTTTTTGAAGACTTCATAGATTATATTTCATCTAAAAGTAATGATTAAAGATAAATTTTATGAGTTTTTGAAGATTATTTTGTCAGTTAGTGGGAAAACCAATGTTTTTTGAATGTGTTAAGAAGAGAAGATAGTGGGTTGACATTTATACATTTGGTAGAGGACACACATGGTATTTTTGAAAATAATTGAGTGCGTCCACATTTTTCATGTGTTAAAAGGGTAAAATAATACCACTATCAGATAATAGAGGTGTAATAGTCGAAATATTTTTAGAAAAATGTTTTTAGACACGTTTATATGTCATTTTTACCTATATATTTTTATTTTAACCCCCATTAAACTAATTTTTATCCTAACCATGGTAATAAATTTTTACTGCATTCACTATTAATTTTACTCCAAAATTATGTTGGCCTTATTATAAATTATAAATTATATACACTGAATATATGGAATCCATTTTTCCAAATTCAATTATTTAAAGTTAATTTTTTTAAAATAATCCCAAATACATAAATAGAAAATAGACTTTAAAGTGAAAACATAGAAAAGTTTTCTAAGATTTTGTACAGAATTTCATTATAAAAATGATTATAATGACCTAAATTATATTAATTTATATATAATTGAACTAATATTAATTAAAATACTTTTGAAATATATTTTATCATTATATATAAATTAAATTAAATTTTTGTTTTCAAATAAAAATTAGTATTTTTCACCATTTATCAAAAAATGAAACATCTAAGAAAAATCCAAAAAATTCACTCGAAGATAATTTTGATATTTTTTCAAAAATAAGTTTTATTTTTTAAATTAAATTTTCTAAAATTAATAAAAATTATTTCTAAATTATATAGAAATGAAACACTAATCTATCTTTTAGAAAAATCCTAATTTTTAGAAAAACATTTTGTTTTCTATTAAATGATTCTAAATTTATTTATAATCAATAGATAGATAATGAAACTATGTGAACTATATATTTCAATAATTCTGTTAAAAAATTATCACCACCCAATTTAAAATATAATTTTTAGCAATTATATTAAATAAAATAATGATATTATCTTATTATTTTGTAATACTTAGTCTTTCATTTAACGTAAGCCATCAATGAAACTGGTTCTTGTGTGTATCATAAGATATAAAGGAAAACAAATTTATTCTAAAATAATAATATTTTAATGTCTTAGGAGGTAATATTATATTCTATTCTAGGGGTTTCTTGTCACATACTCTATTGAATAAAATGTTATTCATTGAGAATTTTGGGATGTTATAGTCTTCCCATATTAAATAAATGACATCCTTTTTTATTTAAACTTGATCTCAATAATCCAATGATTGATATTTGAAAATTCAATTCACAAAAAACCCACATAATACAAGGGTAAATAAATGAACCTGTTAATAAGAGAGAAAAGGAAATGTTAAGTTCATCTAGAAAAACACATAATTAGGTTTCCATGTATGAGAAAATAGGTGGGAAATGAATATGTGGGCATGCAAGAAAAAGGTAACTAATTATAGATAGTTCATGAGGTAATTGATCACAAGAAACTAAATGGTCAATGGAATGTTAAGGGCCTTGAATCTATAAATATATGATGATCTAAAATACTATATGATTCATCATGTATAAAGGTAATAGGATAACATTTTTATTTTAAGATATTTTTCCTCAAGTTGAGTTATTATTTTATATGTATAGATATAAGGAAATATATATAGTTGATACATTTCAAATTTATAATCACAATTTATTACTTTATTTGTTCTTCAACCAATTTCTAATCAATCCATTACTCAAATAAATGAATTTCCAACAATCATTATTTTTTATGCCAGAAGCACTAAAATTCAATTTTAATTGAACTCATGATCCATAAAAAAGTGTTTATATCTATTAATTACTATTTTCCAAATCTAATATTTTTTTCACAAGATATCCAACACATTAATCTCTATACCAAAAAAGTAATAATACTAATTCAAAATTAATATTTATTTTTTTTCAAATCCATTAGATAAAAACAACAATACATTAACGAGGACATCATGTAGGCTAGTCGTAGGCACTAAACCTTTATCCTCATCCAGTTATTGGTTCAAGACACACGACCTTGTCAGATGCCACAGATTTTCAAGTTTTATATGGGTTGTACTTTTTGTAATTTAAATCAATAAAATTCCTATAATGCTACAAAAAAATATCATGTACATCCTTGAAATAAAATTAACCATTAAATTACTTTTTTAAGTTTTTCAATAAAAATTATTTTTTTACAATGTCTAATAACTGTAATAGGATATTATCACAATGTAATTGATGATCATATTATCCCTACTATTTATCAAAACCTATAATCTTATATCTATAAAATTTAAAGGAATTATTCCTTAAATAAATTTTTCAATAAAAATTTACTAAACTATTTGGCTATGCTTCCGTAAATTTCTCCTAAAACATCCTTGATCAGGTGACACGCCTACCACAAAAATTTATAAAATGGTTGTTTAAGATATACAACTTATTATAAATCTTAAACTCATGAACACACGATGGTATCCATAACTCTGATGTTAATAAATACATATATTCTTTTAATATTTAACTCAATCCTTGTAAATTTCATTATTCTTATATGAAAATACCATTGGTAAATATACTTATACAATTTAATTATTGAATCCCAAAACACAAATACATTATTCATTTTATTTCAAAAAAGGTCCTTCCATGGTCAAGTGGTTAACCTTTAGAAGAGTGAATTGTCTCAGATAATTTAAATTTTCTCTGCATTTAATAGAACAGACTATAAATAGACCATGAGTATGAGAATTATTTCCTTCCATCACAATCTTTATTACTTGTAACACCCTTAAATTTTCAAATATGAACATCATATTTATTTACTATTTTTAGTAAATTAAATATATTCTATAGGTTTCATTGCATGAAATGATGATTTTAGCATGCATTGTGTGAAACATTGATTTTATATTACGTTACATGATACAATGACTTTATTTGATGGATTTGATTACCTAAAAGACTGTTTTCTACAAAATACTTCTAATATTATTATTTAAAATTATAATTATCTCATAGATATTATATTGGAGGTTATAAATTGGATAAAATAAATTATGAAAATATATGGTTTATTTCATTGGTTACCAATTAATTATAAATGAATATAAAAAAATTAATATAAATGATTTTTTATAAAACACTATTTATATACGCCACAGATATATAATTTTAATGAATTAAATTAATTACAATTTGATTATGATGAATGAGGCCATAATTTCGTCCAACCCGACACCCAACCCGGTCCATGGCATGGCCCAAAGGGTGTTCCCGATCACCATGGGATGGAATCAAGTTTCAGACATCAAATATAATCCTAATGGGAATGATTTCATCCCAAAACAATAGGATCAATAAACAGATTAATCAAGTGGAGGAATCAATAATAATTCAAAATTAATAAATATCAAACTAATCCAGGCACAAACTACAACCGAACAATGTAAACTGAACAACTAAAATATATAAAAAAATAAAAAGAGAACGAAAATAAATCGATCTCCATGTAGCCTCAATGTCACAACTATCCATAATACAGAACTAATCCATGATACAACTCAAACCAAAAAACCTAAATAAGAATATGAACCTGCAAAACAGTATGGGTCTAACAACACAGAATGGTACATGGTGGGTGTGAGGATCACAACATAGTAGTAAACCACTAAAGAATACATATTTTTCATTTTTCGAAAATAGTACCTTGAAAATAGTTTTAAATACAAATATAATTTAGGTTTCTCACATTTTAATAAACAAAATTGCTTTTTTGTTTATAAAATTAGACACCACAATGTTAGATTGAAAATAGTTTACCATTTTGTAATAAAATCCCAAACCAAAACCCATACAAATGATACCAAGCTATGATGAAAATTAAATGGGCATAATAAACAAGAAAAAAATGTAGTAGAATGTGGAGAATAAAATACAAATAATAAACCATAGGATTTCCTAAATATCCCTAGAGTGATAACTGGATGTACTGGAGTCATAATCACCTATCAGAATATGGTGAAACTCCAAAGTAAATAAAAAACTGGCCGCCCTAAACTGACCAATCTAGTGGAACATCCCACCAAGACCTATCAAGTCAAATGGGTGCCAACCTGTCAAATCGGTTTTGATAATAAACCATCACTCGACCCTCTAAAAGATTCTTAGAAAACCCATGGTAATAGTATACTCTGTAAGTAAGAGGCCCACACACACATGACTCACCTTATCTTCCATCACCACACTTGCCTACCTCAAACACTATCACTGCCTATCCAATAACCCATATATGGAAATACACCATAGGGGTTATTGTGAAATATTCCAAATTATCCAATGTGCTAACCGGGCCATCGCATCACATCAAAATCCCAATCATTTATCAAAACCATTATTAAATTCCAATCGGGCTATGAAATTTTTCCACACAAGCTTTCAAATCATTTCCCCAAACATAGAAGATTCAAACCAAATATTTATATTTTCAAACTATATTCATTATAAATACATTAAAAAAATTTCCAAAATGATGTGAAAACCCTCTTCAAACCACAACAAAAGCGCGCAACATGCTCAAGGTTCTAAATGGGCCATTATACAATTTATATTCTTACTATTTTCCAAAAGATCCAAATAAGCTGTAACTCCGAACACCATTTCAAAACCATTATCCACTTATTTTGAAACCACGAATCCATTTAGAAGACACAGAGTCTCAAATAGGATTGAGAATGATAGTAAGAGGGGAGGGTTAAGTGTTTCTAAAATTATGTCTTTATGTTAAACAATTCCATCATCATTTTTTGGAACACCCACATACAATGGTAGTCTCATGGAATTCCAAGAACCTACCCAAACCATTTTAAAGAACTAAAACATGGACACAAATAAAATTTAATCATTAAATAAAACCACCAAAATATAACCAAGTCTAAACATGCTCTCAATCCATTCATTTCATAAAAATGAACCAAGAAATTTTTTATCAAACATTTTGTTCACATTATAATATATAAATATTTAAGGAAACCCCTTTAAAAACCAATTAACATTTCATTCAACACCTTATGTGGGTAAATTTATATGAAAAATAAAGTATTTTATCTAAATAATATTTCCCAAATTTTAAAGACATGAAAGCACCATAATAAATTAACCAAATGCATAAAAAGCATGTGAAAAATATTTTTAAATTAATTAAAAGCACCCATGAATAAAATTGAATGGATAAGAATGGAAAATAATGGAAACACTTTCTAGAATGGAGTGAGGATGCAAACCATCTCTCGGATAAGGAAGAATAGGCCCCCAAAAAACAAACTGCACACCATAAATCCAAATGAAATTTAATCAGACAAAAACCCTAACACCTTGGGTTTGGAAAAGAGGGAAAACCCATAAGAAAAACCTATGAACTTGAGATATAAGGGACATAAAAAGGATAAATCAAACAAAAAATCACATAACTCACCTTAAATACATTCAGGGAGCATCAAGGGAGGTTAGGGAGCAACGAGGAGGGGTTTGGTGAAGCCCCCTGGTGTGCCTAGCTCGAAGGAGGGGAGGAAATCCATATTTGCGGTTAAAAGGATGGAGGGGGAAAGAGGTTAATTCAATTTTTTTTACTAGGATGCTCACACTATTTTTGCACATGGTTTGTCAAAAATTTTACCAACCATCTAGAATCTACTATAATTGAGTGGCACATCACACCAACTAGCATCACGATTCCAAAATAATGTGCCAACCGTATTGAATACATTTTTCTAGTTACAGAACCAAACAACATTGTTTCTACATAGATTCACAAACCATTCTCAAATCGTTCACCTTACTACTAGACACCCATAACTGGACACATGGTTACATGGGAAATGATGAACGGTTTACCATAACCATTCTCAAACCATGTGTAATCCAGAAACCCACACAAAAGTTCCAAAATTTGGAAATTTAAACTGAGGATCAACCCATACCTCATAAAAAAGATATAATGCCAAAAAAAATATATTAAAGGAATTATAATGGTTGGGAAATAAATACTCTCCCCACCAAATACACTTTCCATTCCCATAAAGTCACCCAACCGAAAGATACACAATAATAAAATCCATGCCCAATCAAAATCCAAGTGAAATACAAACCTCAGGGTGGCATTTTTCTCCAGAAGTCACACCTAGACAATCAAGATGAAACAACTGTGAAATAATGAGGTGAGGAAATGAGAGGGTTATCCCTACCCTATAAACTCAACATGCATATATAGGGGAACCATGAACTCACAACACAAGATAACACAAACTTTTCCATATCAATTGAGAAACACCCTCACTACAACTGGGAATGAGGGAAGTCCCCACAAGAACAAAAAATATCAGACAAAAACCAAGAATCCAAAGCATAGGGGAGTCCCAATAAAGAAATAAAAATCAATAAAATAACTAAAACACACTCCATAAATTCCACAACACTCTAGAATATCAAAGATGTACATGGATAAATGTTAAAACTGAAACCAACCTACACAAAGGTCATGACCACTCAAAGAAAAACAAATAATTCAGAGAGCAACATTTATATAAAGAACCATTTAAAATACCAAAGGATTATTTCATCACACTTTTACAATAGAATATGAACTAAAAACCACCACAAAATAAAAAACAAGAAAACTATGAATGTATCCAATTCAATATTGTAGGCAAACCATGCTATAGTTTTCCACACACCCCTGAAAATTCATGACTATGCAAGATCTTTACATTGAGGCTTGTGGCTGGAGCCCTGGTGAATGAATCATTCCTTTCATCACTGTGAGGCACTAGAATCCCCAATCAAAACATTATCTTTAGGAAACACTTCCTAAAAAACTTCTCATGATAACACAGATAGCTACCTCGATGGAATTTCATCAAAGGATTTCTATAATATGGCTTCAAATGCCCAAACCGAACACACTAGTGGCACACTGGTGAATGGTATGTTGAACTGGAAGAAAGAACTAACAAAGGGTGCTCCTGAAAGATAGGTTACTCTAGATTTCACTCCTTTGTAGATGGGTAACCTTCACAAGAAATAAGAGACACCAGATTACCAATAGCTCGAGCTCAGGAAACCAACTCAGATAAGAACACTCCATCCACCAACTTCTAACAATGATGATCCATGGAGGAGGTGACTCGATCCATGATCACTAGATGAAGACCCCAAATGAAAATTTAATTCTTCAATAGATCCTACAATAATACCTCAAGAGAAAAGGTTACCATCTCCTTGAAATGTTCAACATAAGCCTTCACCATATGCTGTCCTTACTAAATGTTCCTGAGCTCTTCCTTTTTCTTCATTTTCACCTCCTCAGGTATAAAACATCAAAAAAATGTACTTAAACACATCACACGTCTTCCCAAGATGAATCATTGGAATTACAAACAACTCCCATTCATCTAAAGATAGACCCTCAAACAAACTTAGAACAACACTCACTCTAACAAATTCGGTAGTTCCCAACGATTTGAAGGCATATACAACTTCGTCAATCCACTCCATTTAGTCTAACGGACCTCCATCAAAATGAAGGATAGGCAACAACCGATAAGAACTAGGAACTTGTCAAGATTCATTATAAATTTTAGGGAGATTTTTGGGAAGCATATTCTAATCCACAAAAGAAACACAAAACTTGAACCAATATAAGACCAAAATACAATCTAAAAGAACATATAATGCTAAACCAATAGACTCACAATCTAAACACATATAACACAACCAAAAATCCACTTTTTGAAAGTCACCAATTTCATTTAAATTTCAAAACTAACATCTTATATGACCACCTTCCAAGATCTGAAATCCATTTTCAAAAAACCAAAATCCCACTTTTTCAAGGAAAACTCAATCCCAAATCACTTTCCACTTAAAACCCATCTTATAAAAAACAAGACAGTCCATTAATTTCAAACTCTCACCCATGGAATCCTATGATCCATAAAATGTGTGTCCATCCACTTCCATTTACATTGTCCACTCACACGTGCCAATGTTTACTTCTGACAGATACCTAGACACATGTGAACGTTAGTAAGGAACAACAAGGGTGAGACACACTGCTTTATCATAAAATTCAAGAATTTATATAATTCATAACTGAAACCACATTCCCTTTGAAAATATTTTTTCCCAAGTCCAAAACCATTGAAAGAAATTGTTTCCATTTAAAAAGACAGTTTCATTTTAAAATCTTACCCACATAAACCGAGAGTGAAGCGAGACAAAACTTAGGATTGACAATCGGAATGATGAACTAGTAGCTAATTTTGACCTGGAAACATGGTAGTGGGCTATGACCCAAGATGGAATAAAAAAATAGGAGAACCTTGAACCATGAACTTAGACATGACATGGGTCAATAATCCATGTGAGATCACAATATGAAACTGGATTACCTCCATTGTCATCCATTATTCAAAAACAAGATAAAAGACTTGAATCTCAGATGACCCCTATAAACTCGAGGAACAGAATGAGGAAGAGTTCCTGACACTCTTCCCATACCAACATGTCGAGTTCTGATAGTCTTAATGTATAATATACCAAACGCCCCAAATAAAAAAAATCTTTTTATAATACAATTTTGTCATGAACCAGGCCAGAGTTCCAAATGACTCAACACCCGAACCTGTCCATGGCAAGGCCCAAAGGCCATTCCCGATCCCCATGGGCTGACAAATACAGTCAGGAATAAAATATACTCCAAATGGGAATGATTTAATCCTAACAACCCAGGACCAATAAACATACTATATATGTGAAGGAAACTATAATATGTTGAATTTAATAAATACGAAAATGGTCTATGTACAAACTCAAATAGAACAACTAAAAGATATCAATAAAAAAACAACCAGAATGTAAACAACTCAATCTCTAAGTTACCTCAATGTCACCAACATCCACATGAACAAACCGCTCCAAGAGCTAGCTCGAACCAGAAAGACTGAACAAGAATCTGAACCTGCAAAATAGTTTAAATCTACTGACACCAAATGGTAAAAGCATGGTGTGATATTTACATATCAGTAGGCAACCACCAAAGAATCCATATGTTTCTTTTCCTGAAAATAGTTAATTAACACATGTTTCAAATACATATATCTAGTCAGTTTCTCATATTTTAATAAACATAGATATTTTAATTTTTAAAACATTACAAACCACAACATTAGTTTGAAAACATTTCACCATTTCATAATTAAACCCCAAACCCAAACCCATACAAATGACATCAAGCTATACCGAAAATTAAACAGGCATAATAATCAAGAAACCAAATTTTGTAGAATGTACACTCAAAAATATATATACTAAACTGTATACATCACTAAAATCCCTATTGTGATCCTTGGAGGTACTCATGTCAGAATCACCTACCAAAATACAGTGAATCTCAAAAGTCTATATCCAACTACCTGCCCTAAACTAACCAATCCAGTAGCACATCCCACTCAGACCTTTCGTGTCATGGGGGTACCAAAACTTCTTATCTAGGTTGATAAGAATCCATCACTTAACCCTCTAAAATATTCATAGTAAATACATGTTAATAGTATACTTTGTAAGTAGGAGTCCCTCACATGTGTGACCCACATTACCTGACATCACCGCACTTTCCTATCCCAAAAACTGACACTGCCTATCCGATAACCCATATAGGTAAATACTCTATAGGGGTTCCCGTCACATATGTCACATTTTTAAAAGTCCCAACCAAGATATCACATCACATAAACTTCCAAATATTTTATCAAAACCTTTATAAAATTTCAATCGAGATTTCCAATTTTGTCACAGAATCTTTCGAATCATTTCTCAAAACATACATGTTTCCAACTGGAAATTTATAATTTCAAAAAAAATTCATTTTAAATATATTCAACAAAATTTCCCAAATTTTTTGAAAACCACTTCAAACCACAATAAAAGTACACAACAAGCTTAGGGTTCCAAATAGGACTTTATTCCATTGAGATGCCAATCATTTTCCCAAAGTTTCAAATGATCCAGAACTCCAAACAACTTTTCAAAACAAATATCATTTTATTTTGAAACCATGAAACCTTTTAGAAGACATGAACGATTATAGAGGATTGAGAATGAGATGAGGAGGGGATGGTTAAGGGTTTGTAAAATTAATTCTTTATATTAAACAAGGCCATCTTCATTTTTTTGGAACTCCCACATCCAATGGAATCAAAAGAATGTACCCAAAAATTTTTAAAGAACAAAAAAATTCACACAAAGCTCATGTCACCATAAAATTAAACCACCAAAATATAACCAAGGCTAAACATGCTCTCAAACCATTTTATTTCATAAAGATGAACCAAGAATCATTTTATCAAAAATTTCACACACATGAACACATAGATATATTTAAGGAAACCCCTTTGAAAAACAATGGACATTTCATCGAACACTTTATGTCCATACAATTATAAGGGATATAAAATGAGTTATTTAAATACAATGTATTCCAAAATTTAGAAATATTAAATCACCTTAATAGATTAACCAAATGTATCAAAATCATGTGAAACATATTTATAAAGTAATTAGAAGCACCCAAGAATCTAATGGAATGGATATGAATGGAAAATAATGGAAACACATACCTCAATGGAGTGATGATGAAGAAAGACTTTCGAAGAAGGAAGAATAGGCCACCAAAAATAAAATGCATGCCCTAGATCCAAAATAATTCAAATCAAACACAACCCCTAAACCCTAGGGTTCGTCCAAGAATGAAAACCTATAAAGAATCCATAATGAACAATATAGATAAGGTGGAAGGGAAGGAGAAATCATAAAAAAATACAAATAACTCATCCTAAGGACATTCAAGGAGAATCAAAGGAGGTTTTGTAAAGACTCAAAAATTCTGTATAATTTTTTTAATTAAATGAAATTATTATGAGACTGTGAAAATTAACGGAACATGATTCTGAGGCTCGAAGATCCTAGAATGGAATTTTGAACATTTTTTAAGGTACGTTCAGTAAACATGCGGGTGGGAATTTATATCTTCTGAACCGGTGCTCAGATTTAAAATCCAAGGGCACCGTTGAATTCATAGCACTAGGATTCAGTTAGGTGAAGCTTATCATCGACCAGAAAAGGTCAGGATAAAAAGATAATTTTTGGACTTTTCAAAAAAAAGATAATAAAATAACTCTTGAGTTATTTTATTCTCTTCCCACTATTGAGCGATGGATGGTGGGACCGAAGGGTAACATTGGTCATTAAATAAGATACATTTAATTACTTGATCATCACATTGTGTAACCAAAATGCTCATGGTTTAATAGGTTCATTTATTAGGATTCATTAATGAATCATAATAATGAACCAACATGGGGGTTAATTTCTTTTATTCAATCAAACCATTGGAATGGTATTTTGGAACCCATGATAGAAACATTTGATAAAATTCCGACAACATCATCCTCCAATGAAGAATTAAGTTTTGATTATGCCCATTAAGGAATCGATCCGGAGGTCGATGAATGAAAAATTACAATGCACATAGATCTTCTTCTTCTTCCACAAGAGTTTCGAACAAAATCATGGAAGGGAAATTAATCTTTCTAAGTGATTAATGATTCATCATACCTAGTTATTGAATAATATGATGAACACGGATCAACCGACAAACAGTTTGATCTGTAATTCGCTTGAATTTGTGGGAGGTTGATGTAGGATTTCATTATGGGGTTTTAATGATTTTAATTCTACCCCATGATTAAAATGCTAATGCAGAGGGTGCAGGCCGATCCAAAAAATTCCCAGACCCTCCACCGATCTTGGTTTCATGGTGTTCTTCATGGGAGACCAAGAAACACGGTGGAAAGACAAATCTGAGGGCCACGCAGTGAAGGCGGCATCCTAGGAGGCCCACAGGCATAGATGGGAACTAAATCAGACCACTGAAGCCTCACCGATGCCCTTAGAAGCACCGTAGGAATGACACCACCGGAACAAAGGTGCCATTGACTAGCTACGAGGGTCGGATCTCAGCATCCATGAGAGGGTGGCAGCGTCCTCATGCACCGTAGAGGACACGAGGCGACCAACCATCATCGGCCGCACAGAAGTTGGGTTGTGTGCTACGATGGTGGTGCACCCGTGTTTGCGGGTCCTGACCTAGATCGGTCCCCCATACTGGTTTTCTGGAGGGATGGTGTTGATTTGGTGTCACCGGTTTAAGAACCCAAATGGACCACGTCCATTTAGAGGGGTAGTGGACCCAACGCCCAGCTTGCGGGCCGCACACAGCCAGCGGGTGTAAGGGTTGGTGTCCTGAGAACCAACTGTTTTGTACTTTGATTACATGAATGTTCACTTATTATATATTGTTCATTGTTCTGCATGACTATAATATAATAATGTCCCGGAATATTTGTTTCATTGATAAGGTTATGGAAGATCCCCTCTATGATGATAACCTTTAAATTCTATAACAATATTCTTAAATAAAGTTATACGGTTGGATGACATACTATGATAGGACAGATAGTATACAGAACTTCATGTGCGAGTACTTGTAAGAAGACGAGACGCTCTCTCATGGAGTTCGCACTTGGTAATCTCCAAGATGGGAGATTATGAGAACATACCCGCCAATATAAATTCTGCATGTCTTGGTGTCATCGGACATTGCTATCTATGAGCGTGTGTAATGGTGCTTAGACTGGAAGATTATCATTAACTCATGTCATGACTCACACACTTAGATTTACTGACGAAAACTGTCACGCAGACAGTTGGTGGGAAGTAGGGTACGTTGGGTGCATCACGAGTGACATGTTGTTAATGGATAAGTCAAGGAAGGATTTGTCCCTTCCATTTATGGAACTTGATATCTCAGCCCTTTGATTGAAATAGAACTGTCGCATTAAATTCCATGTCCATGGTGTAAACGACAAGTTTATTTTAGGTAGTCAAAGAACAACGGATCAAGCATATAGGTTTATGACACTGCCATAAAACCTGCTTGATGAGATATTGAGACAAAGGGATTAAATTACACAGTAAGCATTCATATGAGGTGATACATCAATGCGGCGTCAACTTCTTTCTCTTGGGTGCCTTGACCCGTTGCTAGACAGTAATCTTGGACTTTAGGCAAGCCCACCTAATGCCAACGAGAAAGAGGACTAGAGGGTCACACACTAAGTGTGTTCAAGTATCTCAAGTAGAATAAAGATTATTCACTTATGTGGTTTAATAATTATTCAAGGAAGCCTAAATCGTTTTAATGTTGGAGGAAGAATAAAATGAAAACAAGTACACGCTGTGTATTAATTATTACATGCTTTGTAGTTTTTATTTTGAAAATGAAATGAATAAATGAAAACAATATATACACGCCGTGTACATTTAATGTACACACCGGGTAGTTTTCAATGAAAAACAAGTACACGCCATGCATTTATTATTACACGCCGTGTAGTTTTTCCAGTCAGGATTTTGAGGATATAATATTGTTTTATTAAATGAAATTTATTATAATCAGCGTGAGCGCATGTCAAGGAATTAATTATTCAACATGGGGGTTTTAAATAAGAGTTAATGAAATAAATGAAACACATAACGCGTTTATTTATTATCATAACTCTACAATCTCAAACCTGATTATAAATATCCTCACAACCCCAACTCTTTTCCTACACACAAGAGAATCGTTGTGCACAACAATTCTGGAGAATTCTTTCAAGGCCGAAAGAAACTATTCCTCCAAGAATGCTCTCAAGACCGAGAGAGATCCTCTTCCATCGGATCAAGACGATCTGAGGCGGATAATGCAAGTAAAGGATTCTCCATGCTAGCACCCGGAGAATCCTTTGGCAACGTCCAGAGATACGAGGTACACGTGTGGATCAACACTAGAGGGAGTCTACACTTGGCTTCTGCGACGCAACGACAGATCACATCGACAACGTGATCAAGAACATCAACGAAGAAAGAACAACCAAAAGGTATTTCTTTATAATTAATTAAATTAATTATAGTTAACCTATAATGATCCTTGTTTGTGGTTCCGGGACAAACCTTATTCTTTGTCTTTTTCTGTGATTCGATCCGTGGAGACTGGCATTTATTGTCGTATTGATACCGAATTGATCATTGATAATGACAAAAAGCCAAGTGGGCACATCCACCCACACGCTTCCACTGCGCCCAGAACCTTGAAATGGTATCAGAGCGAGGTTACAACGTTGATTATAGTTATTTAATTTTCTTTGATAATTTACGCATTTATATTTGATTCAATTTGAAATATATCATTCTATTAATCATAATAAACTAGATCTATTCTTCCTCCTTCATTTCTCGATTCATATAATAGAAATGACCTTTTATTTTTTATTTTTGATTAAAATAAAAATGAGGAACTCATCCGGAGGAGTCGCTCTCTTTGTCTGTACAACAAGGGATTACACGGCGTGTAATTAAAACTACACGCCGTGTACTTATGTTCAATGAACCGACACTGGTCTTCCAAACCACGTCGTGTGAATTGATTATGCCTAAGTATTAATCAGGCCGTGTTAACTAGAATTGAGCGGCGTGTGGGAACTGGAATACACGGCATGTATGTTAGAACAACACGCCGTGTAGTCCGATCCGGTCCAGGTGAAACCGTGTACAAGGAGAAGTCATGTTCTGCGTACACAGGATTTCCAAGCAGGTTACTATGTAACAAGGAAGTACATGCCGTGTATGATTCATCTACACGTCGTGTACTCCAAAATTTCCAAACTACAGAAAACACACCAAAGCCCCCGGCGTGTACTTTGGATAAAAGGTGAAAAGAAATACACGCCATGTAATTATAAACTACACATCGTGTACTTTCTAGAAATGGAATTTCACCGGGTTTCCTCCAAAGTACAAAGACCCGTACAAGGAATATAGATGAAAAGAATCTCAAGGAAATTCAGAAAGGAATTTAAGATAATGAATTGATTAATTATAAGATCATAATTAATTGAATTCGAGCGCGACTTACCTTAAATGAAAGAACAATTAAATGAATTTGAATTCTAAATATGCGTAAATGTCATTGCATGCTATGGATGATCATGAGCTAGACCAAGGAACCTTTGTATGTGTATGGTTTCATTTATATTTATTTAATTTATTTTTTTTGGCCTACGAGCCTTCTTCTAATAAAATGTAGGGCCTGCGTGCCCATGGTTTCTTTAATGTAAACCCATGTAATGGAGGATCTCCCAATTCAGAGGATACGGTTCAAATCCCGAAGCCGAGGCGAAATCGATGCAAGAAGATACAAAGGTGGACAGGTGGGAGCTGCAAAACACGAACCATCGGGTTCAAGGTGTTTTCCCTAGGTCAGGGTTAGATTATCAAAACCTCTAGATAGGCTAACCAATAGAAGCTCATGATCATGCCATCTTATTTTATTTCGGTCTGATTGCATGGTTTATTTATTATGTATGTGTTGTTGCGATCACATAGTTAATAAAATGAACAAGCATGCAAAGATGGAATAAAATAAAAACTGGACTATGCGTAAACATTATCGGAACATGGTTAATCACTTAAGAAAGCATCACTTAATATTAACAAGCATGTGATAATGTGAAACTACACATAAAAGATTAAAATCCCTCAAATACCATATTAAGTCAGACCAAGCCTTCCATTACCTGATTAAGGGCAAGACTCAATAAAACTATGTGTTTGAACAACCCTTGTTGGGATACTTACTTTTATAAAGGAAGCCCTTATGAAAGGTTTCGGGTTAACTTAACCATATTACATTAAGAGAAGTAGCCCTTGCTAAACTTGGTGTAATATTAGAGGCAAGAGTTGAGGAAATCGAAGTCAGGATTTTAGGATTGGGGAGTCCACTCAATATATCAAGGAACTGTAATCTCATAGTTGGCAAAGACCTGCCTACCTAAATACCTTCAAATATATTGACCAACCATTGTTGGGGTTATGCGAAGAGGAATATGGATCCTTGCCACTAGAATGTCAAAGAAACTGGACATTTCGACTTCAATGGTGAGGGCTATTGGGACTTGATAAAATAGTGGGAGAATTAATAAATTATTTTATTATTTTTCATAAAATGTAATCAAGAAAGTACTGATAAATCTGCTCTTTTAATTTGTAGAATCGAAATGACAAACTCGTCAACCACATTTTATCTATGATCAATTCTAGATAAAGATAATATCCTCACCGACAGTATCTTTCAGGAATGTTTTAGGCGCCTTCGGGTTATCCTATGCCATGAACGAAAGTTTTACGTACTGGAGTCCTCACTTCCGGATTCTACTACCCCAGGGGCGAGTGATGAAGATTTCCTGGTCTATGATCAACATTTGAACGACGCTCTTGATGTTCAATGTTTGATGCTATCATCGATGTCTAGTGAACTCATGAAGTCTCATGAAGACATGGATGCTTATGGCATGCTTGAGAGCCTCCATGGTCTATACCAGGAGAGATCAATACAGGAAAGGTTTGAGTTCTCCAAGGCTCTATTTCAGAGCAAGCTTGGAGAAGGTTCCCCAGATGGGCCTCATGTAGTCAATCTCATTGGCTAAATTGAGCGCTTGGAGGTTCTAGGGTTTAAACTCCCTGAAGAACTGGGCACCGATCTCATTCTTGCATCACTCCCCCAGAGCTTCTCGAACTTTTTTGTTAATTTCAACATGAACAACATTGAGAAGTATCTATCTGATCTTCTTATACTTATTCACCAAGTAGATAATGACATGAAGCGTGAAAAGACTTTTGTCCTTATGGTGAATTAAAGGAAAGGGAAGGCGAACAGATTTAATCCCAAATCTTCTTCAAGGCATTTCAAGAAAAGGAAGATCAAAGGGGAGGCAAAGGAACATGATTCTGTTTGTTTCGCATGTGGCAAGAAGGGCCCTAGAAGAAAAACTGCACCCAACCAAGGAAGCAAGGGAAAGCTTCAGGTGCGTTTGTTATCGAATGAAATCTATCTGTTTCTACTAATTGGGTATTAGATACTGCTTTTAGTTCTCAGATCTGTATCCAAATACAAGAACCAAGTAGATTCAGGAAGATTGATCGTGGGGAGGTAGATATACGAGCAGCCAACGGAGCCAGACTTGCTACTGTAGCTGTCGGGGACTACCACCTCACATTGACTACTGGGATGGTCTTGGTTTTGAAAGGATGTTATTATGTACCCTCTGTAACCAAAAACACTATTTCAGTATCCAGATTATATACTGATGGATTCATCTTCATGTTTGGAAGTGAATGTTGATACTTTTATAATCATTTGTTTTGGTAGGGCACATTTATATAACGGCCTTTATGTGTTAGACTACACAAACCAAGTAATGGAAATCGATAACAAAGTTAATTCACATGAATCATACCACACCCAACTTTGGCATCACCGGATAGGTCATGTCAATGAGAAAAGTTTGACAAAATTACATCAAGATGGGTATTTAGATTCTTTCTAACTAAAACCACTTGGTGTATGTCATGCGTGTCTACAAGGCAAAATGACCAAAGCCCCATTTAGTGGGAAAGGTGAAAGAGCTAAAGAGCTTCTAGAATTAGTTCACACAGATGTGTGTGGGCCATTTCTAGTTGAGGCAAGGGGTGGGTTCTCATACTTCATAACTTTTACTGATGATTTTAGTAGATATGGATATATCTACTTAATGAGGTATAAGTCAGATTCATTTGATCGGTTCAAAGGATACAAAAATGAAGTTGAGAACCATCTTGGTAAGAATATTAAGAAACTCCACTCAGACAGAGGAGGAGAATATCTTAATCAGGACTTCATTGATTTCTTACGGGAGTTTGGGATTCTATCTCAACTCACTCCTCCTTACACACTACAGTGGAATGGTGTAAGTGAAAGGAGGAACTGCACCATGTTGGACATGGTGAGATCAATGATGAGTCATGCGAGTCTTCCATTACCCTTTTAGGGATATGCATTACAAACAGCAGCACACATACTAAACTAAGTACCAACTAAATCGATAAATGGTATTCCATACGAGTTATGGAGTGGATGCAAAGCCATGTTATAGAATTTACATGTGTGGGGTAGTGAAGCATTTGTTAAGGCCTCTTCAGGTAACAAACTTGCACCCCTAGGCACAAAGTGTATCTTTATAGGATATGATAAGGAAACATGGGGATATTACCTATACAACCCCTCAGACAAAAAGGTTACAGTGGAAAGACATGCCATATTCCTTGAGAGGGAGCACATCTACAAAATAGATAGTGGGAGCGAGATAGACTTCGATGAAGTCGAGGCTCAAGATACACAGAAGTTGGTACAAGAACATATTCCACAAAGCCCCGTGGAAGAACAATCTGTTCTAGAGACACAAGAACTGTGTAGGATCACGAGAGAGGTGAGAGAACCAGAATGATATGGATTTCTTGTCACCGAGGATGGTGACTCATTATTTGTTGAAAATGATGATCCTCTTACCTACAAGGAAGCAGTTGAAGGCACAGACATTGCCAAGTGGCAAGAATCCATGAATTCTGAAATGGATTACATGTACCAAAACTAAGTCTGTATTTTGGTAGATCCTCCAGTTGATGTCAAGCCTATTGATAATAAATGGGTATTCAAGAAGAAACTGGACATGGAGGGGAAAGTCATCACCTATAAGGCACGACTGGTTGCAAAAGGTTTTAGACAACGTCAAGGAATTGACTATGATGAAACCTTTTCACCGGTTGTGATGCTTAAATCCATTAGAATCCTATTGGCCATTGCCGCTTACCATGACTATGAAATTTGGAAAATGGATGTCAAAACAGCTTTCCTTAAAGGGAACCTTTAGAAAGATGTCTACATGACACAACCTGAAGGGTTTGTGACTCCAAAGGATGCCAACAAGGTATACAAGTTGCAGAAATCCATTTATGGATTAAAGCAAGCATCAAGGTCATGGAACATTCATTTTTATGAAGCTATAACCGAATTTGGATTTTTTAAAAATGAATGTGGGCCTTGTGTCTACAAAAGGTTTAGTGGGAGTGCAGTCATTTTCCTAATAGTATATATTGATGACATATTACTAATTGGTAATGAAGTACCTGTCTTACAGTCAGTTAAGGCATGGTTGCATAAATTCTTCTCCATGAAAGACTTGGGTGAGGCAACATATATTCTAGGGATCAAGATCCATCGTGATAGATCCAAGAGAATGCTGGGCCTGAGTCAAAGTACATACATTGACAAGATACTGAAGAGATTCAGTATGGAACAGTCCAAGAGGGGATTGTTGCCAGTGTCACATGGCATTCATCTTTCCAAGAAAATGTGTCCTCAGACACATGAGGAAAGAAAGAGAATGGAAATGATCCCTTACGCATCCACGATTGGGTCATTCATGTATGCTATGCTATGTACGAGGCTAGATGTTGCTTACGTATTAAGTGCGGTAGGCAAATATCAAGCTGATCTAGGAGATCGCCATTGGATGGCAGTCAAGACTATCCTTAAGTATCTGAGGCGTACTAAGGATATGTTCCTCGTATATGGAGGAGATGAGGAACTAGTCATCAGAGGACATGTAGATTCTAGTTTCCAAACTGATCAAGATGACATGAAGTCACAGACTGGATACATCTTCAGTTTGAATGGAGGTGCAGTGAGCTGGAAGAGCTCAAAGAAAAGTGTGGTGGAATATTCTATAGCGGATTCCGAGTATATCGCAGCTTCTGAGGCAGCTAAAGAAGCAGTATGGATGCGAAGCTTCATCCAAGATTTGGATGTTGTACCGAGCAGTAAAGATACTATCACACTCTATTGTGATAATACTGCAACGGTGTCACTTGCAAAAAATCCAAGGTCACATCAGCGGACAAGGCACATACTTCAGAAGTATCATATCTTGAGGGATTTTTCTCAGAGAGGTGAAGTTGCAGTGAGTAGTATTTCCATGGAAGACAACGTGGCAGACCCCTTGACTAAAGCCTTGACTCAGCAGAAACATGATCATCATGTGAGGTCTTGCGGACTAAAAGTCATAGGCAGTTGGCTCTAGACCAAGTGGGAGTTTGTAAGGGTTGGTGTCCTGAGAACCAACTATTTTGTACTTTTATTACATGAATGTTCACTTATTATATATTTTTTATTGTTCTGCATGACTATAATATAATAATGTCCTGGAATATTTGTTGCATTGATAAGGTCATGGAAGATCCCCGCTATGATGAGAACCTTGAAATTCTATAACAATATTCTTAAATAATGTTCTATGATTGGATGACATACTATGATAGGACACATAGTCTACATACCGTCATGTGCGAGTACTTGTAAGAAGATGAGACTCTCTCTCATGGAGTTTGCACTTGGTAATCTCCAAGATGGGAGATTATGAGAACAGACCCGTCAATAGAAATTCTGCATGTCTTGGTGTCATCGGACATTGCTATCTACGAGCGTGTGTAATGGTCCTTAGACTGGAAGATTATCATTAACTCATGTCATGAATCGCACACTTAGATTTACTGATGAAAACCGTCACGCAGATAGTTGGCAGGAAGTAGGGTACGTTGGGTGTGTCACGAGTGACATGTTGTTAATGGATAAGTCGAGGAAGGATTTTTCTCTTCCATTTATGGAAGTTGATATCTCAGCTCTTTGATTGAAATAGAACTGTCACATTAAATTCCATGGCCATGGTGTAAACGACGAGTTTATTTCAGGTAGTCAAAGAACAATGGATCAAGAATATAGGTTTATGACACTGCCATGAAACATGCATGATGAGATATTGAGACAAAGGGATTAAATTACACAGTAAGCATTCGTATGAGGTGATACATCAATACGGCGTCAACTTCTTTCTCTTGGGTACCTTGACCCGTTGCTAGAAAGTAATCTTGGACTTTAGGTAAGCCATCCTAATGCCATCGAGAAAGAGGCCTAGAGGGTCACACACTAAGTGTATTCAAGTATCTCAAGTAGAATAAAGATTATTCCCGTATTTGGTTTAATAATTATTCAAGGAATCATAAATCGTTTTAATGTTGGAGGAAGAATAAAATGAAGACAAGTACACACCGTGTATTAATTATTACACGCCGTGTATTTTTTTTTTGAAAAGGAAATAAATAAATGAAAACAATATATACACGCTGTGTACATTTAATGTACACACCGTGTAGTTTTCAATGAAAAAAAGTACACACCATGTATTTATTATTACACGCCGTGTAGTTTTTCCAATCGGGATTTTGAGGTAATAATATTGTTTTATTAAATGATATTTATTATAATCAGTGTGAGCGCATGTCAAGGAATTAATTATTCGACATGGGGGTTTTCAATAAGAGTTAATGAAATAAATGAAACGCGTAACACATTTATTTATTGTCATAACTCTACAACCTCAAACCTGATTTTAAATATCCTCACAACCCCAACTCTTTTCCTACACACAAGAGAATCATTGTGCACAACAATTCTGGAGAATTCTTTCAAGGCCGAAAGAACCTCTTCCTCTAAGAATGCTCTCAAGACCAAGAGAGATCCTCTTCCATCGGATCAAGATGATCTAAGGCGGACAACGCAAGTAAAGGCTTCTCCACGCTAGCACCTGGAGAATCCTTTGGCGATGTCCAGAGATATGAGGTACATGTGTGGATCACCGCTAGAGGGAGTCTACACTTGGCTTCTGCCACACAATGATGGATCACATCGACAACGTGATCAAAGAAATCAACGAAGAAAGAACACCCAAATGGTATTTCTTTATAATTAATTAAATTAATTATAATCAACCTGTAATGATCCTTGTTTGTGGTTCCGGGACAAACCTTCTTCTTTGTATTTTTCTGTGATTCGATCCGTGGAGACTGGCATTTATCATCGTATTGATCCCAGATTGATCATTGCTAATGAAAAAAAGCCAAGTGGTCACATCCACCCACGCGCTTCCGCTGCACCCAAAACCTTCAGCGGGTCGGGCGTGTTCGGCGGGCCGCGCTTAGCTAGATGGGTCAGGCCGGTCCCACGACCATCTATCTAAGACCGTGGCGAAGAGGGTCAAGACCGCAGCCAATAAACTATACTAAACCCAGCCGGACCAGGCCAGGCACATCCAGTTTGGGCCGGGACCAGCAGGTCGGGTCCGGTCGGCCCGAAACGGGTACGGTCGGCCTAGACTCGAACCTAATTTGACCCAGTCTCGCTTAAAGAACCATAACTTCTAAACTGGATGTCAGTTTGATGAATCGTCTATAGTGCCATTACCCTTATTATGAGATGGTCCTTTTGAAGTACATCACTTGTGTTTTGATGAAATTTGGTGTATAGTTGGGTCAGATCGAACCCAAATCCAACCGGGCCCTCGGTACTAAAATGACTATAACTCACAGACCGGGCGTCAAATTGAAGCACCGTCTGTTGTGTTGGAACCCTTATTACATTAATTTCCATTAGGTTACTTCTTCGTGAGACTTTGTGTTAGTTTAAATATGAATAGTGGCTTGAGGAGCAGAATCTAAGGAACTCAAGCGCACCAAGTGTGGGAATCATGTGGCTGGATGTCAAGTGAAGAGAGACCCTTTTTGGATCGGAATCAGATCGAACCTATGTGGATCGATGACTTATGAACCCATGTAGATCAGAAGTAGCATGAATCGACAAGGACCAGACTTAGAGAGTCCCTTCGTGGATCAGTGACTTTCGACCCGGTGTGGATCGATGACTTACGACCCTGTGTGGATCAGTAGCAGTGCGACCCAATGAGGAAAAACCATAGAGCATCCCGTCGTGGATCAGCGACATACGACCCTGTGTGGATCTCCAACTTATGACCCTGTGTGGATTGATGACATACGAACCTTTGTGGATCAGTGAATTATGAACCTATGTGGATAGACATTAGAACTACTTCTTCATGGTTCAGTAGTGGAACTTCTCAACGGATTAATATGATTTATCTTTACAACTAATCATCAGTATTCCTGTTCTTTATGTTATATACCCTTTTTAAGCTGTTTTTTACCTTGTTTTTTGTGATTGAGATCATGGTTTGTGGTTTTTCCTTTTTTGGAATCCTAGGAGACCTTCGGGGGTCTCAGGGTCTATACTGGGTACTTTTATACTCACCCCTGCATGGGTTTCACCCACACCTTGTTGTGTCAGGTGAAGATGATATATATCTTTGACCGATATTTGGGATCCAAGACTAGATGGTGCATGGAGATGACCGGTTGATGTGGAGAGCCACAATGATGAGATTTTTGTACCCTTCAGGTAGGATCCTTGGCTGACGTCCTTAGGAGCTATTTTTCCTTTTTGTTGTACTTTGGTTTAGTTGGGTTTGTATACTGTCTCATTCTTCTTTAGTTCACACATTTAATTTTAGAATTTATACTATGTGGTTTGCTCTTGTTGTGTACATGGTCTGTTTGTTTACAGGTTTAAAAGAAATGCCTTCCCTTTTTTAAGGATATGCCTTTCCGGTGTTAGTCGCCAACCCCGGGCCTATGGAAGGCGCCCATGGGGTAGTCATGACACAAGCCCCAGGGGAGGGGTCATGACAAATTGGTATTAGAGGAGTCAGTTCTGCTGAAGAACTAAGACTCTAATCTTTTCAATGGGGTAATAGTGTTATGTTTTTTTATTATGGATTTTAGTTCGGGGAGTCTACTGTTGGTGTGGTAGTCAATATATACATACATTAGGACCCTGAGTTCTGATTTCTGACTTGGTACACGAAAACACTGTTTTCGTGTGTTTTGAAAATGATTTTATTTTGATCTCTTTTGAGTCAGCTCACCAGGTATAACTTATTAACCATGGCACATCTGTTTCTTTATAGGATTTTTCCACATAGACAGCCAACCAGGATTCCAGTGAGAGATCATGATGATGGACCACCAAGCGACGAGCCTTCAGTGCAAGGCCCTCTTACGACGATGGTATGTTTGGGTGGTGTACTAGTAGCACCACTACCCATAGGAAAGAATTTGTCAACAACCTTGCCAACAGACAGTGCACGCCGAATTAGCATAATGCACGAGTTCCAGAAGTAGATGCCTCTGAGGTTTCGAGGTGAGACTGATCCATAGGTAGCTGAGGACTGGATATAGGTTGTGGCATGAGTTTTACACTTGGTCAAGACACCATTAGACCATATAGTGATACTTGACGCTAGCCTCTTTCAAGGCACATCAAGGAGATGGTGGAGCCTGATGCTCCAGTTGACCGATGAGGAGACCCTCACCTGGTTGGACATCGAGAGCCTCTTTATGGTAGATTTCTTACAAGAGACACTACACTCTGTGCGTATTCAGGAGCTAATGTACTTACAGCAGGGAAACCTGACAGTAGCCCAGTACTCAGCGAGATTCACTAACCTCTCCCGCTACTCCACTGACATGGTACATGACCCTTTCTATAGGGACCAAACCTTTGAGAGGGGTCTCCAATGGGATATTATAGCATCTATGAAATCACTCAACATATCGACACATGATGGAGTTCTAGAAATAGAAATTCTAGTGGAGAGATTCCTAATAGAGAAGGCATCAACAACAAGAGCCACCACCAAATGATACGTAGTTGAGTCATCTATATCAGGAAGTAGGAAGATGACATAGAGGCCCAAGCGGGACAAAAATTCTGGTGGATGACCCCAATATGTAGGGTCGGAGGTGATGATCTCACGGGATAGAGGAGGTTAGTAGAGGAGCATGTTGTGCTATTCGTGCGGTGTGCATGGTCACATGGATCACGACTGCCCGACCTATCACACCAACGATCAGTAGACAGTCTAGGGACCACCGAGTAAGAGGCATATATTTGAGCAAGGAGGTCCACATGGTGGTAGACGTTGTAGGTGAGTTGGACGGGTAGCATGCGGTGGGCGACGATTTGAGGTTCTACCACTGTAACACCCTAATATTTTATGAGAAGTATATTTTTTATGTCTTATGTTATACGCAACATCAAAGGAATCTTTCATTACACACAACACAAGCTTGGCTTGCGTTATACGCAAGAGAAACTTTCCTTGATAGTGTGTGTTGTACGCAATATCGAGTTTCACTAAACAACAATATGTTATTAAGATATTATATAAATTAGCTGTTATGAATAGTAATACGCTCTTTTTGAAATTTTATAAATTTTATCTTTCAAAATGGACTTCATTTTTGGATTTGGAATATCGAAATTATCCTAGGGTGAAATTTTGGTATTTTTCTGAAAACATTCAATTTTTGATGAATAGTGAAAACACTCGGTTACTATTTAAAAACCGATTTTTTATTTAAATAATTATTTATTTTATTTAAATTTATTTTAGGTAAAAATTGATATATAATACCTATATAAGTTCAATGTAATTCATTGGAGTCATTTTATAATAATTTTAGATATATAAAAATTTTATTGAACTTTTCACCGTCTTTTACCCACCTCCGAGGAGAATTTGCAAATGTACATAAAACATAATTTTACCGCTTCTGTGAGTGGAATTTCGAAAATCAAAGAGACATGGTTAATATCAAGGAGTAAAATTTGGTTCAATAAGATAAAAATAATTTTTGGTAAATAGTAACTTTTTACTTTTATTTACCACGGTTAAAATTAAATAGGGTAATTAAGGGTAAAAATGATATTATTATTACCCTAACACATGTTCTAATTCTATTGGATAAGTGTAATTCGACCAAAAAAAACCTTAGGAATAATAAATTACCCTTTAGGACCACTTGGATTAGATTAGGACATTTATTATTATTTTATTTAAAGAATGGTTAAAATGGTTAAAATCAATGTTTAATAACTAAAACATTTTTAATATAGGGTTATAAATTAGATAAATTAGACTATAAATATTCGTTAGAAAGATAAAAATATTTCATACATAATGGTATTTTTTTTATAATTTTTAGACATTAAATAATTTTTATTTATTTTTGACACAATGATGATACAGTAATTACCTTATTAATGAAATATTAACATAATTGATGTTATAAATACCCAAATAAATGTAATTTGAGACTTTTTATAAATTCCACTAATTTTTAGGTTAATATTACATGTTATTATTGATTCAATTAACTTTTTTCGAACTAATCATGCTGTTATGATTTTCACAAAAATAAATTACCAAATAGTGTCAAAATTGACATAAAATAGTTTTTAAAACAAATATTATATTATTAATTGTTATTATATTAATAAAATTATAAGGTTCAGCCAAATGAATTAGATAAGGGTATATATATTAATAATGAACCACTTTGGGTTCGTTTGGCTTGTTATAGTAAGTTTATTAACCATATAGTGTAAGAAAACAAGAAGACATAGAAAAAGTTAAAATATTTAACTTAGAGTTAAATCCAAATAATAAGGTTAAAATAGTAACCTAAACTTGTCTAAAACCAATTTTTTGAGAGTATTTATACCCATACCCACTTTATATTCGAAATAAATCAATTTGGAGCTATTATAATCCGAATATGACTTTATTATAAAATAATATTTTAAGTTTTTCCTAAGGTGCCCCTCTCCTCCCTTATAAAAGGGCACCTCCTCCCTCTCCTATTTACACAACCTTGAGCCTTCAAGACCGGCCAACCCCTGCCCATTTCCCTTATAAACTTCCCTAGAAACATACTAGTGGTCCTGGTCTTCTTCAAAGACCAAATTTAGTTCCCTAAGAGAAGGTTTCAAAAAGGCGTGTCGAAGAAGAGGTAATATCCGTTACCGATTCTTTCAAATTTATTTCTTCTTCTACTTACTCTTCTTTAGTTGTTTCATTATGATGTAATAACATTAGTATCACTCATATAATGATATTTTATTATAAATATGAAACAACCCTATTTCAATTTCTATCTATCCTACGGAAAATGAAATCACCGCGCGTGCGTACGTACGGAATACCGTCTCCACGCCGTGATGTAATCTGTTTTCCACCACCACTTTACTTGGATGATTATAATGGTGTAAATAATAACTATATATATGATTATTTGAAATTTATATTGATTCTGAAATATTATACATACACTTCAATACAATTCCATGATCATGGGAACGATATCATCGCTCGTGCGTACGTACGGCCTACCGTCTCCACGATGTGATGCGACTCGTTCTACATGATATTCATTGAATAATTATTATATAAATGAATTTAATGAATAAATATGATATATATTACACTAATAAAATTCTGTAAATGAGGTATCTATATCCTAAAAATAAGAATAATAATTTATTCGACAAAACATGCATAAAAACATAACGCAATGAACACCCGAATAACAAGTAGCAATGAAATATTACTAATAAAAAGATACGAATATGACTATATATGATATAATAACAACGAATATGATTCTTTAATAAGTAAATGACATTATTTAAATCATTATACATGATTTTTGGATACGTACGAAGCAAATCGGACCTAAGGTAAGGGAAAATCTCGCAATCTCATTTTTATCCGAGATTGTTTATACTTCAGAATTTACTGGGGAATATTTATCATCCACATCCATGTTTCCAAAAAATGTAATATTATTTCTATCCCCTAAAAAAATTTTAAATCCAATTTTACCCATTATTTAGTATTTAGTAAAAGATATGAAAGGAATCTTTTGTCATTTTTAGTACGAGGTACTTTTTGACTTTTCCGGCCAAAGTATGAGAAGAATGTTTTTTTTAACTTATAAAACATGAATGGATTTTTATGATTTCATAGAACATTATTTCCATGAAGTTTCCTCTACATGTTTTCAAGTTTATTTTTAATTAACTTCTTTTAGTTTAAAATGTTATGACATGTTATGTTTTTGAAGTAGAAAGGATATTTTCCTCAAGAATGGAGTTCAAGTGTTTTATCAAAATTATTTTCCATCTAAGATAATATAGGGTTCTGTTTCTATCCATATTATTACATTGATTTGATTATGTTGTGATGGAATTATTTTTAGGAAGTCCTTTATCTTATATGAATTGTTTTATGATGTCACGATGTTTAAGAATCCCATTTTTATTACATGGGTTATGCTATGATGTATGATTTATGATTTTATGGAACCCATAAGAATGGTTTCATTATGAGATGGTTGGGACCTATATCTCCCTCCAATGCATTGGGTAAATATTTATATCTCATGAGATAGACATGGCTGGAATGGAAAGTTAAAATAGTTCAGTGATACAGGACTGGAACGAGGAGTGAACTCGATTCAGAAATGGACTTTGTCTGCTATGATAGTCTTGGAAACAAGTCTTGACTAATATGAAATGATTTTCTATGATTATGTGTGTATGTCACAATGTTTCATGTTTCAAGTTATGATTATTGGGATTACATTTCACTACTATGATTTATCCCATGTTATGATATTATGATCTCTTTTGCAGGTTAAGATTTTCAAAATGTTATGTTCTTATGAATATGATATGATTGATATTTCTTTTGTTTACCCTTACTGAGCATTTGAGCTCATCCTTTTTTATGTCTTGTTTTCCCCAGGTCAGGAAGAAGGGTACTAAGTAGGATATTCCAAAAGGTACTCTAGATATGATGAAATAAATGGGAGACAATGTAGATGCTTTATGAACCGGTTGTTTATATTTCCCAGTTTCTAATGACACTATACCTATACGGTCCTACCATGGTTTTTTTATATGTTATAATAAGTATGATTCAATTCTGAAGTAATAAAAATGTATGTAAAGTATGGGTCTTTATATTTGGTATCAGAGGAAAGGTATAGTCAACCTTTGGAAACTAGGATGTGAAAGCCTTAGTAAGAAACCTAAGGATATGTCTAAGCATAGAACAGAATATTAGTGTTTTAGAAATGTCCATGAACAACCTATGATAAGACCTAAAGTGTGAAATTTTATTCTTGATTATGTGGTTTTCCAATTATGATTGGTGTTTCTCACACTATGCTTCTTGGTTTTAGTCAATGGTTGGAACCCGAAGGAACCGTGTTAATGCTTAATGTAACAGGAAATGCAATGATTTTCCCCCTGAGCAACCAAAAGTTATGGGAGATGGAATGAAAAATCTTGTAGCTATGCTCACACAACTTTTTCAAGCTATGAATCATGCAGGACTTCCAAACGAGCAAAGGAAGGAGCAACATTCTGTTGAATCCTTCATGAGGTAGCATCCACCTTCATTCAGCGGGTCTTCTGATCCATTAGTGGCTGAAAAATGGATCAGTACCACTGAAAAGATATTTTTAGTTCTACAATGTTCTGAACATGATAAAGTCATCTTAGTAGTATATTGTTTGGATGGTGAAGCTAATCAATGGTGGAATCTTATTAAGAATACGAGGCAAAGGGATAAAATTTAGTCCATGGAATGAGATGAGTTCAAGAAATTATTTTTCAATGAGTACTTCCCTCGTATTCTTCGAACAAATATGGAGAAGGAGTTTCTTGAACTGAATCAAAAGGATGATGAATCAGTTGGTACCTACGAAGAAAATTTTAAAAGACTTTCAAGGTATGCTTCTGGAATTATTATCCAACCTCAGAGTAAGATCGATTGATTCTTTAGTGGCTTAAAACCAAGTCTTCGAAGGTCGTTAGCCATAAAGTACTTCAACAAATACGAGGAAATTATTCAATGTGCTCTCAAGGTTGAGATGGAGATTGGGGTAAGCCATCAGTCATATGGGTTTGATAAGAATAAGAAAATGTAATTCAAAGGAAAATATAAAGAACACACTAAAAAGAAGATAAGTTTTCCTTTATGCTCAAATTGTGGAAAGAAACATGGATGGAATTGTCTTAAAGGGACAAGCAAATGTTTTAAGTGTGGAAAAGAAGGTCATCGGGCAATTGAATGTCGAAATAATGGGGAGAAGATGTCTAATGATACGAACAAATAAAGGGATACACATAATGCACCTCAAACACGTCAATGTTTCATGTGCAAGGAGATGGGGCATTATGCCAATCAATGCCCAAATCCAAGGGTTGTTGATGATGATCGACGCCAACAAACTCTTAAGGCCAGAGACAAAGTAAAGTCAGATGCAATTACAATCGGCGATGTGGAGTACGATAATGGAGTGGTGAAAGGTACACTTACCATCCACTCTAAAGCAGCAAATGTTTTATTTGATTCTGGATCCACCCACTCATTTATTTATGAAGAATTTTCTAAGGGTATCTCTGTATTAACTCAACAATTAGATGTTGAGTTAGCAGTGACAACTCCTAATGGAACAACGGTCGCATAAAAAGTTTATAATTCCTCTCCAATTGATGTTTATGGGAAAGTGATTCATACAAATCTTGTGATCCTTCCTATAGGGGAATTTTATTTGATTCTTGGCATGGATTGGCTTTCTTTATACGGAGCTCATATCTATTTCCAAAGAGGGGAAATCACATTTAATATTCCCGATCAATCTACTATCATCTATTGATGCAAGGATGAACATAACCTTCCAGTGGAAATTTCTTCCATCTTATGGGTCTTGATTCCACTAAATGAAGGTTATTTATCTCAAATGGTTGGCGACAGACTCACGATTAATAATATGCCCATTTTACGGGATTTTTATGATGTCTTTCCAGAGGAATTTCCAGGTCTTCCACCAAATCGTGAAGTTGAGTTTTCAATAGAACTTATAACAGGTGATATGCCTATTTCAAAGACACCTTATAGAATGACCCCAATTGAGTTGCAGGAATTGAAGAAGAAACTCCAAGATAATCTTGATAAAGGATTCATACACCCTAGTGCGTCACCTTGGGGAGCACCTGTTCTGTTTGTTAAGAAGAAAGATGGATCAATGAGACTCTGCATTGATTATCGAGAACTTAACAAGATCACTATCAAGAACAAATATCCTCTCCCACGAATTGATGACTTATTTGACCAACTACGCAGATCTCAATACTTTTCCAAGATTGATCTTCATTCTGGGTGTCATAAATTAAGGGTCAAAAGGGAGGATATACCAAAGATGGCTTTCCGTACAAGGTATGGACACTATGAATTTATAGTGATGCCATTTGGTCTTACTAATGCCCCTGCTATCTTCATGGATCTAATGAATAGAGTCTTTAGAGACTATCTTGATCAGTTTTTTGTAGTATTTATAGATGATATTCTTGTCTATTCAAAGAGCAAGGAAGAACATGAATATCACTTGAGAATTGTATTAAATACCCTAAGAAAGGAGAAGCTTTATGCCAAATTTACCCAGTGTAAATTTTGGTTTCAAAAAGTTTCATTTTTGGGTCACATAATCTCAAAAGATGGGATATCTGTGGATCCAGCAAAAACAGAGGTTTTCAAAAGATGGTCAAGACCAACAACAGTAACTGAGATCTGAAGTTTTCTTGGCTTGGCTGGATATTATTGACATTTTGTGGAAGATTTTTCAAGTTTATCTAATCCACTCACCAGGTTGACTCAAAAAGGAGTTAAGTTCATTTGGACAGAGGAGTGTGAAGAGAATTTCAAAGAGTTAAAAAGAAGGTTATCCAGTGCACCTGTGCTCACACTGCCGTGTAGTGGAGAAAAGTTTGTGATCTACAGTGATTCATCCAAGAAGGGATTGGGGTGTGTTCTCATGAAGAATGATATGGTGATAGCTTATGCCTCACGACAGTTGAAAATCCATGAGAAAAATTACCCAACTCATGATTTGGAGTTAGCTGCGGTAATCATTTCATTAAAGATTTGGAGGCATTACCTTTATGGTGAAAGGTGTGCTATTTATACTGATCATAAAATTTTAAAGTATATTTTCACACAAAAGGAGCTGAAGATGAGCTAAAGAATATGGTTAGAGTTGATTAAGGATTATGACTGCTCAATTCATTTTCACCCTGGGAAAGCAAACAAGGTGGCAGATGCATTAAGTCGACAAGACCATGCTAGCTTATCCATGATGAGGATCACAAAAGATCCAATATTTATGGATTCAAAAAGGATGGATCTTGGAATTATAATCGAAGCGGGGAAATATTGTCTTTCTCAATTGAATGTTCAACCATCTATACATGTAAAGATTAAAGAGGCAGAAAATGAAGTTGTAGAGTTACAAAAGAAGGTGGGAAATGTTCCTGAATTCATCCTTGATTGTGGTTGGATAATATGGTTCAGGAATCAGGTTTGTGTTCCTCCCATCCCAGAATTAAAGAAGCAGCTTATGGATGAGGCTCATAGTTCTTAATTCTCTATTCATCCTAGAAGCACGAAGTTGTATATGGACATGAAAGAGTACTTTTGGTGGGATTTCATGAAAAGAGATGTTGCTGAATATGTCTCTCAATGCTTGGTTTGTCAGCAAGTTAATGCTGAGAGACAGAAGTCTAAGGGTATGTTACAACCATTACCCATACTCGAATAGAAATGGGAAAACATCACTATGGAATTTGTAACCAGACTTCCTAAAACATCTAAAGGAAATAATGCTATCTGGGTCATAGTTGATAGTCTTAGGAAGTCGACACACTTCATTTCTATTAGAGAAGATTTCTCGCTGGATCAGCTTGCCAGGATATATGTAAAGGAAGTGGTAAGATTGCATGGAGTACCACATTACATTATATCTGATCGGGATCCGAGGTTTACCTTGATGTTTTGGCGAAGTCTTCAGTATAATCTAGATACAGAGTTGAGTTTCAACACTTTTTATCATCCTCAGATAGATGGTCAGTCAGAGAGGACAATTCAAACTCTAGAAGGCATGTTGAGAGTTTTCTCTATGGATTTCAAAGGTGGTTGGGATCAACACCTAACTTTGGTGGAATTTTCTTATAATAACAGCTTTCACTCCAGTATTCAGATGGCTCCTTATGAAGCTCTCTATGGAAAGATATGCAGGAGTCCAACTTGTTGGGATGAAGTTGCGAAAAGAATGCTATTAGGACGTGATCTTGTTGATGAGATGGTAGAAAAGGTCATATTTATTCAACAACAAATAAAAGCATCTCAGAGTTGACAAAAAAGTTATGCTGACAACCAAAGAAAAGATCTAGAGTTTGAAGTTGGTGATAAAGTGTTCTTATGAATATCTCCTTGGAAGAGAGTAATGAGATTTGTAAAGAAGGGAAAGCTGAGCCCTAGGTATATCGGTCCTTTCGAAATACTGGATCGTGTTGGGAAGGTAGCTTACTGATTGGAGATTCCATCGAATCTCTCTCAAGTTCACGATGTGTTCCATGTATCTCTCCTAAGAACGTACATACATGATCCTTCACATGTACTAAGCTCAGAAGTTGTACTGCTGGGGCAAGATCTTTCTTATGAAGAACAACTGATAGAGATTCTAGATCGTAGCGAAAAAGTTCTACGGAACAAGACCACTCGCTTGGTGAAATTTTTATGGAGGAACCACCAATTAGAAGAATCTACATGGGAGCTTGAGGATATGATTAGGGAGAGGTATCCTCATCAGTTTGTTACGAAGTGACGAATTTCAATGGCGAAATTCATTTTAAGGGGGGTAGAATGTAACACCCTGATATTTTATGAGAAGTATATTTTTTTATGTCTTATGTTATACGAAACATCAAAGGAATCTTTCATTACACACAACACTAGCTTGTCTTGTGTTATACGCAAGACCAACCTTCCTCGATAGCGTGTGTTGTACGCAATATCGAGTTTCACTAAACAATGATATGTTATTAAAATATTATATAAACTAGCCGTTATGAATAGTAATACCCACTTTTTGAAATTTTATAAATTTTATCTTTCAGAATGGACTTCATTTTTGGATTGGAAATATCAAAATTAGCCTAGGGTGAAATTTTGGTATTTTTCTAAAAACTTTCAATTTTTGATGAATAGTGAAAACACTAGGTTACTATTTAAAAACCGACATTTTATTTAAATAATTATTTATTTTATATAAATTTATTTTAGGTCAAAATTGATACATAATACCTATATAAGTTCAATGTAATTCATTGGAGTCATTTTCTAATAATTTTAGATATATAAAAATTTTATTGAACTTTTCACCGTCTTTTACCCACCTCCTAGGAGAATTTGCAAATGTACATAAAACATAATTTTACCGCTTCTGTGAGTGGAATTTCAAAAATCCAAGAGACACGGTTAATATCAAGGAGTAAAATGTGGTTCAATAATATAAAAATAATTTTTCGTGAATAGTAACTTTTTACTTTCACTTACCACGGTTAAAAGTAAATAGGGTAATTAAGGGTAAAAATGATATTATTATTACCCTAACACATGTCCTAATTCTATTGGATAAGTATAATTTGGCCAAAAAAACATTAGGAATAAAATATTACCCTTTAGGTCCACTTGGATTAGATTAATACATTTATTATTATTTTATTTAAAGAATGGTTAAAATGGTTAAAATCAATATTTAATAACTAAAACATTTTTAATATAGGGTTATAAATAAGATAAATTCGACTATAAATATTCTTAGAAAGCTAAAAATATTTCCTACATAGTGGTATTTTATTTATAATTTTTAAAAATTAAATAATTTTTATTTATTTTTGACACAATGATGATGCAGTAATTACCTTATTAATGAAATATTAATATAATTGATGTTATAAATACCCAAATAAATGTAATTTGAGACTTTTTATAAATTAAACTAATTTTTTAGGTTAATATGACATGTTAGTATTGATTCAATTAACTTTGTTCGAACTAATCATGCTGTTATGATTTTCACAAAAATAAATTACCAAATAGTGTCAAAATTGACATAAAATAGTTCTTAAAACAAATATTATATTATTAATTGTTATTCTATTCCTAAAAATCTAAGGTTTGGCCAAATTACTTAGATAAGGTTATATATATTAATAATGAACCACTTTGGGTTCTTTTGGCTTGTTATAGTAAGTTTATTAACCATACAGTGTAATAAAACAAGAAGACATGGTAAAAGTTAAAATATTTAACTTAGAGTTAAATACAAATGATAAGGTTAAAATAGTTACCTAAACTTGTCTAAAACCTCTTTGTTGAGAGTATGTCGACCCATCCCCACTTTATCTTTTAAATAAATCAATTTGGAGCTATTATAAACCGAATATGACTTTATTATAAAATAATATTTTATGTTTTTCCTAAGGTGCGCGTCTCCTCCCTTATAAAAGGGCACCTCCTCCCTCTCCTCTTTACACAAATTTGAGCCTTCAAGCTTGGCCAACCCCTGACCATTTCCCTTCTCAACTTCCCTAACAACATACAAGATGTCCTGGTCTTCTTCAAAGACCAATTTTAGTGCCCTAAGAGGAGGTTTCAAAGAGGCGTTTCGAAGAAGAGGTAATATCCGTTACCGATTCTTTCAAATTTATTTCTTCTTCTAATTCCTCTTATTTAGTTGTTTAATTATGAAGTAATAACATCAGTATCACTCATATACTGATATGTTATTATAAATAAGAAACAACCCTATTTCACCTTCTATCCATCCTATGGAAAATGAAATCACCGCACGTGCGTACGTACGGAATACCGTCTCCACGCCGTGGTGTAATCTGTTTTCCACCACCACTTTACTTGGATGGGTATAATGGTGTAAATAATAACTATATATATTATTATTGTAAATTGATATTTATTCTGAAATATTAATCATACACTTTAATATAATTCCACGATCATGGGAAAGATATCATCGCTCGTGCGTACGTATGGCCTACCATCTCCACGATGTGATGCGACTCATTCTACATGATCTTCATTGAATAATGATTATATCAATGAATTGAATGAATAAATATGATATATATTACACCAATACCATTCTGGAAATAAGGTATCTATAACCTAAAATGAAGAATAAGAATTTATTCGACAAAACATGCATAAGAACATAACGCAATGAACACCCGAATAACAAGTAGCAATGAAATATTACTAATAAGAAGATAATAATATGACCATATATGATATCATAAAAATTAATATGATTCTGTAATAATTCAATGAAATTATTTAAATCATTATACAGGAGGTTTGTATATGTACGAAGCAAATCAGACCTAAGGTAAGGGAAAATCTCGCAATCTCATTTTTATCCAAGATTGTTTATACTTAAGAATTTACTGGGGAATATTTATCATTCACATCCATGTTTCCTCAATATGTAATATTATTTATATCCTCATATAAGTGTTTAAATCCAATTTTACCCATTAGTGAGTTTTTAGTAATAGATATTAAAGGAATCTTTTGTTGTTTTTAGTGCGAGGTACTTTTTGACTTTTCCGGCCAAAGTATGAGAAGAATGTTTTTTTAACTTATACAGCACGAATGGATTTTTATGATTTTATAGAACATTATTTCCAGGAAGTTTCCTCTACAAGTTTTCAAGTTTATTTTTAATTAACTTCTTTTAGTTTAAAATGTTATGACATGTTATTTTTTTGAAGTAGAAAGGATATTTTCCTCAAGAATGGAGTTCAAGTGTTTTATCAAAATTATTTTACATATATGATAATATAAGGTTCTGTTTCTATCCCTATTATTACATTGATTTGACTATGTTGTGATGGAATTATTTTTTTGAAGTCCTTTATCATATATGAATTATTTTATGATGTCACGATGTTTAAGAATCCCATTTTTATTACATGGGTTATGCTATGATATATGATTTATGATTTTGTGGCACATATAAGAATGGTTTCATTATGAGATGGGTGGGACCTATATCTCCCTCCAATTCATTGGGTAAAGATTTATATCTCATGAGATAGACATGGATTTAACGACATGTTAAACCGGTTCAGTGATACAGGACTAGAACGAGGAGTGAACTCCGTTCAGAAATGGACTTTGTCCACTATGGTAGTCTTGGAAATGAGTATTGACTAATATGAAATGATTTTATATGATTATGTGTGTATGCCACAATGTTTCTTGTTTCAAGTTTTGATTATTGGGATTACATTTCACTACTATTATTTATCCCATGTTATGATATTATGATATCTTTTGCAGGTTAAGATTTTCAAAATGTTATGTTCTTATGAATATGATATGATTGATATTTATTTTTTTACCCTTACTGAGAATTTGAGCTCACCCTTTTATAGGTTTTCTTTTCCCCAGGTCAAGAATAAGGGTACTAAGTAGTATATGCCAAAAGGGACTCTAGATATGATGAAATAAATGGGAGACAATATAGATGCTTTATAAACTAGTTGTTTATGTTTCCCAGTTTCTAAAGACACTATACCTATATGGTCCTACCATGGTTTTGTTATATGTTGTAATAAGTATGCTTCAATTCTAAAGTAATAACAATTCATGTAAAGTATGGGTCGTTATAGTTGGTATCAGAGGAAAGGTATTGTCAACCTTTGGAAACTAGGATGTGAAAGCCTTAGTAAGAACCCTAAGGACATGTCTAAGCATAGAACACAATATTAGTATTTTAGAAATGGCCATGAAAAACCTTTGATAAGACCTAAAGTGTGAAATTTTATTCTTGATTATGTGTTTTTCCTATTATGATTGGTGTTTCTCACACTAAACTTCTTGGTTTTAGTCAATGGCTGGAACCCGAAAGAACCGTGTTAATGCTGAATCCGACGGGCAATGCAATGACTGTCCCCCTAAGCAACCAAACGTTAATGGAGCTGGAATGAAAAATCTTATAGCCATGCTCACACAACTTTATGAAGCTATGAATCATGCAGGACTTCCAAACGAGCAAAGGAACGAGCAACATTCTATTGAATCCTTCATGAGGCAGCGTCTACCTTCATTCAGCAGGTCTTCTGACACATTAGTGGCTGAACAATGGATCAGTACCACTGAAAAGATATTTTTAGTTCTACAATGTTCTGAACATGATAAAGTCATCTTATTAGTATATTATTTGGAAGGTGAAGCCGATCAATGGTGGAATCTTATTAAGAACATGAGGAAAAGGGATGAAATTGAGTCCATGGAATGTGACGAGCTCAAGAACTTATTTTTCAATAAGTACTTCCCTCGTATTCTTCAAACAAATATGGAGAAGTGGTTTCTTGAACTGAAGCAAAAGGATGATGAATCAGTTGGTACCTACGAAGCAAATTTTACAGGACTTGCAAGGTACACTTTCAGAATTATTATCCAACCTGAGAGTAAGATCGATGGATTCTTTAGTGGCTTAAAACCAATTCTTTGAAGGGTGTTATCCACAAGGGACTTCAATAGCTACGAGGAAATTGTTCGATGTGCTCTAAAGGTTGAGATGGAGATTGGCGTAATCCATCAGTCATATGGGTTTGATAAGAAGAGGAAAATGGAATTCAAAGGAAAATCTAAAGACCGCACTGAAAAGAATATGAGTTTCATTTATGCTCAAATTGTGGAAAGAAACATGGAAGGAATTGTCTTAAAGGGACAAGAAAATGTTTTAAGTGTGGAAAAGAAGGTCATTAGACAATTGAATGTCGAAATAATGGGAAGAAGATGTCTAATGATGCGAACAAAGAAAGGGATACACATAATGCACCTCCAACACTTCAATGTTTCAAGTTCAAGGAGATGGGGCATTATGCCAATCAATTCCTAAATCCAAGGGTTGTTGATGATGATCGACATCAACAAACTCTTAAGGCCAAATAAAAAGGAATGTCACATGCAATTACAATCGGTGATGTGGAGTACGATAATGAAGTGGTTAAAGGTACACTTACCATCCACTATAAAGTAGCTTATGTTTTATTTGATTCTGGATCCACCCACTCGTTTATTTCTAAATATTTTCTTAGGGTATCTCCGTATTACCTCAACAATTAGATGTTGAGGTAGCTGTGACAACTCCTAATGGTACAACAGTCACATCAAAAGTTTATAATTCCTCTCCAATTGACGTTTGTGGGAAAGTGCTTCCTACAAATCTGGTGATCCTTACTATAGTGGAATTTGATGTGATTATTGGCATGGATTGACATTCCTTATATGGAGCTCATATCAATTTCCAAAGAAGGTAAATCACATTTAATATTCCCAATCAATCTACTATCATCTATCAATGCAAGGATGAACATAACCTTCCAGTGGAAATTTCTTCCATCTTATGGGTCTTGATTCTACTAAATGAAGGTTATTTATCTCAAATGGTTGGAGATAAACTCATGATTAATAATATGCCAATTGTATGAGAGTTTGATGATGTCTTTCAGGAGGAATTTCCAGGTCTTCCACCCAATCGTGAAGTTGAGTTTTCAATAGAACTCATACCAGGTGATATGCCTATTTCAAAGACACCTTATAGAATGGCCCCAATTGAGTTGCAAGAATTGCAGAAGCCACTCCAAGAGAATCTTGATAAATGATTCATACTCCCTAGTGCGTCACCTTGGGGTGCACCTATTCTATTTGTTAAGAAGAAAGATGAATCAATGAGTCTCTGCATTGATTATCAAGAACTTAACAAGATCACTATCAAGAACAAATATCCTCTCCCACGCATTGATGACTTATTTGACCAACTACGTGGAGCTCAAAACTTTTACAAGATTGATCTTCATTCAGGGTATCATCAATTAAGGGTAAAAAGGGTGGATATACCAAAGATTAATTTCTGTAAAAGGTATGGACACTATGAATTTATAGTGATGCCATTTGGTCTTACTAATGCCCCTGCTATCTTAATGGATCTATTGAATAGAGTCTTTAGAGACTATCTTGATCAGTTTGTGGTAGTCTTTATGGATGATATTCTTGTCTATTCAAAGATCAAGGAAGAACATGAAGATCACTTCAGAATTGTATTAAAGACCCTAAAAAAGGAGAATCTTTATGAAAAATTTACCAAGTGTGAATTTTGGCTTCAAAAAGTTTCATTTTTGGGTCACATAATCTCAAAAGAGGGGATATCTGTGGATCCAGCAAAAACAGAGGTTAACGAATGGGGGTTGAGACCAACAACAGTAACTTAGATCCGATGTTTTCTTGGCTTGGCTGGATAATATCAACGTTTTGTGAAATATTTTTCAAGGTTATCTAATCCACTCACCAGGTTGAGTCGAAAAAGAGTTAAGTTCGTTTGGATGGAGGAGTGTGAAGAGAATTTCAAAGAGTTAAAAAGAAGGTTATCCAGTGCACCTGTGCTCACACTACCGTGTAGTGGAGAAAGGTTTGTGATTTACAGTGATGCATCCAAGAAGGGATTGGGGTGTGTTATCATGCAAAATGATATGGTGATAGTTTATTCCTCACGACAGTTAAAAATCCATGAACAAAATTTCTCAACTCATGATTTGGAGTTAGCTGCAGTAATATTTTCATTAAAGATTTGGAGGCATTATCTTTATGGTGAAAGGTGTGATATTTATACTGATCATAAAATTTTAAAATATATTTTCACACAAAAGGAGCTGAATATGCACCAAAGAATATGTTTGGAGTTTATTAAGGATTAGAAATGAACAATTCATTATCACCCTAGGAAAGAAAACAAGGTCGCAGATGCATTAAGTCGACAAGACCATGATAGCTGATCCATGATGGGGATAAAAAAAGATCCAATATTTATGGATTTACAAAGGATGGATCTTGGAATTATAATGGAAGGGTAAAAATCTTATATTTATCAATTGAATGTTCAACCATCTATACATGTAAAGATTAAAGAGGCACAAAAAGAAGATGTAGTGTTACAAAATAAGATGAGAAATGTTCCTGAATTCAACCTTGATTGTGATGGGATAATAAGGTTCAGGAATTAGGTTTGTGTTCCTCCTATCCCAGAATTAAAGAAGGACATGCTGGATGAGGCTCATAGTTCTTCATTCTCTATTCATCCTGGAAGCACGAAGATGTAAAGGGACCTGAAAGAGTACTTCTGGTGGGATGGCATGAAAAGATATGTTGCTGAATATGTCTCTCGATGCTTGGTTTGTCCGCAAGTTAAAGCTGAGAGACAGAAGTCTAAGGGGAAGTTACAACCATTACCTATACTCGAATGGAAATGGGAAAAAATCACTATGGACTTTGTCACCGGACTTCCTAAAACATCCAAAGGAAATAATGCTATCTGAGTCATAGTTGATCGTCTTAGGAAGTCGACACACTACATTACTATTAGAGAAGATTTCTCACTGGATCAGCTTGCCAGGATATATGTAAAAGAAGTGGTAAGATTTCATGGGGTACCACTTTACATTATATCGGATCGGGAACCGAGGTTTAACTCGAAGTTTTGGTGATGTCTTTCGCATATCTAGATACAAAGTTGAGTTTCAGCACTGCTTATCATCCTCAGACAGACGGCCAGTCAGAGAGGAGAATTTAAACTCTAGAAGACATGTTGAGAGCTTGCTCTATGGATTTCAAATGTGGTTGGGATCAACACCTACCTTTGGTGGAATTTTCTTATAATAATACCTTTCACTCCAGTATTCAGATGGCTCCTTATGAAGCTCTCTATGGAAGGAAATGCAGGACTCCAACTTGCTGGGATGAAGTTGGGGAAAGAAAGCTATTAGGACCTAATCTTGTTGATGAGATGGCAGAAAAGGTCAGATTTATTCAACAACACATAAGAGCAGCTCAGAGTCGACAAAAAAGTTATGCCGACAACCGAATAAAAGACCTAGAGTTTGAAGTGGGTGATAAAGTGTTCTTATGAATATCTCCTTGGAAGAGAGTAATGAGATTTTGAAAGCAGGGCAAGCTGAGTAGGAGGTATATCAGTCATTTTGAAATACTGGATCGTGTTGGGAAGGTAGCCTATCGATTGGCGCTTCCACTTAATCTCTCTCAAGTTCACGATGTGTTCCATGTATCTCTCCTGAGAATGTACATACCCGATCCTTCACATGTACTAAGCTCAGAAGTTGTACCACTGGAGAAAGATCTTTCTTATGAAGAACATCCGATAGAGATTCTAGATCGTAGAAAAAAAGTTCTATGGAACAAGACCACTCGCTTGGTGAAAGTTTTATGGGGAACCACCAATTAGAAGAAGCTACATGGGAGCTTGAGGATATGATGAGGGCGAGGTATCCTCATCTGTTTGTTACGAAGTGACGAATTTCGAGGGCAAAATTCATTTTAAGGGGGGTAGAATGTAACACCCTAATATTTTATGAGAAATATATTTTTTTATGTCTTATGTTATATGCAACATCAAAGAAATATTTAATTACACACAACACTAGCTTGGATTGCGTTATACGCAAGAGAAACCTTCCTCGATAGCGTGTGTTGTACGCAATATCGAGTTTCACTAAACAACGATATGTTATTAAAATATTATATAAACTAGCCGTTATGAATAATAATACCCACTTTTTGAAATTTTATAAATTTTATCATTCAAAATGGACTTCATTTTTGGATTCATAATATTGAAATTAGCCTAGGGTAAAATTTTGGTATTTTTCTGAAAACTTTCAATTTTTGATGAATAGTGAAAACACTGGGTTACTATATAAAAACCGACTTTTTATTTAAATAATTATTTATTTTATTTTAATTTATTTTAGGTAAAAATTAATACATAATACATATATAAGTTCAATGTAATTAATTGGAGTAATTTTATAATAATTTTAGATATATAATAATTTTATTGAACTTTTCACCGTCTTTTACCCACCTCCTAGGAGAATTTGCAAATGTACATAAAATGAAATTTTACCGCTTCTCTGAGTGGAATTTTGAAAATATGAGAGGAATAGTTAATATCAAGGAGTAAAATTTGGTTCAATAAGATAAAACTAATTTTTGGTGAATAGTAACTTTTTACTTTTATTTACCACGGTTAAAAGTAAATAGGGCAATTAAGGGTAAAAATGATATTATTATTACCCTAACACATGTCTTAATTATATTGGATAAGTGTAATTCGAACAAAAGAAACCTTATGAATAAAATATTACCCTTTAGGTCCACTTGTATTAGATTAGGACATTTATTATTATTTTATTTAAAGAATGGTTAAAATGGTTAAAATCAATGTTTAATAACTAACTATTTTTTAATATAATGTTATACATAAGATAAATTCGACTATAAATAATCATTAGAAATCTAAAAATATTTCCTAAATAATGTTATTTTATTTATTATTTTTAGATATTAAATAATTTAATTTATTTTTGACACAATGATGATGCAATAATTACCTTATTAATGAAATATTAACATAATTGATGATATAAATACACAAATAAATTTAATTTGAGAATTTTTATAAATTACACTAATATTTTAGGTTAATATGACATGTTAGTATTGATACAATTAACTTTTTTAGAACTAAGCATTTTGTTATCATTTTCACAAAAATCAATTACAAAATAGTGTCAAAATTGACATAAAATAGTTTTTAAAACAAATATTTTATTATTAATTGTTATTCTATTCCTAAAAATCTAACGTTCGGAAAAATGACTTAGATAATGTTATATATATTAATAATGAACCACTTTGGGTTCTTTTGTCTTGTTATAGTAAGTTTATTAACCATATAGTGTAAGAAAACAAGAAGACACGGTAAAAGTTAAAATATTCAACTTAGAGTTAAATCTAAATGATAAGGTTAAAATAGTAACCTAAACTTATCTAAAACCTATTGGATGAGAGGATTGCGACCCATCCCCACTTTAGATTCTAAATAAATCAATCTGAAGCTATTATAAACCGAATATGACTTTATTATAAAATAATATTTTAAGTTTTTCCTAAGGTGCCCCTCTCCTCCCTTATAAAAGGGAAACTCCTCCCTCTCCTCTTTACACAACTTTGAGACTTCAAGATTGGACAAAACCCTCCAATTTCCCTTCTGAACTTCCCTAGAAACATACTAGAGGTCCTGGTATTCTTCAAAGTCCAATTTTAGTTCCCTAAGAGGAGGTTTCAAAGAGACGTGTCGAAGAAGAGGTAATATCCGTTACCGATTCTTTCAAATTTATTTATTCTTCTACTTCCTATTCTTTAGTTTTTTCATTATGAATTAATAACATCAATATCAATCATATAATGATATTTTATTATAAATATGAAACAACCCTATTTCACCTTATATCCATCCTACGGAAAATGAAATCCCCGCGCGTGCGTACGTACGAAATACCATCTCCACGCTGTAGTGTAATCTGTTTTCCACCACCACATTACTTGGATGGGTATAATGGTGTAAATAATAATTATATATATGATTATTGTAAAGTGATATTGATTCTGAAATATTATACACACAATTAAATACAATTCCACGATCATGGGAACAATATCATCGCTCGTGCGTACGCACGGCCTACCGTCTCCACGATGTGATGGGACTCGTTCTACATGATCTTCAGTGAATAATGATTATATCAATGAATTTAATGAATAAATATAATATATATTACACTAATACCATTCTTTAAATGATTTATCTATAACCTAAAAAGAAGAATAAGAATTTATTCGACAAAACATGCATAAGAACATAACGCAATGGACACCCAAATAACAAGTAGAAATGAAATATTACTAATAAGAAGATAAGAATATGACGATATATGTTATCATAATAATGAATATGATTCTATAATGAGTCAATGACATTATTTATATCATTATACAGGAGGTTCGGATACGTACGAAGCAAATCAGACCTAAGGTAAGAGAAAATCTCGCAATCTCATTTTTATCCGAGATTGTTTATACTTCAGAATTTACTGGGGAATATTTATCATCCACATCCATGTTTACTCAATATTTAATATTATTTATATCCTCCTACAACTATTTAAATCCAATTTTACCCATTAGTGAGTTTTTAGTAAAAGATATGAAATAAATCTTTTTTCATTTTTAGTACAAGGTACATTTTGACTTTTCCGACCAAAGTACGAGAAGAATGTTTTTTTAACTTATATGGCCTGAATGGATTGTTATGATTTCATAGAAAATTATTTCCATGAAGTCTCCTCTACAAGTTTTCAAGTTTATTTTTAATTAACTTCTTTTAGTTTAAAATTCTATGACATGTTATGTTTTTTATGTAGAAAGGATATTTTCCTCAAGAATGGAGTTCAAGTGTTTTATCAAAATTATTTTCCATCTTAGATAATATAGGGTTATGTTTCTATCCCTATTATTACATTGATTTGATTATGTTGTGATGGAATTATTTTTATGAAGTCCTTTATCTTATATTAATTGTTTTATGATGTCACGATGTTTAAGAATCCCATTTTTATTACATGGGTTATGCTATGATGTATGATATATGATTTTATGGAACACATAAGAATGGTTTCATTATGAGATTCATGGGACCTACATATCCCTCCAATGCATTGGGAAAATATTTATATCTCATGAGATAGACATGGATGGAACGGAAAGTTAAACCGGTTTAGTGATACAGGACTGGAACGAGGAGTGAACTTGGTTCAGAAATGGACTTTGTCCGCTATGATATTCTTGGAAATGAGTCTTGACTAATATGAAATGATTTTATATGATTATGTGTGTATTAAAAATTATTTAATGTTTCATGTTATGATTATTGGGATTACATTTCACTACTATGATTTATCCCATGTTAAGATATTATGATCTCTTTTGCAGGTTAAGATTTTCAAAATGTTATGTTCTTATGAATATGATATGATTGATATTTTTTTTGTTTACCCTTACTAAGCATTTGACCTCACCCTTTTGTATGTTTTCTTTTCCCCAGGTCAGGAATAAGGGTACTAAGTAGGATATTCCAAATGGGATTCTAGATATGATGAAATAAATGGGCGACAACGTAGATGCTTTATGAACAAGTTGTTTATGTTTCCTAGTTTCTAAAGACACTACACCTATACAATCCTACCATGGTTTTGTTATATGTTTTAATAAGTATGCATCAATTCTTAAGTAATAACAATGTATATAAAGTATGGGTCGTTATAATCGCTACCACCTCTGTGTGGTCCATCCATACCTCATGAAGCAGGTGGATAGGGACGAGCTCAGCTTCAGGCAGGTGAGGCCTATGAACAAGGCGCTCCAGAGATGATTCTAGGTTTGATATGTGTCTAATCAACCCTAGTTGCAGTTCTTATAGACATAGGTTCCAGTCAATCTTTTTTTTTTCACGACTCTCGTTCAAAGATTGGAGATTCAGGTGGAGCCATTGGATTGATCCTTATGATTAGAAACTCTTATGTGACAGGATTCGATGATTATGCACTGGTGATGGCAGTGTGAACTTACTCTAGGAGGCGAGAGCTTCGACTGGGATCTCCTAGTAGTAGCATCGAGTCCTTACGACGTCATCTTGGGTATGGATTGGCTATCCATAGTCCATGCTCAGATATACTGTTTTGGGAACAAAGTGTGGTGTGTCTGTGAGTATGGGTCTAGGTTTTCCTTCACTGGAGAGAAGGGAACCTTTGTAGCTCAGGATTGAATTTCTTAGAGGAGGGGGTAGTCGATCACTCATCATTTGGCTGGCCTTAGCCTCAAATTAGTTGATGATAGTAGTCTGAGCTATCCTGTAGTGGTGGACAAGTATGTTGATGTCTTTCCTGAGGATGTTCTGGTACTACCTCATCGTAGATAGGTAGAATTATACATCGACATGTACCCTAGGATGACACTAATATCTACACTAGAATATCAGATGGCTCCCACAGAGCTTCGTGAGTTGAGGGTAGAGCTATAGGACTTACAGGGGAAGGGGTTCATAAGGCCCAATGATTCTCCTTGGGCAGCCCCGATTTTGTTTTCCAAGAAATTAGACAAGAGTTTTTGGCTTTGCGTGGACTATCGGTGCCCGAACCAGGTGACTGTGAAGAAAACATTTCCACTCCTGAGGATTGATGATCTCTTCGATCAGTTGAAGAGAGCTTGGTGTCTTTTAAAGATAGACCTCATATCATTCTATCAATATCTTAGGGTACGAGATAAGGATGTACCGAAGACAAACTTCATATGTCGGTATATCCACTATGAGTTCTTCGTGACGCCCTTTGGCATGACCAATGCTCTGGCAGTGTTCATGGGACTTGTGAATAGGATCTTCCAGCCTTTCCTTGATCGCTTCATGGTGGTCTTCATTGACGACATCTTGGTGTACTCAAATTCGGAGGAGGAGCACGCCACTCATCTATAGATAGTTCTGGATACACTTTGGGAGCACCACCTTTATAGTAATCTCTCTAAGTGCCAGTTCTGGATAAAGGAGGTCCACTTTCTAGGACACGTTATCTTGGAGGCTGGAGTTGTAGTGGATCTGATGAAGATAGAGGCAGTGATTTCTTGGGAGCCACCCAGGAGTGTGACTGAGTTGCGGAGTTTCTTGGGGTTGGATGGGTACTGCCAGAGATTTTTAGCCGACTATTATATTGTAGCATGACCCTTTTCAGCTTTGAAAAAGAAGGGGAAACCCAACGTATGGATGGATAGATGTCAACAGAGTTTCCAAGAGCCAAGGAAGAAGCTAACGAGTGCCTCCCTCTTGAGGCTACCTGAAGAGGGCGTTGGGTATGTAGTATATTGTGACACATCAGGGACTAGACTAGTATGTTTCAAGATGTAGGAGCGAGCATTGATCACCTAAAGATCATGATATTTGAGACAACATGAGCAGAACTACCCTACCTATGACCTAGAGTTAGCAGCAGTGGTATTTTCTTTGAAGATGTGGTCGCACTACATTATGGGTGAATAGTTTACTATCTACTCTGATCACAAGAGTCTCAGGTATATCTTCTCACAAAAGGACCGTAAACTGAGACAACGTTGTTGGCTGGAGTTCCTTCAGGACTACGAATTTGAGGTAGTCTACACTCCTTGGCAGGGGAATGTGGTTGCAGGTACACTTAACATGAGGTCTGGTTTATAGTTGCTGAGTGAGGTGACATAGAAGCTAGCCGCATTGAAGATATCCTTCATGGATAATGATGGAGAAGCTTACCTCCAGTCTATGACAGACACTCCCTCACTCATACTGTGAGTCAGGGAGGTATAGCTTGGGATCATTGACTGTGAGGCCCGATGTTCTCAGATATACTCGGGAAAGGCTCCTAAAGGATTTTTTGAAGGTGGGGAGCACATCATCATTTTCTGAGGACGCACCATGGTACCAGTGACTCCACAAGATGAGGGGTTGAGGAATTTCACAAATCCCGTTTGGCAGTACATCCTAGTGTGTCAAAGATGTACCAGGACCTCGGGCATCAGTACTGGTGGCAAGGGATGAAGAAATTAGTGGGAGAGTTCGTTTCATGATTCCTCACTAGTCAGCAAGTGAAGGCCAAGCATCAGGTTCCAGTAGGTTTAGCATATCCACTTTAGGTTCCAGAATGGAAGCGGTATGGCATATCCATGGAATTCTTGACATGGATACCACGTACTTCCAGGGGCCACGATTCCATCTAGGTTATCGTTACCAACTCACCAAGTCGGCCCACTTCCTACCTATCCAAGACCAGGGATCAGTAGAAGGATTGGGACACCTCTACGTGCAGGAGATAGTATGACTTCACGAGGTTCCATAGATGACCGTCTCAAATCATGTTCCTCGTTTTACATCTCGGTGGTGGAAGGGATTGCGTGAAGTGTTCGAGACTAAAATACATTTGAGCACTACCTTTTATCCTCAGACAGATGGTCAGATGGAGCGAACCATACAGACGCATGAGGACATGCTCCGTGCTTGCTTCCTTGATTTTGGCTGTAGTTTGTAGGATCACATTCCCTTGGTGGATTTCACATATAACAACATTTATCCCTCCACCATCGGTATGGAACCATTTGAGGCCTTGTATGGGAGACCATGCAGATCACCTCTTGGCTGGACAGACCTAGGGGAGTCAGCACTTATGGATCCAGAGTTGGTATGGGCTACCACTAAGAAGGTGCAGATCAACCAGGAGTAGATGAAGACTGCACAGAGCAGGAAAAGGTCGTATACAGACAGAATATGGAGACCCTTATAGTACAAGGAGGGATACCATGTATTCCTACAGGTCTCATATCGACGAGGTTTGAAGAGATTTGGATGGGTTAGAAAGCTATCTTCGAGGTTCATCAGACCTTTCCAGATTCTTAGAAGAGTTGGTGACATGGCGTACCTCTTAGCTCTTCCCCCATAGATTCACAAGGTGCATGACGTTTTCCATGTGTCATAGTTGAGAAGATACATGCATGATCCATCACACCTCATCGATTGGGGTGAGTTGGGCATTGACGATGGGGAGACGTTCGAGGAGTTCCCGGTGGAGATAGAGGATTGACAAGAGTAGGTTCTATGGGGGTCGTCGATTCCTCTGGTGTGAGTTCGATGGCAGTATGAGAATCTTTAGCAGAGCAATGGGAGCAAGAGGGCCAGATTCGTGCTCTATATCCCCATTTGTTTTCTTAGCCATTGTTGTGTCTTTCATGGATGTAAATCCATAAGGTGGGGATAATGCAAGGAACCAGAAATTCTGTATAATTTTTTTTATTTATATTGAATTATTACGAGACTGTGAAAATTGAAGATACGTCATTCCGAAGCTTAGAGAGCCCGAAACATGAATTTTGAACTCTTTTAAGGTACGTTTAGAAAACCTATGGGCATGAATTTCTGCATTTTGAACCAATGATTAGATTGAAAATCCAAGGGCACTATTGAATTCACAGCGCAAAGATTTTCTTAGGAAAATCTTAACTTCAACCAACAAAGGGCAGACGAAAATGTTTAATTTTGGAATTTTCAAAAAAAGATAATAAAATAACTCTTGAGTTATTTTAATCTCTTCCCACCGTTGAGCGACAGATGGTGGGACTGCAGGGTAACATCAGGAATTAAATAAGAGAAATTTAATGACTTGATCCTCTCATTGTGTAACCGCAACACTCATCGTTTAATAGGTTCATTAATTAGGATTCATTAATGAATCATAATAATGAACCAACGTGGGGGTTAATTCCTTTGATTTAACCAAACCATTGACATGAGATTTGGGAACCCATGAGAGGAACTTCTAATGAAATGCGGGTGACGTCATCCTCCAACGAAGAACAACGTTTTCATTACGCCTATTTGGGAATCGATTAGGAGATCAACGAATGACGAACACTACGCCCAAATTTGTATTTCGCGACGGTTTTTTTCGTTTAGCGGTGGTTTAAAACACTACTAAATCATTCTACGACGGTTTTGGAAAACCACCGCTAAATCGTGTGTCGGGTATTAATTAGTGGTGGTTTTTTAAAACCGTCGCTAAACCGTTTTTAATTTTATTTAATTTTTTTAATTTTTTAATTTTTTAATATTTTTATTTATTTATTTATTTATTTTTTATTATTTTTATATATTTTTGTAATTTATATATTTATTATTTATTTATTTATTTATTTATTATTACCACGCTCGTACCCATCTCCACGCATAAGTCAATGTCCATGCACATTCCCATGTAATATATAGAAATTCTGTATTGGGTGAGATTTGAACCCCTTACCTCATGCTTATTCTCCAAAGACTTTACCACTCCAGTTGGCTCTTCATGTGGTCAATAAATCGAATTTAATATACTTATAAACATATATATTAATTGAAAAAACAAGTAATACATAGCAAATAGATACACACTAAATTATTATTAATCAATAATTATTAATCAATAATGATTAATCGATAATCAATAATTAATAATTAAAAATTAATAATATATATTATATAATATATAATATGTAATATGTAATATATAATATATAATATATAACATATAATATATAAGACATGATATATAATACATAATATATAATACATAATATATATAATACATAATACATAATAGATAATAGATAATAGATAATATCTAATATCTAATATCTAATATCTAATATCTAATATCTAATATATATTTTATATTGCATATTGCATAATATATAATATATAATCGATAATATATAACATATAATATTTAATATTTAATATTTAATATATAACATATAATATATAAGTAATGTATAAATAATGAATTAATTAAAAAGTAATTGAATATATGATAAATAAATAAAAAATTAATTATAAATTAATAAGTAATAGATAAATAAAGAAATAAATCATAAATCATAAATCATAAATCATAAATCATAAATGATAAATAAAAATTAGTAAATTGTAAATAATTAATAATTAATAATTAAATATCAATAACAAATTATAAATTATAAATAATAAATAGTAAATAGTAAATAATAAATAATAAATAATAAATAATTAATAATAATTAATAATTGATCATTAAGAATAAATAAAAAATAATAAATATTTAATATTTAAAATTTTAAAAAAAGATTAATAATTAATTAATTAATTATTAATTAATAATTATTAATTAATTAATTAAAAATTAATAAATATTGAATATTGAATAAATAAATAAATAATAAATAAATAATAAATGAATAATAAAAAAATTAAAAATAATATTTTGTAAATCAAAAATAAATTAATAAATAATTAATAAATAATAATAAAGAATAAATACTAAATTATAAATAAATAAATAACAATAATAATTAAATTATTAATAATTAATAATAACTAATTATTAATATTCAATATTCAATATTTAATATTTAAAAAATAATTAATATTTAATTAATAAATAATCAATAAATAAAGAAAAAAATAAAAAAAATAAATAATAAATGAATAATAAACTACTAATAGAGTAATATTTAGTAAATTAAAAATAAAATAATAAATAATAAAGAATAAATAATAAAGAATAAATAATAAGTAATAAATAATAAATAATGAATTATTAATAAATAAATACATCAATAAATAAATATATAAATATAAAATAATTAATTTATAATTGATAATAAATAATAAATAATGATTAATAATTTGTTATTAATAATTAATAATTAATAATTAATATCTAATTTTTAACATTCAATATTTAATATTTAATAAATACTAAATAAATAAGTAATAATTAATTAATTAATAATTAATAATTAATAAATGAATAATTAATAACGAATAAACAAATAAATAAATAAATAAATAAGAAATGAATAATAAACTATAAATAAATAAATAATTGTTTATTAGTTAATAAATTAAAAATAAATTAATAATTAATGTGGACATAATAACTAAATAAAAAATAAATAAATATTAAATATTAAATATATAAATAAATAATAAATAATAGATAAGAAATAATTAATTAATAATAAATAAATAAGTAATAAATAAATAAATATTAAATAAATAAATAAATAAATAAATAAATTAATTAAATCATAAAACATTAAGAACTTCTGAAAACCCAAAAAACACTGAAATTACCATAAAATATGATCCGAGACTCCCTTTTCAGTGCCAAAACTAGTCAAATCAAATATCATGAAATGACCTTCAATATGATATGTGGTACTGGCCGAACAAACACCTGTATCGAATGTTATAACGGTTTGAATTTTAAGAAATCGGTGTTTGCAACTAAATCCTCTGTTTAGGAGGCCTTCAGAGCCTTTCTGGAGGAATAAAAAGGGGTACAATACTCAAAAGATTTGGTACCAAACCTAAGTGGCATAGAGCTCATCGTAGGCTTCGATTTGATATGTGGTAGAACCCAAACGGACACCCGGATTAAATGTTATGGTCGTTTGAAGTTCGAGTTTGATTTTCAACTTTTAAATTTTGAATATTTTTTTTCCTTTGATTATCACATGATTTAAATCCCACTTTTTTTGCTCATTTGATAAACTTTGATTTGATTGGTTGTGAAGCTGAAATGGACTCTATAATCAGAAGTTATGTTCATTTGATGCCGATGTCTGTTCTTCTACTTATTGAAGATTTGTTTTCAGTTACAAAATATTATTAACTAATAATTATAAATATTAATTAATTGACACATTAAAAATAATTAAAATTATAAATAATAAACTATATTTGATTATAAATAATAAATAATAACTAAATAATAAATAATTTCTTAAAAAATTTCTAAATAATTTGCGGCAGTTTAAAAAAATCACCGCTATTTCGGAGCAGTTTTTTTAAAAACCGCTGCTAAAAAATTGCTTTTTTTATTTTAAAGATATTTTAAAAAAAATTAAAAAAAATTAAAAAAAATTGGGGTGGTTTTTTCACGGCGGTTTTAAAAACCACCGCTAAATTTTTGATAGAAAAACATTTAGCGGTGGTTTTAAAAACCGCCTTGAAAAAACACCCGCTAAAACACTGTTTTCTTGTAGTGGAATGACAACACACACAGATCTTCTTCTTCTTCTTCTGCAAGAGTTTCCAAAAAAATCATGGTAGGGAAATTATTATTTCTATTTGTTTAAAGATTCCTCATACATCGTTATTGAATAATAGGATGAACACGCATCAACCAACTAATGAGTTGATCCATGATTCTCTTGAATTTTCAGGAGGTGGATGTGGGGTTTCATTAGGGGGTTTTAATGATTTTTATTCACCCTTATGTTTAAAACGCTAAGGCGTAGCGCACAGGCCGATCCGAACAAGGCACTAACCCTCCGCCGATCTTGGTTTTTTTGTATTCTTCATGGGAGACTGAGAAACACAGTGGCAAGATGAAACTGAGGGCCATGTAGTGAAAGTGGCATCCCAGGAGGCCCATAAGTGCAAACGTGAACGAAATCAGACCACCATAGCTTCACCGGTGGACCACGGAAGAACCCCTGGTCCAGCACCACTGACACGGCGATTCCAGTGACTGGTGGCGGTGGTTGGCTCTCACCGGCTGTGGGAGGGTGGCTGCACCCGCAGGTGCTGCGATGGATAGTGTGCGGCCGGCCATCCCTGGCCGCACTAAAGGCGGGCGACGCGCTGTAGCGGCGCACCGTGGAGGAGACTCCGCAGATCTGGCTACAATGATGGTAGACCCGCATCTGTGGCTCCCGCCCTAGATCAGTCCACTGGACCGGCCAGATGGAGGGGCGACGCTAGCCTAGGGCCGCTGGTTGGAGAACCCGAACAGACCGTGTCCGTTCAAAAGGGGAGCGGACCCCACACCCAGCTGGATAGCTGCACCCCGCCGTGTGGGTCAGGCCAGACTCGCGGCCCAGTGGGCCAGACTGAGACCAGCCAGAATGGGCTGAGCCCATCTTGTTTTGACCGGTCCTAGCAGGTCGGGTCAACCGAGATCGAGTTAGGTCGGGTCGGACGGGACCCAGGCCCTATTTGACCCAATTTTGCTTAAAGGGCCATAACTTCTAAACCGTATGTAGGTTTGAAGAACCGTCTATAGTGTAGGAACCCTTAGGATGAAGGAGTAATTTTGAGATACTTCACTTGGATTTTGGAGAAAGTAGGAGTACATCTGGGTGGGATTGAACATGAATCCAACCGGGCCCTCGGTACTAAAATTCCTATAACTCACAGATCGGGCGTCCGATTGACATGTCATCTGTTGCATTAGAACCCCTATGACATGACAATACTTAGGGTTACTTCTTTATTAGACTTCATGGTGGTTTATATATGACCAGTGGATTGAGGAGAAGAATCTGTGGAACTGAAGCACACCAAGTTCGGGAATCATGTGGTTGGCTGTCAAGTGAAGAGCGACCCTTTGTGGATCGGCATCAGAGCGACCCAATGTGGATCAAAAAATTAAAACCTTGTGTGGATCAGCTGTAGCGTGACCCGACAAGGACCATCCTGTAAGAACCCAGTTCTTGCTGTGAAGGACTTTGGAATATTCTTGATGTTATTCCAGAGCAGTGCCTTCAGACGGCGTGCGATTCCGAGCCCCGGAGTGTCCGGAATTAAATTTCCAGTGTGTTCACACTGGAAACACCAAATAAATGGGATAACTCCTGAACGGAGTTCTGGATCAGAAATCCGAGTGTACGGATGGGTCTGAAATGTGGTGTTTACCCTAAGAACGACATAAAGTATGTCAGCGCTGGATGTTTGGACCCCTCACTCGCTTTCAGAGCGTTAAACGGATAAATTAATTAATTAATTTATTCGTTTAATGGTGAAACTCAAGTATCTATTAAACGGTGGCTCGGATGGGAAAAATGAGGGCACCGTTGAGTTTGGAGTGTGCCGTTTACCCTAGGAGGGGTGTAATCATCGCGGGCGCGAGCCGTTTGTGAAAAATGGCACAAGGGTCGTTTTCGTAATTTGGTGGCTTTGGGAGTTCAGCTTTATAACTTTCAAACGAAAGATCGGAATCAAAATCTGAGACCACAGCTATGCTCGGGAGGTGATTTTTACCCCAGGGGAGGTTTAATTTTGACCTCACCAAAGGTTTCAGATGCGAGGAAAATTATGGGTTTAAATTAATTAAAATTCCTTTTTTTATTTAAACCCTCCTTCTTCCCTCCCCTCCCCTATTCTCCCCTGGAGAAACCCTCTCAAGGAATCCCCTCAAGCTCCTCCTCTTCCTATGATCAAGGTTGTGTGTTGCGGCAGCGGCGGATCGCACAGGAAGCGTTGGGCGAAGCCCCTTGATGTAGGCGGTGTTCGTTTGAGTTTTAAATCCCAAACCCCTCTTTGAGTTTGATTATTTGCATCAAATTGTGGCCATTATTTCTAACAAATACCATGGTCTTTTAGAATACATCTTGTTCTTTCCATCTCATTTCTCGGTTTGTAAATCGGAGTTCGGAGGAGGCCGCGGTTGTTCGGCGAAATTTGCGGGTTTGGTTTTTGTTTTCCGGCGGGCCTTCAGCGGAGGAGGCGGCCAGGGACTTCGGTCGGGCGCAGCAAGGCGTGGTGGCGGGCCTCCAGCGCGAGCGGGTGAGGCCAGCGGAGGCGCCTGCGATTGAGCTAGGGCGTGCATTCTGGGCTCGTGGACGGCGAGAGGAGGCTGGCGGAGGCGGCGCGCGGCGTCCCTTCAGCAGCAAGCGGCGACCCCGGGGGAGTAAGACCCGCGCTCCGTGAGTCTTTGGTTGACGCGACGCGAGCAAGGGGGATCGGCCAGGGTGGCCGGTCCATTTGAAAAACTGAACCTGAGCTAGGGTCCGGTGGATTAGGGGCGGGCCGCGGCTGGTGGGTTCGGACCACCGGTCCGGACCGGGCCAGCCGGACTGGATCGGCCCATTTGGGCCCCCTTGCATTCGGGGGGTCGTATCTCCTAAACGGCGCGTCTGTTTGATGCACCGTCTGCGAAAGTGGAACCATAGTGATGAGAGGAATATTTTGAGATGGTTTCAGGGAATTTTAGTTCCCGAAACGAGGGGCTCGGGGGTGCGGCATGACCGTTAAGTGAATTGACGTTTTCCGGGGGATCTTGTTTTGGACGGCACAGATGCATCCGACATCCGTTTTAAGTGCTGTCAGTGGCGTTGGGACCCTGGCACCGAGGCGGATCTTTCCAGTGTGGTTTCAGGCGTTGGGGCCGAAGTTGAGGCGCAGGACCCACGACCCGTCTTTCGAGATGTGTGTAGCGTTTCACGACTTTTTCATCGGACCCCCGTTCGGGGCATGCGAGCAGTCATTTCTGGGTGTTTTTCTGAGGGGATTGCAATGGTGCAATCTGCCCGCCCTAATTCCACATGATGTTGCGGGCCCCACGAAGGTCGTTTGGGCGTTGACGATGATTTTCCATCTCTATCATCGGGCGACCGTTTTGGACAAGTGAATAGTCCATTTCGTGTACTTTTTTGAGAGGATCACAATAGTGCGATCTGTTCGTTGTGTTTTGGGACCGGGATGTGGGTCCCACGTAGCACCGCTCGTGGGCGATGCGCTGAAATGCATCTTTTTCTCTGGATATCTGTTGTGCTCAAGTGAGCAGTCTTTTTGACGTGTTTTCCTGAGAGGATCGCAATGGTGCGATGCGCCCGACTGTTTTCGGGGCCGAGGCTCGGGATCACGGAACATCATTCGGGCGTAAGGCGATGTTGGTGACTTTTCCGTAGGATATCCGTTTGAGGAGAGTAAGTAGTCGATCTCGCATGTTTTTCCACGAGGATTACAACTATGTAATCTGTTCAGGAGCGCGAAGCCTATTACATGATCTTATTAAATGTGGATGCAAGTAAGGTGCTTCGGTGGTGGTTCGTCCTACTATGTCTGTAGCGGACCCTTGGCGTGTGATCGCATGCACTCCCGTGTGAGTGATGTAAATGCATGAAGAGATGTGGTTGGCTGTACCTCAGCCGTTGAGGTGGAAGGTTGGAGTTGTTACGTTATGCCTTCGTGTTGACGTTGGGTGTCGGGTGCATGATAGCCTTTTGGCTGGAACGTGGTATACTTTGGGAGTATATAAAAACGCTGGGACGTACATGTGGATGTTGGTACCTGAGAATGTTTGTGTGTTTGGTTGGGGTTGACTTGGGGCCACACGTCGTGTGGGCCCCATGTGCGTGCCATGATCTATTTTACGTACTTTTGACCTCTCACGACGTAGAGGGTCCCTCTGTGCTCATTTGTTGACCAGATGGGTGGAGTTTTCCCCTGGCTCTGTGTTCGTTTGTTTGACCAGCAGGGTTGAGTGGTCTCCCCCTGGTTTCGTTCTCGATGGTTTTACCGGCAGAGATGCTTTGGTTCCTCTATTTCTTCAGCCGTGAGGGGTTTCAGTACTGTTCCCTTTCACCGGACTGCAGCACCGTTTGTGACTATGTGTGCTCATACAACGTGGGGGTTTTCCCGCTTTCTTGGATGATTTTACTCGGTCAGCTTCGACCGTGAATTAGTGGATTGGAGCGTGATCACCCTGAGGGGCCCGGGGAATTGCTCCCGTCACTTTGTGTTCCCTGGTAGTGTTCTTGTGGATTCTGTGTGACCAACACTTTACGTGGGCATCGATCCTCTACCTAGGAGGTTGTTTCCAGCAGGGTTGAGGTTGTTTCTAGTAGGGCTGAGATTTTTTTGAGCAGGGCTCGCCAGTTGTACCATCCAGCAGGGATGGCCAGTATAGAAATGTTCACTGAGCAGTACCATCCAGTAAGGATGGCCAGAGCAGTGCCGAGTTTACCTCCAGTGGGGCTGGGCAGTGGTCCCCGAAGCCAGGATTACCTCCAACTGGGCTGGGCAGTGGTCCCCGATGTCGGGCTTACCTCTAGCTGGACTGGGCAGTGGTCCCCGATGTTGGGCTTACCTCCAGCTGGGCTGGGCAGTGGTCCCCAATGTCGGGCTTACCTCCAGCTGGGCTGGGCAGTGGTCCCCGATGCCGGGTTACCTTCAGTTGGGATGGACAATGGTCCCATCGCCGAATTTATCTGGGTCTCACTCCAGTGGATTACCCTATTACGGGACTGGGAAGTGTGGCACCCGTCGACTCTTGTCGGGTCTCCCTATAGTGGGAACCCGTCGACTTCCAGGGACCCTCCAGCGGGGCTGGGCAGGGGGTCGCCTGTCGACTTGAGGAGACCTCTTGACTGCGGGGCAGTGATGAGTTGTGGTTTGACGTTCCCCCAAAACTCTCAAGTACGAGGAGCACTTTCCCCATCGAGACACATCCTTGTGACACAACCTAAAATCGTGCGGGTGAGTCAGTGCCGCCCAAAGCCAATAGTGTCAAGGTGCGGTGATTTGATCCCCTTGACTAGCAGTTCGGGGAAGACGTGCGGGATGCTGGGCATCGATGGTGTTTACTTATGGGACTATTGGCTACTCGCTTTCTTGGGGTGAGCTACGGGATGGAGATACCCTTACAAACTTGTTTGGGTTTCTGGTTGAGCATACATATATGTATATACCTTGTTCCAGTACCCACTTCTTGGGTTTGGTTACTCTCCTTCCAAGAGAGTCGAAGACGCACGAGGTATGCCACGTGCTTTCCGTGTCTAGCTTCTCGTGGTTGGATGAGTCTACTATCCTGATATAGGTAGCGAAGACTCAACAGTAAGTTCATCTTCTCATCTTTTCCAGCTCCTTGTGTCCGGATGAGTCTACCTTCTTTCCTCTTGTTGGGTTGAGCTGGACTCTTTACTTCACTCTTTACTGCACTCTCGGTTGTACTCCTTTACTTTCCCTGTTCGCTCTACTGCTCACCCTTCGGTACCTCCTTTGTTGCTCCCTCGAGCCTTCGGGGTATCCTACTGAGTATTTTTATACTCACCCCTGCTTGGGCTTTTCCCGCACTTGGTGTGCCCTTGCAGACGACAGAAAGGTTGGTTGTGTCTTTAGTGGAGCTTAGGATTTCAGGAGCTTGGACCACATGTGGTGGTCGTAGTCGGGTTCCAGGTGGGGGACCCTTCCAACTATTTTTCTTTTCTTTACCTGTTGCCGGGTTGTGGCACCTTTTCTGGTTGGGTGCATGTTTTTTCCCTTTCCTTTTCAGTGTACCTTCAGCTTTTACTTTGTACTTTTAGAGGTCGATGCACTTTGTGGTTTATTTATTGTAGTTTCCCCTTTTACTTTACTTGTCTTTTCTTTTACTCTACACTTCTACATTGAGTGTGTTGCATGTGTGTGTACAAGTACTCAGGAAAAGGCATCCCCGAGTTTTTTAGCCTTCGGTGCTTGTTGCCAGCCCCTGGCCTATGGAGGCGGGCTTGGGGTAGTTGCGGCTCGAGCCCAGGTAGGGTAGGGTCGTGACACATCCTTAGATCAGCCCGTCATAGATAAATGACTTACAACCCTATGTGGATTGACGACTTACAACCCTGTGTGAATCATCCATAGCGCAACCCGACGAGGACCAGCCTTAGAGCGACCCATCGTGTATCAGAAACTTACGACCCTGTGTGGATCGCTAAATTACTATCCTATGTGGATCAATGACTTATAACCCTATGTGGATCAGTGATTTATGACCCTGTGTGGATCGGCAATAGAACGACTTCTTCATGGATCAACAGTGGAACTTTTCAATGGAATAAGATGATTTTTCTTTACGACTAATCATCACCATTCCCATTCTTCAAGTTATATACCTGGTGTGAGATATCATTTACCTTGTTCATTGTGATTGAGATCATTCTTTTTTGTTTTTCCTTTGTGGAATCCTGGGAGACCTTCGGGGGTCTCGGGGTCCCAAATGGGATTTGTTATACTCACCCCTACACGGGATTTGCCCGCACCTTGTTGTGTCATGTGTAGATGACGGGCAGCTTTTAAAATGATTTGGGAACCAGGACTAGATGGTGCACAAAGATGAAAAATTTACGTGGAGAGCCGTAGTGATGAGTTGTACCTACCCACCAGGTAGGATCATTTGCGGACGACCTCATGAGCTATTTTCCCTTTTTGTTGTACTTTCTTTTCGTTGGGTTTATATAGTGTCCCATTCTACTTCAGTGCACACATTTATATTCAAAAGTAACACTATGTGGTTTACTCTTGTTGTGTACATGGTTTGTATGTTTGTAGGTTTAAAGGCAACACCTTCCATTTTTTTAGGGACACGCCTTTCCGGTGCTAGTCGCAAACCCCTGTCCTATGGAAGGTGGGCTTGGGGTAGTCACGACATGGGCCCCAGGGGATGGGTCATGATAGGTTTGGGAGCAAGGGAGATGGGTTTGAGGAATACCCATAGTGCGCCTAGGTAGGAGGAGGGTATAAATCCCTATTTGGGGTTAAAATATTGGAGGGAAAAAAAGGTAAATTCAAAATTATAATGACTGAGAACCTCACACAGTTTTGGTACATGGTTTTTCAAACTATGTACCAACTATAAAGAAGCTACAGAAAAGTAGGGGCACCTCACACAGGTTAGCATCATGGTTCCCAAGCTATACACATGCCTTTTTGAACACTTTTGTCTGGTTATAGAACTAAACCACATGTTTTCTGCATGGTTTCCCAAACCGTGTGAAATCTATACGTCTTACTACTAGACACCCAACATAGGCCAAAAGGTTACTTGGAAAAGATTAATAGTTTACCATAACCATGATCAAACCATTCATAGTCTAAAAACCCACCCCGATCATCACATATTCAAAAATTAAACTGGGGCTCAACATGAACCTCAACTAAAACGATACAGAGTCAAGAAAAGAATAAATTAATGGAATTCCAATGGTTGTTCAGTGACATAGTATATGATATATATATATATATATATCATTTATTCAATATTTTTTTTTCATAATAATCGAATAGATTGGATTGGATTAAGAAAATAACAAATTTGAATTTATGTATAAAATGTGAATTTTTTTCTAAGTGTAATTTTGTCACCTTTTTTTGTTGTGGTTATTTTAAAAATAATTTTTGGAATTATCGTAAATTTTATTTGACAAAATAAATATCATTTTTTAAATTATAATGTAAAATTATATTTGGGGAATGTTTTGGCATTTTTATGATAAGATTCATTATTTGTTAAATACTGAAAAACACTAAATTTTAATTCAAAACTGACTTTACATCTAAATAATTCTTAATGTGTAATTAAATTTAAATTTTTTATAATGAAAAAATATACATAATAAATATATTAATCTAGTTTAGTTCATTGTAATATTTTTCATACTTAATTTAGATACAAAAACATAGTAATATTTTGAACATTTTCACCTTAAAAACAATTTTTTTATAGGCCTGCTCGATTAATTTTAAATTAATTTCTACCAATTCTGTGATTTGAATTTGGAAAAATATATTCAATAATTTTAATCAGAATAATTTATAAATTATAATAATTCCAAATTAATTATTTCCCAAAATTATTAGTGAAATCTATGAAAATTAATCACAGTGATTAAGAGAAAAATGAAATTACCATTGGACTATACATAAACATAAAGGGCCAAATGACCTAGTAACTTATCCAAAACCCGTTAAATAGAATAATTTCTACCATATACCCTCTAATATTTTCCTATGAATTATTAGAGACACATTAAATATAAAAAAATGGTTGAATTACCTCTTTAATAAATTTACATGTTTTCCACTCCTGCTACATATAAAGGCCACCCTTCTCCCCCTTCTTCACACCTCTCAAAACACATTAATTTGGTCAATACCTACCCAAATAAATCCAAAAATCCCTAAACTCATCCTAGAATCCCTATCGTGGGTATAAAATCACTTTATTAAGGCATTAGTGAAACCTTAAGGAGGATACCTGGATAAGAGATAATGTTTTTCTAAAAGTGTTTTTATTTTATTCCCTTTTCCACCTCATTCAATTATTTTTATATTATGATTATATAATAAAATAAATATATTCAATGTACATATATTTTTTAATGTTAATGGTACAACCAAATACATCACACACTTCCATAAAATGGGTTATCAATTTATCATTTTTCTATATGGAGGACCACTGCCTCACGAATCAAAGCAAATTTTTTTCCATTACGATATTTTAATGATGGAAATAATAATGAAAATAATGTCTATATATGATATTTATGATTTTATTTATTCTAATTTATTTATTATATAACACATACCATCATTATTACATTTTTTTGGGAATTTGAAAATGTTGTTCGTGTGTACGATAGACTATTGCCTCACGATGCGATGTGATTCATTCGAGATTTACATTAAATGTATTAAGATTGTTTTCATAAAAATTTGTGATATATATAAATTATTAAAAATAATTTTATGATTATATATATATATTATTATTTTAATATCTTTCATTCTATATGATATGAAAATAGAGACATCCTTCATGCATAGATACAACTTACTGTCTCCATAAAAGATGTATTTCATTTCCGATCACCAAAGATTATGGATTACTCTAAATAAATATGTAATACATATATCAGATATTTAAATATTGGTTTGAAATCTAGAGAATATGGAATCATGATCTAATTAATTGGAACATAAAATAACATGTCAAAACATATTCAAAGAACATGGAAATTAACACCCAAAATAGTGAAAATAATGAATCACTGTTAACAAACGTGTTAACAGATGTAATAAATGGATCATATCTGATATTATAAATATTAATATTCTTATAGAATAAGTTAAAAAATGATTAAACCCTATTATACATGAGTTTAAATTTCATTAAATCAAAATGGAGAGTATGGTAATGGATTTCGTCTCAGTTTACATTCCATTGAGACTTATTTTTTTTATTAAGAACCACTTCACTATTATGTGGTACATATACAACCCCTTTGAAATGTGATATCTTGAGTAATTAATTATTCATGGTAATTTATAATTCAAATTGAATCATTTTATACAAGGGTATTTTATTTGAAAATTACCATGTGTTGTATGCTATTGTGAAATCACAATTTTTGTTTTGATTGTTAACATTATCACGAAACAATCACTTCATTGTAATCATTTTTTCATTATAAATTTAATTTCTCTAAAAGATTAATATTCCTAGGTGATGGATATGATTATACTGTAAAATATATACCATTTTTACATATAGTGGTCAATTTTATAGTTATTTTATTAGCCGGGGAAATATTGATAAATTTATATCCTTTACTCTATAGAGATATTTGATAAGGCATGTTGTTCATAAATTAAATCGATTATTCAATATATGAGGAATGATTTAGAATGGATGTGATTAGTGGAAACGAAACATTATATAGCCCCTGACTGAATTGATAGGTCTTATGAGACAAAGCAATTATAAATTAACAAGTCTCCACCTTTAGTTTTACACCATATTTTGAAAGGTAATGATGGTATAGGTTTTTCTATGCCTCAGACCTGATGAAAAATAATTATCCATCGTCTTGATTAAAAATTTAGTTATTATAATCCATTATAATTTTCTATGATATTATTTACAGATTAAGTTCATTCACAATTTATTGATTTAATGGAATGAGATTTAATTTATTTACATTTACAGATTGATTATTACTTATCCATTTATTTAAATTACACATGTTCTCAGTTATTTACCTTCCGATATTGAGATATTGATTATGATTATTGAATCATGATTTAATTAGCTATACTTAATCCTAATTGATCATTTGATCTCACCCTTATTTTGCTTCCTCACCCTAGGATTTCATGAGGAATACTATATTTTATTTGCAAGGATATGATTGAGGGAATAATGTTATTCATGACCAAAAAAATTGTCTTCTAATTTATGTATTCAATTTTAATTAAAGACTCTTGTATGTATCTAGTTTAAAAATACTAATAAACTATTCAACCCTTTAGGATGAAATTCCATGTATATTATGCAAATCTAATGGTAGTAGGCACCGACTGTGTGCTACTGGGGTCAAGGTTGTTGTATTTAGTACCAGTGGAATTTTAGTATCAACCATAGAAATAAGATTTAGGAAAACCTCGATTAGATAACACAACCCAATAATATACTTTGAGGATAAGTATAAAATATCATTGCAATGGAACAATTTTTATGATTATGGGATTATCTACACATAAAATGTTTAATTTATGTTAAGTATTTCAAAAAAATTTGGATTATAAAAAATGATTCATAATGATATGATCAAATCTATTTTATTTTACCATTCAGAAATGGTACTTAATAGAAGGAATGTAAACCTCATCAATACATGTGATCCAAAGAGTATGAATGATCATGTCTTTTATGGGTTTAGCATGTCTTTCGAAGGAAAGACATCTCCCAAAAAATTATTATAATATGAGGACATAATATAATGTTATAATGAGATGTTTAATGAATTCTCAAAGTCTTATGGATTAAATGGGAAACTAGGTAAGCAAAGGATGACAGAGAGAAAGATGGATAAAGGAAATAAGGGAATGATTGATTTTCCTATATATGATAATTCTAGATGGAATCACTTTGGTATATGCCTAAGAGGAAAAGGACTTTGAATTAATTTTGGAGAAAAATATAATCATACTCATTATTTCAAGGGCAATAAAGAATTTTTCAACTTTCAACGCTTCAACTATAATGATATGGGGAACTATGTAATCAAATTCTCCCAGATTCATGGGAATATAACTCAGAAGAAGCTAATCTATCAAGTTCAATATTATCCTATTGATACAACAAAAGGGGGATGATTAATGTTCTCATGTTTGGATCAAAGTTTTTTTTTTCGTTTGAGTGTTTTATGAATTATGTATTATTTATAAGAATAATTATATATATAATGATTGTACTACAGTACTATTTCATTGAGGATTTTATATCACATATTGAACAATAATGGTAACCAAGAAAAATGATTCAATGACAAGGTTAACTTAAAGGGAAAAATATTATTGAGGGAAAGAAAACCCTTGATATATTTCTAGTGTAGAGATAATGAGTTTTAGATACATAGATGATTGATATGGATAATGTAAACTATATATTACAAACCACAATGGAATATAGTAATGATATATTGGGAATGTGTTTATGCTATCATTGATGGAGTCTAAAACATTTTGGATTTATTTAATATATCAAATTACCTATGTTTTAAGTATAGAATAGATAATAATGAATGTTTTCAATAACATCTCATCGTAATTGATGTTATTTCCACATATTAAGAGAATACATGATGAATTTATTCACATGTTTGGTATGTGAATATTAAGAGACACTCTATTGTTTCTGGGGAATATAGTGTTTATTTGGTAACCTTTATTCTAAATTTTTTCAAACATATCTTATATGAGATTTAAGGATAAATATTTGTAGAATGGATTGAGATTATCTTTAAGGGTAATTGGATAACATTTTCCAATAATTATGGTTATAGTAAAAGCAGGATAAATATATTGTTACTCTTTTGTGGACTATATGATCTGATAAAGGGTAATTTTAGCACTTCGATCATAAACATTCATTTTTCGATATTCGATTCATATAGTAAGGGATTAATTTTAAATTTATCAAAGAATAACCAGAAGGATGAAATTATTTTTCATAAATTGGAATCTATCCAGTATACGGCCAATTATTCTTAGAGTGAATGAATTCCCCGACATAAGGGAAATGGTTCTTGAATCAAAAATGTTTTTCTATTATCCTCATTTTTTATGATATTATTGATCATTTTCACACATATTGTTTATGGATATTTTATTGATATATTTGTTCTGAACATGTTCTCTATATCTCTCCCTCAGTATATGAGTTTTATCATTCTCTTCCATTTCTATGTTTTCATTTTCAACCTATTTTCTCCAATCTAGAAACCTATTTATATTATTATTGCAGGTGAGTTTTATAATTAACTTTCTCTCTTATTATGAGGATTTTTTATTAACTCCATTAAGATGTATGTTTTTCAAAAATAATATTTCCAAATTTCAAACCATTGATTACCAATATCATGGTGAAATTGTGAGGAAATAATTTATTTATGATGAGGAGAATGTAACAACCATAAATTTTAAAACATTAACCGCATATTCGATAGTGTTTATAACACACAACACTACGCATATAAAGGAATATAATATCTCAAGACATAAAACAAATTTACTATTTATACTAAATTCAATCTATTCTATAGATTTCATTAAACTCAAATTTGAGTTTATCTTACATTACACGCAATATCAATTTTAGATTCTGTTGTCTGAAATAATGACATTCTTCAGGCATTTTGTTCTATACATGGCTATTTTTAACCGAATACTATTAATATTATTATTTAAAATTAAAATTATCCCATATATGATAAATTTAATATTATAAATTTAAATAATTAACTTATTAAAATATATTACTGGATTCATTGTTTAAAAATTAATTATAAATAAATATAAAAAACTATTTAATATAAATGGAAAGTTTTTATAAAAAACTATTTTTATGCACCAAAGGCGCTTTAACTAAATAAATTAAATAAGTTGATCTTAGTGGATGATATTAATAATATATATATATATATATTATTAAATAAAATGTTTATTAATTCATAATATAAATTTGATAGGCCTTTGATAAAAACTAAATCAAATTTTAGGCATAAAAATATGTTTTTAAGGCAATTCCATCATCATTAAATTGAGAACTTGTTTTAAATATGAATTTTTACATTTTTATAAATTTTATTTGAAAAAAAACTTCTCTATTGAAATTGGAATGTAAATAACTATCTTAACATGAACATTTGACATATTTTTCTAATAAGTTTCATTGTTTTATGGATAGTGAAAAATTATGAAATTTAATTGAAAATTGTATTTTCATCTAAATAATTAACAATGATAAAATACAATTGAAATAGGTTTTAAAATAAAATTATAAAACTAATACATATATTAATCTATTTTAGGTTACTGGAATCATTTTTATATATAATTTAGTTTTAAAACATAGTAAACTTTTGAACATATTCAGATTAAAAAGTCGTTTTCTCAACACATTAGTGGGACTAATTTTAATTTTTCTTCAACCACTTATGAGATTTAAATTTGAAAAAATGTATTAAATATTTGGAATAATAATAATTTATAATCTTTAATTTGTTAATCTTAATTTTTGACCAAAAGTTATAGTGAAAGTATTTCAAATTAATTACAACGTTTAAGAGAAAAACAAGTTTTTAAAGGGTGTAAACATTACACATAAGTGGCCAAATGACCAAGAAACATCTAAAATATTAATTTTAACGAAATATTTTAAACTTATACATTATTAAATTAATTTGGGTTTATTTTTAGAGACACATTACATGGAAAAAACTAGGGTGGAATTCCCTTAACAAAAAAATTATATGTTTCCACTCAACCCACTTATAAAATGCCTCCCGCTCTCCCCATTCATCACACCTCAAAACCACCTTGGTTTAGAAATTACCTACCCAAATCATGCTCCAAAATCCATACCCTAATCATTTAAGCCTTATATTTGGAATAAATCCAACTTAGTGCAGAGTTAGTGAAAATTGACGGAGGATACCCGAAGAAGAGGAAAGGTTTTTCTAAAAGCGTTCTTATTTTGTTTCCTTATTCACATCCTTAAATTATTTTTTATGATGATTATATAATAAAAACTGAATCTTAAATATAATGATATTTTTATATATATGTTTATTACATACCACTTCAAATAATTCCATCAAATGGGTTATGAAACAAACATTCCAGTGAATGGCGGACTACCGCCTCGTGAACCAATGTCATTCATTTTTAACATTACCAACTTCTAAGGTTGGGAATAATGATGGAAATAATGTTTATATATGAAATTTTTTATTTCATTATTCTTCTATAATTATAATATAACACATTCCTTCACACTTTCCATTTTTTGAGAAATATGATGACATCATTCATGTGTACGACAGACTACCACCTCATGAAGCGATGCGATTCATTCATGCTTTACACATACAATATTAAGGATGGTTTAAATAAAAATATGTGATATATATGAAATTATAATGATACATGAATGATAATATATATATATGTATATCATTTAATTTTCATTCTTTCAATATGACAACAAAATGGAACCAGTGTTCATACATACGTACGACCTACCATCTTAATGCCTGATGTATTTCATTTACTATCACTAGATTTTATGGATTACAATAAATAAATTTATAATAAATCCATATTTTATTAAAATAATGGTTCAAATTCTAAATTTTATGAAATAATAATCTATATAAGGGGACCCAAAAATTAAAATTCAAAATCTACTCGAAAAATAAGGCAATTAATACCAGCAACAATTAAAATGATGAATGATTATTAACAAAAAGTTAAAAAGATTTTATAAAATGATAATATAGATGTTTTAAATAATAATATTATTTAGTTATAAGTTAATAAGATAATTAAAAGCTTTTTACATTAGGATAAATGGGTTTTAACCAAAATAGAGCATAAGGTAAGAGATTTCTTCTTCATTTACATTCCATGGAGTGTTATTTATTTTTATGCACCAATTCACTTGTATAAGGTGTATATAACACCCAATTTACAGTAATTTCATGAATACATCATTATTTATGATATTTTAGGTTTCAATTTAAATCATTTCTTTTAAATTTAATGAATTTTAAAATTATAATGTGATGATTGTGATTATGAAATATCACTTTCTTTTTTAATTGATAATATTCTATTGACAAAATCATTGTATTATCATCATTTTTCATTGTAAATTTAATTTCTTTAAAAAAGTCATATTTTTGGGTGATATATATTATTATTTCCTATTTTATATATCATTTTTACAAATGGTGTTTATTTTGAGAATGATTTGATTAACTGGGGATATATTGATAAATCTATATCCTTGACTTAATATAGATATTTGATAAGGAATATTGTTCATGAATTATATCAATTATTCAATATTAGAGGAATTATTTGTACGGGAAGTGATTAGTGGGGATCATATTTATATATCCCCTTGATACATCAATAGGTCTAATGAGAAAAATTAGTTGACCAAAGTAAATGTATTTATAGCTATAATTTTAAACCATCTTATAAAAGGTCTTGATAGTATAGTTTTTCGTGTTCCTAATACATGAAATACAATAATTAATAATAACCTTAATTTATAATTCAATTATCATTATCCATGGTATTTTCTCTTTGATAATATCTATGGATGTAGTTCATTCACAATTTATTGATTAAATGGAATGTATTTTTAGTAATTTACCTTTCCATACTGATTATTCCTTATCTATTCATTTAAATGGAATGTTGGATTAGTTATTTACCTAATATATTGATTATGATTATTGACTCATGATTGATTCTTATATACTTAATCCTTATTTAAAATTTTATATAACCATTAATTTTTCCCTTTCCCCAAGATTCCATGAAGAATACAATGTTTTATATACAAGGTTATTCTAGTGTGAATAATGTTCTTCTAAAAAAACATTATGTCGTAATTTTTGTTTTCAATTGTAATCATAGACTCTTGTATGTATCTAGTTTACTAAGACTACAAAACTATTAAATTCTTCAAGATGAAATTCTTTGTATCTTATGCCAATGTAAAGGTAGAAATCACCGACCCCAAGCATCTAGGGTCACGGTTATTACATTTATCCATGGAATTTATTTTCATTATTCCATTTAATTCCACACATAAATCATTTTTACATTCCATTGATACACTTTCGTGGATGTCTCTTTCCATATTTCTAACATGATGTAAATCAAGCTTTCTTTTCTCCATGTTCTCCCCCACTCGAGTTCATAGAAATTTCTATCCTTCTCTTCCATGATGAGTCTAGGAGTTGGCTAACGTATAGGTTGTTAATAATATTTTTTGATAACTAATTATCAATAATTATAGTATCTATTACTCCTATAAAAAATCCATTAGGATGGTCATAGTTACCACATATTGCCTTACGTACAATGTTTTTATGATTCCATTGGGTTTTATCCATTGACTAAAACAAAAAATCATAGTGTGAGAAATAATAAACATAGTTTGGAATATCATATAATCATATATAGGATGTATAAGTCATGAAATATTATTTTCAGTAAAAGAAACATTAGGTTAAACCCATGTCATTCATTATTATCAACTATTCATATAATTCTTAATGTTTTCTAAAGATAATAATAATTATCCTAAGAATATCCCTTGAGAGTCTCAAACTAGGTGAGTAATAAGGTCTGTTGTCGCATACCAGGTAATGCTTGAGTCAAGCCTAACTTAATGTTTTTGGAGTTATTACCCTTATATTCCATTGTTCCAATACCATTCCAACCTATAGAATCTATATAGGGATGTGTTTCTATGAAAAACTACAAAATCTCATCTTTACAAAAAAATTTAGGATGTTATACTATACTTATCCTCAAAGTTTTTTCTTAGAGTTATGTTACCCAATTTATGCTTTCCTAAATCTACATCCCATGGTTTCTTATTAACTTCCTATAATACCAAATTTAAAGAACTCATCTTTAGTGGACCAGAGTTAGTTTCTACTTTATTACATTGGCATAAGATACAAGGAATCACATACTAAATGATAGAATAATTTAGTAGTCTTGCTAAACTATATACATACATGAGACTCACATTTTACATTGTAATACAAAAATTACCACATATATTTTTGATAATAACATTATTACATAAAATTTATCCCAATATATTAGTAAGAGTAAAAATCTTGGAACCTTACGAAAAGGAAACCAAATAAAGGTGAGTTAAAATTCTTAGTAAGTGTTAATTATATCATAATCAATCATGAATAAATGAAACATCAAAAAAATTAAAAATATTTTAATGAAAATATCATAACACACAATCCATTTACATAATTTAATATCAAAATCAATTGAAATATAACTAACTAAATAAATATTGCATTTAATTAATAATCTCACTATTATAGCTGGATAGGGCACAATAATTATGGCACATTAAATAACTGAAAAACATTCCATAAATCTGTAACTAAGAATGATATGAATCGAGAGATAATATCATTGAAAAAATATCCTAGATAATAATTAATGAAATCAAAATGATGGAAATTCATAAATATCTAATGTCATGTTTCTAATAACATGACAACTTTATATTCAAGACCATTCAAAAGATATTTTACAATATACTGGGTTAAAACTCATTGATCAAAAGATATCCATCTAATTTTTCCTATGAGACTACTGATACATTGATGAGTTTTCTATAAATTGTTCCAAATCCCTCTCATGGATGTCCAAAGTATTCAACATATATCAAATAATCAATTTAATTCATTAACAGTGATCCTTATCATTAAATATCCATATTGAGTAAAGAATACTTACTTATCAATATTTCACCATATGAAAAAATAACCATAAATTTAAACACCATATGTCAAAATGGAATACGGTTTAAGAAATAAGAATATCCATGATAAATATTATGGGTATTTTTTGAAATATATTGTCTAATGATCATAGAAAATTGAATATTTTAAGGGGATGTTAATGAGTATAAAATGACATAAGGAATTTAATTTTAATACTATCCTCAGTCAAACTAATCATAAACCATCTAGATAATTAATAATTATGGTATAAACATATAAAAATTGGAGTAAGAAAAATAGATTTTTATCAGTGATTAATTAAAATAATGAAAAAATATATTTAGAAAAAAATCTTGTGTGAAATATCATTTTCATTTTATAAATAACTTTTTATAATATAAAACATTTTGAAAATTATTTTCATTTAATATATCTTTAATAAAAAATTCAGTAAAAGTATCCTCCTAAACATAAAAAATGAGATTCAAAGAAATGAAAGTCATGATTGAGGATAATTTCATATGTGAACCATATGTTAAGAAAAATACCACTTTTGAATTGTGAAAAGTATAATAATGTTCCTTGTTTGTAAAATGACATGAATATTTCTTTTAGAGTTTCGGTAAAATTAAAATGGGAATTGTTTTGAAAACAACGTAATATTACATTTAATTTTTATAATAAAGTTAAAATTGATAAAAATGAAATTATTAAATCATTATGAAATGTAAAAAATATTATTGAGATCATATTTAGAAAACATGGTTTTAGAAGACAAACATATTTCAGATCGAAGATTGAAATGAAGTTAGATTTTCATAAAGAATATGAAATTATTTAATTACAAAAGATATGTAAAATGGTAGTATTAATCGATAATATCATATAAACTATAGTATAATAAAATTAAATTTTGTAATTATGAAATTGAAAATTAATTTCCTTCATTTAAAATTCAATAACAAACAATCTTGATTAGAAAGAGATTTTTATATAGACCTTTACAGTGATCAACACATTGAAGTCAGAATTAACCAATGAATCGATTGTCTGATTAAAATAAAACAACACTTAAAACAAGTTTAAATACAATATTAGGATATAAAAAATCATTATACACATAATATTATAATGAAATAATTGATGATACATATGTTTAACCCAATGAACCGAAATTGAGTTATGAAAATATTTACCACATGGTAACATTTGATTCAAATCCCATTTTATAAAAAAATTAAAGTTGAAACATAAAATACTATAAATAATAATTTATTCATGATACTACATTCCAGAGAGTAAGTATATATACCATATAAAATAAACTAGGCCCATAACATTACAATATGACTCAGTGAAATGTACTTGATATGAAATCCATTACCTTATAATCCCTTTTAGTTGAACATTATATAAACTTCTATATATTAGTATTATAAATGTTATTAACACAATAAAAACACATATTAATAGATATAATATCATATATTGTCCTTTTATAACACATTATTACCAAATCATTAATAATATTCCATTATTTTCATTGTTTCAGATGTTAATTTACTTATTTTATCATGCTTGTTTTGTCTTGAAAGATCCAGTTATTTCACATATTATTTAGTTATATGTTATCTGAAATAATAATAGTGACATAAAAATAATATTTATACAACAATTTTACTTCTAAAACTAATCAAGAATTTTGGTTATGTAAAATAAAGTGTGATATAGTCATGAAGATGATATATCGTACGTACTCATGAGTAATGTTTCAATTTTTTAGTGATCATTACAGGAAGGTGGTAAGTAATATTTTTCATTTCCATAATTATATTAATATAATATATACTATATTATAGACATATATTTATCATCCATGTGGTTTTGTGATGAAAGGATAGTGACATCACCTCATTAAGGCGATAGTCTAGACAAACACGATCAATGTTATCATCTTTACGTGAGTGAAATGGAAAGAAATAAAATGATATATATTATATTTAAATAATGATGAATATGTAAATAATATCCTAATTATGTAATTTATATCATTTATAATCATAAATATTTTCTTTATCATCTTCCATGTGAAGCGTTAGTGTAAGACAAATGACATCACTTCTCAAGGCGATAGTCCTGCGTACATGAGAGCAATGTTATCATATCTCATATGAAATGAAACATAAATATATATATGTATGATATAGTGACTAAATAGGTATATATATTTTATAAATATCAAAAAGATTCTTTATACCCATCAATATAACCAAACATTCATGGTGGAAATGAAAAAACAAATAATATCGATTTGTGAGGTGGGTGTCTGCCATACAGATGAATGATGACTTCGTAACCTATTTGATGGAAGTGGAAATGGTTTTTTCCATGAAATTATTTTTAAAAAATAAAATTATATTTATGTTAATGAGGATTTTATATCACATGGTTTAATAAAAATTTTACATAGGTGGTGAATGAAGTAAAATAAAGACACTTGTTGAAGAACATTACCTCATTTTAAGTATCCTCACTAGGATAACACAAATGCCTTACCAGGTTGTATTTCTACCCAATAAAATTATTCTTGGACTATTATAGTTACTTTATGTTTTTTTGGAACCAAATTGGTTTAAATATGTGAATAAGAGAGGAGAGTGGGAGGCATTTTATATGTGGGGGAGAGGACACTATTTGTATGTTTGAAAGGAATTGATTAATCACACATTTTTTTTATATTAAAAAGGGTCCAAAATATACATTTCTAGAACCATGGAGGTTTAAATGTAGAAAAATGTCCATAATTGTTTTTTAGATAAGTTTATAGGTCATTTTACCCTTATATTTTTAGTTTAACCCCTAGATAATCCCAATTTTAACACAAATGCGGTAATTAATTTGTACAACATTCACTAAATATTTTGATAAATAATTAGTATTATATTATTGGAAAAGATAAATGATTATGAATAAAAAATGGAAACAAATTTTCAAATTAAATTCAATAAAGTGGAAAAAATTTATTCCAAATTAATCTCATAGGCATGATAAGACAAAGGGGTTTTAAGGTGAAAATGTTCAATACATTACAATTTTTTATATATAAATTAAATATTGAAATGATTTTATTGAATTAAGTTGTATTAATATATATAAAATTGAATTTATTTTAATTTAAAATTAATTAAAAATATATATTAATAACAAAAATTATTTAAACTAAAACACAGTTTTCAATTGAAATTTAGTATTTTTTACAGTTCATGAAAAAAATAAAACTTCTCAAAAAATCCAAAAAAATTATCCCTAAGATGATTTTGGTATTATTATTTATTAAATTAATTCAATTTCTTCATATAAATTTTCTAGAATTCGTAAAAATAAATTTTAAATTATATATTAAAAGTGTGACTAATCCATATTTTAAAAAAATAATGTTTTTCAAAAAAACATTTCATTTTTTAAGTGATTCTTATTTTATTTATAACAAATATATAGTTAATAAAAAAATTTACAAATTATATTTTCATAAATTGTTAATACTATTCTTACCCTCACATTTAATTTCTATGACATAACAATCAAATTAAAAAATATTATTAAAATATTATTTTTGTTTTTCAAAACATAGTCTTTTATGTAACACAAGCTATTAAATATATTCTCTATTATTTTTGGGGTTTTACATTCTCCCGCCAAGCCATGAACCTCCACCCCGAGCCATGAACCTTATCATCTGACCCCATGGGTCTCCTGTAATACCTTGGCTGCCTTCCCAGCACACCATAGGCTATTACTCACTAGGGTTTCTTATCAGACTAATGACTGTCCCCATAGGCCAACACATGTTCTTTCAGTGTGTTTTGTCCTCACTCACACACACCCTAAGAAACTTCCCAGAAGGTCACCCATCCTGATTACTACTCCAGGACAAGCATGCTTAACTATGGAGTTCTAATCAGGTAGGCTCCCTAAAAGAAAGGTACACCAAGTCACGAACCGCCTCCCCAGGCCATGAACCTTATCATCTTACCCCATGGGTCTCCTGTAATACCTTGGTTTCCTTCCCAACACACTATAGGCTATTACTCACTAGGGTTGATTATCAGACTAATGACTGTCCCCACAGGCCAACACATGTTTTTTCAGTGTGTTTTTTCCTCACTCACACACACCCTGAGAAACTTCCCATAAGGTCACTCATCCTGATTACTACTCTAGGACAAGCATGCTTAACTATGGAGTTCTAATCAGGTAGGCTCCTGAAAATAAAGGTGCACCTTGTTGACATGGGTAGTAAAATTTTTCCTTTTAAGTATCACTTTTCCAGGGGTGTTACATTATCCACCCCTTTAAAGCACAACACCCTCATTATGGACCCCAAGCCTCAAACCCAGGCAGTGCCTAAGCACTTCCGGATGGGTATTGGCTCTGATACCATTTGTCATGACCCGCCTCCCTGGGCCATGAACCTTATCATCTGACCCCATGGGTCTCCTGTAATACCTTGGTTTCCTTCCCATCATGCCAAAGGCTATTACTCACTAGGGTTACTTATCAGACTAATGACTGTCCCCACAGGGAAACACATGTTCTTTCAGTGTGTTTTGTCCTCACTCACACACACCCTGGGAAAAATCCCAGAAGGTCACCCATCCTGATTACTACTCCAGGACAAGCATGGTTAACTGTGGAGTTCTAATCAGGTAGGCTTCCAAAAAGAAAGGTGCACCTTGTTGACATGGGTAGTAACATTTATCCTTTTAAGTCTCACTTTTCCAGGGGTGTTCCATTTCCTTGACTTCTGATTTCCGACTCGGTGCACAAAAACCCTATTTCTTCACAGAAAAAAAATATCAAAGTCCTCAGTTCTATGGTAGAACAGACTCCTATGATACCAATTCATCACGACCCGTCCCCCAAGGCCCGTGTCGTAACTACCCCAAGCCCGCCTTCCATAGGCTAGGGGCTGGCGACTGCACCAAAGGCCTAAATCCCTAAACTGGGAAGGCATTGCCTTTATATCTGTAAAAAAACACATCAGTGTACACAACTGGAAGCAAAACACTATGTAAAACTGTATACAAAAGAAGTGCTAGAAAGTAAAAGGGGCTGGAAATACAAGCCCAACAGGAAAGTACAAGTACAACTGAAAGCAAGTACAACTGAAGAAAAGTAAAGCAGCTACTGGGTCGTCCTCTGGGGTTCCTACCTGAAGGGTAAGTACAGATGACCTCCTCAGAACTCCACGTTTGTCCGTCTGATCCATGTATTTTCATGCCAAGTGATCCACCTCGAGGTACCATCCAGTCCTGCTGCTCTCTGCCTCATTCAGCATTGTCCATCGTCTGCAACCAACACAACAAGGTGCGGGCATAGCCCTTGAAGGGGTGTGTATAATGATACTCTGTTGGGACCCTGAGACCCTCAAGGTCTCCAAAAATCCAATAAGGATAATCCACAAGGTATGAAATCAACGGATAACCATTACTTAGGTATATTCCAAAACATATACCTAATTTATCTAGTAACCCATATCAATCATGAGGAAAACAAAAAAGTCATTGACTCAGCTCAAACCAGGATTTTAATTATCAAAACCACGGCTACTGAAGAAATCCTCATATTTCGAGTACAGTGGGCCTGTCGCGACACCAAGGTACTTCTCACTAACCTTGGACTACTGAGATACTCCTCCTGTCGAGTACCTCGGGTCTGCTACCAACTACCAGGAGCTCCTCCGTTGTGGGTCTGCCGCCAACTACTAGGCACTCCCCCTAATATCCTGAATAGGTACTCCTCCAATTGAGTACCATGGGTATTCCACCAACTACAAGGCGCTCCTTCACCAAGGGTCTGCCGCCAACTACCAGGTGCTCCCCACTGGGCTAGTCGAATCACTCTGAGTCGAATCGGTCAAGCAGTCGTAAGGCCTGCCAGCTACTAGGTCTCCGCACTCTGTCTGCTCTTCACTAGAAGGATCCGCTCCACGAGCTACTGGGAAATACTACAACTGTCTCGAAGTGCCATGAAGAAGTATCTCAAAGATCCGCCACGTCACAGGGGTCTCAACGCAACAGACGGCGTGTCAATCGGACGACCAGTCTGTTAGTTATTAGCCTTTTAGTCTCGGGGGCCCGGTTGGATTCGTGTATGATCCAACTTGACCATAACTCAAATATACCCCGAACTCCAGTGGGGTATTCTTAAAGGGATGGCTTTGCTCCAAGAATACCAGCGCCGCTGACAGTTCATGAAACAGACGTACGGGGCCAAAGATATGGCCCAAGAAGGTAATGGGTCAGTAATGGGCCTGGGTCCGGTCTGACCCAGTCGGACCGACTCGGCCCCACCCAGTACGGGCCGACCCGGTCTGGGTCAACCCGAACAGACCCGTTGGGTCTGACCCGACCCATTGGGCGGGTCAACCCACTAAGTTCAACCTGGTCCGCTGGGCCCCACCTAGCGGACTACGGGGGCGGTTCGGCCCGGGCTTAGGGCCAGTTCAGCCCGGAGCGTTGCGAGGGCGCAGCCCAACACGGTTCGGCCCGTAGGGCCCAAAATGGCAAGTTTGGTCAGGGCACCACGAGGGGGCCAGGACACCGGCTTGGATGGGTGGCCGCAAGGGATTCGGGACGCCGCGGGGGCACCGGGCAGGGCACAACACGGTGCCGGGGTCGCCAGGTAGTGCACCGGGAAAGGCATGGGGCAACACGCGGGGGTACAAGGTAGGGCATAGTGGTGCCGAGAAGGGCGCAGGGGGCACTGGGCAGGAGGGCAGCGAGGGTGCGGGGTAGGACGCAACAAGGCACCTGGGGCGCCGGGCAGCCCGCGGGGGTGCGGGCAGCGCGCGGGGGCTTTGGGTAGGGCACCGGCGGGGCGGGGTAGGCCACGGGTTTGGCCGGGGCATGCACCAGGCAGGGCGTCAGGATGCCGTGGGTAGGAGGGTCAGGCGCCGCTCGGCCAACAGTGTTCGGCCGGGAGCACCAGTACACCGCGGGGGCGACGCGATTCATGGATGTTGCGGGTAGCGCGACCTTCGTCGTTGCCGCCTTCGTTGCCTCTTGCTTCATCTCCAAGCTAGAGTTCAATCAAAACAAGATCGGCGGAGGGGTTGGCCCATGTTGGCTTGGCCCGCACCCTCTGCGTTTAGGGTGGTAACAATTGGTTCTCAAGAACAAAGCACAATATTCCACCCATAAAAGATAATCATCATCGTTCTTCGATTCTTAAAATAAGAAGAACATGACACTTAAAAGAAAATAAACCCCTACCTTTGATTCACCGATCGTCGTTCATTGATGTCGTGGAAATGTGGTCGTCGATCCATGGTAGACGAACATGTCCCACGTCGAAGGAGTCCGAGGAAGAAGGTCGGAGGAGGTTGTTCTTCGTAGTGGAAGGCGTCTCTCATCAGCATTCTTTGTTCGGAGAGTGTTCTTCGCTGGAAGACCGTTCTTCATTGGAGAGCATTCTTCGTTGGATATAATTCTCTTTTCTCCCAATCCCCACCAAATAAAGTTCCCAAAATAATAGTTTTCCAATTATTTTAATCGCTGGCACAAATTTCGAAAAGGTGAATTAATTATGATAGGATCCTCTAATTAATCACATAAGAGGTTGTCATATTAATTAATGGGGGGGGGGGGGGGTAGGCTCCATTTAATTAAAGGGGAATGTCAAGGGTTCTCTCCCCATTTAATGGGAAGTTGAGGAGGTTTTATCCTCCTACATTAATAGGGGGTTAAGCCTTGAGTGGTCCCCATGTCATAACCTCTCAAGGGAGGTTATGCTCAGGTGGGCCCCACCACCATAACCTCTAATGGGAGGTTAGGGTGTTGCGGTCCCACCTCCAACTCCAAAGTGGAGGTTTTAACCAACACACTCACATGGTCGATTAAAATAAAATAAAGTTGTTGCACACTTTATTTTATTATTTTTTTATAAAAATTTAAAAACTAACTTTTATTCTTGACCAATTGTCATCAAGGTGAAAGTCTTCTTAGAGAATACCGGTGTTGCGAGTTCAATGGTACCCCTCCATATTTGAATTCTGAGCACCGGTTAAAAAGTTATAAAAACCTGCTCATACGTTTAATGAAATTTCTTGAACAAAAAGTCAGAAATTGATTCCGGGCACACCGGGCCTCGAAATCAAGCGCCGTAAAATTTGCGGGCTCGTAAAATTCCATGTACTTAAGAAAAAAAAATTTCCACAGAATTTCTGGGTCTTTAAATTCTCCCCATCTTAGGGCTTTACGTCCCTGTAAGCTACAACTCGAACTATGGGAACAAATGGGGGTACTGAGCACGCATCTGAGCCTCCCCTCCCATGTGCTCTCCTGGAGGTTCCAGTGCTGCTAGCGGACGCGCACCAGAGGTATCGACTGTCCACATAGGACCCACTCCTGTCGATCCTCAATCTCCCACTGGAACCTCCGTGAAGGTCACCCCATCATCGACATCCACCTCTCCATGGTCGATGATGTGGGAAGCGTCATGCACATATCTCCTCAGCTGAGATACATAGAAGATGTCGTGCACCTGTTACAACTGAGGTAGAAGAGTTAAGCGGTAATCCACCTCGCCTACTTTGTTGAGGACCTGGAAAGGTCTGATGAATCACGGGGATAAATTGCCACCTCGGCCAAATCTCCGTAGACCTCGTCATGGTGAGACCCGTAGAAAGATGTGGTCACCATCCTCGAACTCTAGAGGCCTTCGTCTCCTGTCAGTATACAACTTCTTCCGGATCTATGCAGTCTTCATCCGCTCCTGGATGATCTGCACCTTCTCAGTGGTATCTCATACCATCTCTGGTCCCCCTAGTGCTTACTCCCTAGGGTCTGTCTAGCATAAGGGTGATCTGCAAGTTCGCCTGTACAATGCCTCAAAAGGTTCCATCCCTATGGTGGAGTGATAGCTATTGTTGTAAGAAAACTCCACCAAAGGAAAGTGATCCTCCCAGCTACGACCGAAGTCGAGGACACATGCACGTAGCTTGTCCTTGAGGGTCCGGATGGTCCTCTCGGTCTGACCATCTGTCTGAGGATGAAAGGTGGTTCTCAAGCGAAGCTATGTCCCAAAATCCTCATGCCACCCCTTCCATAGTTGGGAAGTAAACCGTACGTCATGGTCGGAGACAATAGAGGAAGGTAGTCCATGTATTCACATAATCTTTTGCACATAGAGGTGTCCCATGCTCTCTACTGAACCCTGCTCTCTGATCTATAGGAAGTGGGCCGACTTGGTGAGTCAGTCGATGATCACCCAAATCGAGTCATGACCCCTGGATGTACATGGAAGACCCTCCACGAAGTCCATATATATCCCATACCATTTCCACTCTAGGACCTGTAAAGGTTGAACTAAGCATGCTGGTACTTGGTGCTCTGCCTTCACTTGCTGACAAGTGAGGCATCGAGAGACAAACTCCACTACTGCCTTCTTCATACCTAGCCACCAGTGATGTCGTCGAAGATCCCAGTACATATTCACCACTATTGGATGTACCGCTAGAGGGGATGTGTGGAACTCCCTCAAAACATCCTCCTGAAGTGACACTAGTACCAAGGTACGTCCCTTGAAGAGGATGACGTGCCCCCACCTTCATAAAATCTATCATGTGCCTGCCCTGTGGATATCTGAGCACGTCGTGTCTTACAGTCAAAATCTCCACACTATGCCTCCCTGACTCACTGAAGAAGTGGGGGAGTGACTGTAAGAGAATATAGAAAGATTGCTTCATCCCTATCCACAAAGGATATCTGTAAAGTAGCCAGCTGATCTGTCGCCTCTCCTAGTAGATGTATACCAGTCCTCCTGCTGAGCGCATCTGCAACAACATTCCCCTTCTCTAGAGTATAGACTATCTCGAAGTAATAGTCCTGGAGGAACTCAAGACAACGTCGTTGTCTTAGGTTCAGATCCTTTTGAGAGAAGATATACTTGAGACTCTTGTGATCAGAGTACACGGTAAAACATTCGCCCATCAGATGGTGTCGCCACATTTTCAAGGCGAAGACTAGTGCTGCTAACTCCAGGTCATGGGTAGCGTAGTTCTTCTCATGCTTCCTCAGCTGCCGAGAACCATACGTGATCAAATATTTCTCTTACATCAGGACACACCCTAGTCCGGTCCCTGATGCGTCGTAGTAAACTATGTACCCAACATCTTCCCCTGGAAGCCTCAAGATGGGGTCACCAGTCAGCCTCAGCCTCTGCTTCTGAATGCTCTGCTGGCATCTCCACGACCATAAGAAGGGTTTCCCCTTCTTCGTCAATACTGATAGTTGTGATGCAACTCTGGAGAAGTCTGGAATGAATCTCCGGTAGTACCCAGCCAAACCCAGGAAACTATGTACCTCCGTCACACTCCTGGGTGGCTCCCAAGCAAGTACAGCCTCAATCTTCGCTGGATCCACTGAAACTCCATCCTTCGAGATGACTTGTCCCAAGAAGTAAACCTCTCGAATCCAAAACTAGAACTTCGAGAGATTACCATAAAGATGGTGCTCTCGGAGTGTGTCTAGTACTACCTACAAATGGCAGGCATGCTCCTCCTCAGTAGTCGAGTAAATTAGAATGTTTTCGATGAAGACTACGACAAAGCGATCGAGGTAAGGATGGAAGATCTTGTTCAACAGTCCCATGAACACTTCTAGAGCATTGTTTATACCAAAAGGCATAACCAAGAACTCGTAGTGTCCATACCGATACCTGAAGAACGTTTTCTACACATCCTCATCTCGGACTCTGAGCTGGTGATAGCCTAATCTGAGATCTATCTTTGAGAACCACTGAGTTCCCTTCAGCTGATCAAAGAGGTCGTCAATTATTAGGAGTGGATACTTGTTCTTCACGATCACCTGGTTTAGGTGACAGTAGTCGACAAAAATCCTCAAGATCCCATCTGCCTTCTTGGAGAACAGAATCAGGGCTGGCCAGGGAGATACACTGGGCCGGATGAATCCCTTTCCCTACAAGTCCTTTAGCTGTACCCATAACTTGCGAATCTCTACGAGAGCCATCCGATATGCTGGTGTAGATATCAGTTCCATCCCATGGTACATGTCATTTTATAAGTCTACCTCTCTACGATGAGGTAATCCTGGAACATCGTCAGAGAAAACATCCGTGTACTGGTCCACCACTACAGGATAAGTCAGACTCTCCACATCAATTTCTCTGAGGGTAAGGCAAGCCAACTAGTGAGTGATCAGCTGCACCCTCCTCCGAGTAAGTCCGTCTTCTGCTGCAAAGGTTACCTTCTCACTGGTGAAGGTAAAACTGGTACCATGCTTGCGGACACACCACTCTTTTTTCCTAATTCAATCAATATGAGAATGGACTGTAGATAGCCAGTCCATACCCAAGATGACGTCATAAGGCCTCGACGCCACTATCAGGAGATCCTAGTAATATCTCTCTCTTCCATGAGTTATCTCACACTGCCAGAACCAGTTTGTAATATTCAAGTATACTTCCGTAGGAGTCACTAGCCATAAGGATCGAGCCAACAACACCGTCAGAATCTCCAAGATACGAACGAGGGAAGTGGTAATGAAAGAGTGACTGACACATGTGTCTATAAGAATTGAAGCTAAGGTGGATAAGACAAATATCGTACCTCAAATCAACTCCGGAGCACCGTGATAGTAAGCCTCAACTGCCAAAATCTGAGCTCTCCCCTATCCACCTGCTCCCTGCGGTCGGGGTGGACATCCTGGTGGTGGTGGTAGCAACACCTCAAAGCGTCTTCCACCACTAGCTACACGTATATCTCCTCTACCACGTCCGCCTCCTCCATGCGGACCGCCTCGATCGAACCTCTACCTTTGCTTGGGAGGTCACTCAACTATCTGATGATCATCAGAATGGAGGGTCAGAAAGTCACGCGCCATGTGACCAAGCCTGTCACACGAGTAACACTGTCCGCTCCTAGCATGACTGGCTCTGTCTTCACTCCGGGTACCCCGCACAACTGATCTCGAGTCATTCGGTCGACCACCTATAGGTCTGGTCCTCTTGGACCTCTGCAACATCTGTCTACTGCCAGCTATAGAAGACTCTACTGCGTGTCGGCTAGTGGTGGGTCTCGCTGCTGGAGACTGCACAGTAAGGAAACTCTTCACTAGGAGGGCTCTCTCAAGCACCCCCGCCTGCGTCGGGATGCTGAGTGAGATCATCGGAGCTCTGATATCTCGCCTGAGCCCCTGTTCGAAGGTCCGTGCCCTGAAGAATGGGTCCTGTACCATATCATTGGAGTAGCGTGAGAGGTCGGTGAACCTCGCTATCACGACCCGTCCTCGGGACCCGTGTCGTGACTACCCCAAACCCACCTTCTATAGGCCGGGGGCTGGCGACTAGCACCAAAGGTGCAAATCCCTAAGCTGGGAAGGCATTTCCTTTATAAAAAGTAAGTACACACAATCAGAGTACACAACTGGAATCAAAACACTAAGCAATACTGAATACAGAAGAGGTGCTGGATAGTAAAGGGGATAGAAATACAAGCCCAACAGTAATGTACAAGTACAATAAAAAGAGGTACAACTAAAAAGACAAACAATTGGAAGGTGTCTAGCAGCTCATGGATCGTCCACCACGGATCCTACCTGAAGGGTAAGTACATTTAGCCTCCTCAGTGCTCCACGTCTGACCGTCTCCTCCGGATACTGACTCGTTGTGAGGTCCACCTCCAGGTACCATCCAGTCCTCGTACACTCCTCCTCGGTCAGCGCTGTCTGTCGTCTGCATCCAACACAACGAGGTGTGGGCAAAGCCCGTGCATGGGTGAGTATAAAGATAATCAGTAGGGACCCCGAGACCCTCAAGGTCTCACAAAATCCAACACGGATAAACCACAAAGAATGAAATAAATGGATAACCATTACTTAGGTATATGCCCATACATAAACCTATGTTATCTAGTAACCCATCCCAATAATGAGAAAAACACAAAAGTCATTGACTCAGCTCAAACCAGGATTTCCATTACCGAAACCAAAACTGATGGAGAACTCCTCCTCTGTCGTGAACAGTGGGCATGTCGCGACCCCAAGACGCTTCTCACTAACCTTGGACTGCTGAGGTACTCCTCCTGTCGAGTACCATGGGTCTGCAGCCAAATATCCGGCGCTCCTCCGTTGTGGTTCTACGACCAAATATCGGTCGCTCCCCCTAATAGCTTGCATAGGTACTCCTCCTGTAGAGTATTGTGGGTCTGCCGCCAAATACCATGCGCTCCTCCACCATGGGTCTGCCGCCAAATACTAGGCGTTCGCCACTGTGCTAGTCGAATCATTCCGAGTTGAATCGGTCAAGCAGTCGTCAGGTCTGTCAGCTACTGGGTCTCCGCACTCTGTCTGCTCTTCACTGGAAGGATCCGGTTCACAAGCTACTGGTCAATACTCCATCTACCGCGTAGTTCCAAAATGAAGTATCTAAAAGGTACGCTATGTCATAGAGGTCTCAATGCAACCAATGACGCGCCAATCAAACGCCCAATCTGTGAGTTATTAGCCTTTTAGTCCCGGGGGCCCAGTTGGTTTCGGGTATGAACCAACCTGATTATCTCAACTATACCCTGAACTCCCATGGAATCTCTCAATGAGACGGCTTAAATCCAACAATACTATTGCCGCTGACGGTTCGTCAAACTGACGCCCAATGCCAAAGATATGGGCGAAAAGGTGTAATCGGTCTATAGCGGGTCCGGGTCCGGTCCGACCCAGTTGGATCGACCCGGCCTAACCCAGTCTGAACCGCGGTCTGACTTGGTCTGTGGGTCCAACCCAATCTGAGGAAACGGGCAAGCCCGAAGGGGTGTCCTGGCCGGAGGGAGGCCCGACCGAGGGCGGCCCGGCCCGAAGGCGGCCCAACCAAGGGCGACCCGGCTGGCTAGCCCACATGGCCCAATTGGCCACACCGCGGGGGGGGGGGGGGGGGTGTGCAGAGCCACCTGGTTTCTGAAGGAACCGGCGCTAGCCGCCGGTTTGGTGAATTACGGGACCCGAGGGGTCCCTCCTGTAGCGCGCACCGGGAGCCGGCTCAGCCGGCTGCCCTGGTTCCTCCACCACGGCGGGACAGTGCCGCGCCTCCTCCACTGTGGCCTGGCCTGGCCACAGCATCCCGCTCCTCTGGGCGGCGCGACGGCGCCGCGCTCATCATCCGACCGCCACGGCCCTCCTGGACGCGACTCTTCCTTCCGGCGTGGTGCGACGACACCGAGCCCCTCTGGCACCGCCGCGGCCCACCTGGCCGCGGCTCAGTTCTCTATGTGGAACGATGGTGACGTGCCTTTGTGGCGACCCCACGGCCTTGCGCCACTGGCTTCTTCATGACCGGCTCGTTGCCGGTCACCATGTGTACCGCCTCCATCATCATCAAACAAGAACAAACAAAAGGGGGAGGGTCGGTCTGTGTTTGTGCAGTCCAAGCCCTCCTCATCATGGCGAACCATAATCCAGAAATTTAAACGGCGAAGAATGGAGGCTTATACTCATATATAAATAAACTCGAAACCCCCTACCTCAAGTTCGATGATGTTGACGGAGTCGCGGGAAGGCGGCGTCATTCCGTCAATGTCGGAGGAGGAAGTGGGTACTCATCATTGGCGGACGAGCGTTTGAAGGTGACGAAGTCGAAGATTACATTAACACTCTTTGTGGGCGTCAATTCCCTTTCTTTCCCCAGTTGAAGAAGGAAGAAGATGGCGCCATTCTTCGTTGGAGAGAAAAGGCTCCACCCTAGCTCTCCCCTTTCTAATCCACCCAGGGAAAAATGCCCAACAAAATGAAATAATAGGTTTTCCTATTATTTTATTATTAGCATGAAATTGAAAAGTTTTAATATTAATTAAGTTACCTCACTAATTTAATGGGATAAGTTGACCTAATTAATTGGGGGAGGAAGGTGAAGAATTTCAAAGGTTCCCCTCACTTTATAGAGAGTTACAAGGGGGTTAAAACTCTCGTGGGCCCCACCCCTTTGATTGCAAGAGAGGTTAAAACTTAGGGTGGGCCCCACCAAATAATATCCTCCCAAGGTAGGTTATGTGTGGGTGGGACCCACCTCTAACCTCCCTTTGGAGGTTTTAACCACCTCAAATAAAAATAAGTACACCTTATTTTTATTTAATTTAATTAACCCCCCCCCCCAAAAAAAAATCTAACTTCCATTATTGTTAGAACACAAATGTGGTGAAAGTCTCACTAAGAAATCACTGATGTCGTGAGTTCAACGGTGCCCTCAAATTTCAATTCTAAGCATCGGTTTAAAAGTTATAAAATGCCACTCGCACGTTTAATTAACGTACCTGAACAAAAGTTCGGAAAATTAATATCAGCCACCCTCAACCTGCGTCGGTTGAGGTTAGGCTTTCCCTAGGTGAATCATTCCCCAACGAACCCAACAGTACCCTTAGATTTCCAATCCAAGTTACTGTTTAAAAGTTATGAATTTTAAAATAAAATAATTGTCACTTAATTATTTTATTTGCGTCCAAAAACTAACTTTCTTTGGTGGCCCTCACCGACCCAAGTTAGTATCTGATTAAAGAAATACTACCCTCACAAGTTCAGCTGTGGTCTCAGATTTTTAATCTGTGTTACCGTTTGTGAGTTATAATAATTTGAAAAATAAAATAACTTTATTTAATTATTTTATTTACGGTTATGCCATATTCATGTTTTCTCGCAGGAGGCCCGCACAGAATAAAATTAAGTCATGCCTAGGGTAAACCCACCATCCTGAGCGCAACAGTGGCCTCAGATTTCTGATCTAAGTAACCATTTAAGAGTTATTCCAATTTTTCAGGAAAACTGCATACACCCGTTAATTTAAGCTTTAAAAAACTTCGACGGATCATTCCGGGCACTCCGAGCCTCAGAATTGTGTGCCGTCAGAAACTGAGGACTTGTAAAAATTCCCATGAAATTAAGAAAAAAAAATTTCCATGGAATTTCCGGTTATTTACATTCTCCCCACCTTAGGTCTTTATGTCCCCGTAAGCTACAACTCGAACTATGGAAACAAATGGGGGTACTGAGCATGCATCGGAGCCTCCCACTCCCATGTGCTCTCCTGGAGGTTCTAGTGCTTCCAGCGAACGCACACCAGAGGTATCGACTGTCCACATAGGACCCACTCCTTTCGATCCTCAAGCTCCACTGGAACCTCTATAAATGTCGCCCTGTCATCGATGTCCAACTCCCCGTGGTCGATGATGTGAGATGGGTCATGCAGGTATCTCCTCAGTTGAGATATGTGGAAGACATCGTGCACCCGATGCAGCTGAGGTGGAAGAGCTAAGTGGTAAGCCACCTCACCTACTCTGCTGAGGACCTGGAAAGGTCCAATGAATCGAAGAGATAACTTTCCGCCTCGGCCAAATCTCCATATACCTCATCGAGGTGAGACCCGTAGGAAGATGTGGTCGCCATCCTTGAACTCCAGAGGTCTCCGTCTTTTGTCAGCATATGAATTTTGTCTGCTCTGTGTAGTCTTCATCCACTTCTGGATGATCTGCACCTTCTTTGTCGTAGCCTGTACCATCTTTGGTCCCACCAGTGCTGACTCCCCAGGGTCTGTCCAGCACAATGGTGATCTGCAAGGTCTACCGTACAACGCCTCAAAAGGTTCCATCCCTATGGTGGAGTGATATCCGTTGCTGTAGGAAAAATCTACCAATGGTACGTGGTCCTCCCAACTGTGACCAAAGTCAATGACACATGCCTGGAGCATGTCCTCAAGGGTCTGAATGGTCCTCTCAGTCTGGCCATCCGTCTGAGGATGGAAGGCAGTGCTCAGACGAAGCTATATCCCAAAAGCCTCCTACAACCACTTTTATTGCCGGGAAGTAAAGCATGTGTCATGGTCGGAGACAATAGAAGAAGGTACTCTAGGAAAACGCACTATCTCTTGAATATAGAGGCATCCCAAGATCTCTACTAAGCCCTGATCTATGATCGGTAGGATTTGGGCCGACTTGGTGAGTCGTTCAATGATCACCCATATCAAATCGTGACTTCTGGATGTATGTGGAAGACCCGTCACAAAGTCCATGGATATCCCATCCCACTTTCACTCTGGGAACTTTAGGGGTTGAACCAAGCCTGCCGGTACCTGGTGCTCTACCTTCACTTGCAGAAAAGTGAGGCATCTTGAGACAAACTCCGCAACTGCCTTATTCATACCTGGACACCAGTGTTGTTGTCGAAGGTCCTGATATATCTTCGCCACTAATGGATGTACCTCTAGAGGGGAAGTGTGGAACTCCCTCAATACTTCTTCCTGAAGTGCAACTGGTACCATGGTACGTCCTCTGAAAAGAATGACGTGCTCACCACCTTCAGAAAATCCATCAGGTGCCGGTCCTGTGGATATATGAGCACGTCGTGTGTCACAGTCAGCGTCCCCACTCTGCGCCTCCCTGACTCTCTGAAAAAGTGGAGTAGTGACTATAAGAGACTGTAGATAGGCTGCTCCATCCCTATCCACGAAGGATATCTATAAGGCAGCCAACTGCTCTGTCGCCTCTCCTAGTAGCTGAAGGCCAGACCTCTTGCTATGTGTGTCTGATACCTTGTTCCCCCTTCCCAGGATTATATAATATCCCAAAGTCATAGTCCTAGAGGAACTCTAGCCACTTTTGTTGGGAACTGAAAACTGAAAACTTCTGTTGCCATGAGGGTGAGGCTGGCTGACTCACGATCGATTAGTTGCACCCTCCTATGCATGAGTTTATCCTGTGCTGCCTGGGATTCCTTTTTTTTTTTCTGACCAAGGAAAACCCTATTACAACACTATAGATAAACCATGACCTTTTTTCCTAATACAATCAATCTATGTATGAACTATGGTTTCCCAGTCCATACCCAAACTATCTTCATAAGGCCTCAATGCTACCACCAAGAGGTTCCAACTGAAACTCTCGCCTTGAGGGTCAGATCACACCATCGACGTAAGTGTGATTATCGAGTCTCCTCCCACAGGTATATCTAGACGTGAGGTTCAAGTCAATGGTTTAACCGGAAACCCTAGGTCGGGGACAAAATTCGTGGAAGGAAGGAATGATTAGTACCTATGTATATTGATATGGTAGCTAGTAGTAGACAAAGGCCATACCTCGAATCATTCTTAGATCCCTTGGTTCACACTCCTTGACAGCATGCAGCTACTCTCTACCCCTTCCCTCCATCTCCCTAAGAATGGCGGGAACTACAAAGGTGGGTGGTTGTAACATGTCGAAATATACACCACCTCATGTTGCTCTCCTAGCTCTGCTTACATGTCTGCTGCCCTACAGAGATATATGTCCATGTCACATCCTCTTCCCAAAACTTCTTGCACGCCCAAGTCTCTAAGATTGGCACCAGTTTACTACTTTCCCACTGCTAACGTTCACTGGCTGTATCTGATCAGCCAAAGAACATTCAACCACAAAGGTTCTCTCTAGCACCCTAACATGAGTAGGAATTCATAGGGGAAAAGTGTTTTCTATGTTTTTCTTAAACGCACCTCACTCAGAATTCCGAGCCCTGAAGAACTATTCACATCATATTCATCAAGTACCAGGAATGGTCGGTACACCTCGATGAATACTCAACTACCGACATGTCGTCCTGCCGAAACTGTAGAAGCTGAAGGGGACTCTCAACCACCACCTCAAGCCAGCCCACAGCCACCTGTGAGTTGGGATCGCCTTGGAACATGATGGATATCTGATGACGAAACACAAGTAAGGCACTAATCCTACAAGTTTCCTCTACTGGTACCACCGGTTGTGTCTGCAGACCAACGGGCAGTGATATAGTTGGCACACTTCCTGAAGGCACCATCATGGAAAACAATCCAAGTACCAAAACCTCGTCACTATGCGGACCATCCTCATGGTCAGTCACTAAAAAATATTATTATCTAAGATCAAAATCTACTCTACTAGTGTCTCAACTAGGCGAAAAACTCCTGTAATCACCTCCATCCAGTCCTCTGCTACCTGGGAATCTGTCTAACCTTGAAACCTTGGAGGCCTCTGCCACTGGAACTCATGTAATGTGCTCTGTCGGTGTGCACCATCCTCTAATGTAGATGGTGGAATCTACTGCCCAATGGGTGGTGGTGCTGTTGGTACACCACCCGAAGGTGAAAACATAGTAAGAGAGCCCTGAACCGGAGCCTCATCGCTTGGTGGGCTGTCATTGAGTACTATCTCAGGAACCCTAACTGGTTGTCTCCGTGGAGGCATCCTGATAAGGAAAAGGTGTGCCACGGTCAAACTTTTATACCTGGTGAGCTGAACTGGTTGAGATGACTTAAATAAAACTCTTAAAAACACATACACAGTCATTGTTTTCATGAACTGAGTCAGAAATCAGAAGTCAGGGTCCTGGTGTACGGATACGTCGACCACCGCACCAACACTGGACTCCCTGAACTGAAAACCACACTCGGTACCCTTAACACTATTTCTTCACAGAAAAGTATGATCAGATTCTTGAGTTTTGTAGTATAAATGACTACTCTGATACCAATTTGTCATGACCCGTACTCGGGACCCATGTCATGACTACCCCATTCCCACCTTCCAAAGGCTAGGGGTTGGTGACTAGCACCAAAGGCGTAAACCCCTAAGCTGGGAAGGTATTGTCATTATAAAAAGTAATCAAACACAATCAAAGTACACAACTGGAAGAAAAACACTAAGAAATACTGAATACAAAAGAGGTGATGGAAAGTAAAGAGGCTGGAAATACAAGCCCAATAGTAAAGTAAAAGTACAAGACAAACAGGTACAACTAAAAAGAAAAAAAGATGGAAGGTGTCTAGCAGCTCCTGGATCGTCCACCACAGATCCTAACTGAAGGGTAGGTATAGATAGACTCCTTAGCGCTCCACATCTGACCGTCTCCTCTGGATACCGACTCATCGTGAGTTCCACCTCCGGGTATCATCGATTCCTCGTTCACTCCACCTCGGTCCGCGCTGTCCGTCGTCTGCATCCAACACAACGAGGTGCGGGCAAAGCCCGTGAAGGGGTGAGTATAAAGATACATAGTAGGGACCCTGATACCATCAAGGTCTCAAAAAATACAACAAGGATAAACCAAAAAGAATGAAATCAACAGATAACCATTACTTAGGTATATGCCCATACATAAACCTAAGTTATCTAGTAACCCATCTCAATAATGAGGAAAATAAAAAAGTAATTGACTCAGCTCAAACCAGGATTTTCATTATCGAAACCACGGCTATTGGATAACTCCTCCTCTATCATGAACAGTGGGCCTATCGTGACACCAAGGTGCTTCTCACTAACCTTGTACTCCTGAGGTACTCCTCCTGTCGAGTACCGCGGGTCTGCCGCCAAATACCAGGCGCTCCTCCACTGTGGATATGCATCCAAATACCGGGTGCTTTCCCTAATAGCCTACAGAGGTACTCCTATCGATTACCACGGGTCTACCACCAAATACCAAGCGCTCCTCCTCCATGGATCTACCACCAAATATCAGGTGCTCCCCACTTGTCTAGTCGAATCACTCTGAGTTGAATAGTTCAAGCAATCATTAGGTCTGTCAGCTACTAGGTCTCCGCACTCTGTCTGCTCGTCATTGGAACGATCCGCTCTACTAGCTATTGGGAAATACTCCATATGTCATGTAGTGACAAAAATAATTATCTCAAAGGTCCTCCATATCATAGGGGTCTCAACGCAATAGACGGTGCGTCAATCGGACGCCTGGTCTGTGAGTTATTAGTCTTTTAGTCCCGAGGACCCGATTGGTTTCGTGTACGAACTAACTTGACTGTGTCTCAACTATACCCTGAACTTCTGTGGGGTATTATCAAAGGGATGGATTCAATCCAAGAATACTAGAATCGCTGATGGTTCATCAAATGGGTGTCCGGTGCCAAAGATATGGGCGAAAAGGTGTAATCGGGCTATAGCGGGTCCGGGTCCGATCTGACCCAGTCGGACCGACCCGGCCCGACCCAGTCTGAATCGGGATCTGACTCGGTTTGCGGGTCTGACCCGGTCTGAGGAAATGGGCAGGCCCGAAAGGGTGGCCCGACTCGAAGGTGGCCCGACCTGAGGGAGGCCAGGCCCGAGGGCGGCCTAGCCGGCTAGCCCGCGTGGCCTGGCTGGCCACGTCGCGGGGGGGGGGGGGGGTGGGGGTGCGGTGCCCCCTGGTTTCTGAAGGAACTGGTGCTAGGCACTAGTTCAGTGAACCACGAGACTCGAGGGGTCCCGCCTGTAGCGCGCACCGGCGGCTGGCTCAGCCAGCTGCCCTGGTTCCTCCACCGCGGCGCGACGGCACCGCGATCCTGCTAGCCTCCGTGCAGCGCAGCGGCGCCATGCCTCCTCCGCCGCGGCCCAGCCTAGTCACAGACTCCCACTCCTCCGTGCAGCGTGATGGCGCTGTGCTTATCGTCCAACCGCCACGACCCCCCTGGTCGAGGCTCTTCCTTCCGGCACGGTGCGACGACATCGCACCCCTCCAGCACCGCCGCGGCCCGCCTGGCCGCAGCTCAGTTCTTTACGAGGCATGGTAGTGCCGCGCCCTTTTGGTGACCCGGCGACCTTACGCCGCCGGATTCTTCTTGGCCGGCTCATTGCCGGTCGCCACGTGTACCACCTCCATTGTCATCAAACAAGAACAAAGTAAAGGGGGAGGGTCGGGCCGTGTTTGTGCGGTCTGAGCCCTCCTCGTCATGGCGAACCATAATCCGGATATTTAAATGATGAAGAAAGGAGGTTTATACTCATATAAAAATTAACTCAAAAACCCATACCTCGAGTTCGGTGGTGTTGATGGGGTCGCGGGAAGGCAGTGTCGTTCCATCAATGTCAGAGGAGGAAGAGGGTACTCGTCATTGGCGGACGAGCGTTTGAAGGTGAAGAAGTTGAAGACGACATCGACATTCTTTGTGGGTGTTGCTTCCCTTTCTTTCCCCGGTTGAAGAAGGAAGAATATGGAATCATTCTTCGTTGGAGAGAAAAGTCTCCACCCTAGCTCTCCCCTTTCTCTAATCCACCCTGAAAAAAATTCCCAACAAAATGAAATAATAAGTTTACCTATTATTTTATTGTTGGCATGAATTTGAAAAGTTTTAAAATTAATTATGTTACCTCGCTAATTAAATTTGTGAATTTGGCCTAATAAATTGGGAGAGGAAGGTGAATAATTTCAAAGGTTTCCCCCACTTTATGGAGAGTTACAAGGGGGTTAAAGGCCGTGTTGGACCCAACCCTTTGATTTCAAGAGAGGTTAAAACTTTGAGTGGGACCCACCAAATAATATCCTCCCAAGGGAGGTTATGTGCGGGTGGTCCCCACCTCTAACCTTCCTTTGGCGGTTTTAACCACCTCAAATAAAAATAAGTACACCTTATTTTTATTTAATTTAATTAAAACCCCCCCAAAATATGACTTCCATTCTCGTTAGAACGCAACTGCGGTGAAGGTCTCACTAAGAAATAACCAATGTTGTGAGTTCAACGGTGCCCTTTGATTTTAATTCTGAGCACCAGTTCAAAAGTTATAAAATGCCACTTCCACGTTTACTGAACGTACCCAAAACAAATTTGGAAAATTAATACTAGCCACCCTCGGCCCACACCGATTGAGGTTAGGCTCTGCCTAGGTGAATCACTCCCCAATGAACCCAACGGTACCCTCAGATTTCCAATTCGAGTTACCGTTTAAAAGTTATGAATTTTACAATAAAATAATTTCCACTTAATTATTTTATTTGCGGCCAAAAACTAACTTTCTATGGTGTCCCTCTCCGACCCAAGTTAGTATCCGCTTAAAAAATCCTACCCTCACGAGTTCAGCAGTGGTCTCAAATTTCTAATCTATGTTACCATTTGTGAGTTATAAGCATTTGAAAAATAAAATAACTTTATTTAATTATTTTATTTAGGGTTATGCCATTTTCAGGTTTTTTCACAGGAGGCCCGCGCCGACTAAAATTAAGTCACGCCTAGGGTAAACCCGCTATCCTGAGTGCAATGGTGGCCTCAGATTTTTGATCCGAGTAACAATTTAAGAGTTATTACACTTTTTCAAGAAATATGCATACTCGTGTTAATTTAAGCTTAAAAAAAATTTCGACAGATCATTCCGATCACTCTGGGCCTCGGAATTGTGCGTCGTCAGAAACTGCGGACTCGTAAAAAATCCACTGAATTTAAAAAAAAAAATTCCACGGAATTTCCAGGTCTTTACACATGCTGATTAATACGCCACCATCATGCTACCCTACTGTAGATGCAGTAGCTCCTGTATCTGCACCGCTCGAAGGGTGGCTGGGAAAAACTCCACCTGAAACAGGTTCTCGAAGTCTGTCCATAGTACCGTCGCCTCGTTATGCACCTAGAGAATCAGGCTCCACCATATGCCTGTTTCTTCCTAAAGGAGGCTGGCAGTAAGGATCACCATGAAGTATTCGGGTGTCCCTACTAGCTTAAAGACTCTCCCCACAACCTCCAGCCAATCCTCAGCCGGTTGTGGGTCTATCTCTCCCCTGAACCTGGGTGGCCTATGGTGTTGGAACTCATGCAACACACTCAAGTGGCGTGCATCGTCTGCTACTGGGGCTGGTGGAATCAGTGGACCAACGGGAAGTAGTACCATTGTTGCCTCTGATGGAAAAGGGCCCTGCACTGAGGCCTCGTCGCTCGGTGGGCTGTCAGTGAATACAACTCTCGAGGCTCTAACTGGTCATCCGCAGGGAGGCATCCTGAAAGAAACAGATGCAACATGGTCAAAATATTTATACCTGGTGAGCTGACCTGGTTGAGCTGACTAAAAGAAAAACATTTTAAAACACACACACAATCAGTGTTTTCATGCACTGAGTCGAAAATCAGAAGTCTGGGTCTTGGTGTATGGATACGCCGACCACCCGCACCAACACTGGACTCCCTGAACTGAAAACCACACTTAGTACCCTTAATACTCTTTCTTCATAGAAAATAAATATCAGAGTCTGAAATTTTGCGGTAAAACCAACTCCTCAGATACCAATTTGTCATGACCCGTCCCCCGGGGCCCGTGTCGTAACTACCCCAAGCCCGCCTACCATAGTCCAGGGGCGGCAACTAGCACCAAATGCATAAATACCTAAACTGGAAAGGAATTTCCTTTATATCTATAAATAAACACATCAGAGTACCCAACTGGAAGAAAAACATAGGGTGTGGGGCCACCGAGAAGCGCTCTTCAGGGCGTCGGGGGCGCCGGGCAGGGCGCAACAGGGCGCCGGGGGTGCCGGGCAGGGCGCAGGGGCACCGGGCAACGTGCGGGGGCACAAGCAGTGCGTGGGGGTGCCGAGAAGGGCTCTGGAGAGGCCAGGAAGGCCGTGGGGAAGGCCACGGGTTCAGCCGGGGCGCACAACGGGTGGGGTGTCGGGAGGTCGCGAGTAGGCGGGTCGGGCGCCGCTCGGCCGATGGTGTTCGGTCGGGAGCGGTGGTGCGCTGCGGGGGCGGCCGATTCACGGAGGCCACGGGTAGCGCGAAATTCGTCGTTGCCACCTTAGTTGCCTCTTGCTTCCTCGCCAAGCCGAAGTTCAATCAAAACAAGATCGGCGGAGGGGTCGGGCCATGTTGGTTTGGCCCGCAGCCTCCACGTTTAGGGTGGTAACAATTGGTTCTCAAGAACGAAGCATAATATTCCTCCCGTAAAAGGTAATCATCATCGTTCTTCAATTCTTAAAAAAAGAACGTGAGACATAAAAGAAAATAAACCCCTACCTTTGATTTTCCGGTCGTCATTCGTTGACACTGTGGAAAGATGGTCGTTGATCTGTGGTAGATGAACACGTCCCACGTCAAAGTAGTCTGAGGAATAAGGTTGGAGGAGGTCTTTCTTCAGAGTGGAAGGCATCTATCATCGGCGTTCTTCATCGGGAGAGCGTTCTTCGCTGGAAAAGCATTCTACATTGGAGAGCATTCTTCATTGGAGAGAATTCTCTTTTCTCCCAAGATCCCCCAAAAGAAAGTGCCCACAATAATAATTTTCATATTATTTTAATCGTTGGCACAAATTTCAAAAAGGTGAATTAATTATGTAGGCTCCTACAATTAATCCCCGAGAGGTTGAAATATTAATTAATGGGGGGGGGGTAGGCTCCATTTAATTAAAGGGGAAGGTCAAGGGGTTTCTCCCCATTTAATGGGGAGTTGAGGAGGTTTTATCCTTCTCCATTAATAGAGGGTTAATCCTTGAGTGGTCCCCACATCATAACCTCTCATGGGAGGTTATGATCAGGTGGGCCCCACCACCATAACCTCTCATGGGAGGTTAGGGTGTGGTGGTCCCACCTCTAACTCCCAAGTGGAGGTTTTAACCAACACATCACATGGTACCTTAAAATATAATAAAGTTGTTGAACACTTTATTTTATTATTTTTTTTATAAAAATCCAAAAAATAACTTTTATTCTCGACCAACTATCGTCAAGGTGAATGTCTTCTTAAGCAAATATCGGCTCTATGACTTCAACGGTGCCCTCAGATTTCAATTCCGAGCACTGGTTCAAAATTTATAAAAAACATCTCCTACGATTACTGAACATACATGAACAAAACTTTAGAAATTGATTCCGGGCACACCGGGCCTCAGAATCAAGCACTGTAAAATTACGCAGACTCGTAAAATTCCCATGTATTTAAGAAAAAAATTCAATGGAATTTCTGGGTCTTTACATGCCATAAATAAATTATTTCCTTGAAATTTAAATATAATATATTTATTCAATGACTTATTATTTGAAAATTACTTTTTTGAAAATCCCACATAAAAAAGGTTATTATGAAAACATATTAATAAGATATAATTGTAAGTAGTAAGGTCTTTTATAATAACCCATAAAGATTATTCCATGTGCAAGAATATAGGTGGGAATTTAAAACATGGACATTGAAGAAAATATTAAATAATTATAGAAAATGATTGAGGTCATTGATCACAAGAAAGTGGATGAATAATGAAATTTTAGGGGATTCAAATATATAAATCTATGATGATCTAATATAATATATTATTCATCAGGTATGAAGGAAATAAGATAATAATTTTTTTCAAGATCATTTATCTAAATTTAAGGAGTATTTTTAATATATAATAACATTAGGAAATATAATTACTTGTTTCATTCATAATCTATAAGAACAGTTTCATTCTTTTGTTGTTATTTTCTCAATTTCCAATTCATCCCTTACTAAAAGAAAGGAATATCCAAAAATGAGTTTTTTACACCTGAAGCACAAAAAATCACTTTTAATGGATCATAATACCCATAAAACAAGTGTTTACGTCTGTCTATAACTATTTTTTAAAACTAATATGGTTAGTAAAATCTATCCAATGCAATGATTACTAAACCTCAGAAGTAATCGTATTAGTTCATCATTAGTATATATTTTTAAAAAAATTTTTAGTTGTAAACAATGACACAATAACTAAGATTCACATTGTTTAATGGTAGGTTCTAAAACCTTATCTTCCTTTGGTCATGGGTTCAATCCCCATGGTCTTGCCGGATGTTATGGGTTTTCACCATGCGTTATGGTTTTCCTTTTTTTAAACAATATTATTATATTTCCTACAACATTATGAAAAAAATATGATGGAAATCTTTGAAATAAATTTAATCATTAAATATACTTTTTACAAAGGTTTTGAATAAATCTTATTTTATTCAAAATTTCTAATAATATTATTTTACTATTATTAAAATGTCATTAATGATCCTATTAACCTTAAAGGATATCAATACCTTTAAAATTATTTATATTAAATGGAAATACATTAGTCCTCAAATAACATTTTAACTAAAATATATAAAAAACTAATTGTTTTTATTGCTATAAATTTCTAAAAAAAATATCCTTAATCATGTGACATTCCTACCTAAATAATTTAAAATAGGTGTTTAAGACATTGAACATATGATAAATATTAAACTCATCAATCAAACATTGTTATTCATAACTCCAATGTTAATGAATAAAAATATTATTTTAAAATTTAAAATAATAAATATACGCTTCCTAATTCTTATAACAAAATACCATTGGTAAAAATAGTTCTAAAATTTAATTCTTCAATCCCAAAACACAAATACATCAGGTGTTTTATTTGAACATACTTCATTACTTGTTCTATGTTTTATCCTTTAGTAGAGGGAATTGTCTTGGGTATGGTCTAGTTTCTCCATATTTAAGACAACGAACTAAAAAAGGATCATTAAGATAATATTTATTTCCTACCACCATACTTTTTATTTCTACTTAGTAATTATTTTCATTATGCCCTTCATTTCAACAGATAAAGCATTTTCAAATTTCATTGAAAAAATTCCCGTGGTGTCTCATTCCACATTTCATACATGATGAAAATAATGTCTCCATTTATTCTTTGTCTCCACCACGATAGTTATTATAAACACCCTTCATTATCTTCTTTGATGATTTCATGCCTCAGTTTTTGTATAGGTTATTAATATTAATTTAGGATAACTAATTAGGAATAATCCTGATATCTTTCACATATATAATCATTCCATTTTTTGATCATATTCACCCCATTTTTCTTCATGTTGTTTGTTAACATGATTCTTTTGGTTTCAATCTGTTGACTAAAACTAAAAATTCTAGTTTGATCAATAATAATTGAATTTAGGAAACTAGATAATCTTTTATAAGATGTCTAAATCATGAAACATTATTTTAAATTAATTAAACCTTAGAAATAACCTAGTTCATTCATTTTAATCATCTATTAAAATCATAAATAATAAATTTTAAATTAAATGTGAATTATCCTAATAATATACCCTAAGAGTTTTATACATTGTGCATAGTAAGGCCCATTTTCATGTACCATGTAACACTTGAGTCAAGGAGGAAATTCTATTTTTTGAGTTATTTCAACTAAGTAATTCATTTTTGAGAACCATTTCAACTATTATTATCCCAAAAGGGATTTATTTCAAGGAAAAATAACATAATATCTAACATAAAAAATCCTTATCATGTTATTCTATACATATTTTCAACGTTTGAATTAGTGTTGTATTCTGTAAGCTTTGTTTCCCTAAATATAGTACCCAAATTTTCTAATAAAAATACTATGATACCATCTTCAGTGGACCTTATCAAAATCTATTAGAGATAGTGCCTACTTTATTACATTGAAATAATATATATTGAATCACATATCAAAAGAATAAATATTTTAGTAGTATTTTTAACCTAGATTCATAAATTAGACTCACATATTAAAATATAATACCCAAATTAAAACCTAATATTTTTTGGATAATATATTTTCTATCTAGAATATACTTAAATATTAGTGTTAGTAAAATTCATTAAGTTATGTTGAAATAAAACCAAATAAGGGTGATCTTAAATTCTCTATATTGTTTATGTACCACAGAATAAATCATTAAAAAATGAAGCATCATTAATAAATAAAGAACAATATGGGATGGTAAATATCTAAAGACTCATGCTATTTAAATAATTTATTAGCATAATCACAGTAATGATAAATTTATAAAAATAAATGATATTTAATTAATATTTTGATGATGAAAATGGATATATACTAATCAATATGGTATGTTAAATAAATTAAAATACACGCCATTAATCAATAACTGAGAATCGAATGGATCCAAAGTTAATTTCATTTAGAACACATCATGGATAATAATAACCGGAAATTATATGAGGTCAATTATTAAATATTGTACTTCATGTTTCCCATGCACATGATACCATTACCATCAAAACCATTAACGAGGTAGTTTAGACCATACTGGGTGCAAATTCATTTTATGAATTCTATCAAACTAATTCGTCCCATGAGACTACTGATGCATCAAGGGGCATTATATACATGTTATAAAACCAATTTCATGAATATACAAATAAGATTTCACATATCTAATAATTATATTAATTCATGAACAATGTTCCATATCATTAAATATCTATATAGCGTAAATAATATCAATTTATCAATATTTCTAATGATGAAAAAATAACATTCAATGAAAACACCATATGTTAAAATGGTATATGATTTAAGAAATAAGAATATCCATAATAAATAATATGGATATTTAAGGGTAATATAATGTCTAATTATCACAAGAATGTGAATATTTCAAGGGGTAGTTATTGACAAAAAAATGAAATAGGAAAGTCAATGTCAATACTATCATTGGTCAATATGACCATAAACCAAACAAAAAAAGAATATAAATGGTATTAACATATACCCATTGGAAAATTAATAGATGTTTTTTTTCATTGATGAATAGAAATATTATAAAGAGACCATTAAAAACGTTCATTTTGAAAATATCCATTTCATTTTTAAAATAGACTTTCTAAAAATAAAACATTTTGAAATTCCATTGTTTTTTGAAATCACATTTTTTAAAAAATATTTAAAAATTTACTCATATAATTAAAATGGAGACATCAATTAAATTATGTTCATGAATTAGAGTAATTAAATACATGAAAGAAGATAAAATAATTATTCCTTTTTAACTATAAAAGGTTACAAAATTTCCTTGTTAAAAAAATGACAAGATGATTCCTTTCATGTTTTCGATAAAAGACAAACACACATTGTATTGAAAATGACATAATATTACATTGAATACATTTTTAAAAGGTAGAAATAGGTAAAAATTACTCTAATAAGTAATTTTTAAAGTTAAAAAATATATTTTTTAAATCATTTTTAAAAAAAAATTTTTTGGAAGAAGATTAGATTTCTGACCAAAGAGAGAAATAGAGTCATGTTTTATTACAAATATTATCCTTAAATTTAAGTGCCAATGAGTAGAAAATGGTACTATATTGAGAAGATTTCATGAATATAAATAGGATAATAAAATTATTTGGGTTTATTATTAAATTCAATGTCATTTTACTTTAACTAAAATTTTAGGACAAACAATCTCTATTAGAATGATATTACCCCGAATGGCCCGGAGGCCTTTATTTTTTATTGGTTTTGATACCCCCTTCGAGGGATGAGGGGGAACCCTTACAAGGCCCGTAGGATCAGAGATTAAATGGACCGTAGGCTTAGGAGATTACATGACTTAATGGTATTAGGGAATTCAACCAGACTATCTACATGGAACTGCCCCTCCCAAACATTTCCATCATGATAGTAGCTCTCCACCTTTGCATGGACGTCTGGCTAAGATTCTAGTGCAAGCACAAGATGGTCCCGATCGCATAGACATACCCTCTAATTCTGAAAAATACATTTGGTTCTGCTCTGGTGAGTTCACTTTCTCTGAATCCCCCTATGGGGATGCTTCTTGTTTCTATAGAGTCTTTCTAGGGCAGCTGCACCGATCATGTGGCCTGAAGGCCTTAAGGTGGCCCAAAGGCCTTAAAGGTGGCCTGAAAGCCTTACTTCCTCGAAGGCCTGGGTATCCCGAGAGCCCTAAGGACTCCAAGCCCAAACTGGTGGCCCATGTTGAATAGCTCTGGGTTCTACAGTATAGAACAGAACCTGCTACAGTAACTGCTACAGTGCTTGCTATAGTAACCACGCAATGTTTGCTACTGTACCTGCTATATGCTGCTACATCACTGCGACAGTACACGAAATTATGTGTTTTAACTATATATCATAATAAAAAAAGTGTAAAAACAGAACAATTTAATTAATTATCCTTATAAACACAATCATATAATTACATAATCAATGAAGTATAAGTTTAACCCAATTAATGGAAATTTTGTAATGAAAGTTTTTACAACATGGAAACTTTTAATTCAAATCCCCTTTGATGAAGTAATTAAAATTAAAACATAAAATACCTTGAGGAATTAAGTATTCATGATATTACATGAAAAATGGATGCATATACACTATATAAAGGAAACAATGTTTATAATAAAATAATATTCCTCCAAAAAATGAAATTGAGATGAAATCACGTACTCTACACTCCCTTTTGGTTGAACATGATTTAAACTAATGTATAGTGGTTTTAAAAAATTTATTATTTCATTATAGAGACAAATTAATATTTATATTTTCATATGTTATTCTAAAAAAATATTATATCATAATAATTAATAATATTTCATTATTTTTATTCTTTCAGGTGTTAATTTCCCGGTTTTCTCATGCATGTTTTGTCATGAATGGTCCAGTTATTATGTGTATTATATAGTTCTATCATATATGGATTAAACATAATAAAATAAATATCATATTTTAACATATATTTTAATTTTAAAAATAATAATTAATTATGTTTATGAAAAATGATGTTTATGAAAAATGATGTATGATTTGATAAAGGATACAGTAAGTCGTATTTACACATGAGTAACATTTCCAATTTTCAATGATAATTATGGAAAGAAGTTTATCATTAATTTATCTTCCTATAATGATCATAATTTAATATATAACATATAATATACTTCAATATATCATCCATTTGTCATGGTGATGAAAATAGAGCTGCATCGCTTCATGTAGGTGGTAGTCTACACATACACGAACGATATTTTCATCTTTACGTGACTGATAAGGAAAAAAATATAATGGTATATATTATCCTACAATAATTATGAAATGTAATTAATATCATAAAATTTTAATTTATATCATATATAATCATTAACTTCATCTTTATCACCTTCCATGTAAATATTTAATGAAAGATTATAGAAATCACATCACGAGATGGCAGTCCGCTGTACACATGAGTGACGTTATCGTATCTCCTATGAAATCGATGGAAAAATGATATATATTATATAGCTACTAAAGAGGTATAAATATGTTTTAAATATCATATATATATATACTTTATATATATCATTATACCCAACCTTGATTAGTGGAAATGAAAAAAACAAACGACAACGGTTTGCTACGGGCTAGTCTGCCATACACAAGAATAATGATTTTTTATCCCCTTTGATAGAAGTGGAGATTGTTTTAGGTAATTAACTTATTATAAAAACATAAAAGGATGTGTATGATAATATATTTATTATATATGTGTTGTTTAATAAAAAATGAAGGAGGTAGAAAAAGAAGTAAAATAAAGATGCTCATTGAAGAACATTACCGCTTCTTTAGTTATCATCCATAGGTTTTCACTGAATCCTTTATAGGTTATATTTCATCACAATATAAGTATTTTAGGATGAGGAAATAGAATTTGTGGACTTTTTTATATGTATTTCTTGATCCATAGTTTTTTTGGTGTGAATAAGAGAGAAGAGGAGGTGGCCATTTATATGTGGGGGAGAACACACACTTGTTATTTTTTAATAAAAATTGATTGTTCCCATGTTATTTATATTTAAAAAGTGTTAAAAAATCACCCATTCTCAATAATTAGTGATTTAATGGAATACATAAATCATGAAAATAGTTTTTATATAAGTTTATATGGAATTTTTTGTCACGACCCGTCCTCGGGGCCCGTGCCGTGACTACCCCAAGCCCGCCTTCCATAGGCCAGGGGATGGCGACTAGCACCAAAAGTGTAAATACCAAAATAATAGAAGGCATTTCCTTTATGAAGTAACATAAACAACAGAGTATGCAAGTGAAGTAAGCACTATGTAAAACTGGGTACAGGATAAGTGATGAAAACATAAATGTTCCAGTATACAAACCCAACTGAAAGTACAGTACAACTGAAATGGAAAGTACAACAATAGTAGGTAAATAGAAACACTACATCATCCTCTGGAAGTCCCACCTGAAGGGTGGGTAAAGATAGCCTCCTCAGCTCCTCGGGTCCGGCCATTTGCTCCGTATACGTCCCGCCAAGTAGTCCACCTCTAGGTATCATCCAGCTCCACAAGCCTCCACCTCGATCAGTGTTGTCCGTCGTCTGCATCCAACACAACGTAGTGTGGGCATAGCCCGTGCAGGGGTGAGTATACGATACTCAGTAGGGACCCCGAGACCCCCGATGGTCTCTCAGAATCCACGAAGGATAAACCACAAAGGAAAGATACAATCACGAATTATCAAACAACCCTACTTAGGTATATGCCCATACATATACCTAAGTCATCAATTACAGTTCGGCTCCAGCTCCCGATCCCAAGCACAACCCAGTCCACATAGGAAAGCACAACCCAGACCACACAGGAAAGCACAACCCAATCCACACAGGAAAGCAAGTCAACCACATCAATGATAATGATTGAGAATTAAGACTCAGCTCACATAGTAATACACTTCATAAGGCGATAGAGATGATCATATGTAGATACTGATTCATCTAAGCTGTCAGACCCACATAGGATACAAGACCAGCTAAGCTGTCAGACCCACAAAAGATACAAGGCCAGCTACTCTACCGGACCCACATATGATACAAGTACAGAGTCAAATACTGCCAGACCCACATAGGATAAAAGAACAGTAGTCATCGCCGTTGAACCCATGGAGGATTTCCAGTACGGTCTTCATCGCTGCCAAACCCACGGAGGATCCCAATACAGTCATCCTCGCTACCGAACCCACGGAGGATCCAAGTGCAGTCGTCATCATCGCAGTCGCAGCCAGCTCTAGGGTTCCCGTACACAGCATGCTCGATTCCGGGAGGGTCCGTTCCTCGATAAAGAGAGAGAGTCGATACATCAACTGTCATGAAGTCCAAAGTTGATGTATCACAAAGTTCCATCTCATCAAAAGAAACCCGACGCGACAAACGGTGCGTCAATCAGACGCCCGGTCTAAGAGTTATTGGCTTTTCCGTTCCAGGGGCCCGACTGGTTTTTAAGCTAAAACCAACCCAACTGTACTCCCGTTGCCTCCAAATGTCAAGCGGAGTAATCCAAAAGGACCATATCAACAAAAGGATCCCAACACAATTGACAGTACACCAATCGGATGTCCGGTCCTTAAGATATAAGCATTTCTGCTCCAAGGGCCCGTTTGGTTTCGAGTTCGAACCAACCCGGACATACCAAAACTTTGTCGAAAACTTGAGTGTAACATACTAAAACGAACTTCTCGATTCAAGGATTCCCACGCCACTAACGGTGTGTCAATTGGAGGTCCATAGCTCATGTTATGGGAAAAATACCGAAAGCGGTCCGAAGTGGGGGGTCTGGGCCCGGTCCGACCCGGCCCAACCCCCCTGGGTCGGCCCGAACCGAGTCGACCTGACCCAGGTCTGGGTCCAGCCCGGTAGGGCGCGGTCCGGTCCGCACGAACCACCCCGGCCCGGCCAGGGGGGTGCGCTGGGTTGGCCAGCAGGCCGAGCATGTGGGACGCGGTCCCCCGCCCCTTTTGCACTCCGCGGACATGGCGACCGACACCGCGTCTCCCAGGATCCCGCACGGCCATGGGATCTAGCTCCTCACTGCCGCGGCTACAGCCGTGGTGGCTCCTGCTGGCGGCGCGCCAGGGCACCTCCACACTGGCGACCCGCGCCACCGGAGTTTTTCACGGGCCACCGGAGTCATTCCGGTGGTCCGTTCTTTCTCCTATCTGCGCCTGGGGTCATCTCGGGACCCATAGATTACTGCGACGGCCTCTAATCGGCCAAACGGTCCTGTTTTGTCGTCTCCAAGGATTCCGAGCATCAATACTAAAACAACGATGGGTTCGAACTTGTTCGTTAGTCCGCACCCACCGCGTTAGTGGTTCTAAACATCACCAAAAAATTTCACGCCATGTCGGGGGTATAAAATTCACATAAGAAAAATAATTCAAATTCCCCTACCTCAACACGGAAGACGATTGTCGATGTCGCTAGGGAAAGGATCATAGGCGTCATCGGGGCGCGCCGAGGAGGAAGTAGCATCTCCTCTCTTGCCGCGGAGAAAGGTAAGGGTGGTGCGTCATCGATCTCCGAGGAACCGGTGTTCTTCGTCGTTCTTCATCGGAGGCTGGCGTTATTCGTCGTTCTTCTTCGGAGGCTGGCATTCTTCATCATTCCTCGTTAGAGGCTGGAATTCTTCCTCACACAACGACACTCTCCTCCTTAATAAAATAATAGGTTCCCCTATTATTTTATTTTACACAAAAAGAAACTCTCCCGTAATTAATTCACCAAAGTAATTAAAATGTGTTGACATTTAATTTAAGAAGGGAGAGAGAAGGTTCCCCTTTAATTAAGACGTTGGCTGTTAAATTTAAAAGAGGGAAAGAGGAAGGTTCCTCATTAAATTATGGGTCAACATAATTTAATTGATTGAGGTGACATTTAATGGAAGTTTGCCAAATTAATGAGGGGATGTTTAAGGGATTAGAGGGAATTAAATGGTGGGGATCGTGCGGCCCCCCACCTCTCTAACATCCCCACTTGGGTAGTTAAGTGGCTGCAAGCCCCACCCTTAACTACCCATGAGAGGGAAAAAACCACCTTAATAAAATAAAAATCGTCCCGTTAATTTTTATTTACCTCTTTAATAAACCCCCAAAAATATCTCCTCCTCCTTTGGGAACAGAACTACGGTAAGGGTCCCCTTAAGCAATTACTAGTGTTGCGGTTTTGTCGGTGCCCTCAGATTTTAATTCTGAGCACCAGTTTCAAAGATAGAAAAACCCGCTCGTTCATTCACTGAATGTACCCGAGCTAAACTTCGGAGATTGATTCCGGGCACACCGGGCCATGGAATCAAGTGCTGTCAGAAGCCACAAACTTTTTAAATTCCAAAGTATTTAGAAAAAAAATTCCTTGAAATTTCCGGGTCTTTACATTACTCCAACCTTAGGGATTTACGTCCCCGTAAAGATACAACATAAACTAGGGGAACAAATGAGGGTACTGAGCATGCATCTAAGCCTCCTGCTCCCATGTGCTCTCCTGGAGGTTCCCTTGCTGCTAACGAATGCACACCAGAGGAATCAACCGTCCATGTAGGACCCGCTCCTGTCAATCCTTGATATCCACTGGGACCTCCGCAAAAGTCTCCCCATCATCGATGTCCAGCTCCCTGTGGTCGATGATATGCGTCGGGTCGTGCACATATCTCCTCAGCAGAGATACGTGAAAGACGTCGTGCACCCGGTGCAACTGAGGTGGAAGGACCAGGCAGTAAGCCACATCGCCTACTCTACTGAGGACCTGGAAAGGTCCGATGAAGCACGAAGATAACTTTTTGTTGCAGCTAAATCTCCGTAATCCACATCGAGGTGAGACCTGTAAGAAAACGTGGTCGCCATCCTTGAACTCCAGTGGTATCCGCCTCCTATAAACATAGGACTTCTCTCTACTCTGTGCAGTCCTCATCTGCTCCTAGATGATCTGCACCTTCTCCGTCGTATCCTAAACCATCTCTGGTTCTACGAGTGCTGACTCCCCTGGGTCTGTCTAGCATAGAGGTGATCTGTAAGGTCGATCGTACATCGCCTCGTATGGTGCCATCCCGATGGTGGAGTGGTAGCTGTTGTTGTACGCAAACTCCACCAAGGGTTGGTGATCCTTCTAGCTGTGACCAATGTTGAGGACACATGCACGGAGCATGTCCTTGAGTGTCTGAATGGTCCTCTCCGTCTGGCCATCCGTCTGAGGGTGAAAGGCAGTGCTCAGGCGTAGCTATGTCCCAAAATCCTCTTGTAACCCCTTCCAAATCCAGGAAGTAAAGTGAGCATCTCGATCGGAGACGATATATGATGTCACACCTTGAAGCCATACGATATCCTAAACGTAGAGGCATCCCATACTCTCCACTGAGCCCTGCTCTCTGATAGGTAGGAAGTGGACCGACTTGGTGAGTCGTTCTACGATCACCCAGATGGAGTCGTGTCCTCTAGAAGTATGTGGAAGCCCCATCACGGAATCCACGGATATGCCATCCCACTTCCACTCCGGGACCTCTAAGGGATGTACCAAGCCTGCTGGTACTTGGTGCTCTGCCTTCACTTGCTGAAAAGTGAGGCACTGAGGAACGAACTCTTCCACAACCTTCTTCATACCCAACCACCAGTACTGTCGTCTGAGGTCCTCGTACATCTTTGCTACCCCAGAATATACCGCTAGAGGGGAAGTGTGGAACTCCCTCAACACCTCCTTCTGTAGTGTAACTGGTACCATGGTACGTCCCCTGAATAGGTTGACATGATCTCCACCTTCAGAAAATCCATCAGGTGCTAGCCCTGAGGATATCTGAGCACATCGCGCCTCACAGTCAACGTCCCCACGTTGTGCCTCTCTGACCCACTGAAGTAGTGGAGGAGTGACTGTGAGGGACTGAAGATAGGCTACCCCATCTCTATCCACGAAGGATATCTATAAACTAGCTAACTGCTTTTTCGCCTCCCCAAGTAGTTGAATGCTCGATATCTTACTGAGAGCATCAGCCACAACATACCCCTTCCCAGGAGTATAGACAATCTCAAAGTCATAATCCTGGAGGAACTCGAGCCATCGCCGCTGTCTCAAGTTCAGGCCCTTTTGCGAGAAAATGTACCTGCGACTCTAGTGGTCAGAGTAGACTGTAAAGCACTCACCCATTAGATAGTGTTGCCACATCTTCAGGGCGAAGACCACTGCTGCTAATTCCAGGTCATGGGTAGCGTAGTTCTGCTCGTGCTGCCTCAACTTCCATGAACTGTAAGCGATCAATGCTCCCTCCTGCATCAAGACACACCCAAGTCCGGTCCCTGATGCGTCGTAATAAACTACGTACCCCACGCCCTCCTCTGGTAGCCTCAAGATGGGCGCACTGGTCAATCTCCGACTCAGCTTCTGGAAGCTCTGCTGACATCTGTCTGACCACACAAAGGGTTTCCCCTTCTTCGTCAAAGCTGTAAGCGGTGATGCAACTCTGGAGAAGTCTGGCACAAACCTCTGGTAGTACCCAGCCAGACCTAGGAAACTCCGCACCTCCGTCACGCTCCTAGGTGGCTCCCAAGCAAGTACCGCCTCGACCTTCGCGGGATCCACTTCAAATCCCACCTCTGAGATGACGTGCCCCATGAATTGAACCTCTCGAAGCCAGAACTAGCACTTCAGTAGCTTACCATAAAGCTGGTGCTCTCGGAGTGTATCTAGTACAACCCGTAGGTGGTAGGCGTGCTCCTCCTTGGTCGTCGAGTAAATCAGTATGTCGTCAATGAATACTATGACAAACCAATCGAGGTAGGGATGGATGATCCTATTTATGAGACTCATGAACACTTCTGGAGCGTTGATCACACCGAAGGGCATGATGAAGAACTCATAGTGTCCATACCGACACCTGAAGGCCGTCTTCTGCACATCCTCGTCCCGAACTCGGAACTGATGATAGCCTGACCAGAGGTCTATCTACGAGAACCAACGTGCTCCCTTGAGCTGATCAAAGAGGTATTCAATCCTCGAAAATGGATACTTGTTCCTCAAGGTCACCTAGTTCAGGCAACGGTAGTTGACAAAAAGTCTCAAGCTCCCATCCTCCTTCTTGGCGAACAGAATCAGAGAAGCCCAGGGTGAAACACTGGGTCGGATGAAACCTTTCCCCTGCAAGTCCTCCAGTTGTACCCGTAACTCACGTAGCACGGCGAGAGACATCTGATATGATGGAATAGATATCGATGTTGTCCTGGGGTACAAGTCTATGTAGAAATATACCTCCCTATGAGGAGGTAGTCCTGGAACATCGTCAGGAAAAACGTCTGCATACTGGTCTACCACTACAGAAAAACTCGGACTTCGCACGTCGACTGCTCCGAGGATGAGACTATCCAACTGATGTGTGATCGAATTCCCCCTCTTCTGTGTGAGTCCATCCTGTGCTGCGAAGGTTCCCTTCTCACCAGTGAAGGTGAACCTGGTCCCATCCATGCGGACACACCATACTTTGCGCCTAATACAGTCGATCTGAGCATGGACTGTAGATAACCAGTCCATGCCCAAGATGATGTCGTAAGGCCTCGACGCCACTACAAGAAGATCCCAGCCAAAGCTCTCACCTCCTATAGTAAGCTCACACTGCCAGCACCAGTGCGTAATTGTCAAGTCTGCTCCCATAGAAGTCTCTAGCCGCAAGGATCGAGCCAACGGCTCCGTCAGAATCTCCGAGATCCGAACAAGGGCAAAGAAAATAAAAGAATGACTCACACCAGTGTCTATAAGAACTACAGAAAGGGTGGAGTAGACACAAATAGTACCTCGAATAATCTCTGGTGCGCCGTGGTCGTACGCCTTCACTGCCTGAAGCTGAGCCTGCCTCTACCCGCCAGCTCCCTGTGGTCGAGGTGGACCACCTGGGGGTGGTGGTGGTTGAGCCTCGAAGCGTCGTCCACCACCCGCTACTCGGCCAGCTCCTCTACCTCGTCCGCATTCTCCCTAAGGACCGCCACGGTCGAACCTATGCCTCTGCTTGGGAGGTCCCTCCACCGTCTGCTGCTTGTATGCATGATGGGTCAGGCAGTCACAAGCCAGGTGGCCCTGCCTGCCGCATGCATAGCACTGTCTGCTCATCAAAGGCTGGCTCTGCGCCGTGTGCCCCGCACGGCTGAACCCGAATCCTGAGGTCTCCCACCTATCGGCCTGGTTTGCTTGGACCCCTGTGTCATCTATCGACTGCCAGATGCCGAAGACTCCGCTCCATGACATCTTGTGGTGGGTCTCGCTGTTGATGGCTACTCGGCGAGAAATATCTCCACAAGCAGGGCTCGCTCTAAAACCCCCGCCTGGGTCGGGATGCTGAGTGGAATCATCGAAGCTCTGATCTCATGCCTCAGCCCCTTCTCGAAGGTCCGGGCTCGGAAGAATGGGTCTCGTACCATGTCCGTCTAGTAGCGTGAGAGGTCAGTAAATCTTGCCAAGTACTGGGCTATTGACATGCTACCCTACCACAACCGTAGTAACTCCTGGATGCGCACCGCATAGAGGGTGGCTAGAATGAACTCCGAGAAGAAGAGGCTCTCGGAGTCTGTCCAAAGAAGAGATGCTACATCGTGCACCGGGAGCATCAGGATCCACAATCTACCTGCTACTGCGTGTAGGAGACTCGCAAAAAGGATCACCATGAGGTCTGCTGGTGTCCCTACCAACCTGAAGACTCTTACGATAGCCTCCAGCCAATCCTCGGCTGCCTGAGGATCCATATATCTGTGGAACCTGGGCAGCCTCTACTTCTGAAACTCATGCAACGCGCTTAGGCGGCGTGCACTCTCCGCCATTGGGGCTGGTAGCATCAGTGGCTCGGTGGGTATAGGTACCGCCAGTGCCTCCGCTATAATGGGGCCCTGCACCGAGGCCTCATCGCTCGGTGGGCTGCCATCTCGCACAAAGCTCGAAACCCTAGCTGGCTACCGTCGTGGGGCAACCCTGAAAAGAAACAGGTGCACCACGGTTAATACAGTATACCTGGTGAGATGACACAAAGTAATCACAAAGAAAACTTTTGAAAATAAACACACACGCAAACAATGTTTTCGTGCACTGAGTCAGAAATCAGAAGTCAGGGTCCTAGTGTATGGATACGTCGGCCGCTGCACCAACACTGGACTCCCTGGACTGAAAAACACACTCAATACTCTTAACACTATTTCTCCACAGAGATGAAATTATCAGATTCCTGAGTTCTGCGGAAGAACTAACTCCTCTGATACCAATTTTTCACGACCCGTCCTCGGGCTCCGTGTCGTGACTACCCCAAGCCTGCCTTCCATTGGCCTGGGGCTGGAGACTAGCACCAAAGGCGTAAATCCCAAAAGAAGGGAATACATTGCCTTTATGAAGTAACATACACAACAGAGTACACGAGTGAAGTAAGCACTAAGTAAAAGTGGGTACATGATAAGTGCTGAAAACATAAATGGGCCAGTATAAAAACCCAACTGAAAGTACAGTACAACTGAAAGGGAAAGTACAACAGCAGTAAGTAAAAAGCAACACTGCGTCGTCCTCCGGAAGTCCCACCTGAAGGGTGGGTACAGATAGCCTCGTCGGCTCCTCGAGTCCGGTCGTCCGCTCCCTATACATCCCGCCAAGTAGTCCACCTCCGGGTACCGTCTAGCTCCCCAAGCCTCCACCTCGATCAGTGTTGTCGATCGTCTGCATCCAACAGAACATATTACGGGCATAGCCCGTGCAGGCGTGAGTATACGATACTCAGTAGGGACCCTGTGACCCCCGAAGGTCTCTCAGAATCCACGAAGGATAAAACACAAAGGAAAGATACAATCACGAAGTTTCAAATAGACCTACTTAGGTATATGCCCATACATATACCTAAGTCATCAATTACAATTTGGCTCCAGCTCCCAAGCCCAAGCACAACCTAGTCCACATAGGAAAGCACAACCCAGACCACACAGGAAAGCACAACCCAATCCACACAGGAAAGCAAGTCAACCACATCAATAATAATGATTGAGAATTAAGAATCAGATGACACAGGAATACACTTCATAAGGCGATAGAGATGATCAGATGTAGACTTGATTCATCTAAGCTATCATAACCACATAGGATACAAGACCAGCTAAGCTGTCAGACCCACAAAGGATACATGACCAGCTACTTTGCCGGACCCACATAGGATACAAGTACAGAGTGAAATACTGCTGGACCCACATAGGATACAAGAAAAGTCATCATCGTCATCGAACCCACAGAGGATTTCTAGTACGGTCGTCGTCGCTGATGAACCCATGGAGGATCCAAGTACAGTTGTCCAAGCTGCCGAACCCACGAAGGATCCAAGTGTAGTCGTCATCGTCACAGTCGCAGCCAGCTCTAGGGTTCCCGCACACAGCACGCTCGATTCCGGGAGGGTCCGCTCCTCGATCAAGAGAGAGATTCGATACATCAAATTTCATGAATTCTAGAGTTGATGTATTCCAATGTTCCGTCTCGTCAAAAGAAACCCGACGCGACAGACGGTGCGTTAATCAAACGGCCGGTCTGAGAGTTATTAGTTTTTCCGTTCCAGGGGCCCAGTTGGTTTTTAAGCTAAAACCAACCCGACTGTACTCCCAATGTGTCCAAACCTCAAGAAGATTAATCCAAAAGGACTATCTCAACAAAAGGATCCCAACGCAATTGACGACACGTCAATCAGATGTCCGGTCCTTAAGATATAAGTGTTTCCGCTCCAAGGCCCCGGTTGGTTTCGAGTTTGAACCAACCCGGCCATACCCAAACATTGTTGAAACCTCGAGTGTAACATAACGAAATGACCATCAAGATTCAAGGATTCCCATGCACCTAACGGTGCGTCGATCGGAGGTCCGTAGCTCAAGTTATGGGCAAAAGACTGAAAGAGGTCCGAAGTTGGGAGTCTGGGCCCAGTCCGACCCAGCCCAACCCCCCTGGGTCGGCCCGAACCGAGTCCGGGTCTGGCCCGGCAGAGCGCGGCCTAGCCCGGTCCACGCGACCTGCCCCGGCCTGGCCGGGGGGTGCGCCAGCTCGGCCAGCGGGCCGAGCTGGGGGGACGCGGTCCCCTGCCCCTTTTGCGCTCCGCGGGCGCAGCGACTGACGCCGCGTCTCCCAGGATCCCACGCGGCCGTGGGATTTAGCTCCTCGCTGACGTGGCTGAAGATGCGGTGGCTCCTACCGGCGGCGCGCTGGGGTACCTCTACCTCCGGGCGGCCGACTGGTGCCGGCCGCCGGCGTCCCGCACCGTCGGAGTTTTCCGCGGGCCACCGGAGTCATTCCGGTGGTCTGTTCTTGCTCCAGTCTGCACCTGGGGTCATCTCGGGACCCGTAGATTACTGAGACAACCTCCAATTTCCCAAACGGTCCTGTTTTGTTGTCTCCAAGTATTCCGCACATCAAGAATAAAATAGTGGTGGGTTCATATTTTTTCTTTAGTCAGCACCCACCGCGTTAGTGGTTCTAAACATCACCAACAAATTTCACGCCATGTCGGGGGTATAAAATTCACATAAGGAAAATTATTCAAATTCCCCTAACTCAACATAGAATATGATCGTCGTTGTCATTGGGGAAAGGATCATAGGCGTCGACGAGGCACGCCGAGGAGGAAGCGACATCTCCTCTCTTGCCACGGAGAAAGGTAAGGGTGGCGCGTCGCTGATCTTTGAGGAACCAGCGTTCTTCATCGTTCTTCGTCGGAGGCTGGTGTTCTTCGTCGTTCTTCATCGGAGGCTGGAGTTCTTCGTCGTTCTTCTTCGGAGTCTGGCGTTCTTCCTCACACAACTAAGCTCTCCTCCTTAATAAAATAATAGGTTCCCCTATTATTTTATTTTACACACAGAGAAACTCTCCTGTAATTAATTCACCAAACTAATGAAAATGTGTTGATATTTAATTTAAGAAGGGAGATAGAGGTTTCCCCTTTAATAAATGCGTTGGCTATTAAATTTAAAAGAGGGAAAGAGGAAGGTTCCTCATTAAATTATGGGTTGACATAATTTAATGGATTGAGGTGACATTTAATGGAGGTTTTCCAAATTAATGAGGGGATGTTTAAGGGATTAGAGGGAATTAAATGGTGGGGCTTGTGCGGGCCCCCACCTCTCTAACATCCCCACTTGGGTAGCTAAGTGGTTGTAGGCACCAACCTTAACTACCCACTGGAGGGAAAAAACCACCTTAAGAAAATAAAAACCGTCCCGTCAATTTTTATTTACCTCTTTAATAAACCCCCAAAAATATCTCCTCCTCATTTGTGAAGGAAACTATGGTAAGGGTCCCCTTAAGTGATTACAAGCACTGCGGTTTTGTCGGTGCCCTCAGATTTTAATTCCGAGCACCGATTTCAAATATAGAAAAACCCGCTCGTTCGTTCACTAAACCTACTCAAGCTAAACTTCGGAGATTGATTCCGGGCACACCGGGCATCGGAATCAAGTGCCGTCAAAATCCACAGACTCATAAAATTCCAAAGTATTTAGAAAAAAATTTCCTTGAAATTTACAGCTCTTTACATTTTTACCCATATCTTTTGAGTTTAACCTCCCCCCCCTCGTAAAGCTATTTTACCTTAACCATGAGAATTAATTTTTACCACACTCACTATTAATATTACTCAAACATTAATTTGAACTTTTCAAAAATTATAAATTTTTATGATTTAAATAATAGAATCCAAATTTAAAAATTCAATTTACTAATGTAGACACATTTTAATTATTAATTAATCTCATAGACGTAATGAGATAGCGGGTTTTTATTGTTAAAATGTTCCAAATTTTACAAATATTATATATATTTATCTATTCAATATTAAAATGATTATAATTAATTAAATTGGATTAAAATATATAAATTTTTTCCAATGTTAATTTTAAACCAATTCATAATATATTTTAAACTTATAAAAAACTTAATTGGAATGGTAGTTTTTAATAAAATTTCATTATTTTTTATTATTCATTAAAAATAGATTATTTTTAGAAAAATACAAATATTTCACCATAATATAATTTTGATATTCCTATTTAAAAAATTATGTTTCTTATTTCTTATAAATTTTATAAATTGATAAAAAACTAATTTTATATTATTCGTGTAAAGCACGACTATTCCCTCTTTTAGAAAAATACAATATTTCAGGAAACATTTTTTTTAAATGATTCTTATTTTATTTATAATCATTATCTAGATAATAAACATGTGTAAACTATTTATTTTCATATATTAGTTAATAATTTTTTTACCCTCCAAATTAACAGCTATTTTTTAACTATTACTTTAAATAATAATGTTAATATTATACTATTGTTTGGTAAAACTCAGACTGGCGTATAACATGGGATATCAATGAAAATAATTATTGTGTGTATCATTGGATATATAATACCTTTCATTTATTCCAAATTAAATGTATTTCAATGTATTGGGCTGTTATATTCTCTTCTAATAATGGAATTTCATTTAATATATTCTACTGAACAAAATATTATTCTTTGAAAATTTCGGTGTGTTACACAGGCATTTGGCGTATTTCCAATAACATTTGTTTTCGACATGATTTAAATTATTTCCATAAATTTAGCAAATTAATTAAATTTTATAATGATTATAATTCAATTAATAAAACATTATTTGAAAAATATGAGCTTATAGAGGATAAATCACATTTATATCATATCTTACATCTTTATAAGGTTAGATCTATGTTATTTTGGGCGTACCTCCTATTAAGTTCTCCATCCAAATTCCCAGTAGATAATAGAACTTTCTTTGATACCAACTATAATTAATAGAATCTGATATATGTATAATGAAATCATGTTTATTGTAAATACCCATAAAATAATCCCTAAATTAAAGTTTTCATCATATTTGGTAAATTAGGTGCATCATAAAACATCACTAATGTAATAACATAATCTTTTATTTCCTCATTCAGATCATTTTTTAGAGGTCCTCATAATATAATTACTATGTGGGATAATCTATGGGAATATATAATATTATATTTGATCCATAAATCATATTATTCGTGAAAATAGGATAAACATGAGGTGAGATATCATGTGATTCAATAACCAAAACATAGAAACGACAAAGTAATGACTTTAAACCATCACATAAAACATTGAATAAGAGTCAAATATCATAGTATCATGGTAAACAAGAAGATCATTAAATTTGGAATAAATATCTGAAATTTCATTACAAACATGTGTAATTTATTACCACTAATACAAAATAACATTATAGACAATGAAAACCAAATTAATTGTATTTATATGATTATAGAGAAAGTTTATTTCACCATGTACTTACATAACATTTTGGACAAAGCTAGTGGTATCGTGTTCACACATTAGGATCACATGATATATAAATGATTATATAATATATTGGAGGGATACATATTCATAGACATTCTGATACATCATAATATATCATGCATATTTGTATCACATAGAAGATAACATTTTTGAAGAATAAACAAGAAAAACATCCATGATTAAAAAATGGGTTAGAAAATAAATCCATAAATAAAATTTCACTAAGATATCATGAAAGATCCTAGGATAATATATGATTAATAAATCTTGGTAATTCATTATATAATGAAGAATAATTTTCCATAAAAATAGTTCTCAATGTTAATGAAAATTTATAAGAAAATATTATGATGATTTCATGAAATAAACACATTTTATTAAACATTTATGAAAATGGGAAATCATATTTATAAGGGATAAGATGTTAGAGTTTATATAAAATATGAAAAATTAAAAATAATTTTTTTAAAAGATTTTTTTTTAAAATAATAGAGATAAAGTAATTTTTGTGAAACCAGAACAACATAACATGGGATTTTTGAAAAAGGAAGAGAAACTGCAAAATATTCCATTATAAACTTGGTACGGTTGACTTAAAGAATCAAATAAATAGGAAACATAATGTCATATATATCCTTATTAAAATTAATAATGAGTAGGAATAATGGAAAAAAATTAATAAAATGAGAAAAATATTTATAGGAATATATAGAGATATAGAGTTTTAGAGAACCTATCTTCCAAAAATGTGAAATAGCGGAATATATCAAAAGGAACCCATTCCTTGAGTTTTCGTTTTTCTTCAAATAATTCACTAACATCCTATATAGTAATGTTTAATTTACTAATTAATCTCTTAATATTTTATTTCCATATTATTGTAGTCTTAAATAATGAATTTTTATAATGTATTATTCATTTATTAAAATTTAATTTACACATAAAAAATTTTATATTGTTCGATTCATTATTCGAAAATTGTTTTGATGTACAGGTAATGGTCCATGATAATATTAAAATGGTAAAATAATATCCATATTTAATATGGAATGTGTTCAATGTCTTTCCATACATTTTGGAGTTCAATGGGACATATGATTGTTAAAATTCAGAGAATCAACCTATGAAAAAAATTGATAGTTAAAAATTAATACAGTTTATAACTTTTAATGTCATTAGTGTCATGAAAATTTAATCAAAATGGAATAATATATGTTATTTTATGTGAATATTATGTTACATGAAATCATTAATTCCATATTTATGAAGATCCATGAACGGAAAAAGTTAAATATAAAATTGAAGTGTTCACTTAGGTAGTGTACAACTTCCACAGGGGAAAAGATGTTTCTAAAAGGGGTTTTGAAAAATAGGAGGTAAACTAGTTGATATTAGAGTTATAAAACAATTAATTTATATCCAAACCTATATTTTAAATTAACAATTATTTATTACATTATGTTATATAAGGGGTAGTATAATAATCTAAATGAAAACATGGGATTGAAAACATGAATTTGTGACATTTTGATGAATTGTGAATAAAATGTTTTATTAAGGGAAATTTGATACAAATTATTAGTAATATATTAAAATGAACCTGAAATAATTAAAGTATAACCATTGAAAAAAAAATTTAAAATATTTTAGTATAGAATAATCTCAAATAAGATGTGAAGAAAGGGGTTTGGAAACCCCTACCTTGATCTTTGTGTCACCACCTTTAGATTGAGGCTATAGACATTTAAGGAGAGTATTTTGGCCATAATATATGATTAGGGATGTATTAATGGGATTTAAAATATGATATTGTTTTGTTCCTTAAGGAGTAATGAAAATTTTTAAGCTATACGGAATAGGCGTAGGAGTAGTGTTTATGTAACCAAGGTGGATGGGTATTTTTGAAAATTGTATAGATTATTCTTTTATTGAAGTCAAATAATATGAATAGTAATGAATTATATAATTTTTATTGGGTTATGAGTAAAAAATTAGGTTTAATGTACATTTAAATTAGTGGAAACCGAATCGAATCATGGCAGCAATAAATCAAGGGTCAAAAATAATAAATAATTTTTTATTATAATAAAATACAACTGACGCTTCAAAATTTCAATTATATGTTCATAAAATAAAAATAAAACTTTTAAATGAATTAATTTACTTTTTAAATATGTTTTTATCCAAGATTTGTTTTTCTAAATTTTATTTCGTATTTATATTCTGATGATGTCATAAAAAAACCTGAGTTCATAAAAACAATATTATTTATTATTCACTAAAAAACTCATAAAAATACCATAAAAATTACTCTTAAATTTTTCCAATATTTTTATTTTAGAAATTTATCAAATTTATTCAAATTCATATTCTATCTATTATATATTAACCATTTTAATAAAATCATATATTATAAGTGGAAAACATTTATTTCAAATAAACCATTGAAATGGTTCCACGTTGGACTCTTTCTAAGAGTGGGAACTACAAAAGGTATTGTAATCCTCATCAAAAAATCTAATTTATATAGTAAGTGGCCCCAGATGAACTTAATGTTTCCCTAGATTGTCCTTATGATGATATGAAAGAGATTTATTTTCTCTATATCCATTTAATTGATGTGAAAATAAAATACATAGGGATTAAAATCATTTCCTTCACTATGGGTAAGGATCTATTAATGAAAATATTCTCTGATGATGGAAAAAATATGACATTATTAAATTACCCCTAATCACAATAGAGAAGATGAATCAATCTATTAAAACAATTAATATTAACGTTGGCATGGTTTTTATTTAGAAGACTTCAAATTTTTCTAACAATTAGTCAAATAAACCATGAAATTATATGATAAAAATAAATATCACAGACAAAAAATATATATATTATGAAGCTTTGTATCAATCTATGAGATCATTGTTTCCCTTAATAACAAAATGTTTGTCTCTAATAAACATACCCCTGATGAAGCGGGTAAAAATCCATGTAACAATATAATGTTTTAATAATAGATCTATCCACCACCTCTATTAAAAATGATAATGATTAACTTGATGACACTCCACTTTCCATTCAGGAAGGTATCTCCTATATAATTGGGAAACACATACCAATGAATATTGTAATTGAAAACGTTCTATTACCCATCACAACTATTTCAATCATGTCCCTCTGATGAATATGATTAATATATCCCATTTCTAAAATAACATATGGATTTCTTACTTGTAACTATAATTATATTATATGGGTGTACTATTGAGGTATTCCTCCTCATTTAGTTATTCTAATTAATTTCTATGGTAAAAAATTAACTATATGGAATATGAATCCATTCAATGTCTCTATAGTGGAAGATAAATTATCAAATATGATTATGAATCACATTATTTGAGATATTTAGTACCTCAAGTGGATTCCTAATACCATCTCTCTAAAAAATAAAAAATTCAGATTTATGGTCTCTATCGAATTTTGGGATCTAAATTATTATTATTTAAATATTTATATTAATTTCTTAATACTAGAATTACAAATCAATATGAAGAACAATTTTATATCCCTCCCTTTATGGATGATTATCCCAGAAACTAATAAATATATATTGAACATAAGGAAGAGGTCGTCACAACTGTCAAGGAACCCTACAGTTTATATTACAAGCATAAAAATCCTATCTGCATGAGTATTGGTATTTCCAAATTTCAATGATTCATGCAGTATATTTTTAATCCATTTTTTGGAAAACAAGGGGAAAATTTTTGGATGGATTTTAGTCAATTCAAGAGTACACTATGACCGCTTTAAAGATCTTATTATGTTGTGATCCATGTTATGACAACCCAACTTGAAGATGAACCCATTAAAGATCAACTTATTATATCCACTATAAAATTACTAAAATTAATCACACATTATCAAGGTTTCAATTATGATCCTAAACACCGATATAAATCCTTGATAATAGTCCTATATAAGACCATTTTGTGTAAATGGGACATCAATGATGCCCCTTCGATATCTATAATTTCACAACATTCATTAGTGGAAAGTGTCTTCCATTTTCAAGTCAACTATGAACGGTATACCATACCACACCATATGTTTTGATGATTCCCTCACATATAATGCATCATATCTTCTTTTTGGTCACACATGAGTTATTAACTGCAGCTCTCCTTACAAAAAAAATAGTAGGTAAGGAAAAATAATTTATATATCCAAATGGATCAATTTTTGAATCGAAGAGATGATACCATCTAGCCAAAAAGAGTTTTCTTGCATTTAAAATCATGATAAAAATGATACAAAATTAATACAAACGTCATATATCCATATAGTATCCACTGCATACAAAATTAAGTGAATCCATTATGGATTGGGAGCATAGAATAATGAGAAATAATACTTATATAGATTTACATCTACCTCATGACTCATATGGTAATTGAAGGAATGATATTTGAAGAATTATAAGTAAATAATTTACCCATGAAATAACTAAATGTAGACACAAAGCATCTAGAGAATTTGGATTTTTCTAATAATGAGTCCTTATTAAAATGGAAGATATAATTTTACAATTTATCTCAAATCCTAACTAGAAATATATTTAAACGTGACTCACCTTCCACTGAAATTTGAGTTAGCTTCCCTGACCTTCCATTACAATTCCAAAACCCCTCTGTTATCATAATTCTCAGTAATCTTATCAGTAGGTATTTATTTTTAGATAACCGCATAGCGTCAGTTTGTCATCATGTGAATCTGCGAGTCTATGTAAAGGTGTTTGTGTCAAGAGCCCCCTTTGATTTTGTTTGGATCACAATTTGTGAGGAGTATAGGTACAAGCAGTGTGTGGTTTATGAGAATTGAACAGACTTTTTTCTACATGTAGATGGATGGGACATTCTTGAGATGTCTGTCATTGGGGGCCTACATCGATGGTGGGTAGGTTATTAGGAAACTATTTTTAGGTCGGTTATTAGGGAGTCCTGAGTCCTCCAAGGATAGTGGAAAATGGTTATGGAAAGGCTATTGAGACTAGTGATGAGGTTAGACCATGATAGATTGAAACATATGGAGAAGATAGAGGCTAGGAACCCCTATCGTTGTAGTTAGGCATGGAGAAACATATCAACAACAAGGTCGTGAACTACATTACTAAGGGTGATATGGGTTTTGGAGTAGAGAAGAAATCCATGGTACATCATCCCAATCTGAAGGTATCTGATGTGTTCAATTGATTGAGTTAGGATCTCACGAGTCCTTCCAACCTACAGAAGGGTGAGCGAAGGGCTCAACATGGGAATGCATGAGGTGAAATTAAAAGGAACATAAGTAATAGGGTGTTTGAATAGACAAAGGGGGTGATAAGGGGTATTTTCATGGATCTTTTTCTGATGAATCAGGATTGGGTAGTGTGGATGTATGTAAGGGGAAGAAGGGACCCGCTACAGATGCGACTATTCCGAATAGAGGCAGGGTTATTTTTGCAAGGGGTTCAGATTTTTTGAATCGCACTCCTGTTCATCTGAGCAACATGTCCAAAGGACTTTCATAGTTTGAGTTGGGTTGGGATCCCACTGTTTCAGGGGAGAATGTTGGAAATGGGGTCTTCGGGAAGTAATCCAATGGGAGTGAACTCAGGCATTCAGCGGATGAAGCTTCAATCTGAAGGAGAAACAGAATCTTTAGGATAAGGAAGGGGAGAAATGATTACTCCTCGTTACGTCCTCTCCTGGTGAATCTCTATTCAAAAAAGTTAAATCTGAAGAAAAAAACCATTGAGACATTGAGATGCCAGATTCTAGGGAACCAGAATGAACCTTCATTAGATTTTCTATTGAGTTTAGATGAGGAAGTGACTGAGCAGGTATTGGTGATCAATGCAAACAGAAAGGAGCCATCCATGATGATGGGGAGGACCCTTAGAGTGTCTCTCAATGAGGAGAAATATGCATGGATTGACAAATAGGATCCCATTTTAGTAGTGGGATTCAATAAAGGGAAGATAAGCTTTGAGGAGTACATACAATAATGAGACCAGCTCACTTCTGAGGTTGAAAGGATGATGATGGAGGAATCCAACACTCAGGTTTTGACTTTTTGCTGGAAGTTGTTCAGGGAAGCGGATTTTGGTAACCTTAAGTTTCCCTTTTTTGACATTGTTTAAAGTGGATGTTACTCAGTTGGTTTGACTGTATTGATGTTCGAGATGTGTCTAAGATTATTTCAACTCTCTATTTGGATTCTTTGTGAAGTAAGGGGTTTCTTCCCAAGAACACTACTTGGATTTTCTCCAAATGGGGATCAAAGCATCAAGTCTTCACAAGAGTAGGACTTTGGATCTAGATGATGAGAGGTTATGTATTTTCCATCGGTTCTGTGCTCATACATCTCTGCATAGGACTGCTTGCTGAATGGTTATTATTGGATGAATCTTGTCTTCATGGTGCAATTTATTGGGAGGAGTTGATCGTGTAGTTTGTTCTGGGTTTTTGTTTTGGTTGCCTATGGGTGTTATGGGACTTTATGGTTTCTCAATTTTCCTCAAAAGTGTTTTTAAAAATAAAAAAGTAATTTCCAGTTAGTATGTTTAATATTTCCATCCTTTGATTTATTTTCATCTCCAATTTTAAATATATTTTTTGATATTATTACCATAACTTAGTGGGATATACAAAAAAAGGGAATTATGATTTCCTCATTGCCTTGTAGTTTTCCTTATAAATCCCAATCAACTAGATTTGTAATGACCCGCGTTTTGAACAGGGTTAAATAATGGAGAAATTTGAACTTTTTCAATTACTGAACCGATTGTTTTTATAATCGGGCTTTAGAACGAGGTTATGAAGGTGTGTACCCTTCTTTTTAACGCTTTTGGGGTTGGGCGAAGGCTCGAGAAGTTTCCCGAGTGTCTCGAGGTGTTTTGGGTGTGTCATACCTGAAGACGGCTAGTTTTTAAAGAACAACTGAAGGTGCACGGTTGGCGCACGGTTTCCCAAACCGTGCAGCCCAATCCATGCGACCTAAATCAGGGAGGCAGAGGAGTCCGCACGGCCTGCGCACGGTTTACCCAAACTGTGCGGCCAGCCCGTGCGGTGTGTCGTGGGTGTTCAGTGGGGGACACACGGTTGGCGCACGGTTTGCCAAACTATGCGGCCCAAACAGTGTGTTGTGCCCAGTTTTGGGTTTTTAAAATATTTAAAAAAGATATTAAAAAGAAAACCTGAAATATAATAAACTCTCCCTCACTCCTCTCAGCTATAACCCACATGATCCCCCTCCCTTGGAGCCGCGACGCATGTAGCTCCCCTCAGATCCCTCCTCCTTCAATCTTCTCCTCCGTTCCTAGCATTTCCTACTTCGAATCTCCGCGGTAAGTCTCCTCCCTCTTTCCTCCTCCCTACTTGGCTGATTTTAGGGCTTCCCCTTGCCCTATTTTTCATTCTTCTGAACCCTAGGGTTAGGATAGGTTTATGATTTCACGTTCATCCTTGTTTCTCTTGTTCTAGGTTGATGCGAAGGGTCCGTTGGGACTCCTTTGGGTGAGATTCGGTGTCTACCGTCGAAGGTGAGGCAGATTGTGGTCTTTTCGGTCTACTAGTTTGATTCCAAGGAAAGGGTTTTACTCATGGTTTGTTTTCCCAGCTTCTAAATAAGTGCTTTAGTAGTTCTAAAGGGTTTTTGGTGTGTTTTGGTTTGGTGCTTTGGAGTTTTGGTCGTGTCTCGGGTTGCCGGAACTTAAGCGGTTGCTTTAGTTAGAAAGCGTCAAGAGCTGGAGTGGACGGATGGATCCACCATAAGGTAGGGTCCCTCTCCTTCCCCTTAATTTAAAGTGAAGTATTAGTGAGTTGTTTCTATACTCTTTAGTACGTTAATTATGCAAGTTCAGTTTCAATTAAATGCTTGTGTGCAAAGAGTGAGAATTGTAGGGACAAGATTAAAATTGTTTCTTGGTCACTAAACTAATGATTTAATAATAAAACCCCTCGATCAGAGGTGCACTGTCCTCAAGATAAAAAGTGGTGATATAATTTTTATGCTTGCCTGGTGGATTGTTGTAATGACTCTTTGATTCTTTTTATGTAAACTGGTCTTGTTGAGACAAGTAGGATGAAATGGCTATGATAGTTGTGTTGGGGTCAATTTTCCATGTTAGGCAAATTGAGTAAGATGGTAACCTTTAAATGGTATGACCCTCATGTGGAACCCTTGGCCAATTTTCCAAGTTTAGGAAAATTGGATAAAAATGACTTTGAGTAAGGGAATGTGTGTTGAATGAAATAGTTGAATGGGTTGGGTCGTGAGTTTGATATGGTTAATTAGAGCGCATAAGAGGTAATGCCTTATGTGTTGTTTGATAAGTATGAATGATGGTTTAACTAAATAGCACACTAGAGAGGGTTAGATCATGAGCCAAGTGTTTATTTGTTATGATTGTGAATGAGTACCATAATTGATTATGGGTGGTTGTGAATGTGGAATGTCTGTTTGAAATGCATAAGAGGTAGTGCCTTATGCATTGTAATATTATGCTGATAACGAATGTGTGTGTGGTTATGGATGGGATGCATTCATACCCCATGCCATATACTTGAATGGTTATGGATGGGAGGCATGCATACCCCATGCTAGCTTACTTGAGTATGGGTGGAAGGAATTTCTACCCCATGCCAGATGCAATCTCTATATGTGTATGTAAGGGAGGCATTTATACCCCTTTCCAGTTGACTTATAGGGACGAGAGGCATTCTTACCTCGTGCCGCTATTCTCTATATGTTTATGGAAGGGAGTCATTCGTAACCCTTTCCAGTTGACCGATAGGGACGAGAGGCATTATTACCTCATGCCCACTAATCACGAATGATGGAAGGGAGGCATTCTAACCCCTTTCCAGTTGACTCATAGGGACGAGAGGCATTCTTACCTCGTTCCCGCTATCTTCAGCTGATGGGTGGGAGGCATGCTTACCCCACACTATCTTTTATAAATATTTACATATGTAACTTTAGTGGCATGATCAGACTGATATCCCGACAACGAGCCGAAGCTGTTATAGCTGTCAGTTTTCATTGGGAAACCTGGATGAGTGTTGTTATTCTATTTTGTTTTTCTTATTGAATCCTGCTATACTGGCTCACTGTTTAATTATTATACACTGTCTGGTTTGGTTTAGACACCGGTGGTGCCGGACTACTAAGATTTATATCTCACCCCCTACTCGGGCCGCCATTGCACTGGGGTACCCGAGTAGACCTTCCTTGTTTGCAGGATCTAGGTTGGTTGTTGTGTTGCTTGTACATGGGGATAGAAGCAAAGGACCGAACAGGAGCTCGGGATGCTCAAGAGAACGCCCTTCGGGCCTTGCTGCCTTTTCTTTACTCTTTTACATTGTATTGTAAGCATGCTGTATTGTTTACTTCTTTCGTAAGTGTATCATCATTTGTATATACATGCATTGTAAAATGGATTTGGCCACCTTTTATATAAATGATCACTACTTGTCTTCTGTTGCTGTTGTTTAGTGTTTATCTATTACTACTTCCTCTATTGAATGTTATTTACTCTGATGATACCGCTGTGCAACTTTGATAAGAGGGAATAGTCTCCCCACTATCACCTCCCGAGACCCTTGCTACTAGTCGACAACCTCTGGCATACGGGGATACGCGCTTGAGGCTATGTGGTGACCGGTCCTGCCACCGGTTGATGGTGAGATAGGCCAGGACGTTTCAAAGTGGTATCAGAGGAGTTTTCTCTTCTGATTTGTTTTACTGTTTGGAGACATTAGACAGGGATAAGAAGGAATTGGAATTTGGTAATGAGCTGTGTCCGGGATTGGCCACCTCATGCACAGGGAAAATCCAAATTGCCTCAAATTCAATTATTATTTTAATTATTTTTCTTATTACGGTTGATTTCATTTCACCGTTGGGTGACGCACATGTTTTCTGTTGATACTGTTGATGCAATTTTGGGTCCTATTTCTATTGCAACCCGAGGATATGAGGGCATGCCATCACATGCATCATATATGCACCTTGTAAGAAATTTCATACCATGCATTACGCCACGCCATCTAGGATGCATTAGTAAGGCATGCTGTTGTGATAGGTACTATGGTGTCTATTCTATGCTTCTGTGATATAGCATGTTTTGCGTTACAACTTACGATAAAATACTGTTTTTGATCAAAAATGAAATTGGATTTTTTTATAAATTAAGTGATTGCGGTTATGAAAAGATCCATTTTTCAGTTGTAAGGTGTATGGGCACCTTATAGCTGGGAAAGGGTAACCTGTGTAATCAGATTTCCAAAAAAGGGCTGCTAAAGTTTTAATTGTAAAATGAAATTGGTTTTGATTAAAGGGAGCCAAATGACAAACTGTAAAGTGTATGGGCGCTCTACAGATTGGTAGGTGGCCACCTGTATGACTGGATGATTGCTTTGAGCATGTTAATTTCTAAAATGTGATCTATTTTGTTTAGTGGGGGCCAATTTTCAATTTATGGAGTGTATGCGTGCTTCATGGGTTGGGAAATGGCAACCCATAAGGAATGTAATGGCAGGATGCTTTGTGTGATGTTTAAATGTATAAAAGTTGTTTGACTTTGAGATGAAATGTTTTGGCTTGTTGGGACCCTGGTAGGTTGCCTAGTGGTTAAAAGGAAGTTGGTTGAAACTTGCCTGTTATGCTTTGAGCTGTCTGATAAAATGATCAAGTTCCTAATGAATTTTTTTTGGAAGAAATAGGTACTTGGTTTATTGAATTTAATATTTTAAAGTGATTAAATGATAAATGTGAATAAATATAAAGGTATTGGAAAAAGGAACCTGTAGTGGTTTCCTCTGTTGAGACCCCATGTGTGGGTAGGTTAAGTCATTCTTCTGAGTGCCTTGAGATGGAACCATAGGTGTTTTCTGTGGGCGTTTGTTTTCTTTTGGAAAGTGACGTTAAATGTTAGGCTTTGAGACCGATGACTTTTTTTGGGTGTGACCAAGTGCTTGGGTCGACCCTTGTGTTTCTTGAGGGGCTAGCCCGTGGTAGGTAGCACCCTTAGAGCTTATGTGCTTGTCTTGTTCGGTGAACTTTCTGATATTTGGTACTGTTCAACTACCATTGTACCGTGTAGGACTTACAGTTCTAATGACACCCTTGTTCGGACGGGTGGTCATGCTTCTTTTGATCTTGTTAAGGGATTGAACATCGGGTAATGCTCAGTATCAGTTGGTTGGACATGCCTCGGGCATGGTCGGTCGCCTTGTTGGTCGTTTTACCCTTTCTTTTTGCGCAGTAATGGATGAATTGACATGTCATCATCCAAGCGAATGGTCGTATGGGGCAATACGATGTTCGGATAAATCTCTTGTGCTGTTGTGTACGGTCTCGGGTCATCTCCGTGGTAGAGTGACCTGAGTATTTGAGAATCAAGTTGTCCCAATGCTCGGGATGATTTTCAGAAGACTCAGATGGTTTACATGTCGGTCTTGTTGCTTTGGACTCCTTGTATGTTTGACGTGGTGATCGTAGATCGGAGGAATGATGCACATCCGTTCAGTTAGTTATGAACAAGTTTGCTTATGAGAAGCTTGTCTTTCTCCTTTCAATGACACTGACCCTTCTAAGGTGGGAAGCGTCGTGCCAGTTGAGTAAAGCATGTCCCTCCGAGTAGAAGGAACACACGATGAAGGACCATCTTGGAAAATGGTTGGGCTTTTCTCGAATGATTTTGGGTTTTGGTGGCAAGGTTGATCGACGAATGCCTCGTGTGGGAAGAGGCATCGTGATCGGTTGGAATGTTGATGCATCAGCAGGTGAAGCCGAGTTTCTTCTTTAGAGTCGACCAAGGGTGGTTCGACTTATCTCCTTTCCAGTTTTTGGGTATAAATAATTGGAATCCGTTTTCAATCCTCTTAGTGTACTTTGCTACTCGACGAGCTTGTCCCCTATCTTGCTTTTGTCCTGGATGCGCTAAGAGAGCATCGGTCTTATGCCCTGCTAAAGTTTTACAAAGCTGTTGATCTTGGTTAGTTGTTCCCTTTCAGTGTTTCACGCTGCATGCGTTGTTTTGTTCGTGGTATTATCTTTGAGACTTCACCGAGAGTTGAGTATGAGCTTTTCGGTGAACTTCCTCGTGGTCAATGCGGGATGCATTGGGAGAAGGAATCATTGTTTAGCTTATGAAGCACCGGCCACCTAAGTCGGGCATCTTCTTGAATAGTCAGTCGGAGTGGGTTGACTCTTTTAGACTTGGGTTTAGAGGTTGATGGGGGAAATTGACCGTTTGATCATTTCAAAATCACGCTAGGTGCGTCGTTAGAACACTTAGATCGTGCTTTTGAAAGACAGCTCAAAAGGTGGTGGATCTGTGGTTTGAGTCTTGGTCGTTTAATGTTAAAAATATAAGGTGGTAAGTACCACTGATTGGTTACTTGGCGAGACAATGATGAGATTGTGTCTCTAGTATGACAGGATCGGGTAAGATTCGTCTTGGTGTTTTGGTTGGAAAACGAGCGTTGGCTCAGGTGTTGACGGATTAAGTGTCGTGTGCTTAAGTCGATGTTCGTTGGTGCTTGGAACGTTCAGAAACGTAACATGATCGTTTGAATGGAGCTTCACGGCCCTTGTAGGTTGAGTGAGGTGTGTGTTGTTCCTAATTGCTTCTAGGGGACGAGAAGTTCTAAGGTGGGACGGTTGTAATGACCCGTGTTTTGAACCGGGTTAAAAAGTGTAGAAATTTGAACTTTTTCAATTACCGAACCAGTATTTTTTAGAATCGGGCTTCGGAATAAGGTTCTGAAGGATTGGACCCTTATTTTTAATGTTTTTGGGGTTGGGTGAAGGCCCAAGAAGTTTCCTGAGTGTCTCGAGGTGTTTCGGGTGCGTCGTACCTGAAGACGGCTGGTTTTTAAAGAACAGCTGAAGGCACACGGTTGGCGCACGGTTTCCCAAACCGTGCAGCCCAAGCCGTGTGGCCTAAATCAGGGAGTCAGAGGAGTCTGCACGGCCTACGCGTGGTTTACCCAAACCGTACGCCCAACCCGTGTGGGGTGTCGTGGGTGTCTAGTAGGGGACGCAGGGTTGGCGCAGGGTTTTCCAAACCGTGTGGCCCAAACTGTGTGTCGTGCCCAGTTTTGGGTTTTTAAAATATTTAAAAAAGAAATTAAAAAGAAAACCTAAAATCTAATAAACTCTCCCTCACTCCTCTCAGCCAGAACCCGCACGAGCCCCCTCCCTTGGATCCGTGATGCACGGATCTCCCCTCGGCTCCCTCCTCCTTCGATCTTCTCCTCCATTGTTGGCCTTTCCTCCTTCGAATCTCCGCGGTAAGTCTCCTCCCTCCTTCCTCCTCCCTACTTGGCCGATTTTAGGGCTTCCCCTTGCCCTATTTTTTGTTCGGCCGAACCCTTGGGTAAGGATGGGTTTGTGATTTCGCGTTCTTCCTTGTTTCTCTTGTTCTAGGTTGATATGAAGGGTCCGTTGGGACTCCTTTGGGTGAGATTCGGTGTCCGCCACCGAAGGTGAGGCGGATTGCGTTCTTTTCGGTCCACCGGTTTGATTCCGAGGTAAGGGTTTTACACGTCGTTTGTTTTCCCAGCTTCTAAATAAGTGCTTTAGTAGTTCTAAAGGGTTCCTGGTGGGTTTTGGTTTGGTGATTTAGAGTTTTGGTCGTGTTTCTGGTTGCTGGAGCTTAAGCGGAAACTTTGGTTAGAAAGAGTCAAGAGCCGGAGTGGACGGATGGATCCCCCTTGAACTAGGGTCCCTCTCCTACCCCTTAATTTAAAGTGAAGTATTAGTGATTTGCTTTTGTAATTTTTAGTACTTTAATAATGAAAGTCCAGTTTCAATTAAATGCTTGTGTGAAAAGAGTGCGAATTGCAGGGACAATATTAAAATGGTTTCTTGGCCACTAAAATAATGATTTAATAATAAAACCCCTCGATCAGAGGTGCGTTGTCTTCAACATAAAAAGTGGTGATAAACTTTTTATGCTTTCCTGGTGGATTTTTGTAATGCCTCTGTGATGCTTTGTATGTGAACTGGTCTTGTTGAGACAAGTAGGATGAAATGGCTGTGATACTTGTGTTGGGGTCAATTTTCCATGTTAGGAAAATTGAGTAAGATGGTAACCTTAAAATGGAATGACCCTCATGTGGAACCCTTGGCCAATCTTCCATGTTTAGGCTAATTGGATAAAAATAAATTTGAGTAAGGGAACGTGCACTGAATGACATAGTTGAATGGGTTGGTTCGTGAAGTTGATATGGTTAATTGGAGCGCATAAGAGGTAACCCCTTATGTGTTGTTTGATAAGTATGAATGATGGTTTAATTTAATAGAACACTAGAGAGGGTTAGAGCATGACCCTAGTGTTTAATTGTTGTGATTGTGAATGAGTACCATAATTGATTATGGGTGGTTGTGAATGTGGAGTGTCTGTTTGAAATGCATAAGATGTACTGCCTTATGCATTGTAATATAATGCTGATAACGAATCTGTGTGTGGTTATGGATGGGAGGCATTCATACCCCATGCCATCTACTTGAACAGTTATGGATGGGAGGCATGCATACCCCATGCCATTTTACTTGAGTATGGGTGGGAGGCATGTCTACCCCACGCTAGATGCGATCTCTATACGTGTATGGAAGGGAGGCATTTATACCCATTCCAGTTGACTTATACTGACGAGAGGAATTCTTACCTCGTTCTCGCTATTATCTATATGTTTAAGGAAGGGATGCATTCATACCCCTTGCCAGTTGACCGATAGGGACAAGAGGCATTCTTACCTCGTGCCCACTAATCACAAATGATGGAAGGGAGGCATTCTTACCCCTTGCTAGTTGAATCATAGGAACGAGAGGCATTCTTACCTCATTCCCACTATCTTCAACTGATGGGTTGGAGGCATGCTTACCCCACACCATCTTTTATAAATATTTACATATGTAACTGTAGTGGAATGATCAGACTAATATCCTGACAGCGAGCCGAAGCTAGTATAGCCGTCAGTTTTCCTTGGGAAACCTGGACGGGTGTTGTTATTCTATTTTGTTCTGCTTATTGAATCATGTTACACTTTCTCACTGTTTAATTATTATACACTATCTGGTTTGGGTTAGACACCGGTGGTGCCGACCTACTGAGATTTATATCTCACACCCTACTCGGGCCGCCATTGCATTGGGGTACCCGAGTAGACCTTTCTTGTTTGAAGGACCTAGGTTGGTTGTTGTGTTTCTTGTACTTGGGGATAGGAGAAAAGGACCGATCAGGAGCTCGGGATGCTCAGGAGAACACCCTTCGGGCCTTGATGCCTTTTATTTACTCTTTTACATTTTATTGTAATCATGTTGTATTGTTTACTACTTTCGTAAGTGTATCATCATATGTATATACATGCATTGTAAACTAGCTTTGGCCACCTTTTATATAAATGATCACTACCTATCTTTCGCTGCTATTGTTCAGTGTTTATCTATTACTGCTTCTGCTATTTAATGTTATTTACTCTGATAATACCACTGTGCAACTCTGAAAAGAGGGTATAGTCTCTCCACTATCACCTTCTGAGACCCTCGCTGCTATTCGGCAGCCTCTGGCGTACGAAGAGACGTGCTTGAGGCCATGTGGTGACCGGTCCATCCACCGGTCGATGGTGAGTCGGGTCGGGACGTTACAAGATTAATATTAATAGATACCTAGAGGTGTTTCCAAAAAATCAATCATGGTGTATGCCATCCTGAAGAAGGAGTTGATTTCACAAATCCCCTACACTAGATAACTTTTATAATATCTTATCAACAATAAAATTATTTTATATGTTACGTTGCTATAAAATTTCTAATTAGAGTCATGTGAATTTTTTACCACTCTCACCATCCTAGATCAATATGAAATGAACATATATGATGAATATAAAATTTTAGTATCTTCTTTTTTCAATAATGATATAATAGAGGTGGATAAGGTTGAAACCAACTAATCCCAAATACATTCCTCATAACATGTTGGAAAAATATCAACTAGATGTTCCTAATCATGGAATATCTTAAAAATACGATCCTTTCATTGGATCTATGAAAAATGGAACAAATATATATATGGTAGGAAAAAGTTTCTTCTGTAATGGTTCAAAAAACATGGATACACCATACATGAAATATGTTAATGTGGGCCTTCCATAGGTTCATTAAATAAGTGTAACCATTGATGTTATGAAATAATTCCACATAGTTAGAAGCATAACCCATAAAATATTTACCAGAATATCTCATCAAATTATAATTACTGAGTACATCTATCCCTTTATGACACAAGAATGGTTGTAATTATAGAATAAATTTAATGTGAATCATATTCATTAAATATTGCTTAATTATCCCTTAGATTTATTTCCTGATAAAAATCAATATTCACTAATTTCCAATCAAAATATATATTTCATGGGTCCACACACTCTAATCATTATTTGAAAGCTCAATCCCATTCTCTTTTACATCTTCTCCATCTCAAAATGGAAAAAAGAAGTACCGTTGAAGGAGGTGTTGTATCGAATGTTCTTTAAAATACACTAGAGTGGGTGAATTGAGTTCTTGATATTTTATTCATATTGAGAACCACCACCTAATAATTATGACAATCTTCTTGTTTGATCATTATCAAAAGAATATATAGAAAACAAAATCATAATTATAAGAAATAAACATAGATATTTACAGTTCATTGGGAATAGAAATCCCCTAGTATATTGAACCAACCCTCTTCTCTATGAGTTTGGTGATTTTTAAATGACCAATCCTTTTTTAAATGGAATTAAAATACTTTTTATTGGTATTTCATGACTAATTGAAAATATTACAGACTTACTAAAAAATCATAGGAGAATTCATGTAGTCTCCATATAGTCTTTAGAAATATAATCCTTCTAGTTATTTTATTGGGAACCATTGCGACGGGATATGAGAAAACAATGAGTTTACTAGTGCAAAAATTTTTTGTAAGATATAACTAATAGAGGGAAGTATTATCCAATATTGATGATTAGGAAAATAATGAATCTTTAGGAGAGTCTTCTAAAACAATAGAAAAATGATCGATGGTACATAGTTATAAATAATGATAGTTCTTCATCTTCCCTAATAAAATATAGAATCCTAAAAGTGATTTTTGGATTAGAGTTATTGAATAATATAATATGATTCTATTTTTATATTTTAACTTTTTATAAATGAGGTATATTAATATATTTTAGTAGTTTTAAAAATCATTAAAAATTTCTCATATAAACACACAACACATGGTCAATAATATTGGAGATTAGAGACATGTCCTTTTCATGGAAATTCCTTAGAAATAATAAATGAAGAAAAAATTATCTATATACTCCAATACTTTCTTGGTACTCACCAATTATTATAATAATTTTTACTATTAATTCATAATCCATAATTTAAATATTTTATAATAGAAACCAAAGCTTACTCAAGGGATTCAATCAAAATGAATACATAATGCAGAGTGATGTAGATGATTGAAAATCATTACATAGCTAAATTTCATATATGAATTTACAAAGCCAAATTGTCTATGTAGATAAATTCAAATAGTCCTTCTTCATGGAGCTAGTTTTCTAGACATATCCAAATTTTCTACAAAAATATAAATTTTCTTCACATAGCTAATTTTTCCATGTAGCCAAATAAACATGTCCAAATCAATATACATAGGATTTTTAATCATGTATACAAATTTAAAATAGCCAAATAGAACAACGTAGTTGAATTCTACACATCCAATTCAAATAGCTTATTACTCAGTGTATCCAATTTATATAGCCTATTGATCTATATATATGTTTGATCACATAGTTGATCTCATCTACTTAAGTGATTTCTAGGTTGGTGATTTATCGACATAGTCCATTATGTAGTTGAAACCATAAAATACATGATTTACATATCTGAACGCACATGTATTCCTTTCTTCATCTATCAAATGTCTTGAAATAGATGATTTTTCTAGAATTAAGAAAATTTCATCCAAACTATCAAAAAATATGAATTAATGTGATTTATTTACAAAACACTTAATAATAAGATAATGTACAATGAACACAATGGAGAAAAGCAGCTGTAAATTATGAAGGGTATTTTATATCATCAACACCAAAAGTACAATAGAAATTTTGGAAGAACATCAATAGTCTAACTGGAGGGTAATATGAATGTAGTAATCACTTTTTTAAATCCCTACATCATTAATAGATTCATAGTTCTTCATACTATCATTATTAATGTTCACATAGTATGTATATTACAATGTATCATATTCATTGGTAACCACATATGGGGAGTGAAAAAAACCACCAACCAAAAAAATATTTCCTAGAAAATAAGTTCAATGATATTTCTCATCATGTTCATGGATTATTCTATACCCCCAAGATCATAATCTGTATGGTATGTTTTTCTTTCTATAGGATGTTAGGAGACAAGGATAGGTCCTTATAAAATGAAGTTTGGCCATATAATATTTTATCCTTCTCATGTGACATCAAACTTTATATTGTGGTCCTTGTCAGATAACATTAAATTTTATAGTATGTAATTATCTCAAAAAAAGTGGTAAACTATATGGAGTGTTCATTATCAGATATTCATTAACTACATGATATTTTTTCTTTAACAAAGGATGTAAAATTATATAGAGGCCATTTTTACAATATTTATAACTATATAATCCCCACAAAACCTTAAACAACATGATGAATCCCTCGTCACAAGATCATAAATTGAACTACATGTTTCCTTCATCAGAACACATTAAATATAAGAGAACATCATCTTTCTTATGTCTGACATTAATCTTCATAGAATCCATTAAATCCATTTAACCCATCATCCTCCCATGGTACCCTACTATTAAACATTTTTTTATTCAAGAATGTATTTCCATGATATTGTTTCTATATTAAGACCATAATAGTATAGGGACCATAATTTCATATCATGTTTTCTTTACCAAACTAATACTTAGGTGTTCCATCCCTTTAATAGATCTATGTGTGCCATGAAAACTCTTCCCAAGGGATATGTATTGAAAAATATTCTACCACTTTAAAGATCTACTGATAGTTTTTGTTCCTATTCATCCCCATTAAACCATGGGTTCTGTATCTAAAAAATTAATGAAGTGTTTAATTCATCATATTTCCCACAATAGGATGTGAGCTCCTCTTCCTAGAACTACGTGTGGATTTTTCCTGTTCCTAGAGGATACGTATCAAATATCATATATTTTATCCTTAAACTAGCCAACATTTCCTCGCCCCCCTTTACTTCCCCACACATTCTTAGCAATCTTTCCATTAATGCATTTCCACTGGTGACTATGTGTCACCTCATTCAGATGAATTAATATTCATCATATGTTAGGGAAAAGAATACACCATTGGACACACTGGTTCAAGATTTATGACCCAAAACAAATACATAGGAACTATCTAAAATTTATAGAATTAGACTAAGAGAAACAAATTGTAATATCTCTATAAACATAAACTATAAAACATTACAAATCCAATATATTTTACTTTAAAATATGATATTCCAATAGTTCAAGCCATGTGAAATTAAACAAAGAGTCACTATATATTCATTTCCCCAAATCAAAACTAGTATAGATTCACTGAAATTAGAGTGACAATTTATTCAAATCAGTATAGTTTAGCTTTAGCTAAGAAATTTTCCTGATTTGGGTCTAATATATATACATATTTAGTTAATATTGAAAAAAATATTTTTGATCTGAACTCAATGAACCAAAACATTGAAACACTAGAGAGTTAATGTAGTGAAACCCTAAACATTAAGATCTATAAAATATTAAAATTAAAATTCTTTAAACTAGAAAGGAATATATAAAAACCATTTTAAGTTAAAACACCCAAATGGGAAGTCTGATAAAGATCTAATATAGTATTACCCAATTTTATAATCTAGGGAAATGTTAATGTCTGGTAAAAAAGTAATGTTTCCATTTATAATTCATAATATTACTAGAATTATCATCCATTTCATTTCAATTTCATTTGTGTTAGGTTAGTAACTCCATTCAAGAATTTTTCTATGAAACAATACCATAATCCATGTGATAATTAGTCTAATACCTTTGTACCTAAATTGGAAACACTATTTTTTTAACTATGTTATATTCTTTAATACTTCATGCACATAATGTTGGTCTATGTTATTAGAAAATGAACTTCATGTAATAACTCTTGTTATAGTTTCCATGACTATAAAACATATAAAAATGGTTATAAAACATTACAAAAAATGTCCAACAAAGGGTTTCCATATAAATAGTAGATACTATATTAACTACACCAAAAACCATTCTAATGATTAAGTAAAATTTATGGCATAAAAAATAAAGAGGAACATATATTCCATGATCTACATCTAACATTATAAAAAATAAAAGCTGTTGTAAACAATTTCAATGGCCAAAGAACATATTTGCACAATTATTTCCTTCTACAAGTGCATGTGACTAAACATTTACAAAGTCCATCAAGACACTCTCATCATTATATTCCAAAATATTTTCATCAGGGTCATCTCATCAGGGTGGACATCCCTCCCTTTTGGGATGAGTTTTGAAATATTTAAATCTTTTGAATTGTAATAATCTATAAGTTCCTCTGTTCAACATCAACCTCAGTCATATGTTCTATGCTCTTCTAGAAATTTTCTTATATAATTTTAGTCTACTAAGAAGATGTGATCTATGTGTAGAGGTTATAAGGACCCATGTTTTAATAAATCTTCAATCTTAAAAATATTTTATTTTACAGTTTCTCCACATTATGAAATAATACCTAATAGAACCAAAATATTTTTATTAAAATAAATGTTGACCAATGTATGGTATCTATTGAAAATTCAGTTAAGAAACTTTATAAATAACTTATGAAATAAATGTTTCATTGAATATTATTTCATTAAGTGTGGTTAGAAAGCTAAAAATAATTTCTTATTTATAAAATGTAATTTATAAAGTGAATATTTTTCAATGTTTGTGTATTTGTGATCAAAACTAATTTTAACATAGTAACTTATATAAAAAAGTTATTTCTTATTAAAAATGTTTTCCATAATATTTTGTAAATTTATATTAATTATATGTTTATAAATTTCAATATGTGAATTTGAAAAAAATGAATTCATTTTTTAAATTAACATAAGAATATTAACTTGAATTCTTTTCTTCAAATTTTTTAAAATAGATTAATTTTTAAGAAATAGTGAGAACTACTATTTTTAAAAATATGATGATTTATTGAAATTATTACCATATAAGTATGAATTGAAAATCTATTAAACACTTATCTATGATTTTTTTTAATTTTTTTATTTATAATTTATAAAGAAAAAATAATTTAAAAACTCATATTTGACATTTTTCAACATAAGTTATATTTTATCAAGACAAATGTTTTGAAAATAATATACGTTTAGTATTTTAAAATTTATTTTCTTCACATTCCAATAATTAATATAAAAAATATTATATAAAATTTTGAATAATTAGGTATAAATTATAGAATATGTATAATTTAATTTTCTACTATAACAGAATAATTATTTTGTCAAAAACTAGTTACCTCTTTATATATGAAAAGGGGTAAAAAGGGTTTAACCACTATGGAATAAAATAAGAAATGTTTGAAATATGTGTTTGATTGGGTGTTTGATGACATTATAGACTTATAATCTTCACCTCCCCATTATAGACTTATCTACTTAACTAGATAGTGACTTCTAATTATTGAAATGTGATGGATGTCTATAAAAATGTCATCCCTATTTTGGTATAAAAAAGGGAACTAATATACTAAAATCCCCTCACATAAAAACTCACTTAATTCATACAAAATAATATCCAACCCTCACCAATACATTATTATACACCTTTAAGAAGTATTTTATATCTCAAAATTTAATTGTTAAAATTTATAACCCCATTTCCAATGGATATAATCTAATAAGTATGTTATAAATTTCTAACCACTCCATTCTTGTTTCTTTTTCATTATGTGCACATATTCTACCTAAAATTACATTTAACAATATAAAAATGATAGTATCAATATAATTAGTGTATTTTTTGATTTTTATTATGGTTTTACATATATTCACCTCCTTACCATATTCTATTAAAGAAAACAAAAATTTTAATCATGTGGACATGTGGACTACTACTTACTGAAGGATATGTGTTCTATTTTTATCACCACCTAATCAGGAATGTATTAAAACATAATTAATTAATTTTTTTTGATTTATATATCATATTTATGTAACACAAATGATATATTATGTTACTTATTTCATTCTCTATTAGAAAAATAAAATCATCATCCCTACGTGTGTGTGGACTATCGCCTCTATTGAACGATTCATTTCGGTTTTCAATCCTTCTGTCATTGATGGATTTACTAAATAATTGATGGTTATTTATGATATATATAGTAATATGAATCATTAATATATTTCATAATTGATAATACAACGGTTAATAATCATTATATGAAAATAAACTGATATTTGTGAATAACCTAAAACTAGTACATCACCATTTCATCTTCATGAAAAATGAGTAAAAATACCACGTAATGTTATATTAACATTATTTATATTTATAAAACATCGATTATAGTACCTTTGGTAGTTTTTTAATGACTATAATTTTTAAAAGTAGGAATATGGACATAGAATTTATGAACCTTAAAATGGTCAATATTATTAACAACTAATTTTGAATAGTGATGATGAAAATATAATACATTGAGTGAATTGTTATTAATGAAGTGTATAAACGGAAATATGAATGGATAAGGTTTATACATAAGTAATTATTTTTTCATCTTTATGATATAGAAGGTTAGTGAATTTTGTGGAAATCAATGGTTTTGGTAAGTAATTTACTGACTCAAACTCCTTTTATTGAGTTATAAAATTTTATATTGAAGTTAATTATTCCAACATATTACATTTTTAATGATTATCTCTATTTTATTTCAATAAAAAAAATATTTTTTGATCAAAATACACTTCCATGAATGTTTTAATATACATATATATTTTTGAAAGAGGATAATTTTTGTAAATAGTATTATAATTATGGATTTTACATATATGAATACAAAATTGTATCAAGAAATATCTTCAAGGATTTAGTTATCATTTATCTATATATATATATATTAAATGTTATATGCCACTAAATGATTTATTTTTCATGATTCACCATATATTTTCTTATACTATGTTATTATTATTAGTGGACATGTTTTCGGTGTCAAATGATATAGTTAATGATGTTATTTTTTACAATTAAGACATTTTAAAAAACCCATTTTATTTATTTGGGTTTTTTATGAAAGGTGAATGATTTCAATTTATATTTTTTGTGAAACATAATTTATTTCAACAGGTTATTTATGAAATTAATAGTATTTCAATTTGTATTTTTTATGAAACATATTTCATTTATAAATGTTCTTAATGAATTGAGAATAATTTTTATTTGGATATATTATGAGAAAAATTTTATATCCATGTGTTATTAATGATGTTAAATTTGATTGATTTCTTTGTATAACATGTACGTACGGATGAATGATTAGTGGGGTACTATAAAACCCTCTAATGCATTGGTTAATAGTTTTTATCTCATGATATAGATATTCATGAGTACATTTTAGTTACTCATAGGAAAGAGTTCACTAGTTTAGAGTTTATATCTACTGATATAGGTATTAAAAAGTACACTTTAGTATCTCATAATCATGGGAAAATATGGTGCTTCTCATAAAATTAACATTTCCCTATGATAATGTTTGTGCTATAGTTAAAGGATGATATTCATTATGATCTTATTCTCTCACTATTCATAGTTAATGTTAAATGTCATAGGCCCTTTATGGATGTTATGTTTCTATATTGATATTTGAATATTTTATTTTTATTCCATTTCTATTGACTCCCACTAATGTATTATGATTATATATCAGGATGTTACGATATTTCTCTTATACTCATGTTTTTATATATTCTTATAAGCTCATCATTTGTGAAATGTTTATTCATCCCATAATTTTCATTTTACACACCTTATTCTTTTTAAAATTTCCCATATTTTGAGAATGATTCATACTAATAATATGTCTAGAGGGTGCTCATGTATAGTTACTTTAATGTTAAATGATCATGTGTATTGTAAAATTATAATTTCATATAGCTAGTCTCCAAATAGAATTATCCTATCATTCCTTCGTATTGCTGTCATTTCTGAAATTTAATGTTATAAATTATATAAAGGATGTAAAATAATAGAATGTTTTTCTTGGGTCAATATAGTTTCATATGATCTTTTTTTTTGAATTTTTCTACTTATTCATCCTTTTATAAATAAAACAATATTTATTCATGTAACCTTATTCATTATCACATCCATTCTCAATCCCATATTTCCCCACCATAAGAATGTCAAGGGATTAAATGCACTTGACTTACCAAAACCCAAATAGGTCCACATCTCTAAGGAATTTAAATCCTAATTATAAAAAGAAAAACCTCAGGCATATGGATGATATATTTATATAAATCGGACAATACCCATCTAGTGACATGACTCTATTGAATATTATTTAAAATTATAAACAAACCAACCCTTGAAATTGTGATGAAATAAGTTCTTGTGACCATCCAATAGAATTATAGGAAAATTAATCAAGGAAACATAATTCCAAATTCCAACTATTTATATAGTATGCACAGTAAATGTGTAAATGAATATGACAACCCAATACATTCAATGATCCATACCCAAGATGAAATCAACATAAAACAATCATTTTGACTTGAGTACATTTACTATATTATTTAAATATTTAATATCTCCAGTTATAATATTTATATAAAAACACTAGATGTTAAGAATTCATGAATTATCCCCATATTCATAAAAAATTAAGATTCTTCATTCATGAACCCTCCCTTATATGGGTATTCATTATCATTAAGAAAAAAATATCTATTCAATATAATTAATGTGATAGTAAAATAATTGATTAAATACCCTTCTTGTATCGACCCAATGTTTTTAATGGAAATTCCCTTCTTCTAAATATGCCAAAAAAATCACATAATAATGAACTAATAAGTGAAAAGTTACCTTTAAATATAAGTTTGTCACTTCTGTGTTTGGAATTTTGAAAATCTAACGTACACGGTTGTGTTTAAGATGTTTTTTGGAGTCTGATAAGAAAAAATTAATTTTTTGGTGAATAGTAACCTACCCTAATGAATAGTAACATACCATTATGAATAGTGATATAACCTAAGGAATAGTAACCTCACCTATGATAGTATAAAAATAATATTAAAGTTGGAAGTATAATATACCTATGTTTTAGAATGAGTTAATGCATGTTTTTCAATATGGTTTTTGATAATAAATTATGATTTTAATTAAATATTAAAATAATCATATATAGAAAATTATTTTTGAAAAATGGATTTCATTTTTGGATTATACATGTCGAAAAATGGTTAGGGTGAATTTTTTCAATTTTTCTGAAATACTTGAATTTTTTATGAATAGTAAAATACGGTAATTTACTGTATATATACATTATAAGATAAATAAACTATTCTGAGCATCATGGATGATGTAACCACCCATGGTTCTAATTCACACGACCCATTTACTATTCTTGGTCATGGAATAATTACTATTCTTTGTCCTGTGAAGAAATAATAAATTTAGGATTATAATATCATTAAATCCCTCCTCTCCTCCACCATAAATACCCCCTTCACTCCCTCTTCTCTCCACTCCTCTAAAGCTCCAATAATTCTCTAAATTCTTCCCAAATCTCTCTCCAAGGTCCTCACCCACGTCCAGAAGCTCTAATCCTCCAGAAAATACCAAAAACTCTCCCCTTAAGAGGTTCTCAAAGGTGGAAGTCTCAAGAGGTAAATTCCTCTTCTCAAATTTCTTCTCTTCTTTTTAAGTTCTTTCCTCGCCTCCCTTCACCATAATAGTATGATAAATCCAGTAGCATAAATTTACTGTAATTTATTCATGCTAGTGGTAAATTTCATTATCTTATTTCCCCACCCTTTTTTTTGAAAGAAATGAATGCACCGTTTGAGATGTTCTAATTTAGCACATTCAAGGACAACGGTTTATGAATTTTTGTTATTATCTTTAATTCTGGTCATGAAACCATTTGTGTTATAGTTGAACCATATTTTTATATATTTAATATATCCTATTTTTGGTTCTGTAATATTTTGGTACAAATGGAATTAAGCTATAATGAAAAACACATTCTTTTAATCAAAACCACCGATTAACAAAAAACTGTTATCACTAAGGTTATATATATATAATAATTTTACATCACTCTAAGTAACCTAATTAAAATTAAAAACATGTAATCTCTTGGATATGAACTAAATAATTTAACTCCAATTCAGGACAACCACATTCATCTTGCATATAATCCAAACTTGAATACAAGTGAACCAATCTTTTAAAGCCAAGTAAACAAACGAGCCCGAACAATGAAATTGAACCTTATAACTAATCAAAAAGGATTTGAATGAACTAAAAAGGTTTATAATAAATCAATTATATATAGAAGAGGTTCTGTAATTATGAATCAATAATCCTAATTTTTTTATTCAGGCCATTAATAACAAGTAGAGAACACCACCAGGTTTAAGGTAAGGGATCCTCTCCTTTTCTCTCTTAATCAAGATTGTCCTCTATACTATGACTTTATAGGTGTACTAGAAAATGATGGGGTATGTTTAAGAACCTCCCCCATAATTCCTTATGGATTTATAAGTGATGATAAACACCATTTCTCTCTCATCAATCCCTCTTGGTCACACCCGACACCATGCCGATAAAATCATAACGAATTCTACCCGAACCTTCTTTGTTCTTTCGGGTTGCCTTATCTTTATTTCAAAATGGTGTTAACTTATCTAGATATGTGAGTCTTATGAATTATGGTTAGTTGTGCAAGATTATTATATCAGGTCCCTTTCATCACATTCTTTCGGGGATATACATGGTTTTGAAAGATTCCCTCCTTAGAACATTCCGATAAGCCAACCTGTTTTAAGGGGACTTCCCAAAATTTTACCCAAATTTCAAGTGTACTCTATCCTATGTTTTAAAAAACCATTTTATTTATAAAATAATTATTTTTATTATGAAAACCTTCTTATTTAAATTCTGGTTTTATATAAAATATTTTCCTCTTTTCTATTTGAAATGATCTAGAGTGTTTTCCTTAAAACTGCACAAAAATGTTTTAATGCTAATGTTTCTAAAATAGATTTCTAATATGTTTTCACTTCCATTTGAAACCAATTACCATGTTATATGCCTATTTTAACCTATGAGAGTCCATGTATTTTCTAATTCTTTCCTTACATGGACACTTTCATGATATGCCCATTGGTTATGATTTATGTCATGATTTGGGTGCCTAATTCTTTCCATGGGTACCCTTATGTTTATGTATGGTTGATTATGTACGATTGTATATGTGGTAAGAATATTTATGTGGAAAGAATATTCATGAAAATTTTGATATGGGTGCGCCCAGATAGCACTCCAATGCATTGGGTAAGGATAAGTCTCATGATATGCGATGTGAAACGGGATTGGCGGTTAGCCTTGACCCGTACTGAAATGGGAAATGGGATAGGTGGTTAGCCTTGACCCATACTGAAATGGGAAATGATATTGGTGGTTAGACTTGACACATAATAAAGAATGTTTTATGATTCTGACACATTTATATGATTCCATGTTGATATGATCTCGTGCTTATACTAAATTATTTTATAAGTTACATGCTTTTGATATCATTATGTCATGTCTCCTAACTCATGTGCTTGAGATGTATCATTATGTTCATTCCCTTGCTGGGATTTTTATCTCATCACTTAGTTCATGTGTTCCCCAGGGTACCCTATGCAGATGTAAGGTCTCAAAGGAAGTTAGGATCTTATTTTGGAGATTAAATAAAGAAGTTTTTTTAGGCCCGTGTTTTGTGTTGTATGTACCTAGTCTTCCAAGACAATAGACTTAATGATCCTTGAATTGTACACTGATGATGAATTATGGTTAAAATTATGAAATGTTATATGTAAAAGGCTCAGGTTTCTATAGTTGGTATCAGAGGATGGTCTAGTTATTTTTGGAGACTAGGAATAGAGCACCTTAGTGAGAACCTTAAGGATGAGACTAAGTATAAGGAAACCGTCATATATTTTGGTGAGTATAGAGTAAGTGGTTTATCAAGAAAACACATCCCTGTCAAGATACAAGCAGGTAGAGGCAGATCTGGAACAAATGTATCTAGGGGTAAAACCCAAAAACACCGCTTTGAGCTAGACTCAAATGGGAACTGGTGCACGATAACGGGCCTTGCTGCACTGTTGGTTACGAAACTCCTGGGGGATATGCTTTGGTAGATTCATGAGCTTAGTACAAACCATTATTAAGGGACAAAAAAACCCATAAGAATATAAGTTAAGAAATAGATCGAGGATAAACTAGTTTTTAACCTAAGGAATCACAAGTTAGGTTGTACTTATTCCTTATAAGTTTATCCATTTATGTTGAATGTTTCCTTTTATGCTAAATAAATAAGTATTCAAGCCCCCTAATTGTATGTTCTTTTTTCTTAGTTAATAGAAGGAAATAGAAGAACGTGTGCCAACAATCAATGTGATAGGAAATGTGACAACCACACTAATGATATGCCTGAGATGATGGGATCCCAAGTTGAACATATTGTGAACTTTCCATACCAGCTATTGAAAATCACAATCAACAATTGGTACAAAGTTGAATGCCCAAATTCATTAAGGAGGAGGAAGATGACATCTCAAGGAAGTTTATCTGATAAAGGTGATAAAGGAAAGAAGACCAAATTTACTTTGTGCAAAAAGTGTGGAAATAGGCATCAAGGAGATTGTCAAAAAGGATCCAAGAGATGTTTTAATTGTGGGAAGGTGGGGAATAAAATAGCCAATTGCTATAAAAAAATGGATAAAGTGATGAATGAAGATATGGTTATATCTAATGTACCTTATACAGTTCATTGTCGTGAATGTGGAGAAGTTGTAAATTATCCAGGACAATGCTCCATTGGAAGGGATGAAGTGCATGATGAGCATCAACAATCTATAAGGATAAGGGGACAATGCAATTCTAATGTTCAGATACATCACGATGACTGAAATACAAGTAACCTCTTTGCAATAATTGTGCATGTCATGTTTTTTTTTCAGTTCATTCCCTATTAGAATGTCTTAAATGTTTTCTAGGAACATCGAGTCGCTACTTAAAATGATTTTATATCATTTTGGGGAAACTTCTATGATTATGTATCACATGTTTATGTTTATGAAACTGTTCATCATTGAAATAATATAAGTCTCCCTTTAGTGGAATTTGATGCAATTCTGGGAAAGGAATGACTTAATCCAGATAGAGCCAACATAAATAGATTCAATGAAATGCTTAGGCTACGTACTAATAAAAAATTATAAAGTGATAGCCTATGCCTCAAGGCATCTGAAAATACATGAGAAAAACTATCCCACGCATGATCTGGAGTTTGAAACTGTGATCTTTGCATTGAAAATCTGGCAGCATTATCTCTATGGGGAAAAATGTGAGATATATACTGACCACAAGAGTCTCAAATATACATTCACACAGAAATATAATAATATGTGCCAGCGAAGATGGATAGATCTCGTCATGGATTATGACTAATCAATCCACTACTGTCCCGGTAAGGAAAACAATGTGGCAGATGATCTAAGAAGAAAGGATCCTGCATCTTTATCAATGAAGAGAATTGAAAAGGATCCGATATTCTTAGATTTGAAAAGGATGGACATGGTAATCATTAAGGGAGGAACATCATCAATCCTTTCTCAAATGATTACTCAACCATCCCTCTTGGAGAAAATAAAGGTTGCTCAAAGAAAGGATGAGGAAATTCAGAAAAGGGTGGAAGTTGTTAAAAATGGGAAATCCTCTGATTTCAAAATTGATGAGGAAGGAGTTCTAATATTTGGGACACAATTATGTGTACCATCTGATCTAGAGATAAAGAAGGAACTATTGAATGATGCGCATAGCTTGACCTTCTCTATCTATCCTGAGAGTACCAAAATGTACTGTGATCTCCGAGAACACTTCTGGTGGGATAAAATTAAGAAGGAGATTACGGAATATGTATCAAGGTGCTTGGTATGTCAGCAAGTTAAAGCTGAGCGACAAAAGTCCAAAGGTATGATGCATCCATTGCCTATACCCATGTGTAAATGGGAAAATGTTACTATTGACTTTGTCACGGGTATCCCGAAGACGTCGAAGGGAAATAATGCGATATGAGTTGTGTTTGACCGACTCACCAAGACATCCTATTTCATCACTATTAGGGAAGATCTCTCGCTTAAACAACTTGCAAAGTTATATGTGAAGGAAGTGGTGAGACTGTACAGTGTTCCACTCTCAATTTACTCTTACCATGATCAAAGGTTCACATCTAAATTCCGGAGGAGTCTTCAACATGCTTTGAGTACTGAATTAAATTTCAACACGGCCTATCACCCTCAAAATGATGGCCAATCTGAAAGGACTATTCAGACACTTGAAGATATGCTAAGAGCTTTCTCTCTTGAATTCAAAGGTGGTTTGGAACAGCATCTCCTATTGGTTGAGTTCTCATAAAACAATAGCTTCCACTCGAGTATTCAGATGGCTCCATATGAATCTATGTATGGAATGGGATGTATAACTCCAACCTGTTGGGATGAATTTGGAGAGAGAAATCTACTTGGACCCGATCTTGTTCAAGAGATGACAGAAAAGGATCAAGTCATCCAAAAACACATCAAAGATGCTCAAAGTCGGCAAAAGAGCTATGCTAACAACCGTCGAATGGACTTGGAGTTCGACTTTGGAGATAAAGTCATCCTTCAAATGTCTCTATGGAAGAGAGTAATGCAATTCAGGAAGAAATGGAAGCTAATCCCAAGTTATATTGGCTCCTTTGAGATCCTTGACCGCATAGGAGCCGTGGCCTATCGGCTTGCACTTCCACCAAATATGGATCGAGTTCATGATGTTTTCCACGTATCACTCTCGAGGAAGTACATACCTAATCCCTCACATGTACTAAACTCAGAGGTGGTGCAGTTGTAAGATGATCTCTCCTATGAGGAGCAGCTAGTAATGATTCTGGATCGGAGAGATAAGGTTCTACACAACAAGACAACCCATATTGTCAAAGTGTTGTGGAGGAACCCTAAGTTTGAGGAAGCAACATGGGAACTGAAGGAAGCAATGAAGGAAAAGTACCCACATCTGGTTTTTGGCCTAGAATGTAAAATGAAATTTCAAGGGAGAAATTTCTTAAGCGGGGAAGAATGTAACGACCCAATGTTTTTAATGGAAATTCCCTTCTTACAAATATTCCATAAAATCACATAATAATGAACTAATAAGTGATAAGTGACCTTTAAACATAAGTTTGTCACTTCTGTGTTTGGAATTTTGAAAATCTGACGTACACGGTTGTGTTCAAGATGTTTTTTGGAGTGCGATAAGAAAAACTTAATTTTTTGGTGAATGGTAACCTACCCTAATGAATAGTAACATACCCTTAAGAATAGTGATATACCCTAATGAATATTAACCTCACCTATGATAGTATAAAAATAATATTCAAGTTGGAAGTACAATATACATATGTTTTAGAATGAGTTAATGCATGTTTTTAAATCTGATTTTTGATAATAAATTATGATTTTAATTAAATATTAAAATAATCAAATTTTGAAAATTATTTTTGAAAAATGGACTTCATTTTTGGATTCTACAGTCTAAAAATGGTTAGGGTGATTTTTTGCGATTTTTCTAAAATACATGAATTTTTTATGAATAGTAAAATACGGTAATTTACCGTATATATACATTATAAGATAAATAAACTATTCCTAGAATCATGGCTGATGTCACCACCCATGGTTAGAATTCACATAAACCATTTAATATTCTTGGTCATGGAATACTTACTATTCTTTGTCTTGTGAAGAAATAATAAATTAAGGATTATAATATCATTAAGTCCCTCCTCTCCTCTATTATAAAAACCCCCTTCACTCCCTATTCTATCCACTCCTCTAAAGCTCCAAGCCTTCTCTAAATTCTTCCCAAATATCTCCCCAAGGTCCTCCCCCACGTCCAAAAGCACTCAGGCTCCTCAAAATACCAGAACCTCTCCCCTTAAGAGGTTCTCAAAGGAGGAAGTCTCAAGAGGTAAATTCCTCTTCCCAAATTTCTTCTCTTCTTTTAAGTTCTTTTCTTTTTAATTTCTTTCCTCACCTCCCTTCACCATAATAGTATGATAAATCCAGTATCATACATGTAATAGAATGTCTTCATGCTAGTTTTAAATTTCATTATCTTCTTTCCCCACCCTTTTATTTGAAAGAAATGAAAGCACCGTTTGAGATGTGCTAATTTAGTACATTGAAGGACAACAATTTATCAATTTTTGTTATTATCTTTAATTTTGGTCATGAAACCGTTTGTGTTATGGTTGAACCAGATTATTATATATGTAATATATCCTATTTTTGGTTCTGTAATCTTTTGGTACAAATGGAATTAATTTATAATGAAAAACACATTCTTTGTAATCAAATCCACTGATTAACAAAAACGGTTATCACTAAGGTTATATATATAATAATTCGACATCACTCTAAGTAACCTAATTAAAATTAAAAACAGGTAATCTCCTAGATATAAACTAAAGAATTTAACTTCAATTCTGGAAAACCACTTTCATCTTGCATATAATCCGAACTTGAATATAAGTGAACCGAACTTTTAAAGCCAAGTAAACAAACGAGCCCAAATAATGAAATTGAACCTTATAACTAATCAAAAAGGATTTTAATGAACTAAAAAGGGTTATAATAAATAAATTACATATATAAGAGGTTATGGACTTATGAATTAATAATACTAATTTTTTTATTCAGGTAATTAATAACATGTGGAGAATACCACCGGGTTTAAGGTAAGGGATCCTCTCCTTTTCTCTCTTAATCATGATTTTCCTCTATACTATGCCTTTATTTGTGTACTAGAAAATGATGGGGTATGTTTAAGAACCTCCCCCATACTTACTTATTGATTTATAAGTTATTAGAAACCCCATTTCTCTCTCATCAATCCCTCTTGGTCACACCCGACACCATGCCAATAAAATCGTAACGAATTCTACCCGAACCTTCTTTGTTCATTCAGGTTGCCTGATCTTTCTTTAAAAATTGTTTTAAATTATATATATATGTGAGTCTTATGACTTCTAGTTAGTTTTACAAGATTCTTATATCAAGACCCTTTCATCACATTATTTCGGGGATGTACATGATTTTGAAGGATTTCATCCTTAGAACTTTCCGATAAGCCAACCTGTTTTAAGGGGATTTCCCAAATTTTTTCCCAAATTTCAAGTGCACTCTATCCTATGTTTTAAAACACCATTGAATTTATAAAATCATTATTTTTATTATTAAAACCTTCTGGGTTCAATTCTGGTTTTATATAAAATAATTCCCTCTTTTCTATTTGAAAAGCACTAGAGTGTTTTCCATAAAACCGCACAAAAATGTTTTAATGCTAATGTTTCTAAAATATATTTATAATATGTTGTCACTTAAATTTGACACCACTTAACATGATATATGCCTATTTTAACCTATGAACTTCCATGTATTTTCTAATTCTTTCCTTACATGGACACTTTCATGATACGCCCATTGGTTATGATTTATGTCATGATTGGGGTGCCCAATTCTTTCCATGGGTACCCATATGTTTATGTATGGTTGATTATGTGTGATTGTATATGTGGTAAGAATATTTATGTGGCAAGAATATTAATGAAAATTTTGATATGGGTGGGCCTAGATAGCGCTCCAATGCATTGGGTAAGGATAAGTCTCATGAGATGTGATGTGAAATGGGATTGGCGGTTAGCCTTGACTCGTACTAAAATGGGAAACGGGATTGGAGGTTAGCCTTGACCTGTATTGAAATGGGAAACAAGATTGGTGGTTAGCCTTGAACCGTACTAAAGAATTTTTTTATGATTCTAACACATTTATATGATTCCATGTTGATATGATCCAGTGCTTATACTAAATGATTTTATAAGTTACATGCTTTTGATATCATTATGTCATGTCTCCTAACTCATGTTCATGAGATGTATCCTTATGTTCATTACCTTACTGGGATTTTTAGCTCATCCTTTTGTTCATGTGTTCCCCAGGGTACCCTATGCAGATTTAAGGGCCCAAAGGAATTTAGGAGCTCATTATGGATATTAAATAATGAAGTGTTTTTTAGCCGCATGTTTTGTGTTGTATGTACCTAGTCTTCCAAGACACTAGACTTAATGATCCTTTACTTGTACAATGATGATGAATTATGGTTAAAATCATGAAATTTAATATGTAAAATGATCGGGTCGCTATACACCTCTTAGTAAAAAAATCCATGAGTTGAGAACATCCTCTAGTTGAAAAGAATATTGATTCAAGATCCTCCTCTTGGTATCAAAATCCTCAAGTAAACATCCTTCAAATGATAAGCTATCTTGGAGACAAAATCCTTGATTATAGATACACTTCAATTGAATATATTTCTATATAGTTATATCTAGTAACCAACATTATGTTCTAATAATATGGAAACCTATCAGGACATACCACAAAATTAGATTCCTTTCATTCCAAATGAATCCAATTTTTTGGGTTGAATTTAGAGTTAACACAAAAAGGGGTTGTGTACTTCTTCATGAAAACTATTATATGGTCCTAAAATGGATGAAATTAAATTAATGGAATAATTCACCTGATGAAGAAGTCACAAATATGATATTCATGTATTATATGATGGCCCACACACTAAAAATATATTTTATTAAAAAATGCTAATCAATTTTGGGACATGGTAGTGATAAAATTCTATCAAAAAGAGGACATGTATTCCATACATTATATATGAAATTGTTACTCAAATCATTTAATTATTTTTAAAATACCTATCCATTATTTTTTGAAAATTAAATTTTACTAATATTGGTAATTTATATCAACATGGGTGTAAATATTTTTTTTAACATCAATTTGAATGATCGTGAAGTAAAAAATGGGCTCCCATATAAGAATTCATGGTTATTTAATGTAGGAAGAAAGTATAAAATTTTCTTGGAGAAAAGTAAATAATGATAAAAACATCACTTGCATCCATATAATGAAAATTTGTTATATTTACATGCCCAAAATTCTATAGTTGATGCAATATCCCCTTAGCTTCCACCCACTTGAAATTGAATCACATTTTTTCATACATACAACCATTTTATAACCAAAAAATTAATACATCATTATATATCTGTGGAAAAAAATTCTCATATTTGGAGGAGGAGCGGACATCCCCTTTATTCTGTGTGTACAAAAATATATTACCCTTCCATGCATGTGAAATAACCTCATTCGAATATAAAGATCCAATATGAAAGCCTCATTGCTTCAACATGTCTCTAATTGTACCATGCTTACATGCATGGAAAATTATTTCATCACTATATCGAGAGGAAATAATATTTTAATGGAATTTCACATGTAGTTATCCACAAACTACAATCATACCAAATTTAAATTTAATTTGTGTTCATGTTTACCAAATTTCATTCATTAATCATATACATACTAGTACACAATACATTAACCATTAAATATCAACAAAATTACTTTATTCATAGGGATTGACCACATAGAAACCCAATGAAAAAAAGTTCATACACCAAAAATCCAAAACATATTTGCATTCTAGAATATGTGACAAATGAGTGAAATATAACTATTACAGGTTCATATCTTAACCTAGAAATAAGAAGTTTCTTTGTTGAATGTTCCCCATGTTAGATATAAACATTCAACATAAACATGGTTTCCATGCGTGTAAGTTAAAATTAAATAAAAACTTCTATTACTCTTAAAAAATAAGTAAATGGAGTAACTTATGCAACATACACACTCAAAAAAGGCCTCTAGTGTGAAGATAACTAGTTATGACTTTCATGTCAACATAAGAGTAAAATAACTCATAGGAAACTATAATTACATTAAAAACAGTCCTTTTTTCAATAAATATGCATATACCATGAACACAACAATAGAATATTAAGGGATACATTCATGTAATCCACAACTATAGTACATTCATGAAAACCCCATTTAAGAAGGGGTATTCCCACTCTATGGATTTCCGTCTACCCATTTCTATCTTTAATAGATAATGGAGTACTCTGGAAATCCATGAAGTTCATCATATATATCCCCTATGTTCATAAATTAGCCTCTAAACCTTGGTATATCTTTTAATAAGGCTCATCCATAATATGTTGTTTCCTCATCCAACTAGTTACTAGAAACAATATATGGCATGTTCACCAATGTATTTTTTGGAAAATTTTATGTGAGTCCCAATAATAGATTGTATACCACCATATAATTCCATATCTTAGTTAAAATCTAGGATTTTCTATCTATTCCAATGATGCAAAATCTTCTTTCAATGTAATTTCAATTTTTATCTGATTTGCATTCCCCTATAGTTGTTTCAACCTTTCTTCTCATTAACATCCATTATGAGATTCGGTTATTTCATGGTTTAATCCTATTTAATCCTTAAATATTTTTCAAATTCATATGACACAAAATTCTAATAAATTAATTCCTTGATGTAACGGACCAACTCAGGTAAACTCGACAAGACACCTGAACTAGACTATAAAATTATATTGGTAAAAATAGAAAGCAGAAATCATTCATGAATATAAAAAACATGAAAAATAACTAGATTATAAAGAGTAAAATAGACATGATACCAAAACGGACATGTAATCCATCCCAAATAGGATAAAACAAATAGTATATCATATCCCCACATCATTAAAAGACACCTCCAAACAAACCCGAACAAAAAAACGACAACAAGAGAGGCCAACATTCTACACAATGCTCTTCCCATTACCTGGATCCTATAAAAAACATCTAAAAACACAAAATCACAAAATTAGAGTGTGATCCCAATCCCATTAGTACACCACCAAAGTTTTTGTACAAATTCTAGTATCAAGAATGAAACAATTATAGATTTTGAAACAAAATTATTTTACAAAGAATGACAATAAAATATATACAATTGTAAAATTTCCCCCTTTTTCCCGTAAATTCATTTAATATTCTCAAACCATAAATATGACTTGTAGAAGGGATAAGTATAGGTAATCATATTCATTCAATTTTAGGTGAATATATATACACATATACATGAAACAACCAATCATGGGATGCTATGTTATATAACCTCATACAAAAACCTATGAGAAATAATCCATGATAAAACAATCATTCTATAAATTACCACAAATTAAAAATGAAAAACCACCTCATAGTAATCTCTATAATATGGTATAATGCAAACTAGACAATAAAAATCCTAAAAATAAATATACTGGATCAAATATATATTGATTACTACTCATTGATATAACAAAAAGTTACCTCTTAGTGGTGAAACAAACACTAAGTATGCCCATTTCTATATCCTGATGCACCCAAGATTCCAAAATAGAATTGTCCAAAATTCAATTCAAAATCCATGCTCACAATTTTATAAAATGTTTTCTATACAATGATAATATACTTGAGAGTTTTAAAACCCATTTTTAAATTAAAGAAATCCATTTTCAATGTAAACTGACTTTCAAAAACATATTCTTTTACAATAAAACATTTGAAACCATATATCACATCAAATAATTGAACACCCCATATTAATTTAATTATGAACGACATGAAATTCATCGAGGTAACTAATTTTATAAAAACACCAACCCCAACATGGTAGAAACCTAGATTCATTCGACAATGATTTCCAAAAACTAAGAGAAAATCCATAAAAAGAAATGGAGTTCCATGAATTTGGAAATGATAGATAGAAAACACTATCTGATAAAAAATCTAAAGACCAACTATAGCTGAAAAAAAACCAAAGAAGAACCAATAGTATTGCAAACAAGGAGAGGAAAAATCCAACCCCAATAGTGATCAATCATTGAAAAAATCGGGTTGGATGGAAAAAAGTCACCCAAATTTACATAGGACAATCCTCGTATTGAGAGAGGTTAGATTCTGGTCGAATGAATTGAAAATAATCAAAGACACTAACATAATACAACAAATCCAGACAATTGCAAGGCGTGTAATACTATTACACATCGTGTAACTCTTGAGTCACATATACACTGGGAAACCAGTCTCATTTTTATTTGAATTTAGATTTTTCCATTACAAGGCATGTAACTATTACACGATGCGTAAAAAATTCAATAAATGTTTCCAATTCATAGATTCTACCAGACATCCATTACATGGTATGCACTATACATACATGTTGTGTATGTGCTAAGAGAGAAGAAAAAAATGTCACGACTAAGAGGAATATTCCATCAAATCCCTGACATCACCATTATTGTTGTCCACTAAATCCCATCTCAGCATTACTTAACCAGTGAAAATGGAATTCCAAAACAAAGTTAAAAAAATTCTAGAATTAAAATTCAATGGGGTGTTAGAATATCTAAACTATAAATGATTTATTCCCCTAAAAATCACCAAAGATCCACTAGTGTAGAAAACGTTATTTACATCGGTTATTTTTCATTTTTTACGTCGATTTTTAGCCGACGTTAATACGGACGATGTTATAAATAACATTTTTTCGTCGGTTATTTAAAAACCGACGTAACAAACATAACATCGCGGTGTTTATCACGTCGGTTAATTAATAACCTATGTGAAAAAACCCAGGGGGTTTATAACGTCGGTTATTATATAACCGCCGTGATAAACCAGGGGGGATTTATCACGTCGGTTATACAATAACCGACGTCATAAACATGTGAGGGGGAGTTTATCATGTCAGTTATATAATAAATGACGTGATAAACTCTTGGGTGATGGTTTATTACGTCAGTTATATAATAACCGACATGCTAAACCAGTCCGGTGGGGGGGGGGGTGTTTATCACATCGGTTATTGATTAACCGACATGATAAATCATTTCCCAGGTCCTTTATCACATCAGTTAGTACATAACCGATGTGATAAACCATGCCATAGGTGTTTATCACGCCGATTATGAAAAAACCGACGTGATAAACCCTTCTCGATTTCTTTATCACGTCGGTTATAAAATAACCGACGTGGAAGACAATTTTTTTTAAAAAAAAATCTACTGCAGTCCTCTGCTCTCCCCCAGAATCAACCAGAAACCAAATCAATAATTCGTACCACAAAAACAGAAGGAGATAAAAACATGAACTAAATAAAATTTAAGCATTTACATTGGTAACATATAAAACTTACCTCACTTGATAGCCCCCACCCCCATGTATACCCCTTGGACAGCCCTCCCCCACCCCATTGGAGCCCCCACCACACCCCTAGACTGCCCCGACCCCCTGGACAGCCCCCAACACCCCGCGACAACCCCCCACCCTCCTGAACAGCACCCCCTCACCCCATTTGATAGCCCCCACCACATCCTTGGACTGCCCCCGACCCCCTGGACAGCCCTAAACACCCCTCGACAACCCCCCACCCTCCTGAACAACACCCCCTCACCCCACTTGACAGCCCTCACCACACCCCTGGACTGCCCCCCGACCCCCTGGTCAGCTCCAAACACCCCGGGACAACCCCCCCACCCTCATGTATATCCCCCACACCATGGAAAGCCCTTCCCCACCCCATTGGAGCCCCCACCACACCCCTGGACTACCCCCCACCCTCCTGAACAACACCCCCTCACCCCACTTGACAGCCCCCACCCCATTGGAGCCCCCACCACACCCCTGGACTGCCCCCCGACCCCTTGGACAGCTCCAAACACCCCTCTACAACCCCCCCACCCTCTTGAACAGCACCCCCTCACCCCACTTGACAGCCCCCACCACACCCCTGGACTTCCCCCCAACCCCCTGGACAGCTCCAAACACCACGGGACAACCCCCCCACCCTCATGTATGCCCCCCCTATACAACCCTCCCACACCCCTGGATAGCCCTCCCACCCCCTGGACTGCCTCCCCCCACCCACCCCACCGAACAGCCCTCCTAGACCCCTGGACACCCCCCAACCCCACTGAACACCCCCCACACCCTTGGAACCCCTCCCCCCCAGACCAGAATCCATACCAGAAAAACCATCACAAGTAGACCAAAACAAGGAGTAGAGAAAAATTAAACATTCACATATATAACATTCAAAACATACACTGTCAACTTAAAAAAAAACTAAATCCAACCTAAACTACTACCAAATACACTATTACAACGACAATATTCAAAATTACATTTTACATTAAAAACAACTAAAATTTAATCAAAACTGTAAAATAATTTGACCACTCCACTTGTAAGTGTTTGATGTCTTCATCAGTATAGGTTTGAGGGTCATCAAAAAGCTACAAATTAAAAGGATAGTAGTTAACGTGTATAATGAATAAATCAAATTGAAATATTATGGCCAAGTTTAAGAGGAAATCTTACCAGGTCAAAATTCACAACTATCCTAGTTGTTATTATTTCATACATAAATCTTAACATATAATATCCACATTCGATGACGCCTTGTTGTTCATAAAAATTCTGTTTGAATGAGTGTAAATTCAATATATTATTTTTATGTAATAAATCAAAAAGTACAAATTATAAATGGATATTTACCTTCGCATTTACATATTTGATCTTTGCATTCCTTTTATTTGTGTTTTTTCAAAAGTAGGCCCATGCCCTGTTAGAAAATAATACTAATGGGGTAAATTTAAAATTCATTATAATATATAAAACTATTGAGAAATTGAAACCTACTTTTCCAATATATTCTTAAAACTTTCCCACACATCATCATGGATAGAGCATATCCAGTAAAGTGCTTTCTCCCTTGGGAAAAAAATACCCTAACATCAAACGATCACTAATAAAAGGAAATTTAACATTAGTGGTTTTTTATGTTAAAAGATAATTGACTCTTTGAGATAGATGTGTTTCATACCTCTAACAAAAAGGCATCATCCAATATTGTGTGACTATATTCTTTTCAAGTCTTTCAGTAATATAAAGAATTCTTTGTTCCTCGTCCAATGCACATGCTTTAGGGGAAATCAATTGCGGGTCCATGAATCCATATACATCTGTCATCTCATTCCTCTCATAAATTTATAAATATAACTAAGACAAAACAGACATAAGTATACCTTTTTAATAAATATAACGTAGGGAAAAGGTGTTAAGACTTACATGGAAAAAAATTTCACCACGTTGATGCCCAACTTATCTCCAGTAACAAGCTCCATGATATCAGTTTTCATAATCCCCACATTTATTTCACGTCTACAAACATGAGCTTCCATTGGAAACTCATAATGACCCGCCAACAAATTTGAATATTTTGACAATCTGTCAAGACTACTAGAATTTGTATCTGATGTCATAGCCATTTGTCTTTGTTGTTGTCTATACAGTATTTCTTTACCTTTGAAGTATTCCTGTAAAAATAAATTGAAAAATATATTAGTTTTTAAATGATAAAATAACTTTAATAAAAAATAAAATAAAATATATAACATTCATACCTCTATGGTAATGAGTTGAAGAAGTCTGGATGGCCAAATTAAAAAATGATCGATATTATGTCCAATTGTCGCCACCTCATCTGTAGGTAATGGTACCCGAGCTGATCTATCTATAATATCCTGTACAGTGACCCACTGATTCTCTACCTCTAATTGTTGATGATGAACTGTATCTCCGATACAATATAGCAACCCATATTCTACTATATGATGTTGAGAATCATCAACATACAACTCGCAATAAGTAGGAAGCTGCGACGGAGGAGTAGGATAAAAAATGGGGTCCGCAGGCTGAGGTGGGAGAGTGGGAGCTACTAGCAGAGGTGGAGGATAAATAATGGGGTCTGCAGGGGGAGGTGGAGGAGTGGGAGCTGCAGTCTGAAATTGTCTTTTCATGTCTGCAAACATAGACTGCACCGACGCTCTAATCTTGTCCTCCATCGTCGCATTAATATTATGAACTTCAGCCTACTAGGATTCAATTTTTTTATAAACCCCCTTAACCTTTGAAGTTGAAGAATGTGGCAACACTTTTCTTACCGATACACCTGCCGGATATCCTCTTACACGACCAGGATGTTCGGGCCTTCCCAATGCTACCGATAAAATATCTTCCCTCCCAGTAGCTGTAAATGTCCCCTGTGAACTCTGCCCCTCAAGAGAGTCCTGTATTAATCAATTGAACATTTCTGTAATGATTGAAATTATATGAAGAAAATGGTTAACTTAAATAAATAAAATACATATCTTACAATCCTCTCAGTTACGATTCTTGATTCTTCCGAAAGATATTTCCCTTTTTTTCCCTTCTGAGCTCTCTTCCATTTTTCATGTCTATATGGAGGGGATGGAGGGGCCACCTCTCCAGAGCTTGAAGACTCAGCTCTTAGCTGTTGAAAGTTTTCCTCCATCATTTGTTCTTCCAAAAATGCATACCCTCCCCGAGATAAACTATGAGGGTATACATTTTTAGATTGGATCTTCTGACGAACTTTCCTTGTTTGCTGTAAATTAAGAATAATAAATCATCAACAAAACGTTAATAAGATCATTTATATAAGAAATCTTATAAAAGTTTACACCACCCTTACCAAAAATGACTCTTTTCTTCTACTTTGAAAAAACTTTCTCCATGTTTCTTCATCTATAAAAGGATATATACGACACGGATTGTCATGACTCCTATGACCATAAATGAAATTAGATGAGAGGGTTGATTTGAAATCCCTCCATCTCCTAGAAGCCAACGATAAGCATTTCTTCCTGACTCCTCCAGTGTCAGGAATATCAAATGTCATCTGATAAAGAATAGGTTGAACATATTATATATACTAGAAACATTTAAAGAATATTCAAACAATAGAAAAAGATCTTACCAAAATCGTCTCCCACAACTGAGAGATTATCGCTTTATCCACACTTCTACAGTCATCATACAGAATGCTTACTCATATCTTAGCCTGAGTTGCTACAAAACTCCTAAAATCATTTGCATTTGGACCTCTAAGAATATCATCATCATAAAACTCAACAACTATCCTCTGATCCTGCATACGGGCAAGTGATAATTTTGGTAGACATGTGCACCCAAGTTTACCAACCTTTGAACTCTTTGTCATAATAGGAGCATGTAAATGTTCCTCCCCAAAGGTATGAACAATATTCTCATCTCCAAAATCATGTTGTTGATCAACTGAATGATCTATCATTATCCTTCAAATCAAAAAAACAAACGTTAGTTCAAAAATATAAAAATTCAAATATTTTAATACTACTATAATCATAAAATAGAAAAGTGTACTAAGTTAAGTAATAGTAAATGTTGGTAATATGGTAAGCATGTTAAACAATGGTAAAGATGGTCAAGATGGTAAACATGGTAAACCTAGTAAACATGGTAAAGTAATTGTCACTAAACAAAAATAATAGATATATAATTCATGTAATGGTAAACATGATAAAGTAAACTAAACAAACTTAAAAAAAACAAAAACTTATACTTATTTTGATTTAAAACATGTTTTAATAAATAAAAAACATACAATATCTAACATTTATGAAAAAAATAAATGTAAAAAAGAAATAAACATATGTTACCTGTAATTTTAGGAATGTACAAATGGATTGTTTTCCAAAATTCCTTCGTCGTGATCGTTCCTTATGGCACAAACCATGTCTTCAACATGCTCATCATTATGTTCTGTTAATATTTCCATGGAATTTGGGATCTCACATAAATCAGAATCTTTATCAACTTCATCCTCACCAACATATTGTTTTTCCCTTAAAAAACAACAGCCCACTGCATATCTGATTGATCTACTACATAGAAAATTTGTTTTTCATGTGTTTCCATTATAAAAGAATCATTTGTGTCTTCCAATCTATTCAGATTAACACGTGTCATTCCAAATTCATCGTGTCTGACACTGTTGTTACCGATAGACCACTTACAGTTAAAAACAGGAACTTTAATTTTAAAGTAATCAACCTCCCATATGTCTTCAATCACTCCATAATATGCACTTGATGTTGAAATTGGTTTTTTTTCCTTAGCACTCGAAAAATGCATTGCTTCTGCAAACACCAATACACCACTATTCTAAACTGCACTTCTGTTGTCCTGAGCTTTCGTATGAAATGTATATCCATTAATGTCATAATCGGACCATGTTATCACATTTAAAAATGGACCACCCACTATCCTTTTTAATGTCTCTAATACATCTGATCTACCAAGAAAAGTCTTTTTAATCCATGAAAAAAAAGTTTTGTTGTGCTCATTCAAAATCCACACTTCTTTCTTCTTTGGATGACATTGTTTCAACTCATTAATATACAATGTGATATACGGTTGAGCATCAACTATGTTATTCAAGATGTATGATTCTAACTTCTTCATCTGTTCAGCTGACAATGATTTGAATTTCAAGCCACGAATCCCCTTTCCCTCATTATTAACTCGTTCATGGAGAGATGGAGGCAAACCTATGTGTTACGCCGTAGCCAAGTAGCTCGTACAAAACTCTGATACCTCCTCAGAAATATACTTTTCAATAATGGAGGCTTCAGGTCGATATGGATTTTTAACATACCTCTTTAATATTTTCATATACCTTTCAAAAGGATACATCTAATGAAGATATAAAGGTCCCCAAAGCTTTATTTCTCGAACCAGATGAATCATTAAATTCACCATTATATCAAAAAAAGTTTGAGGAAAATACATTTCCAATTGACAAAGTATAAAAATTGCATCATTTTCCAAAATGTTCAAAGCATTCACATCAATCGCCTTGTTACAAATTGAATTGAAAAAATAACACAACTTCATCATAGTCTTTCTGACACGAATGGTCATTATTCCACACAATGCAACTGGTAGAATTTTTTGCATCATGACGTGACAATCATGTGATTTCCTACCTATCAACTTCAAGTCCTTCAATGAGAGATTTTTTTTTACATTTGAAGAATAACCTTGAGGCACTTTGATATCATGAAGACACTGACAAAAGCTAATTTCATCCCTCTTCGATAATGTATGAAAATCCGGGGGAAGAAATGTTCATCTTCCTTTAGGAGTGGGAGCTAACTCCGAACGTATTCCCATTGATAGTAAGTCTAATCTTACATTAAACCCATCTTTAGTCTTTCCTTTAATATCTAACAATGTTACAATCAAACAACCACATATATTCTTCTCCACATGCATGAAATCAATATTATGTTTAACTTCATGATAACTCCAATATGGTAGCTCAAAAAATATTGATCTTTTCTTCCAAATATGTCTATCATTACCAGATTTATGTTTCTTTCCCAAAGTCACCTCAAGGTTTTTCACCCTCTCAAAATACAGATCTGGGGTTAAAGGTTTTGGAGCAGTATCAAATTCTTGTGAGCCATTGAATGACTTTTTTAGTCTTTTATAAGGGTGATCCATAGGCAAAAACTTTCGATGACCCATGTACACTGTTTTCCTCCCATGATGCAATTGATAATATGACGTCTGTTGTTCGCAAATTGGACATGCTTTATGCCCTTTAACACTGTATCCAAAAAAATTTCCATACGCTGGGAAGTCATTTATAGTGAACAGAAGCACTGCATGCAGTTGAAAATATTCCATTTTATAAGAATCATACACCCTAATACCATCATCCCATAATAGTTTCAAATCATCAATCAACAGTGACAAGTAAACATCAATATCATTGTCAGGTTGCTTTGGACCAGAGATCATTATACTCAACATGACATATTTTTGCTTCATACAAACTTCATGAGAGAGATTGTAAATTACCAATAAAATAGGCCATGAACTATGTGTCTACTGAGGGTTCGGTATGGATTCATTCCATCTGTGCACAACCCTATTCTGAGATTTCTAATTTCATTTGCAAATGTAGAATACTGCGCATCAATTTTATTCCATTGTGGAAAATCAGCTGGATGACATATTTTTCCATCACATACCCGCTCATCAGTATGCAATCTTAACCTTTTTGCATCATGTGAATTAGAAAATAAACATTTGAAATGATGAATTATAGGAATATACCAAAATACCTTTGAAGGGAGCTTTGTAATCTCTACATTAGCCTGTGATTTTTCTTTCACCTTATACCATGATGTCCCACATTTAGGAAACTCTAACACAAATTAATATTCCTTCTTATATATAATGCAGTCATTTGGACAGGCATGTATTTTCTTGTATCCCAATCCCATCAGGCATAATATTTTCTTGGCCTTGTAATGTGAATCTGGAAGATCGTTATCTTTTGGAAGAATGTCTTTCATCAATTGTAGAAGCTCTATAAAACATCTGTCACTCCATCCATGTTTCACCGTCAGGTTAATCAATCTTAACACCGCCGACAAAACTGTAAAATCTGTACAACCAGGATATAATGGTTTTTTAGCATCACCATATAGACGCGCAACTGTCGGTTCTTTCTCAATTTGTTCTGCTACAATATAGCGAATCATTTCTTCAATTCCATCGGAGTTACCATCTTATGAATCATCATCATTAGTGACATTTCGTCCAGTTTCACCATGCCAAATCCAAGGGCTGTAACTCGGATTAAAACCATGACATATCAGATGATATTTTATCTCTATACTTTTCAACTTCTTCATATTCAAGCATTTCAGGAATGGACAGAAAAAAATGTCACTACTTGGAACATTTTGTTTAGAAAATTCCAAAAAGGCATCAACACCTTCTTCATATTCATTTCTCATTCAATGTGCCGTAATACAACTTCAACTAATTATTACCTATAAAAAATATCAAAAATATATATATTTTTAAGATAAGACAAATATAAGTTTATATGAAAAAAATCGTAATTTGAATGTGAATCAATTTTGAAATATAAAACAAATCTATGCATATTTTAAAAAATATGCTGGAATATTATTATTAAAACAAAATATAGTTAGATATAACAGTTTTAAATTCCATTGAATAAAAGAAAACCGTGGCGCCTACATGGTTGATAGAAAATTAGAGAAAATGGAGTAAACCTGAGAATCAAATCATATTTAAAATAAAAATTCAGATGGAGAAAATCACAATGTAAATCCAATCATCACAGCACAATCATCATGTCATAATCTCAGAAACCACGATGTAGTAGTCAATCCTCCTGGACACCCCCAACCTTCTGGACAATCCCCCACCCCTCGAACACCCCCCAAAACCCTCTGGATAGGCCCCCACCCCCGTGGACAGCCACCCACGCCCACCCACCTCCTTGGACACCCCCCAGACACCCCCAACCCTCTAGACAACCCCCACCCCCTGGATAGCCCCCACCCCTCTAGACAGCACCCCCACCCCTCTTGGACACCACCCCCACCCCCTACCCCCTTGGACACCCCCTGGACACCCCCCAACCCTCTGGACAGCCCCCCCACCCCCCGGACAACCCCCAAAACCTTCTGGACAACCCCCACCCCCTTGGACATCCCCCCCCACACACCCACCCCCTTGGACACCCCCTGGACACCCCCAACCCTCTAGAAAATAAGTTCAATGATATTTCTCATCATGTTCATGGATTATTCTATACCCCCAAGATCATAATCTGTATGGTATGTTTTTCTTTCTATAGTATGTTAGGAGACAAGGATAGGTCCTTATAAAATGAAGTTTGGCCATATAATATTTTATCCTTCTCATGTGACATCAAACTTTATATTGTGGTCCTTGTCAGATAACATTAAATTTTATAGTATGTAATTATCTCAAAAAAAGTGGTAAACTATATGGAGTGTTCATTATCAGATATTCATTAACTACATGATATTTTTTCTTTAACAAAGGATGTAAAATTATATAGAGGACATTTTTACAATATTTATAACTATATAATCCCCACAAAACCTTAAACAACATGATGAATCCCTCGTCACAAGATCATAAATTGAACTACATGTTTCCTTCATCAGAACACATTAAATATAAGAGAACATCATCTTTCTTATGTCTGACATTAATCTTCATAGAATCCATTAAATCCATTTAACCCATCATCCTCCCATGGTACCCTACTATTAAACATTTTTTTATTCAAGAATGTATTTCCATGATATTGTTTCTATATTAAGACCATAATAGTATAGGGACCATAATTTCATATCATGTTTTCTTTACCAAACTAATACTTAGGTGTTCCATCCCTTTAATAGATCTATGTGTTCCGTGAAAACTCTTCCCAAGGGATATGTATTGAAAAATATTCTACCACTTTAAAGATCTACTGATAGTTTTTGTTCCTATTCATCCCCATTAAACCATGGGTTCTGTATCTAAAAAATTAATGAAGTGTTTAATTCATCATATTTCCCACAATAGGATGTGAGCTCCTCTTCCTAGAACTACGTGTGGATTTTTCCTGTTCCTAGAGGATACGTATCAAATATCATATATTTTATCCTTAAACTAGCCAACATTTCCTCGCCCCCCTTTACTTCCCCACACATTCTTAGCAATCTTTCCATTAATGCATTTCCACTGGTGACTATGTGTCACCTCATTCAGATGAATTAATATTCATCATATGTTAGGGAAAAGAATACACCATTGGACACACTGGTTCAAGATTTATGACCCAAAACAAATACATAGGAACTATCTAAAATTTATAGAATTAGACTAAGAGAAACAAATTGTAATATCTCTATAAACATAAACTATAAAACATTACAAATCCAATATATTTTACTTTAAAATATGATATTACAATAGTTCAAGCCATGTGAAATTAAACAAAGAGTCACTATATATTCATTTCCCCAAATCAAAACTAGTATAGATTCACTGAAATTAGAGTGACAATTTATTCAAATCAGTATAGTTTAGCTTTAGCTAAGAAATTTTCCTGATTTGGGTCTAATATATATACATATTTAGTTAATATTGAAAAAAATATTTTTGATCTGAACTCAATGAACCAAAACATTGAAACACTAGAGAGTTAATGTAGTTAAACCCTAAACATTAAGATCTATAAAATATTAAAATTAAAATTCTTTAAACTAGAAAGGAATATATAAAAACCATTTTAAGTTAAAACACCCAAATGGGAAGTCTGATAAAGATCTAATATAGTATTACCCAATTTTATAATCTAGGGAAATGTTAATGTCTGGTAAAAAAGTAATGTTTCCATTTATAATTCATAATATTACTAGAATTATCATCCATTTCATTTCAATTTCATTTGTGTTAGGTTAGTAACTCCATTCAAGAATTTTTCTATGAAACAATACCATAATCCATGTGATAATTAGTCTAATACCTTTGTACCTAAATTGGAAACACTATTTTTTTAACTATGTTATATTCTTTAATACTTCATGCACATAATGTTGGTCTATGTTATTAGAAAATGAACTTCATGTAATAACTCTTGTTATAGTTTCCACGACTATAAAACATATAAAAATGGTTATAAAACATTACAAAAAATGTCCAACAAAGGGTTTCCATATAAATAGTAGATACTATATTAACTACACCAAAAACCATTCTAATGATTAAGTAAAATTTATGGCATAAAAAATAAAGAGGAACATATATTCCATGATCTACATCTAACATTATAAAAAAGAAAAGCTGTTGTAAACAATTTCAATGGCCAAAGAACATATTTGCACAATTATTTCCTTCTACAAGTGCATGTGACTAAACATTTACAAAGTCCATCAAGACACTCTCATCATTATATTCCAAAATATTTTCATCAGGGTCATCTCATCAGGGTGGACATCCCTCCCTTTTGGGATGAGTTTTGAAATATTTAAATCTTTTGAATTGTAATAATCTATAAGTTCCTCTGTTCAACATCAACCTCAGTCATATGTTCTATGCTCTTCTAGAAATTTTCTTATATAATTTTAGTCTACTAAGAAGATGTGATCTATGTGTAGAGGTTATAAGGACCCATGTTTTAATAAATCTTCCATCTTAAAAATATTTTATTTTACAGTTTCTCCACATTATGAAATAATACCTAATAGAACCAAAATATTTTTATTAAAATAAATGTTGACCAATGTATGGTATCTATTGAAAATTCAGTTAAGAAACTTTATAAATAACTTATGAAATAAATGTTTCATTGAATATTATTTCATTAAGTGTGGTTAGAAAGCTAAAAATAATTTCTTATTTATAAAATGTAATTTATAAAGTGAATATTTTTCAATGTTTGTGTATTTGTGATCAAAACTAATTTTAACATAGTAACTTATATAACAAAGTTATTTCTTATTAAAAATGTTTTCCATAATATTTTGTAAATTTATATTAATTATATGTTTATAAATTTCAATATGTGAATTTGAAAAAAATGAATTCATTTTTTAAATTAACATAAGAATATTAACTTGAATTCTTTTCTTCAAATTTTTTAAAATAGATTAATTTTTAAGAAATAGTGAGAACTACTATTTTTAAAAATATGATGATTTATTGAAATTATTACCATATAAGTATGAATTGAAAATCTATTAAACACTTATCTATGATTTTTTTTAATTTTTTTATTTATAATTTATAAAGAAAAAATAATTTAAAAACTCATATTTGACATTTTTCAACATAAGTTATATTTTATCAAGACAAATGTTTTGAAAATAATATACGTTTAGTATTTTAAAATTTATTTTCTTCACATTCCAATAATTAATATAAAAAATATTATATAAAATTTTGAATAATTAGGTATAAATTATAGAATATGTATAATTTAATTTTCTACTATAACAGAATAATTATTTTGTCAAAAACTAGTTACCTCTTTATATATGAAAAGGGGTAAAAAGGGTTTAACCACTATGGAATAAAATAAGAAATGTTTGAAATATGTGTTTGATTGGGTGTTTGATGACATTATAGACTTATAATCTTCACCTCCCCATTATAGACTTATCTACTTAACTAGATAGTGACTTCTAATTATTGAAATGTGATGGATGTCTATAAAAATGTCATCCCTATTTTGGTATAAAAAAGGGAACTAATATACTAAAATCCCCTCACATAAAAACTCACTTAATTCATACAAAATAATATCCAACCCTCACCAATACATTATTATACACCTTTAAGAAGTATTTTATATCTCAAAATTCAATTGTTAAAATTTATAACCCCATTTCCAATGGATATAATCTAATAAGTATGTTATAAATTTCTAACCACTCCATTCTTGTTTCTTTTTCATTATGTGCACATATTCTACCTAAAATTACATTTAACAATATAAAAATGATAGTATCAATATAATTAGTGTATTTTTTGATTTTTATTATGGTTTTACATATATTCACCTCCTTACCATATTCTATTAAAGAAAACAAAAATTTTAATCATGTGGACATGTGGACTACTACTTACTGAAGGATATGTGTTCTATTTTTATCACCACCTAATCAGGAATGTATTAAAACATAATTAATTAATTTTTTTTGATTTATATATCATATTTATGTAACACAAATGATATATTATGTTACTTATTTCATTCTCTATTAGAAAAATAAAATCATCATCCCTACGTGTGTGTGGACTATCGCCTCTATTGAACGATTCATTTCGGTTTTCAATCCTTCTGTCATTGATGGATTTACTAAATAATTGATGGTTATTTATGATATATATAGTAATATGAATCATTAATATATTTCATAATTGATAATACAACGGTTAATAATCATTATATGAAAATAAACTGATATTTGTGAATAACCTAAAACTAGTACATCACCATTTCATCTTCATGAAAAATGAGTAAAAATACCACGTAATGTTATATTAACATTATTTATATTTATAAAACATCGATTATAGTACCTTTGGTAGTTTTTTAATGACTATAATTTTTAAAAGTAGGAATATGGACATAGAATTTATGAACCTTAAAATGGTCAATATTATTAACAACTAATTTTGAATAGTGATGATGAAAATATAATACATTGAGTGAATTGTTATTAATGAAGTGTATAAACGGAAATATGAATGGATAAGGTTTATACATAAGTAATTATTTTTTCATCTTTATGATATAGAAGGTTAGTGAATTTTGTGGAAATCAATGGTTTTGGTAAGTAATTTACTGACTCAAACTCCTTTTATTGAGTTATAAAATTTTATATTGAAGTTAATTATTCCAACATATTACATTTTTAATGATTATCTCTATTTTATTTCAATAAAAAAAATATTTTTTGATCAAAATACACTTCCATGAATGTTTTAATATACATATATATTTTTGAAAGAGGATAATTTTTGTAAATAGTATTATAATTATGGATTTTACATATATGAATACAAAATTGTATCAAGAAATATCTTCAAGGATTTAGTTATCATTTATCTATATATATATATATATTAAATGTTATATGCCACTAAATGATTTATTTTTCATGATTCACCATATATTTTCTTATACTATGTTATTATTATTAGTGGACATGTTTTCGGTGTCAAATGATATAGTTAATGATGTTATTTTTTACAATTAAGACATTTTAAAAAACCCATTTTATTTATTTGGGTTTTTTATGAAAGGTGAATGATTTCAATTTATATTTTTTGTGAAACATAATTTATTTCAACAGGTTATTTATGAAATTAATAGTATTTCAATTTGTATTTTTTATGAAACATATTTCATTTATAAATGTTCTTAATGAATTGAGAATAATTTTTATTTGGATATATTATGAGAAAAATTTTATATCCATGTGTTATTAATGATGTTAAATTTGATTGATTTCTTTGTATAACATGTACGTACAGATGAATGATTAGTGGGGTACTATAAAACCCTCTAATGCATTGGTTAATAGTTTTTATCTCATGATATAGATATTCATGAGTACATTTTAGTTACTCATAGGAAAGAGTTCACTAGTTTAGAGTTTATATCTACTGATATAGGTATTAAAAAGTACACTTTAGTATCTCATAATCATGGGAAAATATGGTGCTTCTCATAAAATTAACATTTCCCTATGATAATGTTTGTGCTATAGTTAAAGGATGATATTCATTATGATCTTATTCTCTCACTATTCATAGTTAATGTTAAATGTCATAGGCCCTTTATGGATGTTATGTTTCTATATTGATATTTGAATATTTTATTTTTATTCCATTTCTATTGACTCCCACTAATGTATTATGATTATATATCAGGATGTTACGATATTTCTCTTATACTCATGTTTTTATATATTCTTATAAGCTCATCATTTGTGAAATGTTTATTCATCCCATAATTTTCATTTTACACACCTTATTCTTTTTAAAATTTCCCATATTTTGAGAATGATTCATACTAATAATATGTCTAGAGGGTTCTCATGTATAGTTACTTTAATGTTAAATGATCATGTGTATTGTAAAATTATAATTTCATATAGCTAGTCTCCAAATAGAATTATCCTATCATTCCTTCATATTGCTGTCATTTCTGAAATTTAATGTTATAAATTATATAAAGGATGTAAAATAATAGAATGTTTTTCTTGGGTCAATATAGTTTCATATGATCTTTTTTTTTGAATTTTTCTACTTATTCATCCTTTTATAAATAAAACAATATTTATTCATGTAACCTTATTCATTATCACATCCATTCTCAATCCCATATTTCCCCACCATAAGAATGTCAAGGGATTAAATGCACTTGACTTACCAAAACCCAAATAGGTCCACATCTCTAAGGAATTTAAATCCTAATTATAAAAAGAAAAACCTCAGGCATATGGATGATATATTTATATAAATCGGACAATACCCATCTAGTGACATGACTCTATTGAATATTATTTAAAATTATAAACAAACCAACCCTTGAAATTGTGATGAAATAAGTTCTTGTGACCATCCAATAGAATTATAGGAAAATTAATCAAGGAAACATAATTCCAAATTCCAACTATTTATATAGTATGCACAGTAAATGTGTAAATGAATATGACAACCCAATACATTCAATGATCCATACCCAAGATGAAATCAACATAAAACAATCATTTTGACTTGAGTACATTTACTATATTATTTAAATATTTAATATCTCCAGTTATAATATTTATATAAAAACACTAGATGTTAAGAATTCATGAATTATCCCCATATTCATAAAAAATTAAGATTCTTCATTCATGAACCCTCCCTTATATGGGTATTCATTATCATTAAGAAAAAAATATCTATTCAATATAATTAATGTGATAGTAAAATAATTGATTAAATACCCTTCTTGTATCGACCCAATGTTTTTAATGGAAATTCCCTTCTTCTAAATATGCCAAAAAAATCACATAATAATGAACTAATAAGTGAAAAGTTACCTTTAAATATAAGTTTGTCACTTCTGTGTTTGGAATTTTGAAAATCTAACGTACACGGTTGTGTTTAAGATGTTTTTTGGAGTCTGATAAGAAAAAATTAATTTTTTGGTGAATAGTAACCTACCCTAATGAATAGTAACATACCCTTATGAATAGTGATATAACCTAAGGAATAGTAACCTCACCTATGATAGTATAAAAATAATATTAAAGTTGGAAGTATAATATACCTATGTTTTAGAATGAGTTAATGCATGTTTTTCAATATGGTTTTTGATAATAAATTATGATTTTAATTAAATATTAAAATAATCATATATAGAAAATTATTTTTGAAAAATGGATTTCATTTTTGGATTATACATGTCGAAAAATGGTTAGGGTGAATTTTTTCAATTTTTCTGAAATACTTGAATTTTTTATGAATAGTAAAATACGGTAATTTACTGTATATATACATTATAAGATAAATAAACTATTCTGAGCATCATGGATGATGTAACCACCCATGGTTCTAATTCACACGACCCATTTACTATTCTTGGTCATGGAATAATTACTATTCTTTGTCCTGTGAAGAAATAATAAATTTAGGATTATAATATCATTAAATCCCTCCTCTCCTCCACCATAAATACCCCCTTCACTCCCTCTTCTCTCCACTCCTCTAAAGCTCCAATAATTCTCTAAATTCTTCCCAAATCTCTCTCCAAGGTCCTCCCCCACGTCCAGAAGCTCTAATCCTCCAGAAAATACCAAAAACTCTCCCCTTAAGAGGTTCTCAAAGGTGGAAGTCTCAAGAGGTAAATTCCTCTTCTCAAATTTCTTCTCTTCTTTTTAAGTTCTTTCCTCGCCTCCCTTCACCATAATAGTATGATAAATCCAGTAGCATAAATTTACTGTAATTTATTCATGCTAGTGGTAAATTTCATTATCTTCTTTCCCCACCCTTTTTTTTGAAAGAAATGAATGCACCGTTTGAGATGTTCTAATTTAGCACATTCAAGGACAACGATTTATGAATTTTTGTTATTATCTTTAATTCTGGTCATGAAACCATTTGTGTTATAGTTGAACCATATTTTTATATATTTAATATATCCTATTTTTGGTTCTGTAATATTTTGGTACAAATGGAATTAAGTTATAATGAAAAACACATTCTTTTAATCAAAACCACCGATTAACAAAAAACTGTTATCACTAAGGTTATATATATATAATAATTTTACATCACTCTAAGTAACCTAATTAAAATTAAAAACATGTAATCTCTTGGATATGAACTAAATAATTTAACTCCAATTCAGGACAACCACATTCATCTTGCATATAATCCAAACTTGAATACAAGTGAACCAATCTTTTAAAGCCAAGTAAACAAACGAGCCCGAACAATGAAATTGAACCTTATAACTAATCAAAAAGGATTTGAATGAACTAAAAAGGTTTATAATAAATCAATTATATATAGAAGAGGTTCTGTAATTATGAATCAATAATACTAATTTTTTTATTCAGGCCATTAATAACAAGTAGAGAACACCACCAGGTTTAAGGTAAGGGATCCTCTCCTTTTCTCTCTTAATCAAGATTGTCCTCTATACTATGACTTTATAGGTGTACTAGAAAATGATGGGGTATGTTTAAGAACCTCCCCCATAATTCCTTATGGATTTATAAGTGATGATAAACACCATTTCTCTCTCATCAATCCCTCTTGGTCACACCCGACACCATGCCGATAAAATCATAACGAATTCTACCCGAACCTTCTTTGTTCTTTCGGGTTGCCTTATCTCTATTTCAAAATGGTGTTAACTTATCTAGATATGTGAGTCTTATGAATTATGGTTAGTTGTGCAATATTATTATATCAGGTCCCTTTCATCACATTCTTTCGGGGATATACATGGTTTTGAAAGATTCCCTCCTTAGAACATTCCGATAAGCCAACCTGTTTTAAGGGGACTTCCCAAAATTTTACCCAAATTTCAAGTGTACTCTATCCTATGTTTTAAAAAACCATTTTATTTATAAAATAATTATTTTTATTATGAAAACCTTCTTATTTAAATTCTGGTTTTATATAAAATATTTTCCTCTTTTCTATTTGAAATGATCTAGAGTGTTTTCCTTAAAACTGCACAAAAATGTTTTAATGATAATGTTTCTAAAATAGATTTCTAATATGTTTTCACTTCCATTTGAAACCAATTACCATGTTATATGCCTATTTTAACCTATGAGAGTCCATGTATTTTCTAATTCTTTCCTTACATGGACACTTTCATGATATGCCCATTGGTTATGATTTATGTCATGATTTGGGTGCCTAATTCTTTCCATGGGTACCCTTATGTTTATGTATGGTTGATTATGTACGATTGTATATGTGGTAAGAATATTTATGTGGAAAGAATATTCATGAAAATTTTGATATGGGTGCGCCCAGATAGCACTCCAATGCATTGGGTAAGGATAAGTCTCATGATATGCGATGTGAAACGGGATTGGCGGTTAGCCTTGACCCGTACTGAAATGGGAAATGGGATAGGTGGTTAGCCTTGACCCATACTGAAATGGGAAATGATATTGGTGGTTAGACTTGACACATAATAAAGAATGTTTTATGATTCTGACACATTTATATGATTCCATGTTGATATGATCTCGTGCTTATACTAAATTATTTTATAAGTTACATGCTTTTGATATCATTATGTCATGTCTCCTAACTCATGTGCTTGAGATGTATCATTATGTTCATTCCCTTGTTGGGATTTTTATCTCATCACTTAGTTCATGTGTTCCCCAGGGTACCCTATGCAGATGTAAGGTCTCAAAGGAAGTTAGGAGCTTATTTTGGAGATTAAATAAAGAAGTTTTTTTAGGCCCGTGTTTTGTGTTGTATGTACCTAGTCTTCCAAGACAATAGACTTAATGATCCTTGAATTGTACACTGATGATGAATTATGGTTAAAATTATGAAATGTTATATGTAAAAGGCTCAGGTTGCTATAGTTGGTATCAGAGGATGGTCTAGTTATTTTTGGAGACTAGGAATAGAGAACCTTAGTGAAAACCTTAAGGATGAGACTAAGTATAAGGAAACCGTCATATATTTTGGTGAGTATAGAGTAAGTGGTTTATCAAGAAAACACATCCCTGTCAAGATACAAGCAGGTAGAGGCAGATCTGGAACAAATGTATCTAGGGGTAAAACCCAAAAACACCGCTTTGAGCTAGACTCAAATGGGAACTGGTGCACGATAACGGGCCTTGCTGCACTGTTGGTTACGAAACTCCTGGGGGATATGCTTTGGTAGATTCATGAGCTTAGTACAAACCATTATTAAGGGACAAAAAAACCCATAAGAATATAAGTTAAGAAATAGATCGAGGATAAACTAGGTTTTAACCTAAGGAATCACAAGTTAGGTTGTACTTATTCCTTATAAGTTTATCCATTTATGTTGAATGTTTCCTTTTATGCTAAATAAATAAGTATTCAAGCCCCCTAATTGTATGTTCTTTTTTCTTAGTTAATAGAAGGAAATAGAAGAACGTGTGCCAACAATCAATGTGATAGGAAATGTGACAACCACACTAATGATATGCCTGAGATGATGGGATCCCAAGTTGAACATATTGTGAACTTTCCATACCAGCTATTGAAAATCACAATCAACAATTGGTACAAAGTTGAATGCCCAAATTCATCAAGGAGGAGGAAGATGACATCTCAAGGAAGTTTATCTGATAAAGGTGATAAAGGAAAGAAGACCAAATTTACTTTGTGCAAAAAGTGTGGAAATAGGCATCAAGGAGATTGTCAAAAAGGATCCAAGAGATGTTTTAATTGTGGGAAGGTGGGGAATAAAATAGCCAATTGCTATAAAAAAATGGATAATGTGATGAATGAAGATATGGTTATATCTAATGTACCTTATACAGTTCATTGTCGTGAATGTGGAGAAGTTGTAAATTATCCAGGACAATGCTCCATTGGAAGGGATGAAGTGCATGATGAGCATCAACAATCTATAAGGATAAGGGGACAATGCAATTCTAATGTTCAGATACATCACGATGACTGAAATACAAGTAACCTCTTTGCAATAATTGTGCATGTCATGTTTTTTTCAGTTCATTACCTATTAGAATGTCTTAAATGTTTTCTAGGAACATCGAGTCGCTACTTAAAATGATTTTATATCATTTTGGGGAAACTTCTATGATTATGTATCACATGTTTATGTTTTTGAAACTGTTCATCATTGAAATAATATAAGTCTCCCTTTAGTGGAATTTGATGCAATTCTGGGAAAGGAATGACTTAATCCAGATAGAGCCAACATAAATAGATTCAATGAAATGATTAGGCTACGTACTAATAAAAAATTATAAAGTGATAGCCTATGACTCAAGGCATCTGAAAATACATGAGAAAAACTATCCCACGCATGATCTGGAGTTTGAAACTGTGATCTTTGCATTGAAAATCTGGCAGCATTATCTCTATGGGGAAAAATGTGAGATATATACTGACCACAAGAGTCTCAAATATATATTCACACAGAAATATAATAATATGTGCCAGCGAAGATGGATAGATCTCGTCATGGATTATGACTAATCAATCCACTACTGTCCCGGTAAGGCAAACAATGTGGCAGATGATCTAAGAAGAAAGGATCCTGCATCTTTATCAATGAAGAGAATTGAAAAGGATCCGATATTCTTAGATTTGAAAAGGATGGACATGGTAATCATTAAGGGAGGAACATCATCAATCCTTTCTCAAATGATTACTCAACCATCCCTCTTGGAGAAAATAAAGGTTGCTCAAAGAAAGGATGAGGAAATTCAGAAAAGGGTGGAAGTTGTTAAAAATGGGAAATCCTCTGATTTCAAAATTGATGAGGAAGGAGTTCTAATATTTGGGACACAATTATGTGTACCATCTGATCTAGAGATAAAGAAGGAACTATTGAATGATGCGCATAGCTTGACCTTCTCTATCTATCCTGAGAGTACCAAAATGTACTGTGATCTCCGAGAACACTTCTGGTGGGATAAAATTAAGAAGGAGATTACGGAATATGTATCAAGGTGCTTGGTATGTCAGCAAGTTAAAGCTGAGCGACAAAAGTCCAAAGGTATGATGCATCCATTGCCTATACCCATGTGTAAATGGGAAAATGTTACTATTGACTTTGTCACGGGTATCCCGAAGACGTCGAAGGGAAATAATGCGATATGAGTTGTGTTTGACCGACTCACCAAGACATCCTATTTCATCACTATTAGGGAAGATCTCTCGCTTAAACAACTTGCAAAGTTATATGTGAAGGAAGTGGTGAGACTGTACAGTGTTCCACTCTCAATTGACTCTTACCATGATCAAAGGTTCACATCTAAATTCTGGAGGAGTCTTCAACATGCTTTGAGTACTGAATTAAATTTCAACACGGCCTATCACCCTCAAAATGATGGCCAATCTGAAAGGACTATTCAGACACTTGAAGATATGCTAAGAGCTTTCTCTCTTGAATTCAAAGGTGGTTTGGAACAGCATCTCCTATTGGTTGAGTTCTCATACAACAATAGCTTCCACTCGAGTATTCAGATGGCTCCATATGAATCTATGTATGGAATGGGATGTATAACTCCAACCTGTTGGGATGAATTTGGAGAGAGAAATCTACTTGGACCCGATCTTGTTCAAGAGATGACAGAAAAGGATCAAGTCATCCAAAAACACATCAAAGATGCTCAAATTCGGCAAAAGAGATATGCTAACAACCGTCGAATGGACTTGGAGTTCGACTTTGGAGATAAAGTCATCCTTCAAATGTCTCTATGGAAGAGAGTAATGCAATTCAGGAAGAAATGGAAGCTAATCCCAAGTTATATTGGCTCCTTTGAGATCCTTGACCGCATAGGAGCCGTGGCCTATCGGCTTGCACTTCCACCAAATATGGATCGAGTTCATGATGTTTTCCACGTATCACTCTCGAGGAAGTACATACCTAATCCCTCACATGTACTAAACTCAGAGGTGGTGCAGTTGTAAGATGATCTCTCCTATGAGGAGCAGCTAGTAATGATTCTGGATCGGAGAGATAAGGTTCTACACAACAAGACAACCCATATTGTCAAAGTGTTGTGGAGGAACCCTAAGTTTGAGGAAGCAACATGGGAACTGAAGGAAGCAATGAAGGAAAAGTACCCACATCTGGTTTTTGGGCTAGAATGTAAAATGAAATTTCAAGGGAGAAATTTCTTAAGCGGGGAAGAATGTAACGACCCAATGTTTTTAATGGAAATTCCCTTCTTACAAATATTCCATAAAATCACATAATAATGAACTAATAAGTGATAAGTGACCTTTAAACATAAGTTTGTCACTTCTGTGTTTGGAATTTTGAAAATCTGACGTACACGGTTGTGTTCAAGATGTTTTTTGGAGTGCGATAAGAAAAACTTAATTTTTTGGTGAATGGTAACCTACCCTAATGAATAGTAACATACCCTTAAGAATAGTGATATACCCTAATGAATATTAACCTCACCTATGATAGTATAAAAATAATATTCAAGTTGGAAGTACAATATACATATGTTTTAGAATGAGTTAATGCATGTTTTTAAATCTGATTTTTGATAATAAATTATGATTTTAATTAAATATTAAAATAATCAAATTTTGAAAATTATTTTTGAAAAATGGACTTCATTTTTGGATTCTACAGTCTAAAAATGGTTAGGGTGATTTTTTTCGATTTTTCTAAAATACATGAATTTTTTATGAATAGTAAAATACGGTAATTTACCGTATATATACATTATAAGATAAATAAACTATTCCTAGAATCATGGCTGATGTCACCACCCATGGTTAGAATTCACATAAACCATTTAATATTCTTGGTCATGGAATACTTACTATTCTTTGTCTTGTGAAGAAATAATAAATTAAGGATTATAATATCATTAAGTCCCTCCTCTCCTCTATTATAAAAACCCCCTTCACTCCCTATTCTATCCACTCCTCTAAAGCTCCAAGCCTTCTCTAAATTCTTCCCAAATCTCTCCCCAAGGTCCTCCCCCACGTCCAAAAGCACTCAGGCTCCTCAAAATACCAGAACCTCTCCCCTTAAGAGGTTCTCAAAGGAGGAAGTCTCAAGAGGTAAATTCCTCTCCCCAAATTTCTTCTCTTCTTTTAAGTTCTTTTCTTTTTAATTTCTTTCCTCACCTCCCTTCACCATAATAGTATGATAAATCCAGTAGCATACATGTAATAGAATGTCTTCATGCTAGTTTTAAATTTCATTATCTTCTTTCCCCACCCTTTTATTTGAAAGAAATGAAAGCACCGTTTGAGATGTGCTAATTTAGTACATTGAAGGACAACAATTTATCAATTTTTGTTATTATCTTTAATTTTGGTCATGAAACCGTTTGTGTTATGGTTGAACCAGATTATTATATATGTAATATATCCTATTTTTGGTTCTGTAATCTTTTGGTACAAATGGAATTAATTTATAATGAAAAACACATTCTTTGTAATCAAATCCACTGATTAACAAAAACGGTTATCACTAAGGTTATATATATAATAATTCAACATCACTCTAAGTAACCTAATTAAAATTAAAAACAGGTAATCTCCTGGATATAAACTAAAGAATTTAACTTCAATTCTGGAAAACCACTTTCATCTTGCATATAATCCGAACTTGAATATAAGTGAACCGAACTTTTAAAGCCAAGTAAACAAACGAGCCCAAATAATGAAATTGAACCTTATAACTAATCAAAAAGGATTTTAATGAACTAAAAAGGGTTATAATAAATAAATTACATATATAAGAGGTTATGGACTTATGAATTAATAATACTAATTTTTTTATTCAGGTAATTAATAACATGTGGAGAATACCACCGGGTTTAAGGTAAGGGATCCTCTCCTTTTCTCTCTTAATCATGATTTTCCTCTATACTATGCCTTTATTTGTGTACTAGAAAATGATGGGGTATGTTTAAGAACCTCCCCCATACTTACTTATTGATTTATAAGTGATTAGAAACCCCATTTCTCTCTCATCAATCCCTCTTGGTCACACCCGACACCATGCCAATAAAATCGTAACGAATTCTACCCGAACCTTCTTTGTTCATTCAGGTTGCCTGATCTTTCTTTAAAAATTGTTTTAAATTATATATATATGTGAGTCTTATGACTTCTAGTTAGTTTTACAAGATTCTTATATCAAGACCCTTTCATCACATTATTTCGGGGATGTACATGATTTTGAAGGATTTCCTCCTTAGAACTTTCCGATAAGCCAACCTGTTTTAAGGGGATTTCCCAAATTTTTTCCCAAATTTCAAGTGCACTCTATCCTATGTTTTAAAACACCATTGAATTTATAAAATCATTATTTTTATTATTAAAACCTTCTGGGTTCAATTCTGGTTTTATATAAAATAATTCCCTCTTTTCTATTTGAAAAGCACTAGAGTGTTTTCCATAAAACCGCACAAAAATGTTTTAATGCTAATGTTTCTAAAATATATTTATAATATGTTGTCACTTAAATTTGACACCACTTAACATGATATATGCCTATTTTAACCTATGAACTTCCATGTATTTTCTAATTCTTTCCTTACATGGACACTTTCATGATACGCCCATTGGTTATGATTTATGTCATGATTGGGGTGCCCAATTCTTTCCATGGGTACCCTTATGTTTATGTATGGTTGATTATGTGTGATTGTATATGTGGTAAGAATATTTATGTGGCAAGAATATTAATGAAAATTTTGATATGGGTGGGCCTAGATAGCGCTCCAATGCATTAGGTAAGGATAAGTCTCATGAGATGTGATGTGAAATGGGATTGGCGGTTAGCCTTGACTCGTACTAAAATGGGAAACAGGATTGGAGGTTAGCCTTGACCTGTATTGAAATGGGAAACAAGATTGGTGGTTAGCCTTGAACCGTACTAAAGAATTTTTTTATGATTCTAACACATTTATATGATTCCATGTTGATATGATCCAGTGCTTATACTAAATGATTTTATAAGTTACATGCTTTTGATATCATTATGTCATGTCTCCTAACTCATGTTCATGAGATGTATCCTTATGTTCATTACCTTACTGGGATTTTTAGCTCATCCTTTTGTTCATGTGTTCCCCAGGGTACCCTATGCAGATTTAAGGGCCCAAAGGAATTTAGGAGCTCATTATGGATATTAAATAATGAAATGTTTTTTAGCCGCATGTTTTGTGTTGTATGTACCTAGTCTTCCAAGACACTAGACTTAATGATCCTTTACTTGTACAATGATGATGAATTATGGTTAAAATCATGAAATTTAATATGTAAAATGATCGGGTCGCTATACAACTCTTAGTAAAAAAATCCATGAGTTGAGAACATCCTCTAGTTGAAAAGAATATTGATTCAAGATCCTCCTCTTGGTATCAAAATCCTCAAGTAAACATCCTTCAAATGATAAGCTATCTTGGAGACAAAATCCTTGATTATAGATACACTTCAATTGAATATATTTCTATATAGTTATATCTAGGAACCAACATTATGTTCTAATAATATGGAAACCTATCAGGACATACCACAAAATTAGATTCCTTTCATTCCAAACGAATCCAATTTTTTGGGTTGAATTTAGAGTTAACACAAAAAGGGGTTGTGTACTTCTTCATGAAAACTATTATATGGTCCTCAAATGGATGAAATTAAATTAATGGAATAATTCACCTGATGAAGAAGTCACAAATATGATATTCATGTATTATATGATGGCCCACACACTAAAAATATATTTTATTAAAAAATGATAATCAATTTTGGGACATGGTAGTGATAAAATTCTATCAAAAAGAGGACATGTATTCCATACATTATATATGAAATTGTTACTCAAATCATTTAATTATTTTTAAAATACCTATCCATTATTTTTTGAAAATTAAATTTTACTAATATTGGTAATTTATATCAACATGGGTGTAAATATTTTTTTTAACATCAATTTGAATGATCGTGAAGTAAAAAATGGGCTCCCATATAAGAATTCATGGTTATTTAATGTAGGAAGAAAGTATAAAATTTTCTTGGAGAAAATTAAATAATGATAAAAACATCACTTGCATCCATATAATGAAAATTTGTTATATTTACATGCCCAAAATTCTATAGTTGATGCAATATCCCCTTAGCTTCCACCCACTTGAAATTGAATCACATTTTTTCATACATACAACCATTTTATAACAAAAAAATTAATACATCATTATATATCTGTGGAAAAAAATTCTCATATTTGGAGGAGGAGCGGACATCCCCTTTATTCTGTGTGTACAAAAATATATTACCCTTCCATGCATGTGAAATAACCTCATTCGAATATAAAGATCCAATATGAAAGCCTCATTGCTTCAACATGTCTCTAATTGTACCATGCTTACATGCATGGAAAATTATTTCATCACTATATCGAGAGGAAATAATATTTTAATGGAATTTCACATGTAGTTATCCACAAACTACAATCATACCAAATTTAAATTTAATTTGTGTTCATGTTTACCAAATTTCATTCATTAATCATATACATACTAGTACACAATACATTAACCATTAAATATCAACAAAATTACTTTATTCATAGGGATTGACCACATAGAAACCCAATGAAAAAAAGTTCATACACCAAAAATCCAAAACATATTTGCATTCTAGAATATGTGACAAATGAGTGAAATATAACTATTACAGGTTCATATCTTAACCTAGAAATAAGAAGTTTCTTTGTTGAATGTTCCCCATGTTAGATATAAACATTCAACATAAACATGGTTTCCATGCGTGTAAGTTAAAATTAAATAAAAACTTCTATTACTCTTAAAAAATAAGTAAATGGAGTAACTTATGCAACATACACACTCAAAAAAGGCCTCTAGTGTGAAGATAACTAGTTATGACTTTCATGTCAACATAAGAGTAAAATAACTCATAGGAAACTATAATTACATTAAAAACAGTCCTTTTTTCAATAAATATGCATATACCATGAACACAACAATAGAATATTAAGGGATACATTCATGTAATCCACAACTATAGTACATTCATGAAAACCCCATTTAAGAAGGGGTATTCCCACTCTATGGATTTCCGTCTACCCATTTCTATATTTAATAGATAATGGAGTACTCTGGAAATCCATGAAGGTCATCATATATATCCCCTATGTTCATAAATTAGCCTCTAAACCTTGGTATATCTTTTAATAAGGCTCATCCATAATATGTTGTTTCCTCATCCAACTAGTTACTAGAAACAATATATGGCATGTTCACCAATGTATTTTTTGGAAAATTTTATGTGAGTCCCAATAATAGATTGTATACCACCATATAATTCCATATCTTAGTTAAAATCTAGGATTTTCTATCTATTCCAATGATGCAAAATCTTCTTTCAATGTAATTTCAATTTTTATCTGATTTGCATTCCCCTATAGTTGTTTCAACCTTTCTTCTCATTAACATCCATTATGAGATTCGGTTATTTCATGGTTTAATCCTATTTAATCCTTAAATATTTTTCAAATTCATATGACACAAAATTCTAATAAATTAATTCCTTGATGTAACGGACCAACTCAGGTAAACTCGACAAGACACCTGAACTAGACCATAAAATTATATGGGTAAAAATAGAAAGCAGAAATCATTCATGAATATAAAAAACATGAAAAATAACTAGATTATAAAGAGTAAAATAGACATGATACCAAAAAGGACATGTAATCCATCCCAAATAGGATAAAACAAATAGTATATCATATCCCCACATCATTAAAAGACACCTCCAAACAAACCCGAACAAAAAAACGACAACAAGAGAGGCCAACATTCTACACAATGCTCTTCCCATTACCTGGATCCTATAAAAAACATCTAAAAACACAAAATCACAAAATTAGAGTGTGATCCCAATCCCATTAGTACACCACCAAAGTTTTTGTACAAATTCTAGTATCAAGAATGAAACAATTATAGATTTTGAAACAAAATTATTTTACAAAGAATGACAATAAAATATATACAATTGTAAAATTTCCCCCTTTTTCCCGTAAATTCATTTAATATTCTCAAACCATAAATATGACTTGTAGAAGGGATAAGTATAGGTAATCATATTCATTCAATTTTAGGTGAATATATATACACATATACATGAAACAACCAATCATGGGATGCTATGTTATATAACCTCATACAAAAACCTATGAGAAATAATCCATGATAAAACAATCATTCTATAAATTACCACAAATTAAAAATGAAAAACAACCTCATAGTAATCTCTATAATATGGTATAATGCAAACTAGACAATAAAAATCCTAAAAATAAATATACTGGATCAAATATATATTGATTACTACTCATTGATATAACAAAAAGTTACCTCTTAGTGGTGAAACAAACACTAAGTATGCCCATTTCTATATCCTGATGCACCCAAGATTCCAAAATAGAATTGTCCAAAATTCAATTCAAAATCCATGCTCACAATTTTATAAAATGTTTTCTATACAATGATAATATACTTGAGAGTTTTAAAACCCATTTTTAAATTAAAGAAATCCATTTTCAAAGTAAACTGACTTTCAAAAACATATTCTTTTGCAATAAAACATTTGAAACCATATATCACATCAAATAATTGAACACCCCATATTAATTTAATTATGAACGACATGAAATTCATCGAGGTAACTAATTTTATAAAAACACCAACCCCAACATGGTAGAAACCTAGATTCATTCGACAATGATTTCCAAAAACTAAGAGAAAATCCATAAAAAGAAATGGAGTTCCATGAATTTAGAAATGATAGATAGAAAACACTATCTGATAAAAAATCTAAAGACCAACTATAGCTGAAAAAAACCCAAAGAAGAACCAATAGTATTGCAAACAAGGAGAGGAAAAATCCAACCCCAATAGTGATCAATCATTGAAAAAATCGGGTTGGATGGAAAAAAGTCACCCAAATTTACATAGGACAATCCTCGTATTGAGAGAGGTTAGATTCAGGTCGAATGAATTGAAAATAATCAAAGACACTAACATAATACAACAAATCCAGACAATTGCAAGGCGTGTAATACTATTACACATCGTGTAACTCTTGAGTCACATATACACTGGGAAACCAGTCTCATTTTTATTTGAATTTAGATTTTTCCATTACAAGGCATGTAACTATTACACGATGCGTAAAAAATTCAATAAATGTTTCCAATTCATAGATTCTACCAGACATCCATTACATGGTATGCACTATACATACATGTTGTGTATGTGCTAAGAGAGAAGAAAAAAATGTCACGACTAAGAGGAATATTCCATCAAATCCCTGACATCACCATTATTGTTGTCCACTAAATCCCATCTCAGCATTACTTAACCAGTGAAAATGGAATTCCAAAACAAAGTTAAAAAAATTCTAGAATTAAAATTCAATGGGGTGTTAGAATATCTAAACTATAAATGATTTATTCCCCTAAAAATCACCAAAGATCCACTAGTGTAGAAAACGTTATTTACATCGGTTATTTTTCATTTTTTACGTCGATTTTTAGCCGACGTTAATACGGACGATGTTATAAATAACATTTTTTCGTCGGTTATTTAAAAACCGACGTAACAAACATAACATCGCGGTGTTTATCACGTCGGTTAATTAATAACCTATGTGAAAAAACCCAGGGGGTTTATAACGCCGGTTATTATATAACCGCCGTGATAAACCAGGGGGTATTTATCACGTCGGTTATACAATAACCGACGTTATAAACACGTGAGGGGGAGTTTATCATGTCAGTTATATAATAAATGACGTGATAAACTCTTGGGTGATGGTTTATCACGTCAGTTATATAATAACCGACATGCTAAACCAGTCCGGTGGGGGGGGGGGTGTTTATCACATCGGTTATTGATTAACCGACATGATAAATCATTTCCCAGGTCCTTTATCACATCAGTTAGTACATAACCGATGTGATAAACCATGCCATAGGTGTTTATCACGCCGATTATGAAAAAACCGACGTGATAAACCCTTCTCGATTACTTTATCACGTCGGTTATAAAATAACCGACGTGGAAGACAATTTTTTTTTTAAAAAAATCTACTGTAGTCCTCTGCTCTCCCCCAGAATCAACCAGAAACCAAATCAATAATTCGTACCACAAAAACAGAAGGAGATAAAAACATGAACTAAATAAAATTTAAGCATTTACATTGGTAACATATAAAACTTACCTCACTTGATAGCCCCCACCCCCATGTATACCCCTTGGACAGCCCTCCCCCACCCCATTGGAGCCCCCACCACACCCCTAGACTGCCCCCGACCCCCTGGACAGCCCCCAACACCCCGCGACAACCCCCCACCCTCTTGAACAGCACCCCCTCACCCCATTTGATAGCCCCCACCACATCCTTGGACTGCCCCCGACCCCCTGGACAGCCCTAAACACCCCTCGACAACCCCCCACCCTCCTGAACAACACCCCCTCACCCCACTTGACAGCCCTCACCACACCCCTGGACTGCCCCCCGACCCCCTGGTCAGCTCCAAACACCCCGGGACAACCCCCCCACCCTCATGTATATCCCCCACACCATGGACAGCCCTTCCCCACCCCATTGGAGCCCCCACCACACCCCTGGACTACCCCCCACCCTCCTGAACAACACCCCCTCACCCCACTTGACAGCCCCCACCCCATTGGAGCCCCCACCACACCCCTGGACTGCCCCCCGACCCCTTGGACAGCTCCAAACACCCCTCTACAACCCCCCACCCTCTTGAACAGCACCCCCTCACCCCACTTGACAGCCCCCACCACACCCCTGGACTTCCCCCCAACCCCCTGGACAGCTCCAAACACCACGGGACAACCCCCCCACCCTCATGTATGCCCCCCCTATACAACCCTCCCACACCCCTGGATAGCCCTCCCACCCCCTGGACTGCCTCCCCCCCACCCACCCCACCGAACAGCCCTCCTAGACCCCTGGACACCCCCCAACCCCACTGAACACCCCCCACACCCTTGGAACCCCTCCCCCCCAGACCAGAATCCATACCAGAAAAACCATCACAAGTAGACCAAAACAAGGAGTAGAGAAAAATTAAACATTCACATATATAACATTCAAAACATACACTGTCAACTTAAAAAAAAAACTAAATCCAACCTAAACTACTACCAAATACACTATTACAACGACAATATTCAAAATTACATTTTACATTAAAAACAACTAAAATTTAATCAAAACTGTAAAATAATTTGACCACTCCACTTGTAAGTGTTTGATGTCTTCATCAGTATAGGTTTGAGGGTCATCAAAAAGCTACAAATTAAAAGGATAGTAGTTAACGTGTATAATGAATAAATCAAATTGAAATATTATGGCCAAGTTTAAGAGGAAATCTTACCAGGTAAAAATTCACAACTATCCTAGTTGTTATTATTTCATACATAAATCTTAACATATAATATCCACATTCGATGACGCCTTGTTGTTCATAAAAATTCTGTTTGAATGAGTGTAAATTCAATATATTATTTTTATGTAATAAGTCAAAAAGTACAAATTATAAATGGATATTTACCTTCGCATTTACATATTTGATCTTTGCATTCCTTTTATTTGTGTTTTTTCAAAAGTAGGCCCATGCCCTGTTAGAAAATAATACTAATGGGGTAAATTTAAAATTCATTATAATATATAAAACTATTGAGAAATTGAAACCTACTTTTCCAATATATTCTTAAAACTTTCCCACACATCATCATGGATAGAGCATATCCAGTAAAGTGCTTTCTCCCTTGGGAAAAAAATACCCTAACATCAAATGATCACTAATAAAAGGAAATTTAACAATAGTGGTTTTTTATGTTAAAAGATAATTGACTCTTTGAGATAGATGTGTTTCATACCTCTAACAAAAAGGCATCATCCAATATTGTGTGACTATATTCTTTTCAAGTCTTTCAGTAATATAAAGAATTCTTTGTTCCTCGTCCAATGCACATGCTTTAGGGGAAATCAATTGCGGGTCCATGAATCCATATACATCTGTCATCTCATTCCTCTCATAAATTTATAAATATAACTAAGACAAAACAGACATAAGTATACATTTTTAATAAATATAACGTAGGGAAAAGGTGTTAAGACTTACATGGAAAAAAATTTCACCACGTTGATGCCCAACTTATCTCCAGTAACAAGCTCCATGATATCAGTTTTCATAATCCCCACATTTATTTCACGTCTACAAACATGAGCTTCCATTGGAAACTCATAATGACCTGCCAACAAATTTGAATATTTTGACAATCTGTCAAGACTACTAGAATTTGTATCTGATGTCATAGCCATTTGTCTTTGTTGTTGTCTATACAGTATTTCTTTACCTTTGAAGTATTCCTGTAAAAATAAATTGAAAAATATATTAGTTTTTAAATGATAAAATAACTTTAATAAAAAATAAAATAAAATATATAACATTCATACCTCTATGGTAATGAGTTGAAGAAGTCTGGATGGCCAAATTAAAAAATGATCGATATTATGTCCAATTGTCGCCACCTCATCTGTAGGTAATGGTACCCGAGCTGATCTATCTATAATATCCTGTACAGTGACCCACTGATTCTCTACCTCTAATTGTTGATGATGAACTGTATCTCCGATACAATATAGCAACCCATATTCTAATATATGATGTTGAGAATCATCAACATACAACTCGCAATAAGTAGGAAGCTGCGGCGGAGGAGTAGGATAAAAAATGGGGTCCGCAGGCTGAGGTGGGAGAGTGGGAGCTACTAGCAGAGGTGGAGGATAAATAATGGGGTCTGCAGGGGGAGGTGGAGGAGTGGGAGCTGCAGTCTGAAATTGTCTTTTCATGTCTGCAAACATAGACTGCACCGACGCTCTAATCTTTTCCTCCATCGTCGCATTAATATTATGAACTTCAGCCTACTAGGATTCAATTTTTTTATAAACCCCCTTAACCTTTGAAGTTGAAGAATGTGGCAACACTTTTCTTACCGATACACCTGCCGGATATCCTCTTACACGACCAGGATGTTCGGGCCTTCCCAATGCTACCGATAAAATATCTTCCCTCCCAGTAGCTGTAAATGTCCCCTGTGAACTCTGCCCCTCAAGAGAGTCCTGTATTAATCAATTGAACATTTCTGTAATGATTGAAATTATATGAAGAAAATGGTTAACTTAAATAAATAAAATACATATCTTACAATCCTCTCAGTTACGATTCTTGATTCTTCCGAAAGATATTTCCCTTTTTTTCCCTTCTGAGCTCTCTTCCATTTTTCATGTCTATATGGAGGGGATGGAGGGGCCACCTCTCCAGAGCTTGAAGACTCAGCTCTTAGCTGTTGAAAGTTTTCCTCCATCATTTGTTCTTCCAAAAATGCATACCCTCCCCGAGATAAACTATGAGGGTATACATTTTTAGATTGGATCTTCTGACGAACTTTCCTTGTTTGCTGTAAATTAAGAATAATAAATCATCAACAAAACGTTAATAAGATCATTTATATAAGAAATCTTATAAAAGTTTACACCACCCTTACCAAAAATGACTCTTTTCTTCTACTTTGAAAAAACTTTCTCCATGTTTCTTCATCTATAAAAGGATATATACGACATGGATTGTCATGACTCCTATGACCATAAATGAAATTAGATGAGAGGGTTGATTTGAAATCCCTCCATCTCCTAGAAGCCAACGATAAGCATTTCTTCCTGACTCCTCCAGTGTCAGGAATATCAAATGTCATCTGATAAAGAATAGGTTGAACATATTATATATACTAGAAACATTTAAAGAATATTCAAACAATAGAAAAAGATCTTACCAAAATCGTCTCCCACAACTGAGAGATTATCGCTTTATCCACACTTCTCCAGTCATCATACAGAATGCTTACTCATATCTTAGCCTGAGTTGCTACAAAACTCCTAAAATCATTTGCATTTGGACCTCTAAGAATATCATCATCATAAAACTCAACAACTATCCTCTGATCCTGCATACGGGCAAGTGATAATTTTGGTAAACATGTGCACCCAAGTTTACCAACCTTTGAACTCTTTGTCATAATAGGAGCATGTAAATGTTCCTCCCCAAAGGTATGAACAATATTCTCATCTCCAAAATCATGTTGTTGATCAACTGAATGATCTATCATTATCCTTCAAATCAAAAAAACAAACGTTAGTTCAAAAATATAAAAATTCAAATATTTTAATACTACTATAATCATAAAATAGAAAAGTGTACTAAGTTAAGTAATAGTAAATGTTGGTAATATGGTAAGCATGTTAAACAATGGTAAAGATGGTCAAGATGGTAAACATGGTAAACCTAGTAAACATGGTAAAGTAATTGTCACTAAACAAAAATAATAGATATATAATTCATGTAATGGTAAACATGATAAAGTAAACTAAACAAACTTAAAAAAAACAAAAACTTATACTTATTTTGATTTAAAACATGTTTTAATAAATAAAAAACATACAATATCTAACATTTATGAAAAAAATAAATGTAAAAAAGAAATAAACATATGTTACCTGTAATTTTAGGAATGTACAAATGGATTGTTTTCCAAAATTCCTTCGTCGTGATCGTTCCTTATGGCACAAACCATGTCTTCAACATGCTCATCATTATGTTCTGTTAATCTTTCCATGGAATTTGGGATCTCACATAAATCAGCATCTTTATCAACTTCATCCTCACCAACATATTGTTTTTCCCTTAAAAAACAACAGCCCACTGCATATCTGATTGATCTACTACATAGAAAATTTGTTTTTCATGTGTTTCCATTATAAAAGAATCATTTGTGTCTTCCAATCTATTCAGATTAACAAGTGTCATTCCAAATTCATCGTGTCTGACACTGTTGTTACCGATAGACCACTTACAGTTAAAAACAGGAACTTTAATTTTAAAGTAATCAACCTCCCATATGTCTTCAATCACTCCATAATATGCACTTGATGTTGAAATTGGTTTTTTGTCCTTAGCACTCGAAAAATGCATTGCTTCTGCAAACACCAATACACCACTATTCTAAACTGCACTTCTGTTGTCCTGAGCTTTCGTATGAAATGTATATCCATTAATGTCATAATCGGACCATGTTATCACATTTAAAAATGGACCACCCACTATCCTTTTTAATGTCTCTAATACATCTGATCTACCAAGAAAAGTCTTTTTAATCCATGAAAAAAAAGTTTTGTTGTGCTCATTCAAAATCCACACTTCTTTCTTCTTTGGATGACATTGTTTCAACTCATTAATATACAATGTGATATACGGTTGAGCATCAACTATGTTATTCAAGATGTATGATTCTAACTTCTTCATCTGTTCAGCTGACAATGATTTGAATTTCAAGCCACGAATCCCCTTTCCCTCATTATTAACTCGTTCATGGAGAGATGGAGGCAAACCTATGTGTTACGCCGTAGCCAAGTAGCTCGTACAAAACTCTGATACCTCCTCAGAAATATACTTTTCAATAATGGAGGCTTCAGGTCGATATGGATTTTTAACATACCTCTTTAATATTTTCATATACCTTTCAAAAGGATACATCTAATGAAGATATAAAGGTCCCCAAAGATTTATTTCTTGAACCAGATGAATCATTAAATTCACCATTATATCAAAAAACGTTTGAGGAAAATACATTTCCAATTGACAAAGTATAAAAATTGCATCATTTTCCAAAATGTTCAAAGCATTCACATCAATCGCCTTGTTACAAATTGAATTGAAAAAATAACACAACTTCATCATAGTCTTTCTGACACGAATGGTCATTATTCTACACAATGCAACTGGTAGAATTTTTTGCATCATGACGTGACAATCATGTGATTTCCTACCTATCAACTTCAAGTCCTTCAATGAGAGATTTTTTTTACATTTTAAGAATAACCTTGAGGCACTTTGATATCATGAAGACACTGACAAAAGCTAATTTCATCCCTCTTCGATAATGTATGAAAATCCGGGGGAAGAAATGTTCATCTTCCTTTAGGAGTGGGAGCTAACTCCGAACGTATTCCCATTGATAGTAAGTCTAATCTTACATTAAACCCATCTTTAGTCTTTCCTTTAATATCTAACAATGTTACAATCAAACAACCACATATATTCTTCTCCACATGCATGAAATCAATATTATGTTTAACTTCATGATAACTCCAATATGGTAGCTCAAAAAATATTGATCTTTTCTTCCAAATATGTCTATCATTACCAGATTTATGTTTCTTTCCCAAAGTCACCTCAAGGTTTTTCACCCTCTCAAAATACAGATCTGGGGCTAAAGGTTTTGGAGCAGTATCAAATTCTTGTGAGCCATTGAATGCCTTTTTTAGTCTTTTATAAGGGTGATCCATAGGCAAAAACTTTCGATGACCCATGTACACTGTTTTCCTCCCATGATGCAATTGATAATATGACGTCTGTTGTTCGCAAATTGGACATGCTTTATGCCCTTTAACACTGTATCCAAAAAAATTTCCATACGCTGGGAAGTCATTTATAGTGAACAGAAGCACTGCATGCAGTTGAAAATATTCCATTTTATAAGAATCATACACCCTAATACCATCATCCCATAATAGTTTCAAATCATCAATCAACAGTGACAAGTAAACATCAATATCATTGTCAGGTTACTTTGGACCAGAGATCATTATACTCAACATGACATATTTTTGCTTCATACAAACTTCATGAGAGAGATTGTAAATTACCAATAAAATAGGCCATGAACTATGTGTCTACTGAGGGTTCGGTATGGATTCATTCCATCTGTGCACAACCCTATTCTGAGATTTCTAATTTCATTTGCAAATGTAGAATACTGCGCATCAATTTTATTCCATTGTGGACAATCAGCTGGATGACATATTTTTCCATCACATACCCGCTCATCAGTATGCAATCTTAACCTTTTTGCATCATGTGAATTAGAAAATAAACATTTGAAATGATGAATTATAGGAATATACCAAAATACCTTTGAAGGGAGCTTTGTAATCTCTACATTAGCCTGTGATTTTTCTTTCACCTTATACCATGATGTCCCACATTTAGGAAACTCTAACACAAATTAATATTCCTTCTTATATATAATGCAGTCATTTGGACAGGCATGTATTTTCTTGTATCCCAATCCCATCAGGCATAATATTTTCTTGGCCTTGTAATGTGAATCTGGAAGATCGTTATCTTTTGGAAGAATGTCTTTCATCAATTGTAGAAGCTCTATAAAACATCTGTCACTCCATCCATGTTTCACCGTCAGGTTAATCAATCTTAACACCGCCGATAAAACTGTAAAATCTGTACAACCAGGATATAATGGTTTTTCAGCATCACCATATAGACGCGCAACTGTCGGTTCTTTCTCAATTTGTTCTGCTACAATATAGCGAATCATTTCTTCAATTCCATCGGAGTTACCATCTTATGAATCATCATCATTAGTGACATTTCGTCCAGTTTCACCATGCCAAATCCAAGGGCTGTAACTCGGATTAAAACCATGACATATCAGATGATATTTTATCTCTATACTTTTCAACTTCTTCATATTCAAGCATTTCAGGAATGGACAGAAAAAAATGTCACTACTTGGAACATTTTGTTTAGAAAATTCCAAAAAGGCATCAACACCTTCTTCATATTCATTGCTCATTCAATGTGCCGTAACACAACTTCAACTAATTATTACCTATAAAAAATATCAAAAATATATATATTTTTAAGATAAGACAAATATAAGTTTATATGAAAAAAATCGTAATTTGAATGTGAATCAATTTTGAAATATAAAACAAATCTATGCATATTTTAAAAAATATGCTGGAATATTATTATTAAAACAAAATATAGTTAGATATAACAGTTTTAAATTCCATTGAATAAAAGAAAACCGTGGCGCCTACATGGTTGATAGAAAATTAGAGAAAATGGAGTAAACCTGAGAATCAAATCATATTTAAAATAAAAATTCAGATGGAGAAAATCACAATGTAAATCCAATCATCACAGCACAATCATCATGTCATAATCTCAGAAACCACGATGTAGTAGTCAATCCTCCTGGACACCCCCAACCTTCTGGACAATCCCCCACCCCTCGAACACCCCCCAAAACCCTCTGGATAGGCCCCCACCCCCGTGGACAGCCACCCACGCCCACCCACCTCCTTGGACACCCCCCAGACACCCCCAACCCTCTAGACAACCCCCACCCCCTGGACAGCCCCCACCCCTCTAGACAGCACCCCCACCCCTCTTGGACACCACCCCCACCCCCTACCCCCTTGGACACCCCCTGGACACCCCCCAACCCTCTGGACAGCCCCCCCACCCCCCGGACAACCCCCAAAACCTTCTGGACAGCCCCCACCCCCTTGGACATCCCCCCCCACACACCCACCCCCTTGGACACCCCCTGGACACCCCCAACCCTCTGGATAGCCCCCACCCCCCGGCCAACCCCCAAAACCCTCTAGACAGGCCCCCACCCCCTTGGACATCCCCCCCACACCCACCCACCCCCTTGGACACCCCCTGGACATCCCCCAACCCTCTGGACAGCCCCCACCCCCTGGATAGCCCCCACCCCTCTAGACAGCACCCCCACCCCTCTTGGACACCACCCCCACCCCCTACCCCCTTGGACACCCTGCTGGACACCCCCAACCCTTTAGACAGCCCCCCACCCCCTGGACAGCACCCCACCCCTCCAGACAGCACCCCCACCCCTCCTGGACACCACCCCCACCCCCGAACCCCTTGGACACCCCCTGGACATCCCCCAACCCTCTGGACATCCCCCACCCCCTGACAACCCCTAAAACCCTCTGGACAGGCCTCTACCCCCTTGGACAGCCCCCCACGCCCACCCACCCCCCTGGACACCCCCCTGGTAACCCCCCAACCCTCTGGACAACCCCCCACCCCCGGACAACCCGCCAAACAATGGTTTGCATATAAAACTAGGCATGGTGAACAACTAAAAACACATGAATTTAATATATACTTTAGCATGAAATATATGGAATTAAATATTATTAAATATGGCTACTTAAATGATCATATGATAATTAAAAATAACCATTGATATTCAACTAGTCAAATGATCACAAGTTTTCTTGATAACTAATATCATAATGAGGTAATGGATAATTCTAGAAACCTTAAACATATTATCGAGACCTTGGCCAAGGCCTCAAAAAATACTAGGGTAATCCCTCAGTAGAACCCATTTTAATTTGGAATCATGAGACATAACGATGCATCGAAGGGCCATAGAGGTCAACAACCATTACATTATATGTCTAATAGATTCTCATATAAAAGAGGATAAACATAAGTAGCAACAAAACATGAAATATCATTTCTGAATTCATACATTTAATCAATAACCATTCTATGCAGTAATATAGCTGAATGAGGTCATTAGTTGTCAATGACAACAACAATTACCATCAATGTCGGGCATTCGCGAAACAAAAACAAACTAAATAGAAGTAGTTGAGGATTACATGAATATTTCAAGTCGATATAATAGATATAGGGATGATAAATAAGATGATGATGGAAAAAAGAGGAAAGAGGGTTCGAAATCGAAGAATATTACCTAGTTTAAACACAAAAATCCCAACACATAAATATAGACTATCAGGGAAAAAAACGAACGAAATAAATTCATGGAAGGATTACTTGAGTGATGCGAGTTGAGATGATAGATCCAAGGAGAGTAAATATGATAAATGATGAAGGCAAAATGATTTTAATGCAGCGAGATCGACGAGTTGATTAGGGTTTACCGCGTGAGAGAGACGAGCCACCGAACTGTCGATCGAAAAATCATAAATGACAATCCATGAGGCTTGTTAATTTTTTAAATGTTTTATAATCACGGTTATTTAATAACCGACATTATAAACTATTTTTTTACATTAATAAAGTCGGTTATTATAATAACCGACATTATAAATGTATCATATATGGCTTTTTTTAAGTCGGTTATTTTATAACCGACGTAAAAAAATCCACGTGTTGGTTTTTTACATCGGTTATTCTATAACCGATGTAAAAAATACATCATAAATCATAGTTTTTTACATCAGTTATTATATATCCAACGTAAAAAACTTATGTGGGTTGTTTTTTTATGTTGTTTATAAAATAACCGACGTCAAAAAGGCCTCAAAAGCCGCATTTTTTACGTCAGTTATTTTATAACTGATGTAAAAAATGAGATATCTACGAGTTTTTTACGTCGGTTTTCAAATAAACGACGTAAAAAACCCCTGCTCTTTGGTTTTTTAAGTCAGTTATTTTATAACCAATGTAAAAAACTCGTAGATATCTCGTTTTTTAGGTCGGTTATCAAATAACCGACGTAAAAAACCCCCGCGCTTTTGTTTTTTACGTCGGTTAATTTATAACCGACATAAAAAACAAACACATGAGATTTGTAACGTCGGTTATTAAAATAACCGATGTTAAAAATCTACTCACTGCATTTTTTACATCGGTTATAAAATAACCGACGTAAAAGACCACGTTTCAAAGATTATCACATCGGTTATATATAACCGACATAAAAAATGGTGATGTAAATAACATTTTCTGCACTAGTGATCTTAGATCAGAAAAATGTCCATCACCACCTCACCAATGACACCCTCTCCCATGTCTCATGGATATCTAATCTGCACTGACACGTTACCTAGAGTAGGGGATTACTTCACTATGTATCACCTTATCCTGAAAATCAATTATCCGAACTAGAAACCCAACCAATGTGGTATCATGCACAAGATCAACAACATCCCATCTAATCACATGGGGAGGATCTGTTATAAACCTAATAAATTGGGAAACATGAAACATGTCATGGATAGCTTTCAAACCAGTTGAATAGTGAAAACAATACAACACCCTTTCTAGTCATCCAATAATTTCAAAGGGTTCTACATAACATGTTTCCAACATACCCTACTTACAAAAACTGTGATGTCTCAAACGAGGTGAAACTCGGATAAAGAACCGATCACCAACCTAAAACTCTAGTGGTTGATACAAACTATCTACATATGATTTTGGATGACTCTATTCCATGTTAAAACACCCCTATGTCAACTACACCATCTCCATCATCTCATAAACAACACTTGGCCCATCCCAGGACTGCACTCCCAACACTACCCCACACAAGGGACATCTACATGGCCACCCATAAAAATCATCACATGGATCCATCTAGATCGAATCCTGATGACTATTTTTAGAGGAAAATTCAACAAAAGAAATTTTTTTTCCCAAGATAATCCAAAATCAAGAACTCATTCCCGAAGTATATCCCCTAGAATCTGGATAGCCCCCTATGTCTATTTGTTCATATAAAAATGATAAGTTATTCTTAATTTAATATCCAAACCCATCACCTCCTGAAAATTATTCGAAAACCTTGATGTGATCCTTAAATCCCTATAAAAAACATCTACAGAGGGAACCCCATGAAGTATCACAATATCTTGGACATAAAATTCCCCAAATGGTTCCACTTTTGTTTCTTCCTTGAAAGGTAAAAATGAGCATATTTCATGAGTCGATAAACAATCAAACAAATCACATCCTTCCATGCAAGAGTCGGTGGAAAACGAGTGATGTAATATATGGACATCTCATCCAAATTCCATATTGAAATAGTTAATGGATACAAAAAACCCGCATATCTCTACTGCTCTTCCTTAATTCTCTGTAAAGTAAAGACCCATGAAGAAATATCATCTACCGACCATCCCATCCCCTATACCAATATTGACACCTAGTGTCGTGATATATATTTGTATCCTTGTGGTGCATGGACCAACAAGAATGGTGTCCACTATCCCAAAACTAATTTCTCAAAGAAAACAGAACAAAAAACCTTATATAGAAATAGAAAATCACTACTAGGAGACCGAGACCACTCACCCAAGGTCTACCCACCATAAAGGATTTCTCCTATAATGCCCATAAATTCTAAAGTTAAAACATTATATTCGATATCTTGTATGACACACAACACCAAGATTGTAAGAGAGTATAATAGCTCGATACATTGAAAAATAATTATTTTTTAATTAAATTAAATATATGATATAACTTGAACTGCATGAAATACTTTGTTATAATACATTAAATGCAAAAAAAAATTCTTTGATAGCTTGTGTCACACACAAGACTGAGTTTTACAGAGCAATAATATATTATTAAAATATTATTATTTAATATAATAAGATATAATATAGACATTATATTTGAGCTCAAGAATATTTTTAAATAATTTATGAAAATATATGGTTTACATAAATATAAAATTAATTAATTATTTACAAATTAATTATAAATAAATATGAAAATAAATTGAAAAAAAAGAAATGTTTTTATGCTCTAAAAGATGTTTTTTTCTTAATATATTATATTAACTAAAATTATTTGTTGATATTAATGAAATATATATGTTATATATTCAATAAAATATTTTTTATATTCACTGAATTGATTTTATAGGCTTAAGGTAAAAACAAACCCAATTTTAAGCATAGAAACCCATCTTTTAATAAAGACACTTTTACCACCTTTTAGTGGATAACCTATTTTAAATAAAAATTTCCACAATTTTATTAATTTATATTTTAAAATAAACTTAATTTTTTAATAGGAACATAAAAAATTTCTGAGGGTGACTTTTTGGTATTTTTTATGAAGTTTCATTTTTTGATGAATAGTGAAAAATACTGAATTTTAATTCAAAACTACTTTTTTTTATCTAATTTGGATTAAGGTAAAATTATATTTTTCATTATTTTAAAAGATTAATTAGATAAATAATATCCTATTTAATTCAATTTAGGATATTGGAACCAATTTCAAATTGAAATTGGATATAAACACATCTCAAATATTTTAACGTATTTACTTTAAAAACTTACATTGTCATCCCGTCAGCGGGAATAATTTTAAATTAATTTCTACCAAATTTTTTATTATAATTTTTAAAAATGGATTAAATATTTTTAATCTGAATAATTTTTAATTTCTAATAAGTTCAACATATTTTTTTGCTAAAAATAATAGTGAATGTGATTAAAATTAATTATAACGATTAAGAGGAAAATTTTCTTAACAATGGAATAATCCTTAAACATAAGGGGCAAAATGACCTATAAAATAGTAAATAATCCATTGCATAATAATATTTGGACCCTATAATACATTTTATAATTTTTTTTCATTATTTTATGCACTTATCATTGAAAAAACATGGGTGTAATTCCATTTTCAAAAATTTACAAGAATGTCACTCCTACTCTGCTATAAAAAGGCACTCACCCCTCCCAATTATTCACACCTATAAAGAAATTTGGATCTCCCAAAATCTTCTCAAAGAATGTCACTTAATCCCTCTCCAAAAACTAGAAGCCTCACATTGGTTGTAATACAAACCAAGGAATTATTTTGATATAAACCAAAAGGAGTTACTCGAAAATGAGGTATCATTCTTCAACGATCACATTATTTTTATTTATTTATCAACCCCCTAAAATATTTTTATTAAATTATTATATAATAAAAATTGTATACAAAATATTATAATTTTTTCGATGGTTTATGCGTACACTTGTACATACATCTATCTAAGTGGTAACAAACTTACCGTTCTTGTGTATGGAGGACTACAGTCTTGCAAAATAATGATTGTTTATTCATCATTTACCAACTCCCATGGTATAAATTATGATGGAAAATATATTTATATATTATATATATATTTATAATTTATTTATGCTTATATAATTTTAATATAAGAGATATCATTATGCTTTCCATTTTTATGAATATGATAACATCGTATGTGGAAGTGTGGACTATCGCCTCCTCAAAGTGATGTGATTCATTTATCCTATACATGGAATGTATAAAGGATGATTTTAATAATACTATGAGAAATATATATAATGAATATTCTACTACAATTATAATATACATATTCGTATATAGAATTTAATTTATATTATTTTTAATACAACAAGGAAATTGGAGTAGCGTTCATTCATACGTACGACTGACCGTATCCAAAATGAAACATTTCATTTCCTATATCATAATATTATAGATTATTATAAATATATATATATATATACATAATATTTATTATATTTAAATAATTTTAACATTATATATATTATTAAAACCTTATCTAATTAATAGTAACATTAAGTTACAAGTTAAAACATACTAAAAAACTAGATAATTAATACCTAAAATTGAGAAAATAATGAAATATTATAAAAATTAGGTAATAATATATTATAAAAATATATTATATGATGTTATAAATATATTATTGGACCTTTTATAAGTTAGTGACATGTTTAAAACCATTACACAACATTTTAATGTGTGTTCACCCAAAATAATCACAATGTAATCGATTTTCATCTCACTTTTTACATCTGTGAGATAAATGTCAAATTCACCAATTAAATATTTTGGTGGTGTATATACTATACATTTTGATATATCATATCATGAAAAATTTTATCTTCATGTTATTTTGAGTTTCAATTTGAAGTATTTCTTTTAATGGGATTTTTTTCAAAAGTTTAAAAGTGGTAAATAATTTAACAACCTGGTTCCTTTTCATTCTATTATATTACTTATTTTCATTAATTTTATATGATTATATGGGTAATCACTTATTATGATATTTTTTTTTATTTTCACTTGTTTTTTTGTATGTTTCTTTTACACACATAATATATTAATTAATGGATTACCACTTCAACATTTTGTTCCTTTTAAGGGTTTAATTCACAATATCATTATAATCCAAAGTTTTTATTCTTTCAATTCCATTAATGGAATTTATAAAATAATTGTTCAATAAAAACATTAATTTTCTTTAAATATTTTTATTCACGACCTTTTTGAAGTAATTGTACCATTTTCCAACTCATTGGTACTCAAAATGTTTTGTAAAATGTTTTTCAGAAAACCTGAATTTATTTATTTCTTTTGTCGGAAAACCACTTTTCTTCCAAAAAGGACTATTTTTTTAAAAGTTTTTCAATAATTTTTATAACCATTTCAAATTTATTTATTTAAAACTAATTTATTCTTTTGGTCTATTATGAATTTTTCCAAAGGAGTCTTTGTATCCTTATAAGGAATTTTTTATTCTTTTTTTTATTCAAAAATAATGTTGTGTTTACCTTGTATGACTTGTATGGATTTATCATCAATAATTTCTTAAAATATTAATCTTTACGTTTAAAAGGTTATATTTTTTATATAAAATTTTTGTAATAACCATTTTTAATAAAATAATTTAAAAAAAAAATTCAATGTAAAATGGATATTTTCCTCAAGACTATTGTAAAAATATATGTTTATAATATTTTGATTCATCAACAAAAAAAAACTTTATTTTTATCCCACATGGATATATTGTATTTAGACCATCCTTAATCTTTTAATGGATGGTTTTGGATTTATTTTTACATGGATAGTATTTAAATTCACTTCCTATATTCATTTGGTCGTCCCCTTGAAATATTCAATTTCTAATGATCATTAAAAATTTAATTTTCCATAATAATACATATCTTTTATTAGGGATAGGTTTACTGCCTTAAACATATATCATTTTTTAATTCGATGTTAAATTTTATTGTTTTTTATTTTTTTTTGGAAATATTCATAAATATGTATCTTTTATTCAATATGGATATCATATAAGGAATATTGTTTATAAATTATTTGATATAAGGAATTATTTGGATAATAAGTGAGGAGTGGGACCTAGACATTATATAGACCCTCGATGAATCAATTGGTTCTCATGAGAAAAATTTGTTGCTCGAATTAAACATATCTCTAACAATATTTTTAAACTGTTTGTAGGATATGATATTGAGAGTAGAGGTTTTCATTTTCCAGAGACATAATGTTCAATAATTAAGCACCACCTTCATTTTGATTCAGTATTTGTTATCCCAGACATTTTCACTATGACAATGTACAGGGACGTATTTTATTCTCATTTTAGGGATTAAATGTCATGTGTTTTCATTTTATTACATTTCTATATTGGTTATGCCTTGTCAAATTATTAAAATGTAACGTGTCTTCATTTATTTACATTACTATATTGTTCAGGAACTTCCTTCTTAGTTTACTGATTACATGGCATGTTTCACTATCTATTACCTTTCCATGTTGGTTATTCTCACTTATTCATTATTTCATCCACTATATTTTCCCTTACTAAGCATTTGAAATAACTATTTTATTTTTCCCTCAACCAGGATTCTTTGAAATGTGCTAAGAAATATATTCAAGGATATACTAGATGGAAATATGTAATTATTCATGAAAGATGAAATTTATATTTTAAATTTTAAATTAATTTTTAAAACTATACTCATGTATGTATCATGTTTAATAAGACTACTAAACTATTTAGTCTATTGGGATATGATTTACTTGTATTTTATGACAATGCAATAGTAGCACGACACCAACTCTTGAAGTTTTGGTGTCAGGTAACATCAGTTTGTATCAGATAATGTTTATTAAAATCCTTGGGAAATAAATTTAAGGAAACATAGATTAAATAACAAAACCCTAAGGTATAATTTTAGGATAAGTATTGAAGATCATCATAGAATTTTATTAAGGTGGATATTATGTAGGTCTTCCTAGAAATAAATCATTGTTTGGATAGTATAAGGAGATGTGGTTCTTTTATAGATGTACTATGGAGTAATAACTCTAAAATAGTGCATTGGGATTAACTTGAGCATAACCTGGAACACAAAAATGGGTTATACTACAAACCTAGTTTGACACTCTGGGGTAATATGCTTAGTATAATTCACATTTTATTTATAAAATATTTTGAGGGATTTCAATAGATAATGAAAATTATTTACCATTGATAAACCTAAGGTGTTTTAGATATAAAATAAGGTGTCATGATTTAGATATCATATAAATGATTATACAATTTTCTCACTATTACTATTATTTCTCACACTTTTCTTTTTGGTTTTATTCAATTTCTAAACCCCAATGAGTCATGGTATCATTGAACATGATGGAAAAGTAGTAAAAATGAGATACCATATGATGTTTTGATAGGAGTCAAAGATAATATATTATTGTCTAATCAGCTTTACTAAAACATTATTTACAACATATAACTTTAAAAACACCTCAACTCACAAAATAATAGAAGGATATTTTTTAAGAGCTCAAGTAGTTGAGACCACTGAGAAAAAAGGGCTCGATTTATATAATGGAACAAATGTTGGAGGAGACACCTAGTAAAGTGTCTCAATAAAATAGAGAAATACTTTATGTGTGGTAATGAAGGACATAAAGAAAATAATTTTCTAGAAAAAATGAATTGTGTTATGGAAGAAATTAAAACTCATCCTATGGATCTATTTGTTTTTTTTACATTAAATGTGGGAAACCGAGGAATTAACCAAATCAATTAACTCTTCAAAAGGATAAAATATTTAACAAGGAAGGACCTATATGGTAATAAATGGATTAAGTATTTATGTATTTGGGTTGTATTAAAAACCATAGTTTAATGGAAATCAAATGATTAAACTTATTTCAATGATGTCCATCATATATATTTTATAAATTATATTAATAAGGTTTTAGAAAAGGATAAATTACATGATGAGTGAAAACCCATCATGGCTAGAAAATCCATGGGACTTGATCCCATGACCAAGGGATAATAAGGGTTTCATGCATACCACTAGCCTACAGGTTGTAATCGTTAAACATTAATTGTTTTTAGTTAAAAAAATTAAACAAAAATATTAATGATGTACCATTAGTGTTAGTTTCTAGGTGTATAGATTAATGTATTAACCGTAGTTTTTCCTGAAAATAGTTACATAAAAATATAATGAAATGTTTTATGGGTATCAAGATCCAATAAAAGATGATTTTACTACTTTAAAAATGAAGGTTCATTTTCAGATATTCATTTAATTGAGTAATATAATAATTAAAATTTGATCAAAGAAAAAAAGGATGAAAGTTTTATTATAAAATATAAATATATCAAATAAGTTTGATTCCATATATTATTAGGTAGTAAAAGAGTCACTCAATGTTAGGAAAATAATCAAAAAATGTCATCCTAAAAACTTAATTTTGGTTGATCTGATGGTATTTAAAATCATCATAGATTTAGGACTTTGAGTCCCTCAACATTCCATTTATCTTTTAATTGGTTTTTATTCAATACCTACTTCGTTCCTTATAAATATATATGTTTTCCCTCAATGTTTGTATATATACTTTCTAATAATGTTCTCCTACATAGAGACTTGGTTATATGTTAATCTGCATGACCTTTTTACTTACCATTCTCACTTTTCTAAAGGGTGTTTTATAAACCTTTCTTCAAAGATGGATTTTCAACATAAGAAATATCAAAAACTTTTCTACCAATGTAGATTTTAAATTATGAGGGACCGATTTAATTAATTTGATGACAATGTAATGCCCCAAAATTCAAAAATAAGAACATTGTATCGGATAGCCTGTATGACAGACAATAACTACCACAAAAAGAAATATAATATACCAGGACATTAAAATATAATTAATTTTTTTAAAAAATTAAATCTATTTTTTATAATTATATTCATGAAATACCAATTTATCAATCATTACATGCTATAAATATTTTCTTTGACAGCTTATGTTACACGCTAGACCAAGTTTTACTGACTAATTATATATTATTAAAATATTATTATTTAATATAATAAGATATAACCTTGCTATTAAATTATAGTTTGAGAATGAGATTAACTAACATATAAATGTATATTGTTTACACAAATATAAAATGAATTCATTGGTACCCAATTAATTAGAAATGAATATAAAAACCAATTGAATATAAAGGAAATGTTTTTATGCTCCCCAAGGATTTTTTTTTGAATAAATTAAATTAATTACAATTATTTAATGATATTAATTAAAAATATATATTTTATATATTCAATAAATATTTTTATATTCATCCAACTTATTTTTTAGGCATAAAATAATAACAAAAACATTTTTACACATAAAAACATATATTTTTATAAAGAAACTTTTATCACCTTTTAATGATGAACCTAATTTAAATCCAATTTTTGGAAATTTTATAAATTTTATAATTCAAAATTATCCTAATTTTTTAAATAGGAACTTAATGATTCATTTAGGGTGGATTTGTTTTTATTTTCCTGTAATATTTTATTTTTAGTTAATAATGAAAAATAAGGAATTTCAATTAAATTTTTTTTCATTTAATTTATTTATAAGGATAAATTTTATTTTTTATTGGTTTTAAATATTAATTATATATTATATATATAATATAATAAAATTTATTCCATTTAGAAAATTTCCCATTGAAATTTGATATAAACACATATCAAACTTTTGAACGTCTTTACATTAAAAAAACACATTGTCGTCATGTCTGCAGGATTAATTTTAATTTAATTTATGTAACGTCTGTTATTAAAATTTTTAAAAATGTATTACAAGTTATTAATAATCATAATTTTTAATTTTTAATAAGTTCAAATTATTTTTTCCATGATTTTTAGTGAAAGTGATTAAAATTAATTACTGCAATTGACATGAAAATATGCTTAACAATGGACTAAAACGTAATATTTAGGGAAACAATGACCTAGATACATTTAAATAATGTAATTTAATGTTCATATTTTTATCACATACTACATTTTATTGATTTTTTTTCTTTATTGGTGCTAATTTACATGGAATAAACATGTGTTAAATTCCAATTTCAAAAATTTATAAGAATATCAATCCTCCTCCACTATAAAAATAAACTCACCTGTCCCTCTTATTCACAACACTAAATCTCTTTGATTCACCAAAATATTATTAAATAAGCTCATAAAATCCCTCTCCTAACCTTAGAAGCATGAAATTGTTCATAAATCCATAAAAAGTTTTCTTTTTGTATATACAAAAAGGACTCACCCGAAAATGAGGTAACATTCATCAACTATACAATTCATTTTATTTCTTTCTCCCCCATAAACAATTATTATGACATGATTATATAATAACCTCAGTATACCCAATATTCATATATGTTTTTATTCTATGCTTTATACCTACACTTACAGACACTTACATCTAATGGGTAACAGACTTACCATTCGTGGGTACGTTGGACTACCATCTAGAGAAACAATGAATGTTCATTCTAACTTTACCACCTCTCATTGTGAGAATTATGATGGAAATTTTTTTATATATTTTATTTATTATATTAATATTGTATTTATGATTCCTTAATTTTTATATAACACATACCTTAATTATTTCCATTTTTTTGGGAATATGATAACATTATTCGTGGAAGTATAGACTACAGCCTCCTCAAAGCGATTTGATTCGTCCAGGCTATACAATGAATAAAGAATGGATGGTTTAAATAACCTAAGATATATATATGAAATTAAAATGATACTATAATTATAATTTTAATATACATATATATCACTTAATTTAAACTTTTCAAATATGGAAAGGAAATGGATGTAGTGTCCATGCATACGTACGTCCTACCATTTTATAAACGATGAATTTCATTTCCTATCTACAAATATTATGGATTATTATAAATAAATAAATATAAATACACATATATATGTAGGATATTTACAACATTTTTTAAATTATGGATATGATAAACCATGATCTAATTAAGATGAATGATTATTAACAAGTCAAAACATATGCGAAAAACTAGATAATTAACAAACAAAACTGTAATATAATGAAACATTAATAAAAAATGTGTAATAGGATATTATAAGAAGATAATATGTGATGTTATTTTTCATGAATCATCCTAGGTAAACCGTGAACTGGTCACCCTAACAGATCTGCCGCATGGCTCGAAGGGCATTCTCGTTCCCTGCGGCCCGACAACTAGTGTCAGGTATCAAAATTAATCATTTGGGAACGATTTTTCCCATTTGTGAATGAAAAATAAATAAAAATAAATAATAATTTACATACCTCCTTATGACACTACAAGTCACCACTGAACTCAAATCAACACTGTACCATGGTGAATGAATCCGAGCAAGAATCAACACCTGATGCTAAAACAAAGACACACTATAGCCATGAGTATTAAAAATCAGTAATCTATCCCTATAAACTATTCCCAATGCACATCCTTTATAATAAAAGAAATATAAATTTTCAAGATGGAATTCAATATATCAATGTATGTTTTATACTAATTTCACACAAAACAATGTACAACTAATATCCCTTTTTTATTTCCTAAACCAAGTTCCCTCAATTAGTGTTCCATTAAAATTTTTGAAAAGGGAAGTGATGCTCTCGTTTTTATTTAAATAATGATTATAAAAAAATGACTTTAAAATTCTTTTCACAAGATTTTAGAGACCAAAGAATCACTTAAAAGTAAACACTAGACAAGTATAAACCACAATATTCATATAACAAGGTATGTAAAAATATACATACAAGTATCACATTCAATATTGCAAGATTCAAAGAGATAATTGAAACAGGTGAACACATCTGATCGTGAACATTCAACAACATACCTATACATGGGACCCCATCCCCGGTAGTATGACACACATGATGAAATCAAAAATTCCCAAATCCTATCCACCTTAACATAGAACAGACCGAGGGGCCCAATTCCCATATAAATAAACCCAAATATATATATATCCACCAATTATGGTACACTAGTCAGTACATGACTTACCAGTGTGGAAATCATTCTCAGAATGTTCTTTCAATATTACAGGTTCCCATGTCTCATGTATATTACAAGGGTGATCCATTAGATTCCAATCGGCCATCTAATCACAACACACACACACACACTCATATATATATATATATATATATATATATAATAATTGACAATAGGACTCACACCAAGTCTCCCCAAGAACTAATATCCCACCTCAAAATATATAGAACACAAAGGGTTCTAACTGAGAAATGCTGATAATGGATCACGAGGATTCAATAGCGATGAAATCTCATCCATTATTCCAAGACAAGTCATGAGAACCACCCAACGGAGGTTTTCACAATATACATTTATAAAAATTTCACCAAGTTTCCAAAACAGGTCCTTAAGCATTTCATAAAACTAACTTTTATCATACATGAAATCCACCATTTAAAATATGTGAAGATACACCATTTACCATTTCCAAATAATTAACAATAACTCCTTAAAATATTTACATTTCACCTTGAAAAAATATAGTTCTTATAAAAGCACCAAACATGACATTTATCAGCAACACATGCAAAAAACCTTTAAAAACCAACATTCATATCTGTATAAAAACCCAAAATACTAGGAAAACCCATACAAGGAACCCCAAAAACCATTTAAAATATTTCCAAAACATATATAAATATAAACCATGCATTTTACGTACTAAATTACCCACAAAATCCAACAGTGTATTTAACAAAATAGTTGGTGTCTAATATTTAACAAGGAAATTATAGTTTCCACATAACAAGGATTAAAACACTAATTTAACACCAAAAATCTAAACAAAGGTGCATATATTAATATATATAAATTAAATAGGGTGTGAAAAAATTCACTAATGGATATTAATTTAAAAAGGAAAATGCATGGGAATCCTACCTCAAAGAATGGCCAATCCAAATCTTTTTAAATCAAGTAGCAGACCACTCGCACACACACACTTCCAAATATATTTACATATTCTTAAACTTATGAACATGTTCCCCACTACATGAGGTAATATGCACATAGTAGATATATATTTATATATACCCATACCTGGGAGTATGCGTGTGTGCCTTCAAAACCAATCATAACTCCTTACAATAAATCCATGGGACTCAAAAACACCACGAATCCATGAAATAAAATTAATCCAAATAAAGGAATAAAAATAATATTCAAAAACAAATTAAAATTTTAATAAAAAATGTCAATTTAGAAAATAATGTTAATGGAAAAAACTATTTTTAATGTACCATCTTCATTTGAATTCCTATCCATGTGTGCACTCTATGAACCCATGGATGTGGCAACATCTAAATGTAGTTTCCAGAAGTACAAGAAAATCCCATTTTTTTTAAATGAACACCACATGTTTTCAACCTGAAAAAAATTAAAAAATAGGCATCATGCTTTGATAAATTAATAATTCACACACCCAATACCTGCTTCAAATCCAATAACTCACAATATTCAAAGAGCACAAACAACCTCTCTAAAACCCATGAGAACCTTTACAAAACATTTCACCAGAACCCTCAAGCTAAAAGACTACCAAATCACATATAAAAAGTAAAACTCACAATTCAACAATGCCAACAAATCACATTTAAGGCTAAGCATCTCTCAAAATACCGCATTTCACATTAATGAATACATGGAATTTTAACAAACACCATAGGTGAACAAGAACATAGACATGTTTCAAAAATTAATTGGAAGACCTATTTTTAATAAATAGAACCAATTACAAAATTATATATTATGTTAAACATGGGTTCCATATTGGTTTGAATGAAGTTTATAATTTTTTTACAACTCTTATGCATAGCATCGATTAAATTAGAAAGATAAGGGATGGAAATTCCAACCTCAGAGGTGTGTGAATCCAATCATGATTTGATGGAAGAGAGAATAAGACCTATAAAACCCTTAAGACACCCTAAAATGCAATAAAATCGAGTTATAAACAACCACTAACATCCAGGGTTTGACTAAGGAAAGAAAAACCCCAAACTCAATGAAAAAAGAACCAGAGGGGGTTGTTCCGGAGAGGTCGCGCCGGACTGGGGGTCGCACTGGATAGGGTCACACCAGAAAATAGGTTTCTCTAGACAGGTTGGGAATGAGTAGGTCAAGTGACGGAAGTGGGTGACGCGCAAGCTGAAGGAGGGGGGTGGGGGGTTCATCGCCAGTGGAGGGAGATGCGACCAGAGGGGAGGGTCCACCTGAGGGGGAAGGCAGCTAGAGGTGTTCTGCACAAGGGGGAGGAGGGAAACACTCGGGAGGATAGGGAAGGGGGAAACTACTTGTGGAAGGGAAGGGTATGTTAGGTTTTCCAAAAAAAAGTAAACATTAACTAAATAATAATAAATTTAATAATAATAATCTTATTAACAATATTCTTAACAACTTAATAATAATGATAATAATAATAATATTCATAATAATATGTTAACATAATTATTAATATTAAACATTATTTTTATATAATATTTCATCATGTTTTATTTTATTATTATGTATCATAATATTAATAACATTTAATAATTTTAATAGTGATATCAATAATAGTAATATTATTATCATTATTTACACTAAAAAAATTTACTTTTTATTTTTTTATTTCATTTTACTTCCTTAATTAAATTTATTTATTTACAATGTTGGGTAACCACATGGTCACTGTCCACTGTTCATGAAACTGTGTGCGAACCGTGGGGCTGCTTCATTCTATTTCATATGTTCCCACACAGGTACAGAGGCTGACCGCATGATTTCTGAAAACCGTTTGGTGCATGTTCTCCGGACTAAAACTTCACCATCAATGCCAAACATATAAAATTTAAATAGGATATCAAACCCAAACCTCGACTAAAATACCTGAGACCAAGAAAAGACTAAAATAAAACTGTGTTTGAAGTCAGGGTGTGAAAAATATCCAATCCAAAGACACTTTCTGCCCCCAAAAAGTCACAAAGCCCATAGATAGACAAACTTAGATAACACTGAATCAAAACTAAGATAAAATGAGAGCCTAATAGTTCCCCTTCACTCTACAAGTCTCACCTGACCAATCAAGAAAAAACCGAGGTGGAAAATATTGGGAGAAGATGGGATGGTTCTCCCCACAACAATGAATCAACATGCACGTGAATTAAAACCTAAACTCCCCACCCCAGGGAGGGGACCAACACAGGACTCCCAACCAATACAAAACTCCCAATAAAATGATAGATTATAACCATGGAATGAAACAAAAACCAAATAGAAAACTCAAAAAATACTAAAAACGTCAATTTTCCAATATCACTCACATATCCAAATGATTACTAAAAAAACTGAGACCCACTGAAAAAAGGGCCAAAAACACTATTAATAAAAAAATCTCGAGGCCACATTCAGATAACCACCAATCCTTAGATATCAAAAATGAAAGTTCATCACACTTTTAAAATGGAAAGATAAACTAATGATAATATTAGAACTAATAATATGTATATTTTAAAAACCACCACCCCAAAAGGGGATACAAAATTTGGCCATGATTTCACAATTCCATGTAAACTCCAGACTATGCATGAGCTTCACCCTAAGACCTGAGGCTAGGGATCTAGTGGATGAAGCATCTCCTGCCTCGTAGTCATGAACTAGAGTCCCCTGATTATAACATCTTGTTCAGGAGATTATTCCTATAAAACATCTCCAAGTGACATAGGTAGTCGCAATGATGAAAGGTCTTCAGAGGGATGTGAGAAGATGTCTTCGAATGCCCAAACTAGCCACATTGGTGGTACAACACTGAACGGTCTGATTAACTATAATCAAGAACCAACAATTAAGATTCCATTGAGACAAGTTACTCTAGAATGCACTTATCACTAGATGGGGAAATTTTAGGAATGACATAAAATACTAAATTTCCAACTGCTTTCACTCTAAAAACCAGCTCATTGAAGTGGTTCACATAAACATTCATCATCTACTAACCTTGTTGAACACACATGAGATCTTACATATTCCTCATATTTACCGCCATGAGTATAAGCCATTAGAAAAATATAGATATAAACACATCACACATCATCACAACTTGCAACAATGGAGGGAAAACCAATTTCCAATGGTCCAAGGCCAGGCCCTCAACCAAACCCAAAAATAACATGAACCATAGGAACCTCAGAAGTTCCCAAAAACCCAAAGAAAAACTCTACCTCTTCAAAAACACTCCACTGCCTATAATATTCTTCAATCACCATGACAAAAAACACTCAAGATGAATCAAAACTGGGCATGACTCATTAGAAACCTTGGGGTCCTTTCTGGGTAGCATTTTTCTGGTCATCACATTAAACACAACATGAAAATCAATATCAAGCTAAAGCACAATCATAAATAGCAGCTCAAGACAAATGAAACTGTCTCAAAAACCAATAAAAATATATAGACATCCTAAAAAACCCTTTAAAAACTACCATTTCCATATATGTTTCAAAACATTCTTCTTCCAAGGCCACTTCTACAAATTCAAAAATCCCATTTTCACACCAAATTTCAAATTACAAAATCATTTCCACTTTTAGAAACACCTTTAAAAAAAGTCCAAGAATCTTGTTTCAAATAAACACCCATGGAATCCCATGAACCATTACATGTGTGTCCCTCCATTTCCATCCATTCATTCCAACATACACTTCACTTATATACTCATACAGATAAAAAATCTCAGAAGGAGCACCCAAGGAAATCTAATAACATTTCTAAATAAGAAACAAACATTAAATCCAAAACCCTTTCAATTAAAAACCCCACATTACTAATTTAAATCCAATTGAAGGGAAAAAATAATTTCAAAACCATTTTTGTTTTCAAAAACATCCTTACACCAACCAAAACAAAGACAACACTTAACATTCGTCAAACTACCAAAGTGAGGGACTAGTAGTCATGCTTCGCCCGATAACATGGTAGTGGGTCAGGCCACAAGTAAGCATCAACTACTAGGAGGATCTTAAAACATGAGCTCAGACTCAAAATGGGTCAATAATCCATGTAAAATCATATTGTATCACCAGATTTCCACTGTTGTCATCCATAAATAAAAAAAGACAAAAGAATTAATTTTCTGGACTACCCCTATCAACACGAGGTTCAGAAGGAGAAAGTGTTCATGCTGCTCTTCCCGTAACTACCTCATGAGTCCCCATAGTCCCAATCTCCAACTACCAGTAACATAAAATAATAAGACCCTCCATTTGTACCATTTTTTCACTAACCAAACCAGGTCAAACCTAAACCAGTCACCTGATTCAGTCCCCAATATGGACCGAAGGGTGTTCCCGATCCTAGTGGGCTAGAACCTAGTGTCACGCATCAAAATTTAACAGTTGGGAATGATTTGGACCATAAGGGAATGAAATATATAAAAAAATTGAAAACAAAATATATAAGTAGAGAGAAAATAAAATTTTACACACCTCAATGTGAACCTACGAGTCACCACCGACCTCAAACCAATGTCACACTATGATGACCGAATTTGAGCAAGAAGCAGTACCTGAAGCTAAAAACTAAGATAAACTAAATGTGTGATTATAAAAACTCAACAGGCTAACTCAATAAACTATTCCAAATGCACTTCTTATAAAATAAAATAAACATAAATTTTCATGTTTGAACTACAATATATCAAGGTATGCTTTTATACTCATTTTACTCAAAACAAAGCACAACTCATTGACCCTATTCATTTACAAAACCTAGTTTATTCTATTAGTGTTTCATTAAAATTTTAGAAAAGTGGAGTGATGCTCTTGTTCTTGATGGAAAGAATAATTATAAAACACTTTGACATTATAAACATTTTCACAAGATTTTAGAGACCAACATATCATTTCCATATAAACACTACCCAAGAAAAAACCATAATATTCATATAATAAGGGTAATTAAAATATACATTCAAGTGTCACATTCATTACTATGGGAAACTAAGATCTAATAGACATAGGTGAACCTAGGAGATCAAGAAAAATCTAGAACATACCTATACTTGATACCCCATCTTCGGTAGCATGCCACAAACGATGAAATCAAAACCACCAGAACACCCAACCACCCAAACATTAGATGGGACGAGGGGACCAATTCCCATAGAAATAAATACAAATATATATATCCACCTACTATGTACCACTGTTCAATACGTGACCTACCAGTGCAGAAATCGTTCTCAAAATGTTCTCTCAATATTCCATGTTTTCATCTATCATGTATATAATGGGGGTTAGTCAACCAATACCAACTACGCATCCAATCACAACATATATATATATATATATACATATATCTAATAATTCAAAATAGGTCTCATCCTAAGTCTCCCCAATGACAAATCTCATGCCATAGAATCAATATAAAAAAGGGTTCCAACTGATAACCCCTAATAATTGACCTTGAGGATTCCATGACAAGAACATCCCATCCATTATTCCTAGATAAGGCATGAGAAACATCTAGTAGATGTTTTCACAATAAACATGTTCATCAATTTCACCAAGTTGACAAATGGGCCTTTAAGAATTTCATAAAACTAAATCTTATCATATAAGCAACCCATATTTAAAAGAGGTGTAAAAACACCATTTAAAATTTTTAAAATCTTTATAAAAACTCCTAAAAATATTTCCATTACACCTTGAAAATAAACCATTTCTTAAAAAAGCACCCAATGGGATATTTATTGGTGACACATGCCAAAACACCTTAAAAACCAACAATAATATCTATATAAAAACCCAAACTACAAGGAAACCCCATATAAGGAACCCCAAACACCATTTCACATATTTATAATACATATATAAATCTAATACATGAATTTTACATCCTAAATTACCCAAAAAAGCCAACCGGACATTAAACCAAACACTTGGTGTGATTTATTTACCACGACAATTATAGTTATCACAAAACAAGTCTTAAATAACTAATTTTAATCCAAAAAATATAAACTAAGGCACATATATTCATATTTATATATCAAAGAGGGTGTGAAAAGAAAGAAACTAATGGATCTTAAATTAAAAATGAAAGTGCATGGGAAATCCTACATTAAAGGACAACGAAGGGAAAGATTTCTAAATCAAGCAGCCGCCCACTCAAATGCATACACGTCCATATATATATCCTTAAACTGATGCACATGTTCCTCAGGAAATGGGGGAACAAAAAAAAAATATATATATATACATATCCATTCCTGGGAATATACATGAACGCCTTCAAAACTGACCGTAACTCCATACTATAAATTCCCAAGACTAAAAAACACCATAAATCCATAAAATTAAATTAATCTATACAAAGGGATCATAATAAAATTCAAAAACCAAATAAACATTAATAAAAACAATGTTAAAGGAAAACACTGTTTTTAATGTTGCCTCTTCATTTGAATGTCCATCAATTTGTGCACTCTGTACACCCATGGATGTGACAACATCCAATGGTACTTCCCAAAAGACCCTGAAAACACTCAAAATTTTTTTTAAAGGAACAACACATGTTTTCCAACCTGAAATAACAATCCAAAAATAGGTGTCATGCATTGAGAAATTAAAAATTCACACCCACAATGCCAACATCAAATCCAAAAACTAACACTATTCAAAGAATGCATGAAATCCTTCTAAGAACCATGAGAACCTTTACAAAAAGTTTCACTACATCCCTTAAGATGAAAGACTACCAAATCTCATATATAAGGTAAAAATCACAATTTAACAATGCCACCAAAACAAATTCAAGGCTAACCATTTCTCAAAATTCCCAAAATCACATTAATGAATACATTGAATTTTAACAAACACCATAGGTTCACATGAACCTAAATATGTTTTAAAAAATACATTGAAAACCTATTTTTAAAAAATCGAACTAATTCCAAAATGCTATAATAAGTTAAACAAGGGTATCATTGAGGTGAAAATCAAGTTTAAAAATTTATTTAAAACTCATAAGAATAAAATGGATTGAATCAGAAAGATAAGGGATGTAAACACCTACCTCAGAGGTGTGTGAATACAACCACGCTTCAATGGTAGGGATTATAAGACCTATGTTACCCTTCACACACTGTAAGATCCAATAGAATCGAGTTATAAAAAAACCGTAACATTTAGGGTTGGACTAAGGGAATAAAACCCCCAAATCAAGGAAAAAAGCACTATAGGGGGATCGTGCTGGAGAGGTCAAGCAAGAGAGGGGGTCGAATAAGAGTGGGTCACACCAGATAAGGAGTCGTACCAGGCAGGTCGTGTGTGATTAGACCATGCGAGGGAAGGGGGTGGCACACAAGTCGAAGGAGGTGGGGTCATCACCGGTGGAGGGAGGTGCGGCCAGAGGGGAGGGTCCATCGGTGGGGTAAAGTAGTTTTAGATGGTGCGCATAGGGTGGGGAGGGAAATTCATAGGAGGATAGGGAAGGGGGTCGTGCCTTATGGAAGGGAAGGGGAAGGCTATAGTTTCCCCAAAAAAATATATTAAATAGAAACTAAATAATAATAAATTCAATAACAATTATATTAATAAAATTAATAATAATAACTTAATAATAATGATAATGATAATAGTAATCATAATAATATACGAACATCATTATTAATATTAAATATTATTTTAATATAATATTTCATTCTTGTTTTATTTTATTCATAAGAATAAATTTATTTATAAAAATTAATAAAATTAATAGTAATGACAATAATAACAATATTATTATTAATATTATTAGCGCTATAAAGACATTTCCTTTTTATTTTATTTTTATTTTATTTTACGTTTTCATTATATTTATTTATTTCCAATGTCGGGTGACCACACGGTCACCCTGCACGGTTCATGCAACCTTGTGCGAACTGTGCAGAAACTTTTATCCATTACAAAGGAATTCACAAGGGTATTGGGGCTTACCAAACATCTTCTGCAAACCATGTGGTTCCCATTCACTAGTCTAAAAATTCACAAACCATTCCAAACTTCAAGAATATAAATAGGATGTGAAACCCAAACCTCGACCAGAAGACCCGATACAGGGAAAAGAATAAAATAAAAGAGTGTACCGGGTCGGGGTGTGAAAATATTAATATAATTATGGTTTTGGTATAATTTATTGAAAGATTTAAAACTATTATACATGAGGTTAAAATACATTCAGCTAAAAGGAAACACAAGGTAAGGTATTTTCATCTCACTTTTTACAATTGTGAGATAAATGTCATATTCACCACTTACTTCTTTGTGTGGTTTATCTACAGTCCGTTTTGGTATATTATATATTTAATTATTTTATATTAAGGGTATTTTGAATTTTAATTTGAATTATTTATTTTTTGGGTATTTGAGTTAAAAGTTACCAAGTGGTAAAGAATTTCAGAACCCGATTTCTTTTTATTGGGTTAGATTACTTCCTTGTTTTTATTAATACTATAAGATTATGTGTGTAATACCTTTTTTATATATATTTTTGTATTTAAACAATATTTTTGTGGATTTAGAGTTGAAAAATACAATCTATTAATTTATTTATTTTCACTCTAACATTATGGTCCATTCAATGGTTTTCTTCATAATATCATTCTCATCAAGATTGTTTATTCTTGTAATTCCATTAAATGAATTTATATGAGCATTTTTTCAATTAAAAATTCATTTATATTCTCTTCTGGTCATTCATGACATTTTTTATGTAATAGTACCATTTTTTTACCCATTGCTACTTAAAAAGTTTAGTGTATCTTTTTTAGAAATTCTGGACTTACTTCTCTCTTTAGTTGGAGAACCTGTTTTCTTCTAAAAATGGGTTTTTAAAAAGATTTTATAAATTTTTATGCTTTACAAAATTATTTAATACTTAATTTTTTACCCTTTTTATCTTTTACAATTTTTTCCAAAGGATTCTTCTTTTCTCTTTTCAAAAAAGTCACTTTTCTATCCTTTTTCTATGTAAAATGAATGTTCTTTTTAATTTCTTCATCATGTATGAATTTACCCAGTGTCATTTCTTAAAATCATCCTTTTAATGTCTAAAAGGATGTTTTTTAAAGAAAATTTATTCAAAATATATTTTCAATGAAAAGGATATTGAATATTTTTTCAAGATAAAAAAGTATATTTTCCTCAAAAATGTTTTTGAAATATATTTTTATAATATTTCCATTACTCAATGACAAGAACCCTTAATTTTAACTCAAATTAGGATATGTTGTATTGATATCATCCTTAATATTCCTCTAGATGGGTTTTAATTTATTTGGGCAAGTAAAACATTAAAATTCATTTCCTTTATTCCTTTTCTTGTCCCCATGAAATATTCAATTTCCCATGATCATTAGACAGTAAACTTCCCCTAATTATCCATATCATTTATCTTGGATATGTTTATTACCTACACCATATATCATTTTCACATATGGTGTATCCATTGACAGTTATTTGAGTTTTTTTGTGGAAATATTGATCAATCTGTATCTCTTATTCAATATATATATTTGATAAGTCGTATTGTTTATTTAATTACTTGATTAATCGATATGAGGAATGCTTGGGACATGTAGTGATGGGTGGGGCCCAAGCTCTATAGTCCCCCAATGCATCGATATGTTATCATGAGAAAATTTGTTGCACAAATTAAATAGGTTTCTACCTATATTTTTAAATTTCCTAGAGGGTAGATCATGAAAGCATATGTTTTCATGTTCTTGAGACATGGCATCCTATAATTTTGTATTTCTTTCATTTTGATTTAGTATTTATTACCCATTAGATTTTCACTACGACATAGTCAATGTATGTATTTCATTTTCAGTTTATTTATTAAAAGAATTGTGTTTTTAGTTTCTAACTATTCCATATTGATTATTCCTTACCCAAGTATTTAAATACAATGTGGTTTCAATTATTTACCTTTCCATATTGTTTACACACTTCCTCATCAGTTTCTTGATTACATGGAATTTCTCTTCAGCTATTAAATTGACATATTGACTATTCCCACATATTCATTATTTCTTAAACTGTATTTACCCTTACTGGGAATTTTAGATCACCCTTATTATTTTTCATTTCCCTAGGATTACCTAAAATGCACTAAGAAGGATATGAAAGGATATTCTAGATGGAATAATTTCATATCCACAAAATAAAAAATTTATATTGAAATTTTTGTATTTGTTTATAAAAAAGAATCATGTATGTATCTATTTCATAGAGGGTACTAAACTTTTCATTCATTAGGATGCAATATACTTGTATCTTATGGTAATATAAAGGTTTCACAATACAAGATCTATTCTTTCTAGGGTTGGGTTTCTACATCATTGAAGTGTTGGAACTCAATGTCTTCCACCTACTCGATCGGAACTCACTCATAACAAGAAGAGTTATATTTTATTGAAGAAATTATTACCTATCTACTAAACTCTTCAATTTCTTATCTCATATCAGCAACAAACTCATCAGATACCACCCTTTTTTTGATTCCTTCATAGCTTGTGTTAGTAATTTAATTCTAAAAGAATTAAGAGCCAAATTTCCATTATGAAGGGTAAAAAAAATATCCAAAACAAATATGATGATACTCTACCCAGTTTTTCTGTCACAAATTAATTCCCCATAGAGTAAAAATATATTTTAGGCTCTTATGACAAGAATATACCATAAAAATCTCCCTAAAGATATAGTGAAACCACGTTTTGAGTGCATATATAACATCTTCTATCACAATATTAGGGGTTGGGTAGTTCTTCTCGTGAGGGTGTAACTAGGGAGTGAAATAATCAATAACCTCTTTCACCTTCATCAAGAAACATCCCAAAACTGTATCAGAAACATCTTTAAAATCATCATAATCCAACACTGGTTTTAAAAGAAACAAATTTTTTGATGATGTTAACCTCACATTTAGCTCCTCAAAATATATCTGATAATTGTCATTCCATTGAAAGGCTAAACCCTTATAGGTTAAATATAGCACCGAATATGTAATCATGGATAAGTACTAAAAAAACGGTATGTATTAACCATATAAACCAATGAATCATCAAACCTCAAATACATTTTCGGGCTGCTCCTAGGACATAACTTGATGTACCTTTTTAGGATCTACTAATACTCCCCTCTTATATATCACATACCCCAGGAACAACACCTCTTGGATCCCAAAATAACACTTGTAATGAAATATATAAAGATGATGTTCCCTCAATGTACATGTAATGATATCCAAGCTGGTCTATATGCTCTACCTCTGGTGTAGAGTGCACCAAAATATCATCCACAAAAAAACACAAAAATTTTCCAAGAACCAATGAAAGATCTGGTTCATCAAATCCATAAAAACCATATAATGACTTAGGATTTTCATACATGGATATTCCATCTATTGAGATTACTATTCATTACACTGCAAAAAAACATGGTTGAGGACTATAATAGTTTAGTTCCTTGGGAAACATGGAACACATTATTATGATTTTTGTAAAAGATATTCAACATCTCCATAAATAAATCTCATTTATTAATCATATTTTAAACCTTTTATTATATCATACGGAATGGAAACATACGAAAGGGTGATCTTAGATTATCAATAAGGGTAAACATGAAGGATATGTAAAAATAACATGAGCCTAAGGATATGAAAACATAAGCATAACCTTTGAAAATAATACCATGTATATCAAATATCACATACAGGAGTCATGCAATAAAGATTTGTAGATCATCAGACATAAATCCTAAGAAAATATAAGCACATGTTCCATGAGAGTATAGTAAAGGCATCATATTTGGAAATTGTGTCATACACATAATTTTAGAATATATCATTTCAATGATTCCCAAAAATATATTTTGAGTATATTAGGTTTGGGATAATCACCAATTTACCTACATTAGGCTTGGGATGGACTCTCATGTAGCTTATAGTTTCATGCTTATTATGAACTCCCGTGTAACCTCTTGTTGCGAGCATAGGATGATCTCTTTTGTACCCTTTTGTTATGGGATTAGGGTGAACTCTTGTGTACCATCTTGTTTTTCGATTAGTATATCATACAGTGTAACCTTTTATCTCATAGAACATTTATAATTACCTAATTCATTAGAGGGAGGCATAGATCCAACCCATCAAATAATAAAAACTATACATATGTGTGTGATAATAACATAAATAACTAACCATATCTAAACCCATGAATAGAAAAAGGCTTCATAAACATTTCATAATATTATAACCCATGTAAAGGAAGTGAGTATCATAAATTTCAATTCATCATAAAAATAAAACAACCATAAAAAATAACAAGGATAATTTCCTTGAATAATATCCCCATTAAACCATAAGTAACATCAAATAATGTTATCTTATATGGAAAATAACTTTGAGAGATAAATTGAAATAATTATTGAGGAAAATATCCTTTCTTCTTTGAAAACATTTTATTTTATTAACATTCCATGAAATTTTAAATAAAAACAATTTTTTTTGAAAATAACCATGTATTATTATAAATGAAGCTTCAAATTATTAGGGTTTCAGGATGGTGGGATATTCCATTCATTTCTTACATGTTAAAAAAATTACTTCCATATATGTTTTTGGGTAAAGTTACAAGCACTACTAGAAAACCAGAAATATCCATGTACCTATAGAAATGGTTTTCAAAAACCACGTCTATAGGTATTTAAACCAAGGAATTAGTCATTATTTTTCTGGAACTTTGGTAATAAAATTCCCCTATAGCCAAGATTTTCTTAAACAATGTCTACATGGTGTTCTTTTCAAATTTTATAACCACGGTTCTCTAAAAACATGGATATAGAATCTACATATAGATATGGTTTCGAAGAACCATGGAATTAGGTTTCCCCTGTTAGTTTGGGAAAAAGAATTCGCATTGGAATGTGGAGGGAAGACCAATCACCACAATTGTTTTTCTATATCCACAGTTCATAACGATATATTTAACAATATATGTATATATATATATATACTAAATTATTTTCATAGTGTAGTGTAAGTTGACTGGTCCATGATAGTGGAGGTATGGAGATCAAATCTGGTGAGAATCATTATATTTAAAATCTATAACCATAGTTTAAATGTGATATATCCATAAATCTCCCCAGTGGAAATAAACCTATAGCCACGGTGGACAACTTTGTGAGCTATTTCCATGTTTTCCAAAATACTGGCTATAGGTTCTATTGACATGGTTTCTACTGTGGAAGTATCCTATTAAAATTTTGGCATTATATTTTTTTATATACACCACAATACCATACACAAATTGATAGAACTGGGGATATATCTAATATCCATTTTTTTAACCTCTACATCCATGGTTTTGGGCCATGTTTGTTGCCAAAATATCTCCTTGTGAAAGATCCTTCTTTAGAAAATGAAAAAGATATTATTTTTAAAACATTTCCTAAAAAGTCAAACATTGGTAAAAGTTACTTTAAATATTCATATGAGAATAGTAAAATAATTTTTGAATCCTTTTTGAGATAACATGGGTGTGGAAGATAAATATTCCAAAGTGGTGATTTAAAATGAAACATTCCAAATTATTAATGAGTGTGTGAGATAATCAATAATCACATTATAATTAGTTGAATAATATTCCAAGTAAAATAATGAAATTTATATACATATGAAAAAACTATAATCTTCTGAATAATACTCACATAATACATTCATGGTCATTATATAAACCACATAATGAAACAAATAGTGAATAAGGCATGTGTGCCACAAAAATAAATACGAGACTAAAGTCCGTTATTACTTGAGTAACATTTGAATCATGATCCCCATGGATGAATAACCTAAAATAATGAAATAAAGGAAAATCATGATATATCATTTCATAGGTCAATATATAAACCACATAAAAATATAAGTGTTGATTATTGTGTATATCTCATAAAAATAAATTGAGACGAGAAATTTATTACCGTAAATCTCGACTTCCTTCAAATACGTTCAAATATCATGTATAATAAATATTATTTTATTATACATATACCAAATAACCATAATGATAGATATAATACCTTATATTATTTACTTATGACTTTATATTACTCACTTATTTACAATTCCATGTTAATGTTACGTTTTGGGTAATAACCATATTGTTTTTCATTCTTTTTTTGACTTTTTATCCTAGGTACACTTACATAGATCATGGTTTCATCATCTAAAGAATTATAACCATAATATTAATATCATATTTATTTTTAGTATATATGTATTCATGTTTATTCATAAAATTTAGTGATAGAAAATAAAATAAATCTTTCATGGAGATGATAGGCCGTATGTATGTGGGAACATTGTTTTCATTTTTATATCATATTAAAACAAATAAAAGTATATATGAAATAATGTTATTAAAAAATAATTTTTATTATATATATATATATCATATATATTCATTAAATTCATCCTTATTACAATCCATGTGAAATATAGACGAGAAATGAATCACATCGTATCGTGGAGATGGTAAGCCACATATAAGCACAAGTGACATTATCATTTCCCAAAAGATTAGATAGTATAATGGTATATATGATATTATCATTAAAAAAGTATAAATATATAATTAATATTTTATATAAATAGTAAAATCATCAAAATTACAACTAATAAAATATAGTGATGGAAAATGAATTATATCACTGTGTGGAGACTGTAAGACGTAGGTGTGCATGAGAGACACATTATTTTATTTTTCGATGGAAATGGGGATGTATAGTGGTGTATTCATAATCATAATAACATTTCGTAATATTTATAAATATAAATTTATTATTATTTCATATATACCATAGATTTAGAGTAGTTATAGAATAGTAGAGAAAGAGGGTGATCTATTCAAGCGATTACATCTTCTTTGAAATAGATCCTCTAGATCTCCTCTAAAGGACATTATAGATTGTGTTTTCGGAATAGAAGGCACTATTTAATGTGACATGTTATGTTTATAAGACAATTTTTCAAATTTTGGTTATAATGAACCATCACGGGTCAACCCTGAACTAGCCACCTGAGCCGATCCGCGATTAGGCCTGAAGGGCATTTCAGATCCCCAAGGGATATAAACTATAGTCGAGCATCATTTTCAAATAGGTGGGAATTATTTTTCCAATGAAAAAAATATAAAAAAAATAAAAATCAATCTGAATAATAAAATTTAGTTCTCATAGGGGATAAACATATAAACATCAACACATACCTCTTTGATACCTCATGGGTCACCACCAAACACCAAATGAAGCTCGCTCTGAGAGCGATGTGAAATAAGGAAAACCTAAAACTGAAAATATAGAGTTGGGATGATCACTGAGATACTCAATATGAATTCTAAAATAAACCATGATCGATACCCTTCATCTAAAATTAAATCAATTATTGATAGTTTGAAAATTGGGTATATAAAAATATGGGTTCCCACTCTTTTATCAAATTAGATAACAATATTTTACTTTTACAAAAACCAAATTTCATTTAGTTTTTTTTCAAAAAAATTACAAAAACATGTTATTCATTCCAATTAATTCCTTTAAAATGCAACTAATGCAGAAATAAGTCATTTGATATAGAAAAACAAGGTAAAAGTATCATGTGATCAAATAACCAAATGTGTCAGAAAAGAAAGTAGGAACATACAAGTATGAAACCATGGGAATTTTCTAAACATCCATAGAGTTCTCCTTGTACGTACTCAATTTGAAACAACCTACTAGAGTATGGTGGAGCTCCTAAGTCTGTAACCAACTAGATGCCATCGACTAACCAATCTAATGGCACAACCCACCCGACCTAACATCAAATCTAGGGGTACCAACCAGTCTAATCTGGGATGATGAGAAACCGTCACTTAAACCTCTAAAAGACACCTAGGAAACCCATGATAATAATATAATGTGTATGTAGGAGGGCCTGATGTGCATGACTCACTTTACCTGCTATCACCACACTTTCCAACCCCAAACATGGACATCCCTAATACGATAACCCATAAAGTGAAATCATATATAGGGGTTCCCATTATATACATATATGAATTTCACATTGTTGAAGGTGAAAATCAGGCTATTACATCACTTAATCAATCAACACATTATTTAAAAACATGCAAGTTATCAATCGGTTTATCATTTCACATAATCATTCAAATCATTTCATAAAATACTTAATGTTTCCAATCTGGAATTCACCCATTAAAATCCATTACCAAACCAAATTCCACTTCCAAAAATTCCATAAGGTTCCATCTAGGGATTTAATACTATCACTCAAATATAACATAAAAATATTCCTAACTATTTTTATGACAATGTGAAACCCCACTTCCACAAGCACCTTCTATACAGTCCCTTTAGATTTTCAAAATAAAATTCAGTATCCAAAGATATTTATAATTCTAGGTTAAAAATTAACAACACATAAAAAGGTACCGAACGAGTCTCCATGTCATTTAATTTTAAAACAACATTTCAAGGTTCTAAACAATCCATGTTTTACATAATACATTTAAGAAAATACATTAAGATCCACAAAATACACTTTTCGAGCTAGGAGTCTTTTAGAAAAATATTTTGATGTATTTAAGGTATTTCACTCTTAAAAGAATCTTGTAAACAGGTTCTGTTATAAAAATAAATTAGAAAACAATTAAAAAAATGCAATCAATTTTTCCAAACACCTATGAATGTATATATATGTCTATATAAATAACAAACATATATAAAAATGTTCTATGAAAATGCTAATAAATCATGGATCAAAAATTAAAGGTGCGGGCATAGGAAACCTACCTCAACAAGGGAGTAGTCCAAGACGAGACACTTCAGTGCATAAAAAATGAGGTGGTGACTACTCGTAACTAACCCACACTTGAAAAATGTAAGAACCTGAACCTTATTTTCAGGTATGAGGTTTATTTTCTGGTGTTTTTGAGAAAAGGAGGAGTTTCGATAAATTTAAGAAGTTCACACTGTGTACATATAAGTACATGTCGTGTACCTGGTAGTCATGGGTAGCCATGTATTGGTCGTGTAATGGATGAGTAAATGGCCGTGTGAGGTGACCTAAGGACCACCTAAAGTGGGGGCCCATTAAGGAAAGTAAACAACATGTACATTAAATGAACATGACCTATACTTTTCTTTTTATTTCTTAAATCAAATTAGGGTTGTGTCTAATCGACAGAACACCCTACTTTTAATATTTTCTCATCCTGGAGCGACCGAGGTCACAACTCTTCTCCAAGCCCCCAAATCTCCATCCATTATATGAACAAACCATTGTGGATTGCGTTGGAATATCCATGGTGAGTTCTTTTTTATTATATATATTTTATCCTTCGTTCCTCTTCTTTCGTGAGATATCCTTGGTTGAGCATTTATGATGATTTTTCAGATCTACATCATTATAGGATGATTTAAGAGCCTCCACCAGAGTATATCGACCATACAACACGGAGGTAGTTGGTTTTTTTCCTTTCTTTATTTTTTTATTTAATTATATGTGAAAAAGTTCCCAATACCCTTGTTTGGGGTATTGCGTGTTTAGGTATTTTAACCCTGTTAATGCCCGTTATGCCTTGTATGTTTGAATAGAGGTTGTTTGATTGTGAATGTGGTTAATTTCCATGTTATGGATGTGTTTTCCCATGATTCTTTGGATTTTGATCGTTTGGTCTACCTTTTTTTGTTAGGCTATTTGTTTTCTATTCCCTATGTTGTTAGGAAGGAGTGATTATTTATATGATATGTTGTGCTACGCCTTATAGATTCTTAGCCCAGAAGTACATTGAGGTTTACTTTGGATTTTGATTATCTTTTGTGCATGATTACTTTATACAGGGCTGGGGGAACCTGATGTAGTGGGACCATAGGTGAAATTGATGTTAAGGGCTTTCCCAAAGTATCTGTTATAATTATCATGCTGTGAGACCATAGAGGGAATTGACGTTGAGTTCTCCCTCACAGAGTCTATAGTTCCGTTACAAGGCCATATGAGGAATTTATGTTCAGTTCTTCCTCAGAGTGTTTGTAGTTTATCATTAAAAGACTATAGGGGTAATTGACGGTGAGTGATTCCTCAGAGAGACTTTGATTACATGAGACAAATTGGTTAGACTGTGTGAACAATCCCAAAGGGTTGTTAAATCCTTATTCTATAAATTTAACAAGAGGGGATTGGCTGTGAGAACTACCCAGAGGGTTACATCATATTGTTGGTTGAACCAGTGGTGATAGGCTGTGACAAATTTCCCAGAGGGTTTCTCGTATTTTTGATTAGTTGATTAAATTGATAAATGAAAATGAATGTTGTTAAAACCATAGGATTGTTTACTTTAGAGTACTTCCTTGTTTATTATTCATTTTTCATACTGCCTGCCATATATATTCACTGATTATTAGGCACAGATCTTTGGGTGGTTGGATACTTGGATTCATCTCACACCATGTTTGGGCCATGCTTTTGGGCCCAAATAGATTATATTGTTGCAGGTCTATATAAGGGAAACTGACCTTCTACGCCAGGTACTTGACTGTTGTGGAGTGGAAGAGCACGAGACCAAGATGAGGCTTGAGATTGTACTGGAGTTTATTTTTTTCATTGTACGTTGGTTTAGTAATGTATTCCACGATTGTGACTTGTTTGGATGATTTCCTAGACATATGTATCATGCATCATTTATATATGTACTCCAGTTTTTTATTACTTTCAGTCTACTGATCTTTACTTATTACATATTATTACTGCATCCGCTATTGTCATATGTTTATTTATACTACATTACTCTGCCAATAAGGGTATATTTTCCCCACTATCACACCCAATGCCCTGACTACTAGTTGGAAGCCTATGGAGTTTGGGGAAATGCGCTTGAGGCCATGTGACCAACTAGATATGGGGCACCTCTAGGCGGCACCCAGAACCGGGGCGTTACAATTTGGTATTAGAGGGTATTTTATTTTCTTCTTGACTTATTTTTTGGAGCCTATAGATATGGATAAGAAGGATTGGGTAGTTGGTAATAAGTTTTTCTCTAGAGTAGCAAACCCACGTATAGGGAAAAGCTAATTTACCTCGATTATGAAAATTTTACTATTTTTGAAAATTTACAGTTGATTTGATTTCACCATTGGGTGATTCACGTGTTTTTTGCTGTCATCATTGATATTGTTAAAGTTCTATTTCTATTTATACCCGATGAGATGAGGCTATTCCATCTAATGCATTATATAAGCACTTTTTAGAAATAACATATCATGCATTCCTTCCATGCCATGTAGGGTGCATTACCGATTCCATGTTGTTGTGATAGATGTTGTGCTAAAAAATTCATGCTGTTGTGATAGATTCCTTGATAGAATACATGATATTTGATAGGGTATTGCTAATATGTAAGGTTTCTTTTGAATGAGTTCCAAACATTGGTTCTTGAGGTGTTATGGGCCCTCATGGATCAGAATTTGGTGGATCATTGCTTTGTTATTCCCTATATATGAAAAGTATAAGATTCCAAACATTGATTCTTGGGGAGTATGGGCCCTCATGGATCCGAATTTGACACTTTGATGTTCGTTTCAGTGTTTTATGGGATTCCAGGGTAGTTTCTAAGGCTTACTGTCCGAAAAAACCCATAATACATGGTGTTTATTGCAGAATACACGCCATGTGTCCTTCTGTTCAGGAAGGAAATGTTTTTCTTAAGTACACACCCTGTACTTTATGTACAAACCGTGTAGTTTCTAAATGTGTCAATGGCTGTGTGGGTAGAGAGAGGGGGATGGTAAATTTTTGGTGGGACACGCCATGTACCCTATGTGCACGCCATGTCATGGGAACCATGTGTCCAGCCGTGTGACTAATGACACAAGGTGATTATGGGTAGCTAGTACACACCGTGTCTGAAACAAACACGCCGTGTAGAGTCATCCATCTAACCGGCTGTGTTACTAACAACACGGGTCAGTGAAGTTCTTTCTAGTACACGGTGTGTCTGGCATAAACCGGACATGTAGTCTTTCTCTAAGAGAACCCTATGGGTTAATTCATGTAGAAGAACTCAGGTATGGGAAGATGAATCAAGTACACTCTGTGTGTTAGGAGAACACGCTGTGTGTTTGGGGTGTCGCACGACCAGGGTTGGCAGGATTACACGCCCATGTGAAGGCTTAAGGTAAAATTACGTGTAGGTGTTATTCATGCCATGTATCCATGTTTTGTAAAACATGAATACCTTATTTCTCTTATTCCCTTATTTTAATGATAAGCTTCAGTCCTTGATAATCATGATTTGTGGTGTGCGCTTTCCATTGTAGAGTCATGCCACCAAGACATCCTCAAGTTGTATGCAAATTATTGGGCAGTGATCAGACACCAGACATGGCTGATCAGGAACTGCCATCAGATCCTCCAGTCATGTCCATATTGGCACCAACCGTTATTCCAGATACAGGTGATAATGCACAGTTCTGAGAGGGATTCATGAGGTTTATAAATACCTTCCAGGGAGCACCACCTCCTTCCCTGTCGATGGAATAATTGACGTGAGTCTTTCAGCAGCAGCATCCTCCCACCTTCTTAGGGGATGGAGGACCACAGGTTGTAGAGTCTTGGTTGGAAGCCATGCGATCGATCTTCGAGCATCTGGAGATGACTACAGAGATAAGGGTGAAGCTCACTACTTATATTCTTTAGGACTGCTCCATGAGATGGTGGGATGTGATCTCATTGGCGGGACGCCAGTAGGATATGGCTTCAGATGAGTTCCAGTGTGCCTTCTATGATTATTTATACCTGGAGACTTTGAGGGCCGATCGAGCCTGAGAGTTCATGAGTCTGGAGCAGGGTACTCTTTTAGTTATGGAGTATTCTTCACACTTCATAGAGCTGCATCACTTTACACCCATCCTAGGAGGTGATGAGTTATTTTTGGTGAGGAAGTTTGAGGATGGACTTAGACATGAAATTCGATCTCAAGTGAACATCTTCAGGTTGACTTCTACATCTTCTATCGACAATCAGGCATTGATCACGGAGTGGAACCTGAGATATTCTAGAGCTGTGGTCCAGGGTGGTTCAGTATCCAGAGTTGGTGCTTCTTCAGCTGATAGTAGGAAGCATTGCAGGAAATATACATGTGGAGATCTGATTAGGTGTGATACATCTTCATGTAGCCAGGTGTTATGGTACTAGTGTGGGAATGGTGGTCATACAAGGCCACATTGCTTGAGATACTCAGTGGAGTGCTGCTCTTGCGGTAAGATGGTTCATCTTCAGCGCTTGTACCTATTTTTCTCACCAGTAGCTGGTGATAGAGGTTCTATTTCGACTCCTACTACCGGAGCAGAAATAGCAGTTTCACATCAGTTTTGGAATTGGAGTTCTTTCGGACGCTCAGGATGAGGTAGAGGTCGTTGCTACGGTGGTCAGACACAGGGTTCCCAACAAACATAGGAAGGATCCCTTAGGGATCTCAGTCATCTTCATTGTCCCATGGTGTAGGTCAGGTTTTGCGATAGAGTAGACCCAGTAAGAGCAGGATCCCTGAAACTATACAGTTCGAGGTACGATTCTAGTTTCCTTAGTTCTAGCTTCTACACTTTTCGATACAGGGGATTCCCATAGTTTCATATCAATTTCTATTGTGGAGAGCCTTGGGATCTGTATCTTTACTTCTACGGAGTTATTGATGATGGACACTCTGTTGGGACTAGAACGACTAGTGTACATCAGTTCAAAGAGTGCCCTCTTGAGGTTGGTGGGTGTTAGTTCTCATGGGGCCTTTATTTTGTAGATATGATAGGCTATGATTTAATTCTTATAATTGACTAGTTAGTTCCATTCTAGGCTATGGTTTATTTCTATCACCGTAGGGTGAGTTTCACATCACCATAGAGAAGATTCATTCTACACAAGGGCGAATGGGATGTCCAGGCGAGCAGAGCGGGACCCGAGCATTATGGGTTTGGAGGAGTTACAACCCATATTTCTAGACTATATCTAGATGAACAGGGGACTTCATAGTTGGAATTTCCTCCAGTGTTTGATCATTTTAGGGATGTCTTTCCAGAGGACTTTTCAGGTTTTTCTACGAAGTGAGAGGTAGACCTTTCTATTGAACTCATTCCAGGAGCGGCACCAGTGTCCATTCCTACTTATAGGATGGCTACACTAGAGTTATAGGAGCTAAATAAGTAGTTAGAGGAGTTATAGGAAAAGGGTTTCATCTGACCCAGTACTTCTTCTTGGGGTTCGCCTGTCCTATTTCCAAAGAAGATAGATGGTACCCTCAGACTTTTTGTGGATTATCGGAAGCTGAACCCGTCGACGGTCAAGCACTTATATCCCTTTCTGAGGATTGATTGTAACACTCAAGACTTTTATGTTATATAAATCATCAAAGGAATCTTTTTCTACACAACACTTTCTTGGCTTGCTTTACACGCAATCGCGACCTTCCTCGATAGCTTGCGTCGTACGCAATACTGAGTTTCACTAAACAACATTATGCTATTAAAACTAGCCATTATGAATAGTAATAACCACTTTTTGAAATTTTATAAATTTTATTTTTCAAAATGGACTTCATTTTTGGACTCAGAATATCGAAATTAGCCTAGGGTGAAATTTTGGTATTTTTCTGAAAACTTTCAATTTTTGATGAATAGTGAAACCACTAAGTGGTAGGTTAAAAACTGAATTTTGCATAAAACTTAATTTTACCGCTTCTGTGAATGGAATTTCGAAAATCCGACAGACACGGTTGATATCAGTAAGTAAAATGTGGTTCAATGAGATAAAAATAATTTTTGGTGAATAGTAACTTTTTACTTTTTTTTACCGCGGTTAATAGTAAATAGGGTAACTAAGGGTAAATATGATATTAATATTACCCTAACACATGTCCTAATTCTATTGGACAAGTGTAATTCGACAAAAAACAAACTTAGGAATAAAATATGACCATTTAGGCCCACTTGGATTAGATTAGGACATTTATTATTAATTTATTTAAAGAAGGGTTAAAATAGTTAAAAATCAAAGTTTAATAAGTAAATCATTTTTTAATATGGGGTTATACATAAGATAAATTCAATTGTAAATATTCATTAGAAAGATAAAAAGATTTCCTACATGATGATATTTTATTTGTAATTTTTAGACATCAAATAATTTAATTTATTTATGACACAAAGATGATGCAATAATTATCTTATTAATGAAATATTGACATAATTGATAATATAAATACCAAAATAAATGTAATTTAAGACTTTTTATGAATTTAAATAATTTTCTAGGTTACTATGATATATTAGTGTTGATTTAATTAACTTGGTTCGAACATATAATTCTGTTATGACTTTCACAAAAATCATATATCAAATAGTGTCAAAATTGACACAAAATAGTTTTTAAATCAAATATTATATTACTAATTGTTATTTTATTCCTAAAAATCTAAGGTTCGGCAAAATGACTTAGATAAGGATATATATATTAATAATAAACAATTTGGGGTTAGTTTGGCATGTTATAGTAAGTGTATTAACCATATAGTGAAAGAAAACAAAAAGGCACGGTAAAAGTTAAATTATTTAACTTAGAGTTAAATCTAATTGATAAGGTTAAAATAATACCCTAAACTTGTCTAAATCTTATTGGTTGATAGGATTTCGACCCATCCCCACTTTATCTTCGAAATAAGACCCTTTGGAACCATTATAAACCGATTTTGACTTTAATATAAAATAATATTTTGAGATATTCCTAAGGTGCCCCTCTCCTCCCTTATAAAAGGGCACCTCCTCCCTCTCCTCCTCACACCAATTTGAGCACTCAAGCTCGGCCGACCCCTGCCATTTTCTCCTCTCCACTTCCCTAGAATAATCCTAGAGGTCCTGGTCTTATTCAAAGCCCAATCTTAGTTCCTTAAGTGGAGGATTCAAAGAGGAGTTCCAAAGAAGAGGTAATATCCATTACCGATCTTTTCAATTTCTTTCGTCTTCAACTTCTTCTTCTTTAGTTGTTTCATGACAAAGTAATAACATCAGTAATACTTACATACTGATATGTTATTATAAATATGAAACAACCCTAATTCACCTTCTATCCATCCTACGGAAAAATGAAATCACCGCGCGTGCGTACGTACGGAATACCGTCTCCACGCCGTGGTGTAATCTATTTTCCACCATCACCTTACAAGGATGGGTATAATGGTGTAATGAGTAACTATATATGATTATTATGAAGTAATATTGATACTGAAATAATATATATATACTCCAATACAATTCCACGATCATAGGAACGATATCATCACTCGTGCGTACGTACGGAATACCGTCTCCACGATGTGATGCGACTCGTTCTACATGATCTTCATTTCATAATGATTATATAAATGAATTGAATGAATGAATATGGTATATAATACACTAATACCATTCTGGAAATTAAGTATTTATAACCTAAAGATAAGAATAAGAATTTATTCGACAAAACACGCATAAGAACAAAAAGTTATAAAGACCCGAGTAACAAGTAACAATGAAATATTACTAACAAGAAGCTAATAATATGACCATATATGATATCATATCAATATGTATGATTCTGGAATAAGTCAATAACATTATTTAAACCATTATACAGGAGCTTCGGACACGTACAAAGCAAATCGGACCTAAGGTAAGGGGAAATATCACAATCTCATTTTTATCTGAGATTGTTTATTCGTAAGTATTTACTGGGGTGTATTTTATCATCCACATCCATGTTTCATCAATATGTAATATTATTTCCATCCACCTACAATTGTTTAAATCCATTTTTACCCTTCGGTGAGTTTTTAGTAATATCTATGAAAGGAATCTTTTGTCATACGAGGTACTTTTTGACTTTTCCGACAAAAGTACGAAGAATGTTTTTTTTAACTTATACGACATGAATGGATTCTTAAAACATTATTTCCAAGAAGCTTCCTTTACAAGTTTTCAAGTTTATTTTTAATCAACTTCTTTTATTTTAAAGTCGTATGACATGTTATGAAAGGAAAAATGTTTTTGAATAAGAAAGGATATTTTCCTCAAGAATGGAGTTCAAGTGTTTTATCAAAATTATTTTCCATCTAAGATAATAAAGGGTTCTGTTTTTATCCCTTTAATTACATTGATTTGATTATGTTATGAGGGAATTATTTTTATGAAGTCATTTTCCTTATAAGATTTGTTTTATGATGTCATGATGTTTCAAGAATCCCATTTTTGTTACATGTGTTATGCGATGATGTATGTTTTATGATTATGTGGCACACATAAGAAAGGATTCATTATAAGATGGGTGGGACCTATATCTCCCTCCAATGCATTGGGTAAAGATTTTATATCTCATGAGATAGACATGGCTGGAACGGAAGGTTATTTCGGTTCAGTGATACAGGACTGAAACGAGGAGTGAACTCGGTTCAGAAAGGGACTTTGTCCACTAAGATAGTCTTGGCAATGATTCTTGACTAACAAGAAATGATTTTCCATGATTATGTGTGCATGCCACAAAGTTTCAAGTTTTATGTTATGATTATGGGGATCTCATTTTCACTTCTATTATTTATTCCATGTTAAGATATTATGATCTCTTTTGCAGGTTTTGATTTTCAAAAAGATATGATATGATTTTTATCTCCTTTATTTGCCCTTGCTGAGCATTTGAGCTCACCCTTTTATGTTTTCTTTTCCCCAGGTCAGGAAGATGGATATTAAGTAGAATATTCTAAAAGGGACCCTAGATATGATGAAATAAATGGGAGACACTGTAGAAGATTTATGAACCAGTTGTTTATGTTTCCCAGTTTCTAAAGACACTATACCTATACGGTCCTTTGTGGTTTTGTCATATGTTGTAATAAGTGTGCTTCAATTTTGAAGTATTAACAATGTATGTAAAGTATGGGTCGTTATAGTTGGTATCAGAGGAAAGGTATAGTCAACCTTTGGAAACTAGAATGTGAAATCCTTAGTAAGAACCCTAAGGATAAGTCTAAGTATAGAACACAATCTTAGAAATGGCCATGAATAACCTAGGATAAGACCTTAAGCATGAAAATTTTATTCTTGAATTATGTGGTTTCCTATTATAATTAGTGTTGCTCACACTATTCTTCTTGGTTTTAGTCAATGGCTGGAACCCGAAGGAACCATGTTAATGCGGAATGCGATGGGCAATGCAATGATTGTCCCCCTGAGCAACCAAACGATATGGGAGCTGGAATGCAAAATCTTGTAGCCATGCTCACACAACTTTCTCAAGCTATGAATCATGTAGGATTTCCAAACGAGCAAAGGAGGGAGCAACATTCTGTTGAATCCTTCATGAGGCAGCGTCCACCTTCTTTCAGCGGGTCTACTGATCCATTAGTTGCTGAACAATGGATTAGTACTACTGAAAAGATATTTTCAGTTCTTCAATGTTCTGAACATGATAAAGTCATCCTAGCAGTGTATCGTTTGGAAGGAGATGCTGATCAATGGTGGAATCTTGTTAAGAATACGAGGCAAAGGGATGAAATTGAGTCTATGTAATGGGACGAGTTCAAGAACTTATTTTTCAATAAGTACTTCCCTCGTATTCTCCGAACAAAGATGGAGAAAGAGTTTCTTGAACTGAAGCAAAGGGATGATGAATCTGTTGGTACCTATGAAGCAAATTTTACAAGACTTGCAAGGTACGCTTCTGGTATTATTATCCAACCTGAGAGTAAGATCGATCGATTCTTTAGTGGCTTAAAACCAAGTCTTCGAAGGGCGTTATCCATAAGGGACTTCAATAGCTACGAGGAAATCGTTCGATGTGCTCTCAAAGTCGAGATGGAGATTGGAGTAACCCATCAGTCACATGGGTTTGATAAGAAGAGGAAGATGGAATTCAAAGAAAAATCTAAAGAGCACACGGAAAAGAAGATGAGCTTTTCCTTATGCTCAAAGTGTGGAAAGAAACATGGAGGGAGTTGTCTTAAAGGGACAAGTAAATTTTTTAAATGTGGAAAAGAAGGTCATCGGGCATTTGAATGCCGTGATAATGGGAAGAAGATGTCTAATGACGCAAACAAAGGAAGAGATACACAGAATGAACCTACTACACTTCAATGTTTCAAGTGCAAGGAGATGGGGCATTATGCCAATCAATGCCCAAATCCAAGGGTTGATGATGATGGTCGACGTCAACAAAATATTAAGGCTAAAGACAAAGTAAAGTCACATGCAATTTCTATCAGCGATGTGGAGTACGATAACGAAGTGGTGAAAGGTACACTTACCATCCACTCTAAAGTAGCAAATGTTTTATTTGATTCTGGATCCACCCACTCTTTTATTTCTAAAGAATTTTCTAAGGGTATCATCGTATTACCTCAACAATTAGATGTTGAGTTAGCTGTGACAACACCTAATGGCACATCAATCTCATCAAAAGTTTATAATTCTTCTCCGATCAAAGTTTGTGGGAAAGTGATTCCTGCAAATCTTGTGATCCTTCCTTTAGTGGAATTTGATGTGATTCTTGGCATGGATTGGCTTTCTCTACATGGAGCTCATATCAATTGCCAAAGAAGGGAAGTCACATTTCATATTCCAGATCAATCTACGATCGTATATCAATGCAAGGATGAACATAATCTTCCAGTGGAAATTTCTTCCATCTTATGGGTATTGATTCCACTAAATGAAGGTTATTTATCTCAAATGGTTGGTGAGAAACTCACGATTAAGAATATGCCCATTGTACGGGAGTTTGATGATGTCTTTCCGGATGAATTTCCGGGTCTTCCACCAAATCGTGAAGTTGAGTTTTCAATAGAACTCGTACCGGGTGCTTTGCCTATTTCAAAGACACCTTATAGAATGGCCCCAATTGAGTTGCAGGAATTGAAGAAGCAACTCCAAGAGAATCTTGATAAGGGATTCATACGCCCTAGTGCGTCACCTTGGGGAGCACCTGTTCTATTTGTTAAGAATAAAGATGGATCAATGAGACTATGCATTGATTATCGAGAACTTAACAAGATCACTATCAAGAACAAATATCCTCTCCCACGCATTGATGACTTATTTGACCAACTACGCGGAGCTCAATACTTTTCCAAGATTGATCTTCGTTCAGGGTATCATCAATTAAGGGTCAAAAGGGAGGATATACCAAAGACGGCTTTCCGTACAAGGTATGGACACTATTAATTTATAGTGATGCCATTTGGTCTTACAAATGCCCCTGCTATCTTCATGGATCTAATGAATAGAGTCTTTAGAGACTATCTTGATCAATTTGTGGTAGTCTTTATTGGCGATATTCTTGTCTATTCAAAGATAAAGGAAGAGCATGAAGATCACTTGAGAATTATATTGAAGACCCTGAGAAAGGAGAAGCTTTATGCCAAATTTACCAAGTGTGAATTTTGGCTTCAAAAAGTTGCATTTTTGGGTCATATAATCTCAAAAGAGGGGATATCTGTGGATCCAGCAAAAACAGAGGTTATCGAAAGATGGTCAAGACCAACAACAGTAACTGAGATCCGAAGTTTTCTTGGTTTGGCTGGATATTATCGACGTTTTGTAAAAGATTTTTCACGATTATCTAATCCAATCACCAAGTTGACTCGGAAAGAAGTTAAGTTTGTCTGGATAGAGGAATGTGAAGAGAATTTCAAGGAGTTGAAAAGAAGGTTATCCAGTGCACCTGTGCTCACACTGCCTTGTAGTGGAGAAAGGTTTGTGATCTACAGTGATGCATCCAAGAAGGGATTGGGGTGTGTTCTTATGCAAAATTATATGGTGATAGCTTATGCCTCATGACAGTTGAAAATCCATGAGCAAAATTACCCAACACATGATTTGGAGTTGGCTGCGGTAATCTTTTCATTAAAGATTTGGAGGCATTACCTTTATGGTGAAAGGTGTGATATTTATACTGATCATAAAAGTTTAAAGTATATTTTCACACAAAAGGAGTTGAATATGCGCCAAAGAAGATGGTTGGAGCTGATTAAGGATTATGACTGCTCGATCCATTACCACCCTGGGAAAGAAAACAAGGTGGCAGATGCATTAAGTCGACAAGACCATGCTAGTTTATCCATGATGAGGATCACAAAAGATCCAATATTTATGGATTTACAAAGGATGGATCTTGGAATTATAATGGAAGGGGAAAAATCTTATCTTTCTCAAATGAATGTTCAACCATCTATACATGTGAAGATTAAAGAGGCACAGAAAGAAGATGTCGAGTTACAAAAGAAGGTGAGAAATGTTCCTGAATTCAACCTTGATTGTGATGGGATAATAAAGTGCAGGAATCGGGTTTGTGTTCCTCCCATCCCCGAATTAAAGAAGGAGCTGCTGGATGAGGCTCATAGTTCTTCATTCTCTATTAATCCTGGAAGCACGAAGATGTATAGGGACCTGAAAGAGTACTTCTAGTGGGATGGCATGAAAAGAGATGTTGCTGAATATGTCTCTCGATGCTTGGTTTGTCAACAAGTTAAAGCTGAGAGACAGAAGTCTAAGGGGATGTTACAACCATTACCCATACCCGAATGGAAATGGGAAAACATCACTATGGACTTTGTCACAGGACTTCCTAAAACATCCAAAGGCAATAATGCTATTTGGGTCATAGTTGATCGTCTTACAAAGTCTGCACACTTCATTGCTATTAGAGAGGATTTCTCTCTAGATCAGCTTGCCAGGATATATGTAAAGGAAGTGGTAAGATTGCATGGAGTACCACTTTCTATTATATCTGATCGGGATCCGAGATTTACCTCGAAGTTCTGGCGAAGTCTTCAGCATACTCTGGAAACAGAGTTGAGTTTCAGCACTGCTTATCATCCCCAGACAGACGGTCAGTCTGAGAGAACAATTCAAACCCTAGAAGATATGTTGAGAGCTTGCTCTATGGATTTCAAAGGAGGTTGGGATCAACACCTACCTTTGGTAGAATTTTCTTATAATAATAGCTTTCACTCCAGTATTCAGATGGCTCCTTATGAAGCTCTCTATGGAAAGAAATGCAGGACTCCAACTTGCTGGGATGAAGTTGGGGAAAGAAAGCTATTAGGACCTGATCTCGTTGATGAAATGGCAAAAAAAGTCAGATCTATTCAACAACACATAAGAGCAGCTCAGAGTCGACAGAAAAGTTATGCCGACAACCGAAGAAAAGACCTAGAGTTTGAAGTGGGTGATAAAGTGTTCTTACGAATATCTCCCTGGAAGAGGGTTATGAGATTTGGAAAGAAGGGGAAGTTGAGCCCTAGATATATCGGTCCTTTCAAAATACTGGATCGTGTTGGGAAGGTAGCTTACCGATTGGCGCTTCCAACGAATCTCTCTCAAGTTCACGATGTGTTCCATGTATCTCTCCTGAGAAAGTACATACCAGATCCTTCACATGTACTCAGCTCAGAAGTTGTACCGCTGGAGCAAGATCTTTCTTATGAAGAACAGCCGATAGAGATTCTGGATCGTAGCGAAAAAGTCCTACGAAACAAGACCACTCGCTTGGTGAAAGTTTTATGGAGGAACCACCAACTTGAAGAATCTACATGGGAGCTTGAGGATATGATGAGGGAGAATTATCCTCATCTGTTTGTTACAAAGTGACAAATTTCGAGGGCGAATTTCTTTTTAAGGGGGGTAGAATGTAACACCTGAGACTTTTATGTTATATAAATCATCAAAGGAATCTTTTTCTACACAACACTTGCTTGGCTTGCTTTACACGCAATCGCGACCTTCCTCGATAGCTTGCCTCGTACGCAATACCGAGTTTCAATAAACAACATTATGCTATTAAAACTAGCCGTTATGAATAGTAATAACCACTTTTTGAAATTTTATAAATTTTATTTTTCAAAATGGACTTCATTTTTGGACACAGAATATCGAAATTAGCCTAGGGTGAAATTTTGGTATTTTTCTGAAAACTTTCAATTTTTGATGAATAGTGAAACCACTAAGTGGTAGGTTAAAAACTGAATTTTGCATAAAACTTAATTTTACCGCTTCTGTGAATGGAATTTCGAAAATCCGACAGACACGGTTGATATCAGTAAGTAAAATGTGGTTCAATGAGATAAAAATAATTTTTGGTGAATAGTAACTTTTTACTTTTTTTTACCGCGGTTAATAGTAAATAGGGTAACTAAGGGTAAATATGATATTAATATTACCCTAACACATGTCCTAATTCTATTGGACAAGTGTAATTCGACAAAAAACAAACTTAGGAATAAAATATGACCATTTAGGCCCACTTGGATTAGATTAGGACATTTATTATTAATTTATTTAAAGAAGGGTTAAAATAGTTAAAAATCAAAGTTTAATAAGTAAATCATTTTTTAATATGGGGTTATACATAAGATAAATTCAATTGTAAATATTCATTAGAAATCTAAAAAGATTTCCTACATGATGATATTTTATTTGTAATTTTTAGACATCAAATAATTTAATTTATTTATGACACAAAGATGATGCAGTAATTATCTTATTAATGAAATATTTACATAATTAATAATATAAATACCAAAATAAATGTAATTTAAGACTTTTTATGAATTCCACTAATTTTATAGGTTACTATGATATATTATTGTTGATTTAATTAACTTGGTTCGAACATATAACTCTGTTATGACTTTCACAAAAATCATATATCAAATAGTGTCAAAATTGACACAAAATAGTTTTTAAATCAAATATTATATTACTAATTGTTATTTTATTCCTAAAAATCTAAGGTTTGGCCAAATGACTTAGATAAGGATATATATATTAATAATAAACAATTTGGGGTTCGTTTGGCATGTTATAGTAAGTGTATTAACCATATAGTGAAAGAAAACAAAAAGACACGGTAAAAGTTAAATTATTTAACTTAGAGTTAAATCTAATTGATAAGGTTAAAATAATACCCTAAACTTGTCTAAATCTTATTGGTTGATAGGATTTCGACCCATCCCCACTTTATCTTCGAAATAAGACCCTTTGGAACCATTATAAACCGATTTTGACTTTAATATAAAATAATATTTTGAGATATTCCTAAGGTGCCCCTCTCCTCCCTTATAAAAGGGCACCTCCTCCCTCTCCTCCTCACACCAATTTGAGCACTCAAGCTCGGCCAAACCCTGCCATTTTCTCCTCTCCACTTCCCTAGAATAATCCTAGAGGTTCTGGTCTTCTTCAAAGACCAATCTTAGTTCCTTAAGTGGAGGATTCAAAGAGGCGTTCCAAAGAAGAGGTAATATCCATTACCGATCTTTTCAATTTCTTTCATCTTCAACTTCTTCTTCTTTAGTTGTTTCATGACAAAGTAATAACATCAGTATTACTTACATACTGATATGTTATTATAAATATGAAACAACCCTAATTCACCTTCTATCCATCCTACGGAAAAATGAAATCACCGCGCGTGCGTACGTACGGAATACCGTCTCCACGCCGTGGTGTAATCTATTTTCCACCATCACCTTACAAGGATGGGTATAATGGTGTAATGAATAACTATATATGATTATTATGAAGTAATATTGATACTGAAATAATATATATATACTCCAATACAATTCCACGATCATAGGAACGATATCATCACTCGTGCGTACGTACGGAATACCGTCTCCACGATGTGATGCGACTCGTTCTACATGATCTTCATTTAATAATGATTATATAAATGAATTGAATGAATGAATATGGTATATAATACACTAATACCATTATGGAAATGAAGTTTCTATAACCTAAAGATAAGAATAAGAATTTATTCGACAAAACACGCATAAGAACAAAAAGTTATAAAGACCAGAGTAACAAGTAACAATGAAATATTACTAACAAGAAGCTAATAATATGACCATATATGATATCATATCAATATGTATGATTCTGGAATAAGTCAATAACATTATTTAAACCATTATACAGGAGCTTCGGACACGTACAAAGCAAATCGGACCTAAGGTAAGGGGAAATATCACAATCTCATTTTTATCTGAGATTGTTTATTCGTAAGTATTTACTGGGGTGTATTTTATCATCCACATCCATGTTTCATCAATATGTAATATTATTTCCATCCACCTAAAATTGTTTAAATCCATTTTTACCCTTTGGTGAGTTTTTAGTAATATCTATGAAAGTAATCTTTTGTCATACGAGGTACTTTTTGACTTTTTCGACAAAAGTACGAAGAATGTTTTTTTAACTTATACGGCATGAATGGATTCTTAAAACATTATTTCCAAGAAGCTTCCTTTACAAGTTTTCAAGTTTATTTTTAATCAACTTCTTTTATTTTAAAGTCGTATGACATGTTATGAAAGGAAAAATGTTTTTGAATAAGAAAGGATATTTTCCTCAAGAATGGAGTTCAAGTGTTTTATCAAAATTATTTTCCATCTAAGATAATAAAGGGTTCTGTTTTTATCCCTTTAATTACATTGATTTGATTATGTTATGAGGGAATTATTTTTATGAAGTCATTTGCCTTATAATATTTGTTTTATGATGTTATGATGTTTCAAGAATCCCATTTTTGTTACATGTGTTATGCGATGATGTATGTTTTATGATTATGTGGCACACATAAGAAAGGATTCATTATAAGATGGGCGGGACCTATATCTCCCTCCAATGCATTGGGTAAAGATTTTATATCTCATGAGATAGACATGGCTGGAACGGAAGGTTATTTCGGTTCAGTGATACAGGACTGAAACGAGGAGTGAACTCGGTTCAGAAAGGGACTTTGTCCACTAAGATAGTCTTGGCAATGAGTCTTGACTAACAAGAAATGATTTTCCATGATTATGTGTGCATTCCACAAAGTTTCAAGTTTTATGTTATGATTATGGGGATCACATTTTAACTTCTATGATTTATTCCATGTTAAGATATTATGATCTCTTTTGCAGGTTTTGATTTTCAAAAAGATATGATATGATTTTTATCTCCTTTATTTGCCCTTGCTGAGCATTTGAGCTCACCCTTTTATGTTTTCTTTTCCCCAGGTCAGGAAGATGGATATTAAGTAGAATATGCTAAAAGGGACCCTAGATATGATGAAATAAATGGGAGACACTGTAGAAGATTTATGAACCAGTTGTTTATGTTTCCTAGTTTCTAAAGACACTATACCTATACGGTCCTTTGTGGTTTTGTCATATGTTGTAATAAGTGTGCTTCAATTTTGAAGTATTAACAATGTATGTAAAGTATGGGTCGTTATATTGATTATATCTTTGATCAGCTTCTAGGAGATCGGGTGTTCTAGAAGATTGAACTGGGAACTGGTTATCATCATTTGCGTGTTAGAGCATCTGATATACCTTTGACATCCATTCTGAGCAGGTATGGCCTATACAAGTATTTGGTTATGTTGTTCGGTCTCCCGAACAAGCCTACTGTTTTCATGGAACTGATGAACTGAGTGTTCCATACATACTTGGATTATTTTCATGGTTGTCTTCATGGACTATATCTTGGTGTACTCTCACACTCAACACAACAATGCCATGCATATTGATATCATTCTGAGTACAGTGAGAGAGAATCTGTTATATGATAAGCTCTCAAAATTCCACATTTGGATAGACCAGATTCACTTCTTGGGTCATGTTATCTCAGATACAAGAGTATCAGTAGACCGAGATAAAGTGATAGAAGTAGCTTCTTCAAAGCACCCGAATAACCTATTTAAGGTACAAAGTTTTCTTGGGATGGTTGGTTACTACAAATGTTTCATACATGACTTTTCATGCTTAGGAGTTCCACTGACAGGCCTGACTAAGAAGGGTGCAATGTACATGTGGTCAAACTCTTGTGAGTCGGCCTTTAAGGGGTTGAAAGGGAGGTTGACATCTAAACCGATACTAGTTTTCTAGAGCTGGGAAAGAGTTTTATAGTTTACTGTGATGCATCAGGTATCAGGCAAGGAGTAGTGCTTATATAGGGGGAAGGAGTCATTTTATACAGGTCTCGACAGTTGAGGCCACATGAGAGGAATTAACAAACACATGATCTCGATTTGGTTGCAGTTGTTCATGGTTTATGCTTTTGGATACATTATCACCTGGGAGAGCATTTTTTTGGTTTCCATCGACCAAAAAAATTTAATGCATATCTTCACTCAGCATGATCTGAACTTGAGACAGTGAAGGTGGGTTGAGTACCTTCATTCCTTTGACTTTTAGCTTTCCTGCACGCCTAGGAAAGGAAACATAGTGGATGATACACTGAGAAGAAAGACTCATATATAGGTAGTTTAGGAGTCCAATAGTGATTGGCAGCATATTGCTCTATTCTCTAAGATTCATTTGGAGGTACACGACAGATAGTGGATGACTTTTATTTCTTATGTAGTTGTTACCTCTACTCTTCTTGATCATGTGATAATGAGGCAACTATCTGATTCAGAATGCTTAGTTCTATGGGATAGTATCTCAGCAGAGGACCCTATTCCTTAATGGACTGTAGGCGTGGATGATATCTTTCATTTTCAGGGGCGTGTATGGGTGTTGGCCGACATACGCGAAGAGTTAATGTGGGACTTTCATTCCTTAGTTTGGGTTGTTCATCCTAGAGTCACCAAGATGTATCGATATGTACACCATCAGTGTTGGGGGCTATGTATGAAGAGAGATGTTGATGGTTTCGTGATGAGGTGTTCCACCTATCAACAGGTGAAGGATGAGCATCGGCAGCCAACATGACTTTTTGAGCAATTACTCATTCCTGAGTGGAAGTGGAACGATATCACAATGTACATCATGAAAGGTATACCGAGGTAACCTCTAGGAAGTTATGCAGTTTGGGTTGTTATCGATAGACTTACGAAGGCTTCTCACTTCTTTATGATCATGGAGATTTTCAGTGTTGATGAGCTGGGAAGGTTGTACATATGTGATATTGTACGGTTATAAGGGGTTCCTAACGCCTTCATTTCAGACATGGATTCCCATTATACTTCTCGTGTCTGGTAAGGATTATATAGGTCTTTGGGTACATAGGTACTTCTAAGTACATCTTACCATTCCTAGACCAATGGCATGTCCGAGCATACGATTCAGGTGCTGGAGAACATGCTGAGAACATGCATTCTCGATTTAGGAGGCTTTTGGGAGAAGCATATACATCTGTTGGAGTTTTCCTATAAAAATAGTTTTCAAGAAACAATTCAGATGGCACCTTCTGAGGCTTTGTAAGATAATCCATGCCAATCATCAGTATGTTGTTTGGATGCAAGAGAGGAATCTATGATGGGACCTCATCTTGTCCAGGAGACCATAGACCATGTGGAGTTGATTCGGAAAAGGATTGCTACTGCACAATCATGATAGAAGTCTTATGATGATCGACGGAGATGACCTCGGGAGTTCGAGGTTGAAGATAAGGTATTCCTGTGTGTCACACCTAGGTTGGGAAAAAGCAGGATTAGGAGATAGGGAAATATTTCACCAAGATATGTTGGACCGTTTGAGGTTTTGGAGAGAGTCAAGCCGGTTTCCCATCGGTTGTAGTTACCTCTGAGGTATCGGGATATGCACGACGTCTTTCATGTTTATTAGCTAGGGAATTACTTCTCAGACCCATCTCTTGTTTTTAAACCCGAGGAGGTTGATTTGGAGGTGGAAACATCATTCTAATAGCATCCTATCTAGATTGTTGATCACAGCGCGAAGGTTCTATGTGGCCGGTCTATTCCATTTTTAAAAATACTTCTTTTTCCAATAAACCAATTGAAACCTCACATCACTTATAATCAATGAACAACCCAAATGAATTTAATCAATAATTAAATGAAACCCATGAAATTAACTCATTTTATATAAACAGATTCCTCAAAATAGTAGAAACTGATATTCTTTTGACACTGGTGACTGAAAACCATGGGAATTGTCATCGAAAGACATGGAACACAAAAAATATGAAAAATATTTGTAGAAAAAATATATGAACACAAAAATTCAGACAAACCGCTATTAATAAAGAAACCAAAGAAGAGTCAATAGGATTATATACCCTGGCAGGAGAATTCCAACCCTAGTGGAAAAAAATTGTTGAATGAATTGATCCAAAAATAAATGATTCACCCAAAATCATAAAAGGTATGCTTCAGGTCAAGATAGGTTAATTTCATGTTGAATGATTTATAAAATCAGCTGATATGCCTGCTTAAAACCAAAACACATGATAATTATAAGGTATTTAATTCCATTACACATCGTGTAACTCTCAAGGATCATATATTCCAAAATATTTATCTCTATTTTATTAAAAACCATATTTTTCCATTGCACAGTGGGTACCTATTACATAGAGTTTATACCATTCACACCAAGTATCCAGTTCATGGATTCTTTCTAGCAGCTATTATACAAAATTTACTTTATATACATGATGTGTATGATCCTAATCAGTAGTAAAAAATGCAATTCTATGAAGAAAATTCCACCAAACCTTTGACAACACCATTATAGGTATCCTCCCAATCCCTAACTGGAAATAAACAACCAATGAAATCTGAGAAATAAAAAAATGTAAAACATACCTGACTGAATGGTACTGGAATGTTACACTTGATATGTTACCTTGAATGTCATAAACCTGGATGGGTTTCCATCCGACCCGACGCCCGACCCATTACGTGAAATGGCTTAAAGGGCGTTCAAATTCACCACGGGCTGGTACTAGTGCACGTGTATCAAAAATAACACATGGGAACACTTTATCTTAAATAGTAAACATAAAACAACTGACCAGATAAATAAACTAAAACTAAAAACAAGTAATCAAATAGGACCATAACACAAGTTCAGATTAAATGTTTTACAACATGAACCATCAGCCAAAAAGGAATCACAAGAAGGAAAACTAAAATTCTAACCCAAACCTCCAAGAAACATGAGAGAGACCACATCCCTAGGACACCAACACCATCCTACATGAGAAGACCACCAAAAAACTGAACCACCATCACTAAGCACGATGCCTCAACCCGGTATACACCAAGGGAAAGATCTACATACACACAAAGGTTTATGCAGGGTTTGAGAAAAATTACAAGTAGGATACGACCCAATAAAAATGTTCCAAGCCACAACATCTAAAAGCTATTTCAATATTCTTATTAAAAAACATACTTTTAAAGAATACTGTTATGGAAAACATTAACAAGATGATAGTAAAAAAGGAAAATAATGTTTGAAGAAAAACCGTTTCAAAAATATAACTTTTAATTGGATGAGAAAATACATAAGGAAGACACAAACACTCAAGTTTTCCTTTGTATGTCGATGGAAGGCACCATGTCAGGAATAAAAGAGCACTATGGATAAATCCCTTAAAGTAGCTAGAACGTGTGGGATGCTAGAGACATCGTACCTTAGTGTAAACATGGAATAGGAACCACAATTATCAATGCTCTCATGCACGATCCACTAGTAGGGAAAAATATCCATAACCGAGTGTTCACCTATCATAAAAAATGTTTAGTTAGTATTGTAATGTCCATCATGCTAGATAAAACAAGGATGAACCACTTCCGTAACATCTAACATACTAGTCCTAATCTGCCCACCTTGGTACCCGGGGTTTTCCCTTGTGCTTAATCAAGTTCAACATTCACATAATATATCACCTTCACATATCACAAACCAAACAAGAAAATATAGAAAAAATACACCACTTTCATTCCCAAACACAATTTCAAAAACACATGCGCACAAAAAGACCTTTCCAAAATATATTTTCCGTTACATAATAAATTAAAAAATCCCCATTTACAAACACTCAAAGATGAACATACTTAATTTTAAAAACATAGAAAACTTTTTTAAAAAACACAATAAGGGAAGACACAATAAACATACCCAATTCCAAGTAGAAAAGTGATTTCAAACCACTTTCTAAACAAATTGTTCTTAAAACTAGTTTCGCACCACTTGCACAATTAAATAATGTTTTTTCACCATTTATAAAACAAAACCATGTGACACAAAGAGAGTTTACACCAAAAATATGTCTCATTTTATATAAACATGCTACTTTAAAAATGAACGCATATTCAACTCTTTCAAAACAACAATTTCGTGCCATCTAAATAAATTGATAAACCAGTTGATCTATCTATGAAGTCATTTCAAGAAAAAACCAGAAAACTTTACACCAAAATCAACTTGATTCCATATAGAGATGTCAATTTAAAACTAGATTTACAAGGCAACCATATCAAAACATGTTTTCCATTATTCAAAAAAATTTTCAATTCAATTTCAAAAGTACACAACAAGGAAAATGCACCCAAAGTGATTCATTTTCCATTGAAATTCTCTATTTAAATACACACACCTAAAGTTCCTTGAAAAAACATTTTAAACCTACCAATGAACCCCCAAAAACCATTCAACTGTGTTTCTCATTCCAAAAAACACTTAAATAAACAATTTCTCAATTTATAATACATCTCACAAGCATGCCACAAGGTCTCACTTCAAAACACACAAATTTTACATGAAGAGAAAATCATTTTAAAATCAACTCAACATCAAATATTTTTAAAAACTACTTTCAAAACACTATTATAATATAAATAATAAATTACACACTTAATTAAATGTTTAAAAGAAACCAAGAGCACTTTACACCAAAATATCACTAGAATCACCTATCTAAAACCAAGCCCACAACATAACCCTTTTCAAAATATGATCTGTATCATGAAAATAGAATATAGATCATATTTATAGAATTAAATAAACATATTAAATTAATCCAGTAATACAAGGGCATCAAACCACCTACCATCATGTAGTAACTTCTGAAAAAAATGTGAAATCATCGTTGCACCTTAGCCACACCACAAGAAACCAAGAACGAACCCTAAAATAAGAGACCAGACCAACAAGATCACGATCTCACCTAAGAGAAGTGAAAACCCTATAAAAAAAATAATGAAACCTTAGATCGGGGGAGTTGGGTGCTAGTCGGAATAGCCAGAGGACGAGAAGAGGATGTCGACCATGGGGATATGAGGCGGGAGCGATGATGGCCAATGAGAAAAGGTGCAGCGCACATCCGGTTCTAGGGGGAGGCAGCGATTCATCACGATAGGAGGCGGGTGAGCGGGCTGGAGATGAGGTCAGTGTATGGTAGTTGTCGGACTAGAGGAGAGGGAGCAGGGCACACGTGGAGCAGGGGGATACATGGCATTCCGATTCAAGCTAGCCAAGAGGGAGGGCATGTGCGGACTTAGTCCAGGTTGGGCACTTAGAGCTGGGTAGAAGAGGGAGGCCACCGGAAAGTAGCATTCCCTTCCTGTGCATCCAATTCGCGCAGTGACCTAGGCGAGGCCGTGCGGGTTCGACTACGGGGCGCTGGATGCAGCTAAGGAAAAACATTCATTTTTAAATAAGAACCCAATAATTTTAAGTTAGGCCTTGACAGAAACTACCCGATACCCAGTAAAAATAATAAAATAAATAATTGTAAAAAATAGAGCATGTGACAATTCTTCCCACCAAAGCACTTTCCATCCCTGGAAAGCCACGACTACCCCAAAGCAACAAATGATACCCCCTTAATGTTTATTGAGCATTCCTGTGAGAAGCAAGTGAAAAGAGGAAAAACACCACACTCAGAGAAAGTGACCCAAAAGTCACCCTCTAGAAATCTATAGGAGACTTTTCGCTATGTGTCACCCACCCCAAAGTGCTAAAACACCTCCAGTTGATTAATAAAAGAAAGGAACCCTCGCACCCATAGAGACCAACTTCACAAACTGAAAAACCTCGAGCACCAATGAATGAAAACCACACCATTTGATAGGAACAAACAAACAAGATCAAGAACGTCCACAGAACACTATGATCACCTACCACCTAGTCATCTCTAGGAAGGGAACTAAAAGGCCAATAGTGGAAAGCCCTAAGGGGCTCCGCACCATTAGAAACTTGCTAAATCCCGAGATGAGATTGGAAAACCTACATGAGGAGGCCCAAGTGAACTCCCCAAAATTATGAAGAAAGGAAAACATCGATTCATTCAAGAGGGATTTGTGCAAGACCCATCGTGGGTCTCCCACCATTACAATTGACAGAAGATAAAACTTTTTTGAAGATTTTCTGACAGTGACAAAACACCCCACCACAAGGGGGGAGGAGGGAAGGGCCCAACTACCAGGGCATCAAAACCACTACCTAGGACAAACCAGCATCTCCACATCCCTAGATGAACACTATTAAAATTTGAGAACGATGACCCAATAGATCCCAATGATCACTACAAGAATTTACACCCCGTGGGACACATCCACCGAGACTTTAAGGTATGAGACGACCATGACTCCTCATAGCCATGAGAAACCTCACACACCCAAACAAGTCATTTGAAATGAAACAACCACAAAAAACAATTTAAACTGCCTTCACCATCAATGCCAATGAAAAAAATAAAGCTGGGGTCCCATACACTCCTGGGGTTCCTGACCACACACCATCTTAGTCTGAGGCCTATGGTTAGAGCCCTGATATTTGAAGCATCTCCTGCCTCATAGTCAGGCATTGAAGACTCCCAAATAGATCTTCTCTTTTTGGTTCCACATTCCACCACACTGCAACTGATCCAACACCAACAAAAACAACCCACCACAACATCCACCTGCTCCCACACAGAACATTTAGCAACACAAAAGCTAAAATGGTGCATGTGTATCACACTTTATCACACTGAATGAGAGAAAAACACCGAAAATCATCATCAAACATGACCATTGTTGTTGAGAGAATCATTATATGGAGAGAGACTTCAAACTGAGTCTTAAATGACATGTGATTCCTGCAATTGACCATAGAAGCCCCATATGGCTAGGTTTACTACACTAGTTGTCTAACAAAGACCCTATCTTAAACAAAACCAAATAAGGGCCAAAAGTCATTTAGAATAGTATCCTGCATAGACAACTCTAGGCTGCTTCCTCCTTTCCCCTGTGGAATCTCCTTCACTGTTTCCAAACAGGACTTTCAACTTAATGAGGTCAAACATCACCCTTGACTATCAAATGACTAAAGGAAAACAATGTTTCATTCAAACCCTCCCACATCACCCTCACGATGCATGATGATCTCCTTTATTATGAAAATTAGAGGTGGGTTCAATACGATAATTCAATGAGAGATTCCTTCGATCAACTGGAGACTCTTCCAATGACAAATTGCTCATGGACACACTTCAATCACATGTTAACACATTATAGGGAAGTTAACTAATTGAGAATGAAAATAATGGACCAAACCAAACTGGGCCAATGGCCAAGACATACTATAATAAAACACTAAAAATGTAGGGGAAACCACTATATGGGATTCTCGAAGAACTTTTCAAAAGAATCCACTAACCACACACTTTCACAGCAACATACCAAAAGGATTCAAACTGAAGACAAAAATCAACCCAAAAGGATTATCAGCTTAAAATTACTCACATCTAACATTACCAAAATACAAGGACACACCACACAATCACAATTTACTAAAACAACAAATTTTCAATTAACCAAACTTTCTAAAATTAAACAAATCTGGTGGGTTGCACAAACACAATTTGTGTCCCATGGGCCTCTCCCATGCATTTTCTCATGCCACATCGGCACCCACCTCATTTCCATCCCGGAACTCATCCTCTCGTACCATTAATTATTTCTCTTTCCATATATACCCATCCATGTGGTTTCCTATGAGAACACCAAGGATCAAAACTAGACCTTTCCATTTTTCAAAACCAAAACATTAAACCCACACTTTTCAAACCTCACACATAATTTCCATTTTAAAGTTATTCATTTAAAAAAAAAACAATTTCCAAGATCAATTAATTTTTACTTAAAAAACATATTTCCACGAATCCAAAACAAAGATACGAAGAACGATGCAAGAGGAAACTAGTGTTAGTGGGTGACTAGGACAAATGCTTGGCGGCCATATGCCAATCATGCCAACTCCATGGAGAGTATTATAGGACAACATCCCCAGATCCACATGGCTTTCCAGACCCTACAATCTCACTGAGACCACAAATCCTAATCCATTTTCCTTTCCCCTAAACAAGATAAACCACAAGGACCAAGGACTAAGACAAACTAGAACTTACTCTGGTAACTCAAGTCCCTCCATGAGGTGTACTGTCCAGACACCTTTCTCATAGCTCGAACGTTGAGTTACGAAACCCTTAACATTGGTCTTCCCTAGCTCTATCCCAATGTAACACGACCCAAGAGAGAAAACCTCATCTAATACCATTTTTTCACGAACCAAGCCTAGTCCCCATCTGACCTGATGCCCGTCCTGGTCCACGACATAGACCAAATGGAGTTCCCGACTTCCAAAGGTTGGCACAAGTGCCTGGGTATCAAAAATAACACATGGGAATGATTTACCCAAAATAGTAAATGCAAAACAAATGGCAAGATAAAAAAACTAAAACTGAAAACAGGCAGCCAAACATGACCTTAATGCATTTTCTGATTTAAAGGTTTACAACTTGAACCAACATCTAAAAAGGAAAAACAATAAGGAAAACTAAAATTCTAACACAAACCTCTAAGAAACATGAGATAGACCCCATCTTAGGGCTACCAACACCAACCTTCATGAGAAGACCACCATCAACCTGAACCACCACCACTAAGCATGATGCCTCAACCTGGAATACACCAAAGACAAGATCCACATACACCCCAAGGTGTATGTAGGGTTTGATACAAATTTCTAGTAGGATACCACCCACTAAAAAGGTTCCATTCCACAACATCTAAGAGATAATTTAATATGCTTATTTAAAAAAACATGCTTTTACTATAAAATACAGTTAAGGAAAACATTTAAAAGATGAAATTAAAATGTAAAATAATGTTTGAAGAAAAACCATTTCACATATACTATTTTTAAATAGATGATAAATAAATAAGGAAGACATTCACACTCAGGTAGTCCTCTGTATGGCAACAGAAGGCACTACGTCATGAATAGTAGAGCACTTTTGTTAAATCCCCTATGTTTTCTAGAACGTATGGGACACTAGTGACATTGGACCTTAGTGTAAATGTGGAATAAGAACCACAATAATCAACACTCTTGTGCACCAGCCACTAGTAGGGAAACACATCCATAACCTAGTAGTGTCCAATCATCCCAAAATTTTAGTTACTATTGTAATTTCAACGATGCTAGAAGAAACTGGGACAAACCACTTCCATAAAATCTAGCGTACTAGTCCTAATCCGCCCACCTAGGAACCCGATGTTTCCCCTTGTGCACAATCAAGTTCCACATTCACACAATATATCACCTTCACATATCACAAACCAAACAAGACATTACCCACAAAATCCACCACTTTCATACACAAACACCATTTAAAAAACACACGCACACCAAAACTCCTTTCCAAAATATATTTTGAGTTACTTAATCATTTAAAAAATCTCTATTTGGAAACACTCAAAGAAGAACATACTTAATTATAAAAACTCAGAAAAAATTATTAAATAAAATAACAAGGGCCTACACAATAAACATACCCAATTCCAAGTAGGAAAGTCATTTCAAACCACTTTCTTAACAAATTATCCTTAAAACTAGTTTCACACCACTTGGATAATTAAATGAAATGTTTGTACCATTTATAAAACACCACCAAGTGACACCAAGAGATTTTACACCAAAAACATGTCTCATTTTATATAAAAATAGTACTTTAAAAAATAACGTGTATTCAACTCTTTCAAAACACCACTTTCATGACTTCTAAAAGAATCAATAAGTCATTTGATCTATCTATGAAATCATTTCAGGAAAATCCAAGAAGACTTCAAACCAAAAACCACTTGATTCCATATTCAGATGTCACTTTAAAACTAGACTCACAAGGTAACCATATAAAAACATGTTTACCATTATTCAAAACAAATTCAATTTAATTTCAAAAGTAAACGACAAGGAAAACACACCCAAAGTGTCACATTTTCCTTTGAAAATATCGATTTATATACACTCACACCTATAGCGCCTTGAAAACACATTTCAAACCTACCAAAAAACCCCAAACACATTTCAACCATGTTTCTCATTCAAAAAAAAACTTAAATAAACAATTACTCAATTTATAAGACATCTCACAAGCATGCCACAAGGTCTCACATCCAAACACACAAATCTCCCATGAAGTGAAAAAAATAAAATCAATTTCACATCCGATATTTTTAAAAACTACATTCCCAACATTTTTATATTCTAAATAATCAATTACTCATTTAATTAAATGTTTCAAGGAAACCAAGAGAAATTTACACCAAAATATAACTAGAATCCCCTATATAAAACCAAACTCACATCATAACCCTTTTCAAAATATGATACACCTCATGAAAATTGAATATAGAACATATTTATTGAATCAAATAAACATATTAAATTAATCAAGTAATGCAAGGGCATGGAACCACCTACTAATGTGTAGAAACTTCCGAAAATAGATGTGAAATCACCGTTGCACCTCGACCGCGCCACAGGTAACCAAGAACAGACTCTAAAATAAGAGACCATACCAACAAGATCATGATCACACCCTAAAAGAAGTGAAACCCATTTAAAAAAGAAGAACAAAACCTTAGATTGGGGGAGGAGGGTGCTGGTTAGAATAGCTAGAGGAGGGGAAGAGGCCGCCAACCATGGGGAGATGTGGCACGAGCGAAGCTAGATGTGGAGAAGGGGTGCAACACAAGTCCAGTTCTAGGGGGGAGGCAGCGGGTCAATGTGATGAGAGACGAGTGAGTTGGCTGGAGAGGAGATCAGCATAGGGTGGCCGCCAGATGGGAGGATAGGGAGTAGGGTACGTGAGGACCTGGGGGTTCTAGGGGGTTGTACTTCGAGCTGGCCGAGAGGGAGGGTGCACACGGACTAAGGCCAGGGGGGGGGGGGGGGGCTCTTCAATCTGGGTAGATGGAGAGGGCCTCCATATAGTAGCGTGCAAGGAGGGGCGTCTGGAAGAATAGAAGAGATGGAGGGATAGGGGAGGTGCAGCGTGACAAGAATAGGGAAAGGGAGCGCCAAAATGGGAGGGGTACGAACACTAAGCAAAAGATAGGGAAAAAATTAATAAAATAAATAAATGAACGAAATAAAATAACAACAATAAGAATTGTAATAACATCACCTAATAATAACAATAATATTTATTATCACAATTTTAGTAACAAATTAATAAATCTTATATCCTTAACACTAATGATAATAATAATAATAAAATTATTCTCAAACAATATTCTTATTATTATCATTAAAAATATTATTAATGTTTATTAAACTCCGTATTTTCATTGTATTTATATTTCATTATTCATTATTATTTCATTATCACTTTATGTTGTAACTCATTTAGAAAGCTGGGCAGACCACCCAGTCTCAGAACTGTGCTCTTCATGTGCGTCTAGTCCCCTTTAACCCAAAACACTAATAATAATAATAATAATAATAATAATAATAATAGTAATAAGCTAAAATATGAATAATGATGAAAATAATAATAAAAAATAATAAAACTCAATTGATAGCAAAAAAATAAAATAAAAATTTATATCAATTATGATAATAATAATAATAATAATATCCCTGAATAACATTTTTATTATTATTATCTTTAAAAACTCTTATTTTATTTTATTTTTATTTCATCACACTTTTAATTTTATTGCTTTATTATTAATCGATTTTATTTAATTAATTGAACCATACGAGGTTGCGCGGTGACCCAGGCGAGGCCACGCGTCGACCACGGGGCGCAGGACGTAGCCAAGGGCAAAACATTCGTTTTTAAATAAGAACCCCAAAACATTAATCCAGGATTTGACCCGAACTACCTAATACCCAAAAAAATAATAAAATTATTAATTTAAAAAAAAGGAGTATGTGACATTGAAATGAAAGGAATTGGGTATTATTGTATGAATTAAAAATTCATTTCCCAAAATTCATTATAATCTAGAATTAAATTGTATGTATTACTTTACTATAATTATGTTATTAAAATAAAAGGAAATTTCTCTTGATAAAACATAAAGCCACATTTTATGCTCTTATATAATTTTTAAACATGTAAACCTCATTTTTCAAGAAATCATTTTTCACTTTAATAAATGAATTTGTACTATAAAACCAATATATGTATATTTTGATTCGTCCTAAAGAAAGATATATTGTAAGCATTCTGTCGGACGAATAACACATGGGACCTCATTAATCTATCAAATTCCTTTCACCTTTTTAGATTTTAAAAAATCTATCATAACCTTTATGATTTTATATGGGTTGTTATGTCCCAATATAAGTCTATTCACCTTTCATGATTGTACAAAACTCTCGAAGAACCATTATCTCTTCTCATGGGAACTTAAACCCTCGAATAAATTAAATTAATGTTTCTGATAGAAAAAACTTATTGATAAATCATTATGTTTTCAAAGTGGAAAATAAACCTTATTTAATACATTTCAAATTATAATATGATTTAACGAACTTATGTAACCTTTATACCTTCATGGGGATCAATAAACCCTAGTTTGACTGTATTTTCTTTCACGGATGAAAGAAGAAATCAAGTAACATTTAAGACATCTTGATGGTGGGATAAACCCCTATGTAACCCAATTACCATTCCTATAAGGCAAAAAACTCTAGAATAATGTAAAATCCATTCAAGTGTATATTGAACCCCTATGTAACTGAATTCACTATCCAGATGGACACAGAATTCTCTCTTGACTGTTAAGTCACTCTAGGGAACCTAAATATTAAATGTAATTCAATTAACCTTTATGGATGGAAGCAATCATCAATGTATGATTTATGTAATATTGGTGTAATTTTACCCCCAAATTAACCCAATTAAATTTTATTTGAGGGAAAAAACTCTGGTATAACTTTTATGTCTTCATAGGGGATGTTAAACCTCATCATAATCCAATTTAAAATTATAGATAGAGTAAAATAATAGTGTTAACTTAAAGACTTAGTAATATACCTTCAATCCCAACATAACACAATATTCTGTCTAAATGGCACGAAACACCAACATAACACTTAAGTATTCTATAGGGACCTTAAATCTACATTAAAACCATTTCAACTACATGGATTTAAAAAAACACCAATGTAAACTATTAACCATGCTATATTAAATTATAATCCACAATACTTTCATCATCATTTAATATTTGTAATATATTCATCCACTTCCATACAAGTTTGTTGGTAATAGGACAATATGTTGATTTACTTTTGAAGGGTTTGTGAGCCAATGATCCATGACTGTGATTTACATTCACATCAAACCCTGCATGCATTTATAGAAGGATTATAATGTGAAATAAACCTTCATTCCTTTACATAAATATTTATTGTATAGAATAACATATTATTATTTCTCATATGGCTTTATAATATGACATAAAACCCACAACTTCTTTAACATAATTACACATTAGGGCATCCTAAAATTTGGATTTAAACTATCAAATAATCACTTGTTCTCAAAAAACAACAAAAATATTACTTATTCCATGTCCATGGTATAATTGAATTTTCATTGTTTCCTTTTATAGTCATTAGTTTTAGTCAATAATTTTTAACAAATTTTATTTCTCTACTAAGATGAAAACTGATATAAATAAATTGTGTTGTTTCCATGAAATATTTGATAAACCTAACATAAATCCTTAATAGTGTCTTTGAGTAGATAATATTATAAATTATTGGATGAGACAACCAAAATCCTTTTTTTTGTATATACACTCTAATATTCCCATGATCCTCTTTTCTTCTATAAAAGAAGGGTCCCTTTCCTATAGGAAGTGGTTGATGATATAAACTTCAAAATAGATGTTTAGTGTATAATTATTTTTAAATTGTACATTTTTATCATAATTTCTCATTATATATATAGAATTTTTATTATTTATATCATATATTAAGAGAACCAATGTTCAAGGATCAATGTTCATTCATAATTAAATAATTTTACGGATACTTCAAATATATTTTATCCCTCTATTTTACATATTTTTAGCTATATTTTATAATTAGTTATTATTGCAATATTCCCCTCAACATATCTATCATAGAATAATATATCAACTTTCGTAACCCAATTTAAAATATTCATCAACTCAAAATGATATTTTTATTAATTCCTAGAGTCAGCAAAAGATAATGATTTCTTCATTATAGGAAAAACATACAAAAATAGAAATATCTACTATATATAATATAAATTTGTTACATAATGTATTTTATATAACTTTATGTATGTTATATTTTTTATTCCATATGTTGAGTCTCTAACTCATACAATCCTTGGCCTTGAAAGAAAAAATACCTCTTATTAATGATTCAATATCACATTGACTTATATGGTTAAGATCAACTGAATGTAGTTATGTAGTCTATTTGGAATGTCTTGATGAAATAATGTTGACTATACATCTTGCAAACAATATTTGTGTAGTCTAATGGAATAAATATTTAAACACGTTGGACATTAATGTTAGAAGCTTTATCCATAAAAATATTCCAGGTTTTGTCTGATACTGTTACAACTAAACCATAGGTACTCTAAACCAGACCATTGAAATTTGTCACATCCAATTTCTATAAGTTGAATATTAATCATTAAGGAAAAAATGTGAGTTAAAAAATGTAATTTCATAAGTGAGATGATTTTTTTGATTATTTTAATGTATATAACAACTTTATTCCTAGATAACATCTAATTGTAACGTTTTCAGATATCTTCTACTTTATATAATTCATGTGTGAGGAGTTTTTTATGAATTCTTTAATCCTTTCTTATTGTAATTTTTTATCATCGTTCCTTTTTGTTAATGTTTCTTTGAGGTTGGGGGTTGGTTTATATGATCCTTTGTGATCATTGGAATATATGCTATTTAAGATATAGTATTGTCTAATATATTGAGATCTAGGGTTTTGTGGTTTTGATGATAGAGTATTGTACAATCCTCTTAGATCCATGGATTTTACAGTTTGGTAGATAAGTCATTTTCTAATCCATTTTGACTGAGTGATTCTACGATTTGAAAGAAAAAATATGTTCAATCAAGCGACCTGTGGGATTATAGATATAAGAACACAATGTTTACATAGATAGGAAAATAACATCGTTTGATAATTATATGTTCAATGATGTTTTATTCTTAAAGTGGGGATGCATATATCATATTTTTATATCCTCCTTTCAAATTGGATAAATGTTACGAAACTTTTTTATGGTGAGTATATTAGTAAAACTATACTATTTTTATATACATGAGTATTTATTAAAAAATGCAACATTTTTTTTCCTTTTAGGTTTTTTATATTAATTTTCATGGGTCCCCTTATATTAGTCTAATATTTTTTTATATTATAATAGAAATATTTTTTATTTTCTATATTCTTTTTCTATTTATATTGGACATGTTTTTATTTCATCTAACTGTGTAACATTATATTAGTATAAAAGTTATGTATGATGACAAATCTTAAGACACTCTTATACTTAAACATACCTCCCCCATCCTATATAAGTGTATTAAACTATATCATTAACCAAAATTTTGGAAAAACATTTTATATCAAGGTGATAATCTTCTATTTTTCTAATACATATTTCTTCAAAACCAATTTTTTCTATTAAAACTATATTTCTTACCATATCAAAATAAAAATTATTTTTTATTATTATTTTATTGAGACAAATAAAAATTCCCTTAAACTAACTTCTAGAATATGAAATATATTTACTGTTTTATTGTAAAAATTCTAGTTATAAAATTGGTGAAACTAAATCATGACCAATAAACAATTTTTAATAGTGTTGATTATGATTATTTTCATTATATGTGTTGAATTTAATTATCATAAATTGATTTAATCATATTATAATGTTGACAAGGAATTATAGAGTTCCATGAAAGGATTTAAATTTATTTAATCATGATGATAACCCAAAAATTAAATTAAATTATAAATTCTAAAATATCTAACTTTTGTCAATGAATTTGAAAATCTACATTCCCATTGAATCTAGTGAAAAAATTGGAATATGGAACAATCTCAAAACAAATTTTTTTTGAGATAATTCAAGTGCTTAAAAATATAAAATCTAGGATTTATATATATTATAATGTGTTTGAATTCTAACATGGAGAATTGGTATCTAAAATTCATCAATTATTTATGATCTTTTTGAATATAATTCAATCACTAGGAGAGAATGTAATCATTAATGAATAGAAAGTGTATAACATTATGGATATTTTACTTGTGGAATGGTAATCCATGATATGGGTACTGTATTATATAAAACATTTAACAGAGATTAATATTGATTATATTGTTTGTACCTCAAAAAATGAGAATAAAATGAAATGACATATTGAGAAGGATCAGATAAACAATGGAGTTTCTATTTATTCAATATACTATAATATAACATTCGTTACATAGAAGCATAAAAGTTTTCTTAAGAGAAAATGAAAATATCAATTATATGAAAATAATATATTTGATAGTGAACCATAACTAACTGAACTTGTTAGAAGAATGGACCATTGTACTATAAAGTAGAATATCTGTTATGATCATTTTAGGAATAAAAATGGAAAAATTATAAATAGGATTCTTTGATCTCTACATGTTCTGAATATAAGAAAACTAGATAAATTATAATATATTTTCATTGTTTTTAGATTAAAAAAAGAAATGTTATACTGATTTGGGTTTCAAAAGGATCATTTTTAAACCGTAACTGTCCCAATAAATTTTATGTGTCAAATTATTTTTGGTTTTTTGATAGGAAAATTGGCTGAGCTCATAAAGATAGGACATACGGTCCATGTATTGTGTTTTTTTAAATATATGACTAAAGAGAGGTATTATTTCTAGAACATATTGAAATTAAAGTTTGGATGAGTCACTTTTGGAGACAATTTACAAATAAAATTATTTATTATGGTTGATATTATATATCAATACAATAATTTAATTTATTATATTCTTAATGTTTTTGAATTTAATCAAATCATAATTATCATTATTTAATTATGTGATGAGGGTTACCCTTAAAGATTTTGATCTAATAGTTACACCATTAAACTTTTAGACAAATTCCATAATTTAACTACAAAAATACCTGATAATTTAAACTTGATTTACCTAAATGACCATTGAAATATTAACATATCTTTTCCTAGAATTGTATAAGATTATTATTGGCTCTGAAATAGATGATTAGGACACCTTAATGTTCAGACCATAAATAAAAAATTTAGTTTGGGACTTTTCAAGGATCTACCAAAAATTAAATTTATTTACATTAACGTATATTTCCCTTGAGAACATGATAATAATTCCATGTCAAGATTTAACTACATTTTTTATACATCAAAAAATGTTTCCTTATAAATATGTCGCTTGGACCTGTGGTCCTAAATAATCTATTTGTATCAAATTGAAACACTATGTGTATGTTTTAGTTGATGACTATAGTAGATTTACATCTTCATATTTTATAGTACCTAAATTGAAAGAACATATTTATATTTTACAATTTTTCAACTCTAGATCGAAAATTGAAAATCAATCATGTAATCACATTATAGAATAATATAGTTTGTGAGTTTTTAAATTCTAGTTTTAAAAAAAAAATTTAGTAAAAAAGGTATAACTCATAATTTATCATCACCAAGAACTCCATAACAAAATATGTTATTTAAATGAGGTAATAAAACCCTATAGAAAATTACTTGAATAGTGATTCATGAATACTTGTTAGCTAATGTTATTTGGGTATAATATATGAATATATCATGCTATAATATAAAACAAGTTTTACTTATGATGATTTATAAAAAAACTACTTAAAAATGATTGGAAATAAGAAAAATCCAAACATTAAAACTATAATTTTTTTGATGCAAAGTATTCCTTTTGAACCCTATAGGAAATTTCAATAAATATGGTCCAAAATACAATTATGGATAATATATTAGTTATTATACTACTAATTAGGTGTATTATGTTTTTTCCAAAAATGAAACAAACTGTTTAAGGAATGGTTAATGATACATTTTATGAAACCAGTCATTTTTTATAAAACATCTTGAACCAACACACTCAAATTAGAAATTTTGAAAACCATCCAATTTTATTATTAGAATATCAATTCCATCAATTATACATAAACATACTAGATAATAGAATAATGAATAAAGGTCTTATATAAGTCATTTCAAAATATTTCATTCCAATATAATTTGTAGGCAAACATTTAGTTTCACCTAGGAATCTGATAATATTAAAGAATCATCCCTATTTGAATATCAATAGTGATTTATGCCAAAAAATTAGAAAAAAATACCTTATGAAATCAATGTTATTATCTTGATTAATTTTACCAAATTAAACCTAATATGGCTGATCAATGTCATGGGATAGAGATTTGGAGAGTTGGAAGGTAGGATGAACTAATTCATTCTGAACAAAATAATGTTTGGACAATAATTCATAGGAACAAATCAATCGGTACTGTAGCAGCCGGAACTATTCATCCATCTGGGCCTTCGGGCCACCAGTTTGGTCATCGGGTCCTAAAAGACTTTCGGACCACCCAAGGCCTTTGGGATAGTTGATTCTCAAGGCCTTTGGGCCACCTTAAGGCCTTTGGGCCACCCAAGTCCTTTAGGCCACATGAATGCAGGCCCCAGACACACTACAAAAATAGAGCAGCCCCAGAAGAGGTTTCCGAGCAGGTGCACTCACCAGAGCAGAGCCAAATGGATTGTCAGAATGAGAGGGTATGGCTATGCCATCAGTACCAGCCTGTGATTGCACGGGAAGCCTAGCTAGACGGTCATGCAAAGGTGGAGAGCTACTATCAGGATGCAGATGCTGGGGAGGGGTAGTTTCTTATAGATAGTCTAGTTGAATTCCCTAATACCTTCGGGTCATGTAATCTACTAAGCCTATGGGCCATGTAATCTATGAGCCTACGGGCCTTGTAAGGGTTCCCCCTCATCCCCTGAATGAGGGGTTATCAAAAAATCAATAAAAAGTGAAGGCCTTCATGCCATTCAGGCAGAGGAATGAATCAATAATTTTGAAAAAAATTATGTATTTACTGTGGTTGAGAGTCTAAAATATCTTCATATTATAAGTATTAAATGGGGTTTTTGTAATAAATTTGTTGAAAATTTAATTTCCATTTGGGAGAAGGTTCAACTATTTGTAATTGATTAAGGCTAGTAAATTAGTATGGACTACGAAGAAGCATTTTATCTACTAGATATGATTGAGTCTATCCATATTGTTTTACATTTTCTATAACTTAATATTACTGAATAAAAATGGTTTTAAATATTGTATTCCATAAAGGATGTTTTAAAGAGTAATTCTAGGTTCAAACCCACCTAAATTTGAAAATACAAAACTTCCATAATATATTTTTGACTTATCATATCCCTTTATAGACTTAAAGAATCTCTGAGATCTTTATATTTCCATTTATATAAATTTCACAATCAAAACAAAATTAATAAAATAAATGAGTATCCCAAAATTTTTTTCAAGTATATTTTAATGGAAACCATCCCATTATAAATATTTTTAGGGATTTTTTTTTGTAAAAAATAAAAATTATCTTTAATGTAGTTTCTCAGAACTCCTACTGAGTGAGTTCAAGATAAGCATGATGGGTAAACATAATTATTTTCAACGGTTTTAAATAAATCAATGACACATGAAAATAAAATTAAATCAATATAATTATATAATATATTTAATTAAAAAAAACTAGTTTTGAAAATTCCTCAGTATAAGTACTCTGATAGGTAGAAATTGTAATTTAAATGTTAATGATTATGATAAATAGGATGGTAAAAAATAATTTACAAGTATGATCAAAAGTATATTATGTTTAATGGATAGTTGACGATTCATTATGTACTTTGATGAATTATTTGGTATATTCCTGGAAAATCTGAAGGAACCACATCTAATTTTTTTAAGAGTAAGGTACTAGTGAATATAAAATATTCTATTCATCATGAAACCATTTTATACATAAATGTTATTCTAATAACGACTTTTTTAGATGTAAAATTTATTCGAAGAGACCTTCTTGAACACGATTCTTATAGGTAGATTCTTTAGTTTTGGGGTCTAGTAGGCAACAAAACTGGTTATTAATTACCATTAATAAATATTAATATATATAAGTTGGAAATTAATGAGTTCAAGTGTTGTGGATTCAACACACACTCAAAATTTTTTTATTGAGTTTTACACAATGTTTGATTCTTCATTATTGCATGAGTACTATCACATTATCCAAGTATCTAGTACATGGAACTCATGTGAATCAAATAGTCATAAGACACCACTTCTTCCAGGACAAAACATAAAATGGTGAAATTATTCTTAACATTAATAGAACTAAAAAATCAATAATACTAAATAATAATCAAACTATTAATTCCAGATATATTCAAATATATTAAATATAACTCATTTATTATTAATCCCAAGAGATCATAATTTTCACTAATTTTTCCCACTATCTCCTCACAAAAAAAATCCCTTCTAAAGGGGAGAAAATTCTTTTTACAAATATTCAATTTTTATATTACATTTTCTAGAATACTATTTCCAAAAACCACACCCATCAATAGTATTATTTTTAATTTAATTTAATGTAAATTTTATTTGGTAAAATACATTTTACATATTTTTTCATACAAAGCTTTTGAAATTTTTATCTAAGTACATTTTTTAGTCTAAAAAATAAAAAAATTTAATCTGACATCATTATACACTACATTGAAAGAGATATATATATTTTAGTAAGTAATTGGTGTCAATAATTATCTCTCCAGCTATCTCATTGATTTTTTTTCTATATGATTGTACAAATTTTTCGTGCTTGATATTTGTTTATTGTTATAATGGGGGTGAATTATTTCAAATGAATAAAATAAATAATTTTTTTTAAATAAATGAATGAGACTTTTGAAAACTCTAAGAATTTGGGGATTTTTTAGAAATTTTACAAAAATAGGGATAATGATTTTCTTAATATATATTTCACTAAGGGGAAATTGATTAAATATGATAGAATTTAATATTCATTCATGATTTATCCAGTATTTTTATTCATTTTGGAATTCATATTTTGGTCAATTAATGCTTTTAAATTAATTGCCTTCATTGTGAAAAGGGGTAGATTGTTGATTCAATGAATCTTAATATCCTTAGTTCTATAATTCACAATACATATTTTTAAAGTTTAAATATAACTTTTATTTATATGTTTAGGTTCTAATTAATATAGATCTAGTTTTTAGTATGTTTTTATGAAAAATGATATATGTAGATATATCCAAATAGAGAAGAATTGTTTAATTCTATACCTAATTGAACACATCATACACTGATGTGGGGATCTATATCTATATGGTTGAGCTATGTCTGATACTACTACAATGAAAATTAAAGGACTCAGAATCATACTATTAATTATTATTAAAGAAAACATATATTAATAAAACATAATGATTAAATGAACATAGTGCGGTTACATAGGATTGCTTCAAAAGTGACCTGATGTGTTTTCAATCATTTTATTTTTTTGTAACTACATCTGTCCCTGAGAACTTTTGACCATAATTGTTTAGATGGATTCTTCTTAGAAAATATGTATGTTAGGATTTTCTTCATATATTATATGATAATTTTTTGTTTTAATGTTTTTCTGATTCTTTATGAATGAGAAGCTTCCAAATTGAGAGTTGGGTTGTCTGATCTTTTGAGATATGGGGCTTCTATGATTTGGAAGATGAAGTATTTGCTGATATATTAATATAGGTAACTTCCATGGATTGTATGATAGAGTACTTTCTTATACACTGATATAAAGGGTTTTTATGGTTTATAAGAAATATTATTTCCCTATAATTGTACATGGAGGGCCTCCATGGTTTGGAAGAAATAACTTCTTAGATAAGGCTAATCAACGGATTATTTATATAGGAATACAGGGTGATTGGGGACTAGATAGTAACAACATCATATAGGTTTACAATAGAGGACCTTTTAATCTTATATTTAGGATACCTAGATCAGTTTAATAGATCCTCCAACTATATTTTATAAAATCATAGGCTCTCTATTGATTTAGAGTAAATTAATAAATAATATCTACTAAGAGTATCTGATTTGTTACTAAATACTCAAATATCTTTGTTTTTTTACATTCTTATTTTTATTTTAATATTTCGTTGACATTTATATTTGTGAGAAAATATTTTTTATTTTTAATGATATTTTTTCCATTTCCTTTAGTTCATTTTTATTTGAATATAATATATTTTGATTATAGTAGATAACGTAGCTTCCAATAAGAGTAGAATTTAATAGAGAATAAAAAAATAATAACACATAGAAATAAATTCATACTCCCATATTTAATTCAATTGACCAGATTTATTTAACCCACATCAGGACCAACACCATCCAACTTATTCCAATGGAATCAAATATGTTATAATATATTATATTTATATAGTAAGAACATATTTTTTTCCATGGTTAATTATTCTTTAATTTCTCCACAAAATTTTGTTATTTTCTCATTTCCTATTTATTTTATAGGATAAAATCATATACACACTTTTTTGTCTCTATCATCATTTTATTATTGTTAAATGGGTTTTTAAAATATTCATTGTCTCTCATGTTCTATAATTTTTCCTAGATCTTAAGAACCCATGTTTATTTCACTTTTCTTCCTACATAACCATTAATGATTAGTAAAAAATGTTATGTTGTGTTTCATTCTCATACAACATACCATGCTTTGAAAAGCATTGAATAATTTCATATTCAATGATTGTGAACCTAATCATAGGAGATGGGGTTTTTAGAACTCATCCCTACCCTATCCAGGATGAGGTGTTTGTGGTTAAGGACAACTCAACTATGAAATTTTACAGTATCATAACCAAAACCTTATTTTAAATTAAAAAATATTATTTATTTACTTCTAAATTCCAATAACATTATTAAGCAGTCCATAAATCTTTTTTTATCCTCCAAATTTTAAATTTGAAACTTTTTTATAGAATATAATTGGTGTTTAAATTCATATTTTTTTCATATTTATTTTATCATGCCACAAATATTTAACCTTCAATAACACTAATACGTTTAAAAATTACTTTCATTAGTTTGATAAAACCATCAATTAATAAATATTTTTCATCAACTATAAGATATAACTCTAAAATATCCCCTATATTTAAATTTATTATTTATACGAGAAACTCAAATTCCTCCTTCAATCCATCCATAACCTCTTGCTTTTCTTGAACATTAACCATGAAATCTTTCAAAAACACCATTGGATTGATTTTCAAACGAATATCTTTTTGAGAAGTATTTAATTTGACCTTCATGTTAGACCCATGTTTTCTCTTCATAGTTAACATTGAAGACTTAATCACCTTCTATTTGATCAATTGTTGACATTATAAAAAAATTAGTGAAATATCCTTTCTCTTTAATTATTATTTAATCATAAGAATATTTTTATATGTGATAAAGTTTCACCTTTTAAATTTATTATTTAATGATTTATAACCTATTTGTTCTTTTTGAATAAAAATATTTTAGTCTTCACATAATCTCCATTATATTGGATTTTCTAGACACTTGGTGATATTTTTTTACTACATTTCCATTTCCAAATCCAGTGATTATAATTTTAGACTTTTTATTTTACCTATCATATTTTAATATTATAGGTTCATAATGAATTTAACACACATATATATTTATATTTCTCATCATTATCCACCTAGATTTATTTCATTACCTTGAATTCCATCTCCTTTATCTTCATCACACCCATCATATTATCTATCTTTATCCAATCTCATATATCATGATAATAATTTAATGGTAATCTAAGGATACTATTTTGATAACCCTTTCCTCAATCAGGAATTCCATTTTTTTTGAAATTTGAACTTAATATTCAAAGTATTCAAATTACTATCCTAATAAATTTAATCATGTTTCCATGTTACTTCATATATTTATCTATTTCAATCACCTAATTAAAAAACGTACTAATATACTTGATTAATATTATTATCCAATTATCAAATATATTTAATATAATTAGGTGTTTTTATTCCTTGTATTTTGAGTCACCAATATATTTCAAATAGCTTATTACTTATATCCATTAAGGATGTGAAATACATCACCATTTTTTATATTGTATTTGATTGTTTTCCAATGGATAATTTAGTCCTTTCATATCAATTCATAACTTCTTATGGACCTTTCTTAAGGATTTCACCGTATTTTAGCTCTCTAATTATGATTATTTGATATAAAATAATGGGAAAATCCATATTCATAGAGAAAATATAGAGTTTCATGTGATTATTAAATAATTAGGAATTTTTTATATCAAATATTGAAAATCATTTGTTATTGAATAAATTCATTGTGGTCTGTAATTTGAGAAAAAATCTACTCATAAAAAACCCTGTTCTATAATACCATTTTTAGCCCACAATATAACGTCCATTATTTTGTATAAATTTTTTGTTATAAATTTTCATTCATTACATATATATGTAAAAAATAAATAAAATTTTATTGCATTTTTTGTGATATGAAACTAAAATTTATATATTTCTTTAGCATATAATTTTTTCAGAAGTCTTTATTAAATGAGAGTTTGTTTATAAAATAATAATTCAACAACAAACTTATAATATAAATGATATAAAATAAATAAGAAAATGTAATTTTTTTTATTTCATTATAATCAATAACTATAAATTAAAAAAATTTATTCTATAAGTGAAAAACAAGAATAATGTATTTCTAAAAATTTTAAATAATATGACTAGAATTTAAAAATACTAGTCATCGTGGTATCCCAAAAATATGATAGTAACCTACATTGATATAATAGGAAAATTAATTTTATAAATAAGGTGGGTATTTTACAAATTAAATATATATAAACATAATAAAAACTAATTTAAAGAATTAATTTTGATTTTTATGGTATGTATTGGGTAATATGATGTCCTAAGGAAATTTTAAATTTTTATACAGGCCATTAGAAATATAACCATGTCATTTTTTACATGAGAGTTGGAATAATGAATTAATTATTATGTGTAAAACTAAAAATAGTTATATAAGTAAATAAATTCTAAAAGATCAATGTGAAATTACCATAAATGAATATTTAATGTAATTAATATAATGTTTTAATTTTTCAAACTAAAATAATGTTTTAATTTTTGTAATTTTTTTATCTTCGGAAAATATTAGTTATATTTTTTCAATTTAAATGTTAAATTATACCCATTTACATATTTATTTTGATAAAAATCGTTAAAAATTTAAATTCATCACATAAAAATTATTCATGAGTGATTTCATATTATATTTTGAAATGGATTATTTTTTGGATGAATATTAAAAAATAAAATTATGCGTGTACATTCAATTTTCTGGAATCCTTTTGATCTAAAAATGACTTATTAATTTTAATAAAGTGTTACTGGGCCTAAAAGATATTTACTAATTTAAATATTTCATGTTAAAATTATAAATTGAATTTTAAAAGCAATAATTTAATTTCAAATATATAAATTATATTTCAAATAAATGAAAAACTATTTTCAATAATTTATAATTTATAATTTATTCCAATGATATATTTATTTTATATAAGTTTTTATAAGTAAAAAAATTAATACAATTAGTCAAAAAATCATCAATATTCTATTTCATGTGTTAAAATTATAATTAATTCAATATTATGTAAAAAAATTTAAATCCATCGCCGATAAATTCTACCCTTCGTATCCTAATTATTTTCACTGATTTAACTTCTTCATTTTCATAATTTCTACCAAAAAACCCTTCTAGACCAATTATCCTTACTTTTGAGGATGCCATCTCAAAAAAACCCAACCTTTGGATCCTTAAGTAGTATTCCAGAGGTATTGTCTCAAAGATGAAAGTAAATATTTTTATCAAAAACATTTGATTTTAATTCAATCTTATTTATTATCACATAACCTTATAAATATAAATTTTACTTATACAAAAATGTCGAAGATTTTATAATTCCCATGTATTTAATTAATGATTGTCACATATTGAGTTTTCCCTTTTCTGTATTTCTTTTTTTACAATATTTTTATATTTTTTTCTTATATTTCATACATGGATGGAATATGATGCATATTATAATATATATTTCATTGAAGTCTTTATATATTGTGTCAATTCATAATTATAATTTTCTTTACTACTTTAGGATCAATATTTTTTTAGTGTTAGTGAATATCTAAAAACAATGATATAAATATTAAAACATAATGGCTTGTAAAACAACCTTAAAAAATCATACCTTAAAAAATTTCATGACATTAGTTATGAAAAATTTGTTAAAAATAATGAATTATGGAATCTTTTTAAAGTTTAAATGTTACAAATTAACTACCTTTACACTTTAGTATGATATTAAATCTTTGGAAAAAGAACATTGAAACTTAGTATCATAATAATGAAATATTGGAATCATGGAACAAACAGCTTCTAACAATTGAGATAAAAATATGAAGAAAATAATTAAATGATAACTGATTATAATTGAATAATGATGAATTTAATAAATATTTATAAAGATATAAATATTATAAATAATAAATAAATTTCTATTATTTGGGTGGGTAAAGGACATTTTTGATGAATTGAGACTTGAGGTTAGGGGATTTTATTCTAAATTCCATTTCACTAAATTATATTTCCTCTATTTTATATATTTTATAGAATCTTATTTAGAACTATGATATGAAATTATCCCACTCTATTTAATTTTTCATAATGATATTTATATGTTCTTATTAATATTTCCTCCTTCATTGTCCTTTATTTTATTACTCAATAAATTTATATGGGGTTTTATTCTAAATACCCTTTATTTTAATATACAAGTTTACTATTGAATATATAATAATATGAATTTTATATTTCTTCCAATTGATTTTTTATATTAGTTTTATTTTATAAAATTTTGTATTACTTTTCTATTTATTAGCATGATTAATTTTCAGACTATACACAATGATGTTGATAAAGGAAATTATTTCTTTCAAATTCTCTAGTTTGGATTCAAATTTTCATTTTTCACATATACCATACTATTTATTGAATATAAATCATTTATTTAATGGTTAAAATAGTTATTTTTACATGTGATTTGAGATTCACTTGTTCATTTATATAACTTATTTTTCCTTGAACCACCTCACGTGACTGAGTTATCTCACTACTTGACCTAATGATCCACCATGTATTCCATAAGATTCAAACTATTAGTGGGGGTGTAATAAATATAGTGGTAAGAATATAACCTATCATATTGAATTTCAATAATAGTGTAAATCCATTGAATATTCCACGATGAGAATTTTAGAGAATAATGGAAAATCCAAAATAATTGAATTATCATCTGATTTAATAATGTATGACAATCTAAATTACATGTTAAAAGTAATAATATAATACTAAAAATAGATTCCAAATAATATATCTAAGACACTATTTCTGAACCCCATGGGTGGTCCCATTTCCATGATCTAATCCCATAAAGAAAAAATTAAATTCAAGTATTAGGCCAAAGGACCTTGTCCAAACCTGGATGAAAAATATCTTAATGGGTACCAAATGGAACCTAAACAATTTTTTTGTAAAACTCAATAGAATGACTCCCAAGTGTCTGCACAATCTAGACTATTAAAATAGGGTATGAAATATTATGACAAATAGGGGAATTAAATTATATATTAATGAAAAACATCAATTTAAACTACAAAGCCTTGAGCTCTTAGTTGGAACTCGAGATCAACCAACCTTACTTCAGTATGATAATGAATGCCTTTATCCTTCCAATATAGTGTTCCAACCATAAGGAATAACATGTACAACTCATCATCTCCTCACAAAAGTAATTCCATGTATACCCCAATATCCCATCTAGCTAGGAATTCCATATCCAACCCAATATAAAATCTAGGAAGGAATGTCCAATCCGTCTCATAATTTTCAGACATGAAGGAATTAATTATTTCAGAAATGATGTAAGGCCATATCTAACATATAATTTCATCAATGATGGAATTCCATGTGTGAATAATTATTTCAACTAGTATGGAATTCGATGACCAATATATAATTTCATCCAACAAGGAATGAAATGTTCATCCTATAATTTTGGCCGTGATGGAATTATATATCCAACCTATAATGTCATTATGGGAGGGAATCCATATCCATACCACATGTTCTTCCAGACATTAAGTGAAAAATTATTCATAACAAGAAAAATATTCAAAGAAATCTATTTATAATACCAGACAACCACATTGCAAAAATGATATCAAATTATTTATTTCTTAATTTGTCATTGATACAAGTATAATTAAATTGAATACATTTTCCATGTTAACTCTAGGAAAAAAAATAAAATGTAGACATCAATTTATTCTATGTTATTAATTTTATTAATAATTGTAACTATTCGTATTTCACATGTCATTTAAGAAAAATTTTCCATTTCTTATATTATCATATCCCTATATCATTATGAAATTATTCTAAAAAAATTACATAAAAAATCTCATTCTTTTAAGCCATGTAATTTATTCTCAATCCAATCACCTTGTTTACAAAGTTAATCAATTTACTCATTAACCCAAGTTCTTGATTCAAAATTCAAAACAATTTAAAAAATTATACTAGAACAAACCAATTTCCAATTAATCATGTGCATACAGTTTCTTCCCATTCAACTTTAAACAAATAGTTAATTGTTGTCACATGCCTCTGGTGGTCTCCAGTCCTAGTCTCAACACCAACAGATCCAACAGGGTCTAAGGGAGGTCAATGCATATGTTTCTACGAAATACGTTGGATACCAAATTGGTTTGGTCAAACACACAACATGATAGAACAATCAAAAATTTATCATATAATATAAATAAATGAAAATTAAATTAGTGAGTTGTTCTAGACCAACCAACTTAAATTCTAATAAGGAGAAGAAATTCATCATTTAATAAGGTAGATATAGGGTACTCATTCATTCCATTCAATAAAAAATAAGAAAACACTATTATTTTAAGAAATAAATGCTAGATCTGGGTTCGGTAGTCCTGAACTATTTTTATTCCCAATGGAAAACTAATTATGTGAGAAGAGGAAGAAGAACTAAGAGTATTACAATCAATTGTGAGGGTTAGAACACCAAGATATAAAGGAATACACCTTTGGATAAAAAATATATACTAAAATATCTTATTGGATAGAGGTCATTAGAGATAAAGGGAGATAGTGACACTATAAATGCAAGCCATGGAGTTTAAAAGAATAAAATTTTTCTTTCAAATTCATTATGTGAATTTATATTTCACATCATGAATCCTCATATTCACACATATGTTGAAACCCCATTGCCTCATCTTTAAAAACTAGAAAACTAATTTACATCATGAATGAGATCTCACATTTTTAATCGATTCTTCCTCAAAAAAACATTCATTCCATGATTTAATTTCTCGGGGTCTTTCAATAACCATTCAATTTGAGAAATACAAAATCATGTTGTGAATTAGTTATTTAATCTAGAATTCCCCTCTCCTCTCTTCTTCACTCTAAACAACTCTAAAAATCCCAATATGGTATAAGGGATTAAATACCAAGGATTAAATGATTTAACTAAACAAAATATGGTTTAACTATAATCATATTGTTGAAAGTATGTGGGAAAAATATGGGTTCTTATAAAATTTACTCCATATGGCAGCTCGTCCCTGATCTGTGATCCAAATAATTAGTTTGGGTTATAGATGATGATGTATTACCTTTGTAATCACATTTAATTCTCCCTCTACATGTTATCTCCCTATATATGAATACACTTCCACTATACTCACACTAGAGGCACAATATTATATTAGATATTTTTCTCACTATGCTCCATGATGTGGAACAAATGTTCCATAAATGAAGAATCAATATCCAACTCGATGTCTTGCATATTGATCATGTGATAAGGGTTAGGATAATATTTCTAAAAGTATGAAATGTGAAACACATATTTTAGGGTGTCATAACACTATATATGGGAAAAAATTACACAACTAGAGTAACCATACCCACTACCTCAAATGGATCAACAAATGAGGGCACTATCATTTCCTTTTTTTGGATAAAAAACTTCCCCAACCATGGAGAAAGAAAAAAAAACACACAATAACCAACCTAAAACTCTACAGGTTTCCTATGATGTCCTATATAAGATTTATTCTAACATTTCATAAATATCAATCACTTCTCAATCAACTAATTATTCTCATACATCTTCTGCTATAGGCTTGGTCCAATGAGAAATAGCTCACCTTACACTTTCCAATAAAGATTATATGAGAACTAACTTCCTTACAGGGCCATGAATGGAGCCATTATATCAACACATATATGATGATATTATTTTAGAAATCTATGAGTTAAATATGATACTCCCAAGAAACACTTAAATTCAAAACATTGGCTCATAACATATACTCTAGAATCAAAATCATCCACTATGATTGGTCATCAGTCTATATAAGGTAGGTCATATTAAAAATAACTTATGATGAAAAAAGACTTCTGGAGGCCCTTCCTAAATACTGTTGAGAAACCGATATCTTGATCAGAAATTATACTCCATAGAATACTAGGAAATTAAACTATTTATCATTGAAAAATACTATCCTTATCATCTATGGGGAAGGTCTCAGTAATAGGAATGAAGCATGATGCATTTTTCAATAAATCCACGAACACCTAAACTACATTAATATTCATGTGTTCTATTGGTAATCAAGTCATTATTTCCATGGTGACCTCATCTAACTTCCATTTCAAAATGGAAATGGGAGGTAAAACCCAGTATGTATATGATGATCTTCCTTCATGTGCTAACAGGTGAAATGTTTTCTCCACAAATCATTCTACCTGATTCTTTATCCATATACTGTATTACTTCATATTTATATCAAGATACATAATTTTCAAACCATGAGGTACCGCTCATTTAGTGTCATGGGATTACCTCACCGTATCCTTATGAAATCCTAGATTAACCCATAATCAAACATTCATAATAAGAATATTTTCACTAATAAGAGACCATCAGGATGGTTTCTCCAGACCATATAAGTTTCCCCTCATATTGGATCCAATTAGATTACATAACTTCTCTCTCTTGATGTTCTATAAAATCACGAGAATAGTATATTACAATATTAAAGTCACAAAACCATGACAATACTTAATATAAAAATTCATATATATATATAAAGAGTTTAATTATATTAGACTCTTAAAAATACTCATATACTACCTATGTCTTCATCTTATAGCTCAAATCATTATAAATGATGTTTCTCTTTCCTGAAGTGTATCCCATCAGAAAGTTGAATTAATAATGACACTCAACCCTCCCACACTACCCAAGGTTTAGTTCTTTATAGAAAAATGTATTATTTAAGCACTTGTGATCTATGTGTACCACACAAATATCCCCCAAAATACAATTCTATCAAACCCTTAGGCTGTGTACTATCACAAATAACTCCATATCTTGAGTATGATAATTTATCTTATTCGGACTCAACTACCTAGATCAATAAGAAACCACTCATCCCTCGTACATCATAAATACTTCATGTTTGACTCTATATGTCATATTAAATGATATATAAAATTCATGAACCATGTAATGTGTTGATTGGTACTGAGGACAACCTACTCTTCTACTCATAGAAAGCCATATCACAAGAATCTAACAAAAATACTTCACCCCTTCCTTAGACATATTTGACATGGAAGCCACTAGATGGGTGATGAATTAGATAAAACCCCTAAAATATTCAACTATACCTAGAATGAAATGAGTTTAGAAAAACAAATATTCATTTATTCCCAATATACAATGGTTGAGGCCTTCTCGGCGTCCACTAACACTATAACATCTGAGAAAACATACCTAATATGTTCACTTTGTCAATATAGACACTGCATTTAGATATATTGGAATTATTCCAATTCCCCCTGAAAATCCATATTATGATATAAATAAGATCATAATGATCATATATTTATTGGGAGTATCCATATAATTCATCAATAAAAACAACCAAATATTTATGTAGGAATGGATGGAAGATTTGATTCATCAAGTACATGAATACATATGGGGTTTTCATTGGATCAAAAGACATCAAAACAAACTCGTACAAGAAATAAAATCTTGTCAATAATATTTGGGGTATATATAATGGTATTATCCTAAATTCATGGTCCTCTCCCCACAATTCATTATAGGGGTAAAATATGGCACTTCTAATATGATTGATTTCAGCCATGATGTACATAAGGGGAGAATGGTTCTTTTCTATTATCTGGTTTATTTTATGATAATCCACATACAATAATAAAGCGCCATCATTGTTAATGTTAAAAAAATCATTATAGAACCACATGGTAATGTATTATTCCATATGAATCCCTTTTCTTCCAAATCTTCAAACCATAATTTCAACTCATACTGATTTATTAGTTACGTCTTGTAAGGTGGGATATAAATTGGCTCATCACTTGAAAAAAAAAACTTACTAGTAAACTAAATATTCTTATTGGGAGGAAAGATGGAGATTTATGTAGGATATGGATCCTGAAAAATAGTCCACCGCTTAAAGATATGGGCTCCACTGAAACTCACCATCATCGAGAACAAGTCCTTCCATCTGAGTTGTGAGATCAATGCAATATACACTAAATAGATCCTGTATGACTAGAATAAAGATCCAATTCTCCCTGGTGGATATATCTACAAAATCAAGAGGTATAAAATTCACTATTCTCTAATAATATTTGATATTATATAAGTATACAAAAAATTCATTTCATGTATCAGATTCAATATTTCTATTTATATAACAAAAATATCCAAAAGAAAAAAATTAACTAATTTAAACAAAACACTCTTTTTAGTGTCTAACACCATCTGATCACTCGACTAGTAGACTTTTGATAGTTATAACACCATTTAATATCTCAATATAAAAAACTGAACTGTTTTTAAATTGAGTAGATAAAATGGAATTTGATTCTCCTATATAAAAAAACATAGGTAATAGAAGATGATACTATAATCATACCTATGATAGGGGAGTTTCATTTTCTTGTTTTCTAGAAGTAGACTATATTACATGCAGCTACCAACACCCTCTTTTATTCACTTTTGTCTTAATACCCTTTGATTCTCCCTACACTTGGTATCATTACTCCTACATCGAGGTTTCATGTCCCCTAAATCAGCCTATGCATTGGGGGAACCCAAACTACCAGTCTAATGAGGGGTAGATGAGTCTTTCCAAGATGATGGTTCCTTTCATCATCCACTACAACCACCCTATAATTTATGGTCTTATAAAACTTCTTTACATGGCCCACCATACCTCAACCATAATACTCTAATACAAGGTAAGGAAATTATGGTATACTGTGGCTAGCAATACCATACCGATAATACTGCACATCGACATGGTCATTAAATTACAATAAATTTATGTGTTTTCTCTACATTCCACTTCCCTAGTGGTAACTATCAAAGCATAACCTCTTTTTATCTAACGAACAACTACCTAGTCACCTAGCTGGGATAACATTGATACCGATCCCATCCTCATATAGGATCCCATCTTTGATGGGATCATGATTCATCACATCAGTGAAGTATATTCGATGAAATACATTCACCATGGAATATTTCTAAAATAGAATTTCATCTGGGATAAAATTTTCCTTGAATGTTTCATTAACTATCAATGGAAAAGAAAAACATTGTCAGTTGATGAATCATACACCAGTTTCCATCACATACATGCCCTCAAACATCAGTTTTCATAATATCTAGATCCCTCTCATCCCTAAATTTCATGGAATATAAGTTAAATATAGACATCAAAGTGGTGTCCTTATAGGTTTGGCTATCTAGTTCCTAAATTGGTATAGGATATCCCACCAGTGCATGGATGATCATCACAAAATATAAGTAGTAATCTCCACCCTCATATATGTGGGTGTCTTGTTCTGCTTAAAGATTTTCTAGACTATCTCAATCTAGAATGCAACTTCCTAGGGGGGCCCTAACTATTGAACATATGCAGGTTTTATAGTTGAAACTCTCTCATCAGGTTTACATAAAGTTTATATTATTAGTAGTCTCCCCCTCCATCAATAATATGACCTATATGAAACATTTTTAAATCTTATCATCCATATGGTTTCAAAGATCAACAAGATGTTTTGGATGGGATATGTAAGTATTGTTTTGATTTCCACTCTCCTAGTACTAAAAATTGAAGATGATATAGAGGAATTTTCAATATAAGTTTCCAAAATCTCTGTATAACTCAATATACCAAATAATATTAAACAGAAAATGTGAAAATATCAATAGAGAATAATTTTCTAAAGGTTACTCCACACATGGAATATAAAATTAATTTATATATAAAAATGGATTCTATTTATTTCATCTTTTATTCAATAAAACATGGAACTTTATTTCAAAAATCAGTAAGTAGATATATCATGCATATTAAATATGCCATAACATGAGGAATGTATGTCAATATAGATCCCTACATACCTATAATGATGCATTTATACTCATCTTGTGCCATATAAATCTATGAGTAAAATCTCAATAAATAGTTATACCACACAACATGTGAATCTCCCAAGGTCAACTAACATCAATTATATAACAAGATATAAATATGAAAAATAATACCATTTGAGGGTACTCAAGTTTTCAACCACACATTAGTTAATTACTCCCATTAGTGACCTCATGACCAAGCCCTGGCATATCCTAGTATCCACTATACCATTCCCAAAAAGTAAAGCAACAAAAAAACATCTCATAAATCACTTTTATCATCCCTAGCCCAGTTCCCCATCATGTTATAATAAGGAGTAACTACCCGATCTCTTGTGTTCTCCTTGTATTCCATAGGATAACAATTAGTAGTGAGGGTGTAAGGAATATAGTGGGGAGAGTATACCATCTTGTATAGAGTTGTAATATCAGTGGGAATTAGATGAATAATCAACCTTGAGTCATGAGAAAAATAATGGGCTTCCCAAATCATTCCAATTTCTAATGATAAATCAAGTAACACCATAATTTAATCCAATCTAAATCAAATGATAAAAATCATAAAAGGAAACTAAAAAACGACAAATAAAGGCCCAAAATTTCACACCCTAACTTTTTAATTTATTTTTATTTTATTATTTCTCAGCTCCTAGTTCTCATGCCATGGTCCGAGATGGGTCCCAACATAAAATTTTTGACGTTTAATGATTTTACTAGATTTTGGACCCATGCACAGTCACCGCGAGGTTGGCGGTAGCCGCACAACTGACCCTAGTGTTTTGAAATTACTCATTATTATTATTATTATTATTATTATTATTGTTATTATTGTTATTATTGTTTATGATTTCATTATTATTATTTTTATTATCAATATTCTATATATTATTATATCTATTATAATTGTATTATTATTGTTACTATTATTTTTTTATTATTATTGTTGTTTATATTATTGTAATTATAATTGTTATTATTTATATTATTATTATTATTATTTGTATTATTATTATTATTATTTTTTAATGAAAAAAACCCTAACCCTAACCTAACCCCCCATCCCCCCCTGATTGGCTGCGATACAACCACCACTCGAGACCCCGCCGCCTTCACCTTTGCAGTGATCGCACCCCAGATCTCCTCATCTGGCCTCCCTCTCCCTCCCCAGCCACCGCGCCTAGGATCTCCTCCTCTGGTATCCTGCTCTCTCCCCATCCTCCACACCTAGGCTTTCCACCCTTGCCTCATCCCAACGTCGGCCTGCCTTCCGCGCTCGCCCCTCCTATAGACACCCCGCTACCCCATACATCGCCCAGTGGCCTGACCTCAGCCATCGTCGCCCCTCGCAAAGTAGCCTGACCTCACCCCAGCCACACCCCCTCGCTACCCCCTCACCGCCTACTTGTTCTCAGTGCTCTGTGTGCAGAAGCCCGCTCCCCCAACAACCTCACCTCACGCCTCCTACAATTCCGCCTCTTTCCCCAGCATCGACACTCTGCCCTCACTCCCTTCCACTCTAATCCTGCCCGCCAACATCTAGGTTATCTCCCCTCATCTCAAGCTTGGCCAGTAGTGCATCCACCCCCTACATGGCTCCATGGAGTTCACCCTCTCCAAGCGCACCAGGCCTCCGGCCTTCTCCCCATCCACCCAACCTAGCCATCCACCCTTCGTTCGATGCCTCCTCCTTCCGGTCCGACCTCTCTCTCACCAGTGATCCGAACCCCCTGAACTTCACTTTTTCCTTGCTCCACCATGGCCATGTCCCCCCTTATTGTCAATCCTTTCTACCTCTATTATACTTATCTATCTATCTATCTATTAATTAATTTATTTATTTTTACCTTCATTTTATCTTTGGTGTTTTTATTTAATTTGGATAAATCCTAATACTATCTCGGGATGTGTGTCATGATTTTTTATCGCTGTTCAGTATGCACAGTTAGTCCACGAAGGCTTATTCTACCTTCAGTTAGAGTTTCGTCGCATTCGTGCTTGGTTTGAGGTAGGCGTTTCTGACTGTTTTCTTTCCTAAAAAACCCATAGACACTTGCGTGGTTTGAATTAATCTTTATATGTCATTTTCACCATCATTGATATTATAGATAGTCTATTATATTATTTCTGGGTTACTTAAAATTGTTGAAAATAGTTTCTAGATTAACTATATAATTTGTTTTGAGTAGTTTTGTGAAAATCATGAATTGATAAATTATTTTTCATCTTTAATTGACTTAGAAATTTCTTTAATTAAATTGGTTGGGGAAGACTATGTTTTTAAGAAGATAAAACTTCTGTTCATTTTATTTTTAATAGTATGTTTGTATGGAACAAAGTGTGTTTTGTCAAAAACCTATTTTGAACTACATGTTAGTCATCATAAAGTGTGAAACTAGTTCTTTTGGTTATGCGAGTGGTGTGAGTCATGTTTGTAAAGGTGAGAAATATGTTTTTGCCTTTTTTGGATATACATCATATGTTTAAATGCATTTTGTGTGTGGTGTTGATAGAATCATGATGTAATCCTTTTTTGTGTTCTTTTGAAATGGTGTTTCTTAAATTAGTAAATGATTTATTGAATGATGTTTTAAATACGAATCATGGGTTCAAGGTGTTTCAATGTGCATTTGGGTTTGGTTTTCAAATGTTCTCTTTGGATTTTGTTATGCCATTGGATGTTGGCATATCAATGGGTTCATGAGGTGAAAACATGGATGTTCTCACAAATGATAATGGAACCTTTAAAATGGCGTTTTTTTAAATCCTTGGATTTCCAAATAATTCATGTTTTCTTAAATGTGGTTTGGTCTTTGGTTTCATTCCCTTAAATGAATGTTAATATATTTTTTTAAGGATTTGGCCCATTGGGTCTTGGAAGATGATTTGGTGTGTGTCCGGAAAGGATAAAGGTCTGTTTGGAACTTTGAACAAAAAAGGTGATTTTTGACTAAGCTTTAATTAAGGGATGTGGGTTGGAATGTTGTATATGTCTGTTCGTAGCTTTAAAATCTTTTTAGAAAAAAATGGTTTCGACATGATGTGACGTGAAGGATCATTTGGAACATTTAACCCATGGGTAATGTTTGTAATAACTTTTAATGGATATTGTGTTTGGGAAAATGTGTATGCCAGTTTGGAATCTTTGAGCATTTAATAAAATGGATTAAATGTTAAATGGTGTGACAGCTTGGTTGGAACTTTATTAATTTGAAATGGTTAAATGTGCATTTGGGGGCGCTCCTGTCTAGGGTATCCCTTTATGGGTGAATTCATAGAAAGAATCCATGTTTGGGGAACGAAAGTGCGGTGATATGATTCATGCATGTGAGGGATTTCCTACTTACACAATACTATTATAACCACCATGGGTTCCTGGGCGACTTTTAGATGATCGAGTGATGGTTTTTGATCAACCCCGATTAGACGGGTTGGTACCCCCTGGATTGGTTGTTAGTCCAGGTGGGCTTTACCACTGAATTAATCAGTTATAGGGCATCCAATTGGTTATATACTTAGGAGATTCACCATATGCTGACAGGTGGTTCCAAAACCGAGTACATCCAGTGGTCTTCTAGGGATGATCAGGATCTCCCATGGTCACTGGATTGTTTTTATTTCTTTTTTACTTTTCATTATACTATTTTATTTCCAACTTTCATTTTTTTACCTATTCTAGTTTAGCCCGTGATTGGTATAATTTTTTTTAGGTTTAGATTATAAAATGAGAAATGGTTTTGGAAATGGTATGTCATGTGTGTTGGATTTTTCTATGAGAAAATCATGTTGCTTATTTTAAAAATGTGAAAGCTCTACTTTTATATTTTTATTTAAAACTTGTATTAGTGGATTGTTTCGGGAAAGGAGACGTTGGATTCTATGGTTTATCGTGGAAAACCTACTGATCATTTTTAATGATCATGCCTATATTTATCATTTTAGTTGTGGGGTTCCTTTGCTCAGTTTTCCTTGGCTGAGTTGCTTGTTATTGGAACAAGGTCATCCTTTGTTTGGGAGGTGACCTGGAAGGTCATGTGGAGGTATGTTAAACTATTCTGTTTACTTTATTTTTGCACTGATCGAGTTCAGTTTTACTATTCTGTTTATTCCTATTGTTTTTGTCTTTATGGTCCCAATCGTTCCTAGTGATTAAATTTTAAAGCCCAACACTAGTTTCCAGCCCGTGGGGATCAGGAATGCCCCATGGGCCATGCCGCAGCCCGGATCGGGTGACCAGTTCAGTGTTGACCCGGGTTGGTTCATGAAAAAATGGTATTAAAGGGATATCTTGTTATTTGGGGTCTTTAGTAGATGGAGATTATGATTTTATGGAATCGGGAGGTAAGTATGAGAAGGAAGTCATGAACCCTCTCTTGTTCTAAACCTCGAGTCGCTAGTGGTAGTATGGAAATTGATTCCCTATTTTGTTCTGGTTCGTTTTAGATTGATGGATGACAACAGAGGCAAGCCAATGTTACATCGTGATTTCACATGGAGTATTGACCCATGTCGAGTTCGATAACATGGTTTATGTTCCTACTTGTTGTTAACTCTTACTTAGGGAATGACCCACTACAATGTCTCCAGGTTAAGCATGACTACTTGTCCCTCACCCCGGTAGTATGATTCAATTTGAATGTCGTCTTTCTTTTTGTGTGTGTGAGTGAACTTTTGAAAATGAGAACGGGAATTATGTGTTGTGTTGGTTTTTTTGGTTTTTGAGTTGGATTTTTGTGTGTGAAAGTGCATTCATTGAGGTTGCTTCAGCTTGATATTGGTTTTGGAATTATGTTTTATATGTTGTTCAGAAAATGCCACCTAGAAAGGTCCCCACAGTTTCGGATAATTCATGCCCAGTTTTTGGTCCTTCTCGGACATTGCGTATCCTTCATGGTGATTGGGGTCTGTTAGAAGCATTAGAGTGGATTGAAGAGGTGGAGCGCATATTTTGGGTATTGGGAACTCCCAAAACTGTCAGAGTGCGTTCCATTTTGGGCATGTTCAAAGTTCTAGCTCGGGACGAATGGGAGTTGTTCGCACCGCCATCACTGCAAGTTGGGATGACGTAAGATGATTTTTAATCCATCTTTTTCTGATGGTTTAGTCCTGAATAGGTGAAGATTAAGAAAAGGGGAGAGAAAATTCATATTAAACAAGGAAAAAAGACAGTGAAAGCATAAGTTGACCATTTCATGGAACTTGTTTCATTTTCTCCAGAAGTAGCATTGCAGGATTTGATAAAGACTTTCCACTTCATCAGGGGTCCTCACATAGAGATCATGGAGCATGTCCTCCTTTATAAGGACTATCGTTTTGAGAAGCGGGTGGATGCGGCCTTCCTAGATGAGTTGGTCTCCAGAGCACTTATGTTTGTAAAACTAGAGTATCCAGTTGCTCGTGAAGGTTCCCCATCTGGTGAATAGGGTGTTCAAGAGGGACCTATTTCCAAAGAGTCCTCTACAGTGGTTCTGACATCTAGTTTGTCAGACCATTTAGTGGTGTGCCACCAATGTGGCCGGTTCAGGCACATGAAACCATCATGTCACATCCCTCAAAAGGCATTTCATTGTTGAGACTGTTTGGATCACACAAAGAAGTTTTTCAGGAAAAGTTTCCTAAAGAAGATGATGTGACTGGAGGAATTCTAGTGCCTAACTGTGAGTCAGGGGATGCTTCAACCATCAGATCCCCAGCCATAGGTCTTGGGGTGAAGCTCACATGCAGTCAGGAGTTTCCGGGGGTGTGAACCCTCTGTTCGGGTTCTGGGATCTGGGTTGAAAGTGGAACATTTAAAGTCTTTTCATTATTCTTTTCTTTTGTTAAAGTTTTTAAGTTTTTGTAAGATCATTATTTCATCATGGAGTTATGACGGACATGTTCTAATGTAATCCATACAATTTTGTTTGTCTTATTATGGTTTTCTAAATCGTTCATTTTCTTAGAGGGATGTTTGGGCCTTGTATGGGTTGATATAGGTTTAGTGGTGTTCGTTTGGAGATGCAAGTTCCTGCTAAGGAGTCAAGGCTTGTAGTTATGCTGAGGTTTACTACATGGATTTCATTCTTCTTGGATGGATTTCTCTTATGTTCAGGGTTTTTGGTCTGGGTCGAGAGTTACATGTTTCAGCAGAGGTGTTGTTTCGCTCGTGCTATGAAAGTTAGTTTCGATTGGTTGAGAGTTCCCACGTCGCCCACCCCCCTTCCCGGGGTGGTATGTTTGGTGTTAAATTTTTTCTCTAGTTGAGTTCTTTTGGTGAGGAGAAACCTCTTGTGTTCTTTCATTCCATTATGTTGCAGTTTCTTTCAGTTTTTATCTGGCATGGATTCTTGTTTGGTATATTGTTCGTCTAGGTGACTTTATGGGGGCAGAAACTGTATGTGGTGGGGAGAATTGTCACACCCCAACTTTTTAATTTATTTTTATTTTATTATTTCTCATCTCCAGGTTCTCATGCTAAGGTCCAAGATGGGTATCGACATAAATTTTTTGGCGTTTAATGATTTTACTGGGTTTCAGACCCATGCGCGGTCACCACGCGGTTGGCGGTATCCGTGCAACTTGCCCTAGTGTCGTGCAATTTCTCATTATTATTATTATTATTGTTGTTGTGGTTGTCCTTATTATTATTATTTCTATTATCATTATTATATTTATTATTATTTCTATTATTATTGTATTATTATTATTATTATTATTTTATTATTATCATTATTGTTTATATTATTGTAAATATAATTGTTATTATTTATATTTTTTTATTTTTTTTTATTATTTGTATTATTATTATTTTGTTATGAAAAAAATCCCTAACCCTAACCTAGACCCCCACCCCCCTTGAGTGGCTGCGCTGCAACCTTGACCCCAAACCCCGCCGCCTTCACCCTAGCAAGGACCGTGCCCATGATCTCCTCCTCTAGCTTCCCACTTGCTCCCCAGCCACCACGCCAAGGATCTCTTCCTCCGGCCTCCCGCTCTCTCCCTAGCCTCCGCGCCTAGGCCTTCCATCCTCACCTCATCCGAGAGCTGGCCTATCTTCTGTGTTCACCCCTCCTGTAGCCACCTCGCTCCCTTATACATCGCCCATCGGCCTGACCTCAGCAGCCTTCTCCCCTCGCACAATAGCCTAAACACACCCCGACCTCTCCCCCTCGCTACCCCTGCCTCCCTATTCTCATTTCAAAGCACCCAACATCCCTCTCCCCCGAAAGCCTCACCTCATGCCTCCTATAGGTCCAACCCTTATCCCTACATCAATCCTCTTCCCTCACTCCCTTCCCCTATGATCCCACCAGCCAACTTCTTGGTTATCTCCCCTCACCGCATGCTTAGCCAGCAGTGCATCTACCACCTACCTGGCTCGACGGCACACACCCGCTCCTAGCGCACCAATCCTCTGGCCTTCTCCCCATCTACCAGACCTATCTGACCACCCTTCGTCCGCTACCTCCTCCTTCCGGTCCGACCTCCCTCTCACCGAAGATTCAAAATCCATGTGTGGTGCCTCTTCCTTTCTCTAGAGTGGCCGCGTTCTGCCTTACTGGCAACCGTTTCCACCTCCTGTAAACCTATTCATTCAATCAATCATTTATTTATTTATTTTCTCATAATTTCAGATTAGGTGTTTTTATTTAATTTGGATAAATTCTAATACTATCACAGGTTGTATGTTGTGTGTTTTTATCACTGTTTAGAGTGCACAATTAGTCCACAAGGGATTGTTTTACCTTCTTTATGATTTTCGTCTCGTTCGTGCTTGGTTTGAGGTAGGCATTTCTCACTGTTTTCTTTCCCCAAAAATGCATATACAGCTACATGGTTTGAATTAGTCTTTTTATATGGTTCACACCATCATTGAAATCATAGTTAATATATTATAGTGCTTCAGGGTTAGTTAAAAGTTTTGAATATAGTTTTTGGATGAATTATCTGAATTTTTTTGAGTATTTTTGGGAAAATAATGAATTGATAAATTATTTTTCATGTCTAATTGACATAGAAAGTTCTTTAATTAAATTTTTTGGTGGTAAAATAGTTTTTAAGATGATAAAAAGTGTGTTAATTTAATTTTTAATAGTATATTTGTATGGCATGAAGTATGTTTTGGAGAAAACATCTTTTGAACTATATGTTAGTCTTCATAAAATGTGCAACTAGTTATTTTGGTTATGTGAGTGGTGTGGGTCATCTTTTGAATGGTGAGAAAGTAGTTTTTGAATTGTATGGATATGAATCAAATGTTTAAATGGAATTTTTGTGTGAAGTTGATAGAATCATGATGTCAGACTTTGTTGTGTTCTTTTGAAAAGGTTTTTCTTAAATTAGTAAATGATATAGTGAATGATGATTAAAGTAAGAATAATGGGTTCAAGGTGTTTCAATGTGCAGTTGGGTTTGGTTTTAAAATGTTCTCTTTGGATTTTATTGTGCCACTGGATGTTGGAACATCCATGGGTGCATTAGGTGCACGCATGGATGTGCTCACAAAAGATAATGGAACTATTGAAATGGCGTTTCTTTAAATCCCTGGCTTTCCAAATAATTCCTATTTTCCTAAATTAGGATTTTTCATTGAGTGTTTCCCTTAAATGACTTTATATATATATATATATATTAAGGATTTTTCCCATTAGGCCTTGGAAAATTCTTTGGTGTGTGTCTAGAAAGGATAAGGGCCAGTTTGGTGCTTTGAACATAAAAATGTAATGGTTGACTAAGATCGTATTAAGGGATGTGGTTTGGAAAGTTGCATGTGTCTAGTTAGAGCTTTAAAATGTTTTTTGAAAAAAATGATTTCGACATGAGTGACGTGAAGGCCCATTTATCACTTTTAACCCAAGGGTAACATTTTACTAACTTTTAAAGGAGATTGTGTTTTGGAGAATGTGTATTCCCATTTAGAAACATTGAGATTTTGCTGAAATGGTTTAAATGTTAAGTGGTGTGATGGCCCGGTTGGTACATTGTTAATGTGAAATGGTTAAATGTGAATTTGGGGTTGATCCTATATAGGGTAACCCTTTATGGGTGAATACAAAGGAAGAATCCGTGTTTGGGGAAGGAAAGTGCAGTGAGATGAGTCACGCATGCGAGGTACTTCATACATACATAGTACTATTATAACCACCATGGGTTCTTAGGAGTCTTTTAGATGATCGAGTGATGATTGCGGATCAACGCCGATTAGACAGGTTGGTACCCTTGGATTGGTTGTTAGGCCAGGTGGCCTTTTCCACTATATTGGTCTGCTATAAAGTGTCCAGTTAATTATAGACATTGGAGCTTCACCATATGCCGACAGGTGGTTCTGAAACTGAGTACGTCCAAGGGTCTTCTAGGGATGTTTAGGATAACCTATGGTCACTAGATTGTTTTCATTGTTTTTTTACATTCCATTATACTTTTTTATTTCCATCTTGCATTGTTTATATGTTCTACATTATCCCAGCTTTGGTATACTTTGTTTTGGGTTTAGTTTATAAAATGAGAAATGGTTTTGGAATTTCTATTCCACATCTGTTGGATTTTTAAATGATAAAATCATGTTGGTTATTTTAAAAATGTAAAAACCATAATTTTATATTTTTATTTCAAACTTTAATTAGTGGATTGTTTTTGGAATGGAGACGTTAGATTCTATGGTTTATCATGGAAACCCTACTGAGCATTTTTCATGCTCACTCCCATCATTATTATTTCAATTTAAGGGTTCCTTTGCTCAGGTCTTCATGGATGAGTAGCTCATTATTAGAGAAAGGCCAGCCATTGGTTGGGAGGTGACCTGGAAGGTCACGTGGAGGTACATTGAGTTGTTCCATTTACATTCTTTTTTTGCTGCTCGAGTTCATTTTTACTATTCTATTTATTCCTGTTTATTTATTTTTATTTATGGTTCAAATCATTCCCTTTGATTAAATTTTGATTCCCGAAACTAGTTTCCAGCCCATGGGGATCAGGAACACCACTCAATCCATGTCGCAGCCCGACTCGGGTGATCGGTTCAGGGTTGACCTAGGTTGGATTGTGATAAAAAAACTCAATTATTGAAACCCATGCCTAGTCCCATATCTATGAAAAATTTACATCTAGAAATGAATTAAAATCATTCCCAAATAAACTTTCCATTGTCTCATCCGACATCCATGAAATCATCCAAGGTACCAAATTTGAACTAAACGGGTTGTTAGTACAACCCAATAAGCTAAAACCCATTGTGTCTAAATAATTCATTATGAATAAAAGGTGTCTGTAATCGTAAAATAAAGGAGTGTATTAATTTATAAATTAATTCACAATATCAAATAAAACTTATGACCCTTGAGAACCAGTTTGACACGTAGTGTTATCCAATCATGCTTCAACATGATTTCTAATGCCTCTATCCACACAATGTAGTGCAATAACTAGAAGGAACTCTATATCCAGCTTATCATCACATCTAAGAAGGAATTCCATGTCCAACCCAATATCTCATCCGAGAAGAGACCCCATGTCCAACCCAATATTATGTGATGGTTGTAATTTGATTTGCATTTTATATCTTTCAACTATGAAAGAACACCTTGTAAATCCTATAAATTCATAATAGAAGGAATTACATGTAAATCCATTAATTTCTGCAATGAAGGAATACTATTTCCAAATGATAATTTCATCTCAAAAGGAACACCACGACTAAACTATGATTTTATTTAAGAATGGATTTGATGTATAACTTATAATTACATCTTGGAAGGATTAAATTCCCAGCCTATAATGTCATTCGGGGAGGAACACTATATGAAGACCGTAATTTCAACCAAACTTTAAGTATATGTGGAGTTATAACAAGAACAAATTATAATAAATCATTTTATAATACTAAACACCCACATTGAAAAGATGATAAAAAATAATTATTGGTAAATTATTCAATGATCCAACTATAATGTTATTTTCTCCATATTCTATGTTTATACCAATAAACAAATACAAACCACTCATAAATTTAAGAAAGGTTACTAATTTTCATAATTATTGTAAATATTCCCATTTCAATTAATATTTAATCATAATTACTATTTAAAATCATATCATACCACTATTTAATCTTTCTTTAATTAAAATATTAATTAAATACCAAATAACCTTCTTTTATTCCATTTAATTTATTCTCAATCCAATTACCCAGATTACTATGTTATGCCATTTACCAAAAAATCCAGGTTACTAATTCCTATTCCAAACCAATTGAATTTTTGGGTAAAAAAACAAATTTTCAATTAATCATGGGATTTTAAATTCATTTCATTCTAGTTCCATCCATGATTCAGGGTCCTGCACAACCCACATGTTTCGTCAAGACTCGATCTCAATGCCAACATAGCACCCCTATATTGAGGGAGGTCGATTCATATGGTTCTAATAAGAAATGGTTTACTGGTTTGTTTTTATATTTTGTATGGGATTTCAATGTGATCATATATATTGTATATCATAACAAAAAACAAAAAATATGTTTTAGAGTTGTTCTAGACCACAAAAATAAAAATTAGTGAAAACCATGAAATTACCCAATAATCAATGTAGATATAGGTTCTTTATTCCTTCCTTAAAATAAATAATTTTAAAACTCTATCAGTAAAAGTAATCTATAATATATCTAGGTTTGGATATCCTAAAATGGGGTTATTTACAAAGGAAAAAAAACTAGGAAATGAAGGACAGAAGAAGGGAGAAGTTTATATTAAATCTCTTGGTCTAGAACTCAATGATCAAAAGGAATCATCATTATGATAGAAGATAAATTTTAAAATTACGAAATAGTTGGATCCAATTTGATAGAAAATATAGAGAGTGATATGAGAAATGAAGCGCATGATGATCAAAAGAAAATTTTCGGGCTACCCCATTAATGATGTGGTTTTGGAAATCATATTTTGAGTCCCCGAATCCCGACATAAGCTAAAAACCTCATCACCCCTATGTTAAAATCTGGAAAACTAATTAACATCATGATTGAAAACTCATATCATGAACTAAATCATCCTATAAAATCATTCATGTCTGGAATGAGTTACAAGGTATCTTCCCAAAAAATGTCACATCATGAAATAATAATTCATTGTGTGAACTAGTTACCATAGCATTATTTCAACCCCTCTCTCTTATCCCCCCAAACAACCATGAAACTCAATCCCAGTAAGGTACAAGGGTTTGAGGAAAAAGTAATACTTAAAAAAAATAAATGAGGTATAAAAAAGATTTAGTAACATACCCATAAATATAAAATATCAAAAATTTTACCTTTCATGAATTTTTTAATGATTATTTCTTACCACAATTTATCATTAAATAGTGTTTTGTCAATCATTTTCTCTCTTTGATATTTATTTTAATTTAATATATATAATAATTTTCATAGATATTTTATCAATGTATTACATAATTTTCTCACACATTTTATGTATTTTTTATTTATTATTTTTGGAACTACATGATTCCTGAGATTTTTATTATATGTTTATTCTATATTATATTTCTTTTTTACCCATTTATTTTTCCTTATATTCCCTATGATTATTTAATTTTCTTATTATATGTGGAATGGATATATAAATACATGATATAATTTAATTTTTCATATTAGGATTTTACAAACCCCAAAGTTATTGGGAAAATATTATATTTCAGGAAATGCTATGTTTTTTGAATGGGTTGTGAGTCAACAAAACTATGTATAGACTTATTAGGAGCGAGGTTTGCCTAATATTTAATATGGAATGTTTTTATAATTTGTTTTATATTAATATTTTGTTATCATATTCCACATATGATATGATTTCGTAATGATCCGAAAGTATTCAATATTCTTAGGATTGTAACATTCTAATGTCATGTTCATATTTTATGCCTAATAATTCATTTATGCTATGTTTTCTTGTTATAATTGATGATATCTTAACATTCTTACATAGTGATACCTTGATGTTTTTTAGATTATCAACCTAAAAGAATAATTCCCTCACTCTTTCAATTTATAAATATTTATTTTTATAAATATGAATTTAATAGAGGATAAAAGGTTTATGGAACACGTGGAAGTCTTTGTGCTAGTAAAAACTGTAACAATTTTTTTTACCCTTTACTTCTTATATTATATTCAAAATTTTAAAATAGACTAAATTCATGATTATTGGAGTAGTTAAATGAAACCAATTTTCATATAAATTAATTTTTTTTGTATTTTTATCACTATATTTGGAAATATAGGTCACGGGTTACTTAAAAAAGTGAAATACCTTATGTGGTGGGTTTATAATGATATAAGATTTATTTATTTCTAACAATTTTTTTATTTTTTTTATTTTTATCATATGTTTATTTAGGTCAAATAATTTTCTCCCAATCTCTCATTTTATATATGTGTAAATAAATAACATAGTTCACACACAAATTTAATTAGTTCACCCCTAATGTGGTGATTGAATATATGGAAATCAGAATAAAACATGTACATCTCAATTAAATCAACTATAATCAACACTCAAGTTCATTATTTTTTAGTAGATGTACTACCTCTCAACGATCACTTATATCTATGAATACTAGTTCATTTACATTATTCAAATTATCTCAACTACATGGATATAGATATCACCTTTTTATTATTGGATTACTAAGCTCTATATTCATTAGACACTGGTAATGGGTAATGACATTATATCATTAGTTAATGACATTATTTCAAAAATATAATTTCAAAAATAGATTGTTCCCTTAAGAAAAATATTTAATATTTTTCTCCTCTCACATTGTGCCTTTCTATCCCTTTTCATATTGTTTATTTTATATATTAAATTTGGTAATCAATATCTCATTTATTATAAAAAATCAAAAAATGTTTTATTATGGTCTAATATCCTTAAAATTAGTAAATACAGTTAGAATTTAATGGTCCAAGTATGTCTCCTATCATTACATTGTTGAATGAGACATATATGTTCATTTAAACTATAAAATCATTCAAAGCACTAAAAAAGTTTTCACCCCACGGGCAAGGATTACCAAGAAATTTTTTGACATCTATAAGACAATAATATTTATTTCATAGTCTTTAATAGTTCATTAGAATATATATATATATCTATTATTTCACCTTATCATCTCACTATGGAAGAGTTTACCCCTACCAAAACAAATTATTCTTGTTTAACATATCGAGTTGTAAAAATCTATGAATATTAATTCACTACATTGAAATTATGAGTATTATCCCCCATTTTATCATGATTTATGAAAAGAATATTCATCCAAAATTTATTTCACCATGACTAAGTGATTCAACTTCCTGATATTGGATTGGGAATTCACTAATGTTTTCTTCCTTTAGGTGTTCCCCAATGGATTGGTTTAATTCACATGTCTTATTTTTATAGTAATATTCAAACACATTCCCTTTTAATGGAATATACCACGACATGTTCTCTTTATCATAAAATTTAATGAGTTCCTTTAATGTTCATATTTTGACTAGAACCATTTTCCGATGTCACTACAACCAGTGTTATAATAACAAATAATCCATCACAACTATAGTTTTGTTTCACTTTTCTAAAAATCTCCTAGATTCCTATAAAAATCATTTAAATCCACCAATAAATTATAAATTAAATTATAAGTTATTTATTCATAAAAATTTCTAAAAAACAGAAACATCAAACATATTTTGGGGTCAAATTATCCCAAAAATGTTAATATGAACATTTAATTCTATAAAAGTTACTATCCTAGTATAATAAAAATATAAAAATTATATATTGGTTCTAAATCCTATTATTATCATTCCTACAAAGTATTCCTTACATAACACAATCAACTAATATCAACCTTTATCTTGGAATACTCATTTGGGTGATTAAGGTCTTAATGTATGTTTTCAATGGAGGTAATCTAACACCCAAAGACTTTGAGGAGTTTTATACATATACAATTTTTAGATATAATCATCTCATGAACCCAATATATTAATTAGTGGTTTTAATAATTTAATTTATAAATATCATTAATTTATAAAAATTATCATTTTATGTTCATTAAAATATATAGCTCTTTTATAAATAATTATTTTCATAAAACACTAATAATGAAATTTGAAATTTTTATATTTAATATACATCTCTTAGAATATCATGTATAAGGTATTGAAAAAAATTCAAGTAAGAAATTAAAATCATGTGAAACCAAATTTTTTCCCATGTTAGATATAATGTAATAGGTTTCCAACCAAAATATTCTATAATAGAGTATAATACCCCAATCTAATGAAAGTATAACATAGAAGCCCAGTATCCAAATATAATTTCTCAATATAGATCTCAATATAAATATTTTTTTATATCCAAATATTTAGAAATAGTTATAATAAATCCATGTTTTTATAATTACAATAAAAAATAATTATTTTAGAGGAAAATAACTTAAATATTACATTTTACTTAGTATCTAAATCAAACAAGGAATGAAATAATTTTTATATGAATATATTTGAACATTTTAAATTAAATAATACATATATTAAAAATATTAATACATATATCCAAGAAGGATAAATTGGGAATTTTTCAAATAAACAATCAATTAATAAAAACATCATCAAATATTCGTAATTTTATTATTTGTTTCATAATGTAAAAAAATTATATTATCTTAAGGACAATAAATTAATAGGAATATTTCATATTATAAATAAAAATATAAAAATATATATTTTCCTTCATAATTTATAAAAACATTATATATTATTATAGTGATTCTAAAAATATTATTTACTAGTATCTATATCCTGGAGAAAAGTATCTCTATAATAGATCATGTGATATAGGAAATGAAATTTCACAACACAAGATGAAACAATGTTGCATAAATATTCCCTTTTCATCATGGATAGTGATATATTTCTATATTTTCATATGATAAATTTTATAATCATTACCTTTATACCACTATGTCAGGTTTCCTTTCATGTTAGGTTTTATGGAATGTGATATTTCTCTATCACCTCTAGTGGTAAATATAAACTAGTATTTTGATCTACAATGCATTCAGTGATATCATTATATCACTATGGTGTTATGATTCTATGTTTTAAAGTATGTGACCCATGGCCTTTTTGGAAAGTGATATCTCCTACTTCTATATGTTTTTTAATGATAACTATCCTGATTAAGCTTTTTCATATTATAGATAATTATATTTTTATGTTGTACCAATGATATCAAGTATTATTTATAAAATTTAACATTTTTAGAATTTAGTTTATTCGTTAATGCTTCACCAAATAAGGTTATGATGATCATGATGGGTTTTAATAATATATAATATAATTAAATATTCATTAAAAAAATACTAACTACCTATATCATTTAGTAAATATAAAAAAGAAATAATTCAAAATTTAAAAGTTAAAATTCCATTTATTAAGGAATCATGAATACAAGATATTTATGATAAATTCATAGAAAACCCAAATTGGTTATATCAATTTATGGTGATCCTATAATAATGAAATCCGCATATAAATTTGGAAGGACCTTCTTTATTTCCAGTGTTATACCTCTTTGTTAATGATTAATGTATGAAAAGCTCACTAATAAACCATATGTCAACTTATTTGTTAACCAAAAAATAATGGGAATGCATTTTATACACCCCATTAAATAATATATGATTATTAATGGAGGTGAATATTTTCAATTTAGTATTTCACAAATGGAAATCCAACCCCTGGTGCACACATTATACAATTATAATGTTTGATTTATTTATGTCAAGATCTTTTTTAACTATTGAATGATTAAAAAGATGTTACACATCAATAAATACATCATAAAATGATTATTAAGGAAAATAACATGATATTTCACATTGAAGGCCCAAAAATTAATTAATTTTTGAAATTTTATGTCACATATATATGACGGCATGAGATCCATACCATGAACATAAATACAACATAGATTTTTTCCAATTGATTGGGACATTTGGACAAATCATTCATGTTGAACTAATTATTCTATTTCGATTAAAATATAGGCTTGTATAGAGGGGTTTATTTGATTTTGGATGAGTTAATGAGGTAGATTATTAAATAGGTGATTATCTAAAATTAGGATAGTGGCTATTATATTTTATTTGGGTTATTTTATTTATGATGAGAATTTATTAGTTTTAATTTTTTATATTTTAATATTAAAATGATTGATCTATATTTCTTTCATTATCATAATTAGTATTTATTTATATTTTCTAGAGGGATGTTTGTTGGTGGTCTTGTATTTATTTTTCTACAAGTTTAAATGTCCAATATATGGGTGGTTCATGATAGAATTTTAATAGAATCATAGATAGTTAATTATCATTTAATTCATCATATATATAGTCTCTACATGGTTTTTTATAAAAATTGTATCACCGATTAGAAAGCATTACAATATGTGGAGGAATTCCTATTGAATATGAAAACCTAAATTAGATATCAGATCTTGTATCTGGGACAATACATCACTATCTGTAATAATAAAATATATACATTCATAATACCACCTAAAAATTTACTTTTTTAATAAATAATAAAATTTTTTCTAAAAAGAAAAATTAGAAATCATATGGATCATAAGATCCAATGAATATATTAATTAAAAGAGTCAATATACAAAGAAAAAATAATCCTAATCATGTTAACTATAATGAACCTTCCAAGACTATAATGCACCGATACTCAATTCAAATATCGACAAGGAATGAGGCATGTTCTCAATTTCCTTGGGATGGAAACCAATTATATGGAATCAAAGATAAACTTGTGTAAATTATTTCTCCATCTAAATATAAAATTCTAGGTCAAAAAAATTTTATGAAGAATTTGGTATGGTACATTTTAAAGAAGCACTTTTATATGAAATCAAGTAATAAATTAATAACAAAAAAAAAACAAAATGAGGTATAAAAAACATCAAATTCAACTAACACATATGATTAAATAAAAATAGACACAGTATTATAAACTCAAATATCCCAAAATAAAATAAAAATAAGTGATTATTAAGACATAAATTTTAAAAACTATCCAAAAGAGTCCAAAAAATTAAAAAAATGTAGATATATTCATGACATAAGGCCATTATCCAATAATTTAGACATGGTCCACACCAAGAGTTACCTAAGGGAAGGAGTCCACAAGAAGGATCTTTTTAAAAACGAAAACATGAACCTTTAGATGCCACCGAGTATTTTGAAACCATGTCATATAAGTAAGGTGTGGGAAAAATTTCCCCAAAATGTTTCCAACAAGGAAAATAATACCTTTATTGTCTTTAAAAACTAATTCAAGAAAAAAACTAGTTTCAAATAAGATTAGAAAAGTAATGAATTATTGTTTTAGATAACCAAATTGATGATTATTTGAACACAAACACCCCTCCAAAAATGATTTACATATTATTTCAAATTATCATGACTGAAATCCAAAATGTGACAAAAAATGTAAGAATTATATGTATTAAATATTTGTGTTAACAATATCTATATAACATCAATAGTTATGAAAAAGTAAAACTAAGTAAATAATGCCAAAAAACATACTAAATAATGAAGTGATTTCATTTAAAACCTTATAATAGGGTGTAATTATCATCCATATATGAATAATAAATATATAACAATGGGAAGTGTAGGAAATAAAGAAAATAAAGTGATATAAATATAAATAAACCAATTCAGTTCACATTTATATCATTAGAAAGACTTTATGTACTATTTATACAGTCTTAGACATGCTTGGGTGGGACCATTTGTCATCCTTACGATAAATTTTCTAACAAAATAACCTTATCTATTAATTTAACCATGTCTTACTACGTAGCACTCACTAAAACCAGATCATTTCATTCCCAAGAGGACACTAGTCAATATTTGATCATAACTATCATTAAATCCAACTCATGATTTTCCCCAAAATTCTCACTGTCTTCATGAAGCTAGATATTGGACGTGAGGCAACATTTATTCATACCTTAATCATATAACAATAATATATCTCAAAATCATGCATCAAAATATCAAATCCTCATCATTCATACATAAACCCTCTTTGTAAAATCACCCTTTTCATTCACATATATATATTTCAATAAAAACGTTCACTTATTAAGATCCAAAACTCATATAATACATGATATAATGGGTCTTAAACCATTGGTTTAGTTTTTTATAGGAAGATCACTTTTTTAAATATGTTATTAACCATACAACTAATAATATTTCAAATGTGGAACTTTAAAATTCTTTTAAAAAATTATAAACAAACCTTTAAAAATAAATTTATTAATCAAAATCCTAGAAACCCATTTCAATGTTCATCTAAGAATAGAAATATTATAAGGAATAAATGAATTCCATTCAATACATTAGCTAAACATGTGTGTGTGTAATCACTATGTAATGGAATAAAAACAAATTTAAAGATAATTACATTTAGTAAAGGTCCAAAAATCATAGTAAAATCAATAATATAGAAGATTAAGTTATATAGATCAATAAAAATTAAATTATATCAAAACACACCATTTAATCACATATGAACACTTTGTATTATGGGACATCATTATAGAATTTCATTAGAAAAAACACCCCTTTCTGGAAAATCATGAAATCATCAATATTTGACAACCAATGTATCATTTTTGAATTAATTAGTTTTTTTAGGAAAAAGTATTTAGAATAATACAAGCATCACTTACTTTGTTAATAAAATTAAATCCCATGGAAGCACTTACCTATACGAAGTGAAGATGGCATGGAAACCTCGAATAAGTGAAGATAAAAGCTTAAAAAATCTAAATCACCTCGAATTAAGAACCAATACATTTAGAAAACCCCTCATCATATGGTCAGACCTCCACATCTCTATGGAGTAATACAAAAGAGAAAATAATAAGAGGTAATGTGGAATAAAAATAAAAGGAATAGAGATAAATATCTGATTATCAAAATCCATGGTTAATAGACCAGGGTGACTTAAAAAACATGGGATAGAGATGAAATGGGATCCACAAGAGATGATTCATTAAAAATTGTGGTTTAAAACCCAAGTGGACATTTAATTAAATAGGTTTATAATAATAATTTCAAAAAATTACGTACCTGGAAATCTCACAAAGTTTATTGCATTGTTTGGGAAAATCTATAAAAACTATGAAACCATCAGTAGAGGTACATGGGAGCTATCAAATGGTTTGTCTGAATAGTTTTCCAAAATATGTTTGTAAGAACCCGAATCTTCTTTTCATGTATGTTTTCCTTTTTCTTATGTTTTTGAGGAAAAATATGAGTTTCTAGAAATTTCCGAAGTATACGCTGTTTACTTTCTGAGTACACATCATGTACTCAGTTACCACAGGTAGACATGTGTTGGCCGTGTAGTGGCATTGGACATGACCATGTGTGGTGACCTGGAGGCCGCCTAATGCGGGGATCAGTAAGGGAAATTACACACCGTGTAGTTTGTTTTTTATTAAACGCACAGGGGTCGCGTTTGATGGATAGAAATCCCTCCTTCTAGGTTTGGTTTGTCCGAGAGAAAGAGTATGACCACGATCCTTCTTTGAGGCCCCATTCGAGCACTGGTTCTCTGATTCGACCATCGTCAATTGCATTTGGATCACCTCGGTAAGCTCTTCCTTATACTTGAGAATCATTTCTTGATTCTTATTTCTCATGTTATCCTCTATTGAATGTTTTAGAAGTTTTTTTAGATATATGGTGTTCTTGGGTGATTCAAGGCATGAGGTTCACTTTTATCTATCTCACAACACCGAGGTAGGTGTTTTGTGGCTTTCTGTAGAATGTCTTTGTGTTATATGGGAAAAATCGCCCAATACCCATGAACGGGGTATTTCATGTTACTATTTGGCACTGTTGTTTTCCTACTATGCTTGTATGCTTGAGTAGTGGTAAGTAGAATGTGAATAGGGTAAATTTCTAGGCTTTGGAAGTGTTTTCCCATGCATGTTTGTTCATGACCATTTTGGTCTAGATTTTCTGGTTAGGCTGCTGTTTGTTTTCCCATGCCTTGTATTGTAAGATGGTGTGATTATCTTTTCTGAGATGCTGATATGCTATAGACTGATTAGCTAAGTAGTTCTTAAGGTTTAATTTTTCTACTACACATTTCCATGCTCGATTAACATACACATGTCTGTGAGAACTTGGTGTAGTAGACCATAGGGAGAATAGACACAAGGGCTTCTCCAGAGTGACTTTTATAATATTACGATGTGAGACCACATGTGGAATTGACGTTGAGTGCTTCCTTAGAGTGTCTGTAGTTCCTCGACATGGGCCACATGGGGAATGAGACATTGAGTGCTTCCCTAGAGAACCTTTTGTACTGATACAAGACTATAAGGGGAATTGATGGTGAGTGCTTCCTCAGAGAGTCTATACTTTAGCTGAACCATAGGGGTGAGACTGTGCGTTCTTCCCAGAGGGTTTCTTGTATTGTTTGGTTGAACCAGAGGGGTTATGCTTTGATTATTTTTCCAGAGGGTTACATTCTTTGATTAGCTACTTACTTTATTATGAATCGAATGCTTTGAAACTGTGGATGGTTACTGCTGAGTACTTCGTTGTTTTCTGCTTCCTTTTACTTATTACCTGCTATATACTCACTGCCTATTAGGAAAAAATATTTTGGTGGTTTCCTACTGGGATTCAGTCTCACACCCTATTTGGGTCATGATTTTGGGCCCAAACAGATTATATTGCTGCAGGTTTAGATATGTAGAAGCACCCTTCTACTTTAGGTTCTTGATTGTTGTTGAGGTAGAGAGAATGGGACCCAGATATGGATTGTGATTCTGAGGAGTTATTATTTGTTATTATTTTTTTACTTTGGAATGGTACTATTTTCATCATTGTGATTTGTTTGGATGCTTTCCAAGACATATGTATCATGAATCATATATATATATGTGCCTCAGTTGTTTCTTTATCAATTTTCTGCTGTTTACTTTTGTATGGTGATATTACTATTTCTGCCATTGTATATCTATTTCAATTCCACTGTGTACTCTTAAAATGATGGCATTGTTTCCCCACTATCACACCCAAGACCCTAACTGCTAGTCGGCAACCTATGGCGTTCGGGGAAATGCGCTTGAGGCCATGTGACCAATTGGGTATGGGGCACCTCTAGGTGGCTTCTAGAACCGAAATGTTACAAAGTGGTATCAGAGAATTCTTTTCTTCTTGATTTACTATTTGGTGCCTATATCCAGGATGGAATCGGTACTTGGTAATAATATTTTCTCGGGAGTAGCTAACCCATGTATAGGGAAAATCCAACTTACCTCGTTATTTCAATTGTTCTGGTTTTGCAATATTACGATTGATTTGATTTCCACCATTGTGTGATTCACATGTTTTGTGCTGTTACTAATGATGATATTGAGGATCTATTTCTGTTGCAAGCCGATGAGATGAGGGTATTCCATCTCATGCATCATATAGGCACTTGCTAGAAATCACATGTCATGCATTCTTTCCATGCCAGTTAGGGTGCATTAGTGATTTCATGTTGTTATGATAGATGTTGGGATAAGATATGCATGCTGTTGTGATAGATGCTTGATAAAATACCTGCTGTATGATAGGGTACTGCTTTGTGTACATTTTTTCTTGAATGAACGCCAAACATTGTTTCTTGAGGTGTTATGGGCCCTCAGGAATCAGAATTTAGTGGATCATTGACTTTTTGTTCCTTGTCTGTAACATGTATAAGATGCCAAGGTTTGATTCATGGGGAGTATGGGCCCTCTCGGATCAGAATTTGACACTTTGATGTTATTTTTAGTGTTTTTCTAGGTTCTGGAGTAGTTTCTGAGGCTTACTGTCTGGAAAAACCTAGAATACACAGCGTGTAATGTTAAATAAACGCCATGTGTTCTTCTATTCGGGAAGAATATGTTTTTCATAAGTACACACCATGTACCATATGTACACGCCGTGTATTCTCTAACCGCGTCTAAGACTGTGTGGGAAGGGACACGATGTTTATAATCTTTGGTGGGACACACCATGTACCAGATGTACTCACCAAGCTGTAGAACCATGTAACCGGTCGTGCCACTAACAAAACGGGTCAGTTGAGTCTTTTCTAATACACGTCGTTTCCATCTGGAACATGCCATGTAGTGTGAGTCATGTGTCTGGCCATGTCACTAACAACATGGGTTAGAGGAGCTCATCTTGTATACGCCGTGTCTGGAAAAAACATTCCATGTAGTCCTTCTTAGGAGAACCATGTGGCTTAGCCATGTTAGGGGAATCAGGAAGGGGAAGAGGATTCAAGTACATGTCGTGTGTTAGGAAAACACATCTTGTGTTTTGGGTGTTAAATGACTAGTTGAGGCAGGATTACATGCCCATGTGAATGGATTAATGGAACATGCCATGTAAGGGACATAAATGTCATGTAGTCATGTTTTGAAAAACTTGAATTTCTTCATTGTCCTATTCCCTTCTTATAATTTTGGTTTTCAGTCATTGATAATCTTGATCTAAGGTGTGTGTTTGACCTTGCAGAGTCATGCCACTGAGATGCCCTCTGATTTTCCGCCAGTTACAAGGCAGTGATCAGAAAACGAATATGGATGATCACGACCTTCCTATAGATCCTCCAGTTGTGCCAGTCTTGGCACCAGTAGTTATACCTGACACAGGTGCTGATGCACAGTTCCGGGAGGGATTTATGAGGATGATGAATACCTTTCAGGGGGCACTGCCTCCTGCCCTGTCGATGTCAGAATTGATGCGGGTTTTCCAGTAGCATAATCCTCCCACCTTTACAGGGGAAGGAGGACCTGAGTCTTTAGGAGTCATGGATATAAGACATGATGACGATCTTTGAGCATCTAGAGATGCCTCCAGAGAGGAGAGTGAAGCTCGCTACGTACGTGCAACATGATTCCGCCAAGATATGGTGGGATGTGATCTCACAGGCGGGACATCAGTATGTTATGGCTTGGGAGGAGTTATAGTGCAACTTTTTTGACTACTTTTATCTGAAGAATTTGAGGGCCGATCGAACCCGAGAGTTCATGAGTCTGGAGCAGGGTACTCTTTCTATTATGGAGTATTCCTCTCACATAACTGAACTTCAGCTATTTACACCCTTCCTTGGGGGGATATGGGTTGTTGCTAACAAATAAGTTTCAGGATAGTCTTAGGTAGGATATAGGCTCACAGGTGAACATATTCAGGATGAATTCCATCACTTCTATCGTCAACTAGGCACTAATCACAGATCACAATATGAGGGATTCTGGAGCTGTGAGCTGGGACGGCTCAACATCCAGGGTTAGTGCCTTTCCGGTCGATAGCAAGAAGCGCCGCAAGAAGACTACATGAGGAGATCTGAGTAGGTGGGATGCATCTTCTGGTAGTCAGGTGGTGTGCTACCAGTGCGGGAAGAGTGGGAATATGAGGCCACATTTCCTGAGAGACCCAGTGGAGTGTCGATCTTGCGGAAAGATGGGGTATCTTCAACATTTCTTTCAGATTTTCTCATCAACAGCTGGTGACATGGGTTCTTTTATAACTCCTCATTCTGGAGAAACACCACCAGTTTCTCAACAGTTAGGGAATTGGAGTTCTTCCGACCATTGAGGCCGAGGTGGAGTTCACAACCATGGTAGTCAGTCACCTAGATTCCAACGGCAATAGGGTCGATCAGCTCAATGTGGTCAGGCAGGGTCATAGGGCCACAATGTATGCAAGACTTTTGCAGTGGAGCAGACCCAGTAAGTGCAGGATCCCGAACCCTCTACAGTTCGAGGTATGATCCATGTTTCGTCAGTTTTATCTTCTTCCCTTTTTGATATAGGGGATTCCCATAGCTTTATATCTGTTTCTGTTGTAGAGAGCCTTAGGCTCTGTATCTTTTGTTTTGCTGATAAATTGATACTAGACACTCCGTTGGGGACTAGAACAACTAGTTTATGTCAGTGCAAGGAGTTACTTATAGAGGTTGGTGGGTGTCACATCATATGGGGCCTCTATGTCCTAGAGATGACAAGCTATGACGTCATTCTTGGAATGGAAAGGTTAGTTCCATTTCAGACAGTCGTTGATTCCTATCGCCGTAGGGTGTGTTTCACCTCACTAGATGGTGGATCGTTTCTTCGTAAGGGCGAATGGGATGTCCAGGCGAGCAGAGCAGGACATGAGCATCATGGGTTAGGAGGAGTTATAGCCCAGATTGCTAGTCTATATATGGATGAATAGGGGGCTTCACAGTTGGACTTTCCTCCAGTGGTGGATCATTTCAGAGATGTCTTTCGAGAGGACTTTTTAGGTTTTCCTCCAGAGCGAGTGGTAGAATTTTCCATTGAGCTTGTTCCAGGAGCGACACCGGTGTCCATTCCTCCTTAAAGGATGGCTACACCCGATTTACAAGAGCTCAATAAGTAGTTGGAGGAGTTTCAGGAAAAGGGTTTCATCCGACCCAGTACTTCTCATTGTGGTTTGCCTATCCTATTTGTGAAGAAGGTGGATGGTACCCTCAGACTGTGTGTGGATTGTCCGATGTTGAACCAGTTGACAGTCAAAAACCGATATCATTTACCAAGGATTGATGATCTCTTTGATCATATTCAAGGAGCCCAGGTGTTCTCGAAGATTGACTTGAGGTCTAGTTATCATCTATTACACTTTAGACCATCTGATATACCTCTCACAACCTTCGGGAGTAGGGATGGTCTATAAGAGTATATGGTGATGTCGTTCGGTCTCATGAACACGCTTTTAGTTTTCATGGCACTGATGAACCAGGTGTTCCATCTATACTTGGATTCTCTTGTGGTTGTCTTCGTGGACGATATCTTGGTGTACTCTCACAATCAACACGACCATTCCAGACATCTTGATATCGTTCTAAGTACACCAAGAGAGAATTAGTTATATGCTAAGATCTCAAAATAACACTTTTGGAGGACCATATTCACTTCTTGGGTCATGTTATCTTAGAGACAGGAGTATCGGCTGACCCTGGGAAAGTGAGAGCAGTAGTTTCCTAGGAGAAGCTGAAGAATTTCTTTGATGTATGGAGTTTTCTAGGGATGGATGGATACTACAGATTCTTCATACAAGACATCTCACGTTTAGCACCACCACTAATGGGTTTGACTAAGAAGGGTGCGAAGTTCTAATTGTCAGATTCTTGTGAGTCAGCCTTTCAGGAGCTGAAAGGGAGATTGACTTTAGTACCGATACTAGTATTTCTAGAGTCGGGAAAGAGATATACTGTGTACTGTGATGCATCAGGTATCAGGCTAGGAGCTGTGATTATGTAGGGAGAAGGAGTCGTTGTGTATGAGTCTCGACAGTTGAGTCCACATGAGAGGAATTACCCGATGCAAGATCTCGAGTTGGTTGTTGTTGTTCACGCTTTATGTTGTTGGAGGAATTGTCTTCTGGGAGAGCAATTTGTGGTTTTCACAGACCAAAAAATTCTCAAGTACATATTCGCTTAGTGTGACCAGAATTTTATACAGTGAAGGTGGGTTGAGTACCTTCAATCTTTTGACATTGAGCTTGACTATACACCGGGGAAAGGAAATGTAGTGGCTGATGCACTAAGTAGGAGGACTTAGATATAGGAAGTTTAGGAGGCCAATAGTGAGTGGTATCTTATGGCTCTGTTATCTAAGATGAATTTGGAGGTGGACGACAAACCGAGGTAGAATTTTCTTTCTTCTATATCTATTACCTCTACTCATATTGATCGAGTGAAAATAAGAAAGCTATTAGATTATGAAGGCTTAGTTCTAAGGGAGAGTGTTTTAGGAGATGAACCTATTACTGGATAGCCCATGGGCGAGGATGAGATATTGCATTTCCAGGGGCACGTATGGGTTCCCATAGACATACGCGAGGAGCTGATGCGGGAATTTCATTCCTCAGTTTGGGAAGTTCTTCCTAGTGTCACCAAGATGTATCATGATCTACACCGTTAGTATTGGTGGCCGGGTATGAAGAGAGATGTTGCTGGTTTCATTAGAAGGTGTTCCACTTTTCAGCAGGTGAAGGCAGAGAATCAGTGACCATCAGATCTTTTCCAGCAGTTACCCATTGTCGAGTGGAAGTGGAACGACGTCGCAATGGATTTCATGACAGGTTTTCTGAGGTCACCTCGAGGGAATGATGTAGTATGGGTTTTCATTGACACACTCACAATGTTTTCTCACTTCTTTCCGATCAAGGTGACCTTCTGTGTCGATGAGCTGGGACAGTTGTACATCCGAGAGATTGAACGTCTACATGGGGTCCTGCACTCCATTGTTTCAGATAGGGACGCACGTTTTACCTCTTGGGTCTAGCAGGGGCTACAGGAGGCTTTGGGTAGACAACTACTTTGGAGTACAACTTACCACCCCCAGACAGATGGCTAGTCCAAGTGAATGATTCAGGTGCTTGAGAACGTTCTCCGAGCATGCATTCTGGATTTTGGAGGTTCTTGGAAGAAGCACATACCTCTTTTGAAGTTTTCCTACAATAATAGTTTTTATGAAAATATTCAGATGGAACTTTATGAGGCTTTGTACGGTAGGCCATGAAGACCCCCCTTATGTTGGACAGAGGCAGAAGAGGCAGCTTTTCTAGGACCTCATCTTGTCTAGGAGACCATAGAGCAGATATAGTTGATTTGGAAGAGGATGACTACTGAACAATCGTGACAAAAATTTTATGATGATCGACGAAGATGACGTCTAGAATTTGAGGATGGAGATCAGGTCTTCCTACATGTCACACCGAGGTTTGAAAATATGAGGATTAAGAGAAAGGGTATGCTTTCACCGAGGTACATCGGGCCGTTTGAGGTGTTGGAGAAAGTTGGGCCGGTTGCCTATCTATTGCAGTTACCTCAGAGGCACTGGGCTATACACGAAGTTTTTCAGGTTTCTCAGCTTTGATGCTACTTCCAAGACCCGTATCATGCTTTCCAACCCAAGGAAGTCAAGTTGGAGGTGGATGAATTGTTTGAGGAGCATACTATCCAGTTTGTTGATCAAAGTATGAAGGTTCTTTGTGGCCGGTCTGTTCCTCTGGTATGAGTGCTATGCCAGCATGAGTGAGTACAAGATAAGACTTGGGAGGGGGAGGTCGATGTACGATCACAGTGGTTGGAGCTATTCAGGGTTCCTCCTTCAATTCCGCCTTTGTAGGGAAATTAGGGGAAAATTTTTTTAACAGGGGGAAGTTTGTAAGAACCCAGATCTTCTTCTCAGTCATGTTTTCCTTTTTCTTGTGTTTTTGAGGAAAAGGAGGAGTTTATGTAAATTTCCTACGTACAAGCCATGTACTCGGTTACCGAGGGTAGCCGTGTGCTGGACATGTAGCGGCATTGCACACGTCCGTGTGTGGTGACCTGTAGGCCACCTAAAGTGGGGCTCGAAAAGGGAAAGTACACACCATGTACTTTAAAAGTACATTCCATGTACTTTAAAAGTACATTCCATGTACCTTTTCTTGTTAAACGCACTGGGGTCGTGTCTGATGGACAGAAAGACCTCCTTCTAGGTTTGGTTCATCCGAGAGCGAGAGTACATCCGCGATCCTTCTCCGTGCCCCCATTCGAGCACCGGTTCTTGAATTTGATCGCCGTCGATTGTGTTGGGATTACCTCGGTAAGCTCTTCCTTCTTCTTGAGCTTCATTTCCTAATTCATTCTCTTTCTCTTGTCATCCTCTGTTGAAATTGTTAGGTGTTTTTGTAGATCTATGGTGTTCTTGGGAGATTAAAGGATTGCGGTTCACTTATATCAATCTCCCAACACCAAGGTAGGTGTTTTGTGCCATTTCGTAGAAAGTATTTGAGTTATATGTGAAAAATTTCCAAATACCCATGAACGGGGTATTGGCCGTTACTGTTTAGCCATGTTGTTTTCCTACTATGCATGTATGTTTGAGTAGAGGTAAATTGAATGTGAATAGGGTAAATTTCTATGATTTGGAAGTGTTTACCTTGCATGTTTGTTCATGGCCGTTTTGGTATAGATTTTCCTGTTAGGATTTTATTTGTTCTCCCATTACATGTATTGTAGGATGAAGTGATTATCTTTTCTGAGATACTGATATGCTATAGACTGATTAGAGAATTAGTTCTTTTGGTTTACTTTGGCTGCTACGCATTTCTATTCTTGATTGACTTACATAGGGCCATGAGAACTTGGTGTTGTAGACCGTAGGGAGATTGGACGTAAGGGCTTCTCTAGTGTGTCTTTTATAAAATTACGATTTGAGACCACATTGATAATTGATGTTGAGTGGTTCTCAGAGTGTCTATAGTTCCTTGACGTGGTCCACATGGGGAATGAGATGCTGAGTTCTTCCCCAGAGTGCATTTAGTACCGATACGAGACTATAGGGGGAATTGACATTGAGTGGTTCCTCAGAGAGTCTATACTTTAGGTGAACCATAAGGGGTGAGACTATGTGTGATTCTAAGAGGGTTTCTTGTGTTGTTTGGTTGAACCATAGGGGTTAGTCTGTGAGTACTTTCCCATAGTGTTATCTACATTGATTAGCTTCTTACTTGATTATGAATCAAATTCTTTGAAACAATGGATGGTTATTGCTGAGTACTTCATTGCTTACTATTTCCTTTTACTTATTACCTACTATATACTCACTGACAATTAGGCACAGATCTTTTGGTGGTTTCCTAATAAGATTTAGTCTCACACCCTATTTGGGTCATGCTTTTGGGCCCAAACAGATTATATTACTGCAGAATAGATAAGGGAAAGCGCTCTTCTACTTCTGGTTCTTGACTGCTATGCTGTTTGAGAGCATAGGACCAAGCTATGGCTTGCCATGCTGAGGAGTTATTTAATTGTTTTTATTTTTTACTTTGGATTGGTACTGTATTCAGTGTTGTGATTTGTTTGGATTCTTTCCTTGACATATGTATCATGCATCATACATATATGTGCTCCTGTTGTTTCTTTATCAGTTTTCCGCTGTTTACTTTTTTATGGTGATATTACTATTTCTGCCATTGTGTATCTGTTTCTCTTCTTCTCTGTACTCTACCAATGAGGCCATTGTTTCCCCACTATCACATCCAAGGCCCTCGCTGCTAGTCGGCAACCTATGGCGTTCATGGAAATGCGCTTAAGGCCATGTGACCAACCGAGTATGGGGAACATCTGGGCAGCTTCTGGAACTGGGATGTTACAAAGTTCCACCCTTTTTAAATGACACATATGTAATGTCACTTCCCATGGTTTAACCTATATACATTATAAAATCCACACAGTTTTCCTCCAATTGTGATCCAGTCGTGATGGTTCAATTTATCTATAAGAAATTGGATATATGGATGAAATTTGATATATAAGACAATATACATGGATCTACATAATAGTTCACTAATTGTGTAGGGAAATTTCATGCTTAAGAAATAAACCTCATAGATGTTACTAGATATGTAATTGAATCAACATAGTTCCCTTTAATTTCTCTCCAGTCATGCTGTTTCATTTCTTATAAAAGAAATATGCCACATGGTTTCTACTATATCTATAAAAGAATACACATGAATTCCTCATCCCTTGTATTAATTTTACATCTGTGAGAAACTATCAAATATTTATATGTAAAACTAGATATTCTATAAATAATATAAATTCAATAATTCAATTTAAAAGTAGAATAATGTTCTACAGGGATGTGAAAGTTCTACCCATTATATCTATTTATTCACTTATAATGTCTCCATATATTAATGTGAAGAGAAAACCATCATTATAAATAATAACATAAATTATTCTAATAGAAAATAAAAATTCCATATGAAATGATTCACAAAAAATTTCAAAACTGAGGGAATAAGAATATCAAAACATCTATGTATATCCAATAATCTAAAAGAAATGTCATAAATATGAGACCCATATTAGGCCACCAAAACATATGGGGTTTACACATAATGTGATATATTAATAAAAACTAGGCCATACTAAGTTAATCACTAAAATGTAATACTAATCCTATGGAAAAATCAAAAATTATATAAAAATCATGATAATGGGAAAGGAGAGGAAAAAATATGGTACAAAAAATAGTATCTACAGAATCCTTATCCAAATCTGGTATATGTTAGGAATTTATTTCATTTTCAATAAATCAATTTTAATAAATTATAATGATGACCCAACCAAACAAAATGATTATAGTTCATTAAAAAATTTTAGTAACAGGGTTTATAATGCCCATTATGACCACACTAAAGAATATTCGGGATTAATAAATCACAAGAGGAATGATATGATCATCCCAAATCCCCATTATTCTCTAAATCATTTTCATCTATCTTCTTCTTCTAAAAAATAAATAGAACCATTAATAATTTAAAATGATATAGTGTCCCAACACATACTAGGATTCCCCTATAAAAAAATTCCAACATTATAGACTTGTTAGACACATCCAAAAATTATTTTAGATCAGATGAAAACACTGTAGAATTGGGGTTTGGACAGAGGCCCATTTGAAAGAATCAAACATAAAATATTCCCTTGAATACTAAATCAATGAGAGTAAGGAATAATATAGCATCCCAAACTTTTCTTACATTACTATTACATCATTTTAAAGGTAAAAAACATAATATTATTACACATAGTGGATCCATAAGTTTAGTGTCTTGGGAAAACTAGGACCATACATAGGAATTACAAAATCAAGCATAAACATTTATTTAATTTCTTCTTCTCTAGCTTCTTATTGTCACTTGTACTCTCCTTAATATATGTAGCCACTGGAGGATATACATTAAAAGGGGTGAGCTAAAAGCCCAGTAAGAGGATAGATAGGAAGAATATATCATGGGGTGAGCATAATCATGACATAGGTAAAGAAATCATGAACATGAGAGGACCACAAATAAAAGGCATGAAATGTGGAAATGCATAAAAATGAAACATCATGTTTTAGTTGTTAAATACCACACATACTTTTGAAACAAGATAGAATCTAGCTCACACATCATTTCACATATACTAATGAGATTCATCACTTTACCCAATGCATTGGAGCACTGTATAATTCTGGGCACACCCGTCACTTTGAAACATTCATATTGTGTTATATAATTATGGGCTCACCCGTCACATCATAACATTATCATTATCATGATTTCCACATAGAACACATATTAAAAGTGAACATGACTAACCCATGTAAAATAATGGGTTTCATCTCATAATAATACATTCATAATCTTTGGGTTCCCAAAAGAAAGAGGGAACAACATACTTGATACAAGAACCATCAACCATGAATGAGAGGTAAAAGTTGAGTTCTTAAAAGAAGAGTTCTTTTGGAAAACATTTGGTTTGACGTAAACTTTATTAGAAAACATGTATATCCTAGAAAAGGTAAGATAATTATGAAGAAATGTTCTTTACAGAGTAACCATATCAAAATGGAGTGAAAGAGGGAGAACCCGAAGGAATAAAATTGGGTTCGAGATTTCCTCTTACCTTGTATCTGAATTTTTCCTTCTCTTTAATGTCATTTATAATGACATTATATTCATTAATTAGAATTCCAGAACCTTGTGTACATTAATATGGATCATTATGGTTTCATTAAATGATTTTATGTGCCCTTGGATGAGTTATAGAGTTTAAAAACATTGTTTGGGGATGTTCATTTTTATGGTTTTCAAGAGTTGTTCACTTGTATCCTTAAATTGATGTTTGGGTAGAACATGGGTAATAATACAGAACTAATATTACATGTTATTAATGATATTACACGAGTTTGAATGTTCTTATAATGAATTATATTAGATCCATGTGGATGAATCATTAGATAATAATTAAATGATGATTGTTTGGGTTAATTTGGGCGGTTTTTTGATCACAACAAACTTGTTTTAATTTATCACTTAGTAATATGTTCATAAGTCAGTTACAGAACTTTAAATAGAGAAAAACACATATAACATATTCTGGTTCAACCATAAAAATGGTTTCATGACAAGATCTGAAGGTAGAAGTGGAAGAATAAAACATGTCGTTCTTGAAGGTGATAAATTAACACCTCACGAACAACCTTTTATTTAATAAAATAAAAGAAAGAGGGAAAGGGAGGTTGGATGATATAATATCCCATTATCATCATAACATTCCATAATATGTATAATACTAGAGTTAAAATACCATTTGTGTCAAGATAGGTGGGGAGAGATCAAGAAATGAACTTGAACATGAAAGGAAATTAAAGGAGAAGAGGGAGAGAAATTGCGTCTTGAATCCTTTTCTTGAGAACCTCTTTATGGGCCTAATCATGGTCTTTTGATGATACCAGAAACTCTTAGACGTGGGGGAGGGGATAGGGAGGATTTTTGGGTAGAGTTTAGAGATTTCTTGGAGATTGAGAGGTGTGAGGGAATGAGGGTGTGAAGGGTGGTTTTTATAGTGGAGTGGAGGGGTAAATTTTGAATATTTAATTCATTATTTTATTATTTCCCTCAAGACAACCAATAATATTGTTTCATGTGACCCCTAATAGTAATAAGATCATGTGAGTTTGAAACAAGTGGACTTGTATCACTTGTGATTTCATGAATAGTGTATTTAACTGTTAAATTGTATATACTGTATTTTGCTGTATTTCACTATCCATAAAAAATTCTAGTTTTTCAGAAAAATAACCAAAATTTACCCTAACCATTTTTCAATGTGTAGAATTCAAAAATGAAGTCCATTTTTCAAAATTAATTTTTTAAATATTATTAATTTAATTTTTAAATAAAGTCATAGTTAATTCGAAAAATAACAATCTTAAAGGTGCACTTAGTTTTATTTCTCATTGAAAAATTAATTAAGATCTCATTATCTTATTTCCTTAAGAAAATAACATAATAATATTATTTACTATTCATAAGGGTCATATTACTATTCATTTTACCATTCATAAGGGTATGTTACTATTCACCCAAAAAAAGATTGTTCTATCAGATTACAAAAATCATCTTGAACACAACCATGTTTGTCGTATTTTCAAAATTCCAAACACAGAAGTAAAAACCTTATGTTTAAAGGTCACTTATCACTTATTAGTTCATTATGTTGTGCATTCTTGTGATTTTATGACATAATTTTATGAAGGGAATTTTCATTGAAAAACTTTGGGTCGTTACATTCCCCCCCCTTAAGAAATTTCGCCCTCGAAATTTCGTTTTACATAAACAGGTGAGGGTACTTCTCCTTCATTGCCTCTTCTGGTTCCCAAGTTGCTTCCTCAAACTTATGGTTCCTCCACAACACTTTTACAAGGTGTGTTTTCTTGTTGCGTAGAACCTTATCACTTCGGTCCAGAATCTTTACTGGCTGCTCTTCATAGGAGAGATCATCTTCCAGCTGCACCACCTCTGAGTTTAGTACATGTGAGAGATCAGGTATGTACTTCCTCAGGAGTGACACATGAAAAACATCATGAAATCAAGCCATATTCAGTGGAAGTTCAAGCCGATAGGCCATGAAACCTATGTAGTCAAGTATTTCAAAGGGTCCAATATACCATGGTCTTAGCTTCCCTTTATTCCCGAATCGCATGACTCTCTTCCATGGAGATATTCGAAGGAAGAATTTATCTCCAACGTCGAACTCCAAGTCCCTTCAACGGTTGTCAACATAGCTATTTTGCTGACTTTGAGCAGCTTTGATGTGTTTCTAGATGACTTGAACCTTCTCTGTCATCTCTTGAAAAAGATCAGGTCCAAGTAGCTTTCTTTCTCCAACTTCATCCCAACAGGTTGGAGTTCTTCATCGCTTTCCATACAGAGCTTTATATGGAGCCATCTGAATACTTGAGTGGAAGCTATTGTTGTATGAGAACACAACCAATGAGAGATGCTGATCCCATCAACCTTTTAATTCTAGAGAGCAAGCTCTAAGAATATCTTCAAGCGTCTGAATAGTCCTTTCAGATTGGCCATCAGTTTGGGGGTGATAGGCCGTGCTGAAATTTAATTAAGTACTCAAAGCATTTGGAATGCTCCTCTAGAATTTAGATGTGAACCTCAAATCACGGTCAGAGACAATTGAGAGTGGAACACCATGCAGTCTCACCACTTCGTTCACATATATCTTTGTAAGTTGTTCAAGCGAGAGATTTTCCCGAATAGCGATAAAATGGGTAGTCTAGTTGAGTTAGTCAACTACAACCCATATCGCATTATTTCCCTTTGACGTCTTTGTGAGACTTGTGACAAAGTCCATAGTAACATTTTCCCATTTCTACATGGGTATAGGCAATGGATGCGTCATACCTTTGGACTTTTTTCACTCATCTTTAACTTGCTAACATACCAAGCACCTTGATATATATTCTGCAATATCCTTCTTCATGTTATCCCACCAGAAGTGTTACTGGAGATCACGGTACATCTTGGTACTCCCAGGATGGATAGAGAAATTTGAGCTATGTGCATTGTCCAATAGCTCCTTCTTTATCCCGGGTGATGAAGGCACACAAATCCGCATTCCAAACCGAATCACACCATCATCATCGATATGGAACTCTTGCAGCTTCCCTTCCTTTACTTCATTCACCCTATTTTGTATCTCCACATCATCCCTTTGTGCTTCCTTAATCTTCTCTTGGATGGATGTTTGCACAATCATTTGGGTAAGGTAGGATGTATCCCCTGCCCTTATGATTTCCAAATCCATTCTTTGAATATCCATGAAGATAGGGTCTTTCTCAATCCACATCATGGATAGAGTAGCAGGTTCTTTTCTGCTTAGAGCATCAGCTACCTTGTTCGCCTTTCTAGGATGTTAATGAATAGAGAAATCATAATCCTTGATAAGCTCTAACCATCTCCTTTGACTCATGTTAATCTCCTTTTGTGTGAATATATACTTTAAGCTCTTGTGGTCAGTATATATGTCACACTTCTCACCATAAAGGTAGTGCTTCCCGATTTTCAAGGAAAAAATCATGGCTTCCAGCTCTAGATCATGCGTCGGGTAGTTCTTCTCATGGATCTTCAACTGTCGTGAGGCATAGGCTATCACATTATCATTTTTCATGATTACACAACCCAAGCCTTTCTTTGAATCATCACTGTATATCACAAAACATTATCCACTTTTTGGTAGTGTGAGTACAGGTGCAGTGATCAGCCTTATCTTTATCTCCTTGAAGCTTCCCTCACATTCTTCCGTCCAGACATAATTTACCTCTTTCCTTGTTAACTTAGTTAGCGAGCTTGACAATCATGAGAAGTTTCTCACAAAACGTCGATAGTACCTAGCTAATCCAATAAAACTACGGATTTCTATGACACTAGTGGGCCTGGGCCATTCCTCAATCGCCTTTGTCTTTGAAGGATCCACATAAATTCCCTCACTTGTGATCACATGTCCCAAGAATGCGACTTGCTTCATCCAAAAGTCACACTTTCTGAACTTGGCATACAACTTCTCATTTCTCAATGTCGCCAACACAATTCTTATATGTTCTTCATGTTTCTCCTTACACTTAGAGTAGATGAGAATATCATCGATAAAAACTACCACAAATTTGTCGATGTCATGTCTAAAGACTCTATTCATCAAATCCATGAATATTTCAGGGGAATTAGTATGTCCAAAGGGCATCACCAAAAACTTATAGTGCCCAAACCTTGTACGGAAGGAAGTCTTCTGAATATCTTCCTTCTTCACCTTTACCTGATTATATTCAGAACAAAGATCCACCTTTGAGATGTATTGAGCTCCTCTTAACTGATCAAACAAGTCATGGATCCTGGGAAGAGGATACATGTTCTTTATGGTGATCTTGTAGAGTTCCTTATAATCGATACACAACAGCCTTGTTCTATCATTTTTCTTCACAAAGAGCACTGGTGCACCCCAAGGTGATGCACTAGGGAATATAGACCCTTTGTCCTGATGCTCTTGGAGCTGCTTCTTTAACTCCTCCAGTTCAATATAATCCATACTATAGGGACACTTCGAGATAAGAGTAGCTCCGAGCATGAGTTCAATTGAGAACTCTACCTCACAACCTAGGGGAATTCCAGGTAACTCTTCCGGAAATACATCGTCGTATTCCTTCACGATGGGCATTTCCTCAAGGTTGTCACTTTCCTTCAATTCAATCATTTGTGTGAGGTATGATTCTTCAAAGGGAATCAACACCCACACCATAGAAGGATTTTTCAAAGGAGATTCATGATCTTCCTTGCATTTGTAGAAGAGCCTAGGATGGTTCGGAATATGAAAATATATTTCCTTTTCTCGACAGTTGATATGTTCTCTATATGATGAGAGCCAATTCATTACCATTATAGCGTTGAATTCCACCAAGGGAAGTATTATGAGATTTGATTGAAGAATATTCCCACATAAGCCAACAAGAGAAGAGTCAAACACTTGGGTTTCACTGATTTCACCACTTGGTGTTTTTACAAATATCTCTACTTCAAGGTTTCGAGGCTTCGATTCTATAGTTCTATCAAGATTGCAAGATATAAAGGAATGCGTAGAACCAGAATCAAATAACACTTTTTCCATTCTTGAGTGAATAGGAAGTGTACCTTGTACGACTTCATTATCATGCTCCACCTCTGTAGTAGTTATGGCATAATCCTTCCCTTGTTCCTTTGGATTTGGTGGTTTCGGACACCGATTACCCTCAAGAACTCGAGGTTTAGTGCACTTGTTTGCATAGTGCCCTAGCTCCCTACAATTGTAGCATTGAACCATGAGTGGTTCTCTCATTAATCAGCCACATTCTCCTTCCTTTTCGTGTCTTTTTGACACTCTTGGGCATGGTTTCATTCTTTCTCACACTTGAAGCATTTCCTCGCCCCTTTGAGGCAGTTCCTGTGGTGAGCTTCCCACATTTTTGTCATGTGGGTCGTTGATTTTTCTTCCCACCTTTGTCATTAGATCCACCAGCTTGAAACTCCATCTTTATTTTCTTATCACCATAGACATGGGACCGTTCTCCAAACTCCATCTCCACTTTTAGAGCACATCGAACAACTTCTTGATAACTCCCAAAGTCTCAAATTGCAAGAGCCTTTCGAAGGTGTGGTTTTAATCCACTAAAGAATCTATCAATTTTTCTATCATTGTTGATAACAAAACCTGAAGCGTACATTACAAGCCTTGTGAAATTCACTTCATAGGTTTTAAAAAATTATTATTCTTTTTGATTGATCTTTATAAATTATCTCTCCATCTTCGTACGAAGAGTTAGTGGGAAATACTTATTAAGAAACATTATATTAAAGTCTTCCCATTCCATATCTTCAATTTCCTCCCTTGGCTTGGTGTACTTAATCAAATCCAACCATTGATCAGCTTCTCCATCTAGATGATAAATAGATAGGGTCACCTTCTCCATCTCAGAACATTGAAGAACATAAAATATCTTCTCCATGGAGTTAACCCACTGTTCCGCAACTAGTGGATCAGAAAATCCACTAAACGTCGGTGGTCGTTGCCGCATAAAACATTCGATAGCCAGTTGCTCCCTCTTTGGTGAAGGATGAAGTTCCCCATTATTATGGTCATTTTTTATAACATGAGATAATTGGGTAAGAATCTCCATGAAGTTTTTAACTCCACCTCCCAAATCATTGGGGATGTCATTTGGGCAATCATTGCATTGGCCCTCGCATGAGTTTTTGGCCTGATTTCTCTTGGTTCCCACCATTTTATATAATATAAAAGGTTAGAACAAAACATAAGTAAAAAAGTTATGAATAACTTATTAATTTAAAAAATTTATACCAAAAACATAACATGAAATATCCCTATGTATATTTTCTTTTGTGCCTACTTGTACTTAGTCTCATGCTGGAGGTTTTCTCTAGGGTTCACTAATCCTAATTCCCAAATTAACCAAACAATTACTCTGATACCAACTATAGCATCCCGAAATTTTCTTACATTAATATTAAATCATTTAAAAGGTAAACAACATAATGGTATTATACATAGAGGATCCAACGGTTTAGTGTCTTGGGAAAACAAGGACCATACATATCAATTACAACATCAAGCACAAACATTTATTTAATTTCTTCTTCTCTAGCTTCTTATTTTCACTTGTCCTCTCCTTAGTATATGTAGCCACCTGAGGATATACATTAAAAGGGTGGAGATAAAATACCAGTATGAGGATAGATAATAAGAATATTGCATGGGGTTAGCATAATCATGACATAGGCAAAGAAATCATGAACATGGGAGGAACATAAATAAAAGACTTGAAATGTGGCAATGCATAAAAATGAAACATCATGTTTTAGTGGTTAACTACCACACATACTTGTGAAACAATATAGAATCTTGTTCACACATAATTTCACATATACTAATGAGATTCATCACTTTACCCAATGCATTGGAGCTCTGTATAATTCTGGGCGCACCCGTCACTTTGAAACATTTATATTGCGCTATATAATTCCGGGCGCACCTGTCACATCATAGCATTATCATTATCATGATTTCCTCATAGAATACATATCAAAAGTGAACATAACTAACCCATGTAAAGTAATGGGTTTAATCTCATAACAATACATTCATAAGCTTTGGGTTCCCAAAAGAAAGAGGGAACAACATACCTGATACAAGAACCATCAACCATGAATGAGAGGTAAAAGTTGAGTTCTTAAAAGAAGAGTTATTTTGGAAAACATTTGGTTTGACATAAACTTCATTAGAAAACATTTATATCCCAGAAAATTTAAGATAATTATGAAGAACTTTTCTTTAAGGAGTAACCATATCAAAATGCAGTGAAAGAGGGAGAACCCGAAGGAAGAAAATTGGGTTCGAGATTTCCCCTTACCTTGTATCCGAATGCTTCCTTGTCTTTAATGTACTGTATAATGAAATTATATTCATTAATTAGAAATATAGAACCTTGTGTACATTAATATGGTTCATTATTGTTTCATTAAGTTATTTTATGTTCACTTGGATGAGTTATAGAGTTTAAAAACATTGTTTGGGGTTGTTCGTTTTTATGGTTTTCTTGAGTGGTTCACTTGTATCCTTAAATTGATGTTCGGGTAGAATATGGGTAATCATCCAGAACTGATATTACATGTTATTAAATATATTACAGAAGTTTGAATGATATTATAATTAATTATATTAGATCCATGTTGATGAATCATTAGATAATAATTAAATGATGATTGTTTGGGTTAATTTGGGCGGTTTTTCGACCACAACAAACTTGTTTTAATTTATCACTTAGTAATATGTTCATAATTCAATTACAGAAATTTAAATAAGACATAATACATATAAAATATTCTGGTTCAACCATAAAAATGGTTTCATGACCATATCTGATTGTATAAATGGAAGAAGAAAACATGTCGTTCTTGAAGGTGATAAATTAACACCTCACAAACAACCTTTTCTTTAATAAAATAAAAGAAAGAGGGAAAGGGAGGTTGGATGATATAATATCCCATTAGCATCATAACATTATATAATATGTATAATACTGGAGTTAGAATACTATTTAGGTGAATATAGGTGGGGAGAGATCAAGAAATGAACTTGAACAAGAAAGGAAATTAAAGGAGAAGAGGGAGATAAATTACCTCTTGAATCCTTATCATGAGAACCTCCTTAAGGGCCTAAGCCTGGTCTTTTTATGAGACCAGAAGCTCTTGGACGTGGGGGAGGGGATAGGGAGGATGTTTGGGAAGATTTTAGAGAAGGCTTGAAGATTTAGAGGTTTGAGGGAATGAGGGTGTGAAGGGTGGTTTTTATAGTAGAGGGGAGGGGTAAATTTTGAATATTTAATTCATTATTTTATTATTTTTCTCAAGACAACCAATAGTATTGTTTCATGTGACCCCTAAAAGTAATAAGATCATGTGAGTTCGAACCAAGTGGCCTTGAATCACTTGTTATGTCATTAATAGTTTATTTAACGGTTAAATTGTATATACAGTATTTTACAGTATTTCACTATTCATAAAAAATTTGAGTTTTTCTGAAAAATACCATAAATTTACCCTAACCATTGTTCGACGTGTAGAATTAAAAAATGAAGTCCATTTTTAAAAATTAAATTTCTAAATATTATTAATTTAATTTTCAAATAAATTCTTAGTTAATTTAAAAAATAGCAATCTTAAAGGTGCACTTAGTTTTATTTCTCATTGAAAAATTAATTAAGATCTCATTAGCCTTAAGAAAATAAAATAATAATATTATTTACTATTAATAAGGGTCATATTACTATTAATTTTACTATTCATAAGGGTATGTTACTATTCATCCTAAATTTTTTTTGTTCTATCAGACTCCAAAAATCATCTTGAACCCAACCGTGTATGTCATATTTTCAAAATTCCAAATACAGAAGTGAAAAAATTATGTTTAAAGGTAACTTATCAATTAGTAGTTCATTATGTTTTGAATTAATGTGATTTTATGACATAATTGTATGAAGGGAATGTTCATTAAAAAACTTTGGGTCGTTACAAATAACACAGTAATATAATTGGTATACTTTTTCATCATTTTGACACCTCTTTGATGACTTAAGATCATCATGTTAACCTTTTCAAGGAAATCCCACTAAATTAATATTGGATTAAATAATTATTAATTTATATTATTATTCTTCTAAATAGGATTGAAGGTATCCTATTATTCCCCACTCATCCATTCAAAAATTTATAAGCAGGTTTTCACTCTAGAAGCATCATGAGTTCTTATAGAATTGATTATTCCTTCAATCTTATTATTACACTATATAGACACTTAGAAATATTGAACACCATGGAATATGATAAAATTATAATAAGTTTTCTACAATTAATTCTATTTGATGTCTTTCAATATCCAATGAATGAAGAAACTACATATGAATCCTATGAAATACTAATATGAGGAACGGTCTATGATATAGAATCCCCATGATCTATTAGGAATTTTTTGGGATGTGTACACTAAATATCAAATAAAACACAAGGACCATTCATAAAAACTCAATATCTGACTCACCTCAAGTAAATAATATTATGTTCAAAAATAAAAACCCCCAATATTAAATCATAAATACCAATAATACAATACTAATATTATAAACAAATTCATTGTTTATCTTAAATCATTTCAAAATAATTCAATTTCACAAAAACATTGATTTTATTACAGATGTTTATTACTAAATTATTTTCTATTTTACAAACATAAAATTCATTTCAATTCATTTTAGATTAAAACTTTATTATATTGATGACACACCCCGTTATATTTAAATAATCACATAAATTTCTATATCTTATACAACAAACATCACCAAGATTAAACAACCCATAAAATATATTACGGTTAAAAATTAGCTATTAAATTGGTCGGAATGAATAATTTAAACTAATTTATAATATATATATATATATATTATTCTTTATCAAGATACACATATAAATTATTAAAAAATAAACACTAAACTTTTAATAAAGTTATTTTAATATAAAAAATATGTTTACATCACAAATTATGTTTATTGTTTTATGTGAGAAAATATTATAATTAATTTATTTAAAATTTAGATATTTTATTTTATAAAATGAACATCATTTCTGAAATCGGCATATAAATATTAAATTTTGGTGATATTTTTTTAATTTTTTGAATTGTTCAATTTTTTTGGTGAATAGTGAAAATTATTGATTTTTTAAAATACTGATATTTATTTTGATTAAATAAAGTAATATATAAGTTTCTTATATTTAATATTTAATATAAAATTTATATATTAATCTTTTTTTTATAAAAAATCTAAATAATTTAATTTGAATCATCGTTTTTCATGATTTTGGTATAAGTTAAATTTTTATGCTTAAAAAGTGGATTTCTCCAAAATATTTTTAAATTAATATTGTTTTTCAATTTTAATTAATTAAATTATCCCATATTAAATTCATATAATGGTTATTTATAGTCGTACAGTGAATATAACATAATTTTTTGCTTAAAAATTTAAATTCCTGAAAACTCTTTTTTCGATACATTTTATAGGATTAAATGTAAATTATATTTTGAAACATTTTTTGAACTAAATTAAATTAATTGTATTCAATGTTATTAATATTAATAATTAATATTAAATAATAATTTCATATTAATTTAATGTCATAATGAATGTTGAAAAATTTAAAAATATGATACAACGGTTAATCATAAAACCAGATTATAGTGGGGTTAATCTAAAAAGGTAAGGGGAGTAAAATATTTAACACTTGTTTATTTTCAAATGAATTATGTATGGATCGACCATATCACACCTCAAATCCATTATTTATCAATTTTGGAGGCAATTGAGATGAGATTGACTTTTAATATTTGAACAGCTTTTTGTATTTTCAAAAAGTACACTCCTCAATTATAAAAGGTCACTTTATCCTCTCAATTATTCCCACAGGTCTATACCTTTATCCATTCCAACACCTCAAAAATATCTACCAAACATCATTATACACATCATAGATCATATTTTACTCTAAAATACCATCCTTAAAGTCATTAATAAGAGATGAAAGGTTGTTCTTGTAAGCGAAGGTAATCGTCTTCAGTGTGATCCATCTTTTTTACTTCTTATTTTTCCACCTTCAATTATATCATGAAAATTTAAATATAATAAAGAAATATATCCAACATAATAATATGTTAATATTTTTTAGAATAATATTTATTAATCTCTTTATCCATCAAAATGTGAAACGAAACCATCGTTTAGTTGTAAAGAGGACGACCCCTGCGTGGACGAATGTAATTCATTTTCCATCATCACTTCTCATGAATGTACATGATGATTTATTTAATATCCATATATATATTTATTGATATTTTAGTAATTCAGGGAAATAAACATATCATATAACTTCTTAACTTACAATCCATTGAAAAATCATAACATTATTCGCGTGTACAACGTACTACCACCACCCGAAACGATATGATTCATTTGTTCATTAAAAAAGCGCATTGATCCTATATATAATTTTATTTAATAAAATATAATTATAATTATGATATAATTATTATTATGGAGTGGTAAAATAACACATAACTTATTTCCATTATGATCATTGAAAATGGAAACATTACTCCTGTGTATATACGACCAACCTTCTGCGTGACGTTAACGTACTTCATTTTTTATAACCATATTTAATGCTTAATATAAAAATTCTAATTAAAGTATTATAATTATAAATATTTCATGATTATTATTTTAGATATTATGGTAATATGAAACCTTTTACCCAGGTAAATATAATGATTTCGTATTGAAATTATGAATGGAGCGTACTCAAAACACTTGATGTTGACATTACTTAATAAGTAATTAAATATGAAATTAAAATAAATTTTTTAAATTGTTAAATTATAATATATTAAACCTGAAAATTGTTCTTTATAAAACAAATATTTGATTGAATATTAGTATATATGATATAAATGACATACATGACTCGACTCGACTTGAGGTAACAGTTTCGCCCCAAAACATCCCTCTTTGAGACGCATGTTCTATTAAGAACCTAATTTTATTTGCATGTTTTATATACATCCCCTTTAAATATTAAACCATTAATAAATAATAATTAATGAAAAATTGATTTAATATAAATTTACTTCATTAAAGTGAGTTGGTATTCAAAATTTACTAAACCGATAAGAGTTTATGTTTCAATCTCATTTTAATCAGGACTTCATATACTTGAATTTACATTGTGGAAAACTATTTTATATTTGTATAATAAAACCCATTAGTTTTATTCTTCTATTTTTATTCATGAAATTTTCATATATTATTATCATTCACCCCTCTTTGGTGCATAAAATAATTTAGAAACACTTTTTAAGAAAAGTTGACTTCATTTCTTTCTTAGTCAAGATCTTTTTTCTTACATATCCATGTTTTCAAAAAAATATTTTGAAAAATGTTCATAGAAATTTCCCAATGATTTTTTAAACAAATTTTTACTCTTGTTTTACTGCTTACAAAAATATTTCAAAGGAATATTCTTGTCTTTTTTACAAAAAAGGCACTCTTTGTCCTTTTTATACAATATGAATGGAATTTTTTATCTTATGAAATATGTATGAAATTATATTCTATCATAACCACAAAATTATTTAAATATTCAAAATAAAATTCCATGTACAGTTTTAAAGAAAATTTTTTTATAATATTTGGGAAATCTATAAATTTTTATGAAGTGATGTCATTGTGAAAATGGTATTTTCCTCCACCGCCACCAAATATTTTTAAGATTATATTAATAAATAAATGGCTGAAAATCCTAGAAGTGAAAATTTATGGAAGATTGAAGTAATGGAGTCCAAGATCATCGGTCCTAACAAAGTGCATTCCTACAGGGGAAAGGATATAGGATGATAAAAAATAAGAAACTAATCGTTTTGAGATGCAATATAATTGTGGAAATATGCGACAACATTCCCCTCTCTCCAGGTATGATGAATAGAAATATGATCTTCCAATAAATTATTGCACCGTCTAATTGAGTAGATAATGGACCACAAGACCAGACCCTTACCTATAAGTTCATTAAGGAGGGTCATCGAATCAGTCTCTATCTCCATGAGAAAAAATATCCTCTGATTGCAAAGCAGGAGGCCGTAAAGCATGGTGAGAGCCTTAGCTTGGAGAGAGTCACCTGGGCCCAAAAAGACTTGAAAGGAAGCAAACACTAATCTGATAGTGTCTCTTATAACTCCAACCCCTCACATCATGTCCATGCAGCACGAACCGTTAGTATTCATCTTGAGACCCAAGTTTGGATCTTTCCATCAAACCCAATCACCCCAAACGAGTGGATCCAAACTGGTCAAGGAGTGATGGGGAAGGAGTGAAGATATTGACAGGGCATCCTCAATACTTCTTTTAACCTGCAGAAATCAAGAATTAGGTTTCAGACATTAAAGATAATACCCATGTGAGATGCCGCCACATTAGAGTGACAAAAATCATTCCGAGAGGTCCAGATCAACCAACATCCTGCAATGAATATAACTGCCCTTGCCCGTTGTTCCACACTTGGTATGTATGGTGCCTTGAACTACTTTTGAAGGAAGATATCAATCAAATATATCTGATATTATATTCATTTAAGCTATCCGAAGGAACTCTAAATCAGTTTTTCCCAATCCTTGTTGAAGAAGAGGTGGACAAAAGATTCTATTTGTGCCTCTTTGCAGTAGAAGAACTTCGAAGCCAGACAAACACCCCTTCATTATACATTTTCATCCGGGGGAAATGCACCATGTCGGACATGCCAGGAAGGGAAGAGGAATTTGGAAGGAATATTTTTACACCAAAAGAGATCACCCCAGTATTCTTGATGGGAATAAGTAGATTGATGTCTGAGAAAGTATCAGATAGAGAACACACTTGAAGTCGATTATGTGAAAACAAACATATCAGGGTCATTAGAAATCATGATATTGTCATTGAGATTTTTTTGAGCAGCATACAGAGTGGTCCGAATAAGGCGAGGGAAACCACTAGCCTGTTTGAAGGAAATAGATGGAGAGGGATAGTTTGGGAAACCCAAAATTGACCCCGACCAGTTATGATGCTAGAATCTGACATCCCCATTGCCAATAATCCACCGTGTGTGTTTCTGAAGAAGAGGGAATAAGGGATGAATTATCTAGCAGATTTTGGAATGTTTACATCCAGTAGAACTCCCCTCCAGATCGTAAGTGCTTTTCATGTGCTTTCCCCAAAAAGATCTCCTATCAAGAACCTCCCATGTTAGCTTGGAATGAAGACCACTAATATATCCAGAAACACTTCTCATGTTAAGACCCCCCTCTTCAACCAGCTTAGCCAGCTTATTCTAAGAATCCCAATGGAATTTATTATGGATGTGGAAACCCCATAATAATGGTATTTCCCTCGATATTTATTCCATTTAATCATTTGAATATATTTTCATCAATGATAAATAAAGTTTACATTAAGGATTGATAAAAATTATCTATATATATCTCTCAAATATATTACTAGCATATTATACCTCATATTGATGGGTTAACAAAATATTTTTTCCCATATCTCCAATGCATTCATTAGGAAATGTACCTTATTATGATATAAGACAAGATTATGATACCCATTTCTTTCCTTGGTTAATTATTATGATTAATTATTGTAATTTATTTTATTTTTTTGTCACATGTAATGATGATATTGTTATTATGGTTTCACCCAGATAGAGCTCCAATTCCTTGGGTAATGCTAAATCACATGAGCCATCAAGTATGTGATCATGAAGTAAACCTTATCCATTATGGGAATACTTAAACCATGTGATATTTACCAAGAATTTAGACATGAATCATGTGTATATATTGTTTTATTTTTATGAAACATTTACTATGATTAGATGATCTTAGGATACTATATTATTTATTTTATTCTCCTATGTGATTACTCTTGAGCCTTCTTTTTCATCATATCTTTTTATACCTCCGACTCACAAAATATCATTCCTTATCCTATTTATTCCTTTAATGATATTTCTAGATCAACCCTTTTGTCCGCGTATTCATTAGGATATACCATGAATTTTTAGGAGTTCAAAAGGATTTCAGTGACCACTATAGAGAATAAATTTAGAAAGTTTTATTCCAGTATCATATTGATGTACGATGATCCTTTTCATTCAAGGATACTATAATTCATGGTCATTTAGTTGAAATTATTGGATTTTTTGTTAAAAATCATGTAATAATATGTATAAAAGTCATGGGTCTCCATAATTGGAATTAAAGAAATGTCTTGTTTCTTGGTGATATTATGAAAATTATACTTTAGTGATAACCCTATGGACTTGTATATGGATAATAATATGTATTGGAAAATATCCTATAATTTTTTGTCACATTTAGGAATAGTGAATTCCAAAAATTTACACCCATGTCAAGATACTAAAAGTGGATGTGGAATTCGAATTGATACACATAGTATAATAACATTGGAAAGTTAACATTAGTCTTTTATTTGATCATATATTGGTGTATGATAACGTGCCTTACTACAAAATAGGCATTACACTCCTGTGGGAAATGTTTTAGAAGTTCAGAAACTCTTTATGAAGAATTATGAAATACTTGATCAAATTTTTAGGGTGAAAAACATAGTCGGAAACATTGCCAAGGATAACTTATATTGAATTATAGAGACTCATACATCAAGATAAACATATAATTTTTAATTTATTCCTTCAATGTTTTTATGTTTCCCTTTTTATGTTACTATATCATCATATTCTTTTATTTTTTTTCATATAGAGAAAAAGGAGAAATCATGTTCAAAACCATAGTGATGGGAAATGTAACTATTTACCTAATGAGATGTTTAACCTAAAGGTAATAGAAGTTAGACATATTTTGATCATGATGAAGGATCTATCTCAAATTATTATTAACAACTAGACCATTGTTGAATACGAAAAATAATTAATAATGAGATTGATGGAGTTTTATGTAACATAATGTGTCAATTATGTTAAAGAAAATAAGATTCAGTTTTCTACATGTTAAAAATGTGGAACGATGCCCCATGAAATATTACTTAAAAGTACTAAAAGATGATTTATGTGTGGGAATGTAGGATAAAAATATGCCAATTTCAAATGAAAAAAAATCAATTATCTAGTTTATAATACATTTGCAAATATTGTACAACCTAAGGAACCCCTAACAATTCATCTTTATATATTTGGTGAACCTTTTCATAACCTGAGTCAATTCCATAATCTAAGGATTAATTCATGACAACCTATATTATGAAAATAATTTAAGGGGATTGATTTTAGTATTTATGTTTTTTTTATTCTATAATCATGTCATTGAAGTATTTTTATTTATAGTATTTTGGTTATAAGAATCCTGAATCTTATAAGGATTATTCTGTTGTAGTTTTTCATTAATGATTTGTAAGAATGTTTTGATTGGTACTAATGAACGAGAATATTGATTTATTGGTAAGGAGATATTTTATGGAAGGAAACATGATTTAGGATAGATAATACTTCTAATGTGCATGATGTTAGTGTAATTATAGTAAATTCAAATAATTTCATTTTTTGGAAAATAATAAGATGGATATATATCCATAGTGGGTAAAAAAAATTCTGATGACTATTTTAAATTTTTTAAGATGATAATCATAATATTGAGAACATTATAGGATTGTAGTAAATTGTTAATTTGATTATCACTATTTTTTCTATAGTTTTATAAAAAAATTGACAACCAGAATGTTAGGTGAACACTTATCGTATCTAGAAAGGCCACAAAGCATGAATCCAAAACAAAATGGTAACAATGGTAAATTTCTTAAAACTATACTAGATGATGTACTATTTAGTATGAAATTTATTCTGCATAAATAATTAAATGGTTTAATTTTATGTTTTTTTGGAAACCCATTTTATGATCAAATCACATTGAATCATTGGGATTTTGAAGTGATTAATGATATTTTGGGAAATTTCTTGGATGGTTAGTGAATATATTACCCATAGATCTAACTAGTGGTTTAAAATGAACTATTATTTATAAAAAAACATATTTAAATCCTTGAATGTTACGGTTAATTGGGATAGAGGATTTTTTATATTATGGAATGGTTTAAGTCTATCTTTAGATTTGGATCCTAAAATGAAGGTGTATTTATTTCTGTAATTACCATAATTATGTTAACAATCATATTTTTTAGTAAATATATAATGAAAATATGAATATAATGATACCATTTTTCTATTCATGTGATTTTGTATAATTTAATATTATTTCTTCATGCATAAAAAATAATATAGAAAACTAATCATTAAGAGAAATATATTAGATTGTGGTGAATATGATTTATGTATCAAATTACACTTATTATGTAAGCATATTTCCTTATGTGATTATTCTATATAGTAAAAGGATCCCTGAATATTAGTAAAATGATATTGAAATAAAGTTTTTTTCATTTTGGATAAATTAATTGTTTCTTAAACCTTTATAAAAGAAGTATAAATTATCTCATAAATTTCCATTCTTTTCAAATTCATGTTTTCACTTCTTGGAAATTTTCTCCCTATATGGAAACCTAGTTTTTTGTTATTTTGGATAACCTCTGTATTTACATTTCCAACTTTTTAAGAGGATGTTTTATTAACCCTTTTTATGAAGTAATATTTCTACAATGAATTTTTTGAATTTTAAACCCTTGATTACTGACCACAAGTTCAAATTTTCGGGATTCAATTAATATATGAGTGTATAATGTCACACCTTGGGATTTAAAAAAATTAACATTATCCTCAGTAGTGTATAATACACGCAACACCAAGCTCAAAACTCCTGTCAAATATATTATTATTTTAACCTATAAATTAAATTAGTGGGTATAAATAGTATTAAATAAATTATGAAATATATATAAATTTCCTACCCAATATACATTAATTGATAAATTCTAAATAAATAAGAAATTATCTTTTAATAATGATAATGTAATGCCCTGACCCCAGAATCCTAGAGCGAGTGCATTATTTTAATACATTGGAATCATTACAAGGAATCAAGACCTGAAGGGCTGATCAATTTAGTAGTCTTTGAAAATAGATTACATACATGATTGTTACATTATAATTTCTAACATACAAAAAAGAATAAATAATCCTTTGAGAATTCCATTATTATCATTGCTTAACCCTGCATATCAATCACAATACATTTCTTGGAATCGTTGGAAAAATAAAAATAAGAAAGGTGTGAGCTCAAATTCTTAGTAAGGGTAAATAATTTATCGGAAGCTATAATGTTTTTTGAAAGATGTGTAATAAAATCAACAGCCTTTTAAACATAAACTTGAACATAATATGGAAAAAATAAATAAAAAATAACCATATAAACATGCACATGGATATTCTACTAGTCTAATAATCACTTGTAATAACTAATTTCATAATGAGGGAATGCATAATGTCGAACATCATAACCACATAGTCAAGGCCTCATGCCAAGACAACAAATATTTTTTTTTTCAAGGCCTAGTTCTAAGAAACTAATTTGCCTAATGAGACCTACCAATGCATTATGGGGCTATTGCGGGCCCCCCGTCACTTAATATGTCCAATGCATTACTCATATGAAAAGGGATAAACATATCATAAACATTCGTATTAAAATTAACATACGAAATGTGAATAATTTAACTAGAAACAATGAATGGTATAAAAATAGAACAACCATATTAAAACACATCATAACTCATTCAATACAATATGGAAGATCATATTATAATAATCAACCTCAATCAAGAATAATATCTAGTAAAGGATGTTGACATAGTTGAAAATGATTAGTAAAACACTTTGAGAGAAATATCATTTTTTTATGAAATCATTTAAAAGACACACAATTTAGAAAGGAAGAAATCTAAAATATATTTTTGAATCAAAGTGTCCCATAACACTTTGAATCTTTTTAAAGGAATAAACATTTTAAAACATTGATGTCCACATAAATAAATCCTTAAAACCAATTAGAAAACATGGAAATTAATGAGAATGATTTAGTAGAATAAATATTTAAACCATTTCAAGTGATGTTTTAGTTAAAGATTCCCTTAAAAATAATCCTTCGGAAAACTATTTTATGATACATGGACATGGATAATAAATATGTCCCAGTAAAAACTTACATATAAACAATCTCAGATAATAATGAGATTGAGGAATTAACTCTTACCTTGTACGTTCCTTTAGTATAGGGTACGTCTAACCTCCTTTATAATGACCATATTATGTTATTAAATTATACCAGAACCATATTTATATTTATTATATCATATATGATTCATTTATTACTTTATACTTCCCATTTAATAATAATTTCAATGTTAAAGTAACCTTTCAGGTAATAATCGCTTTCTTTATTGTACTTGTTTTAATATTTTATTCTTGGTCATATCACATATATGGAGATTTAATTACTTCTAGAATATGAAACATGATTTATATATCATATATATATTTAGAATCATAATATGTATAATAGATAGATATATTAAATGGAAAACACCATTTATGGAGACGGTAAGCCGTACGTACGCATAAATGCTATTTCCATTTTCATATCGTATTGAAAGGAAGTAAGTGGATGATATATATGTATATATATATATATTTACAATAGAATTATTATTTCATATATTATATAATTATTAATAATATATATTTTTATAATCATCTTTGAATGGTGAACGTGGAAATGAATCTCATCACATCATGGAGATGGTAAGCCGTACGTACGCACGAGCGACGATATCATTTTATTGATGGTAAAATTATATGTAATTGGATGGTATATTATATATAAAGAGTAATTAACATGTTATATTTATTATTTACATCAATTATACTCATTATTATACCCATTTAAACAATGAAGTGTTGAATAACAAACTACACCACGACGTGGAGATGGTAAGTCGTACGTACACACGTATGGTGAATTTTTCATTAATAGGATGGATTGAATAAAGAATATGGTTATAAGATATTTATAATAAAATCTAAGTATGTAGAAGGTACTGGATTTATTATTTTGGTATTGGAACTACAATGAAAGGGGAAGTGGAAGAAGAAAAGAACTTCAAAAGAGGTGATGAAATAATTACCTCTTCTTCGAGTTCTTCCGTTTTATTTTTTCAAAAGGGATCCTTAGGTTGAATTTATGATCAATGTAAGGCATTTAGGTTTCTTTTACGGTATTTTAGTGGATATTTGAGCAGGTGTTGAGCGATCCAAATGGGTTGGGGTGTAAATTTAATAGAAGGGAAAGTAACCTTTTATAAGAGAGATGTGGGGCACTTTAGGAAAAGCTTGAAATATTAATTTATTATAAAATAATTTTAGGTTTATAATAGCTCCAAATGGATTTATTTGGAGCCTAATGAGGGTATGGATCTAAATCCTTTCAACCAATTGGGTTTATACAATTTTAGGTTCCCATATTAACCTTATCTTATATATTTAACTCTTAGTTAAATAGTTTAACATTTACCATGTCTTCCTGTATTTTTATATTACATGGTTAATAAACATACTATAAAATTTGAATAGAATCGTAAGTGGTTCATGAATGAAATGTATAACCTTATATATGTCCTTTTTCTTAATCATAGATATTTATTAATATTATATCATTTAATAATATAGTATTTGTTTTAAAAACTTATATATGTCAATTTTCACACTATTTAGTAATTGATTTTTTTTAATGTTATAAAAAGTTTATTACATAGAAAAATAATACATTGATTCAAACCTAATATGTCATATTCACCTATAAAATTATTTTATGGCATCAAAACATTCAAATTATATTTGTTTTAATATTTATAATACCATTTATTTGATTCTTTCTTTAATAAGGTAATTATTGTATCATCATTTTGTCATAAATAAATTTATTTATTTAATATCTAAAATAAATAAATAAAATACCATTATGTAGGAAATATTTTTATATTTATAATGAATGTTTATAGTTGTATTTACCTTTTGTATAACCCTATATTAAAAATGGTTGAGTTATTAAAATCCGAATTGAACACTTTTAACTCTTCTTTAAATGAAATATAATAAATGTCATAATCCAACCAAATTGAATAAAAAAGGACCATATTTTTTTTATAAGGTTTATTTTGGTCGAAAAAAACTTATCCAATATAATTATGACATGTATTGGGGTAATTTCATAATAATATAATATTATTTTTACCTTTAATGACCCTGTTTACTTATAAATAAAATTCAAAAGTTACGATTCAAAAAAAATTATTTTCATCCTATTGAACCAAATTTTACTTAATGATGTCAACCATGTCTCTTGGATTTTTAAAATTCAATTCGTAGAAGGGGTAAAATTATGTTTTATGCAAATTTGCAAATGTGCCTAGAAGGTGGGTAAAAGACGTCAAAAAGTTCCATAAAATTTTATATATCTAGTCTTACAATAAAATGAATTAAATGAATTATATTGGAGTAATATAGGTATTATATATATATATTTTTACGTTAAACTAAATTTAAATAAAAATATCAACTATTTAAATAAAAAGTCGGTTTTAAACAATAACATAGTGTTTTTCACTATTCATCAAAAATTGAATGTTTTCAGAAAAATACAAAAAATTCACCCTATGATAATTTTGATATTCCAAATTAAAAAATGATGTCTATTTTACCAAATTTGAAAAATATAATTTTCATTAATTAATTTAAAATTAATTTTCGTCGTCAAAACCAGAAAGCTGGTTTTTAAAAAGTAAAAACTATCTAAAGATTGACATGTGTTTATATCCAATTTAAATGAGAAATTATGTAAAATGACCTAAATTATATTAAATGATAAAAATATAATCTAATTATTTTTTAAAACCACTCAAACTAATAATTTAACACTATAAATTATTTTGATTAAAAAAGTTGTTTTAAAATAAAATATAGTATTTTCGACTTTTCATCAAAATATGAAAGTTATCAAAAACATACCAAATATTTATCCAAAATAAAATTTTAGGTCCTGCATCTAAATTATAATTATTTTCATTAAATAGAATTTTTAAAAGTGTCATATATTGGATTTAAAAAGCGTTTGCCAATAAAAGGCAGAAAACTGCATTTTTTTAAAAATACTTCTTTGAGCTGAAAATTTTAATTTTTCCTTATATAAGGTCTAAAAAAAAGATGAATGTTAAATTTATATTGGATTTATATGAAAATAAAAATTTGGTTAATAATATTCATAAATTATTTTTAGAAGGCTAGTTTGATTGGTCTTGATGGGCTTGTACTAGTTGTTGCATATAGTGCAAGCTATTGATTATTTCAAAGAGATAACGTACTGCGAAAACTTGGGGTGTTACATTATCCCTTCCTTAGATAAATTCTGTCCTTGCAATTTAAAATTTTTCATAGAAAATAAGAGGTTGAAAATAGAAAATACCATTGTGGAAAATCCGAATCAGAAATAGGGTTAATAAAACTTAGTCTGAATAAAAGGGAAAGGGAAATGAAAATGTCACCACCAAATTATGATATCAAAATAAGATAAAATTGGTGGAAATTAGAGACACATAATTGGAGGTAAAACATAAATATTTATATGGAGTGATATAGGTCATCAATCACAAACAAGTGAACAATTAATGGAATATTGAGGGCCTCAAAGCCATAAATCTTAGATGATTTAAAATATCATAAGTTCAAAAAATCATAAAGTATTAAGATAACACATTTTTGGTTTTAAGATCCATTTCCTAATGATTAATAATTATTTTCTTCATATAATAAGATACATAAAAAAGAATACTTGACAAGTAGAGTTCCATCCTTTAACTAATTTCTACAACAAACTCATATTTCACTTCAAAAGATAATAGAACTCATAAATATCATATTTATCCTAATCTTGAATTTATAATTAATATGAAATACCATTTTAAGGAAAACTACATTATAAAAAACAGGACATCATGTAGGCCTATGGTAGGTGATACACCCTTATCGCCCTTCGGTTGTGGGTTCAAGTCACTTGGCCTTTCCAGACACGATGGGTTGTCACCCGACCTCCAGTTTTTCCTTTTTATAACAATACAAAACTAATCTTAAGAAAGGTTTTATCCTTATATAATAGTATCCAATGTCCAACTTAATTCATTCCAACCTTTATACTAATCCAAAATACTTCTGTCCAAGCTCACAATCCAAAATTTATAAGGAAGGAAAACATAATGAAGATCTATTTTCCCACGTAATAACATGTGAATACCTTCACCATGTATTCTATTAATACATGGTAACACCCTAAATTTCCATTAAACCTTATTGATTACATTCATGCTCCCTTATTCCTTATAGATTACTGGATATACTCTATATATCAAAAAATGTTGTAAACTACAACAATAATGGAATAAACAAATAATTAATTAGTTTCAAGGTTGTCAAGAATATCCAATATAATTTATCCAAATCAACCATATCATATTATAAAACTATCATCTCAATTTAAGAAACATATTAAGGGTTATATTTCCCTAAAACATATAATTTCCAAAATGTTTAACTTGAAATTGTGTCAATTTACTTGGTACAAAACAATCTCAAATCCTTAATGAAATAGTACAATAATACAATCCTTATATACTCTATAATTATTATAACTTGTACATCATTAATACAAATACTCAAATGAAACATTTCTTTAATAACATCATAAGAACACTAACCATTCCTCTTTATCTGCGTTAGTAACATAACTTGATTATTATCCAATAGAATCATTTGGGGTATACTCTGATAATTGGGACATTGATTCAAGTCGTGTCCCAACTCCTTACAGATGAAGTATTATAAATTTGAAACCTTTTTCTTACTCTTGCAACCATGAACTTGGTGTCCTTTTCCTCCACAGTTATAACAAACTCCCATTCCTTTCAAGAACATCCTAAGGTGATTCTTTCCATAGTTATAACATATGGTAAAATCCTTCTTTCCCTCCTTCCCATTATCCATCTTTCACTCTACCATCTTCTTCTAATCTAGATTCCCTTCAAATACATAGGACTCAGAGAATTAGTTACTTATCATATTAACACAGGATACTATTTCTTTATATAATGAAAATACATGGGATACTATTTATCTTCAAAATTTTGGCTTAAGGCCATGAAAGATATTATCCTTCTTACTCTTTGGATCATGTGTTTTTTTGGATTTCTCATTCCTTATATTGGGCGCCATTTCTAAATGACCACATATACTAGGTTAGATCATATCATAATGTATAATTCAAAAACTAGAAAAATATTCAATATTAATTGAATATTTTCAAACATCTAGTATCATAAAAAAAGGTTTCTTTGCCGGCATATTTAATTATAAATCCTCCATAATGGTTTGTAAAGAAAATGTGAATTAGCCGAAGCATATCCCTAGGGAGTATCAAACTAGATGCACACTATGGCTCGTTGTCGTGTACCAGGTTACTCTGGGTTTAGCCCGAAACTCCTTGTCAGAGTTTTCACTCCTAGGTACACTTGTTCCAAAACTACATCCACTTGTAGTATCCAGATAGGGATGTATTTCTTAGAATACCCTCATAATATCTACATTACAAATATTTCTGGATGTTATTCTACACTAATCCTCAAATAGTATCTTCGGTTAATTTTTACTAATAAGAGATTATCTAAATCTATCTCTAAGATTGTTGCTAAAATTCCATATGATACCAACTGTAAACCGCAGAAACCCGGAGCTGGTGCATTATTTTAATACACTGGCATGATTACAAGGAATGATGTCTCGAAGGATAGACTGATTTAGCAGTCCTGGAAAATAGATTACATACATGAATGTTACATTACACTTTCTAACATAAAACACAACATAAATAATCCTTTTAGAGTGCCATTATTATCATAGATTAACCTTGCATATCAATCATAATACACTTCTTGGAATCCTGGATAAAATAAAACATAAGAAAGGGATGAGCTCAAATGCTCAGTAAGGGTAAATAATTTAGTGGAAGCTATAAACTTTTAAGGAAAGATGTGTAATAAATGAAACATCCTTTTAAAAATAAATCAAACCTTATCATATTAACATGCACATGGATATTCTATTAGTCAAATAATAACATGTAATAACTAATTTCATAATGAGGTAATTCATAATTCCGGAAATCGTAACCACATAGTCAAGGCCTCATGCCAATAATAAAAATATTTTTTTTCAAGGCCTTGTGAAAAGACACTAATTTGTCTCATTAGACCTACTGAAGCATAAAGGGGATATAGTGGGCCATTCCCATAACTTACTAAGTCCAATTAATTCTTACTATGAAAAGTGTGAATCATAACATAGAAATTCATATTAAAATTAGAATAGGAAATGTGAATACTTTAACTATAAACCATTCATTGTATAAAAATATCACCACAATAGTCAAACATATCATAACTCATTCAATATATTCTGAAAGATGGTATTATAATAAATCAACCTCAATCAAGAATAATATACAGTAATGGATGTTGACATAGTTGAAAATGATATGAAAAACACTTTGAGAGAAATATCCCTTTTTCCTGAAATCATTTAAAACTCACACAATTTAGAAAGGAAGAAATTTAGAAGATATTTTTTAATAAAAGTGACCCATACCAATTTGAAACTTTTTTAAGAAATTAAAATTTTAAAAAATTCATTTCCATATAAATAAATCCCTAAAACTATTTTGAAAACATGGACATTAATGAGAATGATTTAGAAGAATAAATATTTAAACCATTTAAAATGATGTTTTAGTTAAAGAGTACCTTAAAAATAATCCTTTTGAAAACTATTTTATGAATCATGGACAAGGATAATAAATATGTCCTTGTAAAAACGTACACATAAACAATCTCAGATAATAATTAGATTGAGGAATTAACCCTTAACTTGTATGTTCTTTTAGTCGAAGTTACGTTTAACCTTTGGTATAATGCCCATAATATGTTATTAAATTATAACAGAACCATATTAATATTTATGATATCATATATTATTCATTTATTACTTTATACAACCCATTTGATAATAATTTCTAGGTTAATGTAACCTTTCGGGTAATAATCGTTTTCTTTATCGTACATGTTTTAACATGTTATTTTGATCATATCATTTATATTATAATTTAATTGCATCCATAATATGAAACATTTTTTATATATAATATATATTTATAATATAAATATTTATAATATAAATATTTATAATAGATATATATATGAAATGGAAAACACCGTTTATAGATACGGTAGGCCGTACGTATGCATAAACATTGTTTCTGTTTTCATATCATATTGAACGGAAGTAAGTGAATGAGATATATGTAAATACACACAAACACACACACATATATATATATGTATATGTATTTCTAATATAATTATTATTTCATATATTACATAATTATTAATAATATATATTTTTATAATCATTGTTGAATGGTGAACGTGGAAATGAATCTCATCTCGTCATGGAGATGGTAAGCTGTACGAATGCACGAACGATGATATCATTCTATTGATGGTGAAATAATATGTAATTAGATGGTATATTATATTATAAATAATCATTAACATGTTATATTTATTATTTACATCAATTATAAACATTATTATTCCCAATCCAAATAATGAAGTGTTCAATAACAACTACAGCACGACGTGGAGACGGTAAGTGGTACTTACGCACATGTGGTGAATTTTAATAGGATGGATAAAATAATAAATTTTTTTATCATATTTATAATAAAATATCAGTATGTAGAATTTACTAGAGTTATTATTTTGTTATGGGAACAACAAAGAAAGAGGAAGTGGAAGAACAAATTTTTTTGAAAGTGGTGATGAAATAATTACCTCTTTTTTGGGTTCTTCATTTTTATTTGATCAAAAGGGATCCTTAGGTTGGATTTTTGATCATATTTTGGACTATAGGTTTAATTGAGGGTATTTTTTAGGATATTTAATAAGGTTTTGACCGAGACAAATGGCTTTGGAGGTGTGAATTTAAGAGAAGAGGAAGTACCCTTTTATAAGAGAGTTGAGGTGCACTTTAGAAAAAACATGAAATATGAATTTATTATAAAATAATTTTCGGTTTATAATAGCTCCAAATAGATTTATTTATATACTAAGGTGGGTATGGGTCTAAATAATTTCAACCAATAGGTTTTAGACAAGTTTAGGTCACCATATTATCCTTATCTTTTAGATTTAACTCTTCGTTAAATAGTTTAACATTTTCCATGTATTATTTTATTTTTATATTACATGGTTAAAAAAAAATACTATAAAATGAAAATAGAACCATAAGTGGTTGATTAATGACATATATAACTTTATATAAGTCCTTTGGATGAATATTATATTTTTAGGAATATTATATAATTTAATAATATGGTATTTGTTTTAAAAATATATTTATGTCAATTTATACACTATTTAGTTATTGATTTTTTTAAAGTTATAAAAACATTATTCCTTAGAAAATAATACATAGAATAAACCCTAACATGTCATATTAACCTAGAAAATTCTTGGATGGAATCAAAACATTAAATTATATTTTTTGTAATATTTATAATACCACTTATTTGATTCTTTCATTAATAAGGTAATTACTGCATCATCATTGTGTCATAAATAAATTCAATTATTTAATGTATAAAAATTACATATAAAACACCATGATGTATAAAATATTTTATCTTTATAATTAATATTTCCAGTCATATTTATCTTTTGTATAAACCTATATTTAAAATGGTTTATTTATTAAAATTTGAATTTAACACTTTTAACTCTTCTGTAAATAAAATATAATAAATGTCCTAATTTAAACCAAATGAATAAGAAAGGATCATATTTTTGTCCGAATTTTGATTTTGGTTTCAAAACACTTATCCAATAGAATTAGGACAAGTTTTGGGGTAATTTTATAATTTTATTATATTATCTGTTCCATTAATAATTACACTATTTACTTTTAACCATGGTAAATGAAATTCAAAAGTTATTATTCACCAAAAAATATTTTCATCCTATTGATGCACATTTTACTTACTGATGTCAAACATGTCTCTCGTATTTTTGAAATTAAATTTATAGAATAGGTAAAATTATATTTTATGCAAATTAACAAATGTACCTAGAAGGTGGGTAAAAGACATTAGAATGTTCAATAAAATTTTATATATCTAATATTATTATAAAATGAATTAAATTAATTAAATTAAACTAATATAAGAATTATGTATCTATTTTTACATTAAAATAAATTTAAATAAATATATTAAAATTTTAAATATAAAGTCGGTTTTAAATAATAATGTACTATTTTTGAATATTAATAAAAAACTGATAGTTTTTAGAAAAATACAAAAACTTTACCCAAAGATAATTTTGATATTCCAAATTAAAAAATGATATCTATTTTTTCAAATTTAAAATATATAAGTTTCATTAATTAATTTTAAACAAATTCCCGATGTCAAAACCCGAAAGTGGGTTTTTAAAAAGTAAAAACTATCAAAAGATTGAAATGTGTTTATGTCCAATTTAAATATGAAATTCACTTACAATGAAATAAATAATATTAAATTATAAAAATATAATATAATTATACTTTAAAACCACTAAAATATATAATTTAACATTAAAAATTATTTCGATTAATAAGTTGTCTTCAATTAAAATTTATAATTTTCTACTATTCATCAAAATATGAAAGTTATTAGAAAAGTACCAAATATTTATCCAAAATAAATTTTTATGTCCCGCATATAAATAAGAATTATTTTCCTTGAATTGAATACATAAAAGTGTCAAATATTGTATTTCAAAATGGTTCTCCATTAAAAGATGGAAAAAAAGCATTTTGTTAAAAAAATACTTCTTTTATTTGGAAAATTGTATTTGTCCTTATATTATGTCTAAGAAACATAAAATATGAATGTTAAAATTATATAAGATATATATAAAATTAAAAATATGGTTAATACTATTCATAAATTCTTTTTTAAAGGGTATTTTTATAGGCCATAATGGTCTTGAACTCGGTGTTGTGTGTAGCGCAAACTATTGAATTATTTTAATGAGATAATGTACTATTAAATCTTAGGCTGTTACAAATATTTTATTCTATAAGAAATATGTTTCCTTTAAAATGATTTTATTTATTTATTTAATAAAATAATATAAATAATATATGGATCATTAAAAATGTTATTTCATAAAATAAAAATTGATTTTTACATTTTAATAACTATGTTAACTTTTGTTGAAATATTAGTATTTTTCTAAAACGTTTGGCCTTTTACTAAAGAGTGAAAATTACCAATTTTTCAAATACTGAAAGTTCTTTTCATTAATAAAATTCATTTAAAAGTTAAATACTATTTTAGATTAGATAATAAATTAAATATGAAACAACGAATTTATAAAAATATAATTAATTTCTTTGGAATCATGAATTTTCATGATTTTCGTATAATTTTATTTTCGATGACTAAAAACACGGTCTTTTAATGACTTGTTTTGAATGCATAATCATTATCCATTTTAATTATTTAAAATAACCCCTAGTAAGGATATATTTAAATTAAATTAATGTATTATAATTATATTTATATGAATTTAAATTAATATAATTATTATTCATGGTTATAATTTTAATATATGGTCATATATTGCTTGAAAAATGCATTACTAGAAAACCGATTTTCAAGAGGATCTATGGGTTTAATTTTAAATTATATTTTCAAAGTTATATGATTTTAATTTTAAAAAAAATGACTTCATATTTTTAATAATCATAATTAATATTATATAATAATTTCAACATAATTTTTTATCATAAGAAATAGTAAGAACATAAAAAATTTGATAACAAATTTAGTGTTTAAATTAGTTTATAGAGGGGTTAAACTATAAAGGAAAAGAGATAAAAATGTTTCAAACATCTTGGTTTTTGAATATTGGAGGTATTTCAGAACCATATCAACACTCCAATCCCTAATTTATCAACTTTTATGGCACTTTTATTGAGAGAGACTTCCCATTATTTAATATGTTATTAATTTACAGAAAATCCAATCCCCATAATGTATAAAATGTCACCACTCTCCTCACATTTTCACCGCTATAAAGACATTTTTCTTGACCAAGTCTAGAAAATTTAACTCCCTAACATCACTATCTACATTATTGAGCTTATTTTCTTCCAAATAGTCCAATTATTATTTTCTTACTAAGTGTTCCAAAGGCCGTTCTTCTATGCAAAGATAATCATCTTCACTGAGCTCCTTTTTTACTTTATCTTTTTCCTCCTTTAATTATTTATGAAAAATTAAAATATAATAACACTATTATATCCTATATACTATTATTTTATTATTATGAAGGAAGTATATTTATCTATCTCATCTTCTATCAAATGGTAAACGAAATGACCATTTTTGTGTATAGCGAATTGTCGCCTCCGGAACCGATGTAATTCACTTTCCTTCAATCCTATCATAGCTATTGAGGTTGACTGATTTAATTTTTATATATAATATTCATTAAATATTAATCATTATATAAAATTAACATATCATGTAACATTTTACCTTACCATCCATTTAAAAATTGTAACATTATTTGTGTGTACGGTGGAGTATTGCCCCACATAGTGATGTGATTCATTTTTTATTTTTACACTACAAGGATGGTATATGTGAGTGTATTTAAAGAAATAATAGTTTATTTATGATAAAATTACCAATATATAATGTTAAAATAAAAATTTACTCCTTTCTATAATGATATTGGAAAATGGAAACATCACACATGTGTACGTACGACCTACCATCTCCATGATTGTAACATAATTAATTTTTCATGACTTTATTTCATGGAAGGTTTTAAAATAATAATTGATGAATAAAAAGTATAAATTTTTTTTATTATTATTTGTGATATTATGGAACAATTACCCATTTAAACACTTCCAACACACAATTTTCCTTTTGAAATTATGAATTATGCATCTTCGAAACACCATATGTAGAAAAAACTAATTAAGTAATTAAATATTTCAATAAATAAATGGTGAATATTTTTTAAGTATAAGTAATTAATACTAAAAATTATTAATTATAAATAAATAACCGGAAAATGAAAATTATGTATAATATAAAGGACACACAGGAAACTTTTGGAATCATGGTAAGGGTTTCATCTCAAAACATCCTTCTTTGAGACATGTGTTCTTTTATGCACATAATTTCTCTTAAATTATGTATATAATTTCTCATTTAATCTTATATCATGAATCCTCAATAATTATTTATATTGTATGTTAAATTTTACTTACATTATTCATGGGATTTAAGATTCAACATTTACCAACATGGTTAGGGTTTAGGTTTCAATCTCATCATAATCGAGATTGTTTATGATTGAATTTATATTATAGAGAAATATTGGATCATTTTGTAATAAGAACTTTTGTTTTATTATATTTTAGAAATTCTAGATTTTTTCAATTAATACTACTAGTATCCACCCTTTTGAAAATAAAATTATGGAGAAATTTCATTAATAAAATCACACTTCAACTATCTATTTGATAAAAAATAATTTCCCTTCCATATACATGTTTTATAAAAAATAATGAATGTTTTAAACATTCTCCAAATAATTTACTAAAGAAATTTTTTCTCATATATTAATTTTTACAAAATATTTTCAAAGGAATGTTATTATCATTTTTCAATTGAGGTTATTTTTACCTTTTTAAAGAGTGTGAATGGAATGTTTGTTAAATTTTATGGTATGTATGAAATTACCCACCATCATGACCACTCAATCCTATAAGGATTACTATGTATATTTCCATGTATATTTTAAGGAAAATATTTTTTTATTATATTACGGAAAATATTATATTTTGTAGAAGTGATTTGAATGTGAAAAATGTATTTTCATTAAGAAATATTCCATATAATATTTTTGAAGACATTTTCATCAACGATGATAGACTTTGATATTATGGATTTGTTATAAATTATGTATAAATGTATATCCCATATATTCCTATCATATTCACCCTTACATAATTGGGTTAATAAATTCCATATGTTTATATCTCAAATTCATTCATTACAGAATTTTCATTGAGGATGATATGAGATTATATTTTCAAACTCATTTCTTTTGATGGGTTATTCTTATGATTATGCCTGATGATTTATTTACTTTTCTAGCACACATAATCATGAACAAGTTCTGATGGGTGAACCTCGATTGAGATTTAATGCATTGGGTAAAGATTTAGTCTCATGAGGAGTTATGTATGGGATTATGAAGTAATCAAATCAATTATGGGGCTTTGTCTATAATGTGATATTGTCAATTAAGTTATCCTTAACTCATTTTTATCTCATGTTATATGATTCAGCCGCATTTAATATGATTTTATCATCTCAAAATACCATTTTATTTATGTTATACTCATAATTTATTACTCTTGAGTCTTATTTTTCATGAAATATTATTATACCTTTGAATTAGATGTTTTGATTTCTCATAATGTTTATCCACATACTGGGTTTTTTATCTCACCCATTTTGTCTTTTTATTCTATGGGTTATCCAATTTTATTTTATGGGATCATATGGATTTATGATCACACTATATAGGATACAATATAGAATTTTTTAGTCTCAATTTGATGTAGAATGAACCTTATCAACCAAGGACAATATGCCTCATAATCTTTTGGTTCTTACTATTTATTGTTTATACTAAAAAAATGGATTAATATGTGTAAAATACATTGGTCTATATATTTAAAAACATATTTTTTTCTATTAAAAAATTATCGAACCCAATAATTGAAAAAATTATATCTAAACAACATCAATGCATGATAAAAAATCTCCCAATGTCATCGCAAATAGTAAAAACCCATAACTAAAAGAATAATAGATGAAGAAGGGTTTCAATAAAAAAATTAGAAAGGGTCAGTGACTGTGCATAGTTTGGATGCATGTTTTGGTGGACTATGAAATTATCAATGAATGTTTCTAATAATAATGAAAATGGTCTCCACATGGTATTCCAAACCACGTTGGACAACTATGAGCCTTTATTTTTTCTCCCTTTTCCAACAAAATACTAAAAAAACCACTAAAAAACTTATATAACATGAGTAAAATTCAAAACACCATAAATATAAATTAATATAAACCCAAATAAATGAAAAAAAATTCACAATTCATTCATCGTAACTCAACATGAAATGGGATCTCAATGATAAAGAGTTATATATAGTCCCCGTACATCTATCGCTAGTGTTCATATATTCCTAACTATAATCTACCATTACTCTAGAAATAATTAGAGGGTTTCACTCTCATATCATTTTTCATGACCCCGTATGGAATATCATGATTGATACCCATGTCATCGTGTGACAATAGTTAAGTCATGTTCTCAATCTAACTTATATAAAACAAGTTTTATGGAAACTCAAATAAATTGGTGGGAATGAATCTTCAAAAATAATATAAAAAAATTTAGTGTTATTCTTACCAAAAAGTCACTATTGTATGCCCATAAGTTGGAATTCAATGAAAAACGAAATAAGTAGTTCAAAATAAAATGAAAAAAAGGCATAAATAAAAATATATATCAAACTCAACTAACTCAGTACATAAAATTATAATATATAAAATAGAATAAAATATGAGATCCATAAATGCAATAAAAATATAATATGGCATGAGTATACATAAAAAAAATTTAAAAAAATCATCCTATATTTACTAAACTAGAGATTTCCTATTGAATTATGGTCATCATCCAACATTACCAATTTGGTGGAATCAAGGAATGACATATTAAAAGAAGCCCACAAGAAGGATATTGCATGTACCATTACATGAACATATAAAATCCACCTATCCTTTTACCACGTAGCAGTATATGTTGGTTTTGAATATAATTTTTGAATATGGTTGATACCAAAAAAAGTGTACATAAATTTTCATTCAAGATAAATTTTATAAAAAATTGATTTATATACAATAAGGAGCATAATGAATTATTATTTTCAGATAAAATCATGAGGATGACATATATCCCACTTTAAAAACCACAATGGTTCTTTTTATTGGAAGTGAATTTTTTTAAGAGAACCATTTTAAATATTAGTTGAAATCAAACACCCCTCGAAAAAAATTTGAGAACAAATAACAAATATCATTAGTTTAAAGCATAAAATACTGATAAATTTTAAGAGTGTATATATAGAAATGGAATGTTTGTATTAAGTATATCTACATAATATTAATTGTATGAAATATGTAACAATAAAGAATTAATGTATTGATACATGATAAATAAGTAATAAATGTTATGGAAAACATAGTATCATGGAGTAAGGATCATCCAAATAATAAAAATAACTATATATAAAATTCCATAACATATAATAAAGAAAATAAATTTACCAAAAAATCAATTAGTAATTTATCTCTCATATATATCACTGGGAAATTATTATTTACTAAGTATATAATCCTAGATATACTCATAGAACCTTCTTTCAACCTATCAACGATGTTCCCACTAAATAACCTCATAATAGGCTATAATGTTTCCTCACTATATAAAACACCATATATCCGTAAATTATCATTTGTTAGGGATACACGTTTTAATGTAAATATAAATTTATAGAAATTATCTTTGGATTTATACTAAATGCCTAAGGTTACCATTAATAATGCTTCTAGGGTGAAGAAACATTTAATCATACATAGATAATATAACATTAACATATCTCAAAATAGATCATAAAAATACGAAACCCATATCCATCCTCCAGAACCATAATTCTAAAATCCCTTTCTCCATTTATATAAACATAAAAAAATAAAACCATTCAACTACTATGTTCGAAAACTAATATAAGACTTCACTTCATAGGGATTATACTGAGCATGAGTCTTGTGATGTGAAAGAAATTATATAATGTGCTAACAGAAATTTTAAAAATAAATTGTGTTTGGAACCTTGAAATTAACTTTAAAATACATTTCTATAAAGTCCATAAAAAATATGACTGTTAGTCAAAGTCTTGGTACCCCGTTTAAGGATAATTGTCAAAATTGAAATTTCATAAATATAAAAATCAATCTCAAACATTTATTCAAATATATTTCTTTACTGATGGGAAATTCATTAAAACATCACATTTGGTGTAGAAATACCTTGTCATTAGAGTAACTAGGTAATTAAATTAAAAAATAAACATAAGTAAACATGAAATTAACCTTAAATGAAAACTAATATGAATTAGGATCCAAACACATTTCTCAAAAAAAGATCATCACTTTTCAAATATTGGTTTTTTAAAATGGTTTCCATGTGATATTCTTGAAATCCCCCACGCCCAAAAACCTTTTTTCAAGGTGAATACAATGTACATTAATATATTTTTCTAAAGATCCCTTTTCATGTTTATCAATGAAAATTATATTCTATAAAATTTATTATATATCATTTAAAAAATTTATAAATAATATTTATCCAATGAATTTTATTAATGAATAATAAGACCTTGAACATTCATATCCATATATAATGGAATAATAGAGACATGATTAGGATGAGTATCGTTAGATCTCATGGGATCCATCTTTAATAAAACATTTCTTCTCGGTTCATTGATGAAGGATCTAGTAATAAAACATCATTTCATCCTGAGAAGGTTTTATAGTTCCTTGTTTTCATCTACTGAAATAATTGGAAGTCCCCCTATTTTATTATCATATGCTTCCCATTGTGATTATATGATTTGTTTAATGTATCAAAAATAACATATATGTGTGATAGGGGTAGTAAAAAATCATATTCAAATAATTAAAAATCCTTTTTTAATTAAAAAACATCATAACAAATATCATCATACAACATTACCAATTTTATATTTTTTCATGATTCCTATTGTTTCCTTCATAGTAGTTACTTCATAAATAGGGAAACCCATGATTCCCTATATGAATTCATAGATAGTGTCTAACAAAGTAGATCTACCATTATTCATGTTAATAAAATTATAATAATATTATTAGTGGTCGATCATTAGTCATAATATAAATTATTCCTTTTTCATAGTAAAAAAAATTCCAAACTATCCATTTTGAGCATCTTTACTATAGACATCTAACTAGATTCCATCTTAATGTAGTATTTCACCAAGAACATCATGAAGGGGAATAGTCATGGGTCTTGAATATATGGTCATATCATGAATTAATTCAAAAATAAAAGGTCTTAAATCATCTTCTAGAATTGGTGGGGGGTTACTTTTCGATGGTCTCATCGTCTACTTCATTATATTTTTCATTCAAAAAAATCTCAATTCAATGAAATCCTACCAAAGTGTTCCCCCCCAAATCTCCACGTTACGATAAATTGCAGATAATACATTTAAACCCCCATTAGAAGAACCCAATTTTACCATTTTGAATCCACACCCATTATATAATCCATCAGATTGATTATGATGTAAACATGAGATATTGATGGGGGTGAATGGAGAGTAGTGTTTGGATCCATATTTATTAGAGAACCCACGACACAAAAAATAGATTTAATGGGTTTGTAAAAGAAAATATTTATCAGTACACCATTGATGGATACCCAAATAGGTAGTATCAAAGAAACAAAAACATCTAATGGGAATAGAGACCAATTGGAAATATATATAAGGTATCCCAAAATATTCAAGAAAATTATTTCATAGTTGTGATATAATGATTCTTGATTAGTAAGTCATATAAATACCCCAACCTCATCTATGAGACCCAAAACAAAATTATAAAATATGATTCTTTTACAGAGTGCTCTATATCATAAAAAGATGTTGGTAAAAGCTATCAAAGGCCCCAAAATTGTAAAATAGAAAAATTAATAGATTATTATAACATGAACATTGAGAAATTCAATATTTGGACCACATTTAGAAATATATTTCTATCGCAATATAATCAAAATGGGGTTGATTTTATTCCACCGCATGACAAATGATTTATATTTTTTTCAAATGAGTAGTGAATTATTTTAGAGTATGAACCCTACTCAAGTTGAGAGGTATTACATGTCATAAAATAAAGTTATATAAATATATATAGTAGGTAAATAGATAAAAAAAACTAAATATGTTTTACATTAAAAATAGATACAAAAAAATCACGAGAAACCCAAGAATATAGAAGATAATTTTATATAGACCAATAAAAATTAATTATTAACAAAAAACATCATTAAAACAAATAAAAAAACATTATATTTACGAGACATCATAATTGAAGTTTCTTAGAAAAAAATCCCTTTTTATGGAAATCCATGAAATCATAAATGTAGAAAAAATTATAGTTATAATAGGGATTAATTTTTTTTTGTGAAAATATGGATTTAAAAATTCAACAATCAATTGGTTTTATAGGAAAATGAAATAAAATTGATAAACCTACCTCTACCATGTTTTTATGGAAAAATGAATCAGAAAATATAACAAAGAACCCAAAGGAAAGAAAATATATACCACCTAATATAAAGAAATTATCGTTTTTATGAACTCTCAAATGATAGTTCAAATACTATGTATTCATGGTGAGAGGAAGAAGAAGGGATAAGAGTGGATGAAGATGAATAAAAATAAAAGTAATGCAGTTAAATATATAAGTCTTCCCATATAAAGTGGGGCATATATTGTTCTTGAATAAAAAGGGTGGGAGAAACCTATGGGTATCCTCATGCTTATTCAAGTGAATTAGTGGAAGGAAACCCAAAATGATGGTATAATTAAATAGTGTTAGAATAGAAAAAGAATTAAAACCTTTGAAACTCAATTGTTTTGGTTAAAGAGTTTAGAAATCATATTCCAACCATATAACCATCCTTAAACTAGCATGGGGCTACCACATGGTTTACAAAAAAAATTAGCCACCTATTATTAAAGTACCCTTATATAATGATATATCACATAACTTCTCCAGAATATGTAAGGAGATATTGATAGGAAACAGATTTAGATATTATAATTTAACAATTAATGTACCAGAAAATCTCAGTCATAGGAAAGCCTCTGACTATTTATTAAGAAAGAAAAATTATAGTAAATAAGAACAACAAACTAGAAAATACGATTACATATCATAAAATTCACACCCGTCACCACATCCATGATATAATTTACCAAATAAATTCATTAATTTAATATATAGATATTATTTAAAACATATTTGACAATACAAAATATGGAAACATTTCCACCCCCACTTATAAAGCTTTGGGGTCTCCCCTTCGCCCAACTATATCACTATTGAGGCTTTGAGTAAAAGAGTTTCACGCCTTATTGAAAGAAGAATGGCTTTATAAATTAATTGTTCTACTATGGTAATGGATAGTCATTTATAAATGGGTTCTATTAAATTACCCACCTCATTTACCTAAACATCCCAATTATTCGGATTCATGTTTCAAGCTTGAAATGATATTTTTTCCATGAAATTAAATAAATATGATATTCTTATATGTTATTTTGATTTCAATTTTTCTCTTATGGGTATGATATATGAAGGTAAACCAAATTTATAAATTATTAGGTGAGTCATGTTGGGTGACGAGTTTGTTAAATTTTCATTGGGGAACAATGATCACTAGAATATATATCTTAACATTATATATAAATTTTAATTTTAACGACTATGGAATAATAAATATGAGATATTACTCACTTACCCTATAAAGGTACTAAAATATACCATTAAATTTCATGTTGATGTTATATCTTAATTTATACCTATTTGGGTGCCTTTTAGAATCTTCTCAATCATTTATTTAAATATTAAGGGTTAATATTGATTAAAAAGATTTTAAGATGGTAATTAAACTCTATTCTTACACAATAAGTGGATCACAACCCTCAATTTCAATGATTTTTTTTCAGTTCAATGTCACTTACATCCCTCACCCTTAATAATAGACCATTAATTTATTAATAGGATTATAGAAATTTTTAATAATAAAAATAATATTTATATTATCTATAGTGTAATAAATAAATTCCCAATCACTATTCTATTAAGAATAACTCTGACTCCTCGATCATATACCCTGATTCTAAAAATAATAGTTCCATTCCAGTTAAGTAGGTTTGTAATGTGATAGTGCATAATGAAAAACCAGTACTAGCGATGAAAAAAAGAATACATTAGATGATCAATCCTATCTAACTGAGGGAAACATAAGAGTAATATTTTTAAATATATGTAGACATATTAATTAAAATAGTGTTTTAATTAATGGAAAAAATGAAGAGAAAAATATACTCTTTAATGATTAAAGAGATAGATAAAAATAATGAGCCCTATGAACACTATAAACCAAATGCTAGAAAATAGTTTTTTATTATTGAAGTGGAAGAAAAAAATCAAGAAAAATAAGAGATAAGAAGGAATAATTCTTGAGATTAAATAGTGTCCCATACATAGTGATTTAAGAAATATTTGTTGAGTGAATTTTATATTTTTATAATTGGAAAACAATTGAAGGACTACTCTAGTAAATATATATTAGGTTTGATACTATGGGGTTTTGTGTTAGATTTTTATAAAATAGGAATTTTATTTTCTTATAAGTAAACAAATTATGTTATTAGAAGATATAGAGAATTAAATGAAGTAGAATATGGTTTCCAATCATATGGAAACCATTTTTTTATTGTTGAGGATGCATAATAGTGAAATATATGTCACTAGAGTTATTCTGTAGGTCATTTATAAAGAGGTATCTTTTTTTCTAGTACATACTATTTGGGAATATAATCTGGAAGAAACCATTGAAGGTATATTTTCTAATGTTTCTAATGATTTATGTTCTATAAGATAAAAGTTATGAAAATTAATTGGAAGTATAAATGACTAATGGATTTTTGGATAATTTTTCGAAAAGGATCAAATATATTAAAAAGTTCTATAAGATGAAATAATTAATATCTAGATGTTAAGAATTAATGGGAGATAAAGAATGAAATTTCTCACATGATGAATACTTGGATTTATAGATTTTATTATAAAACTTGTTGTGTTACAAAAAAATGAATTCTAGAAAATTTGTAACCTATTGTTCTAGAAGTCATAGGAATATGAAATGGTGTAACATTAGTATCACTCCATGATTTGAGTTTATAGAGACATGGAAAATTATTGAACGCCTTAGAAATATATGAGTAACCAACACTAATATGTATGGGTCACTGTGAGAATACATAAAAAATAGAATAGTATTAATGATCCATGTATATGTAGGAGTTAAATCTAAAGAATATTGAAATGTGGAAAATGAGGAATAATCATGCTAATAGTTAATGGTAATCAAGATAATACTTTTGGGTATAAATATGGAAATTAAAATTTGTAAAGGTCATCATCATAATAAATTTACATAATGAGTACTATATTATGTAAAAAAAAAATTGTTGAAATAAGTTGAATAATGTAAAGGTGACATGTGGTGATATACAAGGTTAATCAATTCAATATATAAAGGTAAAAAATATTGAATATATAGAGTAATAGAAAATTATATATAGTGGAGTATATGTATGAGTAACTAGATGGAGAATCTATTATGTAAATATTTATCAATCATAAAATAAATTTCATAATAAGGATAATAAAATTTTATGATATACATTATGATTCAGAAAATAACATTAATAATGGATCAAAGAACATATTATGACATAAAATTTATCCAAAGACATGATTGATCATGAAACTAGTTATAGTTGTTTTCATGAAATAATGAATAATTTTGGGGGATTAAATGAGTATCATTCCATTATATAACACTTATTTAAATATGAGATTTGAATTTGAATATTGATGTAGTTGTTGGTTATACATCATCCTATGATGAATTTTATCAAAACATGATCATGCTAAAGAAGAATAAGAATACACAACAATGAAGAATTCATGCCATGAATTGGAGGTTTTCATGATATCGAGGGGATTAAGTAAGATTTAATATAAGGAAATTTGGTTTGGGGTTTCTAGTGGTTTACTCTAATTAAAATACACATTTATCGACATATTAATACATATGGTACATTTTTAATGATCATGCACCATAGGGCAAGAGGATATTGATCCCACTCATCATATTAAAATTCAAAAGCATTATGAATCTATAAAAAAAATATTTATAATAGATATATATATGAAATGGAAAACACTGTTTATAGATACGGTAGGCCGTACATATGCATAAACATTGTTTCTGTTTTCATATCATATTGAACGGAAGCAAGTGAATGAGATATATGTAATGACACACACACACACACATAGATATAAATATGTATAAATATTTCTAGTAGCATTATTATTTCATATATTACATAATTATTAATAATATATATTTTTATAATCATCATTGAATGGTGAATGTGGAAATGAATCTCATCGCGTCATGGAGATGGTAAGCTGTACGCATGCACGAACGATGATATCATTCTATTGATGGTGAAATAATATGTAATTTGGATGGTATATTATATTATAAAGAATCATTAACATGTTATATTTATTATTTACATCAATTATACTCAATATTATTCCCAATCCAAATAATGAAGTGTTTAATAACAACTACAACATGACGTGGAGACGGTAAGTGGTATCTACGCACGTATGGTGACTTTTTAATAGGATGGATATAATAATAAATTTTTTTGTATCATATTTATAATTAAAAATCAGTATGTATAATGTACTATAGTTATTATTTTTTATTTTAACAACAAAGAAAGAGGAAGTGGAAGAATAAAAGAACTTTGAAAGTGGTGATGAAATAATTACCTCTTCTTCGGGTTCTTCATTTTTATTTGATCAAAAGGGATCCTTAGGTTGGATTTTTGATCATATTGGGCCCTATATGTTGAATTTAAGGTATTTTTTAGGAGATTTAATAAGGTTTTGACTGAGACAAATGGCTTTGGAGGTGTGAATTTAAGAGAAGAGGAAGTACCCTTTTATAAGAAAGTTGAGGTGCACTTTAGAAAAAACATGAAATATTAATTTATTATAAAATAATTTTCGATTTATAATAGCTAAAAATAAGTTTATATAGATACTAAGGTGGGGATGGGTCGAAATAATTTCAACCAATAGGTTTTAGACAAGTTTAGGTCACCATATTAACCTTATCTTTTAGATTTAACTCTTCGTTAAATAGTTTAACATTTACCATGTATTCTTGTATTTTTATATTACATGGTTAAAAAACATACTATAAAATGAAAATAGAACCATAAGTGGTTCATTAATTAAATATCTAACCTTATATAAGTCCTTTGGATAAATATTATATTTTTAGTAATATTATATAATTTAATAATACGGTATTTGTTTTAAAAACATATTTATGTCAATTTTTACACTGTTTAGTTATTGATTTTTTTAAAGTTATAACAACATTATTACATAGAAAATAATACATTTAATCAACACTAACATGTCATATTAACCTAGAAAATTTGTGGATGACATCAAAAAATTAAATTATATTTTTTGTAATATTTATAATACCACTTATTTGATTCTTTCATTAATAAGGTAATTACTGCATCATCATTGTGTCATAAATAAATTTAATTATTTAATTTATAAAAAATATATATAAAATACCATGATGTATAAAATATTTTATATTTATAATTAATATTTTCAGTCAGATTTATATTTTGTATAAACCTATATTTAAAATGGTTTAGTTATAAAATTTGAATTTAACACTTTTAACTCTTCTGTAAATAAAATAAAATAAATGTCCCAATCTAACCCAAATGAATAAGAAATGATCATATTTTTGTCCTAATTTTTATTTTGGTCGCACAACAGTTATCCAATAGAATTAGGACTTGTTTTGGGGTAATGTTATAATTATATTATATTATTTTTTCCTTTAATTACACTGTTTACTTTTAACCGTGGTAAATTAAATTCAAAAGTTATTATTCACCAAAAAATATTTTCATCCTATTGAACCAAATTTTACTTACTGATGTCAAACATGTCTCTTGTATTTTTTAAATTCAATTCATATAAGTGGTAAAATTACATTTTATGCAAATTAACAAATGTTCCTAGAAGGTGGGTAAAAGACATTAAAAAGTTCAACAAAATTTTATATATATAATATTATTATAAAATGAATTAAATTAATTAAATTTAACTAATATAATAATTATGTATCTATTTTTACATTAAAATAAATTTAAATAAATATATTAATTTTTTAAATATAAAGTCGGTTTTAAATAATAACATAGTATTTTTGAATATTCATAAAAAATTGATAGTTTTAGAAAAATACAAAAACAATACCCTAAGATAATTTTGATATTCCAAATTCAAAAATGATATCTATTTTACCAAATTTAAAACATATAAGTTTCATTAATTAATTTTAAATAAATTCCCACTGTCAAAACCCGAAAGTGGGTTTTTAAAAAATTAAAAACTATCAAAAGATTGAAATGTGTTTATGTCCAATTTAAATATGAAATTAACTTACAGTGAAAAAAATAATATTAAATGATAAAAATATAACATAATTATACTTTAAAACCACTCAAATTTATAATTTAAAATTTAAAATTATTTCGATTAATAAGTTGTTTTCAATTAAAATTTAGCATTTTCTACTATTCATCAAAATATGAAAGTTATTAGAAAAGTACCAAATATTTATCAAAAATAAATTTTTTGTCCCGATTATAAATAAGAATTACTTTCCTTAAATTGAATACATAAAAGTGTCAAATATTGGATTTAAAAATGGTTCTCCATTAAAAGATGAAAAAATTTCATTTTTTTTAAAAGTACATCTTTTTTTGGAAAATTTTATTTGTCCTTATATTATGTCTATGAAACATAAAATATGAATGTTAAAATTATATAGGATATATATAAAATTAAAAATATGGTTAATACTATTTATAAATTCTTTTTGAAAGGCTAGTTTTATAGGTCATGATGGTCTTGAACTCGGGGTTACGTGTAGCGCAAAATATTGAATTACTTTAAAGAGATAATGTACTATGAAATCTTAGGGTGTTACAAATATTTTACTCTATAAGAAATATGATTCCTTTAAAATGATTTTGTTTATTTATTTAAGAAAATAATATAAATAATCTATGGATTATTATAAAATGTTATTTTATAAAATGAAAATTTATTTTTACATTTTAATAACTATGTTAACTTTGGTTGAATTTTTAAGATTTTTCTAAAACGTTTGGATTTTTACTAAAGAGTGAAAATTGTCGATTTTTCAAATACTGAAAGTTATTTTCATTAATAACATTCATTTAAAAGTTAAATACTATTTTATATTAGATAATAAATTTAATATGAAACAATTAATTTATAAAAATATGATTAATTTCCTTGGAATCATGAATTTTCATGATTTTCGTATAATTTTATTTTTGATGACTAAAAACACGGTCTTTTAAAGACTTGTTTTGAATGCATAATCATTATCCATTTTAATTATTTAAAATAACCCCTAGTAAGGATATATTTAAATTAAATGAATATATTATACTTATATTTATATGAATTTAAATTAATATAATTATTATTCATGGTTATAATTATAATATATGGTCATATATTGCTTGAAAAATGCATTACTAGAAAACCGATTTTCAAGAGGATCAATGGGTTTAATTTTAAATTATATTTTCAAAATTCTATGATTTTAATTTGAAAAAGATGACTTTATATTTTTAATAATCATAATTAATCTTATATAATAATTTCAACTTAATTTTTTATCATAGGAAATAGTAAGAACATAAAAAATTTGATAAAAAATTTAGTGTTAAAATTAGTTTAATGAGGGGTTAAACTATAAAGGAAAAGAGATAAAAATGTTTCAAACATGTTGGTTTTTGAATATTGGAGGTATTTCAGAACCATATCAACACTCCAATCCATCATTTATCAACTTTTAAGGTACTTTTATTGAGAGACACTTACCATTATTGAATATGTTATAAATTTACAGAAAATCCAATCCCCATAATGTATAAAAGGTCACCACTCTCCTCACATTTCCACCGCTATAAAGCCATTTTTATTGACCAATTCTAGAAAAATTAACTCCCTATCATCATTATCTACATTATTGAGCTTATTTTCTTTCCAATAGTCCAATTATTGTTTTTTTAATAAGTGTTCCAAAGGAAGCTATTCTATGCAAAGTTAACCATCTTTACCGAGCTCCTTTTTTACTTTATCTTTTTCCTCCTTTAATTATTTTTGAAAAATTAAAATATAATAACACTATTATATCCTATATACTATTATTTTATTATTATTAAGGAATTATATTTATCTATCTCATCTTCTATTAAATGGTAAACGAAAGGACCATTTTTTGTATAGCGAACTCTCGCCTCCTGAACTGATGTAATTCACTTTCCATCATTCCTATCACAGCTATTCAGGATGACTGATTTAATTTTTATATATAATATTCATGAAATATTAATCATTATATAAAATTAACAAATCATGTAACATCTTACCTTACCATCCATTGAAAAATTGTAACATTATTTGTGTGTACGGTGGAGTATTGCCCCACATAGTGATGTGATTCATTTTTTATTTCTACATCACATGGATGGTATATGTGAGTGTATTTAAAGAAATAATAATTTATTTACGATAAAATTACAAATATATAATTTTAATTTTTTTTACTCCTTTCTATCATGATATTGGAAAATGGAAACATCACACATGTGTACGTACGACCTACCATCTCCATGATTGTAACATAATTTATTTTTCATGACTTTATTTCATGGAAGGTATTAAAATAATAATTGATGAATAAAAATTATAAAAATTTTATTATTATTATTTGGGATATGATGGAACAATTACCACTTTAAACACTTCCATCACACAATTTCCCTTTTGAAATTATGAATTATGCATCGTCGAAACACCATATGTAGAAAAAAATAATTATGTAATTAAATATTTCAATAAAATAAACGATGAATATTGTTTAAGTATAAGTAATTAATACTAAAAATTATTAATTATAAATAAATAATTGGAAAATGAAAATTATGTATGATATAAAGAACACACATGAAACTTTTGGAATCATGGTAAGGGTTTCATCTCAAAACATCCTTCTTTGAGACATGTGTTCTTTTATGCACATAATTTCAATTAAATTATGTATATAATTTCTCATTTAATCTTATATCATGAATCCTTAATAATTATTTATATTTTATGTTAAATTTTACTTACATTATTCATGGGATTTAAGATTCAACATTTACCAACATGGTAAGGGTTTTGGTTTCAATCTCATCATAATCGAGATTGTTTATGATTGAATTTATATTATAGAGAAATATTGGATAATTTTGTAATAAGAACCTTTTGTTTTATTATATTATAGTAATTCCAGATTTTTTCAAGTAATACTACTAGTATCAACCCTTTTGAGAATAAAATTATGGAGAAATTTCTTTAATAAAATAACACTTCAACTATCTATTCGATAAAAAATAATTTCCCTTCCATATACATGTTTTATAACAAAATAACGAATGTTTTCAACATTCTCTAAATAATTTACTAATGAAATTGTTTTTCATATATTAAGTTTTACAAATGATTTTCAAAGGAATTTTATTATCATTTTTCAATTGAGGTTATTTTTACCCTTTTTTAAAGAGTGTGAATGGAATGTTTGTTAAATTGAATGGTATGTATGAAATTACCCACCATCATGACCACTAAATCCTATAAGGATTACTATGTTTGTTTCCCTGGATATTTTAAGGAAAATAGTTTTTTTTATTATATTATGGAAATTATTATATTTTGAAGAAGTGATTTCAATGCGAAAAAGGTATTTTCATTACGAAATATTCCATATAATATTTTGAAGACATTTTCATCAACGATGATAGACTTTGATATTATGGATTTATTCAAAATTATGTATAAATGTATATCCCATATATTCTTATCATATTCAACCTTACATAAATGGGTTAATAAATTCCATATTTTTATATGTCAAATTCATTCATTACAGAATTTTCATTGAGGATGATATGAGATTATATTTTCAAACTCATTTCTTTCGATGGGTTATTCTTGTGATTATGCCTTTTGATTTATTTCCTTTTCTAGCACACATAATCATGAACAAGTTTTGATGGGTGAACCTCGATAGAGATTTAATGCATTGGGTAATGCTTTAGTCTCATGAGGAGTTATGTATGGGATTATGAAGTAATCAAATCAATTATGGGGATTTGTCTACAATGTTATATTGTCAAGTAAGTTATCCTTAACTCATTTTTATCTCATTTTATATGATTTATCCACATTTACTATGATTTTATCATCTCACAATACCATTTTATTTATGTTGTACTCATAATTTGTTACTCTTGAGTCTTATTTTTCATGAAATATTATTATACCTTTGAATTAGATGTTTTGATTTCTTATAATGTTTATTCACATACTGGGTTTTTTTATCTCACCCATTTTGTATTTTTATTCTGTGGGTTATCCAATTTTGTTTTAGGGGATCATATGGATTTATGAACACATTATATAGGATACAATAAAGAATTTTTTAGTCTCAATTTGATATAGAATGAACTTTATTAACCAAGGACAGTAAACCTCATAATCTTTTGGTTCATACTATTTATTGTTTATATTAAAAAAATGGATTAATATGTGTAAAATACATTGGTCTCTATATTTAAAAACATATTTTTTTCTATTAAAAAATTATCCAACCAATAATTGAAAAACAAAATCTAAACAACATCAATGAAAGATAAAAAATCCACCAATGTCCTCACAAATAGTAAAAACCCATAACTAAAAGAATAATAGATGAAGAAGGGTTCCATTAAAAAAATTAAAAAGGGCCAGTGACTCTGCATAGTTTGGATGCATGTTTTGGTAGACTATGAAATTATCATTGAAAGTTTCTCACAATGATGAAAATGGTCTCCACATGGTATTCCAAACCATGTGGGATAATTGTGAGCGTTTGTTTCTTCTCCCTTTTCCAACAAAATACTAAAAAACCACTAAATAACTTATATAACATGAGTAAACCTCAAAACACCATCAATATAAATTAATATAAACCCAAATAAATGAAAAACAATTCACAATTCATTCATCGTAACTCAACATGAAATGGGATTTTAATGATAAAGAGTTAGATATAGTCCCCCTACATCTACCACTAGTGTTCATATATTCCTAACTATAATCAACCACTACTCCAGAAATAATTAGAGGGTTTCACTATCATATCATTTTTCATGACCCCGTATGGAATATCATGATTGATACCCACGTCATCATGTGACAATAGTTAAGTCATGTTCTCAATCTACCTTATATAAAAACTAGTTTCATGGAAACTCAAATAAATTGGTGGGAATGATTCTTCGAACATAATATAAAAATAATAGTGTTATTTATACCAAAAAGTCGCTATTGTATGCCCATAAGTTGGAATTCAATGAAAAACGAAATAAGAAGTTCAAAATAAAATGAAGAAAGGCATAAATAAAAATAAATATCAAACTCAACTAACTCAGAACATAAAATTATAATATATAAAATAGAATAAAATATGAGATCTATAAATGTAATAAAAATATAATATGGAATGACAATACATCAAAAATAATTTAAAAAAAGCATCCTATATTTACTAAACTAGAGATTTCTTATTGAATTATGGTCATCATCCAACATTACCAATTTGGTGGACTCAATGAATGACATATTAAAAGAAGCCCACAAGATGGATATTTCATGTACCATTTCATGAACATATAAAATCCACCGATCCTTTCAACACATAGCAGTATATGTTGGGTTTGAATATAATTTTTGAATATAGTTGATATCAAAAAAAGTGTACATCAATTTTCATTCAAGATAAATTTTATAAACACTGTATTTATATACAATAAGAAGCATAATGAATTATTATTTTCAGATAAAATCATGAGGATGACATATATCCCATTTTAAAAACCACAATGGTTCTTTTTATTAGAAGAGAAATTTTTTTTAAGAGAACCATTTTCAAAATTAGTTGAAATAAAATACCCCTCGAAAAAAATTTGAGAACAAATAACAAATATCATCAGGTTAAAGCATAAAATACTGATATATTTTAATAGTGTATATATAGAATTGGAATGTTTGTATTAATTATATCTAAATACTATTAATTGTATGAAATATGTTTCAATAAGGAATGAATGTATTGATACATGCAAAATAAGGAATAAATGTTATGCAAAACATAGTATCATGGAGTAAGGATCATCCAAATAATAAAAATAACTATATATAAAATTCCACAAAATATAATAAAGAAAATCAATTTATAAAAAAAAACAATTAGTAATTTATCTCTCATATATCTCACTGGGAAATTATTATTTACTAAGGATATAATCCTAGATATACTCATACAGAACCATCTATCAACATATCAACGATGTTCCCACTAAATAACCTCATGATAGCCTATAATGTTGCCTCACTATATAAAACACCATATATCCATAAATTACCATTTGTTAGGGATACAAGTTTTAATGTAAGTATAAATTCATAGAAATTATCTTTGGATTTTTACTAAATGCCTAGGGTTACCGTGAATAATGCTTCTAGAGGGAAGAAACATTTAATCATACATAGATAATATAACATTAAAATATCTCAAAATAGATCATAAAAATATGAAATCCATATCCATCCTCCAGAACCATATTTCTTAAATCCCTTTACCCATTTATATAAACATCAAAAAATAAAAACATTCAACTACTATGTTCAAAAACTAATATAAGACTTCACTTCATGGGGATTATACTGAGCATGAGTCTTGTGATATGAAAAAAATTATAGAATGTGCTAACTGAAATTTTAAAAATAAATTATGTTTGGAACCTTGAAATTAAATTTAAAATACATTTCTATAATGTCCATAACAAATCTTACTATTAGTCAAAGTCGTGGTACCCCTTTTAAGGATAATTGTCGAAATTGAAATTTCATAAATATAAAAATCAATCTCAAACATTTATTCAAATATATTTTTTTACTAATAGGAAATTCATTAAAACATCACATGTGGTGGAGAAATACCTTGTCATTAGAGTAACTAGGTAATTAAATATAAAAATAAACATAAGTAAACTTGAAATTAACCTCAAATAAAAACTAATATGAATTAGGATCCAAACACATTTCCCAAAAAAGATCTTCACTTTTAAAATATTGGTTTTTTAAAATGGTTTCCATGTGATATTCTTGAAATCCCCCCACCCCCACAAACGTTTTTTCAAGGTGAATACAATGTACATTAATATATTTTTTTAAAGACCCCTTTTTATGTTTATCAATGATAATTATATTCTATAAAATTTATTATATATCATTTAAAAAATTTACAAATAATATTTATCCAATTAATTTTATTAATGAATAATAAGACCTTGAACATTCATATCCATATATAATGGAATAATAGAGACATGATGAGGATGAGTATCATTAGATCTCTAGGGATCAATCTTTAATAAAACATTTCTTCTCAGTTCATTGATAAATGATCTAGTAATAAAACATCATTTCATCCTGAGAAGGTTTTATAGTTCTTTGTTTTCATTTACCGAAATAATTTGAAGTCCTCCCATTTTATTATCATATTCTTCCCATTGTGATTATCTGATTTGTTTAATGTATCAAAAATAACATTTATGTGTGATAGGGGTAGTAAAAAATCATATTCAAATAATTAAAAATCCTTTTTTAATTAAAAAACATCATAACAAATATCATCCTACAACATTACCAATTTTATATTCTTCGTGATTCCTATTGTTTCCTTCATAGTTGTTACTTCATAAATAGGGAAACCCATGATTCCCTATATGAATTCATAGATAGAGTCTAACAAATTATATCTACCATTATTCATGGTAATAAAATTAGAATAATATTGTTAGTGGTCAATTATTAGTCATAATATAAATTATTCCTTTTTCATAGTAAAAAAACATTCCAAACTATCCATTTTGAGCATCTTTACTATAGACATCTACATAAATTCCATCTTAATGTAGTATTTCACCAAGAAAATCACTAAGGGGAATAGTCATGGGTCTTGAATATATGGTCATATCATGAATGAATTCAATAATAAAAGGTCTTAAATCATCTTCTAGAATTGGTGGGGGGTTACTTTTCGATGGTCTCATCCTCTACTTCTTTCTATTTTACATTAAAAAAAATCTCAATTCAATGAAATACCACCAACGTGTTCCCCACAAATCTCCATGTTAAGATAAATTTAAGATAATGCATTTAAACCCCCATTAAAAGAACCCATTTTTACCATTTTTAATCCACACCCATTATATCATCCATCAGATTGAATATGATGTAAACATGAGATATTGATGGGTGTGAATGTAAAGTAGTGGTTGGATCCATATTTATTAGAGAAAACATGGCACAAAAAATAGATTTAATGGGTTTGTAAAAGAAAATATAGATCAATACACCATTGATGGATACCCAAATAGGTAGTATCAAAGAAACGAAAACATCTAATGGGAATAGAGACCAATTGGAAATATATATAAGGTATCCCAAAATATTCAAGAAAATTATTTCATAGTTGTGATATAATGCTTCTTGATTATTAAGTCATATAAATACTTTGACCTCATCTATGAGACCCAAAACAAAATTATAAAATATGATTCTTTTACAGAGTGGTCTATATTATAGAAAGATGTTGGTAAAAGCTATCAAAGGCCCCAAAAATAGTAAAATAGAAAAATTAATAGATAATTATAACATCAACATTGAGAAATTCAAAATTTGGACAACATTTAGAAATATATTTCTATCACAATATAATCAAAATGGGGTTAATTTTATTCCACCGCATGATAAATGATATAATTTTTTTTTCAAATGAGTAGTGAATGATTTTAGAGTGTGAACCCTACTAAGGTTGAGAGGTATTACATGTCATAAAATAAATTTATATAAATATATACAGTAGGTAAATAGACAAAAAAATTATTTAATATGTTTTACATTAAACATAGATACAAAAAAAATCACGAGAAACCAAAGAATATAGAAGATAAATGTATAGAGAACAATAATAACTAATTATTAACAAAACACATCATTAAAACAAATAAAAACACATTATATTTATTAGAAATAATTATTGAAGTAAATTAGAAAAAATTCCTTTTTATGGAAATCCATAAAATCATAAAATATAGAAAAAAATTATATTTATAATAGGGATTAATTTTTTTGTGAAAATATGGATTTAAAAATTCAATAATCAATTGGTTTTATAAGAAAATTAAATCACATTGATAAACCTACCTCTACCATGTGTTGATGAAAAAATTCATCAAAAAATATAACAAAGAACCCAAAGGAAATAAAATATATACCACCTAACATAATGAAATTATCATTTTTACAAACTCTCAAATGATAGTTCAAATAATATGTATTCATGGTGAGTGGAAGAAGAAGGGATAAGAGTGGATGAAGATTAATAAAAAAAAGTAATGCAGTTAAGTATATAACTCATCCCATATAAAGTGGGGGATCTATTGTTCTTAAATAAAAATGGTGGGAGAAACCAATGGGTATCCTCATGCTTATTCAAGTGAATTAGTGGAAGGAAACCCAAAATGATGGTATAATTAAATAGGGTTAGAATAGAAATAGAATTAAAACCTATAAAACTCAATTGTTTTATTTAAAAAGTTTGTAAATCATATTCCAACCATAGAACCATCCTTCAACTAGCATGGGGATACCACATGGTTTACAAAAACAATTATCCACCTATTATTAAAGTACCCTTATATAATGATATATCACATAAGTTCTCCAGAATATGTAAGGAGATATTGATAGAAAACCCATTTAGATATTATAATTTAACAATTAAAGTACCAGAAAATCTCAGTCATAGGAAAGCCTTTGACTATTTATTAAGAAAGAAATATTATAGTAAATAAGAACAACAAACTAGAAAATACGATTACATATCATAAAATTCACACCCGTCACCACATCCATGATATAATTTACCAAATAAATTCATTAATTTAATATATATATATTATTTAAAACATATTTGGCACTAAAAAATATGGAAACATTTCCACCCCCACTTATAAATCTTGGGGGTCTCCCCTTCTCCCAACTATATCACTATTGAGGCTTTGAGTAAAAGAGTTTCACGCATTATTGAAATAAGAATGGCTTTATAAATTAATTGTTCTACTATGGTAATGGATAGTCATTTATAAATGGGTTCTATTAAATTACCCACCTTATTTCCCTAAACATCCATATTCTTCGGAATCATGTTTCTTGCTTGAAATGATAATTTTTCCATGAAATTAGAAAAATATGATTTCTTATATGTTATTTTGATTTCAATTTTTCTCTTATGGGTATGATATATGATGGTAAACCAAATTTATGCATTATTAGGTGAGTCATGTTGGTTGACAAGTTTGTCAAATTTTCATTGGGGAACAATGATCACTAGAATATATATCTTAACATCACGTATAAATTGTAATTTTAACGATTATTGAATAATAAATATGAGATATTACTCACCTACCCTATAAAGGTAATACAATATACCATTAAATTTCATGTTGATGTTATATCCTAATTCATACCTATTTGGGTGCCTTTGAGAATCTTCTCAATCATTTATTTAAATATAAAGGGTTAATATTGATTAAAAATATTTTAATATAGTAATTAAACTCTATTCTTACACTTTAAGTGGATCACAACCCTCAATTTCAATGATTTTTTCCAGTTCAATGTCACTTACACCCCTCCACCTTAATAATAGGCCATTAATTTATTAATAGGATTATAGAAATTTTTAATAATAAAAATAATATTTATATTATCCATAGTGTAATAAACAAATTCCCAATCATTATTCTATTAAGAAGAACTCTGACTCCTCGATCAGAAACCCTGATTCTGAAAATAATAGTTCCGTTCTAGTTAAGTAGGTTTGTAATGTGATAGTGCATAATGAAAAAAATAGTACCAGGGATGGAAAAAAGAATACATTGGATGATCAATCCTATCCAACTGAGGGAAACATAAGAGTAAAAAATTTAAATATATGTAGACATAATAATTAAAATAGTGTTTTAATTAATGGAAACAATGAATAGAAAAATATACTCTTTTATGATTAAGGAGATAGATAAAACTATTGATCCCTATGAACACTATAGCCCAAATGCTAAAAAATAGTTTTTTATTATTGAAGTGGAAGAAAAAAGTCAAGAAAAATGAGAGATAAAAAGGAATAATTCTTGAGATTCAATAGTGTCCCATACATAGTTATTTAAGAAATATTTTTTGTGTGAATTTTATATTTTTATAATTGGGAAAAAGTTGAAGGACTACTCTAGAAAACATATAATAGGGTTGATACTATGAGGTTTTGTGTTAGATTTTTATAAAATAGGAATTTTATTTTCTTATAAGTTAAAAAATTATGTTATTAGAAGATATAGAGAATTAAATGAAGTAGAATATGTTTTCCAATCATATGGAAACCATTTTTTTATAGTTGAGGATGCATAATAGTGAAATATATGGCACTAGAGTTATTCTGTATGTCATTCATAAAGAGGTATCTTTTTTTCTAGTACAAACTATTTGGGAATACACTCTAGAAGAAACCATTAAAGGTATATTTTCTAATGTTTCTAATGATTTATGTTCTATAAGATGAAAGTTATGAAAATTAATTGGAAGTATAAATGATTAATGGATTTTTGAATAATATTTTGAAAAATATAAAATATATTAAAAAGTTCTATAAGATGAGATAATTAATATCTAGATGTTAATAATTAATTGGAGATAAAGAAGGAAATTTCTCACATTATGAATACTTGGATTGATAGATTTTATTAGAAAACTTGTTGTGTTAAAAAAAATGAATTCTAGAAAATTTGTAACCCATTGTTCTAAAACTCATAGGAATAAGAAATGGTGTAACATTAGTATCACTCTGTGAGTTGAGTTCATAGAGACATGGAAAATTATTTAACGCCTTACAAATATATGAGTAACCAACACTAATATGTATGGGTCACTGTGAGAATACATAAAAAATAGAATAGTATTAATGATCCATGTATATGTAAGAGTTCAATCTAAAGAATATTTAAATATGTAAAATGAGGAATAATATTGCTAATAGTTAATGGTAATCAAGATAATACTTTTGGGTATAAATATAGAAATTCAAATTCGTAAAGGTCATCATCATAATAAATATACATAATGAGTACTATATTATGTAAAAACAAAAAGTGTTGAAATATGTTGAATAATGTAAAGGTGACATGTGGTGATATACAAGGTTAATAAATTCAATATATAAAGGTAAAAAATATTGACTATATAGAGTAATGGAAAATTCTATATAAGAGAGTATATGTAAGGGTAACTAGATGGAGAATCTATTTTGTAAATATTTAGCAATCATAAAATAAATTTCATAATAAGGATAATAAAATTTTATGATATATATTATGATTCAGAAAATATCACTAATAATGGATCAAAGAACATATTATGGTATAAAATATATCCAAATATATGATTGATCATGAAACTAGTTGGAGGCATTTTCATGAAATAATGAATAATTTTTTGGGGATTAAATGAGTATCATTCCATTATATAACACTTATTTAAATATGAGATTTGAATTTCAATATTGATATAGTTGTTGGTTATACATCATCCTATGATGAATTTTATCAAAACATGATCATGATAAAGAAGAATTAGAATACACCACAATGAATAATTCATGCTATGAATTGGTGGGTTTCAAGATATCAAGGGGATTCAGTAAGATTTAATATAAGGAAATTTGGTTTTGGGTTTCTAGTGGTTTACTATGATTTAAATACACATTTATCGACATATTAAAACATATGGTACATTTGGAATGATCATGAACCATAGTGCAGGAGGATATTGATCCCAGTCATCATATTAAAATTTGAAAGCATTATGAATCTATAAAAAAATATTTATAATAGTTATGGAAAAGGTATTAAGGAACATATCGATATATTAAGATATATAGGAAGAATAATATAGTGTTTCACTATCGTATCTTATTCCTAAAGAGAATAAGGATAAAGAAGGATTTCTATTTCTATATCTAGTTTTACTAGGGGATATGGTGCATCAATACAATCATTCTATTGGATAATCATAATTTGGTAGAGGTTATTCTCTACTATGATAAATTGGAAGAAAAATAGTATATCATAAAAAAATGATACTATCCTAATGATTTAGAATAATAAGTCTCATGAAACAACACTATTTAAGGGGTTATTCTCAATCATCTTAAAGAATATTATAGTTAATGATGAACATGATGTAGAATCTATCATAATATAAATATGTAATGTGTTTTATAAATCTAAACTATTCTAGAAGATACCATTATTTCTATAAAAGTTTAAATATACCCTCATGTATAAAATTTATCTTTTCCTTTCATCAAATCAATTCTCAGAGTGGATGAAGAAGCAGTGACTATATCTTCGATAATGTTTCTTTCCTTAATATTTGTAACAAAATTGTTAGGTAGTGTTACCACCTAATATATTGAAAACCTTTAGGAGTATATTAAATTAATTTTCCCTTATTTAGGATCTAATAATATATATATATCTTCTTCATTCTATGAAATTATATTGTCAATCGTGAATATAAATGAGGTTGTGTGAAAAATCAATTGATCAACCAGTTAAACACCAGTACCATGTAACTTGGGAATGAGAACTAATAATAATATAAATGAGATAAATAAAAAAAATAGTTGGGAAGAACCTCAATAAAACCCTTTTGAGGGTGTTTCTCATGATAGAATAATAATAAATGATAATAAGTTTTTTAAATTAAATTGAATCAACCATAAATCAATTTTATTTGATTTGATTATAGTAAGAGTAAAATATAAATTATTAGTAATTATAAATGGTGATAAAAAATAAATAAATAGATAAATACATTTTAAATTATATTTTAATTAATATAAAACATATTGGATTGAGTATCAAGAGTTTTTTATTTAGAAGTGGTTCATGTTAAATAAAATCAGATGTAATTATTTTTTATATAATATGAATAAATTAATGTAATATTTTAGAATTATGTGAAAAATCAATATGATAATTTTTCCTGAATTATTAAATAGACGATTCATCGAGATTATAAATCATTTCTCATTTCATTATTCATATTTTTTCAAGGGTGATTTCTTTTTTGGGTTAATTAATGTCACTATTTTTAGACAGATTTATTATTTTCAACCTATATGTTTTTATTCAAAACAATTAACTTTTATACACATAATATGTTTTTTAACATGATGTTATGTGGTCTCCAATGTTATTACATTCTAATAAAATATTCTACTCACTTATCTCAATATATGAAACTCTATTATATTCTATTGAAAATATAATATACTAGTATGTGAACTCTCTTGTTGGTTATAAATGGATTTATGTACTATTTAATTCATATTACCAAATGTGTATATGGTTATCCTATATTTATTAATCTCTATATTTATTATTGAGATATCTTATCAAGTACTCTATTAATTTTGAAGATGTTATACGTAGTTTCATAAATGTTATATCATATTCTATAATATGAATTTTCATGGACCTATCTTAGGTTTCATATGGTTTTATGTTGTTTTTTATATATTATATTTATTAATTATATTATTTTCCTCCATCATTTCATAAAAAAAGAATTTTTATTATTTCAAAAAATTATTTTTAGCCTCTTAAGGATTATAATACATTTAAAATTATTATTGGTTATATATGTACTGGGGTGTGATGATTACTCCTCCGCTCGAGTACAATTGAGATGGTTTTAAAAACAATGTTAGAGTATTGTATGAAAACCACAGATGGTGAAATATTCATACTAGAAAATAATTTTTTTTGTGTTGTTGGATAGGTAAATGAAATATAATTGACATATTTATTTTATTAGGTAGTGGAGTTTAGGTAGCCAAAATATTTAATATAAATTTATTTTATTCTTTGAAGAAATAACTAGAGATGAAGGAATATTTGGAAAATTTATCCCTCCACTCTCTTCTAATAGGTTACAATGTTTCACCATGGCTAGGGGTAATTTATTGAATGATGTTAAATTCATGTAATACTCAATAATTGTAATTTTTCATTAATTTATAGTGAATGAGTTATTTCTCGGATGCACCAACATTGAATGACTATGGATATCCATTTTTTTAATTTTCATTTTCGGTGGGTGGGATCTATTTTTTAGGTCCAGTAGGTGGAATCAAATATCATTATTTTATTGGGGAACTATAAGACCTATCGAATTTTTTTCAACCATTATGTTTTATGATTTATTATTAAATGAATTTTTCTTAGTATTATATAGTGTAGGAAAAAGCAATGGAAATGATTAGAATGTATTACAGGTTGAATTATTAATAATAAAAGAGGGAGATAATGGATGTTCTATTTTAAAAAAATCTTGATCTACCACGGACTAGATTCATAATTGATATAATGGGGAGAACTGAATATGATAATAAAGAATAGAAAAAACCAAAGGTTTATAAGGTTGAAATTAGCATAAGAAAACCACTTATAATATAATGGAGAGGAAGAGAACAACAAAGTTTATTTGTAACCTCAAAAGAATATAATAGAATTAGACCACTATGAATAAGTATTTTCTAATACATAGGCACTTTAACATAATGATAATTGGATTAAATTTATTGGATGGTTTTATGATTGAATTAAATGCGATCAAAAGATTACTAGAGTCATTGAACATTACTTTTAGAGGTTTATTTTATGTTTTAAACATGATACCTTAATTTCTAGAGTCATATGGATGTATTGGTTACTATAGTAATTATTATATGAATTAATAGTAAAATAAAATTAAATGATATATGGGATATGATTTTGAAAACATATATACGATAAAAGTATTTCTAAATTACTATTGGAATAATATATAGTTCAATGGTTTTATATTGACAAAAAAATATAGAATTGAGAAGAAGGGGAGTGGTGTGTGATAATGTAGAGTAGGAGATTTTTATGTTCTTGGTCTTATATGATGATAGTGTAGAGAGAAATGAAATTTGAAGAAAAATTACATAGAATAGAGGGCTAACTATATAATATCATATAAAAATAATATCACATAGAAAGGTGATGTATGATCATTGACAACTATAATTTGTCTATTTGATTCATGGATCATTAAATCTATGTAATCATTCAATCTAAATCTGATAAAGGAGACATAAGATCAAGGATGAATATAAATTCTCTATTAGTGTCATGAATAAATAAATCTATAGAATCATTTCATTGTGAAAATCATTTTGTTCTCAATGTTTCTTCATGTAGTGATTTAAATTTATTGATACAAAAGGTATTTATTTTAATGTAGTATGGGGTATTGATCATTCCAATATTATGTAATAATTTTATTTTAACAGGTCAACTAGTTGATGCAGGGATCTTTAAAACAGTTGTGGATAGTGTATAGAAAATCACACATTGTACCATGTTAGTGGAAATAGGTTTAAAATATATAACATAGATTCTTAATATGGTATAAAACAAGAAAATGGATATTAATAAACCATATGATGATGACTGGTAAAGGAATTCTAATCTTGGTCACATATATGACTGGATGATAACCTTGGATGTTGAAGGAGTACTGACACTCATTAACAAAGTGTTTGGAAAATAAAAGAGTTTATTATTATATATAATAATAGGATATATTTTACTGTAAATGGATTAAAAACTATGTATTGGAAGGTGGATATTTTATATACATATATATAGGGACTAACTATGGTGTATTATTGAGGTGGTTCACTATAATATTTAAATTTCCTCAATAAATATTTACAAAACATTTGGATGAAATTTTTAAAGAACAAACTAAAATTCATTTATAAAATTAAATATATAGATATCCATGTAAGAAAATGATACTTTTTAATTATAAAATTCCTTAGGTAAGAAAATTCTGTGGAATACATCAACAATGAATGAATGAAAAATTACTAGAAAGAAGCAATCCATTTTGAGAAAATATTATTAAAAAAACATATCAAAACAGTATGGTGTAATGCTTGAACATGAAAGTGAGTGAGATATCCTAGATCATGTGACTATATTTTAGTTTTCCAAATTATTTTTATTAAAAATTAGTATGTTATAAGATATTTTTCAATAGGATTTGTTCTGTACAGATAGGGAAAAATTGTAATGTGGATAATTGGACTAGTAAACCATTAGAAATAGCTTAGTTGAATGTATTTAGTCGTATTACCTATATTCATATTGATTTTAGTGAAAGGGATAATATAGATGATAAGTTGAACATATGTACATTTATTATATATTATGATGATAATAATTGATTTTTTACTTATGGAAATGAGAAATGGATGGCCATAAAATTTTTAATATTTTATTCAAATATGGGATCATTTATATAGAATAGAACATAGAAAAAGATGTTATTTATAGAAATGAACCAATATATAATGTCTATATTGAGTTTAATGGAATTCAATAATACCACTTAGTTATAGAACTATTGAAAATCCATAGGTATTAAATAATTCGCGTAGAATATAATATGGTCTGTTTCTAAATGTCCAATAAGGATAGATATAAAAAATTGTTATAAAATTGTTAAATAATGTATAATAATTTCAGAAGGAACTATCTATCTGATGGTATAGTTGTTGTGGTATACGAAAATTTAAAAACCACCAAAAAAGTTTTTGTCGACCTTTCACTATTTTCTTCTAAAGGATGGTGGATAACTCAAAAACATAAAAGAGGTGGAATGTCTAGGTTACTGAAAATAGTTATCATTATAAATAAAGGAATAATTGGATTTCACACATGTTAATAGAAAATTAGAGCTGATGGATCTACCATACGGATGCGAAAACTATAGAATTAGTTGGAATGATGGTTGATTGAAAAAGTTGTTCGTGGAAAATGGTATAAGGAAATGTTTTTTTGTGAAATTATTTTAATAGAAGAAAAGATTTTATTTTATTGTTTCATTCTATCTGATAGTGATATATATTAAAATTTAAACTATTCATTAATTATTTCATTATAAGGTTAACATATTTAGAACATATATTTTAAGTCTAAAATCCTTCATATTGATATAGAGAGGGATATTATCATTGATCTACTAGATTTTTTTGAAAAATATAAACATGAGGATATATTGTGTATAAAAAAATACATTTTTATGGTAAAATAATGTTCCTAAAAAATGGAACAAAATTTATGATGCTTTTATGAAAGGGGGAACATTTATTCGATGCAATTATGATCATTTATATTTTATAATAATTTTTTATAATGAAATATTCATCTTTATTTTTAGGTATACTAATGTTATACTCTTGGAAAGTCAAAAGGTGTAATAAATGTTATATTTAAATAATGAGTGGGGTGTAATTTTTAAGATGAATGTTATAGGAATGGAAATATGTATTTAGGGATAAGGTTCAATAATTACTAGAATATGGGAACAGTGATGTTTTCTTAATATGAATTTATCATAGAGGTATTAGAGAGGTTTGGAATTTCTAGATGAAATATTTTTTCAATAGAATTGGAAGGTCACTTCATATTATCAAAAGAGAAGGTTCCCTAAATGGATGTTGAGGAATATTATATAGTAATAATTCCAAATATATTGGTGGTTATTACCATGATATATGTCATACTTGTCCCTAGACTTAACATTACAAACATCGTGGGAGTTATCAGTATGTTCATATAAAATACGTGATATGAGCACTATGAAGTTTTGAATGGGACACTCTCATGTCACAATGGTTATATGGAATAATCAACAAGTTTATGAATACATGATTCATTGTTGTGATACGTTGATATAGACTTTGTGGGATATTTGGATAGTTTAATAAACATCACAAGATATATATTTTCATATAGTCTAATGAGAACAAGGTGAATATAGAGAAAATAAACTAAAATAACCATGAAATATGTATGTTAGATGAAATTGGAATGATATAGGGGAATGAAATGTTATCATATGAATGGTTCAACATAATTTATCTATTCTAATAAATAATTTTTTAATTCAATGGTGAAACACATTTCATTGGTGTATCACTTCATCAGGAGTCACTTGCATGGTGGATTGTTTGAATTATGGAATGATAGTAGGAGTTAAAATAACATAGTCATTTTGACCAATATCATAATCTTGGAGATCTAGGGGTGTTGTTGTGCTTCCGTGGGACATCAATGAATATTTAGTAATTAGATGAACATTGTTAATGTATAATCGATGAGGGAGATATGTTTGAAAGTAATATTAATGAAAACCACTGTAATAAATCTTCATGTAAGATATTGTTGAGGTTTGAAACCAGTTTCTTGACTCAAGAACTTTTAAATGGGTGATAAAATGTTAGATGAAGAGATAGTGGGAAAATTATAGATGAATACATGTTCATTCTAGAAGATTAATGGTGATTTGAATTTGGATAGTGGAAGAATATTTGGTAAATGTAAAGGTGAAGTAGGGAAATAGAATTCATGGGTCCACATTATTAATGAAAATTCTATGCAACTGATTAATGTAGTAATCTTTTATGAAATAATATAATTAAAAATTTATTTACATTTTCTGAAAAAGAATTTGTTAGGGGATAATTTTTTTTCAATTAATTGGTTATCCCTATGATGATTTTTATAGCTTATAATAATTTTTGAGAGTATTTATATATAATTAAATATAACAAGGATATTTCTATATCCTCTCATAATTAGTGTATTATAGTTTTATCTATATATTTAAGGAGTTTTTTGAACCATGATTAGTGAATAGTATGGTAGTTTTGTCTGAGTTTCCATTATTTTAGCATTCAACATTATGTTTGTAGATTCTTTCTTGACACAACTTTTGGAATCATTCTTAGATAAATATTTATCATGTGGTTATATATATCTATTATTTTTTAAGTCTACAGGGTTCACACCATGTTATTTTAAAATTTCTGAGTGATTGACCTTCACCCATTTTTTAGTCGTTTGTATCAAAAGTTTTTTTGGGATAATGGAGGATTGGGGTGCTCAAATGTTTTCTTCAATCATAGTTTACTCTATATATCACACTTTTATTTTTTGTGGTATTATTTTTTCCTGTAAGGATTTAAAATTTAATTTATTGATATATTCATTATCATCATGATAGTGGAATGTGCTAGTGAGTTGAGTGTTCTTGCTACTGAGGTCAATAATTCTATTCATTTTTAGTTTATAGTTTCTTTGCAGATGTATGATAGTGAGTGAAGAAATATTCAAATAATTATATTTTAGTCATCCATGTATTTTTTTTTTAAATTTTAAAAAAATTTTATTCGAATTATTATAAAAATGGTTTTATATTCATTATAGTATATGATATTCTATGTGTATATTTTGATATAGTAATAAAATTTTGAAAATGAAGTAACAAATTTAACATAAAAAATTATTCTTTTAGTGTATTTTATATGTTTATTTAATAATTAAATTCAATATACATATATATTGATTTTTATAAAATGTATTATATATTTTTAATCATCACATCAAAATTAGTCTTTGTTGAATTTTTTATTTTTTTAAATAGTTTAATTTTGTATTGAATGATAAAATAATAAATTTGTAAATGTATGTTATATATATATATATATCATTTTTTAATAAATATAAGTAAAAATTTAAATAATTCTTCCATGTTATAAAATTTATTTCATAGTGAACATAATATATTTAAAAATACAAATTTCAATTTTAAGCGCATAAAGTAAATTTTCAATATCTAAATTGTTCTTATCATTTTATAATCCTTTTTTTGAATTAATTTTCATTCTATAATAAAATTAATCTTAAATTTACTATTGTAGTACATAAAGTCATAAAATTCACAAACTGGGGTCTAATATCACAATCCTTGTTTGATACTTTATAAAATAATTTTCTAAATATTAGTTTTTTTATATACACATTAAAAATATTAAACAATTTCTTAATGTTTGTTATAAATACCCACCTCTATAACCCCACTTGTATAAACTAAAAATTAGTTATGAATGTATTTCCACTTTTTTTATCTCAATATATTTTTAAGAATATCTCATGTTATTAGTTAAATTTTATTTTAATTCTAGAAATAGATACATATGATAAATGTTTCTTCATCTCTTTTTCCCAGTCATAATTTTCTTGTTATAATCCCATCGAAATTTCTATTTTTTAATTTTTTTTATATCCATGATATTAATTTTTAATAAATTATCTATATGTAATAGTTTCCCTTTTTCTGTATTTAAATATAATAATATTATTATATGATAATTAGAAATAATTTCTCTCTATTATCGATACAAACCATTCATATTATTATTGTTAAAATATTTATGCATGTCAAATAATAATCATATTTTTTATAGAATTTAAAATCATAGAAAATATATAGAAATTTAAACAATGAATTATTTTTTTCTTCCCTTATATAGACCATTGGGACTAATCCTAATATTAGAATAAATGTATTATTATAATCCATGTTGGTCAATCCATATGTTCATTTATGAAGGGTTTTGTATCCCATATGGTAATATAATTTATATGTTTCATATTATGTACTATATATGGATTTATCAATAATTTCATTGGAGTTTCACGATTTAAACCCCTTATATAATATCATTCCTTTTTATTGTTACTCATGAATGAAACATTTATAAATCATTAACAAAAATCATTTCAATTAATAAAATTATGAATAATTATCATTCTTTGGGGTTTTTATATTGTGAAAACATATTGATTAGATATTAATTTTATTAATATAATATCCTTCCATCTATTGGTTATTCCATGAATAATAATCATATTCTATGATTGATTAGTGTTACATGCTTGATTATATTGTTATTTCAAGTGTTTCAATGAGATTTACATTGATTTATGTGACAGTCTTGCATATAATTCTATTACCCACCCATGGATTGGAATTTTTCATTTCTAGAGATTCTATGCAAGTGGAAATGGAAAATGGTAGTTTTAATTGTCATGTATCCTTGTTAAAGGATCCCAATACGATATCTTGACATGGTGGGTATTCGTGTCATAAAAGATCATTCAGATTAGCATTGAAAAAATGTATTAATTTTTTAATGGAAAACCATGAAAGTAAATATATGATGTACAAATATCATGAATTATTCAAAAAACATACTTATTTTCAATCCTTATATGTTTTATCATTATGTAATGATATAATAATTTTTAAATAGAAAAATATCCATCAAGTTACTACCATGGCCTTATTAAATACATATTGATCATTTATGTTTACCCATTTCTCTTTTTGATGTAAATACTAAAAAACCAAGTATATAGATGACACATGAAAATTATAGTGATTAATATTGAGTCATCATGTAGAATAATATTTAAATAAATATAGATTTATTTCAATTATTATATATCTTGTTCTCTAATACAAAATAATTTTTTTAGGTGAATTATATGAATAAAATAAAATTTATTTATTATAATTATAGTTACATTATTATATCACTAGATTTAAAAGTGTGGTAATGAGAAATCATTTTAATGACTCAATCATAAAGATCCCATAATTAAATTATTTATATAAAATATTTGATCACTTACATTCCCATGAATGTTATGGTTTAAATTTTTAGATGATCATAAAAAATATGTTACATTAAAAAACCTATACCCATTCCAACAAATGGATCTTTCCCACTAAACTCAAAATCACATTAAACGATACAAATACTTCATTAAAGTATAAAACCTCAAAACAATAAGTTTTACTTATTAATAATTCCAACTAATCATTAACCCCTATAAAATAATTTAAATTTTTTTGTTGAGTATATAAAACCTAGTAAAGGATACAAAAAAAGGTAAACCCATTAATCCATTGAAATACATGTAACCCCATGAAAATGTTTTCCTTTTAAATAATATACTTCAGTATATTATATACTCATTAGAACTCACAAAACCAACTTATCTTCTCAAAATATCCATAAAACAAACTCATAATAAGTCATAGAGTCAAATTAATTGTCAAGGATGTTTCTTGAAAAAATATTAATATTTTTAAAATATTTTCATTGAGGAACAAAAAAATTAACTTTTATAAGACTGTACACATTCCTTTTATTGTTAAATAAATTTGTCCTCCATGAAATCCAATTATTTCCATTAAAATTAAAAATGTAGAATAGAGAATCTCTGAATGTATACTGGGACATTGGTTGTCATCCTTAAATATCAATCTTATAGTCACTCATAAAAGAGAATAACATATTTAGTTATATCTAATATATTTAATCTATAGAATAATTGACTGAAAGCTACATTAGGGTATATTTGTTTCACCAATCTATGATCATTATAATTCCTAATAACCATGATTTGAGTAAAATATATTGAATATTAAATTTCACCATAAATATAAAAAAACAGACATTTCAACTGATAATAATTAGATTTACAAGAATTGGTTATCCTAGAATAGAATAATAATAAATAATAACATTTTTATGAAAATGAAAATTCATATATAATTATTCAATAGGGAGTGAATAGAAATAAATTAATACATAAAAGTAAATGGTTTGATGAAAACTACCTTATCATGAGTCCCTACATTCCTCATACATTCCATACATTCTAAATAATAAATTACTATTAATTATTAAAAATCATGAAAACAATTTCATTTTATTTCAATTATTATCATATATTATTTATTTATTGGATTAAATTTTCTTTTATAGGCCGTTACGAGTATTTATGGTGTATAATCCCATAACAACATAGGTACAACAATATTGGTCCAAGATTCATGTTTACTAGTTCCTTGGAATCCAGAAAAAAAGTTTTTCATTGGTTTAGAAAAAAATAATAAATCAATTATAATAACTTCATTATCATTTCAAAATAATAGATTAATTAAATATATCAAACAAAAAATATTAAATATTCATATCTTTTGATTCCTCAATTTTAATTAATAAGAAATATAATGAAGCATTGTTTATGTTGGTTATTGACTTGACTCACACATGAATATACTAAAAATAAGGATTTAATATAAAATAATCTATATATAAAAATTATACTTTTATTATATAATTTTATTTATGTTAATTCTATGTTATTAGAGTTATATATATGTTTTATAATAAATGGGTGGAATAAGAATAAAAAAATAAGTGGATTTCAATTTAAAATAACATTCCAAACACTTTATTATAAACTAATTATAGAATATGTGTATGAGGAATTCATGATAAAGAATATTAATGGAATATGGATAGGAAAGAAAAATATTTATGCTTATAAAAATTAGAGTACCCATTTATTGAAAAAATCATAATGGAATTCTTGAATTTTTTTCATATGTATTAACATGTAATTTTTAAATATCAAGTTGATTTTGAACATAATGATAGGATGGGTTTATTATCCATTTTTATATCATCTTAAGATGAATTAATGATTTATAATTTGAATGCCCATTTAAGGTTATTTTGATTATTTTTCAGTAATATAATTATATTTTTCCCAAATTACTGATATTTCTCCTAGAACCTTATCATATTTGTTTAATAACTTAATTTGAATTTTTTCTTCCTCAAACAATCCTTAATAAATTTTAATAATTCCAAGCCATAAATATATTTATTTATATTATAGGACAATATCATTGACTACTTCTTTAGTTATATATTTATATTAGCATATATATATATATATAGAAAAAAGATTTATTTTTAAAAGAAAACACATTTACATTATTTTGGAAAATAAAACATTAATATGAAATAAGTTTTCATTTACCAAAAAATACATTATTAATAAAATAGGATAATATATCTTTTCCAATAATTTTTTACTTTGTTTATTTTTACCTATAAATAAATACATTATAATTTATTTAAAATAATATTAATGAATTTATAATTAACCATAAAAAATAAGTTTCACAGAAACTCATATTTCATAGTGTTAAATCGATCACAGGATTTCTATATAAAATTCAAATGTTTATCTAGTTAAGTAACAATGAAGAATACAATGTCAAAGATATGTATTAATAATGTAAATTAAATCTTGTTTGTATCATAAGAATATAAGTTGGTATTAGTCATATAAAGTGTAATGTTAGTTTTTAAAAGATATATAAGAATAGTATAGTCATAAAATAACCTATGTAAGGATATGAAGTCATGGTAAGGGCCTACGTTTGAGTAACCTAGAAATGTGGGATATTAGATGGGTTTGAAAAAAAGTTTTAATACATTAAACTAAAACTAACTGAGCTATATAGGATTACCTCTGTGGCCCATGTTTCATTAAAAATAAACTCACAAAATATTGAATCTACATCATTTTGATATTAAATCTTCCATCATGTGAGATTAATTCTATATAAATGCAGAAACATTTAGATTCAAAATTTATACTAATGTAAAATTCACTAGGTAGAGAAATGATTCACATTATATTAAATATACACTAGAATGCGATTAATTTACTTTGAATGATAACATAGATAAAACCCATGTTAATTAGATCTATCTCATTACATCTAAAAATACCAACAGTATCATAAGATGATTGAGTAACATGAAACAATACACCAAACTACATAGACTATATCCTATTAATGGAAGAATATTAAAAAAATTTGGAAGTTAATATGTAAAATATTGAATTTTTTTCATTAAATTGATGATGAACCAGGGATGTAACACATACAGAAAACATTTTCAGGGATGATTGTTGAAGTACATGTAGTAAAAATATATAATATTGATTGTCAAGTGATATGGTGTTTTATTCTTTGAATCATGTTATAATAAAAAAGGGTAGTGTGAGGAAATATTTGGTATATAATGATTTATACATTTATAGAAGATATTAATCTAATAACCTTCCTATTTAAAAATGTTATATATATTCTTCTCAAACAAAAAATAATTATTTGAAAAGAAAATCACATTCTCAAATCATTCCGTGATAAAATTACTTCTAAAATTATCAATATTAATGAAATAGAATTAACACATGTTATTAATTCTAATAGAAATAAATTAAAATTAAATATAAATCAACTAAAATTTAAAATATTTTATGATATAAATATAATTACCATTTTTTAATATAAAATTCATAAAGATGTCTTATCTCTAATTCCCAGAGATCACATAATGGGTACCTCAAACAAATACTTCAACCGATATATAGATACTACCATCAATAGACATATTTTTTCTTATAAATAATAATAAATTGTATTATCTCATTTCATCATCAAAATTACTTCAATACATTTTATTCTCTCATTTCATCCAAACAATTTTAAACCTTTAAAAAATTTAAAAGGATCCCTATATACTAGATCTTGAAACATTTTATGCTGACTCATTGAGAATATATATATTTATTAAACATTTAAACTATCACATGTCTCTTATTATATAATAATTAACATGTTCTTTTGAGTCATGAATTCATTAGAATTTGGGTTAGAGTGTAGAAATGAAACAATTATGCTAATAATCACAAAAAAGGGTAGTGTACACAAAATGAGTCTTCAGGTCAAACCCAAAGGAAACATGCGTAGCCTAACCACATAATATTCTTTATTTTCATTTCAATACAAATCATATATGTTTAGGGAAAAAAAATAATGCATTACAATTGAGTAAATAGGAATGATTTAGGAATGAAGTACAATGTGTTGATAAAATCTAAAATAAGAAAACATGGTTGATCATTTTTAGGGGGGGATATCCCAATAAAAAATTATAAAAACACTCGATGATTGAATAGTTGTTGTTAATTTCATAGATTCATTGGAACAACTAGTTTTGCTTCCCATTCTAATAAGTACTATCTAAATTTTTTGATCCCATTTTTTAGGTGATCAATTAAACATATATTGATTAGTGTCATCCACTTTGAAAATGTTTTAAGTAGGTCAACCATTGCCTTCATTTTACCATATACTAAGGTGTTATTCATCTATAAACCATAAACACTTTAATTAGATGAATTTTTGTTGGTATTTGTACAATTAACATAGCAATGTATTAATTTCTTACCAAAGATTCACCATACATTTATTAATTCAAATATTAAAATGCACTCTAACTTAATCATAATCAACCATACCTAAAATTAATAATCTCCCATTTTAAATTAAATATCTTTCATGATATTAATATAAAATTTTGGAGATAGAGGATTCATTATGGAAAGATTATGTAAAATGAAATAAAAGAAATTATAAACATTTTACCTCAAAAAAATTCATATCCATACTAAATATTTTATTATTTTATTAATAAATAAAATTTTCATATCTTCTGGAATAATTCTCCCATCTCCCCTTCTTTGATGTCCCACAACTTCTTCACCTCTTCTCTTCCCTCTAAATTCCTACAGCTCATATATTGATGAATATTTATTTAATTAACTTAGGAATCTCCCATCAGAACATCCTCATTATGAAACGTGATAAAAATAAATCTGCAATGACCATTGTGTTATAACCTCTTTATTGGCATTTATAGTAGGTTTTGAGTTTAAAATTCAACTGATAGTATATTACATACTGGGGATCCATGATTTCTTGGAAATATTTTCACAATAGTTTATGTTGTCATGGGTTTACTTTGGCATGGGTGTGATAATATGATGTAAAATATTCCTAATTGTAATCTAAATCATTTCCATAAATGGACCCTATGTGGTTTCATATTGAGGCTAAAACAATGGAATTTCTGGTTCATCAATAAGTTAGAGAATCCACATTCTATAGTGTAGTAGAGTATTCTGTTATGTGAGATCTAGAGTTTTATCCCACATAAAAATATTAGATATTTTCCCAACACTATTTAAGAAATATTTCTCCTACATATTTACATTTATCAAAAACTAGGTTCGGTGGACCCCTAACACCATCACATTCCTCCCCACACTAAAGAAGCTCTCCATCAGCCATTGCACGAAATTTTCTCCCATGCCTCAGTGCACTAGATCAAAATGAGTTCCTATTTTTCATTCTTATGAGTAGGTTCCCTTAGATCTTTGGTCGGAAACCCCTATAAGGTAGCTTAGGAGTATAAATGAATTATTGAGGTCCAACCCTATGACTTATTAAAAAAATAGTTTAGATGCTAATGGTTGCGGTGTGATCAATCCTTATACATCATTGGATTTTATATGTCTATGATCTTATTTACATAATAAAAATGGGTTTCATAAAGGTATTATACTTATGAAATAAAAAATTTTGGGGCTTGTTCACTTCTCCTATGGTGTATCATGTGTAACGCCCCGACCCTAGTTACCCAAAGTCGGTGCATTATTACATAACATTGGCATGATCACAAGAAAGATCAAATCTCGAAAGACCGATTGGTTTAGTATCCTTGGAAACACTAGATATATTCATAAGTTTTACATTACATCATAAAACGAAAAACTACTACAAAAACATATTGCCTCCATAATCCACACTCATATCCCCACATAATATCCCTGCAGGTCATTCATAACTTACTTCTTCACTTCCTGGGAAAAATAAAACGTAGAAAAGGGGTGAGCTCAAATGCCCAGTAAGGATAACGATATAGAGGAAACTTTCATAAATAAGAATCAACATTTAAGGCAATGCATTACTAAAACAAAAGCCTTTTAAACTTGAACTTCAACATAGTATGGAAAAAGTAAAAATGAAATAATTCCATTTACTTATTCACATGGATATTCTACTAATCGAATAATCACATGAAAAAATCAATAACCACATTCATAATGTTGGAATGCATAATGCCAGACTATCATAACCACATAGTCAAGGCCTCGTGCCAAGACTACAAATAAGATTTTGTCAAGGCCTTGTGCCAAGACACTAGTTTGTCACATGAGACCTACCGATGCATCGAGGAGCTATAGCGGGCTCCACCCGTCACTTATTAAGTCCAATGCATTCCCATATGAAAAGGTTTAAACATAACATAAACATTCGTATTAAAACTAGCATACGAAATGTCAATAATTTCACCATAAACTATGAATGGTATAAAAATAGCACATCCATAGTCAAACATATCACAAAACCTTCAATACAATATAGAAGTTTTGTATCATAATAAATCAACTTCAAATAATCTTAAAATCCATCAAAGGATGTTGACATAGATGAAATCAAAATTTTTTTTAAAGAAATTTCTCCTTTTATTTTGAAATCATTTAAGATCCATATAAAATAAAACATTTTCTTTGAAAATATTCTTATAAGCTTGTAAGGAAAGCTTTGAAGATTTTATAACGGCGTAAAATAACCGCACCCGCCGTATAAGTTAAAAAAAACATTCTTACCTCAATTCTGTCGAAAAGGTTAAAAAGGACCTTGTTTTGAAAATGACGGAAATATTCCTTTATAAACCACTTATAAAAGTCAAAAAGGGTATAAATGACTTTAACTCATATTTTAGTAAATAGTAAAAATGTTTTGAAATACATTTTTAAGAAACATGGATGTGGATGATAAAGAGATCCCAGTAGATTATTACGTATAAACAACCTCGGATAATGAAGAGATTGTGAAATAACCCTTACCTTGTACTTTTCCTTGGTTGGGGTAGGTTAACCTCCTGTATAATGGTGAAATAGTTGTTATTAAATTATACAAGAATCATATATATTAATATGATATCATATATGATCTTTTAACATTGATTTGTTAATAATATCTTAGAATTATCGTCGTTTCGGGAGTTAACTTACTCATTTTCTTTTATATGTTTTGTTACATAAGCCATGGTTGTTGTATCTTATTCATATCCAGAATGATATCCCGTCCTTAAACATCATTTTTAAATCATCAAATGATAATTATACTTGAATGGATACGATGAAGAATGAATCTCATCGCGTTCGTGGAGACGGTAGTCCGTACGTACGCACGAGCGACAATATCATTCTTTTGATATTAAAATAATGTATAAATGGATGGTATATCATATATACAGAATCATTAACATGTTATATTTATTATTTACATGAGTTAAACATCATTATTATACCCATCCAAATAATATTATATTGAATAACAATTACACCACGACGTGGAGACGGTAAGCCGTACGTACGCACGTATGGTGACATGTTATTCAAAGGGTGGATAGAATACTGAATATGATTGTACCATATTTATAATAACATCACAGTATATGTGAGATACTGGAGTTATTATTTTAGAATGGTAAGAACAAAGGAAGAAGAAGTGGAAGACGAAATGAACTTGGAGAAGGGTGGTGAAATCATTACCTCTTCTTCGGGTTCTTCCTTTTGATTTGATCAAAAGGGCTCCTTAGGTTGGCTTTCTAATCAAACTAAGGCCTCTCGGTTGTAGTGAGGGATGTTGGGAGAGTATTTGGGCAGAGTTTGGCCGAACCAAAAGGCTTTTAAGGTGTGAAGAAATGGGAAGGAGGAGTGCCCTTTTATAAGAGGGGTGAGGGGCACCTTTGGAAAAGCTAGAAATATTAGTTTATAATAAATTCATATTCGGTTTCTAATGGCTCCAAAGTTTATTATTCAAAGGTTAAGGTGGGGATAGGTCGCAAAACACTCAACCAATATAATTTAGACAGGTTTGGGTACTTATATTAACCTTATCTTTAAGTATTAACTCTAAGTTAATTAGTTTCACTTTTACAATGTCTCTTTGTATTTTTATATAATATGGTTAATAAACTTACTATATATATCCAAACGATCCCCAATTGGTCCATTAATGATGAAACTATCATGATATAAGTCTCTTGGCCGAACCTTAGATTTTTAGGAATTTAATATCAATTAATAATATAATATTTGTTTTAAGAACTCTTTTATGTCAATTTTGACACTATTCAATAGTTTATTTTTTTGAAACTTATAACAGATTGATTACTTCGAATAAAGTCAATTAAATCAATCCTAATATATCATATTATCCTAGAAAATTAGTTTAATTCATTAAAAGTTTCATATTATATTTATTTGGGTATTTATAATATCAATTATTTTAATTTTTCACTATTACGGTAATTACTGCATCATCATTGTGTCATAAATAAAATAAATTATTTAATGTCTAAAAATTATAAATAAAATATCATTATGTAGGAAATCTTTTTAGCTTTCTAATGAATATTTATAATCTAAAAGCCAACTTATATAACCCTATGTAACAATTGTTTTTCTAAAAGATATATGCTTGTGTCATTTTTGTATTCATTTTGACTTAATTAAAATAAAGTGTCATTATCACTTACAAGTGGATCCATGGGGTCCCAAAATAGACCCAAAGATGCCCATGGTCGACCATGTATCAACCAATATGGTTAATACACGTTTTAGGGTAATTTAGTATTATTATAATATTATTTGTTAACCTTTATTTACCGGATTTACCCTTAACCATGGTAAATAAAATATTTACCGCAGTAATTATTCAAAATGTCTAAAAATAAAAGTTACCTATTTACACAATTTGAACATCCTGATTCCAAATATGGAATCCATTTTTCTAAATTCAAAACACAGAAGTGGCAGAAATTAATTTAAAATTAATTCCCGCTGTCAAAACAAAAAGCGTGTTTTTAAGAGATAATAACTTTCAAAAGATTGACACTTGTTTATGTTCGGTTTAATTGTAAAATTTTGTCTAATGACCAACATTATATTAAATTGTAAAAATATATTCTAAATATACTTTAAAACCACTCAAATTCATAATTTATCACTATTAATTATTTTGATTAAAAAAGTTGTTTTTAATTAAAATTTAGTAATTTTCACTATTCATCAAAATATGAAAGTTATCCGAAAAGTACCAAAATTTCACCTTAGGCTAAATTCGATATTCCGAATTCAAAAATGAAGTCCATTTCAAAATATAAAATATATATTATTTCAAAATTTAGGTATTACTATTCATAACGGCCAGTTTGATTGGTTGTGGTGTGTGTTAAAACTCGAAGTTGCGTACAACACACGCTACTGTTTTATTCAAAAGAAAGCGTACCGTGGAAGCTTGGGAAGTTTCATTTTAAATTTTTTGATGTCTCCATTTAGTCAAAAAGTTTAAAATATTGTATTTAAAAAGGTTTCACTATCAAAAGTTGATAAAAGTGCAATACTGAAAATGAATCTGTTCTTGCATTATGACTAAGAAACTCATAATATGGATTCTAAAATTATAAAGTTTAAAATTTAGTTAATACTATTCATGAACTCTTTTAATGGCTTTTTTTTGGTAAGTCATGGTGAAATTGAACTCGGTGTTGCGTGTAGTGCAAGTTATTAAATTATTTTGAAGAAATAACACACTATGAAATCTTGGGGTGTTACATCATGGTCCATTTCTAAAGATTACTACATTTATGAAAATGGGTTTCATAATGGTAGTCACCCTAGGAAAGGGTTATGGTTTTAGTGTTTTCAATCCTATAGTGTAGGTTGGTCCATGCGAAATATCCCAAAGGTAATGTCATATGGTTAACTTTCTAATGTAACAAACTATGTTGTAGAGATACGACTGCAACATGGGGGTTCATTTTCAATTAAAATTTTCCATGGTCAAAAAATAACTCAGTACTTTTAACCTATTCTAATTATAATGAATAATTTCTAAAAAAACATATTTTAAGATAATAAAATGTGTTTCCTGGAGATAGGTGGATGGTAGATCAAGGGGATAAACTATAAAGACATTCTACTCATAAGTGAGAAGAATACAAAAATGTGGAAATTATTAGTGTCACAGATCATAACCCTATACATAATAATCATATTCTCCATAAATATCTCTTTCATCATTTTATGTTAAGAAAACAAATAGAGAATATCCACAATTCTTCTAATAAAATTAGACTATGAAAAATCCCATAGAGGTGGTTGAATTGGCCATGAACATTTCCTCATATGACTAAAATATTTATTCCCTATGAAGAGTTTTTACAAAGTGGAATATTTCCCATGTGTTAGAAAACCATGATATTATAATGTAAAGAATCAACATCATAAAATACTCTAATATAATTATGGGCATAACTCTAAAAGGGAAGTGGATTTGGAAGTTAAATTATCTCTATATAAGAATCAAGAATATCATGGGGTTTAAGGAATGGAAGATGACATATATATGGATATTTTATTATCATATAGTCTTCCCATCTAGAAAACGAAAAAGGAGGGAATAAATATTTAGATCAATTATATTTGTGCCTATATTTATCAGAATACAAGAGTATGAATGAATTTTTGAACGTGGAATTGAAAAGGAAGATTTCCCACCATTGATCAGATCAATAGAACTAAAAAACAGATTTTATGGGCCTTAAATCTATTTTTGAGGGATAATAAGAATTCATAGAAAAACCATATAGTTTTTTAGCCTTAACCTTCAACTCTTGTACTACAGATAGAACCTATTCATGATTAATATATACACAATCAACTAGTTGGTAAAACATATATCATCCATCATCATTTGTGGAAATAGTGATAATGTCCAAAATATCCACCTTATATCCATTATGTTGATCAATACATTCATTAATAATTCCAGAAATTCATTGGTGTTTTATATTCAGTCATTCTCTTACCACATGAGCATCCTCTCTAGTACTAAATCCAAATTACAAACAGGAGTGATTGAAAATAATATTACTAACCATAACATATTCTGGTTGTTGGATGTACATTTCATTTCCAAGACACCTCTGAATTTGAAATATATTCTCCGGATCTCCATGATACATTCATGGATCAAGGTGAATGTTTGTGGTATATATCTAGGGAAATAAGGCATTCCGTTTCTGGAGGTTTCTATCACACCCTTCATGGATTTATCAAAGCATTATTTTATCACTACATTAATATTTGAATTGCATATGAGGCTGAATTGTGGGATATGGTCAATGTCATTGGATATGATTTCTAACATGACTGGAATGCCCCTTGGTATTTCATATAATTCTTAACATGTTTTTGAATCCCTCAATGTAAAAACCAATAATGTTCCTCAGAAAATAATTTCTTATTGGATTTAATTCCTTCAAACTATGAGCCATATCAACATGATTGCCCCACATGATTATAGAGAATCTAAACAAGTTATGGAATCCTAATCAAATAGTGAGAGACCCCTAAAATGAGCATGATGTGGTTCTTTTAAACCCCGAACTATTGTACACCTTTTGAGGACAGAAAAATACAAGGTAAAATCCACTATCACCATTTTAAAATTACATGTATTGAATTAATTATTTACATAATCATTTTCAATATATTTTATTATCATCTATTCTTGGATTGTAATCGATTTGGGTTACATTAAGAAAAATTATAAAAAAAGGCTCAATAGAAGATACTAAAACCCCTTACCAATCTACTTCACACTTTAATTATTTCTTATTCCATAGTAAAATCGAAAACATAAAATCATTGAGGATCAAAACACTCTCAAGAAAAACATTATCCAAGAATTCGCATTTACAACTTTTAATTAATCTCCTTACAAAAATAATGATCTATAATACATAAAATGTGGATTACATTCATCACATGTTTTTTTAACAAGAGTTGCTCTCGTATCAATCCATGCTTACTATTTCTATAATCATGAATGTTCTATCAATCTATATGTAAGTGTTGGGAAATTAAGATCAAGAAGGACTTAAAATTATGGATAAAATTTAATTTGAGGATTGACGATTGTTGTATATTATGCCAATATAAAATTCTAAAGTTTAATAGGAGGGATGAAATCATTAATAACAATGAATGAAATTCATGTACAACACAATAGAAAATTCCACTCTTTAAACTCTTTTTAAAGGATAATATCACACTCTATAGAATTATATTTAATTCCACAATGCTCTTAAATCACAAAAAATCACATCATGCACTTTCTTAAATATATTTTATTCGATTTATACTTTGGAAAAGTCTCACAACCACTACCCAAACCAAAATTATCAAGATCAATAGTCAAGTAATAGTGATTTGAGAACTTCGAAAGACACAAATGCTTTATTGTGTAGAAAGAAAAAACGAGATAAAATAAAGAAAAAATTAAAAAAATGATTCTTTTCCCAATCACATAATAATGAGAAACACCATATCTCATCTTAGAATAATAATTTTCATGAAAATAACAAATTCCTCTATAAGATAAAGTGAATGGTCATGCATTAATACTAAATTAAATTGTATAGGAAGGAAACCGTGGATTATAATGTTTCTTCTTATCGAGGTCGTTCATGGGGTATAAAGAGTATAAAAAATATTTCTGTATAGTTGGTATTAGGGTCAAATGGGTATGCATAATATCAATTAGTTCCTCATTCAGGTTTAAAAAACTCAAAATCGCCATATTTTAACAAAAAAAATAAGGATGTTCCAGAAGTGACACCCATAATGAGATCTCTTGAGAGAATAGATAATGAAAATTAAAATTTAAAAAATAGAATAGAATCCTAATGGTAAAATTAATTCAATATGTTTATAATCCCATAATAGAATAGACATAAAAAATTTATCTAATAAACGGGAGTTTCAAGAATCAATGTCAAAAATTTAAAACACCATAAAAAATCATTTAAGAGGATCCTAGAATTAGAATAAAACTGATGTTTTCCAAATTATCACCTCACTAGTATAATTTTAGGAACATGATAAGTTATGATATTTCCACTTGAAAAATAATATCTCTTAAATGATGGTGTCTGATTGGTTAGGATAAACTGGGGAAATTTAAATGAGTCGAGATGAGGAACCCCCATACTATAACAACACATTTTTCAATGGTGTGTTACATAAGAATAAGTAATTTTGGAAAATATCAATGGACTGAATGTAAAAAGGTAAGAAATATTTATCCCTAAAAGAGTATGAAATGATCATTAGAATAATACCTCAAAGGAAAAAAATACAATAAAAAATTTATTAGGGAAAAATAAAATAAAAAACAAGAATATTAAAAATGGAAATAGATAATTTTCATATTATGTATGTGAAGAATAAGGATAAAATGTTATTCAACGTTCAATAGAAAAACAAAAATAAATATTATAAGATTCAAAAAACATAGAAATTTTGAATCTTAATAATCTAGTGAGTTATCATTCTACTTCCCATAAAGTTTCTCTTAGGTTCAGATTGTCATCCAAAAAGATAATAAATGTTAAGGAGTAATTACTATATGAAAAATATTTAATTTCTTTGATAGTTCCAAAATTTGAAATGTGGTTGAGAAATATGTATTCTAATTATGAATAGGTATCTTAGAGTTTTCTTTGGGAATTTTCTCCTCCTCTTTCCTTTGTGATTCAAGAGTAGATTACTCTATGTAGGAATCTATGATAGTTGGAGGTTTATCCTTTTTAGGTATCCTATAAAATGTGTGTTCCATTGAGAAAATTATTTTCCCACCTTGGGTAATGTGTAAATATTCCCCAACCTGATGATCCATTCTTAGAGTGGAATATGGAAATTTTTTACTACTGTGACATGGAGTAGCTACCAGCAATGGTGGTGGAAGAGATTGAGGTATATCACACTCAATATAAAAATGTAGGAAGATCTATCTCAAACTAATGAAGATTAAATAAATGTCTTTGAATCAAAATTGAGTCAATACCTCTGAAATCAGGCCTCATATGAAATGGTAAATCATTCATTGATCATGAAGGAGGTATATATAACCCGGATGTGGCCTCTAGGTGACTTTCCATACCTTCCAATAAAGCTATTGAGGCACACTCCTCATATCAAGAAATTATCATCATCTTTGTAAATGATACTCTTATTCACTAATAGAGGGAGATTAATAAATTCTAAAGGGATTGATTAAGTTAGGTGTAACTTCAATAAAAAAACATTAGATTTTTTTCATATGGGTATTGAAATTCTCATCCATAAGAGTATCCTTTTATCCATAAGGCCCCAAAATAATATTTTAATTGTTAGTCAATGTTGTTTTTTTATTTTATATAAATTTAATAGATAAGAAAAACATATATTTTGCTCACATATCCCTATGAATAAAATTTCTAAATCTATTCATCTGGGATGGCCATGTGAATAATCCAATGAATTGAATATTTTAGTTGATAAATCATATATTCTGATGCATAATTGGGAATTATTGGGTTAACTACTAAATTTAGAAACATAGTTTGCACATTATGCCTACATGATGAACTTACCAATTTCTCATATATTGGAGAAGAAATAAATTCTAGGATCTATTTATAAGGGCCATCATTGAACATATAATGTGTTAGTCATAAATAATCCTCTCCTAATCAAAATTGGAAATTCATATACCATAAATCATGATTATACAATAATTATAGTAAAATTTTATAATAACACTCCCCTCAAACATGAAAAATGGTTTCCCAGTGAGTATCTTCAATGTCAAAAATTCTATTTGGATGAATACTGATATTTTTAATAATGGTCAAATATATGGTCTTAGTATCCCTCATAGGATTATGTTTCAAGGACATTAGGTGTAGTAAAAAAGTTTCTTCCTCAAAGGAACTGGATATTTTTTGATGGGGATAGATAATAGGAGCATGCGAAATAGAGTTAAGGCTGTATGGGTTGTTCTTGGGGGTTGAGACACAGTAGTGGAGGCTCCCCATTATTAATAATTAGTTGTAATGTTTGGAGAGTTGAGTTTTTTGTATATATTATTCGAGTTGGGGCCTTAGATTTTGTAGGATCAGGGTTATGGGGTTTAGAGGTTGAAGGTTTATTATGTGTTTTATAATGATGGGGTGATATTTTTTGTCCCAGTAAGGGGTAGTGAATTGTTAGAGGTAGAAGATGTGGTGGTAATGAATTCATCGAATAGATAGTGGGATGTGTAATATATCAAGGTTCAAGAGTGGATATAGACTATTCCTCGGTAGAAGGACATGGTGATTGGTCATATATCTTTTATACCATGATAAAAATTAAACAAAAAATCAAAAAATATGGGTGGAAGATAATGGATTAAAAAGGGATGGTGGGAAAATATAGTAACTGAAACACCCACTGAAAATAGGGGTGTGGTGGCTCAAAGGATTGTGGAAGTAAGGGATAATGGGAAGAATAGAAATATAGTATAAGTGGGTAATGTGGATCAAATGAAATGGAGGAAAGGATATCCTTCGTTGAGTCGAGGGCTAGAATACCCCAGACATGGATAACGAGAGGAACCATTGTGCATTGGAATAAAAGAGGCATGGGGGAATGCAATATAAAAAATAGGGTTTGGGACTATTATATAAAAAGGATAGAGACAATGTTCTTTATTTAATTTCATTATTGTATAGGCTGTATCATAAATATAGTATAACCAATACATTTAAATTTAAATATGAGAAGATCCCTATGGAAAAACATAAATGTTGGGGTATGTAGGGGTGAATTCTCCAATTATCCAAACATGTGTAAGAAATGGGACTCGAGAACCCCAAAGTGAAAATAATATGAAATGGAATGGTGGATAAAGTTTCTATTGGGTAAAAAATCCCCTATCCAGGATTCTATGGCATTTCTAACCCACTACGACATTGTACTAATTCCAAAAATTCTAAAGCAAAAAATAAAAAAGAGCATATCGTGCCGTGTTTATTCTATGGAATAGAGGTGGTGATTTTTCTAGTGCACCGAAAAACAAAATACACATATTTAAAGGATCTAGTAGATTACAAATAACTTACTATCATGAGAATATTATATTAAAATTCCACATCCACACAGAAAAATTGTCTATTCCATATGTAAATCTCTAGTGTAAAAAATTCTATAAGGTTCATTCATTGGATTATAGAATCATGGAGAGTTTTAGGATCAATATCATCATAGTATTAGGATTATACTGACTCAACATAAAAATAGATAATAGATGAAATCAAAATAATAAGTAACAAAAAACCCTCATTTTACTCATAGACAACTCTTCATTTATTGTCAAAATCTTGACATGCGTTACTTTCTGTCTTTCAAATTCTATGGAAATGTTATTTTCCACCTAATATTGATCACAATAAACCCTGAGATTATGTATATTTACTTTTAATGATGGATCCTCATCCCTTTTTATTTCCACCACTCAATGGGGAATACACAAATGACAATATGGTCCAGATCATCAAGACATTATTTTTTCTAGAAAAAAAAATGAAAATGTGAGTTAAATGAAATCACTTTATCACCTTGTTGAAAATTGTTACTATGAATTACCATTTCATGACACAATTTTTCCTTATCCTTATAATTTTTTTCAATGGATCAAAATAAATCACTAATCTAAGTGTGCGTTTGAATTTTTTCATTTTTAAACACAAAAGTGAATTTTTGGAAATAGAGAAGTATAAAAATGAACTAAATATCAACACATACACTCCTTCTAATGAGTCTATTATTCAATTTTTTCTTTCTACCTTTTTGATTCATGGAAATACAAAGGAAATAAAAATAGTTAATCATATGGTATATGCAGTAAATGTTCTGAAATATGTATGGGGTTTGTTTCAATACATCCAAAATCTAAATTCACAAACCATTTCTAAAGAAAGAAGGTAAATGAAAACTCAGGTTGCTTCCCAAAAATGAATTTTACAATGTTTTTAAAGATCTAAATTACCTCTTAGATCATTTAATAGGAGTATGGTATAGATACAACCAAATCCTATGCCACCCAATTCTACGTTGAAAGAATGTGGTTTAGGTATCCTATATTTCCCACTCTTTGTAACCTCTTCTTTATGATGATTAATGTACCATTTAGTTGACAAACCCAATGTCTATAATTAAATAACCTATGTTATATATACCCTATTCCAATATGATTTTTTCCTCCTTTGGTGGATTCAATAAATTTATATTCTACAATGACTTCATCTAATTCATCATCCACCATGTCACGTTTGTAGTATTCTATTTCTTAAGGTTTCTCTGGAGTTGGTGTTGGTGAATCTTATTGTTTAGAAAGTTCTAGATTCTCATTTTCCAACATGTCATGCATGATCTCCAGAAATTAATATCTCTCATCTCTTCTTCTTACTTTTTATCTTCTATTTTACTAGTGGATGTTTCTTATTCTTCCTCCTCCTTGCAATTTAGGTTGGTCTCCTCAATATAAATTTTAGAATAAGAATCAGGATATGAACTTACCTTAGATTCAGCCTTAGATTTTTTGGTGTCTTAAAAATGGGTAATTAAATTAGATCTCATCATTGATTCAATCATTAAATTCCATAAATTCCATATCCATGTTCTCCAAGAGTGTCATTGTGACATCCAAGGAAAATAATGAATATGAAATTTTCATTTTTATTAATATTTTTGAATTAAATATTAATTTTACTTTAAAGAGGATTCTATGTTTGATAGCATACCCAATACATATTAATCTATTCTCCATGAATATCTCTTTCATCATTTCATGTGAAGAAAACAAAATGAGAATATTCACAATTCTTCAAATAAAATCAGACTCTGAAAAATCTCATAGAGGTGGTTGAATTGGCCATGAACATTTACTTCTATGACTAAAATATTCATTCCCTATGAAGAGTTATTACAATGTGGAACATTGAAAATGTGTTTGAAAACCATGATATTATCATGTAAATAATAAAAATCATAAAATACTCAAATATCGTTATAGGAATAACTCATGAAGGGAAGTGGATTTGGAATTTAAATTGTCTCTATATAAGAATCAAGAATATCTTGGGGTCTGAGGAATGGAAGATGAAATCTACATGGATATTTTATTATCATATATCATTCCCATCTAAAAAACGAAACAGGGAGAATAGATATTAAGATCAGTAACATTTATGCCTATATATATATATCAGAATACGAGAGTATGAATGAAATTTTGAACCTAGAATTGAAAAGGAAGATTTCACACCATTGATCGAATAAATATAACTAGACAACAGATTTCATAGGCCTTAAATATATTTTTTATGGATAATGTGAATTCATAGAAGAACAATATATATTTTTAGACTTAACCTCCAACTCTTGTACTACAGATAGAACATATTCAGGATTAATGTATACATAAACAACTAGTTGGTAAAACATATATCATCCATCATGTTTTGTGAAAATAGTTATAATGTACAAAATATCCTCCTTATGGCCATTAAGTTGATCAATGAATTCATTAATAATTACATAAATTCATTGGTGTTTGATATTCTTTCCTTGTCTTTCCACATGAGCATCCTCGCTAGTCAAATAGAATAATTCACTAAATCCAAATTACAAACAGGTGTGATTGAAAATAATATTACTAACTATAAAATATTCTGGTTGTTGGATGTAAATTTCATTTCTAAGACACCTCTGGCTTTGAAATATATTCTTCATATCTTCTTGATACATTCAAGGATCAGGGTGAATGTTTGTGGTGTATATCTAGGGAAATAACACCTTCTGTTTATGGAGGTTTCTATCGCACCCTTCATGGATTTATCAAAGCATTGTTTTATGAGTACATTAATATTTGAATTGCATATGAGGCTGAATTGTGGGATATGTTCAATGTCATTAGACATGATTTCTGACATGACTAGAAAGTTCCTTGGTATTGCATATAATTCTTAACATGTTTTTGAATCCCTCAACATAAAAACCAATAACGTTCCTCAAAAAATGATACCTTATTCGATTTAATTCTTTCAAACTATGATCGATATCGACATGATTGTCCCACATTATTGTAGAGAATCTACTCAAGTTATGAAATCCTAAACAAATAGGGAGATATCCCTAAAATGAGCCTAATGGGGTTCTTTTAAACCCCGAACTATTGTACACCTTTTTAGTACACAAATATACAAGGTGAGATCCACTCTCACCACTTTCAAATAACATGTATTGAATTAATTATTGAATTAATCATTTTTTAATATATTTTATTATCATGTATTCTTGGATTGTAATCAGTTTGGTATACATTGAGAAAAATTATAAAATAAGTCTCAATAGAAGATACCAAAACCCATTACCAATCTACTCCACACTTGAATCATTTCTTATTCCATAGTAAAATCCTAAACATAAAATCATTGAGGATCAAAACACTATCAAGGGAACATCTTAAACCATGATGACCATAAAAATAATTTCGATAGAAAAATATGAATGAATCCCAATTAATAGAAAATTAAAATTTAAAATCATGCCTCATTTATAATATCCTAATTCAAGACAAATTTTCTCCATGCAGTCGCATTTACATCTTCTAATTAATTTCATTACCAAAATAATGATCTATTATACATAAAATGTGTATTACATTCATCATATGATTTTTTAACAATAGTTACTCTCATCTCAATCCATGATTAATATTTCTATAATCATGAAATTTCTATCAATATATACATAAGTGTTGGGAAATAAAAAGCATGAGGGATTTAAAATTATAGTTAAAATTTAATTTGAGGATTGAGGATTGTGGTCTATTATGTTAAAAGAAAATTCTAAAGTTTAATAGGAGGGATGAAATCATTAAGAATAATGAATGAAAATCATGTACAACACAATAGAATATTCCACTCTTAAAATACCTTTTAAAGGATAATATCACACTCTATAAAATTAGATTCAATTCCACAGGGCTCTTAAATCACAAAAAATCACATCATGCACTTTTTTAAATATATTTTTTTATATTTATACTTGGGAAAGGTCTCACAACACCCAACCCCAAATGATCAAGATCAACGGTCAAGTAATAGTTATTTTAGAACTTCTGAAGACACAAATTCTTTATTGTGTAGAAAGAAAAAACGAGATAAAATAACGAAAAATTAGAAAAAATGATTCTTTTCCCAATAATATAATAATGAGAAACACCATATCTCATATTAGAACAATCATTTTCATGAAAATAACCAATTATCCTATCAGATAAAGTGAATGGTCATGCATTAATACTAAATTGAATTCGGTAGGAAGGAAAAGGTGGATTATAATGTTTCTTCTTATCAAGGTCGTTCATGGGATATAAAGAGTATACAAAATATTTCTATATGGTTGGTATCAGGGTCAAATGGGCATGCGTAATATCAATTAGTGCCTCATTCAGGTTCAAAAAACTCAAAATATCCATATTTTATCATAATGAATATGGAAGTTCAGGTAGTAACACTCATACTGAGATCTCTTGAGAGAATAGATAATGAACATAAAAATTTAAAAAATAGAATAGAATCCTGATGGTAAAATTAATTCAATATTTTTATAATCCCATAATGGAATAAACATAAACAATTTCTCTAATAAATGAGAGTTTCAATAATCAATGTGAAAAATTTAAAACACTACAAAACAATTATTTTAGAGGATCCTAGAATTAGACTAAAACTGAGGTTTTCAAAATTACCACCCCACTAGTCTAATAATAGGAACATGATAAGTTATGATATTTCCACTTTAAAAATAAGATATCTTAAATGGTGGTGTCTGATAGGTCAGGATAAACTGGGGAAATTGAAATGAGTCCAGACGAGGATCCCCCACACTATAACAACATATTTTTCCAATTGTGTGTTACATAAGAATAAGTAATTTAGGAAAAAAGCATTTGATTGAAAGTAAAAAAGGTAATAAATATTTATCCCTAAAAGAGTATGAAATGATCATCAGAATAATACCTCGAAGGAAAAATATACAATTCAAAATTTAATAAGGAAAAAAAATATAAAACAAGAATATTAAAAAGGTAAATATATAATTTTCATATTATGTATGTGAGGAATAAGGATAAAATGCGATGCCAAGTTCAATGGAAAAACAAAAAAATATTATAAGATTCAAGCAATGTAGACATTTTGAATCCTCAGACTCTAGTGAGTTCTCATTCTACTTCCCATAAAGTTTAACTTAGGTCCCGATTGTCAGCCTAAATGATAATAAATGTTAAGGTGTAATTACTATATGAAAAATGTTTTATTTCTTTTACAGTTCCAAAATTTGAAATGTGCTAGAGAACTATGTATTATAATTATGAATAGGGATATTTGAGTTTTCTTTTCGAAATTTCTCCTCCGTATTCCTTTGTGATTCAAGAGTAGATTACTCTACGTTGGAATATAAAATAGTTGGAGTTGAATCCTTTTTAGGTATCCTATAGAATGTGAGTTCCATTGAGAAAAGTGTTGTACCTTCTTGGGAAACATGTAAATATTCCCCAACCTAATGATCCATTCTTGGAGTGGAATAAGTACATTTTTTACTATTGAGATGTGGAGTAGCTACCTACAATGGTGGTGGAAGAGATAGAGGTGCAGTACACTCAGTCCAAAAATGCAAGAAGATCTATCTAAATGTTATGAAGATGAGATAAATATCTTTGAAACAAAATTGAGTCGATACATATGAAATTTGGCCTCATATGAAATGGTAAATCATTCCTTGATCATGAAGGAGGTAAATAAGATTAGGATGTGTCCTCTACATAACATTCCATACCTTCCTATAAAGCTATTGAGGCACACTCCTCATCTCAAAAAGATTATCAACATCTTTTTAAAGGATACTCTTATTCACCAATAAAGGGATATCAATAAATTCTAAAGGGAATAATTAAGTAAGGGGGTAACTTCAATATTAAAACATTAATTTTTTTTCATTTGGGTAATGAAATTCTCATACATAATTGTATCCTTTTTTTCAAAAGGCCCCAAAATAATATTTCAATTGTTATTCCATGTTGTTTTATTATTTTATATTAATTTAGTTTAGAAGAAAAAACATATATGTTTCTCACATATCCCTATGAGTAACATTTATTAATCTAGTCATGTGGGATGGCCAAGTGAATAATCCAATGAATAGAATATTTTAGTTGATAAGTCTTAGACACTTATGCATCATTGATAATTGTTGGGTTAACCAATAAATTTATAAATATTGTTTTCACATTATCCATACATGGTGAACTTACCAATGTCTCATATATTATAGAATAAATAAATTCTAGGCTATAGATATAAGGGCCATCATTGAACATAGAATGTGTTAGTCATCAATAATCCTCTCCTAATCTAAATTTGATTTTCTCATACCATAAATCAAGATTATCCAATATTTATAGTAAAATATTATAATAACACTCGTCTCAAACATGAAAAATGTTTTCCTAGTGAATATCTTCAATGTCCAAAATTCCATTTGGATTCATACTGATATTTTTCATAATGGTCAAATCTATGGTCTTAGTATCCCTCATAGGATTATGTTTCAAGGACTCTAGGTGTAGTAAAAAAGTTTCTTCCTCAAAGGAATGTAATATTTTCTTATGGGGATAGATAATAAGAGCATGAGAAACAAGATTTGAGGTTGTATGAGATGTTCTTTGGGGTTGAGATATAGTAGTGGAGGCTCCCCATTATCATGAATGAGTTAGAATAGTTGGGGAGTTGAGTTTTTTGTAGATATGATTCGAGTTGGGGCGTTGGATTTTGTGGGATCAGGGTTATGCAGTTTAGAGGTGGAAGGATTATTATGTGTTTTATAATGATGGGGTGATTGTTTTTCTCCTAGTAAGGGGTGGTGGGTTGTTAGAGGTATAAGATGTGGTGGTAATGAATTCATCATATAGATATAGGGAAATGTAATCTATTGAGGTTCAAGAGTGGAGATAGACTATTCCTCAGTAGAAGAAGATGGTTATTGGTCACGTATCTTTTATACCATGATAAAAATTAATCCAAAAATCAAAACAAATGGGTGGAAGTTAATGAATTAAAAAGGGATGGTTGGAAAATATAGTAAATCAAACACCCACTGAAAATAAGGGTGTGGTGGCTCAAAATTGTGTGGAAGCAAGGGATGTTGGGGAGAATGGAAATGTAGTATAAGTGGGTAATTTGGATTAAATGAAGTGGAGGAATGGATATCCTTGGTTGAGTCGAGGGTTAGAATACCCTAGACATGGATGACGAGAGGAACCATTTTGCATTGGAATAAAAGAGGCATGGGGGAATGAGATATACAAAATAGGGTTTGGGACTAATATATAAAAATTATAGAGACATTTTTCATTATTGAATCTCATTATTGAATAGGTTGTGTCATAAATATAGTATAACCAATATTTTTAAATTTAATCATGAGAAGATCCCTATGGAAAACATAAATGTTGGGGCATGTAGGGGTGAATTCTCTAATTATCCAAAAATGTGTCCAAAATGGTACTCGAGAACCCAAAAGTGAAAATCATATGAAATGGAATGGTGGGATAAAGTCTATATTGGGTTAAAAATCCCATATCTAGGATTCTATGTCCTTTCTAACCCACTACGATATGGTACTAATTCCAAAAATTTTAAATCACAAATACACAAGGGCATATCGTCTGGTGTTTATTCTATGGCATAGAGGTGGTGATTTTTTAGTGCCCTCAAAAACAAAATCCACATATTTAAAGGATCTATTAGATTACAAATTAAATACTCTCAATGGAATATTATATTAAAATACCACATCCACATAGAAAAATGGTCCATTCCATATGTAAATCTCCAGTGTAACAAATTATATAAGGTTCATTTGTTGGATTAGAGAATCATTGGGAGTTTTATAATCAATAAAATCATTGTATTAGGATTTTACTAACTCAACATAAACAAAATATAATAGATGAAATCAAAATAATAAGTAATAAAAAACCCTCATTTTACTCATAGACAACTCTTCATTTAGTGACAAAATCTCGACGTGCCTTATTTCTGTCTTTCAAAATCTATGGAATGGTTATTTCCCACCTGATATTGATCATAATAAACCATGATATTATGTATATTTACATTTAATGGTGGATCCTCATCCCTTTCTATTTCCACCACTCTGTGCGGGAAACACAAATTACAATCAGCTCCAGATCATCTAGACATTATTTTTTCTAGAAAAAAAATTTAAAATGTGAGTTAAATGAAATCACATTATCACCTCGTTGAAGATTGTAATTATGAATAACAATTTCATGACAAATTTTTTACTTATCCTTCTAAGTTTTTTCATTGGATCAAAATAAATAACTAATCTAAGTGTGCGATGTATGTTTTTCACATTTAAACTCAAAAGTGAATTTTTTAAAATAAAGAAGTACAAAAAAGAACTAAATATCAACACATACGTTCCTTATAATGAATCTCTTATTCATTTTTGTTTTCATTCTTCCTTTTTGATTCATGGAAATACAAAGGAAATAAAATAGTTAAATCATATGGTATATGTGCTTAATGTTCAGAAATATGTAAGGGGTAGGTTTCAATACATCCAAAAACTAAATTCACAAACCATTTCTAAAGAAAGAAAGTAAATGAAAACTCAGGTTGCCTCCCAAAAATGACATTTACAATGTTTTTTAAGATCTAACTTAACACTTAGATCATTTAATAGGAGTATGGTATAGATCCAACCAAATCATATTCCACCCTATTTTACTTTGAAACTATGTGGTTTAGCTATCTTATATTTCCCCCTCTTTCTTACCTCTTATTTATGATGTGTAATGTACCATATAGTTGAAAACCCCAATGTCTAGAATTATACACCCTAAGTTATCTATACACTATTTCAAAATGAGTTTTTCCTCCTTTGGTGGATTCAATAAATTTATATTCTACAATGACTTCATCCAATTCATCATCCACTGTGTCACGTTTATAGTAATCTATTTCTTATTGTTTCTCTATAGTTGGTGTTGGTGGATCTTCTTGTTTAGAAAGTTCTAGATTCTAATTTTCCACCATGTCATGCATGATCTCCAAAAATTAATATCTCTCATCTCTTCCTCTTACTCTTTTTCATCTATTTTAGTAGTGTAGGTTTCTTCTTCTTCCTCCTTGTAATTTAGGTTGGTCACCTCAATATAAAATTCAGAATAAGAATCCGGATAAGAACTTACCTTAGATTTAGTCCTAGATTTTTTTGTCTCAAAATGGATCATTAAATTGGATCTCATCATTGATTACTTCATTAAATTCCATAGATTCCTTATCCATGTTCCCCCAAAGTATTATTGTGACATCCTAGGAAAATAAAGAATATGAAATTTTCATATTTATTAATATTTGTGAATTAAATATTAATTTTACTTTAAAGAGGATGCTATGTTCAATGTCATACTCAATACCTATTATTCATATTCCTCATAAATATATCTTTCATCATTTCATGTTATGAAAACAAAATGAGAATATTCACAATTCTTCTAATAAAATTAGACTATGAAAAATCTCATAGAGCTGGTTGAATTGGCCATGAACATTTCCTTCTATGTCTAAAATATTCATTCCCTAAGAAGAGTTATTACAATTTGTCATATTGAACATGTTTTAGAAAAACATGATATTATCATGTAAAGAATCAACACCATAAAATACTCTAATATCATTATGGGCATAACTCCGAAATTGAAGTGGATTTGGAAGTTAAATTGTCTCTATATAAGAATCAAGAATAACTTGGGGTCAGAGGAATGGAAGATGACATCTATATGAATATTTTATTATCATATAGCCTTCCCATCTAATAAAAAAAATGAGGGAATATATATTTAGATCACTAACATTTGTGCCTATATTTATTAGAATACCGGAGTATGAATGAATTTTTGAACCTGGAATTGAAAAGGAAGATTGCCCACCATTGATCAGATCAATAGAACGAACCAATAGATTTCATGGGAATTAAATATATTTTTGAGGGATAATAAGAATTCATAGAACAACCATATAGTTTTTTAGTCTTAACCTACAACTCTTGTACAACAGATAGAACCTATTCAGGATAAATATATGCACAAACAACTAGTTGCTAAAACATATATCATCCATCATCTTTTGTGTAAATGGTGATAATATCCAAAATATCCCCCTTCTGGCCATTATGTTGATCAATTAATTCATTAATAATTCCATAAATTCATTAGTTTTTGATATTCAGTCCTTCTCTTTCCACATGAGAATCTTCGCTAGTCAAATAGAATTATTCACAAAATCCAAATATCAAACATGTGTGATTGAAAATAATATTACTAACCATAAAATATTCTGGTTTTTCGATGTACATTTCATTTCTAGGACACCTCTAGCTTTAAAATATATTCTCCATATCTCCTTGATACATTCATGGATCAGGGTGAATGTTTGTGGTGTATATCTAGGGAAATAAGACCTTCCGTTTATGGAGGTTCTTATCTCACCCTTTATGGATTTATCAAAGAATTATTTTATCACCACATTAATATTTGAATTGCATATGAAGCTAAATTGTGGGATATGGTCAATGTCATTGGACATGATTTATGACATGACTAGAAAGTCCCTTGGTATTGCATATAATTCTAAACGTGTTTTTGAATCCATCAATGTAGAAACCAATAATGTTCCTCAAAAAATGATACCTTATTGGATTTAATTCCTTCAAACTATGAGCCATATCAGCATGATTTTCCCACATGATTATAGAGAATCTACTCAAGTTATGGTATCCTAATCAAATATGGAGAGATCTGTAAAATGACCATGATGTGGTTCTTTTAAACCCCAAACTATTTAACACCTTTTGAGGACCCAAATATCCAAGGTGAGATCCACGCTCAACATTGTCAAATTACATGTATTGAATTAATTATTTTCTTAATTATTTTTTAATATATTTTATTATCATGTATTCTTGGATTGTAATCTATTTGGGTTACATTGAGAAAAATTATAAAATAAGGCTCAATAGAAGATATGAAAACCCCTTACCAATCTACTCTACACTTGAATCATTTCTTTTTCCATAGTAAAATCCTAAACAAAAAATAATTTAGGGACAAACCACTCTCAAGGGAACATCTTAAACCATGATGACCATAAAAACAATTTAGATAAAAAATTTGAAAGAATCCCAATTAATCAAAGATTGAAATTTCAAATCATGCCTCATTTAGAATATCTTAGTTCAAGAACAATTTTCTCCATGAAGTTGCATTTACATCTTCTAAATAATTTCATTACAAAAATAATGATCAATAATACCTAAAAAGGGGATTACATTTAACACATAATTATTTTTTAACAAGAGTAACTCTCATCTCAATCCATGCTTACTCTCTCTATAATCATGCATGTTTTATAAATCTCTACATAGGTGTTGGGCTATAAAAATCATGAGGGATTTAAAATTATGGTTAAAATTTAATTTGAGGATTGAGGATTGTGGTCTATTATGTCAAAATAAAATTCTAATGTATAATAGGAGGGATGAAATCATTAAGAACAATGAATAAAATTCAAGTACAACACAATAGAAAATTCTACTCTTTAAACTCCTTTTAAAGGATAATATAACACTCCGTAAAATTAGATTAAATTTCATAAGGTTCTCAAATCACTAAAAATAACATCATGAACTTATATATATATATATATTAGATTTATACTTGGGAAAATTATCACAACCACTACCCAACCCCAAATGATCATGATCAATGGTCAAGTAATAGTGATTTTAGAATTTCTTAAGACACAAATGCTTTATTGTGTAGAAAGAAAAAATTAGATAAAATAAATAAAAATGAAAAAAATGATTATTCTCCCAAAAACATAATATTGATAAACACCATATATCATCTTAGAAAAATAATTTCCATGAAAATAACCAATTCCCCTATAAGATAAAGTGAATGGTCATGCATTAATACTAAATTAAATTGGGTTGGAAGGAAACAATGGATTATAATGTTTCTTCTTATCAAGGCCATTCATGGTGTATAGAGAGTATACAAAATATTTCTGTAAGTTTGGTATCTGGGTAAAATGGGCATGCATAATATCAATTACTACCTCAGTCAGGTTTAAAAAACTCAAAATCACCATATTTTAACATAAAAAATAAGGAATTTCAGGTAGTAACACCCATACTGAGATCTCTTGGGATAATAGATAATGAAAATGAAAATTTAAAAAATAGAATATAATCCTAAAGGTAAAATTAATTCAATATGTTTATAATATCTTAATGGAATAGACATAAACAATTTCTATAATAAATGAGAGTTTCAAAAATCAATGTCAAAAATTTAAAACACTAAAAAAAATCATTTAAGAGGATCCTAGAATTAGACTAAAACTAATCATTTCAAAATTATAACTTCACTAGTCTAATTTTAGGAACATGATAAGTTATGATATTTCCACTTTAAAACTAAGATCTCTTAAATGGTGGTGTTTGATTGGTCAAGATAAACTACAAAAATTGAAATGAGTCAAGACGAAGATCCCCCACACTATAACAACACATCTTTCTAAATGTGTGTTACATAAGAATACGTAATGTAGGAAAAAAACATTAGATTGAAAGTAAAAAGGTAAGAAATATTTATCCCCAAAAGAGTATGAAATGATCATCAGAATTGTAACTCGAAGGAAAAAAATACGATGAAAATTTCAATAAAAAACAAAATACCAAACAAGAATATTAAAAAGGAAAATCGATAATCTTAATATTATGTATGTGAGGAATAAGGATAAAATGAAATGCCACGTTCAATGGAAAAAAATATTATAAGATTCAAACAACATAGATATTATGAATCCTAAGACTCTAGTGAGTTCTCATTATACTTCCCTTAAAGTTTATATTAGGTCCTGATTGTTATCCTAAATGACAATAAATGATAAGGAGTAATTACAATATGAAAAATATTTAATTTCTTTGATAGTTCCAAAATTTGAAATGTGGTTGAGAACTATGTATTCTAATTATGAATAGGGATCTTAGAGTTTTCTTTGGGAATTTTCTCCTTCGCTTTCCTTTGTGATTCAAGAGTAGATTACTATATGTAGGAATCTAAGATAGTTGGAGTTGCATCCTTTTTTAGGTATCCTATAAAATATGTGTTCCATTGAGAAAAGTGTTTTCCCTTCTTGGGAAACATGTAAATATTCCCCAACCTGATGACTATTCTTGGAGTGGAATAGGGAAATTTTTTACTATTGAGATGTGGAGCAGCTACCAACAATGGTGGTAGAAGGGATTGAGGTGCAACACTCAATCCAAAAATGTAGGAAGATCTATCTCAAAGTGATGAAGATGAAATAAATGTCTTTGAAACAAAATTGAGTCAATACCTCTGAAATTGGGCATCATATGAAATGGTAAATCATTCATTGATCATGGAGGAGGTAAATATGATAAGGATGTGTCCTCTAGGTGACTTTCTATACTTTCCTATAAAGCTGTTGAGGCACACACCTCATCTCAAAAAATTATCATCATCTTTGTAAGGGATACTCTTAATCACTAATAGAGGGAGATCAATAAATTATAAAGGGGTGAATTAAGTAAGGGGTAACTTCAATAAAAAAACATTAGATTTTTTTTCATATGGGTAATGAAATTCTCGTCGAGTATCCTTTTTTGCAAAAGGCCCCAAAATAATATTTGAATTGTTAGCCCATGTTGTTTTTTTATTTTATATAAATTTAATAGATAAGAAAAAACATATATTCTGCTCACATATCTCTATGATTAACATTTATAAATATACTCATGTGGGATGTCCAAGTGAATAATCCAATTAATAGAATATTTTAGTTGATAAAGCTTAGTCTCTAATGCATCATCAGGAATTATTGGGTAAACTAATAAATTTAGAAACATAGTTTGCACATTATCCCAACATGGTGAACTTTCCAATGTATCATATATTGGAGAATAAATAAATTATAAGCTATAGATAGAAGGGCCATCATCGAACATAGAATGTGTTAGTCATCAATAATCCTCTCCTAATCTAAATTTGAAATTCTATTACCATAAATCATGATTATCCAAGAATTATAGTAAACTATTATAATATCACTCCTCTCAAACATGAAAAATGTTTTCACAGTGAATATCTTCAATGTCCAAAATTTTATTTAGATGCATACTGATATTTTTCATAATGGTCAAATCTATGGTCTTAGTATCCCTCATAAAATTATATTGCAAGGAATCTAGGTGTATTAAAAAAGTTTCCTCCTTAAAGGAAAGGGATATGTTTTGACGGGGATAGATAGTAGGAGCATGAGAAACTAGAGTTGAGGCTGTATGGGTTGTTTTTCGAGGTTGAGATACAGTAGTGGAGGATCCCCATTATCAATAATGAGTTGGAATGGTTGGAGAGTTGAGTTGTTTGTAGATATGATTCAATTTGGGGCCTTGGATTTTGCGGGATCAGGTTTATGGGGTTTAGAGGTTTAAGGTTTATTATGAGTTTTATAATGATGGGGTGATTCTTTTTTTCCCAGTAAGGGGTGGTGGGTTTTTAGAGGTAGAATATGTGGTGGTAATGAATTCAGAATATAGATAGAGGGAAATGTAATCTATTGAGGTTCAAGAGTGGAGATAGACTATTCCTCTGTAGAAGGAGATGGTGATTGGTGACATATCATCTATACCATGATAAAAATTAAACAGAAAATCAAAAAAAATATGGGTGGAAGTAAATGTATTAAAAATGGATGGTGGGAAAATATAGTAACTAAAACACCTACTGAAAATTGGGGTGTGGTGGCTCAAAGGAGTATGGAAGTAAGGGATGTTGGGGATAATGGAAACGTAGTATAAGTTGGTAATGTGGATCAAATAAACTAGTGGAAATGATATCCTTGGTTTATTAGAGGGTTAGAATACACCAGAAATGGATGATGAGAGGAACCACTGTGCATTGGAATAAAAGAGGCATGGGGGAATGAGATATACAAAATCGGGTTTGAGACAATTATTTAAAAAGGATAGAGACATTGTTTGTTATTGAATATCGTTATTATATAGGTGGTTTCATAAATATAGTATAACTAATATTTTTAAATTTAAACATGAGAAGATCCCTATAGAAAAACATAAATGTTGGGGTGAATTATCCAATTATCCAAAAATGTATCAAGAATGGGACTCGAGAACCACAAAGTGAAAACATTATGAAATGTAATGGTGGGATAAAGTTTCTATTGGGTAAAAAACCACTTATCCAAGATTCTATGGCAATTCTAACCCATTATGGCATGGTACTAATTCCAAAAATTCTAAATCAAAAATAAAAAAGAGCATATCATGTGGGGTTCATTCTGTGGCATAGAGGTGGTGATTTTTTAAGTGCACCAAAAAAATACACATATTTAATGTATCTAGTAGATTAAAAATAACTTACTATCATAGGAAAATTATATTAAAATACCACATCCATAGGGGAAAATGCTCCATTCCATATGTAAATCTCTGGTGTAAAAAATTGTATAAGGTTCATTCATTGGATCAGAGAATCATGGAGAGTTTTAGGATCAATAACACCATAATATTAGGATTCTAATAACTCAACATAAATAAAATATAATACATGAAATAAAAATAATAAGTAATAAAACCCCTCATTTTAATCACATTCAACTCTTCATTTAGTGTCAAAATCTCGATCTTCCTTATTTTATGTCTTTCAAATTCTATAGAAATGTTATTTCCCATCTGATATTGATCATCATAAACCATGAGATTATGTATATTTACTTTTAGAGGGGGATCCTCATCCCTTTTTATTTCCACCACTCCATGGGGAAAACACAAATGACAATCTGTTCCAGATCATCTAGACATTATTGTGTTAGAAAAAATTTAAAATTTGAGTTAAATGAAATCACTTTATCACCTCGTTGAAAATTGTTTCTATGAATGAACATTTCATGACACATTCTTTCCATATCATTCTAAAATTTTTCATTGTATCCAAATAAATCACTAATATAAGTGCGTGTTAGAAGTTTTTCACATTTAAACTCAAAAGTGAATTTTTGAAATAGAGAAGTATAAAAAAGAACTAAATATCAACACATACATTCCTTCTAATAAATGTCTTATTAATTTTTTTCTTTCTACCTTTTTGATTCATGGAAATAAAAAAGAAATAAAAATAGTTAATTCATATGGTATATGCGATTAATGTTCATAAATATGTATGGGGTAGGTTTCAATACATCCAAAAACTAAATTCACAAACCATTTTTAAAGAATTAAAGTAAATGAAAACTCAGGTTTCTTCCCAAAAATGACTTTTACAATGTCTTTTAAGATCTAACTTACCTCTTAGATCATTTAATAGGAGTATGGTATAGATCCAACCAAATCATATTCCACCCAATTTTACTTTTAATCTATGTGGTATAGCTATCCTATACTTACCCCTCTTTGTAACCTCTTCTTTATAACAAGTAATATACCAAGTAGTTGACAACCCCAATGTCTAGAATTAAATCCCCTAATTTACCTATACCCTATTCCAATATGAGTTTTTCCCCCTTTGGTGGATTCAATAAATTTATATTCTACAATGACTTCATCCAATTCATCAGCCACCATGTCACATTTTTAGTATTCTATTTCTTAAGGTTTGTCTGTAGTTGGTGTTGGTGGATCTTCTTGTTTAGAAAGTTCTAGATTCTAATTTTCCACCATTTCAGGCCTGATCTTCAAAAATTAATATCTCCCATCTCTTCCTCTTACCTTTTCTCTTCTATTTTAGTAGTGGAGGTTTATTCTTATTCCTGCTCCTTGTAATTTAGGTTAGTCTCCTCAATATAAAATTTAGAATAAGAATCAGGATAAGAACTTACCTTAGATTCATCGTTAGATTTTTGTGTGTCTCCAAATGGATCATTAAATTTGATCTCATCATTGATTCCTTCATTAAATTCCATAGATTATTTATCCATGTTCTCCCTGAGTATTATTATGACATCCCAGGAAAATAAAGAATATGAAATTTTCATATTTTAATTTTTTTGAGTTAAATATTAATTTTACTTTAAAGAGGATGCTATGTTCTATGGAGTACCCGATACAGAACAACGAGTTTCTTTGAAATCTTTCATTGCACACAAGGTTGGGTCATACTGTAAAATAATAATATAATATTATTTTAAATGGTAGTTAATGCCTAGATGTTATATTATAGGAACTGAACAGAACTAAACATATTATAATTAAACATGTTTCTTAAAGGTTTTTAAATTTATCCAATAAAAGTTAGAGGCTTAAAATGTGAATGAATCTAATTTTAAGCATAAATACTTTAATAATCATTAAAAGGTCAATTTATTGCCTTTTGATAGAGAACCCGCTTTAAATATTGTTTTGGTCACATTTATATTTTCTATTTTACAAAATAAAATTCTTATTTAGAATAGGGACAATGAAATTTACATTATGTAAATTTTTGGTATTTTTCTGATAAAATTCATTTTTCAATGAATATTGAAAAATACAATATTTTTATTCAAAACTGACTTTTAATATAATTTATTTATAAGGTTATATTATCTTTTTAATTTGTTTTAAAGTTTAATTGGATTATATTTTTACCATTTAGTCCAATTTTGGCCATTTTAAGTAATTTAACTTAGAAATTGAACATAAAAAATGTCAATCTTTTGATAGTTATTATTTCATAGAAACACGCTTTTTGTTTGGAAAATAGGAACTAATTTTAAATTAATTAATGAATATTCTATGTTTTGAATTTTTTAAAATAGAAATAATTTTTTAATTCAGAATATCAAATATATCTTCGTCTGAATTTTTTTGTTTTTTCTGAAAAACATCAATTTTTGATGAATAGTGAAAACACTAAGTAGTAGTTAAAAACCTGACTTCTTCATTTAAATGAAATTTTACAGCTTCTGTGAATTGAATTATGAAAATCCTACATACATGGTTGTTATTAATAAATAAAATTTGGTTCAATAAGATGAAAATATTTTTTGGTTATTAGTAAGTTCTGACTTTTATTTACCACAGTTAAAGACAAATAAGGTAATTTAAGGTAAAAATAATATTATAATAATATTAAATTTCCCTAACATGTTTCTCAATCCTATTTTTTGATACATGGCAGACCATGGTCATCATTTGGTCGATTTTGGGACCCCATGGATCCACTTAAGAGTTATAACGACACTTTATATTAATTAATTTAAAGTAATGAAAAAAATGACATAAACATATATCTTTTAGTAAATGAATCCTTACATGGGGTTATATAATTTATATCATAGACTATAAATAATCATTTAAAATATAAAAATATTTCCTATATCACAGTTTTTTTTAATTTTTAGACAAAAAATAAATAAAAGTATTTATAACATAATAAGGATGCAGTATTTACCTCATTAATGAGTGATTTAAATAAATAAGATTATAAAAATTTAAAAAATATCCAAAACCTATCCAATTAATATTGTATGATTTTATGTCGAACAATAGTAATCTTATCTTTGAATTTAATAAGTTTTTTACCTTTAGAAACCTAAAATCATTATATAATAAAATAATATTTTCAAACTTTCCTAAAGAACCCCTTCTCCCCCTTATAACAATATTTCACCTATAACTCATTACTCACATCTCTCAAGCTACTTGGATCGTCCAAAATCTTCCCAAATAAGCTCTAAATATCCCTATATTACACCTATAATCCCTAACTTAGGCATAAGGAACATCATGTAAACCTTTTGGTTCAAGCCAAAGGGAGATACCCGATTTAAAGGTAACGTCTTCTCTTAAATTGTTTTCTTTTATTTTAATTCTCCAACCCCCTAAACTCTATTTTTTATTTTATAAAAAAACCAGTATCCTAAATATACTAGGTTGTTTTTATGTGAAGTATTATAACTACACTTCTACACACCTCCATCAAATGGGTAAATAATGTATTGTTTATGTGGACGACGGACTACTGCCTCACGAAACTATGATTGTTCAATCTTCACCTACCACCTCTTATGGTGGCCATTATCATGTAACTATATTTATATGTGATATATATTATATTTATATTCTCTGTAAAGTTCTTTATTTTTATTTTATATCACACCTTTATGGTTTCCATAACGGGTAAATGCGATAATTTCATTTGAGGAAGTGCGGACTACCGCCCCATAAAAGTGATATGACGTGTTCATGCCATAAGTGGAACATATAAACAATGTAATTAATGAAATTATATTTGATATTATACTGGAATTATATTATATCTATGTATCCTTAATTTTTCACTGTATTAAATATGAAATATAAATGAAAGTAGCGTTCATGCATACGTATGACTTACCATCTCCATGAACGGTGCATTTCATTTCTTACCTAAAAATGTTATGTAATATTATAAATACATATATATACTGGATATATATGGTATATATGATATCTGAATCATGAATATATTTCTGTAGATAATGTAATTCTGACCACATGAACAACTTGTAATTATAAGAAGTTCATTTTTGACTAAAGTACCAAATATAGACAAAATAACCATTACTAACTTATATGATGGAATAGTGTTTATAACATGGTAATAAGTGATATAAGATGAATAATAAACTTTAAAAAGGTTATTAATCAAGTTTAAATTAACTCTAGTTTATTATTAAGGTGATTAAAGAACGAACGGGTCAAGTCGGACACGAGGTAAGGGGTTTCTTATCTCACTTTTATGTTCGTGAGATTTCCATTGTTCACCACTTATTTATTCCATGTGCTGTATTGTGTACTTCCATTTGATTTATATTATCATTATTATATTTATCTTCATGGTATTTTTTGATTCATTTTGTGGTTATTAAATTTTGGTCTTATGACTCGATTGATTACAACGTGGTAAGGGGTTTCTTATCTCACTTTTCATTTCATGAGATTTCCATTGTTCACAACTTATTTATTGAATGTGGTGTATTATGTACTAAAATTTGATATATATTACCATGATTCTATTTATTTACATGGTATTATATGAATAATTTTGTGGTTATTAACTTTTTGTCTTACGACTTGATTGATTAAAACATGGTAGGGGGTTTTCATCTCACTTTTTATTCCTGTGAGATTCAAGATATATTTTCCACTATCTCCTTTTGTGTGGTGTATATACTGACCATGATTGTATTATTTGTATAATATACTTTAATTTATAGGTATTTACATCTTCATTGTATGATCCTTCTTTCACGGGGTTTATGTTTTGTATGTTACCAAATCGGTAACGGAACCTTTCACCCTCCTCTATTTAAAAGACATCTTTTTTATGTCTTTTAATTTACATCTTATTACATTAGGATGTATTCTTCTATATCTTTATTGATCTAAATTTTATGTCCAAGTGATGAGATTCCCTTTTTTATCTCACCTACCCATTTTCTGAATATTAATGTGACGCCGTTAGGTGGTTGAATTTCTGTAAGGGAACTTCTTTACCCAATTTCAATTCTTTGGGCTAAACTTTGAATTATTGATTATGTCATGATATAAATCTGTGTGAATGACCTATGACTGATTTACACTTAATATAAAATATGTTTGGTGTATTGTTATTTTTCACATATAATTATGTCATTGATTTATCCTTAATCTATGAATGTGTTCTTTGTAAGGGACTTTTTCTCAATTTACATTCCATTAAGAATTATTTGTTTTTATACAACAATTCACTTTTTTATGGAGTATATACTTCCCTTTGACATATTATATCTTGAATATTCTTATTATCCTGATATTATATTCTATGATTAATGTTATTCCTCAATTATTTGTATTCAAGCATCTCTCATTTTGTTTGGAACTCTTTAATTAAAACATCATTTTAAATGTTTTAAAGATTTTTTCTTGTAAATATTTCTCATTAATGGACATGTTTTAAAAATGGTTTTAATGATTTATTTATACAGACATGAATGTTTTGAAATTAAAATTTCGTTAAAAGATTAAAATTTGTATGAGATACTTTGATTCAGAAATCTATTTATTAAATGTTTTCAATGGTTTTGAAAATGGTTTGATAAAGAATTAATAATGTCAATATCTTGATATTATATACTATGATTACAATGTGGAAATGTTATATGTAATTTATAAATCTTTTATGTGTTATGAATATGTTATGGTTATTGGTCATGTTTCTCGTATACGGGTGGTTCTGTGATAAACCTAGTGTGGGTGAGTCCGAGAAAGCTCTCCAATGCATTGGGTAATGAGATAGAGGTAAACGTTAATGTTTCTCCAAAGAGATTTAGGGAATATACTGTGATGGATATTCCAAATGTAACTCTCTACTTAGCTGTGAAAGCTACAGTGTAAGTTTGATATGGTTTCCACAAGTTACCTTTATGATTTAAGATTTCTATGTGTTATTCATAAATATTATGATTTCATGAGGTATGTTAAAGAGCTTATGTTTTGTATGTATTGATGAAGTAATGTTTTATTTCATTATTTTATAACATTTTCTGATCTTTTTATGCTCATCCTTTGTTTTTGAAATGTTTTTATCACAGGGTATAAGGCATGGTAAGATAAAGGAAGAAATCAAGAAGATTTATATTAGGAAATTAATTATTGTTTTCTTTTAATAATTTTAATTTTATGAAAAAATGGATTGTGAGTAGAAGTGTATACTTTGTAATTTTTGAGATGTAATGTAATAGTTATGGACTAATTCTCTAATACTCTAAACCTAAAAAGATCGTCAATGTGAATTATTAACGTAATTCAAGATTATGTAATGTTTAAGGATGGTGCCTTATAATCATCCCTCTATTGATCTCTAATTCTATTATTTTGTTTAATTATTATGGATGTTGGTGGAATTATGCTCCACATGGTTTGTCTTGTATCTCACATCTATTTCATTGAAGGTCCATGTTGTTTTTTTCAATTTGTTGTGAGAGTTTTAAAAGGTATATATCGAAATACATTATTATCTTTATTTTTATTCATGACACCAGAAAACAAAAACACAAAATTCATAAAAAATAAAAAGAGAAAAACCAAATATCATATAAAAAAATAGAAAATATAAAATTAGAGAGAAAAGAAAGTATAACATTTGAATTTATAACTTATTTATCTTGGGAATGGTACCTGAGATTTGATGCTCATAAAACGTGTTTTTGAATCCTCTAGAAGAATAAAATTTAGAAATTTAAATTAATATGAACTACACTAACTAAAAAACATCATAATAATTGAAATTTGGGGTCAGTCCAATGGGTAAAGATGTTATTAAAATCAACATTTTTTGAAATTTTTCGTGTTTTTTATAAACATTTGACAAAAAATAACATTAGGTGTATATTGGGCCTACATAAAAAGAAACAAATTATGAAAATGGGAGATTTGATATCAGAGGATGGATATTAATTAATTGAAACAATTCAATCATTATAGGTGATATTACCCCAAATTAACTGACATAAGACATCATGAAGTTTCAATACATGCCTCTCAGCATTATCTAAAAGAACCTAAGTTATCTAACACCTCCCTTAAGATATTTATTTAATTGGAAAAAGTATATATTGTTTATTTTATATGTGAAAGGTGATGTTATTTCATCATTTGATTTCCACATCCCTTGATCACATTAGGTTTCCTCCCAAAATTACCATCAATATCTCTAGGTAATTAGAGATGTGATTATGTTTGTTCTCAATGTACGAAAATTTATTTATAATAATTCAAAAGCATGAATGAATCAAAAGAGTAAATTACTCATTCTCTTTATCAACTATTCAATACCCACAACACCTAGAAATCGATTGTCTCTCTTGTGAAAATGCTGTAATTAAAAATTAAGAGATATGTAATAGAAAAAATAATCCATAAAAAAATGATTATGTATATAAATTTATTAAGAAAACCCTCAAATGAATTACACTATTAAAAAATTTAATGAAAAAAGATAAAAAACTACATAAGAAACATAAACTTGATAGATGATAGTGATCCTCCTCATTCCACTCTAATTTGTGTTTCAGTCACTGATTTTATACTTGTTCAGGGAACCCCCTCCACCCTGGGGTCAATCAATTTAGAAAATAAACTCATGGGGTTAACTCCCTTTTCACATCAACATTTTTTCCTAGTTTATAAGAAGCATACCCCAATAAAAATATCCATATTTTTAATTTTCAATTATTAATTTCCTTCTCCCCCAATTTTCTCCACATTGACTCGACCAACATATTCCCTTATTATGTGAGGTTATTTCAACTACCATATTTTATTCTCAATTAAATTTCTTATTCTTCTTCATGTTTTATCCTGGAGACTCGATTGTATTATGTGGATATCTCGTGGATGTATTTCTTTTCAAATATGCAGTAAAAAAATTCTACCGCATGGGTAGTGTCTCTATGGAATCAATAAGCTAATTTATATTTACACTTATGGGTATTATATGTGTCATGTAAGGGTAAACCACACTGAGATCTCATATTGTTAAATAGGTTTACCCTTAAAAATATTCTACATTATGCTTACACTACTCTTATAAAGATTGGGATTACCTGTACGTCATTTGTCGTGTATAGGTTCCCCTCACATGGATCTTGTAAAGGATTGATTTACCATTAAATAATGTATTGAATATTGGATAACCTTGAATATAACTAGGAATACCTTTAATAATTTCTTGGATGGACCTTATATAGTAATGGGATGACCCTTATGCATCCCTAGGAAGACACATATGTGTATCCCAGCTTCCATTTTATTATCTTTTAGAGGATATGTCATTAGTGGTAGACTATAGTCACAAAGATCCTTCATAATTATTTCCTCAATAGTACCATAATAATCTCATCCAACAAATATCTAGACCCCTACCTTAAAACCCTTATACTTCATTTATTCATATTTTTCTCCATGGTGCAGACTCATCTCTTTAAGTTGCATTCCCTTATTCATAATTCTCATCATCATGTATTGTAATGCCTGATAACATTACTTTATTACTATTTTCTTTAAGTTAAAATGGATATCAAATAGTTTTGAAGGACATGGTGTAGTTACTCCATCATCATATCAAGATCCTCTATAGACTATATTGTGTAGCGATGGTTAATGTGTAGTTATATTTGGATCTCCAGTGGTGGTGGAATTTTCTTTCATCGGAAATGGAGGAATATGGAGTAGGGAAAGTAGTGGTGGTTTGTCATGGTGTATCTATGAATAAAGTTATGAGGGTAAATTAGGGAAGAATGTTTTTTTGAAAGTCCATAGTAATCATATATTAATATGAATCACACATCAAATATATTGGAAAATGGATTTTTTGTATTCTTAAGAACATTCCTTAATCATTTTTTATAGTGGATGGGGGATAGAAGACCCCTGCCACCCCCAGTGTTATTTCTGATGAGGCTCTCCTATCACCGTCATATGGAATTTCCTCCCATACATAATTTCACTCCTATGATCATGCATTACTATCATGTGTGATCTTACCTCTTCTTTCTGTACCCATGGAAGGTCGTCCTGATTTTTGGTAAGCCATACGTAGGAGAAATTATGTGGACTGAAACTAATTAAGGCATATCCAATATGTTTTCACAGATTTTTGGTTAATTCTATTCCTTTTTCTTTTCATTTACATTTTTTAAATCACTCAAAATAAACTATTAAACCTTCTTCATAAAAAATATTAAAATTTCAATATTATTGTATTAATTTTTTTTAAATTTTTTTAAATTTAATTACCCAGAAATAATATAATTCAGTTAGTAATGGTAAATATTAATCAATTAATTTCACGATCTATAGAAATTATGTGCAAAAAAAGTATACATAATGTGAATTCATAAAAAACCCTCACATAAACAGTTATAATACTAAAGAATATAAATCCAATAATAATTTAAAAGGACATACCGAATCTACCAATCAGAAAAATAAAAAATTAACTAAACCAGAAATGTATCAATGATGGAGAGAGGGAAGAAGTTGAGTGTCATAAAAAAAATGAGACCAACTCCTCAATATAGAAAATGTATTTTATTTTCCCAAATAAATTTATGGATAATCTCATTTATTCTATTGTTGTATCATAATTTTTCATTATTAATCATGCCATGTTCAAATTTAACCAGCCATTATTTTCATTCTCTCATCAATGTGGGTAAAATAAATTTTTATTTTTCCAAACACTATGAGTACATGTACCAAATTTTTGATTTTGAGTATGAAGTAAAATATCCACATAGTATAGAGTAAGATCATAAAAATCATATATAATTTTAAGATTGGGATCATATGACTCTGAGGTTTAATGAAATATGGAAAATGTAGAAAAAAAATAATTTAAACTGAAAAGGGAGGTCACTATATAAGTATTGTTTTTGATAATCAATATAAAGATCAATGATATTATCCTATTTAAAAGGTGTAAAGTCATACAACCAAATCCCAATGTAATGATATGAACAGTTAAAGAAAAATGAATGATTTTCCCCTCTTTATTTTTTATTCTTTTTTCATTAAATTTTACTATTTTTTGAATGTTGATCTAGGAAAAGTGTCCCACCCACCAATGATCCCCAAATAATAAAAATCAATAGCCCGGGTTTTTTACTTTTTACCCTCCATAACTCAACTAATTTTTTTATAAAGGGGTAAATAATAAATAAATTGATTAAATACATGAATATTCATAAAAAACAAATGAAACACCAAATAAATTTTCCCTATAAATGAAGAAAACTCTTTTTCACCATAAATTCCCCCTCCCCAACCACATTATCATTTAAAATTATGAAACATATTAAAGTTAGGGTATGTATGGATGAAGCTAAATTATAATGTGGCTCAATCCAATAAATTTCTGCATTTGGTCTCTTGGATAAAATTGTTAGATCAATGTAAAGTTTGTCCCAAAGATAATATATGTAGAAATGAAAATGCTTCAATAAATTCTATTGGGACTTTTTTTAATCATCATTTTGACAAGGTAAAAAAAAGTCCTACTTGGAAACATATCCCCTAATTTCTCATGAAACTTACTAATATTGATTTTTTTGTATAGATTACTCTTAAGAAATGGATTATGCGAGTTTAAGTAAATCACTCATATATTTTCTAATAATATAAAATCATTCCACATGAAATTATGAAATTCAAGTCATGAGAGATGTAAGGCATATTTTAGAAAATTCATGTGATGAAATAGAAAATTCATGATTCATTGAATTCAAATTCCACTCCATTTCATTAATCATTTACTCTCCCCATATGACTTATTCAATTACATAAACATTAAAATTATAACATTCGATAATGGTTTAAAAAAACCATTGTATCATCGATCAAAATAGAAAAATAATTGATGTAAGGTATGCATTTGTTCTCTTTTACCCTCATAAACTGTTTTTGGAAATATGAGAGTATAAAGAAGTACTAAAATTAAAATATCAATACCATTTTCATGATGCTCTTATTTATATATTCCTTGTGAACTATTGGATTTATGGACATAAAAAATAAATAAATATATTGAAAGCACATGGTACATATATTTAATGTTCAAAAATAAATGGATGACATTGTTTCACTATATCCTAAAAATAAATTCATAAACTTTATCCAGTGAAAGATAGTAAAAAAATACTCAGGTTTCCGCTTATAAAGTCCTTTTAAGGTCATTATTCTCAAACATGCCTCACCAACCACATTATAACAGTAGTTTATAGATCTAACCATCTGATATTGAACCAGTTTTTCATTTGAAATGTCTTATACATAGTTCTTATACCATTCATCCTCTTTGTAAGATCTCCTTCTTAATGAGTAAAGTACAAAGTAGTGGGTAGACCCAATTCCGGAACAAAAAATCATGATTTTCTCATAACTTGTACCACTCATATTTTATATAATTTGGTGTTTAATCTTATTTAAATTCTATAACGACTTTATCAAATTCAGCATCCACCATGTATTGTTTCCATTCTTCTTGATCCTACACTATAGTTAGTGTTAGTGGGTGTTTTTGTTTATCAGATTCTAGATTTTAATCTTCAACCATGTCACACATGATCTCTCATATTTCAGATGCACCCATATATTAGACTATTTTTTCTTCTATTTAATAAGTGGATGGTTTCTGTTATTCCTCCTCCTCAATATATAGGTTGGTGACATCCATTCAAAAATATAGAACAAGCATTAGAATTAGAACTTACCTCATATTTGGCATTTGATTCTATTATGTATCCAAATAGATATTCAAATTTAGATTTTTTCTTTAGACCCCTCATCTAGTTATTCAAATTTATTAGACATGTTATCATGGATTAACAGTCTTCTATTTCACTCTGATTCCATGATTCATGTAATAACCTAGACTTTTTTAATAGTATTTATTTCCAGAGAAAATGTGTGTAATTTTATTTTTTACTCAATTTTTTTTATATATTTATAAATTAAATGAGTATAATTTGAAATATGACCATAATTATTTGATAATTATATGATATTTGGTCAATATGACCATTGGAAACAATACTCTTAATAAAATTTTAAAGTTATTATTAGTGTTTTATAATTATAAATGATAAAGGGTAATTAATGCATAAAGGATAAACGATGGCCAAAAATAGTAGAGTCATTCCATAAAAATCACATTTTTATAGTCTTGGGAGGGAGGTTTCATCATTGTGGTTTACTCATTACCAAGCCTAAGATGATCGTCAACAAGTGAATCTTGAATGAAATCGCATACTGAACATGTTCAAGTTAGTGGAAATTATCACCCGGGTGATGTTAGCGAAGACGCCCCATGAATCTATCACCATAGTAGACATTATCATTAGGTCTTATACAGGTGTTATAACAGGTTATGTTCCAATTCCCTAGATACATAATGTGTAATTACATTGTATAAATAAAAATTTTATTCCACAAATTCTGTTTTAAGAATATTTTTGCTTGACAAAATTGTGATGGAATTTGATAAATTGATTTTTTAGACAGAATCTGTACTTTCAAAATGAGATATAAATATTTATAAGAACCTAATATATTAAAAAAAATACTTATTTTAATTAAATATTATGATAAAACACTCTTATTTAAATATAAATTAAAAAATAATTTTATTTTTTTCATTTGTTCGAAATTTGACTGTGCACATTCAATCCTCTATTATTTTTAATAAACAATGATTTTTATATTTAAAAGTTAAAATTATTATATTTATAAAATTATTATATTTATAAAATTATTATAATAAAATAGATATCATTTTTGAAATCAAAAAGTAAAAATTAGGTTAGGTGGAATTTATGATAATTTTCTAAAACACATTGTGTTTTCGTGAGTAAGAAAAATACAGTTTGAGTTTTTTATTATGTTTAATGACTTCATAATTATGTCATAATGAAGTAATAACTAATTGAACAAAATCCTAGCTCTAAAATATTTTATGTAATTAATATGATGTATTTTAATAGATTTTAATCAATTTCCAGGACTATAATTTACATTCCAAATTCTAAACTGGAAACTTTAACATTAATATTTTTTTTGTGGGAACACTACCTTTTCATTCCAAAGGAAGTAATATAAAATGGTTTTAACTATGGTATATGAAAATGACATAACAGTTTACAAAACTATCCAAATCCATTGTAAAATATGATTTGAAATACCATGGTTTTTCATTTTCAACAACCTTTTTCGATGGGCCGTATTTGGAAATTAATAAACAAATCATCCACTTTTTCTATTAATACCCTCATATTTTTCCATTTAAATTAATTAAAACTACATCATACATGAATATAAGGTATTATTACCTCCCAATGAGTCCTCCAAATGTGGCCTTAGGCCCCCCGAGGTCCTAATACTCATGTTTGAGGAACAACACCTTCAGGTAAGGGAAATTTCCATCTTTTTTCTTCATTTTAAGAACCTCATTTTGTATATATATTATGAATGTTATTCTCATTATCTATTATTTCATTTTTTATTAAATCCCTTACTAATATATTACATTTCCTCAAAGTCGGTTCCATACCCCCTCTTTTTTACCTTTTCTAAAACTATAGTATATACCCATTATGATGCCCAATTTACTTCTCAAAATTTCTCTCCTCTCCTAATGAAACTCACTTTTATTTTCTTTTTTGGTATTAACTGACATATATATTTTAAAATTTTATTAAGCTAGATGAAAAAATGAATTATTTTGGGATTTATCCACATTTAAACCGACATTATCTTTCCTTGGGTTAAAAATGACATTATAAACTTTCCATTAATCACCTTTTCAAAATGCCATGATTTTGAAATGAAACTCATTTCTTTTATTCTACACAGGGTATTTATGAAATTATTGATTATTATCTATGTGGATAACATTAATTAATCCATATTAATGTTTCACCCAAATATATCCCCAAATCATTGGGTAAAAAATTTAATATAAAGAGATTACATGTTTTACAATACCTTAGTGAATAACCTTGTTAATTTAAATGACAGCTCGGTGGAAAACCTTGGTGGTTTGTTTATAAATGTATAATTTAAATTTTCTCACCATATTTCAATATAATAAATCATGTTCTTGTTTTATGATATACAATTTTTAATTTTCTTAATCGTTTATGATATTCTCCAAGTTCATATTGATATTTATCATGGTCATATGTAAACTATCTCACTTGCTTTTACTTATTTGGCCTTATGATCAATATTTAGGATGGTCGGAGTAGAGTACTCAAGAGGGGGGTGAATTGAGTATCTATTCAAAATTTCTGTTTAAAAAATATGGTTAAAAGTATTCCCCAATAAAGATAAATATAGCCCAGTTAATCTAGGTTATACTATTATGAAATTTTGACTGTTTAAACAAATTCATATAAGATTGATTAATTATAAGTGATATTAATATTAGTTATTAACATTACTTTTGATGCTATTATAATAAGGAAAAATAATTATAACTTATTTCCAAGATTAACTATCAAAGTAAATTTAGTGATTTCTAGATTAAACAGTAAAATAGAGACAACTAAAATTAAACAACACAACGGATATAAAACATGTTGTTCAGTCTCAAGACGAGACCTAATCCACTCCACTTGGTGATCACCTACCACCAAGCTGTTTACATTGATAAACTAGATACACAGCCTGTATCTGGCTTTACAACAGTACACAAGACTGACCAAGTTAAACGACCTCTTCTGTAGTTCTTCGTGGGTATGAACTAATATGTCACAAAGGAACCTCTACCACACTTATCTATGGGATTACACAAGTGTAGAAAGATTTAAGAGAAAGGATATCTTGTATCCTTAAGTTTGATGCAGAAGACCATGTGTGTCTAATAAAAATACACACACTAATCAAAATATAATAAAAACTACACAAAATAGAGAAAAAATGATGAGATTGGGTTAGAAGTGCTCTGAGTGTTAGTCTATGTATCTCTTGACATCTGGGATGAAGCAGATGCAGAAATTGAGTCCTAACGTGTAAAAGATAGTATCATAAGTCATCTAGATTTGGTTAGTGTTCTTTGTGGAATTTTCAGTGCGAAGATGTTCTTAATTATTTTGATCTATGGTGTCCAGCTTGTTGATTCAATAATTTTTCACGTGTTCTTCAAACATGTCGAGTTGAATTTATCAGTTCTTTTCTCAGGAAAGCTCGTGTGTTCTTCATTGTTACCCTCTATCTTGTTTCTCGACTACACTTATCTTTTATTCTTGGAGTACATGTGTTGGAGATGACATGATGCATGTATTCATCACCTCATACCTCGTACTATCAGATGATATGTCTACAAAAATCCATTAATTATGTTAGTGCATTTAAAAGAATCAAATATGACCATTATAAATTAAATTGCAAACCGACAAAATAGATTAAGAAATGGTTTCACAATATGTCTGTAAATGGTTTCTACATGAAACAGTGTCTGGAGGGTCATCGTGTTTATCTATAAATAGTGTTTGTATGGTCACGGTGTCTCATACTTAGTCAAATATCTCTATATAGACATAAACAGTGATATTCATATAAATGATTAGACATAATCATTCATTAAATAAATCATTGTGAAGTAAATATAGTATAAAATAATTAAACATAATGTATGGAAGTTAAGAACGTGGATAGGTGTATTTAAAGCATAAAGATAATAATCATCTGTACACATCATTTGAGACAGATTACACAGGATTAAAAAGTTTTTACAGAATGAATAGGATTTGTGATCATTAAATCATGATTAACACATGATGAGTGAAACAATCTCCCCTATTTGATGATCACAAATCATTTGAGCGAGAGATCTATTCTTAGGGAATGTGGATCTTTCGTAGTGTTTATTTAGATTGTATATGTCACCAATGTACATATAAAATACATGTTTCACTATTCTTTCTTTAATGTGAATAGTTCTCCCCCTTTTGGGATTATCAAAAAGAGTTAATAAGAAATAGACAAGGAAAGTTCACAATGAATTAGACGAATAAAGAGTGTAATTAAAAATAGTATGGAACAAGAATACATAAAACAACCCCATAAAAATATAGTAAACAATGATCTTCAGCACTGTATTGTCTTCAATTTTCCCTTGGTAGTAGCATCAGAAGAAGAAGTCGTAGGAGCAGAGGTAGAAGTGGAATAAGGGAGTGAACTGGTTGATAAATAAGGTAAATTAAGAACATAAAAGATAGAAGGAACCAAGGTAGGAGTAGTAGAAGACCGAGGAAAAGGTAGGGAAAACACATCTCATGGGTGGAGTTGTAGGAGCCACAATGGTAGTACTCTAAACATGAAGATAAGGTAACCAACGTTTGATGAAGTTAGCAATGATTTCACCACCATACTGCATAGATTTATCAATGTCATCCTTGTTTTCCATAAAATTATCCAACAAAGCAGTAAAATATTTGAGCTTTTAGACTTTAGTTTTGAAGTATTGTGTAATAGAAGGAATACTCAAATTCTACATGTGGTACTTGAGTGGGTTTGTTATGTCATTCTTAGATAAGATCAGACTGAAGTATAAGTCCAAATTCTTTGAAATTTCTTACTAAGAATCATTGGAAAAATTGGAATGTATTCTCACCAAATCAAGAACAATGTCACTTTTCTTGATAACATCAGATAGAGATTCTTTATCAAAACCACTGAGCACAGCCAGAAGTTCTTCTGTGACAGTTGTTTAGAGAAGATCACTATCTAATGAAGGTTGAGATGATTGTCTAGAGGTACGAGAAGAAGTGCCAGCTGAAGTAAGGGATTTCAGTTGATTCAGAACTTTCTAGTGACAACCTTTATTTTCATCAGTTGAGCTATTAATTCAAATAACAATATCATGCATCTCTGGAACAATCTTCTTGTTTCTTTTAGCTACCTTCTCAGCTATGGAAGTTAAATGAGGTTAAGTCGGTGAGGCTACATCATGTGGGGTCTGAATAATATCCTCAATAGGATGAGAAAGAGGTTTGGGCCATGAGGTTATCACTATTTTAATTTCTTAAACCATACCTCTTAGAGTTTATACTTCATCACTGAGAAGTTTGTTCTCAACTCTGACTTCCAAAATCTCATGAAGCATCTTGGGTTGAATCTTCCATATTACATTTTACAACAATAGTGAAGCATCTATTTCACTCAGATTGGTTATAGGAGATGGTTAGGAAATCATGAGTTTTTCATCTCTAGCCAACATGGTAGCTCTAGAAGCTTTCAGATCATCTGTATTCACCATGTTTGGAGATTCTTGTGATGGATTGAAAATAGGGGATAAGATAGTATCAGGTTCCTTTGCAGGGACAAGATCAAAAATTGATTTCAACTGAAACATAGTAGAAAAATCAAGAGCTGTGACTGATACTTCATGTGAATCAGTCACATCAAAATAACTTGGAAATTTATTCCATGTATCCACTGAGTTTGGATCAAACAGATTAGGAACCTCAAAAAATTCTAGATTGGGGGTTTCTCCCCCTCAATAGATGCATCTCTCTCAGGACTGAGAGATTTGTGTCCTTGATCTATTTCCACGATTTCTTCCCTAATTTCCCCATCCATGTCCTTTATATCCAACAGAAAGTCTTTCTACATTCTCTCATCAGTAGAGGGAATAAATACAGGAATAGCTAGTTCCTCTGGGAGTTCCTCAATGGAAAATTCTTGCATAGCAGGAATGTATTCTTCTATATGCTCTTCTACAACACTCTTTCCACTTACCTTAGTAATAGATTCTTCTTTTTAATCAATTTGTTCTTCCATATCAACAACTTTTTCAGGAAGAGGAACCTCGTTTTCAATTAATATTTGAGGAGTAGGTGTATTGTCTTCGTCATCAAGAAAAACTTATTTTGAAGGTACAACATCCTCTTCCTCTTCTTCCAGATCATAATATTCAAAAATCTCATCTAGTTCCAAACATGGATTAGAGACATCCTTAGGTCTTTAAAGGTATTCCACCGGGTTAAACTTTTCATAAATTCTATCATTATCTTCCACCCATGCTTTTCTCCATGGATTCCAATTGATTTTAATTCTCATTATAATAACTTTCGAAATACAGAAATCATAATTTTTTATGACTTCTTCATCTAGTCCAACCAATCCCTTTTCATGAAGCATAGTTGAGATAATCTATGAATAAACAGGGAGGTTGACATGGAGGTGGTTATGATCCATTCACACTTATGATATATGGCATACTTACAAAGATTGATGTTATTCCCATTCTTCATGAGATGTATAAAAAATACATCCTGATATTTGAGTATAGAAAAATCACATTTTCTGGGACTAACCAAGTTCTGAACAAACTTAAACAACAGTATAGATTCTCCATCTAGTTCGACAGCTATGTCTCTCCTCTTTGTTTCATTTCCATTTAAACTTCTCAAAACATCATCCAAGACAAATAACTTACTTGGAGGTGGTGGACCTCTCTGGTAGTCCTCAAAAATACCCTTATGAGGTATCCTAAGGCTTGCTTCCCATAACATCAATGAAAAGGTACAAATCTGGGCATTGATCTAACTTTTCATAACATACCCATCATCTGAATCAATGGAAAATTGTACATACTGGTAAAACTGGGCAACCAGCTTCGTATAAATAGGCTTATCCTCCTTAGTAAACCAATATTTCCAGCCTTAATCTTTTATAACTTTCAACACCAAAGACTTACTTGATAGAATCCACTTAGGGAATATCACCTCTTCAAGTACCACTACTCTGTTCACTAGGTTTGGATTCAGAGGGCCCTTAGGTGCTCACATAGGTGTGATTTTCAACTTCTTCATTGAGCTGTACTTCTCAGGAGTTGATGAAAAAGGGAGTTTCATCCTAGGCATTCACCGAAGTTTCGAGATAGAGAAGGGTTGAAAGAGGGGTTATGGTTTGGGTGAAGAGAAGAGAGATCATGTGAAGAACAAGTGAAACATAATTTATTTTATAATTAAGGGATATCAAGCGTCGTAGGATCAAAAGCGCAAGATAGTAAAAAATAAAAAAACAATGAATTACCATGATACATGTTATAATTTATAAATAAAACAATGATGCATTTTGACAGCGAGACAGTAATAAGACTTCATGGTGAGACCATAACATTCATTCACGGTGAGATAGTATGTGTCAGACCGTAAACAAGTGAGAGTAACTGTTTGAGACCATACACATGAAACAAAAAGTCTTGAGACAGTAAAATTATAGAACCATTAGAGTTAAACAGTAATATCAAGACTGTGATTTTTTAAACCGTAATGTGTGAAATAGTATGATATGAAACAGTAAGATAAATACATAAAATTTATCATACCCAATTCATTTATGATGAAATTCATTCTTTCATAATTTAGTGTTTTGGTGAATATATTAGCAAGCTGATATTCAGTTATAATGAATTCCAAAGTGATATCACCTTTTTGATAATGATCTCTCAAAATGTGATGTCTTACATCCATATGTTTTGTCATAGAGTGTGAAAAAATATTTTTTGAGATTTGAATAGCACTTTTATTATCACAATTTATTGGCACATGCCTGAATTGATATCCATAATCTAGTAATGTGTATTTCATCCACAAATTTTGTTCACAACAACTACCATCAGATATGTATTCATCTTATGCCGTAGATAATTCAAAAGTGATTTGTTTTTAACCACACCATGATACTAGTGACTTTCCAAAAAAGTGACATTTTCCAGAGGTTCTTTTTCCATCTAACTTACAACCACCAAAGTCAGCATCATAATAACTCACTAAATCAAATGATTATCCTCTGGGATAGAACATTCCAATATTGGTTGTATGTATGAGGTATTTGAAAATTATCATAATAGAATTTAAATTAGATTCCTTAGGATTTTATTGAAACCAATCACACATACACACACTAAACATAATATCCATTCAGCTAGCAGTCAAGTAGAATAAACTTATAATCATTCCTCTGTAAGTGGTTTTATCAATAGGTTTTTCATCTTCATCAAGATCCAACTTAAAATTAGTACTCAAGTCGATTCTCACTACTTTTAGTTCAATCCAATCCAAAAAAATTACAATATCTTTAGTATTTTTTCATTGTTTTAAAATATTACCATCATTATTTTGAAAGATTTGAAATCTAAGAAAGAATTTGAGTTCAACCATTATACTCTTCAAATTCATTTTGCATTGTTTTAAAAAATTCAATACATAAATAATTTTTTGAAGATCCAAAGATAATGTCATCTACATAAATTTGATCTATAAAAACATCGTTGGAAATATGTTTTTATAAAAAGGGTAGGATCATCTATTCCTTTTATAAACCCTTTGGAAATAAGAAAAGTACTTAATCTATCATACCAAGATCTTGGAGCTTGTTTCAAACCATATAAAGATTTTGATAATTTAAAAATATGGTCTGGAAGATGAGGGTTTGTAAAACCAGGGGGTTTCTCAAAAAATACATCCTCAGCTATATGCCCATTTAGAAATGTACTTTTTACATCCATTTGATATCGTTTGAAATTCAGATGTGCTGCAAAGTAAGAAAAATTATGATAGATTCAAATCTAGATACTGGTGCAAAGGTCTCTTTAGAGTCAATTTCTTCTTCTTGACTGTAGTCTTGTGAAAAAAATCTATACTTGTTTCTAAATATATTACCAGCTTCACCTATTTTATTTCTAAACACCCATTTATTACCTATGGTGAATGTGTCTCCAGGTCTTTCAACAAGGTTTAAAACATGGTTCCTTTCAAACTGATTAAGTTTTTCTTGCATATCCATCACCCAAAATTCATCATTGATAGAATCATTAATGTTTTTAAGTTTAAGTGGTGAAAAGTAGACTTGATGTTCATCCTAATTTCTAAGAGAAGCTCTAGTTTGAGTTACTTTTTCTAAGTAACCTACAATAACATCTAAGAGATGGTTCATAAGAGTTCTAACAGCTCTAGAAAAAGAAGGCCAGGTAATTTCAGGTTCTTCAACAGGATATGGTTCATGGTGATCAGTATCTAAAGAATTTCCATAACTGGAAGTTTTCACAGATTCTTTTATAGTATGGTTAGGGGATTTCAGATTAATGTTCAGATTTGATACATCAGCCTCCAGGTTCTCTAGAGTGGTCTTAGGCCCATGTGGATCTGTTTCATAAAATTTTATATGGATAGAATCTTCCACACATTTAGTACTTTTATTAAACACACTATAGGATTTAATTGAAATTTAATATCCTAAGAAGATTCCTTCATCACTCATGGATGAAAATTATTCAATATTTTCCTTATTATTAAGGATATAGACTTTGCAACCAAATACATTGAAGTATCTAACTTGGGGTTTTCTATTTTTCCACAACTCATAAGGAGTTCTTTTAAGGATTTTTCGAATCAATACTCTATTTATTATGTAGCATGATGTATTTACAACTTCATCCCAAAAGTAAATAGGTAAGTCATATTCACCTAGCATGATTCTAGCTATCTCTTGCAAGGTTCTATTTCTTCTTTCTACAACTCCATTCTGTTGAGGTGTTCTAGGGGTAGAGAAATTATGACTATATCCATTTAGTGAGAAAAAGGATTCAAACTCCTGATTTTCAAACTCACGACCATGATCACATCTTAAAGATATAATATTATGCCCAATAAGATTTTATATAGTTTTGGAATATTTGGTAAAATGAGAGCAGGCTTTACTTTTGTGAGCCAAAAAAAGTTCCATGTATATCTAGAAAAGTCATCTACAGAAACATAAACATAGTTCTTCCCATTTAAGCTAGAAACTATAGATGGTCCAAACAAATCCATGTGAAACAATTCGAGACGTTGAGAAGTGAACACTTATTTCTTGAGTTTGAAGGAAATTTTAGGGTGCCTTTCCTTTTGATAAGGATTACACACATTATCATTTGGAAACACAAGTTTAGGTAGGTCTTTGACTGAGGATTTTCTAGTCAACTTTCTAAGGGAGTGAGTGTTATTGTATCCTAGTCTCCTATTAAAAATCCAAGACTCTTTAATAAACACACTTAAACATGTAGCATTTTGAGAAACTAAAGATTCTGAGTTAACAGAATCAAAATTTTCATTTCTTAATGCAGGAAACACTAATTCATTTTTATAATTAAAAACATTGCAAACATCATATTTGAATTTAACATGAAATCCATCATATATTAATTGTGAAATACTAAGCAGATTATATTTCAATCCATAATAAAGTGCTTTGGAAATCAAAAAAGAGTGAGAGTTACTGATTTAGCCAAGGCCAATAATCTTTCCTTTGGCATTGTCACCAAAGGTGGCATGTCCTCCATCAATTTTTATTAAAATATTGAAGCATGAGTAGTATCCAATCATTTTTTTTGAACACACACTATCCAAGTACTATATGATCTTATAGGAACTTATTAAGTAGCTTTCCTATAGTATAGTAAAATAAAAACAGATTTTGGTACCCACACTTGTTTGGTTCCAGTAATATTATTGATAAGTTCTTTAGGAAACCATATCTACCTCATAGGTTTCCTATAAGAATTATGTAAAGTATTTGAAAAATAAACTCTATTTAGTCCAGAAAATCTAGAAATAGTAGAGAGTGTGTCATAACATGATCTAGTTTAATGTTTTCTAGAACTTGGAGTAAAGCTGCATGTCATAGATTTAGAAACAAAATTATTTCTTCCAAAACTTCTTTTTCCAGGTTGATAGCCAATGCCAGTAGAATATTTAAGAGCAATTTTTTTACCTAGAATTTGAGTAAAGGTATTTTTCCCATTGGTAAAATTTTCAAAGTCTTTCTTCAATTGCTCATTAGATAGTTTTAGTTCATTGTTATCTTTGAGTAATTGAGCATTTTTATCCATTTCTATAGTGAGTTCAGTTTTAATAGTTAAGGTAAGAGCATGTTGTTTCATTAAAGACTTGTATTTATCTTTTAGTTCATTGCACGTCTCTTCTAGCATATTACAGTATTCAAAAATTTCTCCATTATACATATTTTCATAGTCACTCTCATCTCTAGAATATTATAAATTGTGTACATTAGATTCCAGTGTTACCTCAGATGTGTTTTTTATAAAACAAATATTGGATTTGTTAGCCTGTTCATCATGTGATGATTCAGAGTCACCTGGAATTCCCTTAGAAGAACCCCATGATGATTTCATTTCCAATTTATACTTTCTATATTTGTCCTCATATTTCTTTTTATACTAGATATTGGGACAGTAAGCCTTGATATGTCCTTTTCACTTATATTCATGGTAGAAAATCCCATTAGACTTGTCGCTTCTTGTCCAATCTTTTATCCAACATCCTTTTTGATCATATCTTCCCTTGAAGTTAGACTTTCTAAAAATGTTCTTCTTCTTGTAAAATATATTAAACCTTCATGCTAATTGAGACATCTCCTCATCACTATCAGGTGATGATTGTTCACTGCTGGAACTTTCTACAGAAACTTCCAATTTCTGTTTCTCTTTGTGTTTAGAGGTGGTGGTATTTCACACAACAGATTTTCTTTTGGGTTCATCTTCCTTTTCCATGATGACTTTCATCTTCTCTTCATACATCACTAGTTTCCCAATGAGTTATTTTATAGGTAGCTTACTTATATCACATGATTCTATAATAGAGATAGAGTTTCCTCTCCATATATCTGGTAGATATTTCAGAATCCTCATGATCTATTCTTTGACAGGGACTTCTCTTCCAAGAGAAATAATTGTGTTTAAATTTTGTTGAACCTGATATACATGTCAAAAATATGCTCATTAGGTTTTATTTTAATGTTATCATATTTAATAGTATAGGTATTAAGTCTTAGTTCTTTCACACTAGATGTTCCTTAATGTGAAACAGACAAGGTATCGCAAATTTCAGGGGTAGTTTTACAAGCAGAGATTCTATTAAATTCCACATCTCCTAAAGAGAATTATAAATCATTCCTAGATTTGCAATTGTTATTATAGGCAGTTTTGGTAGGTTCATCACAAGTGATTTTATCAGTAGCAGGAAGCTTATATTCATCTATAATTGAAGACCAAATTTGAAAGATCATACTTTTTAAATGCATTTTCTTTTTAATTTTCCATTGAGGATAATTGGTTCCATTAAAAAATGGTGGTCTGTTTGTTGCAACACCTTCTAATCAATTATCAATTATAAAGAAATAACTTAAATGAGCTATAAATTTAGTATTAACATAAATTTACAGTTTTATAAAGTACGACTAAAATCATAGTTGAATAGGGTTAAAAAAGAGTCTTAATCGGATTAACAAACACTCATTTCATATAAAAGTTTTGTCAGAGTAGTATACTCAAGAGGTGGGGTGAATTGAGTATCTATTAAAAATTTCTGTTTAAAAAATATTCTTAAAAATATTCCCCAATAAATTTAAATATAGCCCAGTTAATCAAGGTTATACTGTTATGAATGTTTGACTATTTGAAAAACTTCTATGAAGATTGATTTATTCTCAGTAATAATAGTATTAGTTATTAACATTACTTTTTAAGCTATTATAATAAGGAAAAAGAATTATAACTTCTTTAAAAGATTAACTATCAAAGTAAATTTAGTGATTTATGGAGTAAATAGTAAAATAGAGACAACTAAAATTAAACAACATAACAGATATAATACAAGTGGTTCAGTCTCAAGTAGAGACCTAATCCGCTCCCCGTGTTGATTACCTGCCACCAATAAGTTTATATAAATAAACTAGATACATATCATGTATCAAAATTTACAACAGTACACAAGATTTTCCAGGTTAGACAACCTCTTTGAGAGTTCTTCATGGTTATGAACTAACAGGCCACAGAGGAACCTCTTCCATACTTATACTTTGGAATACACAAGTTTTGAAAGATGTAAGTGAAAGGATATCTTGTATCCTTCAATTTGATACAGGAGACAATGAAAGTTTAATAAAAATTCAATCATTGATCGAAAAATAAGAAAAATAATACAAAATAGAGAAAAAATTATGAGATACGGTTAGAAGTGATCTGAGTGTTAGTCTATGCCGCTCTGGACTTCTGGGATGAAGCAGATGCATAAATCGAGTCCTCTCATGGAAAAAAGAGTATTGTAAGTCAGCAAGATCTGGCTTGTTTTCATCAGGGTATTTTCAGTTCGAAGATGTGCTCAATTATTCTATTCTATGGTGTCCATCTTGTTGATTCATGAATGCTTCCTGTGTTCGTTAGACGTGTCTAGTTTCATGTATCAATTCTTTTCTCAGGAAATCTCGTGTGTTCTTCATTGTTACGCTCTATATTTTTTCTCACCCGCACTTCTCTTTTTTTCTTGGAGTTCAGGTGTTGGATCCAACATGATGCATGTATTATTCCCCTAATACCTAGTACTGTAATATTATAGGTCTACAAAGAAACATTAATTATGTTAGTGCATTTAAAACCTTCAAATATAACCGTTAGCAATTAAATTGAAAACCGAAAAAACAGATTAAGAAACGGTGTCACAATCTCTCTGTAAACGGTGTCTCTATAAAACGGTGTGTGAATCGTCACGATGTTGGGATAGTCACGGTGTCTGTATTGTCATGGTGTTTGGATAATCATGGTTTTTGGATGGTCACGGTGTCTCAGACTTAGTCATATAACTATATACAGACTTAAAGAGTGATATTCATTGAATAGATTAGACTTAATCATTAATCAAATAAATCATTATAAAGTTAATATAGTATAAAATAATTAAACATAATGTATAGATAATAAGAACTTGGATAGGTGTATTTAAATCATAAATATACTAGTCATCTGTACACATAATTTGAGATAGATTACAAAGGATTAACAAGTTTTTATATAATGAATAGGATTTGTGATCATTACAACATGATTAACACACGAGGAGTCCAACAATATCCTTTTATGTGTTTCCCCATGTTATAATATGATGTAAAATTGTATAGGATAAACCAATTAATAATTATTTCTTGATTTTTAGTAGATTTGTTTTATGTTTTCATGTCTTATGGACCATATTTCCATGAAACTAATCTTTAAACAATCCTTTGCTTGTATAATGTAATGAAAAGTTACGTAATAAAAATGATGGATTCCATAGTTGGTATAAAATGTCAGTTTATTTATTATTGGGAATTAGCACTTGAAAACATTTTGATGAACCTTATGAAAAAGTTAAATTATAGGAAAGCATCCTCATCTTTTGGTGAATTAGTATACAAGTGGTTTCTGAGAAAAGATATAATGGTCTTGATACGAACAAGTGAATGTGGATCTGGAATAGATGTATCTAGTGGTAAAACTCAAAAACACCCATTTGATCATGAATCAAATGGGAACTACTGCATCAAAAGGGGCGTTGATTCAATTTAGGTTAGACACTCCTAGAGGTTATATTTGGTCAATCACATGATTTTGATGAACCATTATGAAGGATTTATAAGAAATGTATTTGTTTTTTAACAATATAATATTTAGGAATCATGTTTTAAGACATAAAATTACATTATAGTTATAAAATTATTAAAATAAAAACATTTACCCCTATGGTTTTCTTCATTTAGAAAATGGTTATAAATAGGAGGAACCATGTAAATAGTGAGCACAATTGACCATGCGCTGATGGTCCTATGTAGCAATTCAAATTGGAAAACATCATCATATTGATGAATCAACTGACCTGAGTTATGGGAAATAACATTAATCAAGACGTGAGACAAGATTCAACTTGAAGGGAATAACTTTTAGTTGGTTCCTTTTTCCTTCAACAACCACCTTCTTAAAATGGATATATCGACCCATTGAATTATGAATAACAGTTAATTATATTGAAAGGATTTTTTCTGTACTATTTTTTTTAATATGATAAAATCACCTCTTCTATATATTTATTAGAGGGATAAGTTGATCATTGGTGTATAATAATAAAAAACACAATGCTGAGAAGGGAGATTGGTTCTATAGGGTGGAAAGATTTCAGGGGTAACTTTCCAAAAAAATATTTTCCCATTCGATGTGAATGAAAATATATAAGGTATTCCTAAAATTCAAGAACAAGTAAAATGAATCCCTAGGAATATATGTGATAAAATTTAAAAGACATTATCAGTACATGTCAATATTTATCATGGATCCTAATTGAAAGGATGATAGATAATTTAGTGTACTAAGACCCCATCTATGGAATAATCTATCCAATAAAGACTATGAAAGCTATAAGGAGATAGTTTGAAAGGATATGAAGGATGAATTGGAGTATTGAGAGACATAATGGTCCCATAGATTGAATGATAATAAGAGGTAAATGGAACCAAGAATTTGGAGGAGCATTGATCATGGAAGAGTACGAAAGAAATTTCAACTTCCCAAATGAAAAAATTGTGTAATGAATCATTCTGGGAACTGCTTTGTTGGGAGTGGGAAATGTTATAAGTTTGGAAGAGAAGACCATATTTATTGAAACAATCATAGTGAGGTTAATCCATAAATTCTCAACACTAAAGAAAAATTGAAGATGCTGGAGGCCCATCCATAAGTCCAATGCTAAATAGGTGTCCATCTTGGGTTATTTTCCAAAAATTTTTCAAATAAGAAGATAATGGAGGGGAATCACCACAACCTCAGCATATGCCAAATCATCATGGTTTGGAATTTTCTATCATAACAAATGAATTATATGCTCTGAATGATGTTGTGTGAGGTACTCTGATTATTATATAAATGCTACAATGCTCCTTTTTTATGGTTCTATGCAATCCTTTATTTCCACCAAATTTTCAATGAATATTGAATAAATTGATGAAATCATAAATATAGAGTATTCAGCCAAGACTACTAGAGGGATTATCCAACAACAATAGTTTATTGAAACTCAAGTATTAAATTTTTCAATATGAATCTCATCACAAATATAGTATTCATTCCCATGGTGGAATTTCACACTATACTAGGTATGGACTTGGTCTCCTTGTATAATGAAAAGACCAAATGCCGAATAAAGTAAATATTTGTATTGTTGAATAGAAAACCCTCAGTTATCTTCAAATGAGAGACATCCTAACCTGATATTTTTCTAAAAGTACCCCCCATATCTTAGTTTATGTAGATGATCGGTAAAGATAAAAAGGAAAATGATATTATATGAATATAAAATGTCCATATCATTCATAAATACATTGATGTATTTCTCGAGGAGTTATCTACACCTCCCCAAGAAAGATAGGTAGAGTTTCCCATTGAACTTATTCATCGATCCATGCCCATATCTAATCCCCATATATAATAGGAATTGTGGAGAGATAGTAATTAAAGAAACGGTTTCAAGATCATTTCGATAAGGGGTTTGTCCGACCAAATGTGTATCCATTGGGAGCACATGTTCTTTATGTGAAGAAGATGGAAGTATCAATGATTCTATGTATTGACTATAGAAAACTTTATAGGATCATAATAATGAAAAAAAAATATCTTCCAAGGATTGATGATTTATTTTAAAATCTTCATGGGGATTAATTCTTCTCTAATACTGATCATTGGTCTGGTTATCATGAATTGAGGGTGAAGAAAGAAGATATTCCAATGAATGGCTTCAGATCAATATATGAGAATTATGAGTTTGTTGTTATTCCAATTTTCTAGACTAACACTCATGCTATATTTATGGATTTGGTAAATAGAGTCTTTAAGGACTACATTGATATTTTTTTAGTTTTTATTAAATATTTTCTGATATATTCCAAAATTTTCATGGATCATGAGGATCATCTAAGGGTTATATTGAAAACTCTATGAAATGATATATTATTTGGAAGGTTTATAAAATCTGAATTTTGGTTATAAAATGATTATTTATTTGGGAACATTTTAACCAATGAAGGAATATCAGTTGATCCTTCCATGAAAAAGGTTTTGGATGAGTGGAGTCTTCCAACAACTGTAACTAAGGGTCATAGTTTCTTTAGTTTAGAAGGATATTATATGATTTTTGTTAAAAACGTTTCATGAAATTATAATACAAAAACCATGTTAAAATGGGGAGGGTCTAAGTTCATCTAGATAAGGATGTATGAATAAAGTTTCCAAGAGCTGAAGACGTGATTAGTTATTGCACTTGTGTAAACACTAACCTATAACAAAAAATGATTAGATATTTTTAAAGACACTTCTCTGTAATGGATTTGGTGTGTCCCCATTAAAAATGAAAAGGTTATTTCTGATGCATCTTGATAGTTGAATCCTCATGAGAAGAATTATTATATGCATGGTCTGGAGCTAGCGGTGGGTAGTTTTACTCTGAAAATTTGGAGGCATTATCTTTATGGAGAGAAATTTGATATGTACACATACCATCAATGATTAGTGTATATTTATAAAAAAAAGAATTTAACATTAGACATATGAGATATTTGGAACTTCTTAATGGTTGTGACTGTTTAATTCATTATCAACACAAAAGATAAAACCATGTTACTGATGAATTAATTAGGAAAGACCATGTTGTTTTTTATATTGATGAGGATTCAGTGAGATCCATTGATCAATGACCCAGTAAGGTTGGACATGGGAATCATGTGTGAAGGGACATCATCAACCTTATTCCAAATTATTTCTCAAACATTATTAAAATAGAATATCAAGAAATATTACCAAAAAGATCCTTTTTTATAGAAGAAGATTGAGGATGTGATAAATGGTATGTTTCTTATGTTCAATATTGATCAATGAGGTGTACTGAATTTTAGTACAATCTTAGGTGTTCCATATATTATAGACATAAAGAAGGAGATGATGGATGAATCTCATAGCTCTATATTCTCTATAATTCCTCTAATAAATAAAATATATATGGACCTACATGATCATTATTGGTGGGATAACATGAAAATGGATATTTCTGAGTACACTACAAGGTTTTAGGTGTATCAAAAAGTGAAGGTACTGAGAAAACACCCTAAATAAGTATTAAAACCAATACCCATGCCAACATGGATGTGGGATAATATCACTATGGACTTTATCACTCATATCATGAGAACAACTGAAGGGAACAATGTGATATGGGATATCGTGGATCCTCTCAATAAGACTACCCATTTCATCACTATTCGGGAATATTTATCTCTTGAAAAGCATTCTAACATTTACATAAAGAAAGTGGTGAGGTTTCATGGGGTACCACATTCAATCATTTCTGATCATGACCCATGGATCATGTTAAAAATTTTGACACATATTCAACATGTTATAAATAATTAATTGAATTTCAATAAGGAATATCACCCCCAAATTGATGTCCAATCTGAAATGACTATTCATCAACTGGAGGAAATTATGATAACATTCTCAATGTTACATAAATGTTGATGGTATCAACATCTCCCATTTGTTGAGTTCTCCTACAACAACAATTTCCATTTGAGTTTTCAAATTCCTCCCTTTAAAGCTATATATTTAAGTGATGTTGGACTCTTAATTTTTGGGGTGAATTTGATGAGTGAAAGCTAATTTAGCATGATATTGTGAAAAGGATGATTGAAAAGTTTCATTCCAACCAATAAAGAGAAAAGGCTACTTAATGTTGATAGAAGAGCTATACTGACAACTGTAGAAGGAAATTGGAGCTTGATGTTGGCGACCAAGTCTTTCTTATAATTACTCCATGGAATATAGTCACATGGTATGGGAAGAAAGGTAATCTTATCCCCATGTACATTTTCTCCTAAAAAATCGTTGATCGCATAGGATCATTTCCCTATTTGGCAGAACTTCCACCAAATCTAGCTCAATTTCTTTATTTCTTCCATGTATCTCTCTTGAGGAAGTACACTCCTGACCCTTCAAATGGAATGAATTTGTAGGTGGTTCAAGTGGAACATGGACTCACTTATGATGTGAATTCAGTGGACATAATGGAACATAAAGACAAGGTTCTACACCACAATCCTACCCACCTTGTCAAAGTGATATGTAGAAACCATAATTAGAAGAAGATACAACGGAACCAGAGAAAACAATGAAGTAGATGTTCTCACACCTTTTCTCTATAGGGAGAATGAGTTGAAATTTTGAGGATGAAATTTCTTAAGGGGGAGAATGTAATGACCTAGAATTTTTGAAATATAGTATTTCCTGAGTACATGTTTGTTATTTTATTTTGTACCAAACTGCCTACATCTCATTATCATTGAAGTGAGTATAATTTGAAATGTTTCCATTAGGTTTTGACTGTTATTTTACCATTATTCAATTATGATCGTTGGTCAATATGACCATTGAAAACTATACTATTAAACATATTTTTAACATTATAATTAGTGTTTCTAATTATAAATTAAAAAAATAAATTAATTTAGAAAGGATAACTGATGTCCTCAACCATTAAATTCTTTCCATACGAAGCCCATTTTTCAAAGTTATAGAGGTAGGTAGCATCATTTTGGTTTTCGCATGACCCAGACCATGAAAGGCTTTAAAAAGTGAAGCCTTATAAAAATTTCATATGTAAGAAGTCCCGTTTAGAATAAATTACCACTCAGGCGATGTTAGTCTTGTTGTCCTAGGAATCTATCACCATCGCACTCCTTAATCATAGGTTGTATACTGGTGTTATATTAGTTAATGTTTCAAGCCCTTGTTATTCAATGTGTATTTCCATAGTATAAATAAAATTTGTATTCCATCAATTCTACTTTAAGAATAGTTTTTCTTAATAAAATTGAGATAGTATTTGATAAATTGATTTTTCACATAGAAATTGTACATTCCAAAATATATATAAATATTTTCAAAAATCTAAGATATTTTAAAATATACTAATTTTAATGAAATATTATGATAAAAACACACTTTTTTAAATATATATGTTAAAATAATTTTATTTTTTTCAAGTGTCAGAAAGTTTACTCTGCATTTTCAATCCATTATTATTTTTAATAAATATTGTTTTTTATTTTTAAAATTTATAATACTAATATTTAGACAACTATTTTGATAAAATAAATATTATTTTTTAAATCTTCATGTCAAAATTAGGTTACGGTGAATTTTTTATAATTTTCTGAAATATTTTTTCATGAATAGTAAAAAATAATGTTTGAGTTTTTATATATGTTTAATGACATCATAATTACATCATAATGATGTAATAACTAGTTAACCAAAATAATCAGCCCAAAGTATGTTATTTTATTCATATCATGTATTTTAATATAATATAATATCAAAACCTATAATTTAATTTCCATGTCTAAAATGGAAACATCAACATTTAAAACATTATTTATAGGGAAACATTACTTATCCACTCCAAAAGAAGAAATACAAAATGTTGGTCAACTCTTGTGGATTAAAAATCATAAAATATTATCCTAGTGTCCAAAAAATGGAAAATACCATGTTTAAACCCATGGTTTTTCATTTTCCACAACCTAGGTTTCCAATGCCTATATTTAGAAATTAATAAACAAATCCACCAATTCTTCTATAAATTCTCACCCATTTATCCCATTTTATTTCACTCCAAATACGTTTTACATGATTATATTGTAGTTTTACTGATTATGGATTCCACCCAAGGTGTCCTCAATCCACTAAGGTCCAAATCCTCATGTTTTAGGAACAACTATTTAAGCTAAGGGAAATATAATTCTCTTATATTTGTTTCAAGAAACACATTCTGTATATGTCTTGGGAATATTATTTTAACTCTCTTCTATTTTCTTTTAATTCATTCCATATATAAAAAATTATTTTTTATCAAAATGAGATCCCTACCTCCTCTATTTTTACACTTTTATAAATCAATATTTTATACTTGTTATGTTACCGATTTTACTTCTCAAAATTTCCATTTTCTTCTCAATAAATTATCTTTTATTTTATTTTTTTGAATAGAAAATCCTCTCTCATTTCTAGGGGTATTCACATAGATATAAAAATTATTTATTAAGGGATTTAAAATACATGAAACACGCATTTTTCTATCCATGGGTTAAAAATGGAAAAAATAAACTTGTCATTAATTTTTTTTAAAAACGCCATGATGTTGATATGAAACCCATTTATTTTATTCTATTTTATTTATTTATGAAATGTTTGATTATCATATATGTAGATATAATTAATTTATACATATTAAGGGTGTTCTGTGATAGAATACCAACGCATTGGGTAAATAATTTAATCTCTAGGGATGACATGTTTTACAAAATCATGGTGGATAACCTTATTAATTTTGGCAACACCTCGGTGAAAATACTTGGGGATATGCTTATGAATGTTTCATTTAAATGTTGTATCCACATTTCCATGTCATGATTTGTGTTATTTTTATTTCGATATTCCACTTTTTTTTTCCTTTTATCATGTTTTTATGATATTCTTTATGTTCTTATTGATATTTTTTCAGGTCATATTTAAATGGTTTCCCATTCCTTAACCAACTAGGTCTTATTTTCACCCGTTCATTTTATATATGTCCTCTTATTCTAAGATATAGTAAAGTACTTAGGGTGAACCATTTAAGAATACTTTATTTTTTTATAAAGTTGTTTTTATTTTTTTCTGTATTATGTACCTTATTTCAAAGAAACTAAATTCTAATAGATCCTCTGTTCATACAATGTAATGAAATGATATGTAATAAAAAGGCATGATATCATACATCAGGGTGATTTTTCCATATTTTAGTGTGGTTTTGGTTCCCATGGTTTTTCTTGAAGCTCTCAGCCTTATATTCAAATTTACATCTTGATTGATTAAATATTCTTCTGAGAGGGTTGATAATGTGACTACCAAATGTATGTGTTTATTCATGGTTATTCTAGAGATAAAAAACTAGAGACAAAAGTTATATGAAAAGGAAAAAATTAAAAAGCATATAACCTAATCTAAAAAAAGAAAATATCTATGGGGAGAAATTTTTTTATGATTATTTAAAAAAAATATTCCCTTGTAATGATGCTAGCATTTTTTTTCTCCTGAAATATTTTATTGAATTCATCATCGGAATAAAATTTATAATTTTATGATAAACCAAACTAGTATAACAAGTAAAATACCTCTATGCATAGTTCTATCTAATGAAAAAATAGGGTTTTAGAACTCAATAGTCTTTTTCCATAATTTTATCAATATAAAATTTGCGATAATAAATTAAATTATAGAGTTACCTAATATAATAGTGAAACTCTTAGAAAAACTGTAGTGTGGATATTGAAGGAAGATTATTCATGAATTGGAAAAATTTATTCATAACACGTGAGATTAAATAAAATTAAATTTTTCATGAATTCTTAATGTGTAAATCCATTCCTATCTAAATCGGCTATAAAAACCTAATTCCAATGACCCTTCAATCAAGTAATGTATATAACTAATATAGGTTAATTGTGCTTAATATTTCAATGAAAAAAGAAATTAAATCATCTTTTTATTTATACATACCATGATCACATTTCATTTCATATCATAATTTCCATCACCCTCGCTAGTTAATTATGAATGTTGTTATGTTCTTTCTCAATGTAATTAAATTTAATGGGAATAATTCATGAGAATGAATGAATTGAAATAGTAAAAAACTCATCATCTTTATCCACACTACCCCCTCCCACAACACCTATCCACCCATACTCAATGTCACACATACTATGTAATTATAAGTTAAGAGATAATGTTTTACTAAATATATATCTTACAAAAATGATGGCATAAATTAATTAAAAGACAGAAACCTAGAAATAAATACACTATTAAAAAATAAAAATTTAAATGATAAAAAGTTTTAAACTATATTAACTCTATATATGATTTGATCATTCTAGATCAACTCTTACTCAGGTCTTGGATGATAATGTTCTAATAAGTCAGTGAATATACCCCCACCTCTAGTGTGTCAATAATCCTCATTGTCTCCTTGGGTTATCTCACTTTTCGACAAGAAATATTTTTTTTATTAAATGATATCACCCCTTAGAAAACTCTCTTTAATTTTTATTTTATGTTCTGAATTTAATTCCCCCTACAGTTTCTACACTTTGACTCATCCATCACCTTCCCTTATTATGTGGAGTGCTTAAAACTCCCTTATTGTAGTTACCTTCCATATACCTTATCTTCTTCAAGTCCCCCCTGATACATGTTCTCAAAACATGGATTTCCTAAGGAATTTGTTCTATTAAAACACATCTAATAAAATCCTATAATAAGTGAATTGTCTCTATAGTGTATCCAATTTTACATGGATTTTACCTTATTTAATTCATAGGGTTCATATAGTGGTAAAAATAATTTTTTCTACTTAACAGTTTGAATCTTTACCCATTACCATCCCCTGGATTACCCCTACACATCTCTTGAAATGTTATGGGGTAACCTTAAGTTGTACACAGTCTATATGATTCCCTTAAAATGATCTCATAAAGATTTTGGTTACCATTACACCTCATGCATCATTTATATTACACTTTTTCAAAACATGGATACCCTTATACAGTGCTGCGAAGAATCTTATGCAATGTTTGGAAGGCACTTACATCGTTTTCAGAAAACCATTATTCTATTCTCTGCTTCTATTTTTGAAGATTTTCATGGAAATGGTGTAGTTGGGTGGATATAAACAAATTCTTTTTTCATCATTATTTACTCAACACTACCATAGTAATCTCTCCCTTGACATAGTCAGAACCCAAAACCACAACCCTTATTCTTCCTTCATTCTCATTCTTCTCCTTGATGTAGACTCATCTATTGATGTTGCAGCCCCATATCCATAATTATCTTCATATTTTAGTGTCATGAACGATGGAATATAATCCTTTCTCCTTCCTATGATCTACATTTTCTATGTCTCAGTAGTAGGAACATGGGGAAACACCTCCGTTATCATCTTGAGATCCTCTGTCGACTAAGACACATAGCCTTGGTATCATTGTAGTTATGAACAGATCTCCAGTGCTGGTGGATCATTACCTTGGTTATCCATGGAAGATAATTATTTTTATACAATTGGAGTGGTATTGAGAGGTGTTTATGAGAATTAAGATGCATAACCAAATTTGGGATGACACCGTTTTTGGAAGTGCACAATACCTAGATATTAATCCCCAACCCACATTGAAGATCATAATGGGTCGGTTCTGGTATATATGTAAACAAATTCATTAATTGCCATTTAATAAGGATAATGGATATAAGAAACCCAACATCATTGGTTCCTCCTAGTTCTAGTGAGTCTCTCCTCCCACCAGCATACATAATTTCCTCATAAGCGTTTGTGTGCTCATGTGCCAATGAATGTGCATCATTAGTGATATATGCCTCATCCTACTACACATATGGAATGCCCTAATGGTTTTGTGATTGACCTCCCATAGGTGTAATTATGTGGCCTTAAACTAGTTGATGATACTCCTAGTATTTGGACCATATATTAGACCTTTTCCATTTCCTTCCAACATATTCCAGGAAAAAACAAATAAAAATTATTCCTAAAAAATAATACACTTTTGATATTATTTGTTTTCATTTTGAAAAATATATTTTAAAATTATAATAACTAAATAGTAACATAATTAAATTAACGAGGCCGACTAATAATAAAAAATTTTCATAGTTTAGTGAAATTATGCTAAAAAACAATGCATAATGTGAACTCATTAATACTCTCCTATCACAAACAAGAATAATATCCTATGATTCTTAAATTAGGATAAAATAATAATCTTATTATAAGTTAAATGGTATTAAAATGATTTATAACTTCACTAAAATTAATAATTTTAATTATTTATTTTTTCTCAATGATTGGGAAACAAGGAAGTGCAATAATTTATTAAAACATTTTTTCAAATATTCTACTTTTTTCTAATGTAATTGGAAACTTTTAATCCTAATGAGACTCCCAATTAATTTAGAATATGCTTATATTTAATATATATATTTTTATTTATATTATGAATTATTAAACCCTAATCACATTTTAGAGATGATAATACACAATAAAATGATGAATATTATAAATCATTTATATTTAATATAATTGTGTAAAATAATTTCTAAGTCATTCAAAAAATATTATTGATCCTGGAAAACTATTTTGAATTATTTTTTATGGGAACCATTTCTTTATATATGTTTTATTTAAAAAAATCCTATTATAAATTTTACAGAACATCACTATACACATTTGTATAGAATTAATTGATTGGCTATTAATTGGTAATATATTAAAATAAAATCATTTGTAGTTAAAAAAAATCAGAAAAAATTCTTTCAATGTGCCCAATGTTTTTTAAAATAAAAAGATAAAATTAATAATTATTAATGAATTATTATAATGAATAAAAAGTATAATATATTCAATCAAATAATTTAACAACCATTTAACTATTTTTACTATGAATGGAATTAGAATAAATTTATTTTTCTGCTTAAATCTGCATTTTTCAAAAAAGAAGTTTTCATTAACTTTATTATGCTTATTTTAAGATGAATTTATAGAAATTATATGAATAATATTAAATAAAATTGTTTCCATGTATTGAATCATGATTTAATAATCTTAAAAATATACTAATTTCATATTTATCCATTATGAATAGTAACTGAGGTTAAAATGCATTATTGTGGTTAAAGACGAGTTTAATTAAAGGGAAAAGGTTAAAAATAACATAAATACATTCCCAAATCCGAATGATTAAGTGAATTTTTACCCAACATTATTTTAATCTCAATTTTGCATTTAATTCATGCCACATTCACTTCAATATGACTTTATTAGAGTTTGATATTTTAAGTATTTACAAGAGCATCAATCCTCTCACTTATAAAACGGAGCCACCTCTAATCCCTTCTTTACATCTTCTTCATCCACATATTTCAACCAAGTCCCACCCCTAATCTCTTATATTAGTTCCTATACATGTTATATATATCATTTTTCATCATAAAAATATATCCCAAGGGTCCTTTAGAGGAGATACAAAGGAGGTTTCTGAAAGAGCGGGCAATCATCTTCCCTAGACCATTTTATGTTTATTTCTAGTTAAACCACATAAAAATATTATATATACAAGTAAACATGACGAAATAATTATCATTAATATAATTAAATATTTTTATGTTTATATTATAATGATTTTATACTATCTTTCCATCCTATGATAAATAACAACATCATTCACACATACATGTGAACCACCACTTCCACGAAGCAATGTGATTAATTTTTTATATCCCCTATACATGACTACTTATATATATCATTTTAATAAGTATATATAATATTTATGAAATGATAATTATTTTTTAAGATATATTATTATCTATTTTTATTTATATCCATTTATTGTCATATAAAATCATTACTCATTAATACATATTGACCATCATTTCAAGGAATTATTGTAATTCATTTTCCATTCCCACCTTACATGCATATCTATAAAATTGTATATAATGAATAAATATGAACTTATAACATGATTATGTTTTTATATATGCTGATACCATGAATACTATTCTTAAACATGAACCTTAGTACCGAAACATTCCTGGGAAATAAACCAATTTTCACTTAAATTTTAGATTTAATGAAGAATTATTTAAAAATTGGTAATTAGAAATTATAATAGAGTGATATATTTTAATATAATTATGAATACTGATCAGGTATATTCTTCTCATAAATTTATATTCATAATACCGGATTTTAAGATCACATACTATGAATTTCAAGACATATGGTTTGGGATCATGTTGTAATTTTCTTAAGAGAGATTGTATGTGACTGAATTTCATTAAGGGGGGATTATATGATTTTAATCTATTATTCCCCATTTATTTTACAATATTTGGTTATTTATTATTTTTTTATCTTTTATATTCATTGAAATATCTTTGGTACTTAAAATGTTTGAAATTTTTTTTTATATAAGATACGACAAAATGTATTCTTTGGTTGATGAAAATTTTTCTTCCATCTCATTTGTTACGCCCCGACCCCAGAAGCCCAGAGTCGGTGCATTATTACATAAAATTGGCATGATCATAAAATATCAAGTCTCGAAAGACCGATTATTTTAGTATATTTGGAAACAAAATATACATTTATAAGTCTTACATTACATGATAAAATGGAAAACGAAAACAACATAGTCTCCATAGTCCACACTCATATCCCCTCAGACTATCCCTGTAGGCCAGTTATAAAATACTTATTCAAATCCTGGGAAAAAAATAAAACATAGAAATGGGCGAGCTCAGATGCTCAGTAAGGATAAAAATATATCGGAAACTTTCATAAATAAGCCTAAACATTCAAGGCAATGTATAACTAAAACAAAATCCTTTTAAACTTGAACATCAGCTTAACATGGAAAAAATAAAATGTAATAATTCCATTTACTTATTCACATAGATGTTATACTATTTGAATAATCACATGCAATATCAATACCCACTTTCATAATGATGGAATGCATAATGGAAGAATATCATAACCACATAGTCAAGTCCCTGTGCGAAGAATACAAATAAGATTTTGTCAAGGCCTTGTACAAAGACACTAGTTTGTCTCATGAGACCTACCGATGCATTGAGGCGCTATATCGGGCTCCACCCATCACTTAATAAGTCCAATGCATTCCTCATATGAATATTTTTAAAGATAACATAAACATTCGTATTAAAACTAGAATATGAAATGTCAATACTTTATCCATAAACCATGAATGTTAGAAAAATAGTACATCCACAGTCGAACATAACTCACTCAATACAATATGGAATATTGTATTGTGACATATTAACCTCAATCGCGAATAATGAAAGATATTGACATAGATGAAAATAGTCATCAAAACTATTTGAGAGAAATATCCCCATTTTTTATGAAAACATTTAAGAGTCTCACTATTTATCAAGAATCCATTTAAAATAGATTTTTGAATCATAGTTTCCCATAACACATTGAAACTTTTAAAAGAAAATTTAATTTTAAAACATTAATGTCCATATAAATAAAAAGTTCAAACCATTTTTAAAACATGGACATTAATGAGAAAGATTTAGAATAATAAATCTTTAAAACATTTAAAATGATATTTTAGTTAGAGTTCATAACCAAAAGAGAGACACTTGAATATAAATAATTGAGGTAATAAAAACTTTATAATATCATGGGAATAAAGGGATTCATGATATTCTTTTTCAAAGTACGTTATATACACCATATAAAAGTGAATTGGTGTATAACGACAAATAAGTCTCGGTGGGATGTAAATTGAGATGAAGTCTCCTATAAAGACTGTATCATTAGGTTAAGGACAAATCAACGACATAATTATGTGTGAAAAATATAAATACACTCAATATGATTGGATATTCAGTGTAAATAAATCATAGGACATTCACACATATTCTTGTAAAAATAACACCAATGAATTAGATGTTTAACTCAATAAATAGATATTGGGTTAAAATTACTCTTATCAAGTTCATATAGATGACTTGAGAATTTATCAATGGAGTGATTATGTGTATCAAAAGTATATCCACAGAAAGGGGAGTGGAAATTACTACACAAATAATAAATAGTTATTCCACACATTATCATGGAGTAAAATAATCGATGAAGTATGTGTAAAGCTGAATGAGTGGAAATTGAAATTTGAAATTCCCTTACCAATTTGGTAACATACGAAACACACATCCCATGAAATATGGGTCATAAAATTAATATGTAATTACTCATAAATTAAAGTATGTTACACAAATAAATACAATCATTTGGAAGTACATACACCACACAAAATGAAATAGTGGCAGTATGGCATGAATCTCACGGAAATAGGAAGTGAGATAAAAACCCTTACTTCGTTGTAATCAATCGAGTCTTATGGACAAAAGTTATTAGCAACAAAATGAATCACAAAATACCATGAATATTAAGATAATCCTGATAATATAGATATCAAATGACAGTACACAATACACCACATTTAATAAATAAGTAGCGAACAATGGAAATCTCACGGAATTAAAAGTGAGTTAGAAACCCATTACTTTGTAATTTTTCCTTGGTAGAGGGTAGATTAACCTTTAATATAATGGTGAAATAATTTTTATTAAATTATAAAATAATCATATACATTAATATGATATCATATATGATCTTTTAACATTGATTTGTTAATAATATCTTAGTATTATCGTCGTTTCGTCTGTTAACGGATTCGTTTCCCTATACATTCTTTGTTATATGAGTCATATTTGTTATGGATGGGATGTATCTTATTCATATCCATAATTATATCATGTATCTAAACATTATTTTTAATCATCAAATGAAATTTAGTCTTTAATGGATATGATGGGGAATGAATCTCATCGCGTTTGTGGAGACGGTAATCCATACGTACGCACGAGCAAAAATATCATTTTTTTTATATTAAAATAATATATAATTGTATGGTATATCATATATACAGAATAATTATCATTTTATATTTATTATTTACATGAATTACACATCATTATTATACCCATCCAAATAATAATGTATTGAATAACAATTACAGCACAACTTAGAGACGGTAATCCGTACTTACGCACGTATTGTGACATGTCATTCAAAGGATGGATAGAATAATGAATAAGGCTGTACCATATTTATAATAACATAATATTATATAGAATATATTGGAGTTATTATTTTAGAATGGAAATAACAATGAAAGAAGAAGTGGAAGAAGAAAATAACTTGAAAGAGGGTGGTGAAATTTTTACCTCTTCTTCGGGTTATTTCATTTGATTTAACCAAAAGGGCTTCTTAAGATGGATTTATGACTAATGGAAGGCCCCTAGGATGAATTTAGGGAAGTTTAGAGTATATTTTGGTAGGTTTTGGCTGAGCCAAAAGGCTTTGAAGGCGTGAATTAGAGAGAAGTGGGAGTGCCCTTTTATAAGAGGGGTGAGAGGCACCTTAGGAAAAGGTAGAAATATTATTTTATAATAAATTAATTTTATGTTTATAATGGCTCCAAAATGGATTATTTATTGTATAAGGTGGGTATGGGTCTAAAACCACTCAAAAAATATGTTTTAGATGGGTTTGGGTCACTATGTTAGGTTTATCTTTTAGATTTAACTCTTAGTTAAATAGTTTGACATTTACCATGTATCTTTGTTTTTTTATATTATATAGTTAATCAACTTACTATAAACATTCAAGGGAAACCCAAGTGGTTCATTAATGATACACCTATCATTATATAAGTCTTTTGGCCGAACCATAGATTTTTAGGAAATAGAATATCAGTTAATAATATATTATTTTTTTTAAAAACTCTCTTATATCAATTTTGACACTATTTGGTATTTTGTTTTTGGTAAATTCATAAAAGCATTATTACTTCGAAAACAATTAATTTAACCTACCATAATATGTAATATTAATCTATATAATCTTTGGAATTCATAAAAAGTCTAAAATTAAATTTATTTGGATATTTATAATATCAATTATTTTAATATTTCATTACTTAGGTAATTACTGCATCATCATTGTGTCATAAATAAATTAAATTATTTAATGTCTAAAAATTATAAATAAAATACCATTATTTAGGAAATATTTTTATCTTTATAATGAATATTTATAGTCGAATTTATCTTATGTATAACCCTATATTAGAAATGTGTTAGTTATTAAAAATGATTTTAACTCTTTTAACTCTTCTTTGAATTAAATAATAATAAGTGTCCTAATCTAATCCAAGTGGGTCAAAGAGGTTCATATTTTATTCATAAGTTTTTTCTGTATAATTATACATATTAAATAGAATTAGGACTTGTGTTAGGGTAATAATAATATCATATTTACCCTTAATTACCCTATTTACTTTTAACTGGGGTAAATAAAAGTAAAACAATACTATTCACTAAAAATAATTTTTATCATATTGAACCACATTTCAATCCTTGATATTAACTATGTCTCTCGGATTTTCAAAATTCAACTCGCAGAAGCGATAAAATAAAGTTTTATGTGAATTTTCAAATTCTCCTAGAAGGTGGGTAAAAGACGGTGAAAAGTTCAATAAAATTTTTAAATATCTAGAATTATTATAAAATTATCCAATGAATTAAATTGAACTTATATAGGTATTATATATCAATTTTGACTGAAAATAAATTTAAATAAAATAAATAATTTTTTTAAAAAAAATCGTTTTTAGTCAATAACTCAGTGTTTTTCACTATTCATAAAAAATTATATGTTTTCAAAAACATACCAAAAATTCACCCTAAGATAATTTTGATATTATGAATTCAAAAATGATGTCTATTTTACCAAATTAAAAACATAGAAATTTCATTTATTAGTTTAAAATTAATTACCGTTGTCAAAACCAAAAAGTGTATTTTTATGAAATAATAACTACCAAAAGATTGACATTTGTTTACGTCCAATTTCAAAGTGAACATACTTCCAATGAAAAAATTAGGTTAAATGGTAAAAATATTATCTAATTATACATCCAAACCATTCATATGTATATCTGAACAAAATAAATTATTTTGATTAAAAATTTGTTTTCAGTTAAAATATATTATTTTTCACTATTCACCCAAATATGAAAGTTATCAAAAAAAAACACCAGAAATTTATTGAAACAAAATTATTATATCCTGATCCCAAATAAGAAGTTTATTTTGTCAAATTTAATATATAAAAGATTCAAATTTTGGATTTAAAAAGGGTTTTCCATTAAAAGTCGGTAAAATTGCATTTTTTTTGAAAATTACTTCTTTTATCTGAAAAAAATGAATTTGTTCTTATATTATGTCTAAGAAACTCATAATATGGATTCTAAAATTATAAGGGTTATATAAAGTTCCAAATTATGTTAATACTATTCATAACCGCTTTTGAACGGCTAGTTTGGTAAGTTGTGGTGCACTTGAAATCGATGTTGCGTGTAGTCTATGTTATTGAATTACATTGAAAGACTAACGTAATATGACATCGTGGAGTGTTACATTGTTCCCTCCTTCAATAAATTGAATCCTCGCAATTTTTAAAATTGGTTTTGGGAATATAATGGAATATCCTTCATCCGAAAAAGGGTCAATAAAACTATCACTTTAACAGAAAGAAAGAGAAGTAAAAAGGTCACCCAAGATAACCCATACTAGGATTCCAAGTAGGAAAACATTGATATGGAAGATAAACTAAGTGTCAAGTTCTGATGGAGAGGGATATACAACATGATCAGGAAAACGTTAACAATAAGAATACCACAAACTTGTGATGGGACAAACGGTCATTAGTTTCCCAGTAGGATAAGTAAATGGAGAACAATTTTTTTTGTTTTAAGTTACATTTCATAAAGATGAGGAATTTATTTATGAGATTGACTAAGAACATAAAGAGATATACTTAATTTTTAAATATAGTTTCATTCCTTAACAAATTTCTACCACTAACTCATCTTTTTAAACAATGAGTATTCAAGAAGACTTGGTCACACCGGAAGATCTAGAAGAAACTTCTAGAGAATCACATGAACCACAAAGGATAAACTATATATTTACCTTTTCTTTAGAGGTTAATCAAAACCATAACGGTTAGTACAAGATCTGATGATCGCCCAAAAATATATTCCTTTAGAGAAAGAAACACTAATAATAATTTCTAATATTATTCCAACAATACGACAAAGTTAAATAAATACATTTCAGTAAACAATTGTCCTTAAAATCCTTCAATTTAATCCAAACTAATATTGAAACCCAAAACTTAGAAGAATCTGGTTATGTAGTCGTCATCGTTAAATTGTATCTTCAAATGACATCAACTACTCTTAAAGTCACATACTTAAAAGTAATTAACCTAATCACATATTATCTATTATAGGTTAATCATTTCCATAAATAACCCAAATCACTATAAATCCATAATAAAAACATAGATAAAAATCCACCATTACTCCTCAAATGAAATCCCATAGTATTCTATTTTCCTTGGGCATATAGTGTTCCCAATAAAGCGAATATCTTCCAATATAACATTTATTACTTAGTCAACAACTCATTTTCATATACTGAGGGTCTTCATTTGATATGAGATAAGATCCCAAATCATCTTATTATTGATCAATAAAATTATTTAACTAAAAATAATCAGTCACACTAACCAGGGACCTCACACAGTCCAATGGTAGGTGATAAATCCCAATCACCACTACTACAAACACGGCCTTTATCAGCGCTAAAAATGGCCTTTATCAGTGCTAGAAAAGTGCTGATAAAGCCTGCGTAGATAGGGGGGGGGGGGGGGGTCCTATTTATCAGTGCTAAAAAAGCGCTGATAAAAGTACCCCTTTATCAGCGCTTTTTTTAGCGCTGATAAAGGGGTCCTATATCAGCGCTTCCTTTATCAGCGCTTTCATTTTAGCGCTGATAAAGGACCCTTTTATCAGCACTTTTAAAAAAGCGCTGATAAAAGTTAAAAAAATTTAAAAAAATTAAAAAATACTTTCAATCTGGGGGGGGGGCTTTTATAGCACTTGAACCCCCCCTTTTACAGCGCTTTTTGGCCCCTATACAACACCCCACGCACCCCACACACCCCCTTCCACCCTTTAACAGCGCTTGCTTTAATATTCCCCATGCGCGCGCACCCCTGCCTCCACCAGGATTTGAACTCGAGACCTCCCCCCTGCGCGTCTAAGCCCTTACCACTACTCTATTTTGATTTGCTTTCCAATTTATGATATCTCTATATATATATTTATATATTTAGTTATATTTATTCGTATATTAATATATATTTATATTAATATATATATAGTTATATTATAATATATATATAGTTATATTATAATATATATAGTAATATTAATATATATATAGTGGTATTAATATATTTCTATATATATATATATTTAGTTATATTTATTCGTATAGTAATATATATTTATATTAATATATATATAGTTATATTAACATATATACAGTTATATTAACATATATATAGTTATATTAACATATATATAGTTATATTAACATATATATAGTTATATGAATATATATTTATATAGTTATGTTAATATATATATAGTGATATTAATATATATATTTATGGTGATATTAATATATATATATATAGTAATACTAATATATATATATGTAGTTATATTAATATATATATAGTTACTAGATTAATATATATATAGTTAGATTAATATATATATATAGTTGGATTAATATATATATATATAGTTAGATTAATATATAGGTATATAAATATTCATATATTGGTATTTTAAATAAAATGGATATTAGTTATTATTTAGATTAAGCTAATATATTTTATATGTAAATATGTTTAATTATTTATTTAAAAAATTTAATTTTTAAGTGCGAATATATAAAAAATATGTACATATAGTTATATATTTGATTATAAATAGCAGTTCATTATAAAAAAGGATAAAATTTCAAAGACATAATATCAATATGAATGTAATACCTTGAAATAAATTCAGTCCCCGCCAAGAAAAGCCAATAATACCCCCTTAAACGAGTTTGAAAATCCAGAAAATGTTAAAAAATATGGGTACTCCGAAAAAAACTCAGTTTTGGAGGCCTTATGAGCCTTTTTTGGCCTCGAAAAACGCTTGACTGGGGTTCCCCCAGTCATAGAGACGTAGAGATCGTCGCATGCTTCGATTTGATATGTGGTAGAGCTCAAACGGACACCCGGATCAAAAGTTATGGCCGTTTGAAGTTTGAGTTTCATTTTCAACATATTTTGGATCTTTTTTAATTTTTTATAATTTTTGTAGTCCTCAAATTGTTATTAAATGACTATTACTCCATAATGATTATCAAATTATTAATTAAAAATATTTTTTTTAATTTTTTAAGAAGTCATTTTCACTAAATATCTTATATATTAAGTATAATAAGTGTAAATGTACATTTATACTTATCTAAAATATATTTATAAATTATATATTATATTTATATAACAATATAACAATATTTATATATTAATATATTAATATATTTTTAAATTTTTTTTGAAGCCGGCCCTTTATCAGCGCTAAAAAAAGCACTGATAAAGCCCCCCCTTTATCAGCACTACGAAAAAAGCGCTGATAAAGGGGGGTGCTGCGAAAAACTGTTTTTTTGGTAGTGCACACTCTAGTTGTGGGTTTGATTCCCATAACATTGTTCGAACTGACAGGTTGTCACATGGTCTGCGTATTTTTCTTTTTCAAAAACAATATTTTATAACATTACCAAATTGAGATAAATTCCTCAAAATAACCATAACATAATTTAAGCACAAATGTTATCTCATACCTTTCATTTTCATCCCAAAATATAATAAATTGTAATTGACTCAAGCCCAAAGATCATATAAAACCAAATGGTTATTTATAACTATATCCACAAGAGAAAAGATAATTCTTCCTTAAATATCATTTTCAGATGACAAATGTAGGGTTACAAATACAAGAGAAAATTATTCCAATGTAATCCCATCAACAAGGAGCACTAATACTTTTAAACATTTCTCTAACCATTTATTTCTATATAGATTCTTCTTTGACTAAGAAAATACCCTATAGAATAGGGCATTCACCCGGATAATGGCCAGGTCCCCTACATTTTTGGAAAATGACTTTAAATGGATTTTTGGGACCATTTTTATTTTCTTCCATAGTACTCTTCATTTTCCTCGGAAATTATTCAATTTATTTCCTTCTTTCCCACACATAAATCATTTCTTTTTTCCATTGAGACACTTTCCTGGGTGTCTCCATCCACATTTATTGCATGATGGAAATTGAGGATTCTTTTCTCCATGGTCTCCACTGCTGGTGCTCTTATCATTCGTCACCTTTCTCTTATTTTTTGAGTCTGAGAGTTGGTTAATATATATGTTGTTGATCATACTTTTGGAAAACTGATTTGGAATGAACACGATATCTTTTACACCTATCAAAATTCCATTTTTTTGCTCATTTCCACCACCGTTCCCCCCTTGTACATCATGCTCAAAGTTACTATGACTTCCTTGGAATCCAGCCATTGACTAAAACTAGAAAGCAGTGTGTGAGTAACATTAGTCATAAAATCATTTAAGTAATATCATGACACCATATTTTCAATTTTAAAACACAATAGGATTAACCAAGTGTTGGATCAGATTACACCAAATATACACAAGAGGGGGGGAGGGTGAATTGTGTCATTTCAAAATTTTTTGTGAGATTGTGTTCATCCTTTTAACTTTAATTAGATAAAATGATGCAGCAGAAATTTAAATCGCAGAAACACAAGATGTATAGTGGTTCGGGAAACAGAAGCCCCTTAGTCCACTTCACCAACGCTATACTCCACGAGCTTGGTGATTTTCACTATATGGTCCTCATTTCAACAGACCGATTCACAATTGAGTACAGGAAGTTGAAAACATTACAATACAAGGAAAAACAAAGCCTTCTGGTTCACTTACAGAACCTACACAGCTTAGTATGATAATCCGATCACTCATGAATAGAAAGAAAAGATTTTCGTATTTTGAAAATACTTTCCAGATGTTTTTCACAACTGCAACAACATGAAATTGAAAACAGATAGATCATCACCTTCAGAAATAATAATCTTCACATAAGAAACGTTCCGAGTTGATCCCATTACAGTAGATATAGAAATATAATTCACAACTTCAGCAGTAGAAAATTCACAGTAGATATTCGTTGTAGAACAAGTGAATCTTCTATCACGTTCCTTCCTCTTTTAACAAACAGAGCTTTGATGCTCCTTTTGAACTAGTAGATCGGTGTGTTTCAGTAGTCTATGTTTTTCTCCGTTTTCAGAATAATCAAAAGATCACACATGATCAATAATCATCGATGCAGTTTTATAAAAGCCCATATAAATAAAAGAATGATAAAAACTTCTCCTGTAAAATTAGATCCACAAAATTCGCCTTTTTTACTCGCGATATTTAAACATTTGAATTTATAGAGTACCTGTAACATCCCTGAATACTCGGAATAAAAATCTACTTTTAATTAGATTTTCAAATAATTGATGAAATGGTTTTGAATCAGTCAAAATCATACTTTAAAATCAGCTTTAAATATGGCTTGAAATCCGCCTTATAATCAGCGTATTGACCGTTGCATAAAAAAAATACCGACTTTAAATTCTCCGACGCCAAATGTAAGGTTAAGTTGAACTGTATGCATCCTCTGAATGTACGGTTGATGACATATTCTTCAAATGTAAGGTTCATAACGTAAGGTTGACAACGTAAGGTTGACAACATAAACTTGACAATAAACGTAAGGTTCATTCCAAACGTAGGGTTGGTCATCCATATTTTTCTCTTCAACTTTCAAATATATGATAAAAGATCCATACTTTTACTTTATCCATACTTTTCCAACAATGTATGGTTGTTTACAAAAGTATGGTTGATGAACCATGCTTTTGAGAAAGAAACGTAACGTTTAATATTTACATATGGTTCTTCTTCCATACTTTTCTGATATCCTAAACGTAGGGTTCCTTCCTAACGTAGGGTTCCTCTTCCATACTTTGCCGATAACGTATGGTTTTTAACAATAATTTTTCATTATCTCAAAACTATACACGGTTTCTATTCTTACGCTACGTTTATCCACGTAGGGTATGAACAGTGTTTCCAAAACAGGCTCAAGCAGATTCTGAATAAGTAGCGCATGAACAGTGTTTCCAGAACATGCTAAAATACAAATACATTAATAAAAAATTTCTGTAATTTCAAGAGTAAAATAAAATAATAAATTCCTGCAAAATTCTTAACAAATAAAATCATTAGAAAATAATAAAGGTTATTTGTGAGCATAAAAATTATAATAAAGAGATAGAGTATTAATTTAAACTCCCCTTTAAATAAAAATATTATGTATTGTTTAAAAAAACACTTCTAAACAATCTCACCCTTTTTGATGATCACAAAACCCATAAAATAATAAGACTAATTAAATGAAATTAACTTTCAAAATTAGTTACATAATGTTTTTGAATTTTGAGATGATAAAAAAATATTTAATTTTAAGAAAATCATTTCAATAAATAAAAATTTTCCCCCTTCATGATAATAAAGTAATTTTTCTTTAAAAATAAAAGTAAAGAATAAAATAAAAGTTTCTAGTTTTCTCTAAATTTATCCCTCTAAATAAAAAGTAAAAGAAAATTTCCCTTTATAATAAATGACTGTTAATAACTTAAAATAGTTTTCTGTATAAGTATAAATCTGTATCAATCCAAAAAATTTTAAATATACAGACACTCATTTAAATAATTAATATAAAATTTTGTGTTTATAAAAATTTCTCCTCCTTTTTGTGATATAAAAAATAATGATAAGTCATGGATTTTAACACATTTAATGTTGCATTGAACTATAGGTAAATGATATTATTAACTATTTATCAATAATTAAATCTGGAGTATTGGCATATCAAAATAAAGACAGTAAAAAAAATAGAATGAAAGAAACAAATTTTCATTAAAAGTAAAAAATATATACAAGGATGATAAACACATGAATCAAGATTTTTTTTGCAGTGAACAAGTAGGTTTTATCTTTGCTGAACTGTAGATTTGATTTCTTCTAATTGTTCTCTCTACCTTTTCATTAACCCATCACCAACCTTAATAATAATATCTATAGCCTCTTGAGTCATATGAATATCTTCAATGAGATTGACTCTGAAAAACTTGTGAAGCCTTTCTCCTTTCTCCATAAACAAAGACAGATTCTCTGTGAATTTCTCTAAGACAGAACAGATTCCTGGCTCACTGGATGTTAATTGATCAACATAGAATTTCAGATTATCTAAGAGAACAGATAATAGAGCACTGTTGCACTGAAGATCTTGTAAACTGTCATTCAAATTGCTCATTAAAGCTGTGATAGATTGAAATCTTATAATTAAATCAAGTGAAGTGCCTGATCCACTAGAATCACTATTCCCAATTGATGCAAATTGTGTCTCCAAAAACAACTTAAGATCTGAGAAATCTGACTTCATAACCATTTCAGATTTCAATTTGGCAACAACATTTACCATATACTCTTTAAAATTTTCATCTTCTTGTCAGGAAAAAGTACTCTCCTTAAGCTTCTGAAATTTCAACTATTCAGATGCTAAGATGCTTCTCAAAGAATCATTCTCACATTGTAGTTGATATTTCTTTTTGTACAACTCTTCAGCTTCCCTATTCACTGAATCAGAAGCACCATGTGCTTGATTCACATTCTCAGGTTCTGTGTGATGTAGTAGTACTAAAGGTAATGATTGAGCATCAGATTTTTCTTTCTCCTTGGACTGAGTAGGTTGGTCCACAGATTTTTCCTCAGAGTCCTTTCCAGACTCTTCCATAGAAAAATCCTCTTGAAGAACTTCTGTGTGAGCTTTAGAAGCATGATCATCACGAATATCTAAAATTTTTTCATCTAATGAAATATCTAACATGATACTCTCTGGAGTTTCCTATGGTCTAAACACTTACTCACTAGGCTCTGCCTCATTTTTTTGTCAAATGTCAACAACAACATTAGCTACAACCTATTGTTCTGATCTTTCAACTACATTCCTTTCATGATCAGGATCTGTAACAGTGAAATTCTGTTCTTGAGGTTGTTCAACAACCTTTCTCTGAAAAAGATGTAAGAGAGTAAATCTCCTATAGTTAAATTAGGGGAAGTAAGTTTCTCAGTCACAAGTCTTTTCCTCTAAGTTTGTAGTCCCTCCAGAATTCTTTCTTCCTCAGTTTCAACTAATTCAAATCTGATCATCCTTTCCGTAGTGCTGACTCTTGATTCAGCTTGTCCCTCCTTGGACTTTGCATATTGAGCTTGAGCACTCTCTGAATCACCATATGCTCCTACTGGAATTTTTTTTCCTTTGATAGTACTCCATAAATATCCAATCTTCCTTAAAATTTCAGCATTAAACACATTACTATGATGACAGTGTACTCTGGCATCCACCTTTCTCACCATGTTCTTCTTAAGCAACAACTTTGAAATGAATCGAACTAAAGGATAAAAGTTCATTCAGGTGTCACTCTGACAACAATATCTTAGGTATATAACCATATACCTAGGAAAGTTGAGTTCTACATCACTAAGGAAAAGATACATTATATACATATCAGGATATAATATCTTTTCCATCTCATACATCCTCGGTGCAATCCCTGTTTTCACAAATTTGACCAAAATTGTCTGATCAGGCTCCAAATACTTGATAAAAATTCTCTTTACAGTATTAATACAAAAAAGAAATGACATTATATCCACATATTTATGCACATAATCACTAATATTTTTTAAATCGAAATGAAAAACTCCCTCATGAGGGCAGTTGAGAATCTGACCAATTTCTACTGATGATATTGAGAAATCCCTATACTCTATCTTAGCCATCATACCATCCTCAGTATATCCCAGACTAAACTATATAGATTTGAAGAAGTATCTATGTTCTAACTCATACAAAAAATCCGTATTTTCACTGTTGAACGTCTGTTCAAGGTTTTGAAATGACAGTGCTTGTTTCAAAAGTAGATTTGTCTGAAATAACCAGTCGAGATCAATTACCTTTACTTGTAAGATTTTTCTTCCTTCAGAGCATTGTCTCTTGTCATTTCTTGTCTCGGCTTCACTGGATCTTTTAGTCCTCACCATCTCTTCGAGAATCTCTAACGGTTTTAAGGTTAGGGTTTTAGAGGTTCGAAGATTAGGGTTCCCGAGCAGAGATGCGGTTTGCGGGTTCGAAAAGTTTTCGATAGAAATGAAACGGTTTAGAAGTCTAAAGGGTTTCTGACAACCTTGATTCCAATGTTTTTAATAATCATTAAATATATTTAAAAAAATAAAATAGATTACATAGGGAAAAGAAACTTATTCTGTTTGAAGAACAAAATAGATAAATTATTTTAAGCAGAATTAAAATAAAGAACTACCCTTGTAGAATAAAATATTATTTAAAATGAAATAAACCTAGCTCCCCCTTAATAAAATTAAACCTTGCAGTGGGAAGTGGTTTAGTAAAAATATCAGGTAATTTAATTTTAGTACCTACAAATTCCAAAGATATATCCTTTTTAAAGAATATGATCTATTAGAAAATGATGTCTGATATCAATATGCTTAGTTCTAAAATGATTAATAGAATTTTTTAAAATATTTATAGCACTAGTATTATCACATAAAATTAGAGTATTTTTAAAATTTAGTCCAAAGTCTATAAGAGTGTTTTTCATCCACAACACCTATGCACAACAACTTCCAGCAAAAACATATTCTACCTCAGCTGTTGACAGGGAAACTGAATGTTGTTTCTTACTTGACCATGACACTAATGATTTTCCTAAAAAGTGACAAGTTCTTGAAGTGATTTTCCTATCTAATCTACAACTCCCAAAGTCTGCATCTAAATATGAAATCAAATTGAAATCAAGAAGTTTTGGGATAAAGAAGAGATTGAAAAACAGTTCCTTTTAAATATCTAAAAATTATTTTAACAGTAGTTATATGAGATTCTTTAGAATTTGATTGAGATCTTGTACAAAGACATACTGAATACATTATATGTGGCCTGTTATCAGTAAGATATTATAAACTACCAATCATACCTCTATATAAATTGTTCTCAACTGATTTTCCAGTTTCATCCAAATCAAGTTTTATATTAGTACACATATGAGTTGTATATGTCTTTCTATTTTCAAGTCCAAATTTCTTCAACAAATCAGTAATGTATCTGCTTTGATTCAAAACATTTCCAAAATCTTTTTGATAGATTTGAAGTCCTAAAAATAAATTTAGTTCTCCCATCATAATCATTTTAAATTATTTTTGCATTAACTTTGAAAACTCATGACAAAGGTTTTTATTATTTGATCCAAAAATTACATCATCAACATAAATTTAAACCAATAAAATATTAGAATTCACAGTTTTCTTAAACAGTGTTGCGTCTTCCATTCCAACATTAAAATCATTTTTCAAGAGAAAAGAGATTAATCTTTCATACTAAGATCTAGGTGCTTGTTTAAGGCCATAGAGAGCATTAGTAATTTTAAAAATAGAATCTGGTATTTCAGAATTTTCAAAACCCGGAGGTTATTCGGCATAAACTTCCTCCATTAAATAAATATTTAAAAAGGCAGACGTAACATCCATCTGAAATAATTTAATTTACATATGAGATGCATAGGCTAAAAGGATTCTAATGGCTTTTAGTCTAGCTATTGGTGCAAAGGTCTCATCATAATCTATACCTTCATCCTGATTATGTCCTTTAGCTACAAGTCTAGATTTATTTATAGTTATAATTCCTTGATTATCATTATTATTTCTAAAGACCCATTTGGTTCCTATTACTGGATAGTTCTCTGGTCTTTCAACTAATTCCCATACTTCATTACTTTTGAACTGGTTTAATTCTTCTTACATTGCTATCATCCATCTTTCATCATCTAAAGCTTCTTCTATAGTCTTGGGTTCTAATTGGGATAGAAAGGCAGAGCATTCTACAAGATTTCCTATATTTATTCTAATTTTTATTCTTGTATCTAAGTCACCTATTATAGTTTCTAAAGGGTGATTATTTAGGGTTCTAGTCTGTCTAGGCATCACACTTATAGGTTCTTCAGTATCATGTTCTTCTAAACTGGACTGAATTTTATTTATATATTTTTCAAAATCATTTTTCATGTTCTCAAGCCTCATTTTATCATTAGAGTCAGATTCATCCATTTGATATGTCCTTTTCTCAAAGGGATCTGATTCATCAAATTTCACATGAACTGATTCTTCAACAATCCTTGACTTCTTATTGTAGATTCTATAAGCTTTGGAAGTAGCTGAATATCCTAAGAAAATTCCTTCATCATATTTTTATCGAACTTACCAACATTATCCTTGGTGTTTAAGATGTAAACCTTGCATCCAAAAACTATAAAGTAGTTAACTTTAGGTTTTGTGTTATTCCAAAGTTCATAGGGTGTATTTTTCAAAAGAGGTCTAATTAAACATATATTCATTATATAGCAGGTTGTGCTTATAGTGTCTGCCCAAAAGTAGGTAGGAAGGCTGTATTCATTTAGCATAGTCCTAGCCATTTCCTGAATATTCTTATTTCTTCTTTTAACAATTACATTTTGTTGAGGTGTTCTAGGTGTAGACGAGGTGTGTTTAATACCCATATTTGAGCAGAAGGAATTAAATTCCAAATTCTTAAATTCTCCACCATGATCACATATTAATGAAATTATTTTAAAACCATTTTCATTTTGAACAGCTTTACAAAAACATTCAAATAATGTAAAAGCTTCATTTTTAAATTTTAAAAAGAAAATCCATGTAAATCTAGAATAGTCATCAGCTAAAACATGTACATATAATTTACCAGCCAAGCATGCTACTCTTGAAGGTCCAAAAAAAATCCATATGAATAAGTTCTAGAGGTTTAGATGTAGTAATTTTATTAACAGATTTGAAGGATGATTTGTGTTGCTTTCCATGTTGAAATGCATCATAGAATCTGTCACTTTCAAATCTGAGACTAGGTAAATCAGAAACTAAATGTTTCTTAGATAACTTATTTAAAACATATATATTAAAATGTCTAAGTCTCCTATGACAGATCCAAGATTCATTCATTTTATCAGTTAAGCAATTTACTTGTTGTTTACACAAGGAATTTAAATCCATGGTATACACATTATCTGTTCTTGGTGGTCTAAATTTAAGCAATTTATTTTTGAAAACAGAACAACAATTGTTAGAAAAATCAACAGCATAACCATCATCACATAGTTGAGAGAAACGTATCATATTGTGTTTCAATACTTGTACATAAAGTACTTTATTAATTGAGACAACTTCTGGATCTCCAACTATTCCAATACCAAGGATTTTTCCATTGGCATTTTCACCAAAAGTGACAAGTCCACCATCTTTTTGAGCGAGTGTAGAGAAATTAAATGAGTTTCCACTCATATGTCTTGAGCAGCCACTGTCCATATACCATATGTAAATTTTTCTCTTGTGACATGCTCCTTGCAAATACATTTACACAGATTACTTTGGTACCCATATTTTGTTGGGTCCAGTAGTGTTAGCTAGCAAGGATTTGGGAATCCGGACGTGCTTTAATTTTCTAATTTCACATGATTCGAATAGATCATTGGATAAAAAAGCTTTATTAATTCTACTTCTTTGGGGTTTTCTTAAGAAACGGTTTTTATAAATATGTCCCCTTATTCAACAATAATTACAATTTAGTCTTTTTTCACTTGGAATAAAATAGTTTTTGTACAACTTGGGTTTTTTCACCATTACTGCCAATTCCAAATCTGTCCTTTTTAATGACATTTTTCCCAAGGATTTCATGTAAAGTATTTTATATTTTATTAAAAACAAAGGCTTCATTTTTATAAGTTTCTACTTCAGTTTGGAGTTATTTTATCTTTGATTCATAATCTGTATTGTTATAATTAATTTAATAAAATTTTCAGTTAACTCCTTATATTGTTTCAGCATTATATCTCTTTCATCAGAAACAACCTTATGAACATTATTTAAAGACTTATGCTTGTTAAATAGAAAGTCATATTTTTCTTCAAGCATATTGCAGTAGGCTGCAAGTTTTTCATTAGAGTAATTAGATTAAATACTAGAATAAGAAGAGTAGTAAGATTGCACCTCATCTGTTTTTGCCATAAAACATATGCTGGATTTTAGATTTGCTTCCTCCTTCTCTGAGTATGATTGAAAAGTACTGCTGGAGTCTTCAGATACACTCAAAGTAGCTTTCATGGCTTTCTTGTCCTTATGCTCATAGTCATTTCTTTTAAAAAAATTATTTCTCTTGTCTTCTTTTTGCTGAGGACAGTCAAGTCTGATATGCCCCATTTTCTTGCATTAATAGCACCTTACTTCCTTATCATATTTCTTAATGAATTTTTTGAAGCCTCTTTTCATTCTATAGAATTTTGTGAATCTTCGGGCTAGCTGAGCCAATTCCATATCAAAATTAGATAACTCAGAACTCTCTGACTTCTCTTTTTTATTTTTCTTCATCTTTCTGTTTTTTCTCTATGATGATGCTTTCAAGGAAGTATCTTCTCTTTTGAAAATCACTTTATGTTCATTAGCTTCATCTTATATCTCAGCTTCATATATCATTAATGTTCTAATAAGTCCTCTCATGGTTAAATCTTTGTCAAGTGTCGACTGTCTGATTGCTACAGAGATTCCATTCCATTTTGTAGGCAGTACTCTCAACACTTTTAAAGATTGATCAGCTTGCTTAATGGGATCTCCCAAGGCGGTTATGTTATTGAAAATCTCTGTCAATCTTCCATTAATTTGAGTAATACTATCACTTTCAACCATTCTGAATGTATAAAATTTAAGTTTAGCAGTTTCATATCTCATTTCCCTGATATTGTTAGTTCCTTCGTAAGAAACAGTAATAGTTTGCCACATTTCATATGCTGTTGGGCATTGAGAAACTCTGTTAAACTCATCGGGTCCTAGACCACATATAATTGCATTAATTTACTTCAAATTCATATCATATTCTTCTTCAGTAGCTGCACTCCATGTTTCCGGTTTTTCAAGTATTTTATATGGATTTAGAATCTTAGAATAGACTCTGTATCCAAGCTTTTTCAGATAGACAATCATTCGAGAATTCCTGCATCCATAGTTTTCTCCATTGAAGTATAGTTCTCTGACCATAGACATTCCCTCTCTTGTATCAGTCATCTTTCTATGTGTATAATCACTTTTATCTTGTTAAAGCTTTTTCATAAAGAACAACCTTTGATACCAATTGTTGGATATGATGACACCAAATATACACAAGAGGGGGGATGAATTGTGTCTTTTCAAAAATATTTGCGAGGTTGGGTTTTTCCTTTTAACTTTAATCAGATAAAATGATGCAGTGTAAATTTAAATCGTAGAAACACAAGTTTTATAGTTTTTCGGGGAATAGAAGGCCCCTAGTCCACTCCACCAATGCTCTACTCCATGAGCTTGGTGATTTTCACTATCTGGTCCTCGTTTCAACAGGCTGATTCACAACTGAGTACAAGAAATATACACCTTTACAATACAAGGAAAAACAAAGCCTTCTGGTTCACTTACAGAACCTACACATCGTAGTACGAGAAGCTGATCACTCAAGAATAGAAAGAAAAGATTTTTGTATTTTGAAAATACTTTCCAGATGTTCTTCACAATTGTAAAAACATGCAATTGACAATAGATAGATCATCGCCTTTAGAAATAATAATCTTCACATAAGAAACGTTCTGATTCGATCCCGTTGTAGTAGATATAGAAATATAATTCACAACTTCAGCAGTAGCAACTTCACAGTAGATCTTCGCTGTAGAACAAGTGAATCTTCTATCGCGTTCCTTCTTCTTTTAACAAACAGATATTTGATGCTCCTTTTGAACCAGAAGATCAGTGTGTTTCAGTAGTCTCTGTTTTTCTCCTTTTTCAGAATAATCAAAATATCACACACGATCAATAATCATCGATGCAGTTTTAAAAATCCCATATAAATAAAAGAACGATAAGAACTTCTTCTGTAAAATTAGATCCACAAAAGTCTTTTTTTTACTCTCGATATTTAAACATTTGAATTTACAGAGCAGCCAAAACTTCCCTGAAGACTTGGCATAAAAATATCCTTTTAATTCGATTATCAAATCATTGATGAAACGGTTTTGAATCCGTCAAGATTGTACTTTAAAATCAGATTTAAATCTGGCTTGAAATCCGCCTAATAATTAGCCTATTGATCATTGCATAAAAAAAATATTGACTTTAAATTCTCTGACGCCAAACGTAAGGTTAAGTTGAACTATATGCGTCCTCTGAACGTAAGGTTGATGACATAGTCTTCAAACTTAAGGTTCACAATGTAAGGTTGAAAAAGTAAGGATGACAAAGTAAACTTGACAACAAACGTAAGGTTCATTCCAAACGTAGGGTTGGTCATCTATACTTTTCTCATCAAATTTCAAATGTATGATAAAAGTTCCATTCTTTTACATGATCCATACTTTTCAAAGAACATATGGTTGTTTAAAAAATTAAGGTTGATGAACCATACTTTTGAGAAACAAACATAACGTTTAATATTTACGTATGTTTCTTCTTCCATACTTTTCTGATATCCTATACGTAGGGTTTCTTCCTAACGTAGTGTTCTTCTTCCATACTTTGCCGATAACTTCTAGTTGTTAAACCATACTTTTTCCTTTTCTCAAAAAGTATACACGATTTCTATCCTTACACTACGTTTATCCACGTAGGGTAAAAACAATGTTTCCAGAACACGCTCAAGCAGATTCCGAATAAGTAGCGCATGAAAAGTGTTTCCAGAACACGCTAAAATATGAATAATTTAATAATAAATTCCCATAATTTCAAGAGTAAAATAAAATGATAAATTCCTGAAAAATGATTATCAAATAAAATCATTAGAAAATAATTAAGGGTATTTGTGAGCATCAAAATTATCAGAAAGTGATAGATTATCAATATAAACTCCTCCTTTAAATAACAATAATATGTATTGTTGAAAACAACACTGCTCATCAACAAGGTCATTTATTCTCATCTTATATTAAAATCCTTCAAACCAGTTTGTAAAGAAAATGTAAATTATCTAAACATATCCCCCAGGAGTGTCGTAACCCAGAGTTCATCAAGGCCCGTTTTCGTGCACCAGTTCCTGTTCAAGTCTAGCTCAAAGCTGTGTTTTCGGGTTTTACCTCTAGGTACATCTGTGCCAGAGTCACCTCTACCTGCTCGTATCCAGACATGGGTTTATTGCTTGGAAAACTCACAAAATCTATAAAATACCAATATTCTTGTATGTTCTTCTATACCAATCCTCAAAGTCTATCTTAGGGATATTTTCTCTAATCAGAGTTTATCTAAATCCAGTTTCTAAGGTTTATACTAAACTTCCTCTGATACCAACTGTAACTCCCTTACACCATAAGCCCAGAGTTGGTGCATTATTACATAACATTGGAATGATCATAAAATTTATAGTCTTGAAAGGCTGATTAGTTTAGTAGCCTTAGAAACACTATATACATTTATAAGTCTTACATTACATGATAAAATGGAAAACTACAACAACATAGTCTCCATAGTCCACACTCATATCCCCTCAGACTATCCCTACAAGTCAGTCATAAAATATTTCATCATATCTTGGGAAAAAAATAAAACAATAAAAGTGGTGAGCTCATATACTCAGTAAGGATAACAATATAGAAGAATCTTTCATAAATAAGCATAAACATTTAAGGGAATGTATAACTAAAACAAAATCCTTTTAAACTTGAACTTCGACATAACACTGGAAAAATAAAATTAAATAATCCCATTTACTTATTCACATGGATATTCTACTAGTCTAATAATCCCATGAAATAACAATAAAAATTTATATAATGATGTAATTCATAATTCCAGACTATCATAAAAACATATCCAAGGCCTTGTGCCAAGACTACAAATAAGATTTTTTCAAGGCCTTATTCCAAGACACTAGATTGTATCATGAGACCTACCGATGCATCGAGGAGTTATAACAGGATCCACCTGTCACTTACTAAGTCCAGTGCATTCATCATATAAACATGTTTAAACATAACATAAACATTCTTATTAAAACTATCATACGAAATGTCAGTACATTATCCACAAACCATGAATGGTATAAAAATAGCACATCCATGGTCAAACATAACTCATTCAATATAATATGGAAGATTGTATTGTAATAGATTTACCTCAATTGAGAATAATGAAGGATATTGACATAGATGAAAATATTCATCAAAACTATTTGAGAGAAATATCCTCCTTTTTATGAAAACATTTAAGAGTCTCTATATTTATCAAGAAGCCGTCTAAAATAGATTTTTGACTAAAAGTGTCCCATACCACTTTGAAAGTTTTAAAAGTAATTTTAATTTTAAAACATTAATGTCCATATAAATAATACCTTAAAACCATTTTTAAAACATGTACATTAATGAGAATGATTTAGAATAATAAATCTTTAAAACATTTAAAATGATATTTTAGTTAGAGTTACTATCCAACATGGAGACACTTGAATATAAATAATTGAGGTATTAAAAACTTTATAATATCATGAGAATAAAGGCATTCAGGATATACTTTGTCAAAGTACATTATATACACCATATAAAAGTGAATTGGTGTATAACAAGAAAGAAGTCTCAATGGGATGTAAATTGAGATGATGTCTCTTATAAAGACTATATCCTTAGGTTAAGGAAAAATAAACGACATAATTGTGTGTGAAAAATATAAATACAATCAATATGATTGTATATTTAGTGTAAATGAATTAGAGGAAATTCTCACATATTTTTGTAAAAACAGCACCAATGAATTGGATGTTTAACTCAATAAATGGTGATTGAGTTAAAATTACTCTTATCAAGTTCATATCGATGACTTGAGAATTTATAAATGGATTGATTATGTGTATCAAAATTATATCCACAGAAACAGGAGTGGAAATTACTACAAAAATAATAAATAGTGATTCCAGACATAATCATGGTGTAAAATAATCAATGAAGTATGCGTAAAGCCGAATGAGGGGAAATTGAAATTTTATATTCCCTTACCAATTTGGTAACTTATGAAACAAACATCCCATGAAATATGGGTCATAATATGAAGATGTAATTACTCCTAAATTAAAGTATTTTACATAATGAAATACATTCATTGGGAAGTACATACACCACATAAAAGGAAACAATGGCGGTATGGCATGAATCTCACAGAAATATGATGTGAGATGAAAACCCTTACTTCGTTGTAATCAATCGAGTCATATGGAAAAAATTTATTAACAACCAAATGAATAATATAATTCCATGAATATTAATAGAATAATGATAACATAGATATCAAATGATAGTACACAATACACCACATTTAATAAATAAGTGGCGAACAATTGAAATCTCACGAAATTAAAAGTGAGGTAAGAAACCCCTTACTTTGTACTTTTTCCTTGGTCAAGGGTAGATTAACCTCCTTTATAATGGTTAAATAATTTTTATTAAATTATACAAGAATAATATACATTAATATGATATCATATATGATCTTATAACATTTCTTTGTCAATAATATATTAGTATTATTGTTGTTTCGGGTGTTAACAAATTCGTTTTACTTTATATTCTTTGTTAAGTGAGTCATATTTATTATTTATGGGATGTATCTTATTCATATACAGAATGATATCATGTCTCTACAAATTATTTTTAATCATCAAATGAAATTTATTCCTGGATGGATACGATGGGGAATTAATCTCATCGCATTCGTGGAGACGGTAATCCATACGTATGCACGGGTGACGATATCATTCTTTTGATATTATAATAACATATAATTGGATGGTATATCAAATATAAAAAGTCATTATCATGTTATATTTATTATTTAAATTAATTAAATATCATTATTATACCCATCCAAATAATAATGTATTGAATAACAGTTACACCGCGACCTGGAGATGGTAATCCGTACGTACACACGTATGGTGACATGTCATTAAAAGGATGGATAGAATAATGAATATGGTTGTACCATATTTATAATAACATCATATTACATATAATATACTAGATTTATTATTTTAGAATGGAAATAACAAATAAAGAAGAAGTGGAAGAAGAAAGTCTCTTGAAAGAGGGTGGTGAAATTATTACCTCTTCTTCGGGTTCTCCCTTTTGATTTGTCAAAAGGGCACCTTAAGTTGGCTTTATGACTAAAGGAAGGCCTCTAGGATGGATTAAGGAAAGTTTATAAGATATTTGAGCCGGTTTTTTCCAAGGAAAAAGTCTTTGAAGGTGTGAATTAGTGAGAAGGGTGAGTGCCATTTTATAAGAGGGGTGAGAGGCACCTTAGGAAAATATAGAAATATTATTTTATAATAAAATCATTTTCAGTTACTAATTGATCCAAAATGGATTATGTAAAGTATAAGGTGGGGATGGGTCTAAAACCACTCAACCAATAGGTTTTATATAGGTTTGGGTCATTATATTAACTTTATCTTTTAGATTTAACTATTAGTTAAATAGTTTGGCATTTACCATGTCTCTTTGTATTTTTATATTATATAGTTAATAAACATACTATATACTTCCAAGCGAACCCCAAGAGGTTAATTAATGATATAAATATTATTATATATGTCCCTTGGCCTAAATTTAGATATTTAAGAATAGAATATCAATTAATAATATAATTTTTGTTTTAAAAACTCTCTTTTTCCAATTTTGACAATATTTTATTTTTTGTTTTTTCTAAATTCATAAAAGCATTATTACTTCGAAATAAATTCATCTAACAGACCCTAATATGTCATATTATTATATAAGGTTTTTTTGGAATTCATAAAAAGTCTCAAATGACATTTATTTGGATAATTATAATATCTATTATTTTAATATTTCATTAATTAGGTAATTACTGCGTCATCATTGTGTCAAAAATAAATTAAATTATATAATGTATAAAAAATATAAATAAAATATAATTATTTAGGAAATATTTTTATCTTTCTAATGAATATTTATTGTCTAATTTATCTTATGTATAACCCTATATTAAAAATCTTTTAGATATTAATCTTTATTTTAACTCTTTTAACTCTTATTTGAATTAAATAATAATAAGTGTCCTAATCTAATTCAAGTGGACCAAAACGGTTCATATTTTATTCCTAAGGTTTTTTGGTCTATTTATACGTATCCAATATAATTAAAACATGTGTTAGGGTAATAATAATGTCATTTTTACCCTTAATTACCCTATCTACTTTTAACTGGGGTAAATAAAAGTAAAAAGTTACTATTCACCAAAAATTATTTTTATTTTATTGAACCACATTTCACTCCTTGATATTAACAGTGTGTATAGGATTTTCTAAATTCAACTCACAGAAGCAGTAAAATTATGTTTTATGTGAATTTTCAAATTCTCCTAGGTGGTGGGTAAAAGACGGTGAAAAGTTCTATAAAATTTATATATATATAAAATTATTATAAACTGACTCCAATGAATTACATAGATCTTATATAGGTATTATATATCTATATTGACCTAAAATAATTTTAAATAAAATAAATTTAAATAATATAAATAATTATTTAAATAAAAATTCGGTTTTAAACTATAACTCAGTGTTTCTCACTATTCATCAAAAATTAAATGTTTTCAAAATCATTCCAAATATTCACCCTAACCTAATTTTGATATTATGATTTCAAAAATGAAGTCTATTTTACCAAATTGAAAACATATAAATTTCATTTATTAGTTTAAAATTATTTCCTGTAGTCAAAACCATAAAGCATATTTTTATGAAATAATAACTACCAAAAGATTGACATTTCTTCATGTCCAATTTCAATGTAAAATTACTTCCAATGACCAACATTGGATTAAATGGTCAAAATATAATCTAATTATACATCCAAACATTAATATGTATATTTGAACAATATAAATTATTTTCATTATAAAATTTGTTTTCATTTAAAATATATTATTTTCAATATTCACCCAAATAAAAAAGTTATCAGAAAACACCAACAATTTATTGAAACTAAATTCATATGTCCCGATCGCAAAGAAGAATTTTATTTTGTCAAATTTAATATATAAAAGTTTTAAATATTGGATTTAAAAATGGCTCCACATTAAAAGGCGATAAAATTTCATTTTTTGAAAAATACTTCCTTTATCTAAAAAATGATTTTTTCCTTACATTAGGTCTAAGAAACTCATAATATAGATTATAAAATTATAATGGTTATATAAAGTTCAAAATTCTGTAAATACTATTCGTAACCGCTTTTGAACAACTAGTTTTGTAAGTCGTGGTGCGATTGAACTTGATGTTGTGTGTAGTGTAAGTTATTGAATTAATTTATAGAACTATCGTACTATGAAATATTGGGGTGTTACATCATTATTTGTCAAAATATTTTCAATAATATATATTTATATGATACAATCATTATTTAAACTCATTTCCAACCATATTTTAATTTCTTTTCAAATCATTAAATAACAGGGTTTTCATTACATTTTCTGAATAGGTTATTTATGTTTTTTTACAAAACATGTGGATAGAATATTAATTTTAACGCTTATCGGATTAAAATATTTTATCATTTACAATACCATTCATTAGTGTGATTATTCCATTATTATATTACTTTAATATTTTCAAAGAAAATATTTTTCTGAAAATTCTGTGAATTTTTTTTATTTTTATAGATATTGAAAGAAAATGATATTTTCCTAGTTTTCAAAAATTGTTCAAATGTTATTTTAAAGGTATTTTTTATATGTTTCAATATATTTTACACTACACATACTTCACTATGGATATGTCTTAATTATAACATCCATGATCTTTCTCTATGTATTTTATGATAATATGTTGGGAAAAACATTGTGAATCCAATTTATTTTCAATAGTATAAGATATGATGAAATTTTGAATGTTTATATGATATTGTGGAACACATATGCATGGTCTTACTTATATGAATGGTCGGTCTATTATAGGATGATAATTAATGGGTAATGATTTATTTCTCAAGATATAATATGAAATATGATGGTTAGTAACCCAGTTCAAGGTTGAGAAGTGGAAGGGAGTAAACCTAGTCCATTATGGATCATTATTAATGAATTGATGATTATATTTAAATTTATCCTTATCTAATGAAATTATTTTCTATGCTTAGGATTGTTCCATAATTGATATAAAATGTTACTATGCTTATGAAATGATCTCTTGGATCATTATTTATTAATGATGTTTTGACACTCTTATTGCTCATGTATTTTCAAATATGAATAATTTAATCAATGAATCGAGATTTAGGATATATGCCTAATTGGGTATGAACAATGTAAATTTTGATCATGATGTAATACCATTATGCTTACCTAATTCTTCAATATGACCATTTATTGATATTTCCATTTTTACCCTTAATAAGAATCTATGCTCACCCATTCTTCTGTGTATATTTTCCCCATGTTATAAATGATATATTTAGGTGAGATATTTCTAATAAGGGTTATATGAGACAAGAACATTGTGGTATGTTTTTAATATATTTAATGAAATTAGTTTATTATATATATATATATATCCTTGAAATACCGAAAACCTATACAGTTCTAGGAAATGTATTATTGTGAAATGCCTTGAATATTCATTATAAATGGTGTAATATATAATTTTTCCTTGGGTTTCCTCAGTTGTAATTAGATCATAGATTAGTTATTTATAGATATTCAGTTATAAAGAATATGGGGAAAGAAATTTTAAATATGAATTATGAACTATATGTGATATATGGTGAACCATAATGATTTATAGGTTAATTATAAGGTTTCATAATTTAAGGCATATCATGAATAATTTTCATGATTTTAAAATCTCTCACAATAACTGTTTTATATTTATTCATACAATATGATTTTGAATTTTAGTCAATTTCATGATCTCATAGGAATTTTTTTTATCAATAATTTTAGAAGAAAATTCATGGAATTTCCTCATCACCAACTAAGGAACATGGGAGATTTAATGAAAATACTATTCTAATGCTCATGAAAATATCTCATTCTATGAATACTCAGAATCTTAAAAATGAGGAAGTTTGGTACAAAAGAACCATTCAATATTTCATGAGGTATAATCCAACATATTTCTGTGGGTCCTATGTTCCACTAGTTGATGAGTAATAGATTTGTACCCCTAAAAATATATTTTATATTTTTCAGGTCTCGTAGGATGAAATTGTTTTCCTACAGCTATATCCTTTGGAAGGAGAACCAAACAAGTGGTGTAATGTTATGTATATAAGGAATGATGAAGAAATAAATCCTATATAATGGGGTGACTTTAAGAGTTTTTTTTCAATATGTACATTCCCCAAACATATCACATGAAAATTTAAATGGATTTAATTGAGATTGAAAAGAATGATTATGAATCTATATGTATAAATGATTAATATTTAAAAGTACATATTAGGTACTCTTCTAGTTCTATGATTGACCTAGAATGAAAAATTTATCAGTTCTTTAGTGGCTAATAACCATGTCTCTAAATGGTGCTGGCCATGAGGGACATTAGTAGATATGTATAGATCATTTTGTTTTTAGTTAATTTTGAAATAGATAGTATATATTTTCAACACTCTCATTGTTATTATAAGAAGATAAAGATGTATTTTCAAGGAAATTATAATAATTAAACCCACACAGGAATTAAAATGAATCCATATTTTTGAACGATGTGTAGAAAAAAGAATCAGGGAAACAGTTCTAAGGAAATTGAAAATTATTTTAATTGTGAAAAATAAATCCATTGGGAATTTGAATATTTAGGTCATGTAAATAGGAATGAAAATGAAATGAATATGGTTAAATCTCAAAAATAGGATCTGCATATAATCCAATCTTATAAGTGAAAGAGAGAAGGAACCGAACTTAAACATTACATACTATTTATTTTTAAGTGAACAATTAAATATATTACTATTGAGGATCTTTTCAGGTTTATATTTTTATCAAATTATGCCATAACTCATATATAAAAAAATGGAAATTGGTCACTACTTTTTAGAATCCATTTCTCCCAAAATGCAAAACTAGTAAATTGAGGAATTATTTATTTTCATGGAAAATATACAGGGCATTAATCTTGAAATATTGTTTTCCCTATTACCCATCTTTAAAATAAGTTAAAAACATTTTAAATTGTTTCATGTGAAAAAAAAACTTAGTACGTGACATAAAAATAAAGAAAATCATTATTTTAGTGAAAAAATGAAAACCCATGAAATCACATTTCTTAAATAACAAAACATTTTAAGTAGAAATTGATTTTTCATTCACTTGAAAATATAATTTGTTTTAACTTTTTAAAATAATTAATTTCAATGAAAACTCATTAAAAAAAAATTATGTTGCTACCTTGGGACATCGTCTCACAGAACCCATATCGAACCCATACAAACTGAAAGAAGCATATGGTTATCATCTTATATAATTCCCAAGAGAATGTATTCATTACCCAAATCATTAGAGAGATATATAAGTGCACCAATCGTTTTAGCTATAACGTGCTCACCCTATGTTATCTGGGGGCACACATCATAAATAACATCAATAAACCACAACATGAATAATTTTTTTTCAGTTGAAAAAATCTTGTAAACTCGTTTTCAAATAAATTTTACATATTAAAAAAATAATATTCTTTCAAAATCCCATTTTCAATAAAAATAATCTCTTATTTTAAAAATAAATCATTAAAAAAATTCCCCAAAAATGGAAATATGATATTTAATGTAATGAAATTAATTAAATATTTAAAGGAATTAAGAAATCAACTAATTACCAGATAGAGTGAAGAAATCATTGTCACTATGTATGTTAATCATAAAACATTCCATTTCTCATTTTCGAAAATGTTCAATTTAAATCGCATAAAAAAATTTATTTTGAAAAACATTAAAATAAATTAAAATGAACATTATAGTTATTTAATTATCATATGAAAATATTTAAAATGTAATTTTAAAAACCAAGACACATAAGATAAATACAGTTTGGAGGAAAACATTGAAAGAATATTTATTTAGAAGAAAAGTCCCATATTACTTTGGAAATATTTGTATCAATTATGAAATTAAATAATACCATTATACAAAACACTAAATATCATGATAACATATAAATTCATTATATAACATGTCATATGGTCTATATATACACCTATTAAGAGAATATATGTGTATAAAATCAAAATATTCCTCAATGAAAAGAAATTAAGACGAAGTCCCTTACTTGAGTCTGACTTGTCATATATGTCCTTATATTCACGAAAAAATAAAATTATATTAATGATTTACTTTCTTTATAAACATTTTCATGATTATTATTAGTTTTTTATCTTAATAAAATGTTATTTACAATTACATAATCACTAACATTATGTTAGTTTTTTCGATGATATTTGGATTATGTGTCAAAAATGACTTTTATAGGTTGACTATGGTGAAAGAGGTCATTATTTAAACATATAAAAAATAATAATCATGAACTAATAATCAAATTTATATATCTATTTTACTTTTCAAAACAATCATGAAATATGGTTATGGAAAATGAACTATTGTTATGATCATGGAGATGGTAGGTCGTACGCACGCCTGAGTAATTGTTACATTTTTCAATGATCAATATGGAAAAAATGTAAGTAACATTTTATCTTTACAGAATGATCATAATACCATAATTAACATATTTTTTAATTATATATTCCTATAAATATCATTTTTTATGTGGTGATGAAAAGTGGAATCCTATCACTTCGAGAAGGCGGTAATCCACATGTCCATGAAAAATGTTATCATTTTTTTAGTGAGTGAAATGGTATTAAAAAAAGATATATAGTATTTATAGAATTATAACTATGTAATAAATATAATAAATACTTCATATATTTCACATATATTTATTATCTTTAACTTTATTACCTTACATATAATGTGTTAGTGAAAAATGAATAAAATCACTTCATTAGGTGGTAGTACACTGTACACATGAGAGACATTATCATATCCCTAATGATATTGAATGAAAATTATTTATATGATATAATGAATACATAGGTAACATTTTGTTATAAATATCATATATACACTTTATATCCATAATCATTCCCAATAGTGAAAGGTAGTAATGGAAAAATGAATGACATCATTTCCCGAGACAGTTGTCTGTCTTACACATGATTGATGATTTCGTAACCCATTTGTTGGAAGAGAGATATTATATAGGTTATTACATTAAATTAACAAAATCTAATTTTTTTTAACATATTGAGGTTTTTATATAAGTATGTTTTTAAAATAATTTAAGGGGAGGAAATGGAAATAAAATAAAAAATCCTTATTGAAGAACGTTATATATTCTTAGAGTATCAACCATATGTTTTCTCCAAAATATTCCTAGGTTGTATTTAATCCAAAATAAGGATTAAATGATTAAGGGATGGAAATTGTGAAGTTATTTTGGAAGATATTGTTTGAACAAAAGAGTATTTAGGGTATGAAGTGACGAGGAGAGGGGGTGTCCGCTTATAAGTGTGGGAGATGACACCCTTGGTATTGTTGAAAATAATTGAGTATTACCACATTTTTCATTAGTAGAAAGGGTCCAAAATGGACCATTATAGAACCGTATATGATTAATGGTTGGAATAGTTCCATAAAATAATTTTTAGACAAGTTTTTAGATTATTTTTAACCTTATCTTTATATTTTGGCTACGGGTAAATCCATTTTTACCAAACCCACTACAATTAATTTTTATTTTTTTTAGTATATATTTATGGAAAAAATTAAATGAAGTTATTAGAAATAATATATTATTATTACTCGACAATATTGAAGCCATTTTTTGAAATTAAATTTATAAATGTGGAAAAGATTAGTTTAACACTAATCTTGAAAACACAACAATACAATGGGGTTTTAAGAAGAGTATTTTGTTAGGGGTAGATGAATCATTATTAACTCAATTAATAATAAAACTCACTTTATTAAAATAAATTAATATTTACAGATATATAATAAATTTATTTCATTTAAAACAATCTCCATTATGGATTATTTTATTTAATTAAAATTTAGAACCATTAACAATTTTAAATTAATTTTATAAGAACTCATTTATAAAAAAACTAACTTATACTAAAAACCAATATAATGTTGTTTAAAAATGTAATTAATTGTATTAAATATAACTAAATAATACCTAAATTACAAGATATATTATTTAAAAGTTATTGAGACTTTTAAATTACATAATTTATGAAAAAATACTTTTACAAAAAACGATATTTTTTACTATTCACTGAAAAATCAATATTTTCAAAAATAATACAAAAAATTCACATAATTTAAATTTTGACATACTAATTTAGAAAATTATATTCATTTCATAAAATTAAAATTTTTAATTATTAATTAAAATGGTTTCCTTTTTTATTAAAAATTAATCAATATATTTATAACTAATATAAATATCTAATTCATATTAATAAATATCAAAAGGATTTTCTCTATCATTACCTAGGTTTTCACATTATAACCTCCTTTTATAATTTTCAACCTCACAATTTTATTTAGATATTAATCAAGACTGGATATCTTTCCCTCAATGAATTTCTTGATTCCCATGTGACCTCCTCAACCAGATAGTTTCCCATCAAACCACAACATGGTGAATATACTTATTCCAAAACAATTTCTCTCTATGGTCAAGAATCTTTATGGGTTTTTTCTCAAAAGATATATTCTCTTACAAATGATCTACTATGGGTCTCAAAATATGAGATGAATCCGCCACATATTTCCTTAACATCAAAACATGAAATACATTTATTACCTGAGATAAACTCAATGGAAAGTCCACTATGTTAGAAAATAATCCAAAATAATCCAAGATTTCATATGGTCCAATGAACCGTGGAATTATCTTCCCATTTTTACCAAAACAGATAACTATTTTCTATATAGAATCATTGAAAAATAGATGATCACCTACTTCGAAAGAATGATATTTATTATACTTATACATAATGATTTTCTATATACTCTTGGTTGTCCTCTTATGTTTTTGAATCAACTGTACCTTCTCATCCATTTCTTATACTACATATAGTCCCATCAACATACTTTCTCTTAAATCATCTAAAAAATCTCATGTCCAACAACAATTTTCAAATAATGCATCATATGGTGAAATCTTTATAAAGGAGTGAATATTATTATTATATGAAAAGTCACCCAAAGAAAATTCTAATATAAACATTGTTCATAATAAAATGAACAATAAAAAAAGAATATATTTCATAGTTTTAATTTTATACATAGAGGCTCCATCATATTGAGGATGAAAAGCTACACTGAAATTTAATTTAGTACCCAATGACTTTTGAGATGTTTCCCAAAATTAGATGTGATCTTCGAATCATGGTATGATACAATAGAGAGAGACACTCCATGTATCCTTTCTATATCCTTTCTATATAGCAGAGAAAAATGATATACATACAATGTATCTCAATTATGAAGGAAATGTGAATAGTTAGTTAATAGATAAAAAATAACCCACGCCACATTATTACCCGCCGATGAATTTGAAATCCAACCAAGTAATCAATTGATATATTTTCCGAATTCCACTCCATCACTAGAAAAGGCTGAACCATACCCTTCAGTAAATTTCATTCATATTTAACGTAATATCTAATCATAAACATCATGGTGAATTTAGATATATCAGTTTTCTTTTCGTCCCCCAGTAATACTCTCGATGTTCTCTTTACATCTTAGTGGTTTCCAAAGGAATGGGATATGGAGAAGTATAAGATTCACTTGATAAATATTTCCTCAAATGGGAATCCTAAGGCACACATAATATTTTTCCAAATCGTAAAATATTATCTTAATAAATATTAAAATTATAAAACTTACACATATTAATGGAATTTACCTTCACCTGCAAAGATTAATCCACATTCTAAGATTTATTAACTATTTTTGAAAAAGTCGATTGTGCTGAATCATTAAACAAAAGAGAGGATATCCCACCATCCACATATTTTAGGAAAAAATTGATATCATTAACTAATGGGTCACATTCAAATGTAACATAGTTAATGAATCATTATTTCTTAACTCAAAGTATTAACAACTTTTTCCCTTTTTCTACGATGGTAATGAATCATGGAATATAATCCTTGATATGTTCTTTCCATATTATATATCGCATGTTCAATTCATTCTGAGTGAATGTATACTTTAAAATTTTTCAATCAGTATATATATTTCAAACATTAATCCATAAAAATGATGTCTCCAAATTCTTAATGTAAAAACAACAATAACTAATTCAAATTCATATATAGAGGAATATAACACATTAAAATTAAACTGACATGAACCATATTCTATTAACTTATCATGATTCATTAAGACAAAATCATGCCCTTTCATTGAAAAATCTCTTTTGATGAAAAATTCACCATTTCTTGATGGAAGAGCATGTAGCACCCCTAGATCATCCAAATAAATTGAACACATGAAACCATGAGTCACTAAAAAACACTACATTATTATATCCTAGTTAGAAAACATAATTTTTCCACCTATGTGATTTGAATTACGAAAAGCTCACATACACAGCTGCATTCAGTATGATATTTAGAGTATGATAGGATCAACTTATATTTTTTATGAATAGTATCACACCTTTATTAATTGTAACATACCCTTATGAATAGTTGTGAATAGTAATGAATAGTAATTTGGCGAAAAAAATAGAAACTTCATCCATGAATGTATAAATACAATTTAGACATCTTATAATTTATAAAACAATTATAGCACAATTGTTTGTATTTTTGTATGTTATAAAAACTTTAACTACAATTTTATGATTCATTGAATAATTTAATATGAAAATTTATTTTCATAAAATGTAATCATAAATTTTTGTTTTTTTATATAATGGTTATAGGATAATTTTATGGGACATTGATTAATTTTTCAAGGTGTTATAAAATGAGTTATAGTTTTAATGTTGTTTTTCTTGAATAAATTATGATTTTATTTAAAAATTAAATTAAAAATATTCAGAATATTATTTTCAAAAAATGTATTTCATTTTTTAATTATACATGTTTAAAAATTTATGGGGTGGTTTTTTGGTATTTTTCTAAATTACTTGAATTTTGGGTGAATTGTAAAATACGATAATTTTTAATAAATGCTAAATACATGTTTTATTGGGTCATAAGTGATTTGAGGATGATGTAAGCCCCCTTGGTTCGAACTCAAATGAACTTATTACTATTATTGGTCACAATAATCAATACTACTGGTTCTATTTGGGAAAATAATAAAATAATGAGTAATATAATGGGGAAACCCCCTCTCCTCCACTATAACCCCCCACTCCCTCTCTTCTCTTCACTCCTCTAAGCCTTTAAGATCCTCAAATTTCTTCACAAATAATGTTCCCTAGTCACACCTCACGTCCAGGAGCTCTTGGTATTTCTAAAAGACCAAAACCCCTCCCTTAAAGAGATTCTAAAGTTGGTGGACTCAAGAGGTAAATTTACATTCTATTTCTTTTAATTTCATTTCAAGTTCCGTTCTATTGTTATCATCTCCTCAACCCCTCTATTAATATGAAAATTATAAACTCATTATCATCTATATACTTGAATTATATCATTTTAATGGAAAAACCATCATCAATATCCTTACTCTCTCTCTTTTATTTTATAAAGGAAATCATCGTCCGTGAGGTTCAAATTTACAACTTTTGTGGATGACGAAGTTTCATTCATAAATTTTCCCTTAAATACTGGTCATGAAACCATTTTTATGGTTTAACTTGGATATAATATATGTATTATAAAATATTTAATATTCAAGAACCAGTATATGTACATAATATTAAATCATATGACCAAACTATTTCCAAATAATCAAAATACCGCTAAAATAATATATGTGATTTTCAATAACATTTCATCTAAGGATTCATCCTAATTAAATGTAACCAAATGATATAAATGACCCTTAAAACCTATTTATGTTCATAAATAATTTTTAAATTCAAATCTATAGATTTACATCCATTCCACATGAACTCATTTACATAAAAACAAGTGAACTGATTATGAAAATCAAGAAAATGATCTCTTGAGAATGACAAAATTCAATATTAAAACTTATCAATAAGAAAATAAATGAACTAATTTTTTATAGACTAAATAAATGTCTAAAATGATATTAATTAAGTTATTAAGTAGTCTAATGTTATATTCCAGGACCATAAGGTCATGAACAGAACATTGGGACTTAAGGTAAGGGTTTTATACCAAAAACTCCATTTTCATTTGGGTTACTCTTATACTATACATTCCTCAATTATGTTCTTATTTATTCATATTTACTCTTCATATATTCAGTTATAATGTTCTATATATGTTTACAACCTATAATCCTACTTTCCTTTACAGTGAGTTATGTGTTTTAAAAGGATCTTTCAAATATTATTCATGTAATACAAGCCCAATTCAATGGAATATCTCAAATTTTTACTTATTTTGAAAGGAAATATAGAATAATTGTTTTTGAAAAAATTAACTATACAAAATATATCATTTTATTAAGTAAATACTTCCGAACTTCACTTCTGGGATTATACAATGAGTTTTCCAAAAGAACTATTCTTTTCAAAGTAAAAGAGTATTTATCTCAAAAATTACTCGATGATTTTACCAAAGTATCTTCATCTATTACAAACCTCTTGTTGATTCTTATATATTATTGGGTTGAATATTTTAGGATATCGTATACCATATTTTGTTTCATGGTATATGATTATTTTGATTGTGGATGTGCTATCTTAAACCCATCCCCCAATTTACTCTGAATAGTTAGTGTTTATGCTTAATGTTCAGGGAATGTTATTTTCATTTCATATATTAGTTTTAAGATGAATGTATATGTTGTTTATGTTTATCCCCATTCATATGAGGAATTCATTGGACTTAGTAAGTGTCAGGTGGGGCCCGTTATATCCCCTCATATCATCGACAGGTCTCTTGAGATAAATTATGGTCTTGGAACGAGGCCTTGACAAAATGGATATTTATGGTCTTGGCATGAGGAATTACAGTATGGTTATGATGTGCCACATTATTTATTACCTCATTAAGAAAACAGTATTTATATTTCAAGTGGTTATTTGTCTAGTACAATACCCATGATTATATTTTGTTGTGGAATTATTTATTCATCTCCTATTCCTATCACAATGTGTTCAGGATTATTTTTAACGGTATTTTTTTCTGTTATTCACCATACATAATGTTTATTTGTATGATATCTTCAATTGTATTTATTTACCTTAGTGAGCATTTGATCTCACACCATTCCAATGTTTCATTTTTATAGTACATTAAGATGTTTTTAATTAATGACCTTCAAGGATAAACTTATAGGGGAAGATGTTCTCAACAATACTTATATGTTGCATTTCATTTCCAATTGTAATGTTGAACTAATGTAAATATCTTTTTTCCCAATATACTAAACTACTCGGTTCTTCGGGATTCATATTCCTTGTTTTTATGCCTATGTAATAAAATAAGGAAATAGTTTCGAGAAAATTGCGATCGGGTCCTCATAGTTGGTATTAAAGAACGTTTGGTAGAAAACATGGAAACTATATTTACATAACATAAATTAGGGAACATATCCGTAATATAGCCTTTGACGATAAACATACCAGAACATCATGGTATTTTGGTAATGGATAAATTGCGTCGATCTTTCTAGAAAATACATCCCTATCTGGACACTACAAGTGGACATTGATCTGTTACAGATGTACCTAGGAGTGAAAAATCTGACTAGGAGTTTTAGGCTTGACCCAGGGTATCCTGGTACACAACATTGGGCCTTACTGTTCACCTAATTTGACACACCCAAGGTATATTCTTAGTATAATTCACATTTTATTTTCAATGTAACACCCCAAGCTTCTACGGTACGCTTCTCTTTGAATAATGCAATAGCGTGTGTTGTACGCAACATCGAGTTCTAACACACACCACAACCGATCAAACTAGCCGTTATGAATAGTAATACCTACTTTTTAAAATTATAGAAATTTTATCTCTCAAAATGGACTTCATTTATGGATTCTGAGTATTTAATTTAGCCTAAGGTGAAATTTTGGTACTTTTCGGATAACTTTCATATTTTGATGAATAGTGAAAATTACTAAATTTTAATTAAAAACAACTTTTATAATCAAAATAATTAATAGTGATAAATTATGAATTTGAGTGGTTTTAAAGTATAATTAGAATATATTTTCACCATTTTATCCAATGGTGTTCATTAGAATTAATTTCACTTTGAAATTGGACATAAACAATTGTCAATCTTTTGGTATATATTGTTCCTAAAAAACACGCTATTTGTTGTGACAACGAGAATTAATTATAAAATTAATTAATGAAACTTATATGTTTGGAATTTTCTAAAATAGACATCATTTTTGAATTCGGAATATCAATTATAGATTAGGGTGAAATTTTGGCATTGTTCTGAAAAACTTCAATTTTTGATGAATAGTGAAACTACTAAGTGGTAGTTAAAAAACTGGATTTTTCATAAAACATAATTTTACCGCTTCTGTGAATGGAAATTTGAAAATTCGGGAGACATGGTTAATATCAAGAAGAAAAATGTGGTTCAATGAGATGAAAATAATTTTTGGTGAATAGTAACTTTTTACTTTTATTTACCACGGTTAAAAGTAAATAGGTTAATTAAGGGTAAAAATGATATTAATATTACCCTAACACATGTCCTAATTCTATTGGAAATGTGTATCTCGACCAAAAACAACCTTAGGAAAAAAATATTATCATTTAGGTCCACTTGGATTAGATTAGGACATTTATTATTATTTAATTCAAAGAAGAGTTAAAATCAAAGTTTATTTACTAAAACATTTTTAATATAGGGTTATACATAAGATAAATTCGATTTTAAATATTCATTAGACAGATAAAACGATTTTCTACATAATTATATTTTATTTATAATTTTTAGACATTAAATAATTTAATTTATTTTTGAAATAAAGATGATGCAGTAATTACCATAATAGTAAAAAATTAAAATAATTGATATTATAAATACCCAAATAAATATAATTTGAGACTTTTAATGAATTAAACTAATTTTATAGGATAATATGACATATTATAATTTATTTAATTGACTTTTTTCGAAGTAATAATTCTGTTATAAGTTTCACAAAAATCAACTATTGAATAGTGTCAAAATTGACATAAAAGAGTTTTTAAAACAAATATTATATTATTAATTGATATTAAATTTCTAAAAATATATGGATTGGCCAAGAGACTTATATCATGATAGGGGTATCATTAATGGACCACTTGGGGGTCTTTTGGATGTATATAGTAATCTTATTAACTATATAATATAAAAATACAAAGTGACATGGTAAATGTCAAACGAATTAACTAAGAGTTAAAACTAAAAGATAAGGTTAATATAGTAACCCAAACCTGTCTAAATTCTATTGGTTGAATGGTTTTCGACCTATACCCACCTTAAAATTTTAATAATCAACTTTGGAGCCATTAGAAACCGAATATGAATTTATTATAAAATAATATTTCTAGCTTTTCCAAAGGTGCCCCTCACCCCTCTTATAAAAGGGCAATCTTCCTTCTCATTACTTCACACCTTAAAAGCCTTTTGGTTCGGCCAAAATCTTCCCAAATACTCTATAAACTTCCCTCACTACAACTTAGATGACTTAGTTTGATCAGAAAGCCAACCTAAGGACCCCTTTTGATCAAATCAAAAGGAAGAACCTGAAGAAGAGGTAATGATTTCACCACCCTTTTCCAAGTTCCATTCTTCTTCCACTTCTTCTTCCTTTTTTGTTACCATTCTAAAATAATAAATCCAGTATCATATATATACTGTGGTGTTATTATAAATATGGTACAACCATATTCAGTATTCTATCCATCCATTGAATAACATGTCACCATACATGCGTACGTACGACTTACCGTCTCCACGTCGTGGTGTAATTGTTATTCAATAAATTATTATTTGGATGGGTATAATAATGATGTTTAATTCATGTAAATAATAAATGTAACATGATAATTATTCTTTATATATGATATAACATCCAATTATATATTATTTTTACATCAAAATAATGATATTGTCACTCGTGCGTACGTACAGACTACCGTCTCCACGAACGCGATGAGATTCATTCTCCATCGTATCCATTCATGTATAATTCTCATTTGATGATTAATAACAGTATTTAAGTACTTGATTTCATTCTCGATATGAATAATATACAACCTATCCCTGAAAAACATGGCTTACGTAACAAAAGATATAAAATAAAACGAGTCAGTTAACACCCGAAACAACGATAAATCTAAGATATTATTAACAAAGCAATGTTGAAAGATCATATATGATATCATATTAATGTATATGATTCTTGTATAATTTAATAACAATTATTTTACCACTATACAGGAGGTTAACCTACCCCAACCAAGGAAAAGAACAAGGTAAGGGTTTATTTCACAATCTCTTCATTATCCGAGGTGGTTTATACGTAATAATCTACTGGGATCTCTTTATCACCCACATCCATGTTTTTAAAAATGTATTTCAAAGCATTTTTACTATTTATAAAAATATGGGTTAAAGTCATTTATACCCTTTTTTGACTTTTTATAAGTGGTTTATCAAGGAATCTTTCCGTCGTTTTCCAAACAAGGTGCTTTTTAACCTTTTTGACAGAATTAAGGTAAGAATGTTTTTTTAACTTATACGGTGGGTGCAGTTATTTTCCGCCGTTATAAAATCGTCGAAGCTTCCCTTACAAGATTATAAGAATATTTTAAAAGAAAATGTTTTATTTCATAAATATATTACTCTTAAATGATTTCAAAATACAAAGAGATATTTCTCTAAAAAGAGTTTTGATTTCATCTATGTCAACATCCTTTGATGGATTTTACGCTTATTTGAAGTTGATTTATTATGATACAAAACTTCTATATTGTATTGAAGGTTTTGTGATATGTTTGACTGTGGATGTGCTATTTTTATACCATTCATTGTTTATGGTGAAAGTATTGACATTTTGTATGCTATTTTTAATACGAATGTTTATGTTATGTTTAATCCTTTTCATATGGGAATGCATTGGACTTAATATGTGACAGGTGGAGCCCGCTATAGATCCTCGATGCATCGGTAGGTCTCATGAGACAAACTAGTGTCTTGGCACAAGGCCTTGACAAAATCATATGTGTAGTCGTGGCACGAGGCCTTGGCTATGTGGTTATGATAGTCTGGCATTATGCATTCAATCATTATGAAAGTGGTTATTGATATTTCATGTGATTATTCGATTAGTAGAATATCCATGTGAATAAGTAAATGGAATTATTTCATTTTATTTTTTCCATACTATGTTGAAGTTCAAGTTTAAAATGATTTTGTTTTAAGTTATACATTGCCTTAAATGATTATTCTTATTTATGAAAGTTTCCACTATATTATTATCCTTACTGGACATATGAGCTCACCCCTTTTCTATGTTTTATTTTTCCAAGTTTGTGAAGAAGTGATTTATGAATGACCTGTAGGTATAGAATGTGGGGATATGAGTGTGGAATATGGAGACCATGTTGTTGTATTATTTTTTCACTTTATGATGCAATGTACAACTTTATGAATATATCTAGTGTTTCCAAGGATACTAAACCAATCGGTCATTCGAGATTTTATCTTTCTTGTGATCATGCCAACGTTATGTAATAATGCACCGACTCTGGGTAACTGGGTTCGGGGCATTATAGTAGGTATCAGAGGAAGCTTAGTACAAACCATGGAAGCAAGATTTAGATAAACTCTGATTAGAGCACGTAGAACTAAGATAAACTTTGAGGATTTGTATAGAAGAACTTCCTAGAATTTTGGTATTGTAGAGATTTTGTGAGTTTTCTGAGCAATACAACCCTGTCTGGATATGAGCAGGTAAAGGCGGCTCTGGCACAAATGTACCTAGGGGTAAAACCCGAAAACACCGCTTTGAGCTAGACTCGAACGGGAACTGGTGCACGATAACGGGCCTTGCTGCACTCTTGGTTACGACACTCCTGGGGGATATGCTTAGGATAACTCTCATTTTCTTTACAAATCATTATGAAGGGTTTATGAGTATATAATTCTTCAAAGAAAACATTTTTATGATTATGGATTATATCCATAAATAGTTCAATTTATGTTAAGTGTTTTATAAGTACGGGATTATGTATAATGATTCATAAACTGATCTAGTTTATGCCATTGTTTAGAAATGGAGCCTAGTGGAAGAAATGGAAACTGTATCAATGCATGCACTCCATTTAGGGATTTCCCTCCTGCTCAAGATAATTATAGTGGAGCTGGTGATGCAACTGGTGCCGATCAGCTAATCTCCATTCTGGGACAACCTACTTAGGTTATGAATAATAACCTTACCCGTGTGGAGCACCCTGATCCACAATGTGGAGGATCAATGTTAGATCACTTCATAAGGCAACAACCACCAACATTCAATGGGAGTAAACATACCTTATTAGCTGAGAAATGGATATTTTCCCTAGAGAAAATATTTCATGATTTGGGGAGTAGTGAAAGGGAAAAAGTTATCATGACAGTTTACCGCCTCACTGGAGATGCTGATCAATGGTGGTCATTGATTAAAAATATGAAGGAAGATGATGAAGTATCAAATATGGAATGGAGGTAGTTCAAAGATCTGTTTTTAGAAAAATACATTCCTCGCGACCATCAAGTAGATATGGAAAGGCAGTTTCTGAGTCTGAGACAAAAGGAGGATGAGAATTTCACAAAGTATGAGGCTATCTTTACAAGGTTAACAAGGTATTCTGGAGATTATATACATAACCCAAGAAGTAAGATTTATCATTTATTTGATGGGTTAAAACCAATTCTCCGTCGAGCATTAGTATCACAATCTTTATCGTCATACGAAGACATTGTCTCATGTGCTATCAAGACCGAAAAGGAATTCTCTAAGTCTTATGACATTAAAGAAAAGAAAGAGAAGAAGAGATCCACTGATCAGTCTGGGAATGGAAATAAGCAGAAGAAGGGAAATGTTGAATATCCATCCTGTGGTAAATGTGGGAAAAAACACCCCGGTACTTTCTTTAATAGAACGAGAGTCTGTTACAAGTGTGGTGAAAAAGGCCACCAAGCTCGTGATTTCAAGGGGAAGAAAGAAGCTACCAATGTTCAGTGCTACAATTGCTGGGAGATGGGGCATTATGAAAATGAATGAACTAAGTGTCAGGAGAACATACCTCAAAAAAGGCCAAGGGATCAAGGACAAGCTTATGCTATCACTACTGCTGAGGTAGAAGCTCCGAAAGACGTGGTGGCAGGTAATTTAATGGTTTCCTCAAGTTTAGAAAATGCATTATTTGATTCTGGATCATCCCATTGTTTCATATCTTCCCAGTTTGCTAAGAAAATTAGATATTTCCAATTTGATTTAACAAGAGAGTTGTCAGTTAAAACTCATAAGGGAAGTATCATTGCAATAATGTTTTGTGAATCAGTCCCCATTAGAGCACATAAATGTTTTTATCTTCTGATCTCATCATCATACCTATGATTGAGTTTGATATAATCCTCAATATGGACTAGATTTCAGACTATGATGCGAAGATTTATTGTAAGAATAAAGAGGTTACGATTCTTGATGATGATGATAAGGAACACCTTATCTTTAGAGAAGAATCGTCACCACCTAATTCTTATCTAGATCCACACCCAGTAGCTCAAATAAATTAAATTATTGGGGAGGAAGAGGATGAAATTATAGTGGGTGAGGAAAGGAATGTTCAAATAGAGGATGTACCTGTTTTCAAAGAATATGTAGATGTGTTTCCAGACGATTTACCTGGACATCCTCCAGAACGAGAAGTTGAGTTTTCCATTGATTTAATTCCTGAATCAAGGCCTATATCGAAGACCCCTTATAGAATTGCCAATGTAGAATTAGTTGAACTAAAGAAACAACTAGAGGAATTGAGTAATAAGGTATTTATTCTCCCTAGTGTTTCTCCATGGGGAGCCCCTGTTCTTTTTGTTAAATAGAAAGATGGATCCATGAGGTTATGTATCGACTATAGGGAGATCAATTCTATAACAATAAAGAACAAGTATCCCCTACCTCGCATTGATGATTTATTTGACCAGCTGCATGGAGCTAAATACTTTTCAAAGATTGAACTTCGATCTGGATACCATCAGTTGTGTGTGAAGAAGGAAGACATTCCGAAGACAACATTTCGAACCAGGTATAGGCATTACGAGTTTACTGTAATGCCTTTTGGATTGACTAATGCACCCTCTGTATTCATGGATCTAATGAATAGAGTTTCAAGGAGTATCTCGATGAATTTGTGGTGGTATTTATTGATGATATCTTGGTATAATCCAAAAGCTACGAAGATCATGAAAATCACTTGCACTTTATCCTGAAGACTCTGAGAAGACATGAATTATATGGGAAGTTTAGAAAGTGTGAATTCTGGCTTCAAGAGATTTCTTTTCTTGGCCATATTGTCTCTGAATATGGAATCTCTGTTGATCCTTCTAATACCAAGGCAATCCAATAATGTCCAGCACCGACGAGTATAACTAAGGTACGTAGTTTTATTGGTTTAGCAGGTTATTATCGACGTTTGGTCCAGAATTTTTCCCGATTGGCTAACCCATTAACGAAGCTCACACGTAAAGGGGTTAAATTTTTTTGGACAAAAGAGTGTGAAGAATGTTTCGAAGAACTGAAGAGAAGATTATTCAATTCTCTTATATAGACTCTACCATCGGGGAATGATGGGTTCGTTATTTATAGTGATGCATCGAAGAAAGGACTTGATTGTGTCCTTATGAAGAATGATAGGGTTATTTCCTATGCATCATGACAGTTGAAAATTCATGAACAAAACTATCCTACTCATGATCTTGAGTTAGTAGATGTGATCTTTGCTTTAAAGATACGGAGGCACTACCTCTATGGTGAAAAATGTGAGGTTTATACTGATCACAAGAGTTTGAAGTATATTTTCTCACAAAAAGAACTCAACATGAGGCAAAGGAGATGGATTGAATTACTCAAGGATTATGATTGTACGATACACTACCACCTGGGGAAAGAAAACAAGGTGGCAGATGCTTTGAGCAGAAAAGACCATGGAGTTTTGAATGTGATGAGAATTGAAAGGGATCCAATTTTCATGGATCTAGTAAAGATGGACATGGGAATAACCAAGGAAGGTGAAACATCATTGCTTTTTCAAATGGTTGAGAAACCATCTTTACTAGAAAGGATTAAGAGTTCTTAGACCGATGATAAAGAATTTCAAAAGAAGATTAAACCTGTGAATGATGGGAGATTGAGAGACTTTGTGTATGAAGAAGGAATTTTGAAATTTAGGAAGAGACGTTGTGTTCCTCATATACTTGATCCAAAAAGGGAATTGCTGGATGATGCTCATAGTTCCAATTTCTTTATTCACCCTGGGAGCACCAAAATGTATAGAGATTTGAAGGAACATTTTTGGTGGGACAACATGAAGAGGGAGATTTCTGATTTTGTGTCAAGATGTATGGTTTGTCAACAAGTGAAAGATGGAAGGCAATAGCCTGGAGGAGTCATGCAACCTCTTCCCATACCAGAGTGGAAATGGGACAATATTACGATGGACTTTGTCATGGGACTACCAAAGACTCCTGGAAGGAACGATGAAATATGGGTTATTTGATAGTCTTACCAAGTCAACACATTTTATTTCTATAAGAGAAGATCTACCACTAGAACGTCTAGAAAGACTATATATTGATGAAGTTGTGAGACTTCATGGAGTACCAATATCGATTGTTTCTGATCATGATCCATGTTTTACTTCAAGATTCTGGAAGAGTCTTCAGAAATCCCTGGATACTGAACTGCATTTGAGCACTGCCTACCACCCTCAAATGGATGGAAAATCAGAATGAACTATTCAAACCTTAGAAGACATGTTGAGATCTTTCTTACATGACTTTCAGGGTATGTGGGATCAATATTTAGCTTTGGTATAATTTTCCTATAACAATAGCTTCCATTCGAGTATTCATATGGAACCATATGAAGCGTTATACGGAAAGATATGTCGCACACCAACCTGTTGGGATGACGTTGGTGGGAGAAAACTTGTAGGTCCAGAACTGGTGGAGGAAATGATGGAAAATGTGAAGGTAATCCAAAATCACATCAAATCAACTCAAAGTAGGTCAAGAGCTATGCCGATAATCGAAGGAAGGATTTGGAATTTCAATTCGGTGATCATGTTTTCCTGAAGGTATCTCCATGGAAGGGAGTCATACGTTTTGGTAAGAAAGGTAAATTGAGTACCAGGTACATCGGACCTTTCAAAATTATAGAATGAATTGGGGCTGTAGCTTAGCGATTGGCAATGCCTCCAAGTCTCTCCAAAGTTCACGATGTGTTCCACGTATCTCTGTTGAGGAAATACATGCCTGGCCCAACACATGTACTCACCTATGAAGAATTAGAACTGGAACCCGATCTGTCTTATTGTGAAGAGCCCGTCAGGATTCATGATACAAGAGAACAAGTACTGAGAAACCGGACGACGCGTCTGGTAAAAGTTTTGTGGAGAAACCATAAGATGGAAGAGGCAACGTGGGAACCCGAGGAACTTATGATGAAGAACCACCCGAGTCTTTTCATGTGGTAGTATTATGGAAATTTTTTAGGACAAAATTCTTTGAAGGAGGGGAGAATGTAACACCCCAAGCTTCTATGGTACACTTCTCTTTGAATAATGCAATAGCGTGTGTTGTACGCAACATCGAGTTCTAACACACACCACAACCGATCAAACTAGCCGTCATGAATATTAATACCTACTTTTTAAAATTTTAGAAATTTTATCTCTCAAAATGGACTTCATTTTTGGATTTTGAGTATCTAATTTAGCCTAAGGTGAAATTTTGGTACTTTTCGGATAACTTTCATATTTTGATGAATAGTGAAAATTACTAAATTTTAATTAAAAACAACTTTTTTAATCAAAATAATTAATAGTGATAAATTATGAATTTGAGTGGTTTTAAAGTATAATTATAATATATTTTTACCATTTTATCCAATGGTGTTCATTAGAATTAATTTCACTTTGAAATTGGACCTAAACAATTGTCAATCTTTTGGTATATATTGTTTCTAAAAAACACGCTATTTGTTGGGACAACGGGAATTAATTATAAAATTAATTAATGAAACTTATATGTTTTTAATTTTGTAAAATAGACATCATTTTTGAATTTGGAATATCAATTATAGCTTAGGGTGAAACTTTGGCATTGTTCTGAAAAACTTCAATTTTTGATGAATAGTGAAACTACTAAGTGGTAGTTAAAAAACTGAATTTTTCATAAAACTTAATTTTACCGCTTCTGTGAATGGAATTTTAAAAATCCGAGAGACACTGTTAATATCAAGAAGTAAAATGTGGTTCAATGAGATGAATTTTTTTTGGTGAATAGTAACCTTTTACTTTTATTTACCATGGTTAAAAGTAAATAGGGTAATTAAGGGTAAAAATGATATTAATATTATCTTAACACATGTCCTAATTCTATTGGAAAAGTGTATATCGACCAAAAACATCTTTAGGAATAATATATTATCATTTAGGTCCACTTGGATTAGATTAGGACATTTATTATTATTTAATTCAAAGAAGAGTTAAATGAGTTAAAATAAATGTTTATTTACTAAAACATTTTTAATATAGGGTTATACATAAGATAAATTTGATTGTAAATATTAATTAGATAGATAAAAAGATTTAATACATAATTATATTTTATTTATAATTTTGAGACATTAAATAATTTAATTTATTTATTACACAATGATGATGCAGTAATTACCATAATAGTGAAAAATTAAAATAATTGATATTATAAATTCCCAAATAAATATAATTTTAGAATTTTAATGAATTAAACTAATTTTCTAGGATAATATGACATATTAGGATTGATTTAATTGACTTTTTTCGAATTAATCATTTTGTTATAAGTTTCACAAAAATCAACTATTGAATAGTGTCAAAATTGACATAAAAGAGTTTTTAAAACAAATTTTATATTATTAATTGATATTAAATTCCTAAAAATGTAAGGCTCGGCCAAGAGACTTATATCATGATAGGTGTATCATTAATGGACCACTTGGGGGTCGTTTGGATGTATATAGTAAGTTTATTAACTATATAATATAAAAATACAAAGTGACATGGTAAATGTCAAACGAATTAACTAAGAGTTAAAACTAAAAGATAAGGTTAATATAGTAACCCAAAACTGTCTAAATTCTATTGGTTGAATGTTTTTCGACCTATAACCACCTTAACCTTTGAATAATAAACTTTGGAGCCATTAGAAACAGAATATTAATTTATTATGAAATAATATTTCTAGCTTTTCCAAAGGTGCCCCTCACCCCTCTTATAAAAGGGCACTCTTCCTTCTCATTACTTAAGACCTTCAAAGCCTTCTGGTTCGGCCAAACTCTGCCCAAATAATCTATAAACTTTCCTCACTACAACCTAGAGGCCTTATTTTGATCAGAAATCCAACCTAAGGAGCCCTTTTGATCAAATCAAAAGGAAGAACTCGAAGAACATGTAATGATTTCACCACCCTTTTCCAAGTTCCATTCTTCTTCCACTTCTTCTTCCTTTATTGTTACCATTATAAAATAATAACTCCAGTATCATATATATACTGTGAAGTTATTATAAATATGGTACAACCATATTCAGTATTCTATCCATACTTTGAATAACATGTCACCATACGTGCGTACGTACGGCTTACCGTCTCCACGTCGTGGTGTAATTGTTATTCAATAAATTATTATTTGGATTGGTATAATAATGATGTGTAATTCATGTAAATAAGAAATATAACATGATAATGATTATTTATATATGATATACCATCAAATTATATTTTATTTTAATATCAAAATAATGATATTGTCGCTCGTGCGTACGTACTGACTATTGTCTCCACGAACGCGATGAGATTCATTCTCCATCGTATCCATTAAAGTATAATTCTCATTCGATGATTAATAACAGTATTTGAGGACTTTATATCATTATGGATATGAATAAGATACAACCTATCCATGAAAAACATGTCTTACATAACAAAACATATAAAAGAAAATGAGTCAGTTAACATCCGAAACAACGATAAATCTAAGATATTATTAACAAAGAAATGTTAAAAGATCATATATGATATCATATTAATGTATATGATTCTTGTATAATTTAATAACAATTATTTCACCATTATACAAGAGTTTAACCTACCCCAACCAATGAAAATTACAAGGTAAGGGTTTATTTCACAATCTCTTCATTATCTGAGGTTGTTTATATGTAATAATCTACTCGGATCTCTTTATCATCCACATCCATGTTTCTTAAAAATGTATTTCAAAACATTTTTACTATTTACAAGAATATGGGTTAAAGTCATTTATACCCTTTTTTTACTTTTAATAATTGGTTTATAAAGGAATCTTTCCGTCGTTTTCCAAACAAGGTGTTTTTTAACCTTTTCGACAGAATTAAGGTAAGAATGTTTTTTTAACTTATACGGCGGATGCGGTTATTTTCCGCCGTTATAAAATTGTCGAAGCTTCCCTTTCAAGCTTATTAAAATATTTTCAAAGAAAATGTTTTATTTCATAAATATATGACTCTTAAATGATTTCAAAATAGAAAGAGATCTTTCTCTAAAAAGAGTTTTGATTTCATCTATGTCAACATCCTTTGATGGATTTTACGCTTATTTGAAGTTGATTGATTATGACACAAAACTTCTATATTGTATTGAAGGTTTTGTGATATGTTTGACTGTGGATGTGCTATTTTTATACCATTCATAGTTTATGGTGAAAGTATTGACATTTCATATGCTAGTTTTAATACAAATTTTTATGTTATGTTTAAACATTTTCATATGGGAATGCATTGGACTTAATATGTAACGGGTGGAGCCCACTATAGCTCCTCGATGTATCGATAGGTCTCATGAGACAAACTAGTGTCTTGGAACAAGGCCTTGACAAAATCTTATCTGTATTCTTGGCACGAGGCCTTGGCTATGTTGTTATGATAGTCTGGCATTATGAATTCCATCATTATGAATGTGGTTATTGATATTGCATGTGATTATTCGATTAGTAGAATATCCATGTGAATAAGTAAATGGAATTATTTCATTTTATTTTTGCCATACTATGTTGAAGTTCAAGTTTAAAAGGCTTTTGTTTTAAGTTATGCATTTCCTTAAATGTTTATTCTTATTTATGAAAGTTTCCGCTATATTGTTATCCTTTCTGGGCATATGAGCTCACCCCTTTTCTATGTTTTATTTTTCCCAGGATGTGAAGAAGTAATTTATGAATGACCTGCAGGGAAATTATGTGGTGATATGAGTGTGTAATATGGAGACCATGTTGTTGTTGTAGTTTTTCACTTTATTATGTAATGTAAAACTTTATGAATATATCTAGTGTTTCCAAGGCTTCTAAACGAATCGGTCTTTCGAGATTTGATCTTTCTTGTGATAATTGCCAATTTTATGTAATAATGTACCGACTCTGGGTAACTGGGGTCGGGGCGTTACATACAAGCCATTATAAATGATTCGATTGTAAATTTTTCCTCAAAGAAACAATGTTTATGAATATGATATGATCTATGTATAGAATTTCAATTTATGCTAAGTATTTTTCTATGTTGAGATTTTACATTATGATTCATAAATTAATCTAGTGTATGCCATTATTTAGAAATAGAGCCTAGTAGAAGGAATGGAAACCACATTAACACATGTATCCCATGTAGGGATTTCCCTCTACTGATATAATTATGTTGGCTCTAGAGCTATGGCCGGTGTTTAGTAACTTATAATTATACCAGGACAATAGAATCAGGATATGAACAATAACATTACCCAGATTTATCATCCAAAACCACAATGTAGAGGAGCTATGTTGGATCGCTTTATGTGACTACAGCCTCCATCACTCAATGGGACTATACCTGATTTGTATCTGAGTAGTGGATAAGTTCCCTAGAGACGAGATTTCTCTCTTTGGGATATAATAAAATAGAGATGGTTTTCATGGATATTTATCATCTATTAGGATATGCGGATCAATTGTGTTTTTTAATCAAAAACTCAATGGATGAGGACGAAATAAAAGATATGTAATAGAGGGAATTTAAGTAACTATTCCTAGAAAATCACTTTCCCAACGAACAATGAGCAGATATGGAATGGAAATTCATGAATCTGAGTTAAAAAGAGGATAAATATTTTGAAAATTTTGGAAATTTTGAATCTAACTTCACAAGGTTATCATGAAATTTCATGAACTACATACGTAATCCAAGGATCAATATTTTTCAATTCTTGGATGGTTTAAAATCATTTTTCCAAAGGGTACAGTTCTACAAAAGTTTCTCATCATATGAAGATATAGTTTGAAGTGCTATCATGACAGAAAAGGGATTTTATATTTCTTATGTCATTAAAGGAATACAAGAGAAGAAGAGGGATGCCGAAAAATCTAGAAAATGATATAAGGAAATAGGGAAGAAGGGAGGATTTGACCTTCCATCTTGTAGTAATTGTGGGAAGAAACACTCTGGAACATTCTTGAAGGGAATAGAAGATTACTAAAATGTGGAGAAAAAGGACCCCTGTCTTGAAATTGTAAGGGGAAGAAAGAAGATTCAAATTTTCAATGCAACAATTTCATCAATATGGGACATTATTCACATGAATTTCATAAGCATTAGGGAATCATTCCCCACAAAAGGCCAAGGGAGAAAGGCCAAGATTATTCTGTCACAACAGCCGAAGTTGAAGTTCCTAATGATGTTGTGGCAGGTGATTTAATAGTTTCCTCAAATATAGCCAATGCTTTATTTGATTTCGGATCATCACATTTTTTCATATCTTTCTAGTTTTCCAAGAAAATTAGATATTTCCAATTTTATTTAACAATGGGGTTGTCAGTAAAAACTCCAATGGAAAGTATCATTGCAACAAAGTTGTTTCATACAGTACCCATTATGGAACATAAACATGCTTTATTAGTTTATTTTGTTGTCATGCCCATGATTAAATTTCATATAATATTCATTATGGATTGGATTTCGAACTATGATGCAAAAATTTAGTGCAAGAATAAGGATGATACAATTATTTAGGACAATGTGGAATCCCATATCTTTTGGGAAGAAACATCACCATATTATTATTATCTAGATCCACTCAAAGTATCTCTACTAAATTTAATTATTGTGGAGGAAGGGAATGAAATAAATATGGGTTAGGAAAAGAATGTTCAAATATAGGATGTACCTATAGTGAAATAATATTTTTACGTCATTTCAGAGGGTTTACCTGGACATCATACAGAACGGTAAATTTATTTTTATATTGAAAAATTACTTGATTCAAGGACCTTATCAAATACCCCATATAGAATGGCCACTGTGGAATTAGTGTAACTGAAGGAAAAACTAGTGGAATTGAGTGAAAATGGATTTATTCACCCTAGTGTTTCTACATTGGGAGACCCTATTCTTCTCGTTAAGAAGAAAGATGGATCTATGAGGTTATGATTTGACTACATTGAGATCAATGATATAAAAATAAAGAACATGTATCTCCTACCTCACATTAATGATTTATTTGATCAACTTCTTGGATATCAATATTTTTCAAAGATTTTCCTTCGATCTAGATGTCATTAGTTTATTTTGAGGAAGGAAGACATTCCAAAAATAGAATTTTGAACCAGGTATGGGAATTATGAGTTTAGAGTAATGCCTTTTGGACTGGCTAATTCACCCACTGTTTTAATGGATCTAATGAATAGTGTTTTCAAGGAATATCATGATGAATTTGTTGTGGTATTTATTGATGATATCTTGGTATACTCCAAAAACTATAATGATCATGAAAATCATATGCACACTATTCTGAAGACTCTTAGAATAAATGAAACATATGGGATGTTTAGAAAGTATGAATTTTGGCTTCAATCAGATTCCTTTCGTGGACACACTGTCTATATGGATGGAATACCTGGTGATTCTATGGAGAAAACTATTATTCAAGAATTCCCTACTCCAACAAACATAACTGAGGTATATAGTTTTATTTGTTTAGTAGGTTGTTATCGGCGTTTCATTTAGAACTCTGTCCATTTAGACAATCCAATGAGCAAGATTTTATGTAAAGGTGTTAAGTTTGCATGGAAAGAGAAAGTGAGGACTATTTCTAAGAATTTAAGCGGAGATTAGTGAATGCTCCAATCCTAACACTACAATATAATAATGATGGATTTGTGATCTTTAGTGATGAATCAAAGAAAGGACTTGGTTGTGTAGTTATGAAGAATGATGTAGTTTTTTCCTATTAATCAAGGTAGTTATAAATTAATGATAAAAAATATCCTTCTCTTGATCTTCAGTTAGAAATTGTGATATTTTCTCTAAAAATATGGAGACAAAATCATTATGGTGAAAGATAAGATATATATACAGATCACAAGATAATGAAGTATATATTCTCAGAGAAAGAACTCAACATAAATCAAAGGAAATGGCTCTAACTACTCAATGATTATGATTTTACCATACACTACCACCCAGGAAAGGAAAATAAGGTAGCTAATGCTTTGAGATGGAAGGATCATGATGTTCTCAACAAAATGTGGATTGAAATGGATCCTTTGTACATGGATATTGTGAGGAAGAATATGGGATTTATCAAATAATGTTAAACATCACTAATTTTTCATTTGGTTTCCCAACCATCTTTATTAGACTGGATTAAAATCTCTTAGCCTAATGATGAGAGCCTACAAAAAAAATTAATGTTATGAAAGAGGAGATGTTGGATGACTTCGTATGTGAAGATGGAATTCTAAAATTTGGAAGAGGCTATGTGTTCCCTCTATACCCGAGCTAAAAAAATGAGTTATTGCATGATTCCAATTTCTTTAATTTCTCTATACACCATGGTATCCCTAAAATGTATAGTGATTTGAAGGAATATTTTTTTTGGAACAACATGAAGTGGGAAATTTCTAATTATTTATCAAGATGTTTAGTCTATAAACAAGTGAAGGCTGAATGACAACAACCTTGAGGATTCATCTAACATTTACTTATTCATACATGGAAATGGGACGACATAACCATGGATTTTGTCAATAGATTACCCAAAACTCCAAGAAAGAATGATGCAATATCGGTAATTATTGACGAACATACCAAATTTGCACATTTCCTCGCAATAAGGGTGTATTTTCCACTAGAGAAACATGTAATATTCTTTTTCAATGAAGTTTTAAGACTTCCTGGGGAACCTCTTTCAATAGTGTATGATAGCGATCCTTGATTTACATCAAAATTTTGGAAAACACTTCAGAAATATTTGGATACAACGCTTCATTTGAGTACTGCTTATCATCCTCAAACTATGGGAAATCAGAAAATATAATCCAAACATTATAAGATATGTTTAGATCATGATCGCTCAAACTTCAAGGTATGTGGGATCATTATTTACCCATGGTGTTTTTTTCCTGCAATAATAGTTTCCATTCCAGTATTGAAATGGCACCATATGAATAATTTTATCGAAAGAGATTTCGTACAAGAACATGTTGTGATAATGTTGGTGAATGGAAGCTAGTGGGCCTAGAGCTTGTAGAGGAAAAAAAGTTTAGGTTAATATTATTCAAGGCAATATAAAAGAATCTCAAAGAAGAAATTATCTATGCTAATAATCAAAGGAAGGGTTTGGATTTTCAAGTAGGAGATCATGTTCTCCTGAAATTATCTCCATAGAAGGGTGTTATAAGATTTGAGAAGAAAGGGAAACCGAGCCCTAGGTACATAATCCCTTTTAAAATTTTAGAGTGAATTGGAGTTATTGCATACCCTTTGGAAAATTCTACAAAGCTTTTCTAAAGTAATCAATGTGTTCCATGTCTCATTTTTGAGAATGTACATGCCAGACCCAACACACGTCCTCACATCTGAAGGCGTAGAATTGGAACATGAACTATCTTACTATAAAGATCCTATCTGAATTATGGACACTAAAGAGAATGTTTTTAGGGATAGGACAAGTAAACTTGTAAATATACTTTGGAAAAATCATAAAATTGAAGAGACAACATGGGATCCTCATGAGCTTATGATGAAGAACTACCCAAATCTTTTTTTGAGGTAACATTCTGGTAATTTCAAATATGGAATTTTCATATTGAGGGGATAATATAGATCCCCAATATTTTATAAATAAATTGAATGAATGAAACACTAAGTCTCTAAAAAACACCACTTTTTTTAACCTAGTCAGTAATTTTTTTTTCAACCTCTGTGATTTGTATTTTGAAAAACTAACACACACGGTTGCGTTAAGTAAGATATTTAGAGTCTGATTGGATCAAATAATATTTTCGATGAATAGTAACTAATCCTTATGAATGGTAACAAACCCTTATGAATATTAGTGAATAGTATTGAATAGTGAATCATCCAAAAAAATAGAAACATCACCCATGAAATTATAAATACAATTTAGACATCTTATAAGTGATAAAATGATCATAGTACAAGTATTGGTAATTTTTTATGTTATAAATTATTTTATTAAAATTTTATGATTAATTTAATAATTTAAAATTGAAACTTATTTCAATAAAATTTAATCCTAAATTGTTATTTTTTTGTCTTATGGTTATAAGATAGTCTTATGGGACCTTGACTAATTTTTCAAGGTGCTATAAAATGAGTTACAGTTTTAATATTGTTTTTTTCAAATAAGTTCAGATTTTATTTAAAATTTAAATTAAAAATATTTAAGAAATTATTTTCCTATAATAGATATCATTTTTTAATTCAACTTTTCAAAAAATGGTTGAGGTGATTTTTTGGGATTTTTCTAAAATACTTGAATTTTGGGTGAATAGTAAAATACTATAATTTATGATAAATGCTAAAAACATTATTTATTGGGTCATAAGTGATGTAAGGATGATGTAAACCTAATATGTTCAAAATAACGTGGAATAATTTCTATTGATGGTCACAATAATCAATAGAATTGGTTTTCTTTGTAAAAATAATAAAATAATGAATAAAATAATGGGAAAACCCTCATGTCCTCCACTATAACCCCCCTACTCCCTCTTCTCATCACTGATATATGCCCTAAAGATCCTCAATGGTCTTACCAAATACCCTTACCTAGTCACTAAACACATCAAGGAGCTATTGGTATTTCCAAAAGACCAAAACCCCTTCCCTTACTGTGATTCTCAAGGAGGTGGATTCAAGAGGTAAATTTACATTCAATTTATTCCAATTTCATTTCAAGTTCCTTTATTTTGGTATCCTCTCATCACCTCCTTTGTAAAAATGACCATTTTTACTCAAGTATAATCTATACACGATAATTATATCATGTGAATTTATGAACCAACTTCAATATCCTTACTCTCTCTTTTATTTTATAAATGAACTCATCGTCTATGAGGTTCTAATTTATAGCCTTCATGGACGATGAAGTTTCATTCTTAAATTTACCCATACATATGTGTAATTTATTTTACTTAGAAATTGTTGTGTGGGGGCCTCTATATCCCCCCTGTGCATCGGTATGTCTCATGAGACAAACTACGGCCTTGGCATGAGGCCATGACGAAATGGATATTTATGGTATTAGCACGACGCCTTGATAGTATGGTTCTGATGTCCCACATTGGGCATTGCCTCATTATGAAAATATTATTGATAGTTCATGTGGTTATTCGACTAGTAGAATACCAATGATTATGTTTTATTATGGAATTATTTATTCAGCTCTTATTCCAAACATAATGTTTTCTAGTTCATTTTTAATGTCATGTGTTTTTAGTTATTCACAATGCCTAATATTTATGTTTATGATATATTATGATTTATTTCTTACCCATACTAGGAATTTGAGCTCACCCCTTTCCTATGTTTCATTTTTTCACGATATGAATAAGTTTTTTTATCATTTACCTATAAGGATAAACTTATAGTTTTGGATGTTCCAACCAAAACGTATATATTGTATTTCATTTAAAGTTGTCATGTGAAACTTATGTATGTATCTTGTTTCCTAATCTACAAAACTACTGAGTCCTTTAGGATGAATTTTCCTTGATTGTATTTCAATGTAATAAAATAAAGCACTGACTCTGGGAAACTAGGGTCGGGTCCTTACAGGGACAAAGCGTGATCATTCAACAACATACCTTTTAGTTACTGAAAACAATCATCACATTATTTTTTCCATAATAATTTAACTCCATTTCATTTTAATTTAGTTAGTGGTCTACACTACTGGGAATAATTTTCTACAAACCACTGGTATTAACCTACTTCTCCAAGAAAATAATGAATCCCTGTGATATTTATGGGTCTTAGAAATTCTTCAACAATTTTTTTATCAATGATAATTTTTATTCGATATTTAGAATCAATATATCCATGGAATGAAATTTTTTGAAACAAAATTTCACTGTTTTTAAATTTCACATCTAATTTCTTTTCTTTTATTATTTTCAAAACTATCCTTATTTTTCTTTTATGTTTATCTTGAATTGATATAAAAATAAATCATCAGTAAACACAACCACAAAGTATTTTAATAACCGATTAAAAAATCTTTTCATAAGATTTTTAAATATAGTAGGTTCATTAGAAAACCCAAATGGCTTAACTACAAACTCATACTTACCATATCTGGTCTAAAACACTCTCTTGAAAAAAAATTATTTATTTAATTTCAACTTACGGTACATAGACCTCCGTTCAACCATCAAAAAATAGAAATCTCCTAGGATATGATCAAACAAATGATAAATATGAGGAAAATGATACTTGTTTCTAACATTTATGTTTTCCAAGTACCTATGATCAATTCAATGTCTCATTGAACCATGTTTATTTTTAACAAAAAATACATGGGCACATAATGGTGAGGTTCTATGTCGGATGAAACATTTATCTAATAACTTCTCCAATTTCTTATTCAATTATGAAAATTAAAATTGATCCATTTGATAATGAGGTTTAGTAATTGGATTAGAATCAGGAAATAATTCTACAGTAAACTCAAACTCCTGATTAGGAAAAACACAATGAAAATCATAAGTAAATACATCCATGTATTAATTTACTACTAGAACCTCACTAATTTGAAAATTTTCATTCATTTCAACTATTTGAGCTAGGTAACATTTAATTCCACTTATAATCTATTTTTTATCTTCTTGGTATGTCAGAAAAAGTATTAAATAATTGACCAAAACATTCTTAGTGCTATAATAAATCTTTATATGATAAAAGAAAATCCAATCCATACATAACATGATATACAACATGACTATGGGAAGTTAAAAAATATTTATATTAAATACCATCCCACTGATAACAATTGGAATATTCCTATAAATATTTACTTATTTAATACATCCAATGGAGTTTTCAGCGAAAGATACATATTACATTCATTAGGTAATATTCCAAATTTATATGAAAATTTCTCAGAAATAAAAGACTGTGAAAAAATAGAGTCAAATCAGGTATTGGAAAAATTTAAATACTTAACATATATATCACTACTTCTTTTAATGTCCCAACATCAACTCTGGTAGTATAAATTGTCTTTTCTACACTTTTCTACTTCTGATCACTATAATATTCATCTTATTTAAATAACATAATACATTAATTATCATAATGAATAAACTCATTTAAACTAAAATATATTACGTTTTTATGGTTATTAGTTACCCCATTCATTGATTTTGGAGGATTATTTTCCTTTCATTCATTGTACATATGTACAAACTTTCAACATCGGTAACACTTCCCTGAATTCATAAGACAATATTTATGGTTCATTTTACCACACATAAAAAATACGGGAAATTATTTTTCTTACCTCTTTATTTATTTTTTTGTATGTGTCCCCATCACATTTCATCTTGAAATTCTTCTTACATTCATTATTACAAGGCACATAAGCGTAAAAAAACTCCATCCTATCTTTTTCAAAATAATAAACAACATGAAAATATATTTTATATTTCCATTCATTTAAATCTCTTAATATACTTAGATTCAATCCTAATTAAAATAACATAATGTTTCTATCAGTGTCTCAAATTATATTCATCACACACCTGCCAAAATGTTTTATGTTTTCTTCAAATGATGCTAAAAAAATCATTAAATTGTTTCCTCAATTTGATGAATTATTTTACAAACCATATTTGAATTTTTTTGGTAAATATTTATCAAGGAAAATATCCTTCAATGTTTCTCATTACATGGAATCTTGTTCATATTTAACTCTGATATTCCTAACCAAATAAAACCATCGATCATCTTCATCTTAACAATGATAAATGAAGAGAGTTATATTGTAATGTCCCGAGTCTGGAGCCCCTCCACTGGTGCCCTGTACCCTGTTCACCACATGACCTCAAGCGCATTTCCCCAAATGCCAGAGGCTGCCGACTAGCAGCAAGGACCTTGGTTAGTCATTCGGGAAACTATTCCCTCATTTGGTAAGGTATACAAGATAAGGAAACAATAATAAACAGTGGAAGCAGTAAACAACATGCATAACAATAGAAACCAAACAGCGGAAGCATTGAATATATATAATAATGATGAAAATAATGCAGCATGTATAAGTATCTATGGAAAAAACAAACACAACAACGTGCTGGAATACAACTGAAACAAAGTGAAAAAGAAAAACAAATAAATCACCTCAGCATCGCAGCCATAGCTCGGTCCCATGCTCCCGAGCTCCAGTGCAATCAAGAACCTGAAGTAGAAGGGAGCTTTCCCTTATCTATACCTACAGCAACATAGTCTGCTTGGGCCCAAAAGCATGGCCCAAACCGGGTGTGAGATACAATCCCAGTAGGCAATCACCCAAAGACTTGTGCCTAAAAGTCAATGAATACATGGCAGTAAATGAACAAGAAGCAGTAAATAGGAAAGCACAAGCAGCTACAATCCACAGTTCTAACAAGTAAAGCACACAAGTAAGCAGTCGGCAACAAGAAGAAAATAGGTAACCCTCTGGGTAGCTCTCACAGTTTAACCCCTGTGGTTCAACCTCTAAGTACTAGCAACCCTCTTGGAGGCACACACAGTCTCACCCCTCTAGTTCAGCTACGTAATTAAGAAGACTCTCTGGGGAAGCACTCACCGTCAATTCCCCCTATAGTCTCATATCGTGCTAAAGGATCTCTGGGGAAGCACTAAATGTCAATTCCCCCTGTGGCCTGCGTCGTGGATCTACAGACTCTCCGGGGAGCACTCAATGTCAATTCCCCCTATTGTCTCACAACGTAATTAAAATACACTCTAGAGAAGACCTTCCATCAATTCTCCCTTTGGTCTACTACTCTAGGTTTGCATAGTCCTGAGTATAACTAAACATTCTCAATGCGTGTATATCGTCAAAGTAAACCTCAAGAACTACTTGGCTAACAACTAAAGCTCTACAACATATCAAAAGAGATAGTTCTACTATCCTAAAACAAGGTATGGAAACTAGAACAATTCCCAACAGACAAAACAAGCATGGCAAAGAAACCTGAGCACAAAATAAATTACACTACTCACAATCAATAACCTCTACTATAGAAAACAAGAAAAGCAGGCAACAGCAGGGGAAAAACAGGAAACACGCAATACCCCGTTCACGGGTATTGGTGGAATTTTCACAAAACACTCATAAAATTTCTACAGAAAGGAACAAAAAACCTACCTCGATCCTAGGAGATCGATATACGTGAACCTCGATGACATATTACTCTTAGAACAACGTAGATCTGAGAAAAAGCACAAAACATTCAACCCACGATAACATGGAAAAGAGGGGGAAACAAGAAACAAGGCTAAAGCAGAAGTAAGAACTCACCGCTGTGATTCCAACGCAATTGACTGTGCTCAAATCGGAGAACGGACGGTGGGGCGGGAGCTCGGAGAATATTCGGCCTTACGGTTGCTTCTGGGTGGACGAAAACTGGAGAAGAAGATGGTTTTGGGGGTTAGACGCGACCCCGATCCGTTTAATGAAAAAAAGAAGCGTGTACTTTTTGAGTACATGTCATGTACTTCAAATTTTCTGTACTCCGAAATAACTGGCCTCCACCTCAGTCTTACACACCGTGTGTGTGGCCCGGACACGGCCAGCACACGGCTTCGAGCCGGGGAAGAGTACAAGGTGTGTACTCAGAAAGTACACGACGTGTACTTCTGAAATTTCTATAAAATTCATTTTTTTCAAAAACTCCAGAAAAGGGAAAAACATACCTGGAATGAAGATCCAAGTTCTTACATATATTTTTACATTCGAAATGTACCATTAAATAAAATATACTCTCCAACGCATCAATCCATCCATTAGATACCACAAGGTCAAATGAACCCATAAATGATGGGGGAGTTCCCTCATAAAATGATCCACTATATACATGTTCCTTCTTTTTAAATAAGGTTCCTCTATAGTATGTATACCACCACCATTAATTTCTTGTGTGAACTTATTCATCACTTCTCTAAAAGTTTCTTCTCCAATTCTAAAAAACTCAAGATGGTGATTTGGAAGGATATCTTCCTTCCGATGCCTTCCCTAGACAGATTCTCTATTTATTCTATAGAAAACCATTTTGAACATACATATTTTAGGTGATGAAACATAGTAATATTCAAATGCTGTATTATTTTAACATGACCATAGGGTAAAGTATTTCAAGGGAATACTACTAAAATAATCATAAAAATTAATGTCATCTAAACTGACCATTGATACTAACTCTAATTTCCTATCCCTAAACATTACATAATCTTGATTTTTAAATCAATAATTCATTCTATAGCATTTGATAATTTTATCATGTTTAATGTTTTAGATAATTATGTCCTAAATCATACTAAAAAAAATACAAGGTGGACCCCTCCATTTAGTGTCCATTTTTTGCATAATAAAATTTTTAAAATAAAACTTGTTTTATATTTTTCGAAAATATCCACAACATTCAAATTGACTTCATTATTTACTTTAACCATCTTAAAACCATTTTAAAAAATTTTAAAATTTGGTATGTGCAAAAAATAGCTCATTAAGGGAACTAAAAGAACATAAAACTATTAGTCTAGTGAAAAAAATAGAAACCCATGAGAAAATGTTTCATAAGGAAACATAATTTTTTACCCAGAAAGGTAATTATTATTCCTTTGAAGAGATAATTTATTTTAACTTTAAAAAATGAATGATTTCTATAAAAATTGATTATTAATAATAGAAAATTCATGTTGGTATAGTGGTACATCATCTCATAAAACCCTTAAAGGATCCTTAAAATTTATAATAGCCATACAACCAACATCCAATATAATTATCCAAAAAACATAATCATTACCCAATTCATTGGAGTATTATCCGGATTAACCCATCCTTTAAGATTTTACAGGATCACCCAATGCTATATTATAACACCAATTATATATAATTTTCAATAATGAAAACAAAAAGAAAACTTTTTATCATTTTTAAAAATCCTATAAACTCATATGAAAATAGCATTCAGATATTTAAATAGAATTTTCTTTCAAAAACCAATTTTCAATAAAATATATTTTTCTTTTTAAAAATCCATCTTCATTACAAAAATAACCAAAAAATAAATAGTGGTTTTGTAGTTTAATAAACCATGAAATCTTGAAATGGATTATAGGAATTTAACAATGGACTTAGTAAAAGAAAAATAATTCATCATTATTTACATTAAGAACATACCATTCCATTTTTTGTTTGCGAAAAACTTCGGTTTAAAACATGTAAGAATATTAATTTTTAAAACCTTTTAAGTTAAAATAGAAAATTATAAATATTTTACATCAATATAAAAATATTTCGAAACTCATTTAAAAAATTTTGACATAGAAAAGAAAGACAGTTTGAAGTAAAATATTAAAAGATCATTTATTCAGAAGACAATTACTTTACTAAATTGGAAACATTTGAATCATTATATCCATGAAATAATAACATTAAAAAACACTATATACCATTGTAATGGATAAATAAATTATATAAAATTTCTAATTATAAGGACCTATTAAAAGAATATTGGTTCATAACATCACAATATGCATCAAAAAGGATATTTAGATGATGCCCTTTACCTTGAATCAAACTTGTCACATGTAATTATCTTACCAAATAATAAACATATGTTAATTATTTAATTTCTATATAACCATTTTCTAGTTCATTATTATTTTTATTTATCTTAATATCATGTTATATTTAATTACTTAATCACTTAAGTTTATGCCGGATGTTTGGATGATATTTGGATTATATAATTAAAAATGACTTAGGTAGGTTGACTGTGGAAAAATATGTTATTATTTAATAATCTCAATAATAATAATAATAATAATTAAATTTTTATCATTTTTATACATAAATTTTAATTTTAAATTCGATCATGAATGTTTTTTTTGAAAAATTACCTAACATTAGGATCATGAAGACTATAGGTTATACATATGTATGATTAACGTTTCTGTTTTTAAATAATCATTATGGAAAGAAGTTAAGTGACATTTTATATTTTAAAAATGATAATAATGTAAGAAATAACATGTAATATATTTATATATATATCATTATTGTTATGTTATTATGACAAAAGAAATCACACCACTTCGAGGAGGTGGTATTCCACACGTCCATGAACGAGATTAAATTTTTTTAGTCAGTGAAATGGTAATATAGACAAATAAATATTCTATTAACATAATGATAAATATTTAATTAATATCATATATATATATATGATGTTTATATCACATATATTAAGTATCTTTACCCTTATTACCTTCCATTAAATTCTTTAGTGAAAAAAAATCACATCGCTTCACGAGGCAGTAGTCTTTCGTACACACAAGACCGGTATCATATATCCTACGATATGGAATGTAATAAATTATATATTTTATAACCACTCAAGTGGTATTATTATGTTATATATATCATATATATATTCTTTATATAAAACATTATTCCCACCCATGATAGTAGGTATTGATAAAATGAATGACATTATTTCCTAAGGTAGTAGTCCTCTTTACACACGAATGATGATTTCATAAACCATTTGATAGAAGAGAGAAATGATGTAGGTTATTTAAATGAAATAAAAATATCACATCATATTTATGATATTTAGGTTATTATATAAGAATGGTTTAATAATAATTGAAAGTAGTGGAGATATAAAAAAAATAAAAATTATAGTTAATGTTACCTCTCCTTTGGGTATCCTCTTAATGTTTGTGCGAAAATCCTTCTAATGATGGACTCCAGAAAAAAAAGATTTTTTAGGTTGACGGTAGGTAATTTGGGAAGTGATTTGGGTAGGTATTGGCCTAAAATTTTTTTTTTACGGTATGTATTAATAATATTGGGTGGACTTTTATATGTTTTGGAGAGGACACACTTGTTATTTTTGAAAATAATTGATTGATCCCATGTTATTAATGTGCCACAAGGGACAAAAATGGATCATTTGAAAACCTTATATGTTTAATGGAAGAAATATTTCTGGACAATAAATTTTATACAATTTTTAGTTCATTTTTATATTTATATTTTTTATTTTAACCCTTGTTAATCCCATTTATTCCTTAATCAAAATAATTATATTTTACTATTTTCACGATAAATTTTTGTAAAAAATTATGTTGAAATTTTTAGAATTTAAAAATTATTCTGACTCAAAATATGGCTTCCATTTTTTAAATTTCAATTTATATATGTTACAAAATTTAATTTAATCTTAATCTCACAGACGTTGAAATATAATGGGTTTTTAAGAAGGGTAATTTTTAGCAGAAGACGATAATATAATAACTCAATGATTAAAAAATTCATTATGAGAAACTCAATTAATATTTAATGATATATAATCTATACATTTCATTTAAAACATACCCATTACAGAATATTTTAGTTGATTAATATAGTGAAATAATAATCATTTTAAAATAGTTTTTAGACAACACTATTTTTAATCCAAAAAAAAAACAAACTAGTACTGAAAAAATATAATGTTGATTAAGATGTAATTAAATGGATTAAATAAAAATAAATCATAATTGTTAAAATTAAAACATATTCTTATTATATTGATACTTATAAATTATATAATTAATTAAAAAGAAAATTATTTATAAAAAATTGGTATTCCTTATTATTCATTGAAAAATCAATATTTTCTGAAAAATACCAAAATTTAAATGAAAATAAATTTTTATATTCTAATTTAAAAATATTAATTTATTTTCATAAATTTAAAATATAAAATTTAGATATTAATCATTTAATTAAAAGCATTTATTAAAAGTTTTTAATTAAAAACATTTCCATTTTTGATTAAGAATTACATAATATTTTTATAACTACCATATCTATTTAATTCACTATAATAAATATTGAAAATATTTTTTTTCTATCAATAAATGGTTTATTAAATAAATATTATGGGAATTAAACCAACCCATGCTAGAATCCATGGGTTAAATATGAATGTCGGTGTCAATAACCTCCTAATCCAAGGGATAACGAGAAATATTATGTAATTAAAACTGCCCATGTGAGTTTGAAGAATGATGTAGTGAAATATACAATTATATTCCACTACAGAGCTATAAATTTTATTTGGGTTCTAACCACTATATTATATATGAAAATGTTTCAATGGTTATCACATTACCACCTCAATAATTTTATTTTTAAATATGAGTGAAAATTCATAATGGTATGATGATTGTATCTTATGTCTATATCTCCACAATAATAGATGTTTTCCAGAATATGATTCCCGAGAATCCTATGATTATACATCTAGAAGAATTTAATTTGATTTCGGGAATGGTTTTTATCTCTCTATATAGTGACCAATAATTTTCATACATAGATATGCCATCTTTTTAGATTAATATTAAATGCATTACACAAACAAATTCGCAAGGACCATAATAGTTTAGTGTCCTTGGAGACTAATTCATTAATTTTAATTTGGTGAAATATGTTCAATATCTCAAATAAATATATTATATTATATTTATCTTTACAAATATACCCAACTTAAAACCTTTCTTCGTAACCTATCGAAAGGTGTCATAAGAAACAGTTATCTCAGATGCTCTATAAAGGTAAACATGGGAGATTGTTAAGCCTAATATGAATATAAGGGAATGAAAATAAGAGAATGGAATATCAAGATCATATATGACATAAAAAATATCAAAATATCGAGTCAGAACCTATGTATTGGTAGTTTATAAGACATTAATAGTAACAAAATCAATGAATATGATCCATGAGAACATAACATTGTTATAAGGACTTAAATTGTGGCATACACGTAATCTTATAACACAGTGAACATCTATAAATAGAGACAGGATCACTAATTATGTTAAGTACATGGAAATGGGACGTCACATAAACTTATGTACCTTAAACCATGTCTACAAATAACACTAGGGCGATGAAGGGTAGGTCCACGCATAACACTGTAAACATGTAATCCGTATCATGCATATCATTGTGATCATGTAATCAGATTCATGCATAAAAATGTTAACATGTAATTAGGTTCATATAAAACATTGTGATCATTTAATCAGGTTCATGAAAAATATATTTAATCATTAGTTATGATACATTATCTAATCCATTAGAGGGAGATATAGGTCCCGCTCACCACATAACGAATATCATATATATGTGTGGTATAAGATCATAAAACAATCATAATATGAAAACCCATGAAAAGAAATGGGTTACATAAATTTTTTATCAGAACATAACGTTTGGAAATGAAACAGGTACCACGATTATTTAATCCATTAATCATAGAATAACTAATGGAAAATTATCATATTTCATAAAAATTTATAATGGTAAAACCAATGTAAGAGTAACAATTTTCATAATCATATTTTCTTTATAAATATAAACCATTCAAAAAAATTATAGAAATTGTGTCCTTTGATTATATCCCAAGAAAAAAAAGTAACATAAAAGGATAACATCTTAGATATAAATGAGTATGAAAATACACATGGAACTTTTCTTGAGGAAAATAACATTTCATTAAAAATTAATTTTCAAAACTGAAAATCCGTAAAACATTTTGAAAAAAACCTTTCTTTGAAAATAATAGTGAAAACATAAAACATAATATTTAATAATAATTTAAGGAATTGCATGAGTAAAATATTCATTTCACTAGGAAAAAAACTTTTGAAAACATACAAATTTTTTAAAATCCATTACATTTAAAATAACCTTGAAAATTTGAAAAAGGAATCTTAAATAATTATTTAAAAAACTTCTTGAGAAAAATATACTTTTCACATGGGGAGATTTTTTTTTAAAAATAAAACAATTTTAAACCCCATTTAGTTCAAAATAAAATTTAAAAAATATAAATGAAGATTAAAATAACGCACTTTTTATGAATGACGGAAAATATTTTTTACCGTACACATTAAAACAATTATTCGTTGCACATTTTCAGTAAAAACCAAACAGAAATTATTTGGAAAATGATATAATGATTCATTTAATTTTTTTTTTTATAAATTTTAATTTTCATTTAAATTTCATTTATAATTAATTTTAATAATGTTAAAATTATTTTTCAGAATATTTATTGGAAATTATTTTTGGAAGAAACAAGGCTTTCGATCGAAAAAATAAATAAAACCGATTTTTCTTAAAAACATTAATTTAAACACCTAAGTACATAAAGTGTGGAAAATGAAAGGAAAAATGTATTCTAAAGACTTAACTAGAATTGAATAAAATAAATTATTTCCTTGATATATTTATCATAATATTTTATCATTGTTCACAAAATCATAATAAAATTGATAGACAACGAGATTATGACATAAAACTCTAACCACTTTTGTAATATTTTATCAAAATACCCCTGAAATAGAGGACATAAAATGGTTATTTAAATGAAAATTAATTTTTTATTATATTTATAAAATAAAATCATTGTTAGAATATAAACCACATAAAATAAATCAGTGGTGAATATGGCATGCGTCACACAGAAGTAAAAAAAATGATACAGAAATCCCTTAACATTTTTATAATCTATTGAATCTTAAGCTCCAATAAATAAAAACATAAAATGAAAAAGTATATATCATAAATATAATTATATTTTTTATATAAAATTTCTTTTTTAAATTATATATACACCACATAAAATAAACAAGTCGTTAATTTTAAATTTTTCACCCAAAAATAAAAGATAGACTAGAAATACCTTACTGTAAGTCTCGGAATCCCCCGTACACATTCAACCATCCATTATAAAAAATATGGGTTTCATTATAAATGTATTAAATAATAATATAAATAAATATAAAATCATATATGGTCCCATTATAATGTTTTAACATCCATTTATTAATAGTTCCTTTATAAAATCATTATTTCTCAGTGTTAACTATTTCATTTTTGCAGTGAGTTATAGTTCAGTCATTATAGTTATTGTACTTTTATCCAAGTTAATTATTTTATTTAACATTATATATGACATTAATATAATATATGTTAATTATATAAATAATTATATTCATCAAAAAAGATAGAGATAAAAAATATTAAATGCACCAATCAAGGAGACGGTAAGTCGTATGTACAAATGAACGTTGTTCCAATCTCTTAACGGATGTAATGGAAGTATAGTAACTAGTTATTTAACATTATATAAACATTATTATTTCATATATATCATATATTTTTATTATCATATCTATGTTATCATCCATGTACATTTTTAGTGTGAACGAATCATGTAGATTCGTAAGGCAGTATTCTACTTTATACACGAGCGATGTGGAAGTATCCCTCATAGAAAGGGATATAATAGGGGTATATGTGATATTATAAATATATAAGATAAATTATTCAAAAAATATTACATTCCTACACTAAATAAATAATTACAGGCAGCCATGTGAGTTGGTGATGTAAAATTAATTATGCTTGTTCACGAGTCGATAGTCCACTATACACAAGATCAACAGTTTCATTTCTAATTTGAGGAAAGTAGAGATCCATATAGGTTATTACATTAACATAATAACATATAAGTATATATTAGATAATGATTTTTTTATTGTAATTTTTAATAAAATGTTAAATTTGTAAAAATATGAATGAAAAAGAAGGAGCCTAGTGATGAAAAATACCTTCTCTTAGAATTGCCTCATAAGGATCTCTTATTAAGGACCCTAGTGTTCTTCTTTGTAGTGGGCCAAAATCATTAGAAATTGGATAATGAAATTTTAGAAGGATTTTTTACTAATTTGGATAAGAAATATTTATTTATATGTGTCACTATGTAGAGGGTTTGGGTGGCCTTTTATTAGGGGGGAAGGAACCCAATAGAAAACTATATAGAAATTTCCCAACATTATCCAATATTAAAAGGTCATCTTGAAGAAAAAAGATTCAAAATGATCGTAGATTCTATATAATTAATGAAAATATTGTAATATGTCAATATATGATTAATTTTACCCGATTTATAGTCATTTTATTCCCTATCAGCTTCATTTAACTATCGATAAACGAGTGTTTACATCAACTGCATTAATTAATTATTTACATTTTAAACTATTAATTTTTTTTAATAAAAATTTAGCACGTTATATAATATAAATTATGATGATTCTAAATATGTAATCTATTTATAAATATTAAATTCATATTATTGTAAAATTTTAATTTAATTTTAATCACTAAGATGCGATAAGAATATGGGTTTTCACGAAGAAAATGTTCAAAAGATTACATAGTTTAAAAATTTAAAATGAGATTGATTACAATGACCTAATAAGAATAATTTAAATACAATTGAATTAATTTTACATTTAAAAATAATAAAATTTTATTTAAAATAATAACTAATTTAAATGAAAAGGTTGTTTTCAATTAAAATTTGGTATGTTCACTATTCATTATAAAATTATTCCTTCAAAAAATTATCAAATATTTATGTTTCTCTAATTTTGACATGATGATTTATGAAATATAAATTATTTTTTCAAATAAATTTTATATGTGTCAAAATATAATTTTCAAACTATATATACAAAATTGTGACAAAACTACTTTTTATAAAAATACTTTTTTAAGCATAAAATTAGTTATATATATATATATTGTCTAGAATAAACATAAGATTAATGTTAAGAATTTTATAGAATATATAATATAAAAGTTTAATTTAATTAATTCACCATAAGATATTTTGTTGCTTTATTGATTTAAATTAGTTTTTTTTGCATAAAATAGTTGTCCATAAAATGATTTCTTATATTTTCAATTTTAAAATATAAATAATTGGTGAAAAAAGAATTAATTTTAAATAAATTTTTAAAAATTATATTTTAATAGTTTAGTTAATCTTATTCATAAACAAAATTCCAATATCTTTGAGATAACTATCATTTCAAATAATAACATTTTCCTAATATTTCATGTTTTTTAAACTCCATGTTCCAGGAAAGACAATAAAATATCAGTGTTGTGTGTAATTCAAGATAAAATCAATGTTGTGTGTAATGAAATATCTGAAAAAGATTTAATTTATTTTAAAAAATATTTTAAATCTATCTCAGGTCCCAATATATTTCTTCCTCCAACATCATTATAGTATGTTGTATTTCTACACTTCTCTTCATTAAGGGATTCATAAATATCCATTTAAATTTTCTATTAAATTTCATTATTGTAAGAGAACTCAACTAGAGGAATGTGTTGATCCAAACCACCATTGAAATCCATAGAACAAGATCCTTTCATTTCTTATACAATTTTAATTTTTCTCTTAGACTACCCATTTATGTGAGGATGATATAATGTGTTGAAACTCAACTCCGTATCAATTTCCTAATGAAGAAATTGTCAAAACATCAAGCTAAGCATCAGATCCCAATCAGATAAAATTGAATGTGGTAATATTTGAAATCTTACCTCTTCTGTAATATATATTGTGTTGATCATATCTATATATAAGTATTCTCTAATACCAATGATGTGTACTAACTTCATCAAGTGATGGACTACAACCCATAATTTCCCCCACAATAATGAGAAGATAATCATTAAAACTTAACAGTACCTTCAATATTTTTTCCTCAAAGAGTAAATTAATTCCTTTTCAAATAAATTTATTACTAAAACATATAAAAAATTCAAGGGTGGTATTACCATAAATTTCTCCCAAAATATCAATAATCTTAATAAACTCCTATCACATAAAAACTCATGTGGGGTCTATGATATTGTACTTATGATCATGCTTAAACTTATAAACCCATGATGGAATCGATAACTATTAAGTTAATATTACATGGATTTATATATGTTTCCAAATATAACATAATCCTTAGATGTTTAATTACTTTTACAATCCATATACCATTGGAAAAAAATACTTCTACAACATAATATATGAATCATAATACATAAATACTTCAATCCATCCACATCAATGATTTTCATGGAATAGGTCCTTAATTATTCTATAAGTTAATTCCTGTTCCATGGAACTGAGTTGGATATTTACCATGTTCCCCACACATAATATATTGATCTCCTAAAAAATCACTCAATTTCCTTCTTTTACATAGTGATAATATCTTCCCCTCCATTTGATATATTCTTTTAGGTGTTTCATCCAAACATCTCAACATATAGGAAACAAAATATTATTTCTTCTATATTCCTGAACATAGTATCTTCTGTGAAATAACATCCTCCTATTACTTTATTATTTTGGAATCTCATGAAATATCATGTTTTTAATAATATATTGCTATCGAATATTCTGAATAATAACAATATCTTTCTCTCTAGTCGACATCCTATTTGTTCTGATTGTCACCAAATTTTCCATCAGTTTTAATTCTTGCATGATTCCTTCTAGTTTAATACATTCACAAGAATTGAAAATCAATGTGCAGGAACACCATTAAAAGTGGAAAACCACATAACCCTGAAAATAGATTCTAATATGTCTACATCATGAAAAATTATTTTCAGTATATTGGGCCTTTTTTATCCAAGTTCATTCATATTCATCGCCTATTTAAATCCATCATCATGGCTCAAAAAGTGTTTGTGAATATCCAAAGCATTTATCCCAAGAGTGGAAAACTAGGTGTAACGTAAGGCCCATTATAGCACACTAGGTTATGATTGAGTCCAACTAAATGGACTTTTTTGAGTTATTACCCCTTGGTACCTTTGTTCCATAGCCATATCAACATGTAATATCTAGAAAAATAGTAATTTATTAGAAACCACCTTTTAAATCCAGCTACCAAAATTGCAATATATTTTCCAGTACATTAACTCTCCTTTAGAATTATCCTCACATAGAAGCCAAGAAATATATGTAGAAATATCCCTAGTGATTTCATAATTGCTTTCTCAACCTAGTTTCCAAATATTACTTTAGCCTTTACTCTAATACCAACTATAGTGATATCAAACTCTCATATCTTGATCTTTCATCTTTTTAGATGAATATTCAATAAAATACACAAACACTTACCTAGAGACCATAATAGCTTAGTGAATTTGCAGACTATATAAAAAATAGTCAAATTTGGTGACATATCTTCAATATATATCATAAATATCTTCTCTTTTAGTTATCTTCATTAACATAACCTACTTAAAAATTTTATTCAAAACTAATTTAACGTAAACATAAGTAAGGGGAGACCATATTTTCCGTAAGGGGAAAAAGGGATATACACAAGTATGAACTAAACAAAAAGGAATGAGAAAATGAGAATAACATATAAAAACCATTACTCATATATAAATTTTCAGAATCTTTAGTCATGGAATGTATATTGTAAATTAATATAAAATTAATCATAGTGAAATCAAAGAACATGACCCATAAAAGAATAGAACTTTCCATAGACATAAAATTGTGGCATAAAAATAATATTATAACATTGTGAACATGTATAAATTAAATATAAGATTACTCATTAAGTTCATGGAATAAAATTTTCCCCTCATAAAAATTTATGCACATTCAACCATGTCCATGCATAACATTATTAACACAAAGGATATGTCCACACATAAAAATTATGTACACGTAATGATGTTCACACAAAAAATTGTGATATGTAATTAGGTTCACACATATCATAATGAACATGTAATCAGATTGATACATAACATATTTTCACATAGATATCCTCCATTACCAAAAGAATTGGAGAGATATATAGGTCCAACCAATCCCATAATGAAAATCAAACATATATGTTCCACAAGATCATTAATCATTAATCATATAAGAATAAATGAAAATAAATTAGTTACATAAATAGCTCATCATAGTATAAATTGTGGAAACAAAAAAGGATTCATAATCATTTCATTATTTCATCATAATATTAGCTATGTAATAGAAGTGGTTTCCATAATAATTTTATCATGGAAAAACCCATGTAAGAGCAATGGGATTCATAATCATCTTTTCTTCCAAAAAATAACATATTTTGGGAAATAATATGAATATAATCCTTGGTTCATATCCATTATAAATAAAAAGTAACATAAAAGGATATCACCATAGTTGGAACATTAATTTTTAAATACACTTCAAACATTTTATGGGGAATGTATAATTTAATTGAAAATAAATTATTGAAACTGAAAATTTATTAGTCATTTATAAAGTCAATTTCATTGAGAATAAGATTGAATATAAATAATGGATGATTTAAAAATAATATAGTCCATTTCAAAAGAAAAATATAATTTCCTCATAGATAACACTTTTAAAAATATTAATCATTTTAAAAAGAATTTACATTTAAAATAACCTTGAAATTTTATAAAGGAATCATTACAAACCATTCAAGACATTACGTGAGGAAAATACCCTTTCTACTAGAAAACAATTCTTAAAATATATTTAAATTTGAATGTACTTTTCTTCGAAAATAACCATGAAAAAATATGAAGTAAATTTCAATGACAATAAATTTAATAATGGAGTGAAATTTTGTTCATGTCGTATAATTTAATAGAAATGTTACATTCACATTAAAAAAAGGAAAATGATAATTATTTGGAATTTCATATAAAAATTCATTTCAAAATAATTTTAAATATGTAAAATTCCCTAAAAATTTATTTTTTAAATTATTTTATGATGTTTAGAATTTTTTTTAAAAATAAAATAATTTTTTTAGGAAAAGGGGATTTCAACCAAATTATAAATAAACCAATTCTCTAAACAATAATCATTTGAAATATCAAGTACATAAAGTGAGAAAAATAATGGGAAAACTTGTATTTTCATAACATAAAAAAATAATATACATCATGAGTTCCTTAATATATGGATCATAATATTTTATCATTATAAGCAGAGTTATAAAAAATCCTAATAAACAATGAGATTGTAAAATAAAACTCTTACTACATTGGTAACATTGAATCGTAAGCCCCTTGAAATAGAGATCCTATAATGGATATGTAAATGCATAAATATTTCACTATATTAATAATCAAATAAAATAATTTTTAGAATATAAACCACCTAAAATAATAGATTTTTAATATGGCATGTGACTCACAAGAGTAAAAAGTAAGGCCGAAATCACTCAACACATTTTTTATAAATTAAATTATAATCCCCAAAAATGAATAATATAAAATGAAAACTCAATTATCATAAAAATAAGGATATTGATGATGTAAAATCTCAAAATGTAATTTTATATACAAAAAACAAAATAATTGAGTTGTGAATTTTCTAATGTCAGATAGAAATGAATGGGACACTAGAAATCCTTTACTGTAAGTCTTTACTTCCTTCGTATATGTTCGAATCCCCTATATAAAAAATATAATATTATTATAAATCTATTATAAAATCATAACAATACATATAATATCATATATATAATTCCCTTATAAAATTTTTACACCTATTTATTAATAGTTCTATTCTAAAATCTTTTTTCCTAATTGTTAACTATTTTGTTTTTCATGAGAATTTTGGTTCAATAGTTATGATTCATGTAAATTGAACATAATTAAATAATATATAGAATGTTAAATATGAAATTAATATTATATATTTTCATTTTATACATATTTATATTCCTTCAAAAAAATTTAGAGATAGAGAGATGAAATTACCTATTCCTAGAGATGGTAGGCCATACGTACGAATGAACACTATTTCCATCTTTCGATTGATGGAATAAAAGACAAGTAAATAATTATTAACCTTTTAAAAACCATTATAATTTCATATATACGACATATATTAATTAAAATCATCATTATTATTATCTATGTAATTTTTTTAAGAACGAATTACACAACTTTTTTTGGTCTTAGTTTTTTGTATCCACGAGAAACGTTAGCTTATCCCCCACAAAATAGAAGGTAAACTATAGTATATGAGATATGATATTTTTAAAGGGTATATTATATTTAAAATATAAAATAAATATACTAATTGATCATTAAACCAAACTATTATACGTGGTTATGGAAAAATAAATATGTTGGTTTCTGAGGCAGTAGTCCGCCATTCACACAATCAACATTTTTGTTTTATATTTGAGGTATGTGGAGATGGAAATAGGTTATAAAATAAAAATAGTATCACATAATTATGTATTATATACTGGTTTGAAAATATTACAATTTTTTATACATGAATACATTTGTAAAATGAAGAAATAATAATATAGATATTAGTGAAGATAATTACCTTCGCTTAGAAGCACCTCCTTTGGGTGTCTTATTAAGGACTGTAGTGCTGAACTTTTGGGAGGAATAGAAGCTTTAAAACATGAATAAAGATTTCATGGTTGTATTTTATCAGGGTTTTCTTTTCTTTATGTCTTGTCGTGTGATAATCATTTGAGGTTGGTGGCGGCCTTTTATTATTGTGGTAAAGGAACCCACTTGGAACCCAGATGGAAATTTCCCACAAGAATGCAAAATAAAAAGGTCATTCCTAATCCAAAAGCATAAAAATGATTATATATTAGGTATTTTCAAGGATAATATTGAACTATGTAAATATGAATATAATTTTATGAGATTTATATTCATATTAATCATTATCTCCTTAGTTTAACTGAGAGGTGAACACATTTTACCAAAACCGTGATAATTAATTTTTTACTATTTGCACTACTCATTTTGGTCAAAAAGTACGTTCTTATTATTAGATAATGTAAATTATTATTATTAAAAATATGAAACATATTTTTAAAAATTAAATTCATATTATTGTAAAATTTAAATTGAATATTATTCTTATAGACTCAAAAAGATAGTGGGTTTTCAATATGAAAATGTTCAAAACTTTAAAAAGTCGCGAAATTCAATATGAAATCGATAAAAATGAAATAAATTGGATAAGTTGATATATAATTAAAACAATTTTACTTTATCAAAAAATTAAAATATAATTTATCTTTATAAATAATTTTAATTAAATAGACATTTTCTATTAAAATTCAATATTTTCACAATTGATGAACAAATTAATCTTTTTGGAAAATTTTAAAAAATAAAATTATGGTAGTTTTTATAGGATAATTTCAAAAATTAACTTTATATAGATGAATATATTTTCTAAAAGTTTTATCAATTAATTTTAATATTATGTTCTAAAAAGGGCTCCGAAAATGATTTTTAGAAAAATAAATTTTATAATCATAAAATTGGTTTTATTCTTGTATATTTTCTTGAAAACACATAAGATAAATGTTAAAAATTGATTTAATATATGATATATAAATTTAATGTCATTCATTACCTAAAATTTATTTGGTTAATTTAATTATGTAAAGAACATTTCTATGCACAAAATTAGTTTTTCATTAAAACACTTTATTTAAAAATATTTTTTATATTCATCATTATTAATTGGTCAAAAAAGAGTTCATTTTAAAAAACTATTAATACATATATTTTCAGAATATATTTAATACTATCTATGGACCTTATTCCAGTGTATATGATATAACGTTTTTTAAATAAGAATATTTTTTAGAGTTTTTATTGTTTTATTTAGACATGGTGTTGTGTAAAATGAAAGATAAAATGAGTGTTCAATGTAATGAAAGATGAAAAAAGTGTATTGTGTAATGAAAAATATCAAAAATATTATATTAATTTGAAAAAAAATATTTCATAAAATCTAAGGGTGTTACACTATATATAGATCACATATTATTTTTTATGGGAGTTAAGTCATGTTTTATATTCCCAATCAACACATGATTCACTATCAGTGTGAGGATGAATATAATGTCCTGCAAGAAACTTATTATTTTTAATGGGTCTTATTACCCATTCATGAGAGGAATATATCTCAAATTTTTTGGGAGAAACTAATAATGTATGATTTTCCTATATATCTGAAAGATATTCATAGTCAACCTTTGAATTATAAAGTTTATTTTTCAATAGAACTTATACCTAGTGCTATAAATTTTTCAAATAATCTATATAGATATTCCCCAATTGAGTTATAGTTGTTGAAGAATCCTCACTAGGAGAATACTGATAAGGGATTCACTTGGCCATTTTAATCACAATGTGGTGAACCTGTTCATTCTATTAATAGGAAATAAGGATTAATGAATATTTTCAATGATTATTGAGTGAATAATAAGACATATATCAAGAATATGTATTGTATACCACTTATGGATTGTTAATATTGTCAATTGTGAGGATCTCAATACTTTTAACATATTAATCTTCAATCAGAATGTCATCTGTTGAGTGTCAAAAAAAAGAGGACATATCCAAAGCATCCTAAGGTACTATAATATCCTGGAACAACAAAAACTTAAGGGCGTTGTTTTATTAAATTATTAGAACATAATAAAAGAGTTAAGGAATGACATAACATCTTATTATTATTGGAAGACTAGATTAATTAATTAATTTCATTTTAAAACATATGATATAAGATAAACATGTTGTGAGAACATTACTAACAATTCCATAATATCCTTATAATTACACATAGTTCTCATCTAAGTCTCTTTGAGAAAGGTAGAATTATGGTTTAGATCATATACCCTACAAGGAATAGCATTATCAGAAGTTATCATAACATAAACATGGAATATGTGATATTGAATGAATAAATAAACAATATGAATCCATAATATACAAAAAACAAGGGAAATATATATCAATAACAATAAATTAAATCATGGATTAAAATAATTATTGATCTCATACATAAGGGAAAGTAATTTCATAAATTAAAACTAGTTTTCAACAAATTTTTTAGAACACTATACTGATATAGGGATAGTTATAAAAAAAACCCAAGTCATTTTTTCTCAAGATATATGTTGTTTCATCGAGGGTCTATAGAATTCAAGGAACTATATTCCATCTAATTAAGTCTATTTCATTCAGCTTAAGATTCAACAAGATGTTTCATACGATTTCCCAATGTACCACCCGAAGAATAAAAACATGACTATCCATATATTGAAAAATATGAAAATAAATATTCACCCATTCAAAAAAATAATTCAGATTTCTAGTTGAACATTTATTAATCAATATAGAAGTTATGGGGTTTCGTTAATGTAACCGGATATACCTTTATTAAGGACATATAATGGAAATTGTAATGTCAATGTAATAGTTTTCCCAGAATGATATAAAAAGGTTTTAATAGTTATCATTTTTTAATAAACCAATGAAATTTTAAGAAAAATACTCTATCCATTTTTATAATTATTATTTAAATATTCATAATAAAATCCCCATAGAGTATCTAGTTGGGTGTGTAGTCTTAGGAAAACTCATTATAAATCAGATTAATAATTGAGTTAATTCTCAACCAACCATATTCTAGTGATTATTCCTAGGTTCATCTATTTCAAAGATAAAAACACATTGATGTATCTACACACATATTTATTTTCTAGGAAGATAAACACACTTTTACATAACCAAAACATAGGATATGTTTTCCACTATTGAAAAATTTAGTATTAAATTATTGGTGGTAACTCTTGAATTAATAGAATAAGGGGTTTGAAAAAAATATAAAATTTTAAATAACAATAAATTCATGAAGAAAATTGAAAAAAATATTTCCTGGAAATTAATTCTGCATAAAAAAATGGATTAAGTGGTCAATATATTTTGAGTCCAAAAATTAAAATGGAATAGTTAATTCCACTGATGGATTGGGTATTAATTCAGTACAAAAATTCAATAGGTGTATTAAAATTGATCCTAGAATACCATGAGTAAATGTATTTTTTATATATAATATATTAAATAGGAATTATATACACCATACAATGGAAATTTGTGTAAAATAAAAAAATTGGTCTTAAACTGAGGAATTTGTGAAAGATAATTTTTCCCTGTATCGTGACTTCCACAAACATTATTTAACCACAATTATGAAAAAATATCTATAGTAATAAAATAATTTATGATTTTAACCACATATATTTTAATTATACAATTCATATCTAATAATTTCCCATATTCATTATAAATAGTTTATCTATCTTCCCACATCAGGTATTTATTGTTTGATCGTTGGTGATCAATTTGTAAAATAAATGTTGAAATTTATTTTTAAAAAATATCATCATGCAAATATAATATAAGGTAACATCTTAGACTGATTTTATTTATTTATAATTTAATTAACTCATCTTATTAGTTTTTTAGTTATGTTTCATGAATGTCGAATCAATTTCTGTTTATTTTTTTAATTTTAGAGATCAAATATGAAATTTAAAAAAATATAATTACATATTAAAAACATTCTAAAATGGTTACAAATTATTAATTTTTTATTCAATTTTATTGAAATTATTTTTTAATTACCCATATTCATTCATGATATAGTTTTATATAATTTTTCAATTAGGTTGTTCAGCTAAGGAGGATGGCATGAGACCTGTAGATCTCTCTACATGAAGATGATGTTTAGGGTTTCCTCATGTCGATACTACATTTATTTGGATTCATGAGGATTTTTGATGGATGTCCTCCACCAATGCCCTGTTGCATCAATGCCATGATAAGAGGGGATGAGATTAGTTCGAGGTTCATGACTACCAGCTCGGGACTGGACAATTTAAGAATATGTGGGCATTGGGTGTTTGAATAATCTCAGATCACAATATCAGTGAGACACACAGAGAAGACTAATGGTGCGAGAATATCTACAAGGGTTGATAGAGATGGAGCCTCGAATGTTGTAGCTGATGTGGGAATCCATGGGTGTCTGGTTGTTGTAATGACATAAAGCATCATATCTCCTCATCTAATGGTGACAAATGTTTGTGGTGAGTGCAGATATTCAGTGGTGGTGTTTGATGGTGATCATGGATCCATGACAGTGATTGATCGTTAAGGCTGTTTTGTTGTGGTAGTGATTGAAGGAGTCTCTTTTCCTGTGATGGGGATGGATGAGCTGAATGGTGTGGATGGACCTGGTGCCCGAAATTCCTCACTGGTGAGGTTGGAATTGAAGCATCATGATGTTGGAAGTGATTACTCTTCTACTGTAGTAGCAGCTGGAGTGGGATATTTCAATTTGAATATAGATGAAAATAACCATGGTGTGGCTGAAGCTGAAAGGAAACCCAAGAGAAGGCATTTCAAGTGTATAAAGGTTGTTACTCCAGTCTGGATTGTGAAGCCAAGTGATATGGATTGCATTATTTCTAGAAAGTAGGAAATACTTCATTGATTTAAGATCTAAAATTTATATGATAATTCCATGATTTTTCTTACAGTTGGTGGAAAACCCCAGTAGATTTATGATTTGGTTCAAAAGCTATCCTCTATTTGAAATTTATTATAATGGATATGTGTGACATGGGTAGGGTCTTTTCCAGATAATTATTTCCATCTGATGAGCTGAATCATAGACCATGGAGGATTAAATAATTTTTATTGAATACATGTATGATCTGATTTAAAGAATATGATTTTTATTTTAATCCATTTTACTTAAAAAATAATTAGGTAAATGTTTGGATTAAAATTATTAGACTCAGTTGGATTCTATAGAATCCTGAGATTCTTTTTGATATAACCTCTACTATTGGTATTCCGATAAAAATGAATAGAACTAATGAAGTAGCTATGTTTTTTAATTTCACTAGGATCATGGTGTATTTTTACCTAATTATATTCTTAATTCACAATATAGTATTATCATCTTTGGATAATGACAATCCACTTAAGGTAAAATATGAAAAAATTCGTCATTTTTCCTCTGAATGTCAAACAATTGGTTATTTATATGACATATGTCCTAGAAATGTGGTTTTCTCCTATTACAATGTAAAACGACATTATGAGACATCTTTTATAAGGATAATGAAGGTTCAGACTAACATGAATCATGTTTATAGTAGACGTGCATTTGAGAAGGAACCTATGCTTCCAATTAGCATAGACAATCAAAAGCTTGGCATGGATGCTAGTCTTGAGGGAAAGTATCGTCATGGTAACCTGACACAACAGTTAGGTACTACTCATGTCTTAGATGATAATATGAAATTGAAGTATCTACTCCTCAATTGGATGGTGATGGCCTTCAACAGAACCTCATAGTTTTTGGTAATTTTCAGATTTATCTTGATGCTTTAGGGGATATTTATACACAACCTCTTTTTGGAAAAAATTGATGTATCTGGTTGATTGTGAGTAGGGTATTCAAATCACTATTGAATAAGGTGTGCAGGAAAATACCCCAGTGATGGAATCATGTAGCGGTGTTCAAGACTCTTTTAAGGATGATTTTTATATGGAAAAGCACAGGTAATTTATAATGAAGGGTTTACTCCTGGTCCATCGAAAAGAAATATATAGAGATGCTATTATTTTCTACCCTGGAATGTGTCCACCAGATCTACTTCAAAGAAGGCCAATGCGGATATTCTCAAGATCATCAATCATGGAGAATCTCAATCTGAATGGGAAAATAATGAGGATTCTAATGTGGTAATTCAACATATTTTTATGATCTTTAATTTTATTTCCTGATGGATGAGGGAACATTCCAATATCTAACCTTCCACACCTCCCCCTTGTACTTTTTATTTTATTTTAATCAATGGTCAGAAGCTTTGCTTTTGATTGGACGTGTCTGGTAATTAGGTGGTCCACCCGAACCAAGCATTAACATGCAAAATTAATATATTATTGTGGTTATGAAATTTATTTAATTTGCATATAATATTATTACAATAATATGATATTCATGAACTTATTTAGATAATTTTATGTTGAGGATTCATATTATTGTGGGTTTAATAAATAATAACGGACCTTGGTAGAAAACAATGTATGATACATTTTGGATATGGTATCCCACATAATGAGATGAAAGTGTTATTAATTCTCAAAAAATAGATAGAATTAGGGTATATTATATATTGAGATTTTAGAAACCCAAAATATTATATATTATATTTATTCATCAGTATCATTATTTATACCATCCATGAGAATTGGTTTGAAATAATGGATAATGCTAATTTGTGGGGTAGTAGTATGTGTACACAAAATAATAGTTCATTTTTTTCCATAATGGATGGAGTGTGATAAATAAAGGTTTTCAATCATATAATAAAATTTCAGTATAATATTGATAATTATTTTATTATTTTGGTATGTATATTATAAGTTAGGAAGAGGAATATAAGGAATAAATAACTATGAAGAAGGAAACAAATAAATCATCAACTTGAATTTTTTGAAAAAAATATCCATTGAAATGGAGGCCTCAAGATAACTATTGGTTAAAATAAGAATAACGAATAGGGTGAGGGTTCAAGGAGGATAAAATTTTCATATTTTATAGAACAAATTAGATGTGATTAATATGGTGTGGAAACGTAGAAGTGAGTCCCTTTAAAATGTAAAGAGAATGGAAATTTAATGGATACTCTTAAATTTTCAATTATACAATTACAAAATTCAATGTTAAATTAATCGAAATGTTTCAAATAATGTATTTAGGGATGTAATTTAGTCAATATATCCCGAAATAGTAATTTCCACACATGTTTAGATCTTTTTTTAGTTCAATTGACTATGATTTTTATATTTTATCATTCTGGTCTTTATTATTGTAACTAGTTTTTAAAAAATTAATATACATTTTACAATAAATATAAGGTATCGCATATTACAAAATATTGATTTTCGAAAACTAATTTTATAATATTTTTAAACAAATTTTGTTTCAAAATAATATAAAATTATATTTTAAATTGGATCATATAATACATAATAAAGCATCTTTTGGTAGGATGATGAAGTTTTCATTATTAATTGTTCCTAATCATATTAAGTATTGATTTATAGATTAATGATTGTTAATATATATATACACATATTTAAAAATTATATTAAAATAATTATTGATAAATTATTATTTTATTTTATTAGATAAATATTTTATAATGTTATTAAAAAATCATTGTGAATATTAGTTTTACCATTATTATGGTAATTAACAATAGTCCTCATAGAAATATTTTTGTTCCTAAATAAATTGCCATTTTTACATAATTAGGCCCCATTGATTCCAAATATTAAATTAATTTAACATGAATCAATTTTTGATAGTTATAATATAATTTTAAAATAGAAAATGTATAATATAGGAAAATAATTTTAGTGAAAAATGTTACTTAATAATAAAAGTATTTAATATATGTTTATAAATTATGTATAATAATTTGAAATATATTATGATACTTAAAAAAAAATTTTTTTTCAAGAAAATATTTTTATTAAATTTTTTATGGTTACACCCAAGATATTTCATAAAATCCATATTTTTAACGTAAATGATATTTCTATTATTCACCTAAAAATAATATTTATTTAATCCAAAAATTTAATCCTAAACACATGAAAAATTATAAAATGATGTTTATTTTGATAAAATAAAATTCTTAAATTTATAAATTAAACATGTAAATATACTCATGAATAAATTCTTTTTTGAGTGTTTGATGTGTGATAGTCCAATATATGGTATTAACATGATATAATAGGATCTCTTGAATTGCATTCTTCCCAAATTTAATAATGTCATCCTAAAAATTGAGATAGAAATAATATGTTGAAAAAATGTGTATCTTTCTTCTTTATTGCTTCTTCATGCTCCCATATTTCGTCCATTAGTTTGTGATTTCTCTAAAGGACATTCACTAATAGATTTATCTAATTTCACAGTACTTCCACTCTATTTTCAAGAATCTGTGTAGGATCATTATTATAAAAGTAGAAAAAATACAACACTATTAATCATATGTGGTCACATTAATTGTAAATGTAATGTATTTTTTTATTAACGAAACATGGTAGACATCATTTACATTATAAATATTCGGAAAAAATATTAATGGTATGTTATAGATCAAAATCATTCTAGTATCTAATAAATGACCAATGACACCAGTGTTTAACATCACATTTTGAACAAAAATGAAAAATAAATTCCATGGGGAAACCTTCAAGAATACATTATCTCGTTCAGGAAATTCCGTTTCATTCCCATGATTATTATAATAGATCATTTCTTTGCTCAAGGGCACTTTAAAATAAAAATAAATAGTCAATATATTACATGTCATATCATATACAATCTAGAGGCCTATGAGATTTTTTTCTTAAACATCTTCCCAAATGTTGAGTATGACACATATTCCAATAAAATACATAATATAGTGTAATATGGACACTTGAATTATAGATATTACTGCATTTAAATTTTATAAAATGTATATATAAAACACACATACCATGGAATTCAATATAACATTGTCTTTTCATGTCTAAAAAAGTTTTGATTATTATTTAATACATCCCATTAGTTTGGGTATGAAAGGAATTGCACAAAATTATCTCATGGTTTAGATCCATTTGAAGACTATTCTAGAATTATGATGTGATCTGAGGGTCATTGTGAGATATAATTGATAGATGTAACCTATAATGCATTGAAATTTCATTTATATAAGGTCATGATACCCCCTCAAGGGGTAGATCATCTCTTATTTCTAATAAATGAGAAGAGATAATATGATTTTCATTGATGACCCACATAGATCATTCATCCTTGGAGACATTGGGAGTCCAACGGAAAATTTCGTAGTAATATTTTCCCACATTCATATATAAATATATATATTGGAAAGGTTTCATAAACCTCTTAGTATTTTCTTTTTACCCATTAACTATTGTCACACTAAGTATCTTGACTCATATACATATATTTCCAACATTACATCATCCCACTATAAATGTTCTCTAAAAACCTAATACATATTTTTTTTCTACCATGCTATATAGAGAAATTTGAGCCATGTGCTTCATCTACTGGCCCCCTTTACAGTTTTGATAAGGATAGAATATGTATCCTCTTCCCAAAAATCAATACTACATCATTTTAGATGATGTCTATCAATTTCCCATCATTCAGTAATTTTATCTTCTGTTTTATATCCTTATCATCACATCTGGACATATTTATCATTCCCATAAAATGTGGTTTAGAACTTTATTATAAACGTAATGATGGATTCCCTTACTTAAAAATTGCCATATCAACCTTTATTGGACTACTATATATATGATCATTATTAATCCTTATCATTATCATAACTCCATTTTCCCCCGTAAAGAATTGATCATACACCTTTTTCCTTTTTATGGTGTAACTTCATTGATAAATCATAGTCCATGGGTAGTTTCAACAATTTTTTTCCCTCATGTTGATCCCACTATGAGAGAATATATTCTTAGAAACATTTTATTCTATATATACATTGCATATTAATCCTGATAGATAGTTTCTCCATATCGTCAAAGAAGATATTACAGCTTTAAGACCAATGTTGTTAATTTGATAATTTTGTTAAGAGTCTTTAATTACCTTGATTCCTAAAGAATTAAAAAAACATTTTTTATAAGGAAACATCCTAGTTTTTTCTTTGATGTATCATATCATATTACAAGTCCTTAATATCCATATATAAATTTCAATATCGATTCATTACAACATTTCATCATTAAAAATTCAAAAAATGATCAAATTCACTGAAATATGTGAATTTAAACCCTTTACACCTCAACTAGGTAAAAAGGTTTGTTAATCAGGAAATTTATTGATCAGTCTTATGATAGTGTAAATCTAAACTAAGAAAAATAGATATCTCTGTTATATTTTTTGGTGGAAGAAATTGTTTAACTACGATTGTATTTATAGGATCAATAGATATTCCATCTTCGATACAATATGTCCATGAAAATAAACATCTTTATAGAAACCCTAGTTTTTCTTTTGTGGGTATTACATCATTTTTAAAATAAATCACATAATATTCACGCATTCAAGGATAGAAAGTTGATAATCTTCATAAAATTATTTTCATCCAAAACATATACATAAAAAAGTGTACTTCATTTCAATTATTCATCATATATCATCTATAATCACTCATGTGGTAGTAACTACATGTATTCACATAAGCATGTACATTAAAGAAAGTGGTGATCTAAAATCTTAGTAAGGTGTGGGATAACATTGAAGGAATGAGATACATGAATAAATAGTAAATTGTTGAGAATAATAACCAATACCAAATCAAAGTCATTAGATCATAATCATAAGAATAAGGAAATCATTCGAAAAATTAGGGAATGTGGATTCTTAATAATAATGAAACGTTATAACATATATGTCAAATAACACATGTAGTTACAAACAAAGATATCATCATGTTCGCAACTAAAATATGTCTATAAATAGTAGCACCGTAATTTAAAAAAAAAATAGTATCATTTCAACACATAATAAACAAAATACCATTAAATATGTCAAATTACCAAATGCATTAGACATATATATAATTATTGTAGTAAGAGTCTCATAAAAAATACCTGTAATCATTAATGCCACATTGAAGAGATCATATAATAATCATAGAAATTAAACAAATTCATAAAAAGAAATTAGTGGAATAATGTTTTCAAAAATAATACATTAAAAAATAACCATTTGGGTTTTGAAAAGAATAATGTAATTCATACTTTGGAACGAACTATAAGTTTTATTTCAATAAGAAACATCTCAAAAGTAGTTAAGTTATGTTTTTTAAAAATGAAATTATTTTTGAAATGTATTTTTATTTAACCATGAAATATTTTTGAAAATGTAAAAACATGTATAACAAAAATAATAACATTTAAATGAAATGTTAATGTTATTAGGGTAATTTATTTATTGAAATAAATTTAATATTGGAGATAACCCAAATATCGGGGTTGTCTTTTAGAATCCTGTTACCTTAAATCTTGATTTATTTCGCCTCTTTTCAGACTCCTGTATAATAAAATATGGTTTACTAAAACATGGAACCAAAAATAAACTATTACAATTTATCAATATTTATGAAATATATTAATTGGATTGTATTTCTCAAATCCAATTGTTAATAGTGAAATGTTTTGAAACATATCTTCTTTAAAACAACCCATCTTAATTAGATTTTTCTATTTTTTATGTTCATTTATACATAAGTGAAATTAATTACATAAGTATAAAATTTATGAAAATATATATTAATATAATTTATATAATTTATGTTATACACCCCTTAGGGTAGTGATGAGAAGAGAGATTCTATTTTCCTTGTAGGTGGTGAACAAGCCTTTGATGGGATATTATCAAATGATAAGAAAAGAGAGGTTTTTAATATAAAAATATCATAAATATATTCATTACATCAAAATAAAATCATTTTTATAATTTTTACATAATTCAAAATTTATTTTTGAAGGTTTAAGTTTTATATGAGTAGAGGAAAGGAGAAACAGAAGAAGAAAATGATAAGAAATGTTGATGAAAACACACCCTCTTCTTCGAGTATCTTCTTTTCTGTGGCATAAAACACGTTGAAATAGTAGATTTGAATAAATCAAGATATCCCTAAGGATTCCAAGTTTAAATGGAGAGAGGGTTTGGGTATATATTTTTCTATGGTATGTGGAAGGTAAGTAACTATCCAAGGGAGGTGTGGGGATTGTTTATACATGAAGAGAGCGGTATTTTGAGTAAAAATATTCAGTAAAAATATTTTATAAGTTAAACCTTGTAATAGTGATATTAATTATATTAGGAATAATTTACTAATAATATATGGTATTATGACATTAAACACCTCTATAATCTGATTTAACTAGTTTATGAGATAGGAAAGTTAAAAAAAATGAAAAAAAACTAATGGAATACTTTTAAATTTTGATATTGGAAAATAAGTTTTATCTTAGGAAAATATATATATTAGTTTTTAAATGACCCGTATGTCCTATTAAATTTACTTTTGGCTAACATAACTAGTTTTTTATTTATTCAATAATTATTTCACCATTATTTGTCATAAATCATCTTGTATTTAGAAAACACTAATATTACTATTCTTTTAATAAGGGTGGTTTGTATGAAAAAAATGCAAACATTAACTAGGAAAATTCAATGTTCTAATTTAAAAAAGGAATTTAATTTTTCAAAAATAATTTTCTACCATAATCAATTTTAAGTTTTAATAAAGAAATCAATTTTTACATAATATAATAAAATATAGTTTATTAAAAATACACTTATTGATTCATTGTTATTTTATTAATTTTATTTGTTTTATAGAATTAAAATATTTTGCTTTTCCTAATTACTCATGATAAATATTTTTAATTACAGTTGAGTATTTGGAGGTGAAATTATTATTCCAATGGTTAGTTAATTATTCCTAACAGTCATGTTACTATTCATAATAGTGAGGTTACTATTCTAATAGTCATGTTACTATTCCAATCGACATATTACCTCTTATAGATACCAATTTATTCCATTATAATTAGTTCTCTACAATTACTCCCAAGGTTATATATTTTCCTTTTATAAATTTTCAATTGGTTCACTAATTTCTGTCTATTTTCCATTTTCTTTTTCATGTGGGATATCACTCTAGTATATTGGATGAATCCAAATTTTTCCACTATAAATTTCCTATTTTCTATTTTTCCAATTTTAATATTTTGAATTTTCATTATGTTTGTTGTTGAATAATGTAATAATCGTTATTAATGAAATAATGTGTTTTGTATTTTTCTAAGTATTTTATGAGAATTAAATAATATAATATAATATTCCACACATTTATTCTATAATAAAATATCACATCTATGTTTTTGGTCTTTATATTCTTCCCCCTTTATAAATTTCATCCAAAAATTTTCAACTCATTTTATTGGTTGGGAATAGATTAGGGTACTTTTGTTTCATTATTTCCTCAAGTTCCAATGTCTTCACATCATATTTATTATTCAACCAGGGCACTTTGTCATGGAATGTTATCTCATTCAGTTGAAAAGTTTCTCTATTGTCTAATATCTTCATCATCTTCTACAAATAAGAGACATCAATCTCATTTTGTACCACCTCCAGACTCAGAACTTGTGAAGGATCAGTTATGTACTTCCTCTGGAGTGATATGTGGAATACAATATGAACATTATCCTTATGTTGTGATAGTGGTAGCCACTTTTCCTTGACTCCCATGTGGTCATATATCACAAAGTGGAAAATGTACATAGGGTTATGCTTTACAATATTCACAAACTTTATGACTCTTTTCAATGGTGATATTTTATGGAACAAATTTTTTCCAATTTAAAAGCCTAAGTCACATTGGAAATATCAGAAAATCTCTTCTACTGACTTTGAGAATCTTTTATATGTTTTTGTATGGATTACAAGTAAGTCCTTGAGATTTTTATGCAATTCAATTTTAGATTATTTTATTTCCTTGATATCTTGTGTTACATGCAATAGATAGTTTAGATAAACCTATGATATATTATTAAAATGTTATTTATTCACTGTAACATAACTATTAAATAGGTGGGAATAAGTATCAATAACTGAATTATCAAATAAATATATATATCAATCTTAATAAGAATGTAATGGTATGTGATTGAAAAAATGATCATCCAATTTTTAGTTTGTCACATTGTTGTTCCAAAAAAATATTTTTTCATCAAAAATTTGTTTTTCATAATTTTCTGAATAAATATTAATTTATGAAATTTAAAAAAAAATCAAAATTTAATTTAATTTTTTAATTTATAATGTAAGAAATATCTTAATATTCATTTTACCTTGAAAATATTAATTTTTCAAGGAATAATGAAATTACCTAATTTTGTTCAAAATATTATTTTCTTTTAAAGTATTCATATTTTAAAATTTTGATTAAATTAGTTTTAAATTTAAATTGGTTTATTTTTTCTTAAATTAACCAAATTATATATTTTTAAATATATTTTATACATGAATTTATTATAATTTTTTTTTTAAATGGATTTAATCAGAAAAAGTGTTTTTCATGGCATTTTTCTACTCTAATTCTAAAATATATTTATTAGCTTTTGTATTTTGAATTTTTAAAAAAGGATTCCATATTTGGGTTCAAAGGTGAAAAATTTATTATATAGGCCGGTTATTTTTTTTCCAATCTGAATAGTAACCTTTGTAAAAATATTTCCTACGGTAAATGGTAAATTTGTTATTTTAGGTTGAAAATAAAATTATAATGAATATAAAATGAACCTAAAATTTGAAAAATTTCATTAGATGATGTTAATTTGTCCCTTAACACCTAAATATCTAAATTTAGTTGATTAATGGGCACTTTTCCAGTAATAGTACATATATATTATTTAAATCAATGAATGTCACAAAATGTTAGTTTCATTGTATTAAATATCTCTTATGTGACTAAATTGCGAAAAAGGTTGGTAATGAACGAATATATGATTCCATTATTTTCTTAACGAACTTATTTTGATAATATAAATTTATTTATTACTTTTTGGTCCACTTGGATGAGATTATGATGTTAATAAAGTTTTATTTTATAAAAATTCAAAGATGTCACATTCATGATTTATATACTATAAAATAATTAATATAGAATAATTAAAAATATGTGTTTGACCTTAAATAATCTTATCAAAGAATTTACGTTATCTAAATTATGGTATTTTATTTTTAATTTTATTAGAGGTCATGGGTACCTTAAATAATTATAGAATGTTGAGGATGTAATTATTCAATTAATGAAAATATAATGTATATGATATTAAAAATAAAAAATAATTATATAAGAATTAATTAAGGTGATCCACATATATTTTAGATAATTATAGAATGTTAGGGGTGTATTAAATTTTTTGGTTAGAATATATCTTATTCTATGTTTTCTTAAAGTTAATGTAATGAATATTGTAAAAATTGACTCTATTTATATTTTACGATAATAATATATTCTTATATTATTTTAAAATACTAAAAATATGACATAAAAACAATGGGACGATATAAATTCAAAATTTTCATCATTTGGAAATTTATTTTACAAATTTTGTCTTTATAGTAAAATTTAAAACCTTTTAATGATGACAAACGTTTTACTATAGTTATAATTAAAATAGGTCAAATAAGGGTGAATAAAAATGATATTTTTTAAAATAATAACAAGAATTATTTAAAATATATTGGTTGATGATATTACAACCATATATTATCTTGGATTTGAAAAAAATGCTCATTTGGATAGAAAATTAATTCACTATAATTTAGTCCTTTGAGAAATTTCAAAATGTGCCCCTCACTAAAATTATAAAAGGACACCTCCCCCTTCACTCATTCACATCAATTTGATATTTATATCTTGACCAAACCCAATGAATTTATCTTTTAAAATTAACTATCCACAATATATAGGTTCTTTGTTTCTCAAAAGTCCATCCCAATATCCCTTTAGAGGAGATCCAAAATATACCTTTCGAAGAAGCGATAATCTCTCTAAGTGATGACTTTATATTTATACCCTTCCTTAAATTCTATAAATCTATTATTTTTTATCATAATATAATAAATTAAGTTTTCTTAATATTTGTAAATTTTATTAAGATTATTTAAAAACCATTACACACCCTCCTTCCGATCAAAAAAAAGAAGTGAAAGTATCGTGCAAGTGTATATACGGCCTCAAATCACCACGTTGCGATACAATTCAATTTTCATCACTGTATTATATAGTTGTGTATTATTATGGTATCAATGATTATATATGATATTTATGATATAATAATTAATCTATAAAGATAATATTATCTCTTCATTATCTTTGTCCATTCTTTCGAGAAATGATAATGCCGCTCGTGCAAGCATATTGACTACCGTCTCGATGATGTGATGTGATTTGTCTTAAATTATATTTTATAGGGAAGGAAATAAAGACACTTTTTATGAAATTATATGATTTATAAAACATAATAATGATTCATTAATGGTTTATTATCATTTAACATTCTTTTATTTTATTAGATGAAAAATGGAAACAAAGTTATTGTGTACATACGACCTACTATCTCCATTAATGGTGTAATAAAATTTTCTATTTATAATTTTTATGAATGATTATAAATATTTATATAATGAATATTTATTATTTTTAAAACATGATAAAATTTATTTAATTTATTGACCATGATCAATGTATAAGGATGAAGACTACCAAACTGAAACATGCTTGGAAAATGAAGCCGTTATCATGCAGAATACTTATTTTAACAAAAAATTATTAATAAATGGGATATAAGATGTTATAATAAAATCATACATGATATGATGGATATATTTTTATTTAATAATTTTATAATAAATTCATACTTATTATACAATATGTTTCTACATGAACAATGAAATTCATGACTTGAGGAATGTGATTTTTGTCTCACTTTTATTTCTATTTGACACATGCCTTATACAATACTTATTTATTTAGTGTAGTGTATATACTACCCATTAACGTATTTTAATATTATTATCCTTAATATTATGGTATTTATTTATCCATATAATTTTCTTCCTTCCATGGGGCATACAATTCAACTGATTACAAAGTGGTAAGGGTTTATTTCACGATCTCTTCATTATTAGGGATTGTTTCTGTTTATGTCTCCATTGGGAAATGTTTCTCCTCCATGTCAATGTTTTCTGAAAAAATGTTTTCAAAAATGTTTTTAATATTCTCCTATGAGTTTTTAAATTCATTTTTACCTATGTATTACTTTTTAAAAAATAATCCAATGTAATATTTTATCATTTTATAAACATCGCTATTTGTGACATTTCTAAAAAAACATATAAAAGTAATGATTTTTTACATATAAAGTCAGATAAGATTTTTCCACTTTAAAGAACCCTTAATTTCATATGTAATCCTTTGAAAGTTTACAAGTTTATTTCTACATAATGTTTTTACTTTATAATTTTATGGATTTTTAAATGAAATAATGATTTCAAAAAATAAAATTATATTGTTATCAATAATTATTTCATGTCATTTTAAAAAAACCATTTTATATCTAAGATAACATTATTTTATGTTACATATACATTAATATTTTATGATTCAAGGATACTACTCGTGCAATTTCAATGGTTGTTTTATTTTTATAATGTAATGATATTTATGTAACCAATTTATTTTCTAATGGTTATGTTATTATGAAATGATTATGAAACACATTTTGTTTCATTGATTCTAAATGATGAATGATATTTTTCTTGTTGAAAAACATATATATGTACTTCATTGTGTGACAAGATGTTCTTATATCTCCCTCCAATTTAGTGGGTAATGATTTATATATCATGAGATAGATAATACTATAACATGGATTGTACTATGTTAGGAGAGGGACTTTTTCCACCATGAAAGTATTGGCAGTGAACCTTGACTATTAAGATGGTTTGGGGATTTAACCCATTACAATATGATGGTCTTCAAAATGATCCTTAACTACTAAATAAATGATTTTTTATGCTTGTTTATTTTCCATATTTCCATGTTTTATGCCAAAGTTATTTTCTTTTGGATCATGTTAGATTATGATTCTTGTCTTATAAACAACCAAATATTTATTATGTAACATCCTGGTCTTGGATTCCACTCAATAGTTCCATGATCCTAGTTGTCCACATGTCCTCAAGCATATCTCCCAAATAGTCAGAGGCTACTAACTAGTAGTAGGGTCCTTGGGTGAGTCTTTTGGAGACTATGCCCTATTACAAGAGTGTAACACAATAAAATAGAGATATTAGTCAAGTAGAAGAAGAAGTAAATCATAAAGACAATAGATACACAATAGGAGTAGTTAAAAATATCAAAAGGAAGATCATATATAATTATGATGATAATATATATCATATGTATCTAACAAAGAATCCAAAACATGCATACAAGGTAGGCGTACAATACATTTAACCAATGTAAAAAAAGATAATAATGTATCATAATTAGCATCACGATCCCTAGCTAAGTCCCATTTTCCCCTTCTCCTAAGAATACTTCAAAATCATTAGTATGACAGTTTCCCTTATAAATACCTACAATTAAATAATCTTTTAGGGTACCCAATGAGGCCCGAATAGGATGTGATATATAATCCCAGTAGGAAACCACCAAAGATCATACTCCATGTTGGCCCCTGTAAAATAAATAATAAGGAAAAAACCCTAGTGAAGATGATTCTTGAGCGAGTATATTGAAATATAAAAAATACCATGCAGAAAATGTATACACAAAAAGAAGAACAGTTATCCTTCTACGTGTGAACAAAGATGAACTTACTGTAAACCAATGTGTGAACATCCTTGCTGCAACAAATCCAACTAAAGTGAAATTATGAGGAGCAGCTCATCTCCCTAGAAACCCAAACATAGAGGATCCACAAAAATCTATTTTTGTGGTTGTTTTTATAACTGGCCTCAATCATAACTTCTTCTAAATCCAAGGAGTCCATAACTACACAAAAGAACACTCAGAGAATTCTAAACTATATCATATTATTTCTACTCTATTGTGTACATTTTTATTATTCTTTCAAGAACTATGTGTATCTGTGTTACCAAGACACATTGTCTTTTGACCTAAACTAGAGGATACAATATATTCTCAATAACCAAAATTTTACACCATTTTACTCCCACATATAACTGTGGAAGAGTTCCTTTTGAGGTCTGGTTATATTTTGTTTCTCATGAATAATAGTGGTAGAGGTCTAGTTGAACATGACATCCCTGTGTGTTTTCGTGAACCCAATCCATGATGTGGATCATGTTTATTAATATAAACTTCCTGGTGGTAGGTGATTACCAAGTAGTTAGGACTAAGTCTCTACTTGAGAATGAAACTATTTTTTTTCTTTTCTATGCCTTTCAAATTTAGTTTTCTCTATTTTAACACATATTTATGAAAACTAAATATTTCTTTGAAAGTTATTCATATTTATTGTTTATTACTATATTTTATTTGTTAAATTTCTTTCAAAAGTTATAAAATTCTATAAAATTGATATAAATGATAAATAATAATTTTTTTTGAAATTAAATGAACATTTAAATCTGTTATAAATAGGCTACTTTGGTTAACTAGGCTATTTTGATTTAAAATCAGGGAGATTTTTAAATAAGTTTTTCATCATAAATTTTTATAGGAACTAAATTTACCCTCGACTTGAGTGTCATACTCTGACCAACATTTGGTATCAAGGGATTGTTTTTAATCTTTTGTTTTCAAGGTTTTCATTTATTTTTTCAAATATTTTCAACAATGATTTTGGTTGTGTTTTAAAGATCTTTAAATATCTATTATTTCAAAAAATTTGGATCTTTAAAAACACGTTCTTTATTATTTATTATAGATAATATATTGGATGGAGATTCTCCTAACAGACCTCTATTTTTTAATGGAACTAATTATTCTTAGTCAAAAATTAAGATGAAAATGCATTTATAAAGTGCGGGTTTTTGGATTTGGTCTTCAATTGTAGATGAATACAAGATTAATAAAATTTCTAGGAATACTGGGGATGACCCAACTATGTCTTCCTATAACAATAATTTAAATGTTATGAATTCCTTATATTTTTCATTAAGATACGAATAATTTAGTAGGATTTCTGCATGTAAAATGTCATTTAAAATTTGTGATACATTACCTTTTTCACATGAAGAAATCGCTAATGTTAAGGAAATGAGACTCAATAGATATAAACTTAAATAAGATAACTTCTAAATGAAGCCTGATTAACCTATCTATGACATGTATCTCAGGTTCAATGAGATTGTAAACACTATGATCTATCTAGGAAAGGATGTTACAGCCAAGGAAAAAATCATGAAAATCCTCAAATATATACAAGAAAGATGGATGGTATCTTCAATGTCAATAATAGAATCCTTCGATATCAATACATTTCCTGTAATGGATTTTATAGGTAAGATGATGATGTACAATGAATAATTAATGGTCAACAAAGAAGAGGATGATGAACCAAAGAGAAAGTCAGCGGATTTTAAAACCACAACTTCTATACACAAAAAAGGAGATGGAAGAAACTCATTATGATAGTTCATGAAATGAAGAATCACCATCTAAAAGTGATGATGAAATGGTTCAGATAGCTCGAAGATTCAAAAAATTCTATCGAAAGAATATTATTTTTAGAAATCCCAACTACAAATGAATATATGAAAATAAGGGAAACTGAAAAAGTATTTGAAAATATAGAAAATAATAATGAAATGGTTTTTTATAAGTGAAAGAGGAAATGATATGTAAAGGATGATTTTACAAAATTAATGTTAAAAAAGAAATATGAGGAGAACGATATAAGATAAAAAATCAAATAAAGGAAATATAGAGTGCTTTTGCTGATAGCTCCAATGAGTCAGAATCTTCACATGAAGAAAAGTCCAACAAATCCAAAATGTGTTTTGTGAAAAATATATATGAGGTAACACTAGAATATTTTGTAAGTAATTATTATTATGGTGGAGATGAATCTGATTCTGAGAGTACGAATAAGGAAGAAAAGCTTGAATATTGTGGAATGATTGAGGATATATGCAATGATTTAAAAGATTAATATAAAATTTTAATGAAACAACATGCTCTAACCTCTAATATTAAATCCAAGATTTATGTGGAGAAATAAAAGAATGATAACATGGTTAATGAAAACAATGAATAGAAACAATCTAATGATAAATTGAAAAAAGAATTATAAATGTTTACAAATAGAAATAATAATCTCACACAACTTCTTGTTAAACATTTTCACAAAAATATACTGATGATTTTGGTTATCAACCTAGATAGAAATTTTTTTCAAAAATATATATAAAAAATCAGTTTTTATGCCTAAAACTGATAAATTTTCTGTTACTTCCAGCAAAGAAAAATATTTCACATCTTTTAGTATTACTAGAAAAAATAATGTATATTTTTTTCAAATCCATACAAACTATTTACAGGAAACCCATGAAACAAATGTGGGTTCCCAAATCTTTTATCACTAATGTTACTGGACCAAAGAAAATATAGGTACCAAAGTATTTTGATGGTAAAATTATTTTTTATAGTAAAACTACTTGTAGAGCTCCTGTAAGAGCATGTAGTACTTGGAAAATGGAAATTCGAGGCATAAGACAAGGGATTATTGGAGTTTCAAAAATATGGTCAAAGATGATGGTGGGTATGTCACCATTGGCGATAATGAAGAAGGAAAAATAATTGGCCTTGTCCAAATTGATAACTCTAATTCTATTTTTATTTTAAAATTTACTCTTATTCATGGTTTAAAATACAATTTTTTTATAATTTCATAGTTATGTGATGATAGATTTTATGTAAAATTTTAGAATGATTCATATAATGTGTTTAATTAAAAACATTAGTTAGTATTTACTAATTTTATAAATGAGAATATTTATGCTGAGATTATGGATTAATTAGTTTCTCAAAATGTTTCTTGATTAAGTGTCTTTCATAAATAATCTCTAATATGGAATAGGTGATTAGGCCACATTACCACTCACTCACGTAGAATGCTTCCATAGAAAGGGTTAGTTAAGGATCTACCCAGACTAGAATTTTGTGACAATAAAGTTAGTAATCCTTGTCAAAAGGGAAAACAACATAAGATATATTTCCAGTCAAAGAAATAAGTTTTAACTTCACAACCACTTAAGATGGTTCTCATGGATTTCTTTAGACCATCAAGAGTTCCAGGTATTAATGGGAATCACTATGTCTATGTTCTTGTAGATGAATTCTCTGGGTATACTTGGACATTTTACATAGCTTACAAAAGTGAACAATGTTCTCTCTTTACCAAGTATCCTAGAATAGTAAAAACCCTAAGTGGTCATAGAAATAAATCCTTACGAAGCGACCATGATTGTGAGATTGATAATAAAGAGTTTGAATCTTTTTTCTCACAAAAATGGCTATAGTCAAAGCTTCTCTAATACTAGGTCACCCAAGTAGAATAGAGTTCTAGAAACAAAGAACATAACCTTACAAGAAATATGGCATAAAATTCTTAATGAGTATGAAATACCTATTTAATTTTTGGTTGAAGCTATCAATACAGCTTGTTATATAAATAATAAAGTCTTAGTCAGAATTTTTTTTATGAAAACTCCTTATGAGTTGAGGGAAAATTGGAAACCCACTGTTAGTTACTTCATTATTTTTGGTTGAAATCTTTATATTCTCAATACTATGGAAAATCATGAAAACGTTTTCATCCAAAAGCAATGACAAAATTTTATTAGGTTACTCAACCATAATTATGGTCAATAGAGTTTTTAATAAAAGTAACTAATGTGTGGACAAATCTATACATGTTAAATTTGATGAAATAAATCAACATGAACCTAAAAACCCTCTGGAAAATATTGAGGATGATCTCTCAAATCTGAACATAAATGCTAGACCCTTGGATTCTTCTACTAAGCATGGTGATAAATACACTAGTTCTAGAAAATATACAGACTCTAATAATAGCGAACATGAACATACAATTGAACCTCAAATAACTAGTCCTTCCTTTTCTAGATCTGGTAGAACCCTCATGAACCACCGCATAGATACCGTATTTGGATATATAGAAAAAAGGAAATAGGATAGATCTTCTCTTTGGAAACTAGTTAGTAATCAAGACTTAATATCATATATTAAACCTAAATACATTAATGACATAATCAATGATGAATTTTTGGTGATGGATATGCGCGAGGAGATAAATTAGTTCGAAAGAAATAATGATTGGAAACTAGTGGATATACCTAAATAATCCATAACCAGAGGCACTAAGTGGGTATTTAGAAACAAAATAGATGAAGAAGGAACCATAATGAGGAATAATTCTAGACTGGTTGCCCAAGTATATAGTCAAGAAGAAGGCATTGAATATGAAAAACCATTTCACATGTTGATGAACTTGATCTCATTAGAATCATGCTAGAATACGCAGCTCATCTCAATTTCAAAGTATATCAAATGCTTGTTAAAATTACTCTATTAAATGGTTATTTAGATTAGGTTGTGTTTTTTGAACAACCACCTTGTTTTAAAGACCATCATTTTCCAAATCATTTTTTAAATTAGAAAAGGAATTGTATGGTCTAAAACAGGCTCCAAGAACATGGTATGATAGGATCAAAAATTTTATTATTTAAAAATGTTTTAAAAAAGGTATATTTGATCCTAATATTTTTATAAAAAATATTTTTTAATGATGTGTTAGTTATTCAAATATATGTTAATGATATTATTTTTGGATATTCGAAAAATTCTCTATGTGTTGATTTTTCAAAAATGATGCAAAATGAGTTTGAAATGAGTTTATTCGGAGAACACAAATTCATTAATGTATTTTAAAACATTCAAAATAAACAAGGTAAAATTAAAAATCAAATTAAATATATTAGAAATATTTTAAAAAACATCAGGTTTGATAGTACAAAATGTTTTTATACTCCAATGAGTACCACTTTTAAGTCGGAACATGATAAAAATTGAAAATTTGTTTATCAAACCAATTACAGAGTTATGATTGGAAGTATTATCTACTTGACTACTATCCAAAATAATATTATGTTTAGTGTATGTATGTGTTATTATTTACAAGAAAATCATATGCAGCCACATCTTCTTGCTATTGAAATAATTTTCAAATACCTCAATCAGAATACTAACATAGGACTGTTCTATCCAAGAGGAAAGTCATTTAACATAGTTATCTATTCTGATATTGCTTGTTTTAGGAACATGTTAGATAGAAAAATAAACTCTAGAACATGTCACTATTTGGGATAGTCACTAGTATCATGGTGTCATAAAAAGTGAAATTATGTTGCATTATCTATTACTGAATCTGAATACATAGGTGCTACTAATTGTTGTGATCATATTTTGTAGATGAAACACACTTTTCTAGATTATGGATATCAATTTAGACATGTCCCTATAAAATGTGATAACACAAGTTCAATTAATATCTCTAATAATCTAGTTTCTCAGTGAAGAACAAAACATTTGGATGTAAGAAATCACTTTTTTAGAGATCACTATGAAATAAGTGATATTAATTTTGAATTAATAAGTATAGAAAATCATCTTTCTGACATTTTCACTACGCCATGAAATTCTTAATGAATGAGTTCCATTATAAATGAATTGGGATTGATCAATTTTATGTAACTAGTATGATGTATCACCATTTAATGATCTTGGAGTTTGATTTCATGCCATTTTATGTCTCACTATTTGATGTCTCAGTGTTCCATGTCTCAATGTATGGTGTCTAACCTATCGATGTCACACCATTGTGATGCCACAACCGATAAATTACTTTTATTACTTACCATTGTGACCCACCATTCTATACTTAGTAATTTTACTACAATGTTTTTTTAATTAAATAATTACATTTTATAGCATATTTTTGATTTATGACTTTGAAATCCCTAAATTATAAAAACCAGTCTATCCAAATTACTTCTCACTTCACTCTTTCTCTTGAATCTCGAAACCAAACCTTTCTATCTCAATCCCCTCTCTCCTAAACCATCTCAAAATCTCCCAAATAGAAAACCTCTTCTTGGTGAATGTGATGATGATGAATGTTTATTCAATTAAAGATAAGGGTGAAGCTACTAAAGAGGATGAATAAATTGTGGAAGAAATCATTAATAATGAGAAATAAGAAGAATGAGAAATTGTTGAAGGAGAAGGCACTATAGGAAAATCTAAAGAATCTGATAAAACAAATATCTTTTTACCATCCGAAAAGATTATTAAATAGACTGATCAATTTGAAGGAAATTTGGCTAACACTAAAGTTCATCAAGAGATGGTAAAATATATTGAAAGAGTTCAAGTAACATAGTAACATAATTTTTAGAAGGAAGCATCTATTGAGGGGGAGAAAAACCCAAATCTATAGAGGATTGAAGTTCAAAATCCTCCTAATCTGAGTTTAGTAGATGTATGGAAAAAGTTTCCATGCTATTTCGATGTTGACAACCCTTACAGCTCCTCAGTTATGGAAAATAGACCTTTCAGCAGTGTTATAACTCAACCCCATCACATCTAAAGAAGTGGTATCTGTTCATTAGACAGTCCCTATCTCTATATGTGTCCCTACAGCTGCACAAAAAACCCCAATGTATGTGAGTCATTAAGATTCAATGCATTTTTCTGAAAAACTATTTTTTGGTATTGGAAATCTTATGAATTTGAAACATACTTCTATGACTAACCATAGTGAAATAAATGTTTTAAGGATTCTATAGAGGTTAATATGGAAAACTCAACTGAAAATGCTTCCTGAAATACAAGAGGTAAGGCATGAAAATAGATAGCTATGTGATGAATTTTAGTCCTTAAGATCACTTATTGAAGAAATAAAGAGATACTTTCTAGATTCACCTACTCCATCTCTTGTTTCTAGTTTAAGTGTGGTTGAGGTTGTCATGCTCTTCGACATGGTTGTAACTCTGATTCAACCAAATTTTATTTTTGTGGATGAAGAAGTGGTCATGAACAACACAAAAATTAGCCAATGAATTTTTTTGTCTTGTGTCTGATTTCAATCGACTGACTGATAAATATAATGGTTCTTTAGAAAAGGTTAATAAAAATATTAATACGTTCATCTCAACTACATGATATCAATATACTTCTTCTTAGAACTCTTAGCCTTCAGACAGTGCAATGATAATTTCTTTGATCAGAGAAGAGTTTCAAGATTTGAATTGTGGATCTATTGAGAAAATCCTTGGTATATTTCAAAAGCACAATGAGCATGTTCCTGACATGGTAAGAGTTTACTTCAAAGCTTCCACTAATTACCACAAAGAAATTTCAAGGAAATTGGATTACTATTTTAAGAGTATCTATACCAAGAACCTCCTGACTAATCATTTCAAATATTTAGTGGCGAATATGAGGCTACCTTCTGGGACTCAAGTATTCAAGGAACAAGTAAAACAGTTGAAGGGTTTTACTCCTACACTTGAGAGGTTCATAGAAAATAATGTTTATTTTGAAAATTATATAGAGTATTGTGGCAAGTTCATCAATAACTTCATCAATCTATTGAAGCCTTACATACATTGCCACAACACAACAATTGTTTCTCTGGAATCTGTTTCTTTGAGACCTGGCATGACTCCTTCTACCGCTCCTTCTACCTGTACATCAACTTCCCCTATAAAAATGACATTGATCAGGCCGTAAGCTAGATCCGACTTGTCATAAGTGAGAAGACACTGACTCTTTCCTCTTCTAGACTGAGCCTCTCTCTTTTTATTATTGAATGTGTGCCTTTACCTTCACTCTCTATTGGCTTTGTACCTTCCACAAATACCAGTTTTTCACCTACTTCTCCAACCCCTAATGTCTCTAAAAAGGATAAAGGGAAGGTTTCAAACATTAAACATAAGTGAAGGATTGATTTTGATAGGTATATGATGTACTATATTATATTATAATTTGTTTATGGATTCAATGAAATGTGATCACTCTCTTATTCATTTTTTGATGACCATTTTGTGCTTGTTCTTTATTTCATTTTCCTATTTTCTTTTTGATAATCCCAAAAGGGGGAGAATAATGATATGGTATATAACATACCAAAAATATTTATTTTATTCAAATGCTTCACTATATGAAGTTGTGCCTCTAATATCCAACCTCTGATACTAACATATGAGTATGAGCTCTGATATTTTATGTATATGCTCTGATAATATTATGGGTTTCTCTGATATTATTCCCTATATGATAAATTTAATCGGTCTCTGTTTATCACTTAATTTCACATAATATATCTAATATGTTTAGAAAAATATTTATCCTTTGCTGTGATCATTATGTATGGGTTGTAAATTCCATGATTTGTGATCATAAAAAAGGGGGATATTGTTGGAATCCTCTAGTTTTAATGCTCACAAATCATGTTTAATACTATTTAATTATGTTTATATATAATCTTAATCTATTCTATTTAGTATTACTTTATAAGACATGTTGAAAATATTTTATTAAGTGTGAGTCGCCATTAAGGTGAACTCATCATCACTGGTCAGAGGACTCAGAGTCACCGTTCAGTTTAGAAATCAGTAAAGTATGAGTCACGGTTGCAGTAATCCACCGGTTTTTAATTTTCACAAAGGACCAAACACTATTTATATGGTCTAGTCGCCATTGTAGTGGCGTACTAGTTCATAATTTTCACAAAGGACCAAACACTAATCATATGGACCAGACACTATTGAATTGATCAATCAGCTAATAATTTTTTCAATGTATAAGACAACATTCTTAAGAAACCATCTAGAGACAAAGGAAAAGTTACCACACCTATGTCACTATTTCTGTAGTTCGTTCTAGACATATTCTTTTCATTGTTTACTGTTTAAATTAAAAATTATTACTAATAGTCATCTTTGACTTATTTAACGATACCAATTTTTTTATTGATCTTTTAGAGACAATGTTAATGACCTTGTATATAGACAGTATGAGGTGTGAGGTACATGCAAGCGATAGATATCATAATCCATTTCAGCACCTTAAACATAAATAAAAAGTAAAATAGCCTAGTAGAGGGGATTTACAAGTGAACTGATTGAAGGATACACAATACCAAGGTGAAAAGATACCCACAAAAAAAAAAGAACACTCATACTTATTGGTGTGAACAAGGAAGAATTTGTTTGATCCAATGTGAAAACATCCTTACAGAATCAAATCTTGGTGAAGAGGACTTTTTAGGAGCTTCTCACCTCACCAGAATCTAGAACATAGATCATCCATGACATTTTTTTTTGTGGTTGTTTGTAGTGGTTGACTCATCCTTCACTTATACTATATCCAACGAGTCCAGAACTACATATCACAACACTCAGAGCATTATAAAACATATCTTATTATTTTTGATCTATTGTGTGATGTTTTACTATTCTTTCGAAAAGTGTGTGTATCTGTATCACTAACACACATTGTCTCATGAGATAAGCCGGAGGATACATGATATCCTCACTCACTCATCTTCCTACACCATCATAATCCAACGTATAACTGTCAAATATGTCCCTAGGTGTCCAGATAGTATTTTTTACCAATGAAAAACTACAGTAGAGGTGTTGTTGACCTGGACAACCTTGTGTGCTATTTTGAACCACGATCTAGGGTGTGGATCATGTTTATTAATACAAACTGCTTAGTAGAAGGAGATCACCATGTGGAGAGGAAAATGTCTCTTCTTGAGACTGAAGCTCTTGTTTTTCTCTATTGTTTTTTTCAAATTTAGTTTTCTCTATTTTCACACATATTTTAGAAAACTAAATATTACTTCTATAGTTATTCTTATTTAGTGCTTATATCTATTTTTTATTATGTAAATTACTTTAAAAATATATATAAATAATTAGAATTGTTATAAAATAGATTTAATAAATATTTTTGAGAAATTAATTGAACTATAAAAACTCTTATAAATCTACTACTTTGGTAAACAAGGGTTTTTATGTTTTAACTTGTTGAAATTTTTAAAAAAGGTTTTTAACAGTGAATTTTATAAGAACTCAATCCCCCCTATTGAGTGTCCTACTCTGATCAGCACAATTCATCTCATATTATAGTTCAATTCATAATTCAATTTCCATTTCACATCCCAGGAAAATGTTAAAGGCAATACCCTTAGGAATCCAATTCCAAAAGCCAATAATGGTGGTTTAATTATATATCAACTCACCTGTGAAGTGGTTCTAAATCAATGTGTATAACCAATAAACACTATTTGAAGGAATCTATAATTACATATTCCATGAAAATAAATAAAATTTAATATTTAAAATCCATTACAGGTGATTCATGGAAGTTGTGAACCTAGAATAATGGTATATATTATTGTACAACATTAAATGAAAATAATTAGAACACTAATTATAGGCCCGTAGTTGATAGTTCATCTAGTATCAACATCCGATTCAACTCAAATTATTAGGAAAATGAAGAATGGTAAAATAACCTATTAATAGGGAAAAATATTTTGTATCTAAATATCACAACTGATACCAAAATAAATTATTAAAAACATTAATGGAATGGAGATATCACCAATACAGATCTGTTGCTTTTTATGGATATTGATTATGAGCTCTGACGAAGGAATTTTCTAGTTTCCAAGTTTAGGCATCAAAAGAGCTCTCAATGGAGGGCCGATGTCCACATGAATAGAAAATGAGAGGATTTAGGTTGAAATAGATTAATTATGGTAAAATAGTAAAATCACTCAAAAATAGGAATCTTATGGTTTAGGTTCAAGGTTTGCAAACTGTGTTCCAGCAGTGCATGGTTTTTTATAGAATAATGGAACCCCACATGTATTCCTCACATGGATTGAATAACTTTGTGGAACCCATGAAACAACCCACAATCAAAATTATAAACCTATCCACATGGTCATGTGGCCCAACCCACATGGATTCCACTAACCATGTTCAAGGCCATTTTACCCTAGACATCGGTTCTTTGCTCCAAACCAGCCTCAAAAGCTCCATATACCACCATAAAATCGAATTAAATTCATATTAGGACATATTTAAACATTTAAATTGATAATTAAGGAACAATCATGGATTTTTACCCCACAGAAGAACCGATTTCTTAAAAACACCCCCTAAAGCAATTCATCCTCAAATTTCCCTTTCATGGGTTGGTGATAATTTCTAATAACCACATTGTCCACTATGATTGTACATTGATATCACTCTCTTAAGAATCATCCTTTACATGGATATGCTACCAAATCATCCAAATAAAAGGAACAGACCGCCCTCAAAGTACCTTGGTGCTATGATCTACAATACATATTAGATTCTCCCAAAAATATGAATCAACATGAATCTTAACCTCCTTATGATAAATTTCATGAGGCATGTTTCAATAATATTTTGGTAGATCAGATACATGGAATACATCAATCATGGATTAGTACCTCAAATATAACTAAAACTGATAGGCTACCAGGATGACTCTCTCCAAAATCTCAAATGGCCTAACATAATGTGGTAAAAGCCTACCATGTCTCCTAATCATCGTCTGTCCCAACCTTTGTGAAACATGTAATAAAGAAATATCACTGACCTTGAACTCTAGAGGCCATATGTAGTGATTTTTTTTATTTATACCGATACTATATAGTATCCATGTATTTCCAAATCATCTAGTTAGGCTCTGTGGTCTCCGGAACAAGACAAGGTCCCATTGTGGTTTCCTCTCATACCTCCAACCAATAAGGGACTGATCACCATGGAATACCATATAAATCCTCATAAAGAACCATCTGAATAGTATTATAAAATCTATTTTCATAGTTGAATTCAATGAGGGGTATTATCCACTCCTAAGAGACCTGGAAATCTAGTACACAAGCTTGTATCATGTCCTCAAGAACCTAAATCGTGTCCTCTAACTAGCCATTTGTGTAGGGGTATTATTTCGTACTCAAAATCAACTTTTTACTGAAATCCCACTGTGAACACTACCAGATATTAGATGTAAAGAGTGTGTCATTATTTTAAATCATAAGTTGTGGGACCTTGTGAAGTCAAAATATCTCATAGATATAAAACCTACCATGCTCATCAACACTGAAGGTCTCCTTAATCAGAAATAAATGTGATACATTCATCATATTATCAACAATATCCCATACTACAATGTTTCATTGATGTGACCTCGATAAACCTGTCATGAAATCCCTCACAACGTCATTCCATTTCCACTCCAAGATAGGTAACTATTATAAAAGTATGGTTAGTAGTTGATGTTCTTCCTCCAACATCTGACTAGTGGAACACCTCATAACAAAACCAATGACACCTATTTCCATTCTTTGAAACCAGTATGGGTGAGCCCATTTAGCTGAAGACATGATCATGTCAAATTCTCTTTAGAAATCTATCTTACGGTTCTACCCATCATGTATTTTATCACAAAAGGTTCTAATTTCGAACCATGGTACCTCCACCATCCAAATTTTCTTACAAGGAATGGAATTATGAGTTCTAATAATGTAACAAGTGTGACATGTTTAACTGGTCAAACCTAAAAACATATGAGGTTTTATTATGAACCTCATCATAAAGGAATTTTTAAATCCTGATCGACCAAATTTAAATTGGACGCATAAGATTTCCTTAAGGAAATTTAAGACCTTTTTACCACACCTCCTATAACCAGAAGACTTGTCAAAGTTGGTTCCTTATGATTGTAAAAAACATCCAAAAGGATAAAAATTCGATCAACCATCGATGGCTATTCCTAGAATGCTCTCCTCAGATGTTCGATGTATTACAAACTTAATCAGAAAACCTTTTTAAGTGGTATCTTTCATTACAAAATTTACATAGAAGAAAGTTGATAACTTAATCCCTATGACATTTCTTGGTCAAACCACCACCCGACCATTTAAAAAAATTGTGCCTCAGCCTGAAAAATGTGGCAATCCAGATGCATCCCATTGGAATCTTCACTATTTTCAAACATTGCCTCTGATCCCAACATGAGTCTGGGGTAACATCAGATTCATTCAACTGGAGTCCATGGAACTTACCCAACGTAGTACATACTCCATATTTACAATTAATATGTCTATACTAGGCCAAAACATCCACTTAATAACATTGAATAATCCTACCGCATCATCCACCTGGTGGATAGGTCATAAAAAATGGATTGTGTCCAAGAGTCCAGCCAAGGTTTTCCTATTGGGAACCTAAGTATCACTCATCACTAACCATGCCTTGATACGATCAATGTGTCAGTGTGAAACACTAAGAAACCCACCTAGACAAACATATCATCTTTTATAACATTATTGAATCATAATAATGATTCTCTCTTAGTACATTAAAGGTGATTTTAAGATTGGGTATATGCTCGTTACAAAGAAAGATCACACTAAGAGGATGCTAAAGATTTCCAAGTAGGTTAGTTGAACCATTACTAGTCGACTTCCTTTCAAAGAATCATGGCCTCACCTACTAATGAAATATCATTAACCAATCAAACACGTTTTCCATATGAGGAATCCCATGATCATTCAAGCATGACCACTGAAATTCATCGAGGATAAATGGGGTTCCTCAAGGGTTGCATACCCATCCATCCACATTAATGTCATACTTCTGAGAAAGCACCGACACATACACTAGAACCAATACGACGCTCACAACTTTAGTAGTTTCATATTTTTAAAAATAATATATGAAATATCCACTCATAATCATGATAGATCACATTCATCATAAACATAATTGTGACACCCCTTCGAGTCACACACGCAACATCAAGGAATTTGGAATGAAAACTAAAACCATCCTGACGGGGGTATTAAAACACCCGATTCTCATGGATGTCATCCCAAGAATTGGTACGAGCTTGATTTATTTAACGACCTGGTCACTCCACTCTAAAAATGACCCAATTAAATACATAAAATCTCATTGCTAAATGATTTAACCAAAACGAATCAGTTCATTATGTCATTTAGCAACTCGACTGGTACTGTGTATATGAATTCATCGTACCCCGAGGTTTTATAAACAAGGTGACCATACCTAATAATATCCATGTGATATATTCCAAATGAATCCAAGTATCAGGTAGTCCCTATATGAGATATAACCTAGACCCATATTTCTCAATACGACCATTAACATGGATGTCGACATTCAAAGTCGTCTATAACTACATAATAGAAGAGGGTCACAAGACCTACTAAGAGGTTGACCAAGCCCTAGGGAAGTATATCATGATGAAATCAATCATTAATCGATCCACATGACCCTTTAATGGGTCAACTATACCATTACCACCATCCAAGAAAAGGGTGTCATTATAAAGAAAAGAGTACTAATAAGGACCACGACACCCGACCAACACCAACTGATATAAACTCACATTATTTAGCAAGTCACATAATATATAAGGGTGATACCCACCACAATCCATCCCCTTTCAAAAAATAATCTGTTTATCCATAATGAGTCCATTGTTACAAAATTCACTATGCTTAAAATCCTATCACTTAAGCCACAACTAAAAAGGAAACATCAAATAGAAAATTATCACATTTCCTTTCAATGGATATTGAAGGGAACATTAAAACGACACTTACATGATGATTTAAGTGAAGGAAACTATTGGTCAGAGTGGATAATCAAGAGGGGGGGGGGAATTGAGTTCCAATTAAAATTTCTGTAAAAAAAATTCTGATTAAAATCCACCAATTCAAACTAGCTAAGTCAATTAAGGCGGTAGAGATATAAATGTTTAATTTCTAAATAAGTTTATATAAGGATTATTATTTCTCAGTTTAATAAATGTAATCAGTAATTCAACATTTGAAATAGGTTTACTAAACTAAGAACATATACACACTAACCAAAACTAACTATTTGAGTGGTTGTAAAAACAGTTTTATGTCTTTGAAAAATATAAGCAGCGGATAAAATAAAATAGAGTACTTGAATATTAGGACAAAAATTTAAACAAGAGGTTCAACATCAAGCTGATACTTAATCCTCTCCACTTGGTGATCACCTTCCTCCAAGAATATTATATAAATAAACTTGATACAAAACATGTATCAGGATTTACAACTGTTTTTACACATTGTGTAGGTTCTAAAACCACTACCACAATTCTATATTGGAAAACAAGAAACAAAGCCACACAAGGATTCTTACACATTTATGCGTCGGAAACAAGATTTCAGAGAGTTTTGAGTGGGGATTTTCAGTATCCCCCAATTAAAGCACATGATATAGTGTGTATGTAACAACCACACACTACTCAGAAATGTAAAATAATGAAAACAATAGAGCTAAAGAAATTAGGGTTGACTTCAGAATGCTCTATGTGGTTGAATATCAGATCTTGACTTCTTGGAGTTGAGGAAATGAAGGTTTTGTTCTTCTCTGCAAGTTTCTTCCAAAAATAGAGTGTCACAACTTTCAGGTACTTGGCTTCCAGGTACTGAGATGTTCAACTTCTTAGTACAAGGGTTCCTTGAACCACAGTAGTACATCCCTGAATATGTTCTTCCAAAAAATCTTTGTGAAGCTCTTGGATTTTCAGTATAATAATTGTTCTTCTTATTTTTCTTTAGTGATGTCAGATATGGTCTGGGTTTTTTTCAGCCCGCACGTACCCCACACGCTTTTTCTTTTCTCGATCTTCTATTTTTAATTCCACAGATCCAACAAAGGGAATGATCGAACCATGTGCGGTCTTCCTCATACCTCATATGGTTTTTTGACATGTTTGGAAACAATATTAATTGATGTCAGATGAATTAAATTAATCAGATATGGCCATTATGATAATATTAAGAAAAATTGATAAAGTATAGAATATGTTATCAGTAGACTAGTAACAAAAGCCTGTCAATTGGTGACATCTTCAACAGAAAGCTTAATTAGGAGTATACTTCTAGCGGTAATGTTCAGCTGTAGGTTTGTCCCATATTCCTCATGGCCAGAATGACCAGATTCAACATCTTCTTCCTCTTTTGAGGTATCTATAATAGTAATATGAGCCACATCAAAATCTTTTTCACTAATTTCTTTATCCTCAATATCCCTTAGGACATATTCTCTCCTTGGTAATTCTCTTGGAGGGCTGGCCTCTCCAAAGTCTACCATTTTAACTAGAGGACTGGAAGGTAGATCGGGATCACTGCTATCATCTATAGGAGTAACCTCTTTCTCAAGCTCCATAGTCTCTTCTACTTATTCATCAGAATACATAGGTTCTACCTCATCAGGCTTCATACCTAGATCCCTCTTATCCATTGGCCTAAAAGGATTATTTACAGGGATAAACTTCTCATAAATCCACCCTTCATCATTTTTCCATTATTTTCTCCAGGGATTCCAGCTGATCATCATGAACTTGCAGATGGTCTTGGAGACACAAAAATTGTTTTTGGATACAATTGTTTCCTATTTATGTCCATAAATTCCCTTAACCTTCTGCATTATAGAAATCATTTTGGCATGAAATAGGGAATTTGATTTAGAACTTGGATTAGTCATGTCTTCCAAATGAGCCATTAACAACCTAAACAGGTTGATCTAATGTCCATTCTTCAAAAAATACAAAATGAAAATGTCCTGATATTTCATTACAGAAATGTCCCATCTCCTGGGACTCATCACATGTTGGACAAACTTGAACAGAAGTATATCCTCTCCATTCATTTCATCAAAAATTGTCTTCTATGAGGTCACATTTCTTATCATCTCTTCCAATTATTTTCCATATTAAAAAATCACACTTTCTGGAGGAATCACTCTAGAGTAGTAGTCACATATACCCTGATTAGGTACCCTTAGACATTCATCCCACTCAGCAGATGTGAAACATACTTCAATCCCACTTACTCTAGAAAGCATTCGGTTCTCTTCTTCAGAACTCTCAAATTTCAGAAAATCATAAAATTCATTGACTAAATTCGGATAATATGGCCCATTATTGTTTGAAAAACACTCCACCGAGCATTGAGTCTCTAGTGCCTTCAACACTAAGTATTTTCTGGAGAGAAAAAAAATACTCACCTAGGTCCTTTTCGGCCACAACCATTCTCGTTGGGAGATGCGGGTTGACAGGATCTATTGATATACTACTGCCACCACTGGACTCGGCTCATGGTCTCTTAGGCATTGGAGAATCTCCACCATCATCTGAAGGTGTCTTGATTCTTTCCATTGAGGATTGAAATGGTGTGAGGGTTCAACAGAGAGTTAGGGTTTAAGGATTTTGAGAGTAAGGGTTCGAGAGTGAGCAAGATAGTGGATTGAAATGTGCTTGTATTCTAATTTTATAATTTAGGGATTTAAACGAATAAAAATCATGAAAAATAATACACATAAAACAGTTCAGATTCCCACATAAAATACAATGTAACGGAAATTTACATTAGTGATGTACCCAACAGTGAGGTTATAACAGTGAGGTCTAACATTGAGGTTTAACGGTGAGGTCTAACATTGAGGTTCAATGGTGATTTATAACAGTGAGGTTCAACAGTGTGGTTCTAACAGTGAGGTGTAACAGTGAGGTCTAACAGTGACATTCAAATGAGAGGTTCTAACAGTGAGGTGTAAAAGTGAGGTCTAACAGGGAGGTTCAACGGTGAGGTTCTACGGTGAGGTTCTAACAGTGAGGTCTAACAGTGAGGTTCAACGGTGAGGTTCTACGGTGAGGTTCTAATAGTGAGGTTCCCTATAATGAAATTAATCATTCCTAACTCTTGTTTGATGCAGTTTAACCTATCAAAATTCAAGGGCATTGTGAATATATCAGGCAATTGATGTTTAGTTCCAATGAATTCTAGAGTGATATCACCTTTTTGATAATAATCACTCAAAAACTGATATCTCGCATCAATATGCTTGGTCCTTGAATGAGATACCTGATTTTTAGAAATGTCAATAGCACATGTATTATAAAAATTTATTGATACATTCTTGAATTGATATCCATAGTCCAATAAAGTGTGTTTCATCCACCGAATTTGAGCACAACAACTACCAAGAGCTATATATTCAACTTCGGCATTAGATAATGCAACATATTTCTATTTCATACTACACCATGATACTAGTGACTTTCCTAAAATATGATAAGTTCCAGAGGTTATTTTTCTATCTAACTTGCAACCAGCAAAGTCAGCATCAGAATAACTTATCAGATCAAATGATTTTCTTCTTGGATAAAATAGTTCAATGTTAAGAGTATATTTATGATATTTGAAAATCCTTTTAACAGTAGATAAATGAGATTATTTTGGATTAGCTTGAATGTGAGACCACATACATACACTAAACATAATGTCAGGTCTACTAGCTGTAAGGTAGAGCTGACTCCCTATCATACATTTGTAGATGGTTTGATCCACTAGTTTTCTAGCTTCATTTGCATCCAACTTACATGTGGTACTCATAGGTGTATTTACTACCATCCAAGGAAAAACGTTTTAAATGATCCTTGACATATTTACTTTGATTTAAAACAATACCATCTTTATTTTGAAAAATATGAAATCCAATGAAAAAATTTATATTCTACCATTAAACTCATTTCAAATTCATTTTGCATCATTTTTGAAAATTAAGTAAATAATGAATTTTTAGAAGATCCAAAAATGATGTCATCTATATAAATTTGTATAATAAAAACATCATTGAAATTTCTTTGAATTGAGAGAGTAGGATCAAATATTCCTTTGGTAAAACATTTTGAAATAAAAAAAGAGATGAGTCTATCATCCCATGCTCTTGGAGCTTGCTTTAAACTATATAAATATTTAGAAAGATTAAAAACATGATTTTAAAATTGGGGATTTGTAAAACGAAGTGGTTGTTCAACAAACACATCCTCAACTATATACCCATTTATAAAAGCACTTTTAACATCCATTTGATAAAGTTTAAAATTCAGATGAGCTGCATGATAAATTAGTATCCTAATGGCCTCTAACCTAGATATAGGAGGAAAAGTCTCCTCATAGTCTATTCCTTCCTCTTGGCTATACCTCTGTGCAACTAACCTAGCTTTGTTTCTAACTATATTTCCGGACTCATCAACTTTGTTCCAAAACACCCATTTAGTGCCTATTTTCAATGTTTCCTTAGGTCTTTAAACTAGTTCACAGACATTTCTTATTTCAAATTGATTTAATTCTTCTTTCATAACTATTACCAAAAATTCCTCATTGATAGCATCATTAATATTTTTGGGTTCAAGCTGTAAAAGAAAATCATGATGTTCAACCTAGTTTCGTAGAGAAGCTCTAGTTTGTGTTCCTTTATTCAGATCACCTACAACAACATCTAATTGATGATTCTTGAGAGTCCTAATGCCTCTAGAAATGGTCAAACTAGATTCCCCAAGTTTGTCTGTTGGTTCAGACTAAACAGGTGCAGATTCTGGAAAATTTACAGAACTGGTCTCTTTCACAGGGGGTTCACTATTCTTATCATTAAGATCCAGAATTGATATATCATCCTCAAGATATTAAAGAGAGGTTTTAGGATCACGTGGATCAGTCTCATCAAAAATTGACATAAACTAACTCTTTCACACATTTGGTTTTATTATTGAATACTCTATAGGCTTTAATTGAGATTGTGTATCCTAGGAAAATTCCCTAATCACTTTTGGGAGAAAATTTTTCAAGATTATCTTCAGTGTTATGGATAAATATTTTTCAACGAAAAACTCTAATGTAATTAACCTTTGGATTCATATTGTTACAAAGCTCATAAGGGGTCTTCGTAAGAAAAGGTCTTATCAAGACTCTATTGATGGTATAACAAGTTGTATTTACAGCTCCAACCCATAAATAAATTGGAAAATCATACTCATTGAGTATTTTCCTAGAAATTTCTTTAAGGGTCTTATTTCTTATTTCCATGACTCCATTCTGTTGAGGTGTTCTAAGAGCAGAGAAATTGTGACTATAGCCATTGTGTGAGAAATAAGATTCATACTTTGGATTTTCAAACTCACAGCTATGATCACTTCTCAATATCTTAATTCTAAGTCTAGTAAGTTTTTCTATAGACTTAGAATACTTAATAAAGTAGCAACAAGCTTCAGTTTTGTGAGCTAGGAAGTATACCCAAGTATATCTAGAAAAATAATCCACAAGAACATAAACACAGTGCTTCCCATTTAAACATGAAACTCTTGATGGTCTAAATATATCCATGTGAACCAACTCAAGTGGTTGAGATGTAGGGAACTCTTTCTTTGGTTTGAAAGAAACTTTGTGTTGTTTTCCCTTTTTACATGGATTACACATTTTTTCAAGTCGGAATTCCAATTTAGGTAAGTCTCTTAATAAACCATTCTTAGATAGTTTTCTAAGACAGTGCACACTGTAGTGTCATAATCTTCTATTCTATAACCATGATTCCCTACGAAAAGAATTTAAATAAGAAACATCTTGCCTTGATAAGTAATTTAAATCATCAGCATAAACATTTTCATTTCTACAGGAATTGAAAAATAAATCATTTTTGGAATTAAAAACATTATATGCATCATTTTAAAACATTACATTAAAACCATCATCATAAAAATGAGAGATTCTATGTAAATTGTACTTTAATCCATCAACAAAGAGTACTTTGGAAATTATTATTATATTAGGGTTACCAATCTAGCCTAAGCCAGTGATTTTTCCTTTTGAATTGTAACCATAAGTTACATATCCTCCATCAACTTTTATTAGGTTCTTGAAGAAAGAATAATATCCTATCATATGTCTTAAACATCCACTGTCCAGGTACCACAATGTTCTATAGGAACACTTTTGGTAACATCCATGCAAAACAGATTAGGCATGGGATTACTTTGGTACCCATATTTTCTTGGGTCCAGAGAGGTTAACAAGTAAAACATTGAGAACCCATATATGATTTATAGGATTACTAACATCAACATACATATTCGGAGGCATAAATACTCTGTTAGGTCCTTTAGAAAATTTTCTCTCAAAATATGGTCTAGAACTGGAACTAGCGGTGAACTATCCAGACTTTGGAAGAAATCAGGTTTTGCTAATTTTTCTCTATCCTAGTTGATATCCTAGACCAGTTGTATATTTTGGGGCAATCTATTTTCCTAGAAACTGAGTCAAGGTATCCCTACCATCAGTAAACTTCTCTAGATCTTTTCTTAATTGTTCATTGGATAATTTTAATTCTGTATTTTCTTTTAACAACTGAGAGAATTTCTCTTTTTTAATATCCAGATTTGACTTATAATTTTCATTTAAAGCATGATGTCTCTTTAAGGATTTATATTTATCATTGAGCTCATTAAATGTATCCTCAAGCATTTAACTTTATTCAAATAATTCATCCATAGTCATATCTTAATCATTATATGACTCACTCTTATTCAAAGAATAATAGGCATTATGTATAGAAGAATTAAGTGTTACCTCAATTTTTTCTATCATGAAACATAAGTTGGAATGATTGTTCTTTTCACTATCAGAAGCATCAGACCCACTAGACCTACCTTCTGAAGTACTCCAAGTATAATTCATAGACTTTTTATAACCCTTTCCCTTATCTTCATATTTCTTCTTAAATTTCATCTGGGGGAAGTTTTCCTTAACATAACCTTATCATTTTCACTCGTATCAGATTATTTCATTTGAGTTTCCATTCAATTTTCTGTATTTCTTCCATTGTACTTTACTATCAAACTTTGCCTTATCGTTTGACTTCATAATGAATTTATTCTTTCGGTACAACTTTTTGAACCTTCTAGAAAGATGATCCATCTCTTCAACACTGTCTGAATCTGACTCTTCACTAGTGGAACTGTCTATAGGAACATGAACTTTTTCTTTGCCTTGGCACTTTGAGGTTGATGTTTTGAATGGTATTGACTTATTATTTGATTCTACTTATACTTCTTGATTAACTTTAAGCTCTTGTTCATACATCATAAGTTTTCCAATTATCTTCTTTACTAGTAGCTTGCTTACGTCACATGATTCCATGATAGAAATAGAAGTTCCCCTCCATCTGTCAGGTTGGCATCGTAGCAGTCTCATGATTTGTTCCATTCTGTCCACTGGTTTCCCAAGAAGACTCATGGTGTTCACTATTTCATTGAACCTGAGATAAATTTCAGTGATAGTTTCATCAGGATTAATTTTCAAATTATCATATTTAATAGTATAAGTATTTAATCTCATTTCCTTAACATTGGTTATTCCCTCATGAGAAATAGCGAAAGTTTCCCCATTTTCATATGTCTTTTTACAAGAAGATATTGTACTAAATTTCTCATCACCTAAAGAATAGTACAGAGAATTCATTACTTTACAGTTATCAGTCAAAGGTGTCCTATTATTAGTATCACCTTCAACTCAGTTATCCCTAGAACACTACAATTTTAAAGAACTAAATTTTTTGATATGAATGAAATTTTATGATCTCTAGGATACAACTAAAATCATAATTGAAAAGAATTTGAACCCTTGATAATAAAATTTAAATTAATACTGTTGAGATATAAATGTTTAATTGATCAACAAGTTTCTCTAAGGTTGATTAGTCCTCAGTTGAATCAATGTAACAACTAATTCAACTTTTGAAACAAGTTTACTTAACTAAGTACATATACACACTAACCAAAACTAACTATCAGAGTGAGTGTAAAAACAGTTTTCTATATTTGAAAAATATAAGAAGCGGATAAAATAAAACAGAGTACTTGAAGATTAGCACAAAAATGAAAACAAGAGGTTCAGTCTCAAGCCGAGACTTAATCCTCTTCAATTGGTGATCACCTTCCACCAAGAGTTTTATATAAATAAAATTGATACACAACCTGTATCTGGATTTACAACAATTTTTACAAACATTCCAGGTTCTAAGACCTCTACCATAGTTCTATGTGGGAAAACAAGCAACCAATCCACACAAGGCTTCTTCCTCAGTTATGCATTGGAAACAAGAGTTGAGAGAGTTTTGAGTAGGGATTTTTAGTATCCCAAAGTTAAATAACTGGAGATAGTGTTTGTGTAACAACCACACACTGACCAGAAATGTAAAATAAGGAATATAGTAGAGCTAAAAAAATTAGGATTGAGTTCATAATGTTGTATGTGATTGAAGATCAGCTCTTGAGTTCTTGGAGTTGAGGAAATGATGGTTTTGTTCTTTTCTGTAACATTCATCCAAAATAGTGTCCGAACTTTCTGGTACTTGGATTTTAGGTATTGAGATGTTCATCATCTTAGTACAAGGGTTCCTTGAACCACATCATTATATTCTCGAATATGTTCTTCAAAAAGATCTTCATGAAGCTCTTGGATTCTCAGCATAAGAATTATTCTTCTTCTTGTACTTCAGCGTTGTCGGATATGGTCTGGGATTTTTTTAGCCCGCATGTACTCCACACTATTTTTCATTTCTAGGTCTCCCTTTTTAATTCCACAGAGCCAACAAAGGGAATGATCAAACCATGTGCGGTGTGCCTCATACCTTGTACGGTTTCCTCACACGTCTGCAAACAATGTTAATTGTTGTTAGATACATTAAATTAATCAAATATGAACATTAAGATAATATTAAGAAAAATTGATAAAGTATAGAATATGTTATCAGTAGACTGGTAATAGTAGCCTATCAATCGGTAACAACTTCAACAGCAAGCTTGATCAGCAGTAGACTTCCAACAGTAGCTTTATCCACCAGTATACTTACCAATGGTCTACTTGTCCAGTAGTAGACTCACCAACAGTAGACTTGTCAAGTGTTAGACTTCACGAACAGCAGACTTGTCCACTGTTAGACTTCACCAACGGTAGACTTGCTGTAATAAGTCTGACAGAGGACTTTTAACAGAAACTCTTTGTAACAGAAACCTTTTCACAACATTGACCCATCATATTGACCATGTATCTATATGCTTTGGTAAGTACTCCAATAGTAGGATTTACAATAGTGACCTTGTACAGGTGACTTCCAACAGTAACTTAATAATTGTAGCTCTTATAACGGTGACCTTTATCATTAAGGTCTTCAATGGTGACCTTTTCACCATTGATTTCTAGTAGTAAGGTTAAGCTATAGGTTTTTCAATGGTGACCCTGACAGTGGCCTAAAACAATGACCTGTTAACAGTAACCTTCAATAGAGACCTTTGACATAGAGACCTTTTATACTGTAAACTCATTTATGCAAATTCATGATATTAAAATAGATTGAAATCGATTTTCAAAGAACTAATTCATAATAGAATTAAACATGATTTGGGATTATCAAAATAGGTGAGTCCAATAGACACCACTTAAGGTTCCACTTTTAAATCCATTACATTGATTAAACTTTAATCCTTAAACATTTCAATGATTTTATAAAGAAAAAATGATTAAACTATAAAAAATCGCTTGCTCTAGAGTTTAATGAACAAATCAAGGAAAACCAAGCTATTATAATTGAACATCATTTTTAAGGTGTAAACCATTTATTAAAATTCAGTTATAATTAGGAAATTTATCAAAATTAAACATTTCAAATTATTTAAGGTAACGTGACCTATGAGGGTCCCATTAAACCAACATGGGTCCATAAAAAATAAACCCAATAGAATTTATTTAATTATTAAGGTTACAAACACCCATAATGGTTTGTATCAAATGAAACATTTCACAAATGAACTGCCTAGTCTAGTAGTCAATTTTTGAGTCCAAGCACACAATTTTCATCCCGTGTGATAAAGTTATAGGCTTTAATAAAGCATCCAACTCATTTCAAACCAAAATTAAAAATCTCTTAAACATTATATCAATTTCAAGAAATATCATGCTCATAAATAATAGATTGATTATATGGGTTTCCATCTCCAATTTATAAAGAAACCATATAATTTAAATATTTTAGAATAAATCCAATTTAATTGAAACCAAAGAAATTCAACATTTAAACTTTATAAATTTTTATATTTTAAAAAGGTATCTAGACATATGAAAAGAATAAGAGATGGTTTGAGTACACAAGTTACCTTTATCCCAATTATAAGGCTAACAAAAACCTTACAAGTATAGATCACATTTAATAGAAACCAGTTATGTATTTAAATCATAATTTTTCTTGTTATCATAAGTAGTAAGCATTGAAATCATGATAACAAGAACTGAAAAATGACACACCCCTCTGCCTACTCCAGGAGTCAAGTCTTGGTGATGTATGTATTATATATAATAAAGAGATACTACCTACAGCCCACTAATTTTGTTGGTTATGGGTCACATTATATGCTATAAATAGTTTCAATTTACAATTCATTTTAAATTTAATTCTCTTATTCTTTTTCATTTGAATTCACATTCACTTTAAATAGGTAGAATAAAATGGTTAACCAAATTTTGATTTTTCGGGTCCCATACTCCCAAGGAACCAAAGTATAGCATCCACCTAATTCACATAATAACATAGTAAAAATATCTAAGTAAAATAAAAGGCATATATTTATCACGACACCTATCACAATAGCATGCAGCAAGTAATGCATCCTAAATGGCATGAAATAATGCATTTCATGGGACTTATAACAAGTGCCTATATGATGCCTGAGATGGAATACCCTCATTCCATCAGGTTGAAACAAAATAGAACCCAAAATCATATCCATAATAATATCACAATACAAGTGCATCACCCAACGGTGTAAGAAAATCAACTATAATGGTCAAAATCTAGATAAAAACAATTCAATTCATGGTAATTTGGATTTTTTTTCTATATGTGGGTTTGCTATGCTTAGGATCAATTCATTACCCAACTACATTTCATTCCTATAAATTTCTATTGTCTCTAAATAGTAAGGAAAACCAACAAGGGAGCTCGAATACCAAATTTTAATAACACATACCTATATTCCACTCAATAGTGCCCCATGCCCAGTTGGGCACATGGCCTCAAGTAAAAATCCTCAAATTCCAGAGCCTATATACTAGAATTGAGGTCCTAGGGTGATTTTATGTGGATAATACTCCGTATTACCAGAGCGTAACAACGATTAATAGTAATAGCCGTCAAATGTAGAAAACTGTAAACCATACAGGGAAAAGATACATAACATGAATAGATAATAATAACAAAAGTAATATCAGATATAGTGATGACGATAATACAAGTCATATGTACACAATAAATCAATCAAAACATGTATACAAGGAATCCATATAATACATGTAACAAGAGTAAAAAATGACAAAAAATATCAAATCTTGCCTTGTGAGCCTCAACTCGATCCCAGACCCCTTTCTCCTAAGCAACCATCAAGAATCTATATTAGGGAAGATTCCATTATCAACACCTACAATCGTATAATCCATTCGGGTATCCATGGATTCCCGAATAGAGTGTAAGACATGATCTTAGTAGGGAAACCACCCAATATATATTTCATCTAGGTAGTGAAATAAAAAAAATCAGAAAAATATAAAATGTAATGGAAGTACTCAAAAGTAAACATATTATAAGTTTTGGTTCTCTATTTAATAAAAATTCTTTATTTAGTTTCATTTAAAAGATATGTCTCTGATTTAATAGTCATACCTATTTAATTTATACAAATTCTCAATTAAACATTCATTCTCTTTTAAATATTAAGTCTTGAAACCAGGAACATACCCAACATCCCCCATGATAAAATGATCTAGGATACCTAAACAGGGTACATATAAAGTATAAGATATACTGAATCCAATATTTTTCTTTGGCTTGGAAAAAGAATCAGATGGCCATATCATTATTTATTCAATTTAAAACCAAATCCCATCCATGTAATTCCTAATTTCGAATCCATGTATCACTCCATGTGTAATATAACTGAACAATAACCTGATATTTTATAAGATATATTATTTTTAATTTCATTAATATCTTCTGTTGTACGATACATCAAGATTATCTTGCGCTATACGCAACACCCTATTAGCTTGCAGTATACGCAACACTATTCTTATATTGTGTTACACACAAGTTCAAGTTCGTTTGATAATAGTCATTCTATGTAACATTGAGTATATATATATATATATATATATTCAATGTATAAATGAAAAAATGGTTGGATTCTGTTATAACTAAACAACAAAGGAGTCTTGCACTATACGCAACCCTGACATGACTTGCATTACACGCAATCACAACCTTCTTCAATAGCGTGTGTTGTACGCAATACCGGGTTTTACTAAACAACGATATGTTATTATAATATTATTATGAACTATCCGTTATGAATAGTATTAAATATATTTTGAACTTTATAACATTATTATTCATCTTATACATTTTCTAAAACATTTTATGTTAACAAAATAATTTTTTTGGGTAAAATAAGTATTTTTCAAAAAATGTAGTTTTGCCGCCTTTTGATGGCGCACCCACTTTAAATCTAGTTTTGACATGTTTATAAGTTCAATTTTACAAAATAAAATTATTCTTTGGAATAAGGATATAAAATTTTACCTTGGATAAAATTTTCATGTTATTCTGATAACTTTCATATTTTAATGAATAGTAAAAACATGCTATATTTTAAATAAAAACAACATTTTTCATCGTAAAAGTTTATGTGGTTAAATTATAATATTGAATGGTGTTAAAGTATAAATAGAATATATTTTTACCATTTAATATAATTTATTTCATTAGAATTGATTTTACTTTGAATTCGTAGGTTAAATCAATTCAATCTTTTGTAATGTTTTAAACAAAACTCGTTTTCTTTCGACAAGGGGATTAATTTTAATTTAATTTCTGAAACATATGTGAATTGAATTTGGAAAAATGGATTCCATATTTGTAATCAGTGGGTCCAAATTATATTAATAGACTACTTTTTATTTTTGGGCATTAGGAATAGTAACTACGGTAAATTTTATTTACCATAGTTAAAGGCAAATCGGGTAATTAAGGGTAAATATAAGATTATAAAATTACACTAACACCTGCCAAAATCCTATTGGATGACTAAAGGTCGACCCATATCACCTAAGGGTCAGATTAGAATCATTTAATGGACTTTTTTCTATGAAAATAACTTAATTATTATTAAAACCAAAGAAAGTGACAACATGTCACTCTCTTAAATCTCATAAGTATATTAATTTTAATTTAGTGATAAACTTCATAAAACTTAGAACATTAATATTCTACAGAAATATAATGAAATATATACATCATTTGAATTTATTAAATATTTTTGGGGATTAAATAATTATCATTAATTGTAACACAATAGTGATGCAGAAATTGTTTATCTAGTGAAAAATCAAGAATATAGTTTTTATTAAACTAATAGTAACCATTAAATGCCCAAAACCCTGACCAAAACTTATTGGTCATGTAAATTTAAACCATAATCATCCAATGGTCTAATATTTGACCATTTTGAGCCTTATATAAGCGATTATCACAATTATACTATTTTATTTTAAATGATGCCAAAGTTGTCACCTCCATAATTTAATAAATATAACAATTTAAATATTGTGATTTTAAGATGATAAATTCTAGTAAAAGTATTATTATTAACTTCAATAGATTTATCTTCATTATAGGATTTTATTTTTAATTTTTATGCAACAAATATGTATATTAAATAATTATACAAAAATGTTGTAGTAATTTATTTAATAAGAGATAAACCAAATGAAAGGTTTTAAAAATAATAAAATAAATATTATATGAACTATTTAATGTTCTACAATTAATTTCTAGATACAGATGACCTTTTATTATTCTATTAACACTTTTAGTCCGAACATATCTTCTGTATATATTTTATTTAAATTCAAATAAATGAATAGTGTCAAAATTGACACTATTGTTATTTTATAAAAATAATATATTATAAAATTGTTTAAAAATCACAAATATATTTAAAAATTATAAATTTAAATTTATATGGTAGAAAATGTTATAAAATATCCAATTATGGACAATTCACAACAAATAAGTAATTATTTGTTATAATTTAAATTTTAGAATTTTATTACCACAAAAAAAATTAAATTGACTAAATAAGGATAAATCAAGTTGACAATGATTAAAATAAATACCTAACATGTCTAAAATTGATTGGTTGATGATATTACAACCATATATCATCTAATATTCAGATATGAGTAATTTTTTGATGTTTTTAAGTGGGGTTAGATTTATTATAAATTAATATTCTTAAGAATTCCAAAGGTGCCCCTCTCCTCCCTTATAAAAGGGCACCTCCTCCCTCTCATACTCACACCAATTTGAGCCTTCAAGATCGGCCAACCCCTGCCAGATTATCTTCTCCACTTCCCTAGAAACATCCTAGATGTTCTGGTCTACTTTAAAGACCAATCTTAGTGCGCTAACAGGAGGTTTCAAAGAGGCGTATCGAAGAAGAGGTAATTTCTTCTCCCGATTCATTCTTGCTTATTTCTTCTTCAAATTCTTCTTCTTTAGTTGTTTCATTATAAAGTAATAACATCAGTATCAATAATATAATGATTTGTTATTATAAATATGAAACAACCCCATTTCACCTTCTATCCATCCTACAGAAAACAAAATCACCGCGTGTGCATACGTACGGAATATTGTCTCCACGCCGTGGTGTAATCTGTTTTTCCACCAACACCTTACATGGATGGGTGTAATGGTGTAAAGAATAACTATACATAGTTATTATAACATAATACTGATTCTGATATATTTTATCATCCACTCCAATTCAATTCAATAATTATGGAAACGATATCATCGCTCGTGTGTACGTACGGACTACCGTCTCCACGACACGATGAGATTCATTCTCCATGTTAACCATTTAAGAATGATTATAAAGTATATATAAGAAATAATAATGAAATATATGACATTATAAAGCTACTTAATTTATGTATATATGTATGTCATCTACTTAATTCCATTCAACTCAATAAGAAAACGAAAACGGCGTTCATGCATACGTACGGCCTACCGTCTCCATGAACGGTGTATTTCGTTCCATTTATCGATCTATTATATATATGTATATTCTGAATATATATTATATATAAATCATGTTTTATATTCTGGAATTAATTAATCATGATCTAAGTAATCATTTGAATAATTACAAGTTAAAACACGAACGAAAAATGAGACAATTTTACCAAAAACGCTCTTTAACATGGAATTTACAAAAGAGCAGGTAATATAAAGTCATAATTGAACCATATATGATATCATTACAATGAGTATGATTCTGGAATAAGTCAATGACATTATTTAAATCATTATACAGGAGTTTCGGACACTTACGAAGCAAATCAGACCTAAGGTAAGGGAAATATTACAATCTCATTTTTATCCGAGATTGTTTATACTTTGAAATTTACTGGGGTGTATTTTATCATCCACATCCATGTTTCCTCATTATGTAATATTATTTCCTTCCACCTACAATTTTTTAAATCCAATTTTACCCTTTGGTGAGTTTTTAGTAAAATATGTGAAAGGAATCTTTTGTCGTTTTTCATACGAGGTACTTTTTGACTTTTCCGAAAAAAGTACGAAGAATGTTTTTTTAACTTATACGGAATGAATGGATTTTTAAAACATTATTTCCAAGAAGCTTACTTTACAAGTTTTAATGTTTATTTTTAATCAACTTATTTAGTTTATAATTGTATGACATGTTAAGAAAGGAAAAGTGTTTTTGAAGGAGAAAGGATATTTTCCTCAAGAATGGAGTTCAAGTGTTTTATCAAAATTATTTTCCATCTAAGATAATATAGGGTTCTGTTTCTATCCCTATTTTTACATTGATTTGACTATGTTGTGATGGAATCATTTTTATGAATTGCTTTATCTTATATGAATTGTTTTATGATGTCATGTTGTTTAAGAATCCCATTTTTACTACATGGGTTATGCAATGATGTATGATTTATGATTTTGTGGAACACATAATAATGGTATCATTATGAGATGGGTGGGACCTATATATCCCTCCAATGCATTGGGTAAATATTTTATATCTCATGAGATAGACATGGCTGGAACGGTAGGTTAAACCGGTTCAGTGAAACAGGACTGAAACGAGGAGTGAAATCGGTTCAGAAATGGACTTTGTCCACTAAGATAGTCTTGGCAATGAGTCTTGACTAATAAGAAATGATTCTCTATGATTATGTGTGTATGACACAAAGTTACATGTTTTAAGTTATGATTATTGGGATTACTTTTCACTGCTATGATTTATCCCATGTTATGATATTATGATATCTTTTGCAGGTTAAGATTTCCAAAATGTTATGTTCTTATGAATATTATGTGATTGATATTTATTTTGTTTACCTTTACTGAGCATTTGAGCTCACCCTTTTATGTTTTCTTTTCCCCAGGATATAAAGAAAGGTTTTAGGTAAGAAAAAAAGGATGATATTTATGGGAGATGTTGAAGATCTTTCACCATGATTAGAAGATTACGTTCCGAGTTTCCAAAGACACTAAACTATTACGGTTCTTGTGTGTGTGTTTTTGTTATGTAATAAGTATTCTGCAAAAGTAATGTAATTTCCTTGTATGTCAAGCTTCAGGTCTCTACAGTTGGTATCAGAGGAAAGGTTTATTCAACCTTTGGAAACTAGGATGCAAGAACTTTAGTGAGATCCCTAGATGTATTTCTAAGGTATGTCTAGGGATGTCTCTAAGGTTAAGTATACATATAAGTTATAGTCTTATAATTGCGCTAACGCTCTTATAATTTAACCTAAGATGTTAGATATTGAGGGTACTCCCCCTTTTATTATGTTGTTTTCCCTAGCATTATTTTTTCCTCTCACACTATTCTTTTTGGGTTTTAGACTATGGATGGAACCCGAAAGAACCGTGTTGATCAATGAAATGTAAAATGCAATGATTGTCCTCATGAACAAACAAATGTTATGGGAGATGGAGTGCAAAATCTTATTGCTATACTTACACAAGCTATGAATCATTCTGGACTTCCAAATGAGCAGAGAAGGGAACAATATTCAATTGAGTCCTTCATGAGGCAACGCCCACCTTCTTTCAGTGGGTCTTCTGATCCACTTGTTTCTGAACAATGGATCAGTACCACTGAAAAGATATTTTCAGTTCATCAATGTTCTGAACATGATAAAGTCATCTTAGCAGTATATCATTTGGAAGGTGAAGCTGATCAATGGTGGAATCTTATCAAGAATACGAGGCAAAGAGATGAAATTGAGTCCATGGAATGGGATGAGTTCAAGAACTTATTTTTAAATAAGTACTTCCCTCGTATTCTTCGAACAAAGATGGAGAAAGAGTTTATTGAACAAAATCAAAAGGATGATGAATTTGTTGGTATATACGAAGAGAATTTTACAAGGCTTGCAAGGTATGCATCTGGATTTATCATCCAACCTGAAAGTAAAGTTGATCGATTCTTCAGTGGCTTAAAACCAAATCTTCGAAAGGCATTAGCTATAAGAGACTTTAGTAGCTATGAAGAAATTTTGCGTTGTGCTATCAAGGTATAAATAGAAGTCGGTATTACTTATCCATCTCATAGTTCTGACAAGAAACGAAAGATAGAGTTCAAGGAGAAATATCAGAATAATGGTGAAAAGAAGATGAATGCTTCCTTATGCTCAAAGTGTGGAAAGAAGCATGGTGGGGATTGTCTTAAAGGGGCAAGTAAATGTTTCAAAAGTGGAAAGGAAAGTCATCGGGCATTTGAATGCTGCAATTATGGGAAGAAGATGTCTAATGATGCAAACAAAGGAAGGGATACATAGAATGAACCTACTACACTTCAATGCTTCAAGTGCAAGGAAATGGGGCATTATGCTAATAAATTCCCTAATCCAAGAGTTAGTGATGATCGACATGAGCAACCACTTATGGCAAAGGACAAAGGGAAGTCACATGCGATCACCATTGGCGATGTTGAATATGACAACGATGTGGTGGAATGATTAAGTGTTTATGTAATGGGATTCCAAATTAATGTTGTATGTAGTATAGTGGAATATTGGAATATTTATGTATTGGTCTATTGTGGTTTTCAATAATTTTATGGTACTGGTAACCATGGAAAGTGGTTGAGATATTTTTGGAAAAAAAATTTTTATGCGCATAATGAAGGGAAAACGAGAAAATGAAATATTTGACAGTATTCATGAGCTCAGGATTGATATAAGGACTAAGTGATATCATGGTTTGAGTATATAGAATTTTGAGGATTTTGGTATGTGGAAAGTGTTAACTTTTAACTGCATTCATGTTTTCACTATGGTTCAATTAACGGGTATTCATTCTTCAAGAGAATACATGATTAAGTTATTCACATGATTGTAATTTGACCAACAGGATATATCTTATGATATATTGGGGATAAATGATGGCATTCACGTGATTGTTATGAAACATTTCAAGTAATCATTTTCTTTATACTATGATCTTGTACCAAAGTATTTTAGATAAGACCAAATATTGGAATGGATTATGTTGGACATAAGTTAGTATTAAGGATATAAGTTTTTTCGATATTATTGATGGGATGTTATAGTAATATGGTTTTAGAAAAAGGGCAACCTGCAGGACTGGCGACAGCCCATCGCGTCGGACAAGGCTGTGAGAATCGAACCCACAACCGAAGTGCGACTGACCTTTATCACCTACCACTGGCCTAAAGGAAGTCCCTGTTTAGTAGAAACTAGTTTTATTATATTAAGTAGTATGATATAGGAAGTATAAGTCCATTTTAGGAACCATATATGATTAATCTCACTATAGATCGAATTATGTATATTTAATAACTTTTGATAACCTTTTGTTTGAGACAGATGAAATAACCTGTCATTCTATCACATGATCTTCTAACACTTCATGAATAACAAATTCAACTTCATTTCTTTAATAGATGAAGTGGAAATTGTTCAAGGCACGAACAACAGTGAGATTGTACCAAAATAAAGTAAGTATTTATTATAATTCTTCATCTTTAGGGAAATGATCTTGAAAACCAAAAATTTTGTCCTAGTGCCCTTATATCCTATGAATCAGATGGTACCCTAGGTCATCACAAATCTACGGCTTTGTGATTGTTGGCTTTTTCATAGCCATGTTCTCTACCACTCTCAATCTGAACATGATGGTTATATTTCTCTTCCATATCCATATTTTCACCTATGTTCTCCTATGTGGAAACCCAGTGATTAGTTTATCTGGGTAACCGTTAAATTTCATACTTTAGTTTTTAAAGATAAGTTTTGGTATTCCTTTTTACGATGTGGGTTTCAATTAAATAAACTTTCAAGTAGAAAACCATTTATAACCTCGACGAATTTCGAGGGAGAAATTCATTTTAAGGGGGGTAGAATGTAATAACTAGAGATTTTATAAGATATATTCTTTTTAATTTCATTCATATCTTTTGTTGTACGATACATCAAGATTATCTTGTGCTATATGCAACACCATATTAGCTTGTAGTATACGCAACACTATTCTTATATTGTGTGACACACAATTTCAAGTTCGTTTGATAATATTCATTCTATGTAACATTGAGTATATATATATATATATATATATTCAATGTATAAATGAAAAAATGGTTGGATTATTTTATAAAGAAACAACAAAGGAGTCTTGCACTATACGCAACCCTGACTTGGCTTGCATTACACGCAATCGCGACCTTCTTCGATAGCGTGTGTTGTACGCAATACCGGGTTTTACTAAACAATGATATGTTATTATAATATTATTATGAACTAGCCGTTATGAATAGTATTAACTATATTTCGAATTTTATAACATTATTATTCATCTTATAAATTTTCTAAAACATTTTATGTGAACAAAACAATTTTTTTGGGTAAAATAAGTATTTTTCAAAAAATGTAGTTTTGCCGCCTTTTGATGGAGCACCCACTTTAAATATAGTTTTTGACATGTTTATAAGTTAAATTTTACAAAATAAAATTATACTTTGGAATAAGGATATAAAATTTTACCTTGGATAAAATTTTCATGTTATTCTGATAACTTTCATATTTTAATGAATAGTAAAAACACGCTATATTTTAATTAAAAACAACTTTTTTCATCGTAAAAATTTATGTGGTTAAATTATAATATTGAATGGTCATAAAGTATAAATAGAATATATTTTTACCATTTAATATAATGTATGTCATTAGCATTGATTTTACTTTGAATTCGTAGGTTAAATCAATTCAATCTTTTGTAATGTTTTAAACAAAAACCTGTTTTCTTTCGACAACGGGATTAATTTTAATTTAATTTATGCAACTTCTGTGAATTGAATTTAGAAAAATGGATTCCATATTTGGAATCAGTGGGTCCAAATTATATTAATACACGACTTTTTATTTTTGGGGATTTATGAATAGTAACTACGGTAAATTTTATTTACCATAGTTAAAGGTAAATCAGGTAATTAAGGGTAAATGTAAGATTATAAAATTATCCTAACACATGCCGAAATCCTATTGGATGACTAAAAGTCGACCCATATCATGTAAGGGTTGGATTATAATCATTTAATGGACATTTGTCCATGAAAATAACTTAATTATTATTAAAACCAAAGAAAGTGACAACATGTCACTCTCTTAAATCTTATAAGTATATTAATTTTAATTTAGTGATAAACTTCATGAAACTTCAAACATGAATAGTCTCCAGAAATATAATGAAATATATACATCGTATGAATTTATTTATACTTTTTAGGGATTAAATAATTATCATTAATTGTAACACAATAGTGATGCAGAAATTGTTTATCTAGTGAAAAATCAAGAATATAGTTTTTATTAAACTAATATTAACCATTAAATGCCCAAAACCCTGACCAAAACTTATTGGTCATGTACATTTAAACCATAATTATCCAATGGTCGAATATTTTACCATTTTGAGCCTTATAAAAGCCATTATGACACTTATACTATTTTATTTTAAATGATGCCAAAGTTGTCACCTTCATAATTTAATAAATATAACAATTTAAATATTGTGATTTTAAGATGATATATTCTATTATAAGTATTATTATGAAATTTAATAGATATATCTTCGTCATAGGATTTTATTTTTAATTGTTATGCAACAAATAAGTATATTAAATAATTATACAAAAATGTTGTAGTAATTTATTTATTAAGAGATAAACCAAATAAATGGTTTTAAAAATAATAAAATAAATATTATATTAACTATTTAATGTGCTACACTAATTTTCTAGATACATATGACCTTTTATGATTCTATTAATGCTTTTAGTTCGAACATATCTTCTGTATATATTTTATTTAAATTCAAATAAATGAATAGTGACAAAATTGACACTATTGTTATTTTATAAAAATAATATATTATAAAATTGTTTAAAAATCACAAATATATTTAAAAATTATAAATTTACATTTATATGGTATAAAATGTTATAAAATATCCAATTATGGACAATTCACAACAAATAAGTAATTATTTGTTATAATTTAAATTTTAGAATGTTATTACCACAAATAAAATTAAATTGACTAAATAAGGATAAATCAAGTTGATAATGATTAAAATAAATACCTAACATGTCTAAATTTGATTGGTTGATGAGATTACAACCATATCGCATCTAATATTCAGATATGAGTCATTTTTGGAGGTTTTTAAGTGGGGTTAGATTTATTATAAATTAATCTTCTTAAGAATTCCAAAGGTGCCCCTCTCCTCCCTTATAAAAGGGCACCTCCTCTCTCTCCTCCTCACACAAATTTGAGCCTTCAAGATCGGCCAAACCCTGCCCCATTATCTTCTACACTTACCTATAAACATCCTAGAGGTTCTGGTATACTTTAAAGACCAATCTTAGTGCCCTAAGAGGAGGTTTCAAAGAGGCGTATCGAAGAAGAGGTAATTTCTTCTCCCGATTATTTCAAGCTTCTTTCTTCTTCAACTTCTTCTTCTTTAGTTGTTTCATTATAAAGTAATAACATCAGTATCACTAATATAATGATTTGTTATTATAAATATGAAACAACCCCATTTCACCTTCTATCCATCCTACGGAAAAAAAATCACCGGGCGTGCGTACGTACGGAATACCGTCTCCACGCCGTGGTGTAATCTATTTTTCCACCAACACCTAACATGGATGGGTGTAATGGTGTAAAGAATAACTATACATAGTTATTATAACATCATACTGATTCTGATATATTGTATCATCCACTCCAATTTAATTCAATAATTATGGAAATGATATCATCGCTCGTGCGTACGTACGGACTACCGTCTCCACGACGCGATGAGATTCATTCTCAATGTTAACCATTTAAGAGTGATTATAAAGTATATATAAGCAATAATAATGAAATATATTAAATTTTAAAGTGACTGGATTTATGTATATATGTATTTCATCTACTTAATTCCATTCAACTCAATAAGGAAATGAAAACAGCGTTCATTCGTACGTACGACCTACCGTCTCCATGAACTGTGTATTTCTTTCCATTTATTGATCTATTATATATATGTATATTATGAATATATATTATATATAAATCATGTTTTATATTCTTGAATTATGTAATCACGATCTAAGTAATCATATGAATAATTACAAGTTAAAACACGAACGAAAAATGAGACGATTTTACCAAAAACGCTCTTTAACATTGAATTTACAAAAGAACGGGTAATATAAAGTCATAAGTGAACCATATATGATATCATAACAATGAGTATGATAATGTAATAAGTCAATGACATTATTCAAATCATTATACAGGAGGTTCAGACACTTACGAAGGAAATCAGACCTAAGGTAAGAGAAATATCACAATCTCATTTTTATCCGAGATTGTTTATACTTTTAAATTTACTAGGGTGTATTTTATCATCCGCATCCATGTTTCCTCAATATGTAATATTATTTACATCCACCTAAAATTGTTTAAATCCAATTTTACCCTTCGGTGAGTTTTTAGTAAAATATGTGAAAGGAATCTTTTGTCGTTTTTCGTACGAGGTACTTTTTGACTTTTCCGACAAAAGTACGAAGAATGTTTTTTTATCTTATACGACATGAATGGATTTTGAAAACATTATTTCCAAGAAGCTTATTTTACAAGTTTTAAAGTTTATTTTTAACCAAATTCTTTTAGTTTATAATTTTATGACATGTTAATAAAGGAAAAGTGTTTTTGAAGTAGAAAAGCTATTTTCCTCAAGAATGGAGTTAAAGTGTTTTATAAAAATTATTTTCCGTCTGAGATAATATAGGGTTCTGTTTCTATACCTATTTTTACACTGATTTGACTATGTTGTGATGGAATTATTTTTATGAATTCCTTTATCTTATATGAATTGTTTTATGATGTCATGTTGTTTAAGAATCCCATTTTTACTACATGGGTTATGCAATGATGTATGATTTATGATTTTGTGGCACACATAAGAATGGTATCATTATGAGATGGGTGAGACCTATATCTCCCTCCAATTCATTGGGTAAAGATTTTATATCTCATGATATAGACATGGCTAGAATGGTAGGTTAAACCGGTTCAGTGAAACAAGACTGAAACGAGGAGTGAACTCGGTTCAGAAATGGACTTTGTCCACTAAGATAGTATTGGCAATGAGTCTTGACTAATAAGAAATGATTCTATATGATTATGTGTGTATGCCACAAAGTTACATGTTTTAAGTTATGATTATAGGGATTACATTTCACTACTATGACTTATCCCATGTTATTATATTATGATCTCTTTTGCAGTTTAAGATTTCCAAAATGTTATGTTCTTATGAATATGATGTGATTGATATTTCTTTTGTTTACCCTTACTGATCATTTGAACTCACCTTTTATGTTTTCTTTTCCCCAGGATATAAAGAAAGGTTTTAGGTAAGAAAGAAAGGGAAGATCTTTATGGGAGATGTTGAAGATCTTTCACCATGATTAGAAGATTACGTTCCGAGTTTCCAAAGACACTAAACTATTACGGTCCTTGTGTGTGTGTTTTTGTTATGTAATATGTATTCCGCAAAAGTAATGTAATGTCCTTGTACGCCCAGCTTCGGGTCACTACAATATTATCCATGGAAATCCAATCAAGAACCAAGGTATCACTCTAGGTTTGGTGTAATGTCCCAGTTTGTTCGTCCACTAACAGAGCCCATGTATCACCCAATGAGATATAATCAAATGACCTTTTATTCTATCCATGGAATTATCTTATAAATCCATTTATCACTCATCATATAAATCATGCCTTAGAGTTAATCCATGGAATTCTTCTAAGGAGTCTGTGTATCACTCATGCATAAGCAATGTTCAATCCAATTGAATCTGTCCATGGAATTCATAATTTGAATCCGTGTCTCACCGAAGTCATATGAACATTTAATATCATTCAATACCATTTATTCAATTTCATTTAATTATTTCAAGGTCAATACCAACGACATTCAATTACAACACACCTCAGAAGACAACTCAAGGAATTTTCCAACTCAAAAGGCTCTCCTCTTATCTACTCACCTAGTCATAATATTTCATTCAATGATTTAATTATTCAAATATAGAAACTATTATCAAATCATTCTAAAAATAACCTAAAAAGGTGGCTAATTACATTGCTAAGGTTATAAGGCGTATCCTTTAATTATCTCACATTACAAAAACACAATAATAAGGCATGTCAATCTTCAAAAAAATTTACACATCCACCTTTAAAGGAATGGTTATCTATAATTTCATATTAATTAACTTAATTTCAGTCCATCCCATATTGTAATTCAATTATTAATTCAATTCACATTTTATATCCCAAGCAAGAAGTAAAGGTAAAACACAAAGGAATCCCACTCCAAAATCTACACATGGTTGTTTAATTCAATTCAACTCACCCAAGGGATGGTTGTAAATCAAGGTGTGTAACCTATAATAATTCATTTATGGCCTCATTAATTAAATTGGAAATGCATAAAAATCCAATTTTTGAATTAAAACCCATTCAAGGTGACACCCATAAATTGGAACATGAAAAAAAAAGAATGTATAATCACTCATTGTTAAACATAAATCATGAGACCACCTACTGTAGGTCTGTAGTTGATTGCTCGTCCAGTATTAGCTCTAGATTCGACTCATATTGGGAGAAAAACAAAGAATGAAATAAGTAACTATTAATATAAATAATTTTATTGCTCCTAAATATTGTATCTGATACCAAACTAAACTAGTAATGGAACAAAAGGAATGGAGAAGTCAACAAGGTGGATCCAATGCCGCTAATGGATCTTGATTCTATACTCGGATGAAGGAGTTCTATATATTACAAGTATATGAATGAAAAGAACTCCCGATGGAGTGACTCTGTCTATAGGAAAATAAATTTAGGGGATTTAGGATGAAATGGATCAATTATGTATAGATACGTACATTCAACCAAAATAGGGCATCAAACGGTTTAGGCATACAATTTTCAAACAGTGTGCCTACCATGCATGGTTAGTAGTAGAATAAGGTAACCACGCATGTTTTCATCAGACGGTTTGAATAACAATCCATAAACCATGAAAAAACTAAGTGTAAAAATTTAATACATGGTTGAATAGTCATGTGTCCCAACTTACACAGTTTTCACTAAATGTTCGCCATTCCATTTCACCAAAAACATTGGTTATGGGCTCTGAACCAACCCCATACACTCCTGATAACAGCATACCCCCAAAGGGCATTCATATTAGGCTATATTTAAACTTTTAAACTGAGATTTGATAGAATATGAATGATTTTTACCTTATATAAGAATTGGGATCTTAAATATTCCATGACTCAAGATTGTGATATTTGTTATGAAAGGTTTGATTTTCAAATGTTTTGATCTTATTTTTATATCCTTATTCTCATGTTTTTCTCAATATCAACCTTTTTACCCTTACTGATCATCCAAGATCAACTAGTTCTTATAATTATTCTCCCAAGATTTGAATAATTTTTTTAGTATTTCTTCATATGAAGAGTAATAATTTGTAAGATCTCAAGTGGAGTTGTTGAAAATCATTCATAAAATAAGAATATTGAATATCAAAAATCCAGAGACTCTAAACTATTACCATTCTGGAATGGAATATATTTTTAATAATTCAAAAAGATTTAATATCTATGTATGAAAGGTTTGGGTTAATATAGTTATAATAAGAGTAGGTTTTAGAAAATATTTGGATATTGGGGTTAGAAAATATTTATGAAAACCCTAGTTAAAAGACTAAGTATGGGATAAAACCGTCATGTTTTGATAATGGTTCAAGGTGACCTTGGTAAAAATTAATATTTCCTTTATCAAAAAATAATTTTTTAGAATTTTGAAATAATTTCTCATTATTATGTGGTTTATCCACTATGATTACTGTTTCTCACATCATTATTTATGGATTTAGTTAATGGTTGGAACCACATTAGTGCTGATTGCGATGGGAAATGCAACGATTTTCCTCCTAACCAACCAAATGTTATGAGAGAAATAATGACAAATCTTTTTTCTATTCTCAGCAATCATTCCAAATCTATGAATCATGTGGGGAATCTAAATGATCAATTAAGGGAAAAAATTATCTTGATTCCAACATAAGAAATTATTTGACTTATTTTAGTGGGTATTATTATCCACTAGTTTCTTAGTAATAGATCAGTGCCTATGATGTGATATTTTTCGTTCTCCAATTTTCAGAACACAAGAAATTCATTTTTGTTGTCTATTATTTGGAAAGAGAAGTGGATCAATGGTTTAATATTATCACAAATATGAGGTAGGAGACAAAAAATTTACTCAATGGAATGGGATGAGTTCAAGATCTTTTTTTTTCAATAGTAAATTTCCTCATATTCTTCCTAAAAAATAGAGAACAAATCCCATGAGTTGAAGAAAAAAGGACATTAAATCAATTGGAACCTATGAATAATATTTTACAAGACATGTGAGGTATGATTATAGAATTATAATCCAATATTAGAGTAAGTTAGATCAATTATTTATTGGCATAAAACCAATTCTCTAAATAGAGTTAGCCATATACGAATTCAATAGATATAAATAAATTCTCCTATGAACCATAAAGGTCAAAATATAGGTTGGATTTTGGTATCAATATCGTTCTTTTTTATACGATATTGAAAAAGGAGTTTTGAGGAAAATATAAAATTCCTGGAGAAATGAATATGAGATTTTCTTTATGTTCAATATGTTGGAAGAAGTATGGTGGATGTTTTCATAAGTGGATTTGTAAAATTTTCAAGTGTGTAAAGGTAGGTCAATTAGAAAATTAATGTCAAAGTGATTAGAAAAAGTGATCCAATGATTTGAATAGGGATAAGGATACATTGAATGGACCCCCAGATATAACACCATAATATTTCATAGTACGTAATCTCTTTAAAGTAATTCACTAGTTTGCGCTACATGCAACACCGAGTTCGAGTGCACCACGACTAACCAAACTAGTTGTTCAAAAATATAGTTATGAATAGTATTTACTGTATTTTCAATTTTATATACTCCTTATAATTTTAGAATCCATATTATGTGTTTCTTAGACATAATATAATAAAAAATTCATTTTTTCCAGATAAAAGAAGTATTATTCAAAAAATAATATTATACCACCTTTTAACGGAGAACCCTTTTTAAATCCAATATTTGACAGTTATATATATTTAATTTTCAAAAGAAACATCTTCTTTAGAATAGGTACATAAAAATTTAGTTTGGATAAATTTTTGGTGTTTTTCTGATAACTTTCATATTTTTATGAATAGTGAAATATACAGAATTTTAATTCAAAACAACTTTTTTAATGAAAATAATTTATATTCTTAAATTATAAGTTTTAATGGTTTTGAAGTATAATTAGATAATATTTTTTTAATTCCAATTTTGGTCATTGGATGTAATTTTACATTTAAATTTGACATAAACACATATCAATCTTTTGATAGTTTTTACTTCTAAAAAATTAGCTTTTTAGTTTTGATAATGGGAATTAATTTTAAATTAATGAATGAAACTTATATTTTTTTAATTTTGTAAAATAGAATTCCTTTTTTAATTTGTAATATCAAAATTATCTTAGGGTGAATTTTTGGTATTTTTCTGAAAACTTTAAATTATTCATGAATAGTGAAAAACATTGCGTTATTGTTTAAAACCGACATTTATTCAAATAAAAATTATTATTATTTAAATTTATTTAAAAGCAAAAATAGATAAATAATAACTATATTAGTCCAATTTAATTCATTGAAGTCATTTTATAATAATATTGAATATATAAATTTTTATTAAACTTTTAACCGTCTTTTAGCCACCTTCTAGGCACATTTCAAATTCGCATAAAACATAATATTACCACATATGTGAATTGAATTTCAAAAACCTGAGATAAATGGATGACATAAGTATGTAAAATTTTGTTCAATATGTTGAAAATAATTTTTGGTGAATATGAAGTTTTGAATTTTAGTTACCAGAGTTAAAATTAAATAGGGTAATTAAAGGTAAAAATGATATTATAATTACCCTAAAACATGCTTTAATTCTATTGGATAAGATTATTTTGACCAAAATTAACATTAGGAATAAAATATGATCCTTTTGGTCCTCTTGGATTATATTATGACATTTATTATTATTTTATTTACAGAAGAGTTAAAAGTGTTAAATTCAAAGTTTAATAACTAAACCATTTTTAAAATAGGTTTATACATAAGATAAATTCGACTATAACTATTCATTTTAAATATATAATATCTACTAAATCATGGTATTTTATTTATAATTTTTAGGAATTTAATAATTAAATTTATTTATGACACAATGATGGAGCAATAATTTCTTTATTAATGAAAGAATAAAATAATTGATATTATAAATATCAAAATAAATGTAAAATGGGAATTTTGATACATTACACGAATTTGATAGCTTAATATGACATTTTAGAGTTTTTTAATGTATTTTGTTCAAATTACTCAATTTTTTTTGACTTTCACAAATACCAAAACTAAATAGTGTCAAAATTGACATAAATGAGTTTTTATAACAAATACTATACTATTAAATGAAATAATATTCCTTAAAATATAAGGATTAGCCAAAGAATTTATATAATTATATTTATGTAATTAATGGACCCCTTGAGGTTCTATTGGAATTTTATGGTAAGTTTATTAACCATGTAACATAAAAATACAAGAATAAATTTTAAAAGTTAAGCTATTTAACTACAAGTTAAATCTAAAAGATAAGGTTAATATGGTGACCTAAACTTGTCTAAAACATATTGGTTGAAATGATTTCATTCCATCACAACATTATCCTCGAAATAAATCCATTTGGAGGAATTATAATCAGAAAATTATTTTATAATAAAATAATATTTCAAGCTTTTCCTAAAGTGACCCTCACCTCTCTTATAAAAGGGTATTTCCCCTTCTCTTAATTTCACACCTCTTTCAATGTTCTTTTCTTCTTCCACTTCCTCTTTATTTGTTGTTTCCATACTAAAATAATAACTTCAGTACCTTCTACATACTAAGATGTTATTATAAATATGGTGCAACCATATTCATTATTCTATCCATCCTATGAATGACAAAGTCACCATACGTGCGTATGTACAGCCTACCATCTCCATGTCGTGTTGTAGTTTGTTATTCAACAATTTATTATTTGGATGGGAATAATAATGATTATAATTGATGTAGATAACAAATATTAGATGTTAATGATCCTTTATATATAATATACCATCCAATTACATATTATTTCAACATCAACAGAATGATATCATCAATCGTACGTATGTACGACTTACCGTCTCCATGACGCGATGAGATTCATTTCCACGTTCACCATTAAACGATGATTATAAATATATATGATTAATAATTATGTAATATATGTAATAATAATTATACTTTATATATATATGTGTGTGTTTATTTACTTATATCTCCTTCACTTACTTCCGTTCAATACAGAATGAAAAGGGAAATGGTGTTTATACGTACATACGGTTTACCATCTCCATGAACGGTGTATTCAATTTCATATATCTAACTATTATACATACTTATATTCAGAATATATATGATATATAAATAATTTTTTATATTATATAATCAATTAGATCATGATATAAGTTATACAATCAAGAATAACAAGTTAAAACACGCATGAAAAAGAAAGTGATTATTACCTCAAATGTTATTTTAACATATAAATTATTATTAAATGGGTAGTATAAATCCATAAATTAATCATGTATGATATCAAAAATATGAATATGGTTCTGTTATAATTTAATAACAGACTGTGATCATTATATAGAAGGTTAAACATACCCTTGACAAAAATAAAGTACAAGGTAAGTGTTAATTCAACAATCTCATTATTATCTAAAATTGTTTATGTGTAAGTATTTACAAGGCCATTTTTATCATCTTTGTCCATGTTTCATAAAAATGTTTTCAAAATAAATATTTTAAGGTTTTATGGAAGGGACTCTTTATCAATATCATAATTTTAAATGTTTTAATGATTTATTTTTCTAAAACTTTTAATTAATGTTCATGTTTTAAAAATGATTTTAAAGATTTATTTATATGGAAATGATTGTTTTAAAATGTTAATTCAATTCAAAAGTTTCAAAGTGGTATGGTACAATTTTATTCAAAAATACCTCTTAAATGAATTATTTTATAAATGTGTGACTTCTAAATAATTTCACAAAAAGGGGTATTTATCTCAAAGAGTTTTACCGATCATTTTCAACTATGTCGACATCCTTTACAAGATATTATTCTTTATTGAGTTTGATTTATTATAATACAATCTCCCATATTTTATTGAATGATTTATGATATGTTTTACAGTGGATGTGCTATTTTTATACCATAAATGGTTTATAGTTGAAGTATTGACATTTCATATAGCAGTTTAAATGTGAATGTTTATGTTATGTTTCTACATATTCATATGAGGAATGCATTGGACATAGTATGTGATGGGTGGAGACTACTATAGCTACTCGATGCATCAGTAGGTCTTATTAGACAAATTAGTGTCTTGGTATAATGCCTTCACAAAATAATTTTCTGTAATCTTGGAACGAGGCCTTGAATATGTGGTTATGATGTCCGGAATTATGCATTCCATCGTTATGAAATTAGCTATTTGATATTTCATGTGATTATTAGGTTAGTAGAATCTCCATTGGAATAAGTAAATGGAATTATTTGATTTATTTTTTCCATATTATGATGAAGTTTTTTTTTAAAATGTTTTTTAATCTTTTACATTTAATTAAATTTTTATGATGATTTATGATAGTTTCCACCATATTGTTATCATTACTGAGCATCTAAGATCACCCCTTTCTAATGTTTTATTTTTCCCAGGATTCGAAAAAGTGTATAATGATTGATATGAAGGGTTCAGCTAGGGTAATAATGGAATTCTCAATTGATTATTTTTGTTGAGTTTTATTTTAGAAATTTTAATGTAACGTTCATATATGTAATATATTTTCCAAGAATACTAAACTGATCAGTCCATTGGGACTCGATTCCTTGCAATCATCCCAATGCAATAAGATAATTCACTGACTCTGGGTAACAGGTGTAGGGGCGTTACAATTGGTATCATAAGAAGTTTATCAATAACCTTGGAAATATATTTAGATAAACTCTAATTTTGAAACATTACCCTAAGATAGAATTTAAGGATTAGTATATAGGCACTTCCTAGGATTATGGTAATGTAGTGTTTATGTGAATTTTATAAGCAATACATCCCTATTTGGATACAAGCAGGTAGAGGTGGCTTTTGCCCAGATGTATCTAGGGGTAAAAGCCAAAAACACCACTTTGATCTAGACTCAAACGAGAATTATTGCATGACAACAGACCTTGCAACACTCTTGGTTATAACACTCCTAGGGGATATTATTAGGACAATTCACATTTTCTTTATAATCCATTTTAAGGATTTATGAGTAAATATGTTAGCAATGAAACCATTTTTATGATTTTGATACTATCTGTGTGAAAATATTCAAATAATGTTGAGAATTATTCTAGTTTTTTATTATAAATAATCATATGATCTAACATAGTGTATGTCGCCATTTAGAAATGGCGCCCAATAGAAGGAATGATGACTCTAGTAATATGAATGATCCAAATAGTAATAAGGGTCATATATTTCTTGGTATTAATCCTACATCTAGAAGGTAAATAGTCTCCCATGTATTCTCATCATATGAAGAAATAGTATCATGTGTTAAAAAGATAAGTAAATAATTATCTGAGTCTTATGGATTTGAAGGGAATCCAGAGAAGAAAAGAATGGTAGAGGGAAAGATGGATAAAGGGAAGAAGAGAATGAAGGATTTAAATATTTGTGATAAATTTGGAAACAATCAACCAAGGAAGTTCTTGAAAAGAATGGGAGTTTGTTATAAGTGTGGAAAAAAAGGAAACCAAGTAAGTGATTCCAAAGATAAAAAAGGTTTCAAATATACAATGCCTCATCTGAAAGAAGTTGGGACACTACACGAATCAATATCCCAATCAACAGAATATACCCCAAATGACTCTATTGTATAATAATCATGTTATTATACTACCGCAGATGAAGAGTAATGACTAGTGTTCTTTTTTTGTTCTTAAATAATTATATCATTTGAGTTTTGTATCAATGATGTACTAGTTAAATGAATTATGGAAATAAATAAGGCTTGTACTGCAGTAGTATTTCATTGAGGATTTGATATTATATGGTACTAATAAATGTTAATCAAAATCAAGTTAAACTTTTTGGAAAATACATGGTTATAGGAAAGATAAACCTTAATAAGGTCCGGATACTAAGGTAGTGGTTTTGGAATAAGATAAGGTTGATATGGATAAATTATATTAGATATTCTTTACTACCTTGGAACTGATTAATGGTCTGTTTATTCCAACATTGTTGGAGAATTCAAAATCTTTGGATATAAGGAATATATCTAGTATCCTATAAGGAATAAGGGGGAATGAATATAATCAATAAGGTTTTATGGTAATTTAGGGTGTCACCACGTTTCAAGAGAATGCATGATGAAGGTACTCACATGTTATTATGTGGAAAAATGAGATCTTAAATATGTTATGTTGAACTTACTTATAAATTTTTGGACTATGAGTTTGGACACAAGTATTTTGGATAAGTCTATATATTGTAATTTTATATGTTGGAAATCGGATTTTATGGTATAAGGATTGTTTTTTATGCTTTTTTTGGGGCTTGACGTGTTCGTCTAATTCCAGGGGACAATATAACTGTTTGTTTCCCCGCATTCACACTTTCCAAAGGTAGGAGAAATATTTTACTTGTTTCTGGGATGTTTGCTCCCTGATCGAAACAGGATGATGGGATGCCGATTCTTCTTTCTGTGGATTCCTCCTCGAAACTCGTCTCCTAGTCCGGCACTCCCTTATAGATTTAATACGTTGTTCTTGTAACTCTTCAAAATTCAATATCATCATGCACGCCGGTTAATTACGCCACTTCTCTCAAGACATTCCAAGGGGTCCAGCCAGGGCATCAAACTTCGGTCGGGGGAGTTGTCACGTTGGACATCATTGGCATTTCTGGACGCTGGAACACTGAAGTGTCTGGGTTTCTTACCCTTATTATAGGGCTTATCAAGGTCACGGAAGCCTGATTAATCCCACTTCATATGTGGGGAATTATATTCCATAGGCATGTCTCTGTGGTTTTCCTCACCTTCCCATGTTTAACACAGGGATGTCGTAGGTTTAACGTCTAGTGGAGACGGATCAGGGTGATCAGAACATTGACTGGAGTGGATCAGATAGGTGTAACCCCTTGAGGGAACACTTATGTTGGGGAAAACACGTGGTTAGTTACCCAATTACTGTTAGGAAAAGGTAAGACGTGAATCGACATGATCTCACCTGAATGTGGTGGCCCGGGTAAGAATCAGGATAGGTGATGGGTGGTTAAGTGAAGTGGATGGAGAATGGGATGGAGTCAACTCTAGGGCGACGACGATGGTGGTCTTCAGCCTCGAAGAGATTTCTACTTATCCTAATGGTAAATAATCAAATTCCACGTAGTTCAAGAAGGGGTATAGGATCGGGGTGTGCGTAGAGGACTACGACCCACCGATATTTTGGGGCTTACACGTGGTTAGTAGCCCGAGGTTGATCCGATGCCATTGGGACGGACTAGAGATATGGGTCACAACAAAGGGGACGACAATGACTTACTGCTTGGTTTAGGTTGACAACAGCTTACAACTAACTGAAGTTGACAACAACTTACTGCTGAGTAGGGATCACAATAGCTTACCACTGTGTGAGGCTCAAAAGGGGAATACAGTTTAACGTCATGTAGGATGGGGGGTGGACTGACGTAATGTGGTTAGGACCATTGGTTGTGGGGCTTGTACCTTAGGGAGGCATCCTACATACCTTACCTTAGCAAGGATCATAGTCTACATAGTTTGGGAGTCTTGCCTTAGCAAGGATCAAAGAACACATAGTTCAGGTAGGTGTGGGAGAACCGACATGAAAGGGGGTAGGAACAACCGGGTGTTGGGCTTGAACCTTGGAGAGGCTTCCTACATACATTTCCTTGGAAAGGATCAAAGTCCACATACTTTCACAATGGGCTTCATATACCGACGTGAAGATGGCCGGGACCAATGGTTGTTGGGATTGAACCTCAGTGAGGCTTCCTACATTTCATGCCTTAGCATGGATCAAAGTCCACATAGTTCGGGTATGGACATGGAACTGATGTGAAAGGGGTCGGAGGGACCAGATGTTGGGCTTGAACCTAGGGGAGGGTTCCTATGTACCATGCCTTGGTAAGGATCAATGAAAATCTAGTTTAGAATGGTGAGGGGATTACACTCTAGGCTACTGAGAAAGGATGCCATGGTCGGTGCTTAATCTAAGCCCACTTGAGTCATGCTCGGTGTGAGAATCAAGAGGCAGAAAAGCCCTGACGATCACATTGTGAAAGCTGAGTACGTGGGAATTGGAATGGGGATGACACATATTTAGAAGCCCGAAGGGGAAATAGGGGGGCTTACGCTTGGACCGAAGCCCAGGGAGAGGTAGACTAGGACTTACTCTAGGGTGGAGGCTCAGATGGCGACAAAGCCCAGAGCGAGAAGTAAGGGATAACCGAATCCTTGTACCCATATCTCTTCTTAGTTTTTGGCATGGAAGAAGAGAGGAGGAGTAGGGGTGCTACCTCCTTCATGAAAAGCTAGGGGCTTACCCCAAGATTGTTTCCCTTTCCCCATGGACTGACGCCGATCCATTAAGGAGGATGTCATTCCTTGTAAGGAATGGTCACACTCCCGTGGAGACGAGCAGGCATAGAGAATGTACGAGATGAGGAACACCATGTAGAGGGCATGGGGTGAGGTCACAGTTTAACATCATGTATTGAAGACGATGGTGCTTGGCAGTTTAACGTCCTGCAGCTCAAACGAGATAGGTTCACTCCGCACCCCTAGGACTTGCATGATAAGTACCTCCTGCCACTTGGGGAAGGGAAGGCATCAGCAATGCCATGGTGGGGGGTGTCGTGAGGTGACCCCATTGGGAGTCCACGTTAGCATGGATATGCGAAGAATTAATAGCCATTAGCGTGCCTTTGTGAAGAAGCATGATGCGAAGCAACGCAATGTGAAACACCGCACAAATGAATTTATATTGACTTCGTACGAGCCTACAAGGTCGTACGGGAAAATGGTATGTGACGTAGATTTATTGGGCATGGGTGGCACCTGAACATGATGTTTGGAAGAGAGGAAATGAAAATTCACACACAAGGAGGGAGTCTTGTGTCTAAAATGGTATAGTTGTGTAGAAAATGCTGGGTCGGCGTGCAATTTAGACAATTGCGTGGAAATTACTGGGTCGGCACAAAATTTGAGAGGTTTGGCCTGCAAAGGGGGGTGTGTTTTTGGGCACAATTGGAAAGGATTACATGCAAGGAATAAGGGTTGTGCGCAATTTAAAGGTATTGTGTGCATATTCAAGGGATTGCATGAAATTGGAAGGGATAGTGTGCAAGTTACCAGACACAAAGGTATTTTGCTGAGGGTTAAGCCAGAGTTGTCTTGCGTGAAGGCAGACCCCTGGATGACCTGTCGTGAAAAATCCTTAACCTGAAAGTCATCTTTTGCGTGCGGGAAAGGTGGATTTCGTGCCGATAAGAAAATTTTAATTCTTTAGTCACCAAAAGATGAAGAGTCACCCTTATATTTATAGTCACTTCGGGTCGGTGGATACATGTGGAAACCGGTACGCATGAAAAATTGTGCGCTAGTGTCGGCCGCGGGAAAGGTCAACTGTGCGGGGTTGTTCGTGCGTAAATATCCACACCTGCGGTTGGGGGCGAGGATATTTCTGTGCCAGTATGGAAAAAACATCCCTGGATCCCACAGTTTTCCATGTGGGAGATACTTTTTTTCGTGCACACCTGAGATTTTTTCGTGCGGCCCTTCTGGGCCGCCTAGAATGGATCACCAGGTCAAAATATGCCTTCACATGGTCACATCAAAACCTTAGTTAACCCTTGATCATTTTTTGGCATCTAAAAATTACCCCCCTCAGAATCAGAGTGGTGAGGGGACACAAAGGTCAGATTCTGAGGGAAATGTTGAGCCACATAATTTCCTAGAGTCAGTGCGTGCCAAAACCCGTAGAGGCACATAAAACCGGGAAGTGGCGCGCAAATCCCTTTTCATGCGTGTGCAAATTACTTTTCGCATGCATGCGCAAATCTAGCTCTGCGCCTATAAATACCATTGTGGGTCCCTCAGTCCGTATAGATTTTCTCAAGCGATATGTCTTGAGCTCTCGTGTAGGAAAAACATTCCTTGTCTTGCGTGAAAATACTGCTTCAATTGCACGAAATTCCCCAAGTTCTGCCATCATTTTACACATAGTCCAGGGGGTTTTCCCGCCAATTCTTCATTTTTCATGTCGCCTCATAATTTTTTGTGCCACATCTGGTACTTTTACACTGTGGAAGTCTTTTCGCGCTGACTCATTAAGACCTTGCTGGGAGAAGATGGCTGCTAATCGGGATGACGTTGAGAGAGAAGCTATGTTCGCCACTCGCAGGGCTGAGATGGTTTCCAACACTAAGGTTTATGGCACCCATAGGATTTTATCCAGTAACCGTAATCTCTTCAACAAGTTTAACACTTCCCAGAAGGAGTATGAACTATCCGAAAACTTGCAGATATGGGACTTAGGTACTTTGGAGGAGGTACTCATGCCTCGATTTGAAGTTGACACACCACGGTCATGGGTGACCCGAGAGGATGACCTACCTCGATACAATATCACTAACAATGGTCATCTTGCTAGATAAACTAGGCATATGGATGTTTACATCCTGAATCCCAGGTCTAGGACTATTTCGGTATGCGACCCAATCGTAGAGGATTCATGGGCCCATTACGCAAGTACTTTCCAAAAGAGTGTTATCGACGAAACTAATGGTTGGCTGCTAGATTGGGATCTGCGATCTAGAGGCAATTCCACCAGTGAATGGGCCTAGGCATATTGGGTATGCCAGACGTGTGACCAGTTTGGGGCCAAACTATGGCACATAGGGTTGTTCAAGGTGGTGTGGACATCGTAGTTCCATTTCTACTGTCATCATTAACATGGGCCAGAAATGTTTACCCAATGGTCCCCCAATACAAATACCTTCCATCTTCACCATGTTGAAGTTGGTATCAACCATTGGTATATTCATTTCATCGGGGGTATCCCTTTGGATGGGCATCAATATGATGAATTCCTTCCGATGAGGAACATTTGAGGAGACAGATCATGAACTCTTATCTTAACATGGAACATGTTGGAGCTCGCTAAGGAGAGGCTGGGGGTCAAGGACTTTTTTAAGGACATCACCTACAAAAAATGGTTTAGCTTGTTTTTGTAAAGATATCCAGAAGTCATGATGTCGGGGTGAGGAAGGAGGTGTCTGACCGTGGCACAGAGGAGCAAAAGCAGATTGTACTGGAGGATCCTGGAGGCGGGGGAATATCAATCATGGGGCTTCAATATAAATGAGACTCGGTACCTGAATGTCCGGTACACTGTATTTCTAGAAACATTCCTGAGAGGGTGGCTCCTACCAGTGTGGGACACAAGGGTGGGAGTTCATCCAAGGACCTTGGTGATGGCTGGCATCATGGCCGCCTATCAGAGGTTCAATCTGGGAGTTCCCGTGTTAGCCTGTTTGTACGCCATTATGGGGCGTATTTAGAGAGGGGGTTCACAAAGGAGGGTCTATGGCCCCTCCTAGGTCCTTCACAGCTAGATCTCGGCTCACTACGAAGGGTATAACTTTTGAACTCCACTCGTCCTCCGGGTTACGACATGCGACCTTCCTTGCTGAACATTACCGGGGTCCTGTCATTGATGTTCAACGAGGAGGGGGTAAGGATCAGAATCGGAAATCATGCCAACATCAATTTTAGCCCATTCCCCACCCCGTCTGGCCAGATTATTGACAATAGAAAAGGCTCACTCAAGCAAAGCGAATAAATCAAGAGCATCAGAGGTGGGGTGCTTGTGGCCCAGATTGATGGGAAGATCTTTTGTGAGCCCTATGTGTTGTCTAGATTCACCAGGCAGTTTGAACGCCTCTAGTGGATGTCAAAGAATGTGTATACAAATGTCCGCATGGAGAGGAATCCTTGTGTTCTTCTCTAAATGTGGCTGATGTTCACTACTCATGGCTCTGGTGACGTCATTACTTCCCCCCCCCCATCGGAGTTGATTCTCCTATCTCAACAGAATATGCTGAACATTGGGCCATAGCATACCCTGGGGGACTTTTGTGTAATCATGTTCGGCAGCTCAAGGTAGCCTGCGTAGAACTTGGGTAGAAAGAGATAAGACATGGCACTATTGGGGAGGAATGCCCAGAAGCAAGTCGGGCAACTGGGCCCGCACAGGCCGGGACTACAGTAGCGGGAACGTCGCATGGCATGGCCGCCCCTTAATTTCCCAGGGGTAGAGGGGCTCACAGAGCGGTCAGAGAACTTCCTGGGAAGAAAATAAGATATATTCTTTAGCCTTCTGATGATGCAATCTTCCTAGCTCAATGGTCGGCCTGGTTGACTCTTCGGAAGTTGATGGGTGTCGAAGCCCTTGGGAAAAATATATTAAGAGACGGAAACCAGCTTCTAGAGGTCGGAACCATTCGGGATGATCATAGGGTAACCTTCCATCGCCGACCTGTGTACCTAATGTCCATGGATGTGTATGCACTCCAGCGAGGTCAGTGTGAGGAAACACCCCTTCTGGTTAAGGTAATGCTCGGCCAAGAGCATGATCCAGACAAGATGTCACCAGAGGATGAAGACAGTGATGAGGAGCCAATGGGTAGCGAGATAGAAGAGGAGGAGGTGGAAGGTGAAGGAGAAGTTTTAGGGGAATATGATCTCGAAGGTGGCGGGTCTCAAGGGGCATCCCGCCATGTTAGTCTTTGGGAGAGTGGCGAGATTGCTGGCTCTGATGTGGACATAACTGAGCTACTTGAGGTATGCCTCATTCCTTATCCATCCTCCCTTCACCTTTTCTTCGGCTTTATTTGTTAAGTCGGATTTCTTTATCCTACTCAGGTGCATATTGGCACCAACCAAGAATATCTATCTGAAGTGGGGGAGTTCCAGTAGAACAAGGTGGGGAGACGACACACATTATTGAGCTTATGAGTGTCGAGGGATCCCCCACCATGATATCTCCTATGGAAGTGGGAATACTAGAGGCAAATGCACTGAGTTATTGTAAGTTTTAGAACTTTAACGCTTGTATTGGCTATTAAAAGACCCAACTGATCAAGGTGTTAACCATTTTTGTAGTAATCATGGCATTGGAGGCTCATCAAGCCGCCGAATCTAGACCATCCACCAGTGATTTGATGGTAAATGTGTCAGTCTATTCAGGGCACACTTCCCGAACTGAGCTGGCCTGGGCACTCGATGAGCAAAGAGTTGTGGATATCAGCGACATTAATGTCGGGGCAGGGCCTGAAGTTGGAGAAGGAGATGTCGGGACCGTGGCGAGAGAGGAAGATCACCTAGGTGTAGAAGAACCTAATCCCTAGGGAGGATTACCTGAAGAAGATCATGCCTATGATCTCTTGGATGCTTTCCCCGACTATCGACCTAGAGATCCTGAGGATATAGATTATTTGGATTCAGAGGCAGCCGATGAGAGCCATATGACATGGAGTAAAGGGTGGAAATGTATCAAGCGCTTTCTTGGTCAGCTTCAGACAGAATTTCTAAAATGGATGGGATCACTCCACCCCTGGATACGCTTTCTCTGTGCTGGAGGGGTTGATGCTCAACGCCTTCATTTGACAGTCAGTGACTACTTGGCCGAGAAGCCACGTGAGAGTGACCAACACTCTGACATTGGATAGTGTTGGAATGAGTCAGGGAGTACCCATGCATTCTTGGAGGTAGAACAAGAGGTCTGACACCTTTAAGAACGTGGGAATGAAAAGAATATATTCATTGAAAACTGTTCTGAGCCTGTGGAGAAATTGAGGGCTCAACTAGAGAACTCCCAATAGCAGCTAGTGGAAGCGGGTCACCAAATGACCACACTTCAAACTGAACTAGCGCAGTCACATGTCATGTTTAGTGAACTTCTCTCTACAGCTACTGATGAAGAGAGGGTCCTCAGGGGGGCATGAAGTAATCTTGGAGGCCACTAGCCAAAATGTAGCAGCGCTGGAATGATCTATCCTTGATGCTGATCCTTAAGGGCCATGTTTTGGTCAAACTCATAAACTTATTTCGCCTCACCACCCCTTATTCCGAACTGCATGTATGAACAGATGTATGGATAGATTTATTTACTTGTTCGTTTTTTTAATGAATTCAACCACAACCTTGAAATAAATAGCAATTAATTCCTAAGAAAATGTGGGTCGTACCCGGTGTGAGAAACAATGGATGCTCTCACTATTACTTCATTTGAATGTAGGAGTGCCAACCAAGCTTCATGCGCTTGAGGTTCGAACAACAATTCCAGATTCCGGGGAAGAAAAGGGAGGGTCCTGATTAGGTGACGAGGACATCAGAACAATCAACATGTCATCTTCCCAGTGTTCTCTAGTGCACAAGCAGGGTAATGCCAGGGTCGTTTGAAATCATCCCAAACATAAGGGAGTGGAAATTTTGAATCACATTACCCCTGATTTAGAACACTGTGGGGTGGCATGAAAATAGAGGATAACTATTGACCGTGTTCGAAACACAGTATCTATATTGTATTATCCTAAAATGGGGATGACAAACGAGGGCCGACCACTGACCATGTTTGAAACACGGGTCCTGACTCAGAATTTCATCCATTAGTCTTCCTAAACGTTGGCCCAAGATAGTAGGTGAGCCATAGCCAAATCATCCATAATATCAGGGGGTTCATTTAGACGTGAAATATGATGAGGGTCCGAATATAAGGAACGCAAAGCGTGGAAGGTGGAGTGGTGGATTTCTAAAATGGAATCCAACACTCTCGGTGTTATGTCACCTTAGTGAGAACACATTAGTTGGGCGCACTGGTCCAATAATGGATCATTCCTTCTTCTAAATAGGACCTCTTTGGCGAGGAATCTATCGCCTCACATGATTAACATAGGGCATCCTAGACATTTTCATGGTAGAACCACAGTTTAGGGTCATGCATTGAGGACATATGGACTCGCTTAGTTTAACTTCATACGATAGGAATAAGATTGAAAGGGAAAATCCTAGGAAGGGAGTATGTGGTGTGGTAGCTATAAAGATGACCTGATTGGGGACATAGAGTCCAGATCACACCATGTATCCCTGAAGGAAGTTCTCTAGGTCAAGAGACCAAAAGAGAAAATTAGGCTGGGCCCGAAGTGAAGTGTTTATACGTTTCTACATACCCCATTAGGATGGGAATCAAACCACATGTAGTTCTACATGATGGCATAGTAAGATACCGGTGCCAGGGATAATAAGGTTGGGCAGGTCTAGCCCCTACACAAAATGATGTGGTATTTGATAAATTGTGTTTTTATTTTAAGATGAATGAAATTATTTTTTTGTGAAGTGACGGACCTAGGATAGAAAGTCCTGAAATCAAAACTAGAATCTATCCGTATACAATCATTGACAAATGGTATGGCATATGACTGATACCATACACGATTTCGCCTCGAGTGAGGACACCACAACTCAGTACCGTTTTTTGTCGTGCGGCCAGGATTATAATGTCACGATTTAGGATCATGCGACGGGACCAGGCGAAAACGTTTAATGTCATATGGCATGGACGTATATAGGATAAATGAGGTTCAGGTGGGGAATTCACATGGTGTGGTAATGCATGCCCGACGTGAATGAGGACCTGGTCCACATCACACCACCCGTGATTCCAGGAGAGAAACCTCAGGCCGAGGGGCCAGGAAAGGTTAGAGGATATGGGATAGGTGAGGCTAGCTCTCATATGATCTTGACCCTAATACGAGATTTCCATGTTTTCCAATGTATCCTTTGATAATGGGAATCAAGATGTACATAGTTCTAGGAAAGATCTTAGTTTACGGTCTTAGTGCTCGGACCATGGAGGAGAAAAATTATTCCAAATAAGCAGAGTCCTCGGTCCAATCCCTAAGCCTACATGAGTTGAACATGGTGTATGAAAGAAATGTGGAGGAGATCTTCGCTATACATGGACTGCGCGTAAAGGGGAAGTCAGTGCGGAGCCCTGAAGAACATTTTACCGCAGTTTTGTCCTCCTAACGTCCTAATGTATACTGATGGATAACACCGAGAATTTTGAGATTCCACTTGGAAATTATGGGGTGTAAAATGATGTGAATCATGTGACCTATATTTTGGGCTTAATGGGGTTGGTGTGATAATGGACGATAACTGTTGACCGTGTTCGAAACATAGTATCCATATCATGTGACCTGAAATGAGAACTACAAATGGGAATTTATCACTAACTATATTCACAACGCGGGATTTGTATCAATTTGTTGTTCAAAACCCTCGAGGAAGTTGGCCCATAATGGTAGGAGGGCCCTTGGTCTGAGCATCCATTCCATTTGGGGGGTCCCTTCACTTGTGAAAGATTATGGAAGCCTTATTAAAGGGGAACACAAATCCTGGAAGGTGGGTGGAAACATTTTCATGTAATGTATGACACTCTAGGCACTGAACCGGGGTAATCTTGGGCACATTGGTGAATCACCGTAGAGGGTCAAGGGGCTCAACCTTAGAGCATCTAATTTGAAAATCTGATTATAGAATAAAGAGACAGAGAACTCTTTGGAGAAAGAGGTACATGGTGTGGTTGTTACAAACCCGACGCGAATGAGGACATAAGCCCATACCATGCCCTAAATCCATATATTGAAGAATACAGGACAAGGGGCCTAGATAACTGGGATATTTTTGAGATATGGGGATTGGAAAACAGATAAAATGCCTGGGAATTCCTATATATCCCAGGAGGATAGGAATCAAGCCACACGTAGTTATGGAAGATGTCGTGCATTTTAACGTCTTGAAGCAAGGACGAGGAGTGAGGGAAATATACCCAACGTAAGCAATGTGAGGTACGATGAGTAACACAATGTGAATGAGGTCATAAGCCCATACTATACCGTACAATCCTAAATGGGTATTTGGGCTGAGGGTCCTGAAAGGGTCGAGGGACCTATAGTCGGGCATCCCGACCGACTGTAGCCATGCGACCTTTTATGTGTGTACCTCCTCATCACAACTCCTAATCCCATTTGAGCATTTCTCACTATGGTAAACATGGAGTTGGACTTGGCTTTCCCCGTCGTGTTAGGGTAGGATAACTTGAATCTTTCAGGGGAGGCCGCAGCTCTAAGATGTAGCGGGAAAAAATGAACTACTTCACCCTTTGTTTGGGACATACGGGGTGGTGACCATGAAAAAAAATAGTTGCTGACCATGTTCAAAACACCGCGTCCTTATAGTGTAACCTGAAATGGGAAAAATAAATGAGCATCAACCGCTAACTGTATTTTCAATGCTGGACTTGTATCAATTATTTTTACAAAACCATCGAGGACATTGGCTTGTAATGGTATGAGGGCCCTTGGGCCGAGCATCCATGCCATTCGGGGGTCCGTTTGGATGTGAAAGATGATGGAGTCCCAATCAAATGTGTGGGTGAAGCACAGATGTGCCTATGCACTTCATCACCAAGCAGGGCAGTGAGATTAGAGGACACCTCCATGGAGCGGGACATATGATGGGATCGAGATGAGCTTGATGTGAATGGGGGAAAAGCCTATACCATACCATGTGTCCCAACCCGAGGGGATATTCTGGAGTTTGGGATGGGCTGAGAGACGAATTGTATGGGTGTTCCTACGTATCCAATGAGAATGGGAATCAAGACACAGGTAGTTCTGAAGGGGCCATGCAGTTTAACGTCATGCGGTAAGGACGTGGGGGGATTAGAAGAACGAGTAGGGGCACATGTTATCGTCATCATAGTCTTGACATGAGTATGACCAAATAAGCTTGTGCGACATCATGTGGTATTCTCCAAAAGTACTATGCCCAGGGGTAAGAGTCAAAGAAAAGAGTTGGGGGGGGGGGATGGACTCAAGAGGTAACGTTTGAGCATTCCTACATATCCCATGAAGATGGGAATAAAGCCAAATGTAGTTCTAGAAAGGTGAAGTTTAACGTCCTATGGGATGATGTACAGTTTAATGTTGTGTGGGACATTGAAGTTTATGGTCTTGTGGGAGCATCAGTTTAGGGTCATGCGGGATCGATAGTTTAAGGTCGTGCGGGACTGTCAGTTTAAGGTCATGGAGGACCAGCAATTTAAGGTCATGCAGGACCAGCAGTTTAAGGTTAAGCAGGACCAAACAGTTTAGGGTCGTGTCGGACTGAGTTGCTCAGGAAAAATTTTTCTTGAAGAACATGGCATTAGTGGGTGGATTTATACGCTCACCATCCATGGTGACCAGGGAGTATGCTCCATTAGAGTAAACCTTGTGAACAATGTAAGGTACTTCCCATTTTGGATCCAACATGGGTGGTTTCCTGCTGGGTATCATTAGTGCCCTAAGGGTCAATACCAAGTCGCCTTACAAGAAGGAGCAGAGGAGAACATTTTTGTTGAAAGCTCTAGCCATCTTGTAATGGTACCTTTCTAAACAGTGCAGGGCATGAAATGTTTTCTCATTAAGTGCTTCAAACTCATCCAGATGGATTTAAGCTACCTTATCTGGTGACTGCTGATCATAGACTACTGTGTGTAATGAAGGAAACTGAATCTCTATGGGTAGGATGACCTCAGTTCTATACACTAGGGAATACGGAGTCACCTGGGTGGAATTAAGTGTCGTCGTCTGGTAATCCCAGATGGAATTGTGGAGCTTGTTTGGCCAACTCTTCTTGTTCTGACCAACCATTTTCTGTAAAATATTAGAGAGGGTCTTGTCGAATGGCTCGATATTCCCATTTTCTTTCACATGATAGAGGGATGTGTGGTTAGAACAGATGATGTACATAGCGTACAATTTCTTCAGCTCAGCTGCTCGGAAGATGGTGTCGTTATCGGTAAGGATGGCATGTGTGGATCCAAATTAGTAAATGATATTGGAGCTCACGAAGTCTACGATGGAATGAGCCTTGACCTCCTTGAGAGGAACCACTTCCTCCTACTTGGAAAAAAAATCCATAGTGTTCAGGTTGAACTGGCACTGGAGATCTTTCACCAGTAGATATGGTCCCACGACATCATGTCCCCAAACTACAATGGGCCAAGAGTACTTTGTAAATTGGAGGGGCGCTGCGGCTGATGCATGATGTTGGCATGAATTTGGCATGCGTGGAACCTCTTGATGAACTCGACGTATTCATGGATCATGGAGGGCCAGAAGTACCCCAGTCTCTGGATCTGGTGAGATAGCTTCAGCCCAGTCTGATGAGCCCCTCAAGAACCGACATGAACATCTTGCATGACATGAGGAATCTAGACTCGTTGAATGTAACAGAGGAGAAAACCATCGAACCCACGTTTGTATAGGATATTCTCATTAACAGGGCCATCCTGGAGGGTGAACTGTAACGCACGTCTTCGGATTCGCTCATGCATGGCCCATTCTGCTAGGAGATAACTATTTTAGAGATACTCGAGAAAGGAGGTTCTCCAATCATGAGTCAATGCAGTCACTGCATCCTGGGGACATGGGGGTCCTGGTGTGGAGGCATCAGCAGTAAAGTGGCTTACCTTCGGGCTGTCATCATCGTCTGGGGTTACGAGAGCAATGACACTCTGGTGCGCCACATGGGTAATTAGATCATCCTTCTCGGGCTCTACAAGCGATGCATCTAGGCCCTCCAAGGTGTCTGCTCCACCATTCTGTGACCAGGGGACATGGGTAACCTCCAGTCGAGATGGGAACTGGGCCATTATCTAGAGAGTGTGCTCCAAAAATGGAATGAGCCCTGACTTTCTGATGATATAATCTCCATTGATTTTCTTGATGACTAATTTAGAGTACCCTTTCACATGAAAATGGGGTACGTCAATCTAGAGGTCTAGCTTGAGGCCAGTAATGGGAGCCTGATACTCTGCCTCAATGTTGCTGCATCCATAAAACAGAAGGAATGAGTATTGTATAATGGCATATACTGAGGTAATAAAGATGATACCCAAGCCTACTTTGTTGAGTCTGGGGTCGTTGATCCTTCTAACGGTGGGGCTCCGAGAGGCACCATCAAAGTACATTTTCCAACATGGAATGGAATGATCCACCGATATTATTGCCTCGCCAGGAAAATCCAGGTCCATAGATTGGTCCGCTGGGGTTGGAAGGGGAGCAAGGAAGTCTACCAATTCTTTTCCCTTGATAGCCTTCTGAGGCACTAACCTGATGTCGAACTGCTTGAGGATTACCGACCACCAAGCTAAACGACCTATCAACATAGGGTGGTTCAAGATATAACTTAGTGGATTTAATCGAAAAACCAGTTGTACCTCATGATGCTGCAGGTAATGTTGCAACTTATGTACTATGAATATTAGCACAAGGAAACTCTTCTCAATAGGGGAGTATCTAGTCTACATATCGACGAACAATAGGCTGAGATAGTAAAGGTTGTTCCCCATCCCCTCGTTGTTTTTCTGGCAAAGAAGGGCGCCGAGAGATCATTCCAGGGCGGTCACATAAAAGACTAGTGGCTTTCTAGAGACAGGTGGCATTAGGACCAGAGGCTGGAGCAGATACTACATAATTTCCTCGAATGCAGTATGACATTCTTCATCCCACTCATAGAGTGTGCCTTTCTTCATGATCATAGAAAAGGTCCTACACTTTCCAGCCAGATTGTCATTGAATCGATGTATCTAGGATAAATGGCCTTGAAAACCTTGAAGCTCCCAAATGTCTCTCTGGGGAGACATCCGACTGATGGCCTTGATCTTCTATGGGTCAATCTCGATGACCATATACCTGACAACTAAGCCGAGAAACCTTCCAAAGGTAACCCCGAAAGCACAATTCAATGGGTTAATCTTCAGGTGAAGGGAACAGAGGAAGATGAACAATTTCTCAAGATCTTTGAGATGGTCCCGACACTAGAGGGATTTGACCATCAGATTGTCCACATAACATTCCACCAATTTCTCAAGTATTTTCTTAAATATGCGATGCATGGCCTGTAGATATGTGGCACCTAAATTCTTTAAACCAAGGGGAATTACTTGGTAACAGAAAGTACCTTGTGGCACCCTAAAGGCTATAAATTCCTTATCCTTGGGGGCCATTCGGATTTGGTTGTACCCAGAGTACCCATCCATGAAGGAGAGGGATTGGAACCCAGCCATGGAGTCAATAAAAAGTTCTGTCACAGGAATGAGAAAATCATTCTTCGGGCGGTGGCGATTGAGATCTTAGAAGTCGATGCAGACTACGATCTGTCTATTATTTTTCATGACTGGTACGATTTTGGCCATCCATTTGGGGTACTGGACCTCCTTAACGAAATTGGCTCTGATGAGCTTGTCAACATCGGCCTCGACCATGGCACTGTGAGAAGGATGCATCTTTCTGGGAGGCTACTTGAACCTGCGGTGATTTTTTGGGAAACTGAGGCGGTGGAAAACTACCTAAGGATCTAGCCCTAGAATCTCATCGTAACTATAGGAAAACACATCACAGTTTTGTTTAAGGAAGTCCACGTAACACTGTTTCTTCTTAGGGGGCATGGAAGCACTTATCAACATGGGTCTCGGGTTATCCTTGCTACCGAGGCTCACCAGTAACAATTCATTTAATGTGGAGGAGACAACATCTTGAAAGGCAGAGGGGAATCCTCTAAATTCACTTCTCCACTTATGGAGGAGGGATATTCCGCGGGGGGAGTTTCTTCTTTGTCGGTAGATCACGATGGGAGGCTGGTACTAGCCTGAGCGGCAGTGGATGCTGCATTGGGGGACTCATGTGCTACCACAACTATAGCAATAAAGGTTTTTGATCCGATCTAATCTGGTCTTCGGCCCAAGGGGCCATGCTTGATGATGTCGAAGTAGTAATGTCATGTTAGCTTGAGCCAGTTTATCCTAGATCGGTGAAACAATCAATTATGACGCACATCCATTTCTATGAGGTGGACATCCCAATATCTTATGGGAGTGGGAGGCTCCGAGATTACTAGAGCCTGATTTGTATAGGAGTACGATGTGATTTCCACCATCGCATAGACTTGGGAACGTGTTTCCCCCTCATTCCAGACACAAAGAAATTTTTTCCCTTATCCAGGGTTGTATCCTCCAATTAGTGGATTGGAAAGACATAGGAGTCATCTAGATCTACGCATGGGTCAGTTGTAGCCATGGCATGCTCGACCTCGTTGGTCTGAATCTGTTTTTCCATGCTCTTGTAGTAGTCGACATCCAAATAGCAGGCTTCACAAGAGGAAAAGGGAAATTCATCACCTTGGAGCACACCCACATGACCATTAAGGGAATACCTGAGGCACTGGTGGTATGATGAGGGGACTACTATGCGTAGGTGGAGCCATGTCCTACCCATCAACTCATTATAGGCAGTGTCAAAGGAGACACCCATAAATTCCGTGCTGGCAACTAGGACACTGAACATGGTCTTCAAATGGATCTTTCGAACCAGCGTCTATTTCTTCCTGTCATAAACCTAGATTATTTGGTCAGAGGGGATCAAATCATCTACAAACAATCCTAGTTTTCGCAGTGTATAGTTCAGGATTAGGTTGACCCGTGAGCCTATGTCAACAATACAACAGTGGACCTCCATGCCATTGAACTGACCAGTGATGTACAATGGGTGACTGTGCCCCGATATGGGAGATACTTAATCTTATCTATAAAATGAGATAATTTCATGGAATTCATCATTCTCAATTGCCTCAACATGGAAGGCTTATGTAGCTTCTAACTCCGTCTCAAATTGGATGGTGCTTTTTAAAGCCTTGACGAGGGACTCATGCATGTCTGAAGACATGTGAAGAGCCTCGAGGATGGAGAGTCTTGTTGGAATGCTGGAAAGATGTTTGAGGATGTCGTACTTACTTGCCAGGCCTGAACTTCTGCTTACAGGAGGTCTCTCTATGACAGGAGGTATGGTGGGCCCTGTCAGCTAGACCAGCGGCTGATTGGTGCTGGGAATGTCCTGCTGATCACTAGTAGAAGCATATGGAGTGACTACCGGAGGAGGGCCAAATGACTAAGATCAGCTAGTAGCATGGCGTGGCGGGTCACGATGAGGTCTGGGTAGCTCTGCCTGATCCAGTAGCACGAACGATGGCGAAGGCGGGCATAAAGTCACCAGATGAGAGGGTTGTGCTTGCTGAGTTCTGCGCTAAGGCTGCTACCTGGTTTCAGAAGCATTTATGGCTTGGATGGACGTGCTAACCGAATCACTTCGATAACCCATATAGCCACAGCTCCGCTGACGCTGACGACGACTGGGGACATTGGGAGGGTCTTCCTTATGCTCCTCGTCTTCAGGAATCATGTAAGGTTTTACCAGTTCTACGGTATTAACCGAGGCATACCCTTGACTATCACTTGAAGAGTCATCCTCTACTGGGAGAATTCTGGGCGGAATTGCCATCTCTGGGGGTATGAAGTCGCTGAGAGTACGAGAAGAAGATGGAATCTGTGGGGACTTTTTTTCCCTTGCACCGTCAATGCATGCTCTTCTTGGAAAAGGATGGCTGAGATGACAATGCAGAAGTAGTGGATGCAACTTCTAATGGTTATAGATGATTTAGGCAAGCACATATGACACCATGGGCCTGGGAAAATGTTTTTCGAGCCATCCAGTCGTCGTACTTTTGGGACCCATAGTTATAAACCTATTGCCACTCTCCCTCACTGTCACAACTACTGTCTTGTCTTACGATGATGCATGACACCTGTGCAGGGGCAGGGCCCAACCAGACTATGTTGTTATCTACCTGGTCTTGGAGCCAATACTTGAACACATAGAACTATTTGAGAGTGTGCCCCAAGATTCGGTGATAAGGGCAGTAGTTGGGGTGATCAGAGAGGTTCACATCTTCTGGCCTTCTACACTCAAGAAAACACATGATCCTCTACTCTAAGGCGTTCTGGAAGGTACAAGGGACCTGAGCCTCATTGAACGAGTAGGTCCGGTTTCTCTTGTCTAGAAAGGGGGCCCTTGGATCCCCTGAAGAGGAGTTGGAGGATCCTATCGTGACAGTAGAGCCTGGTTATCTCGCCTAGGCAGTGGTGGTGAATTACGTAGGGGAATTTGCTGATTATGTGATGGGCGCTGTTGGGCCGGAGGCTGTGCATGAGGTGGGGGGACTTTTCAAGGCTGTGAAGCCCATTCCGATGGTAGAAATTCTAGTTGTTTGGGGGCCTCTATTTGGGCCACTGCGGCAAGCTCAGCTTTATCAGCCCTTCACGTAGGAATTACAAGAGGCAACAGAAGTTCTTGGATAGCTTGTTGTAGGGCTTCCTCTAGGTGCTGGGCCTTGTCAAAGAAGTCTCGGAATCCCTCGGGGTTGTTCTGGGTGATCAACGAGGGGACTAGTTCAGTTTTGAAATTCCCTATGCACATCATCAATAGTTGATCCTGAGTTAGTGGCATGTTAAGAGAGTAAGTGAGCCCTTTCCACCGGGCGACAAAGTCTGCAACATGCTCATCAGGACTCTGTTTTCACTTGAAGAGGTCTGTGATACTCGTCTTCTGTGTGGAATAACTGAACTGGTAGAGGAATTACCTTCGTAGGTCTTCCCAACCAGCTACTGACCCGATGGGGAGCTATTTGTACCAGAGGAACGTCAGTCCCTCCAATGTTTGAACAAAACCCTAACGTTTGGCAGCTTCCTGTGCTGCTGGGGACTCTAACATGGGCCCACACCTTGATATGAAGTGGGCTCGGTGCTGCAGCAGGTCCCCTGTCTCTTTGAAGGGAGAGAAAGTGGGATTTCCAAAACCTAGGGGTGTTGGCATATCATCCACCCATGCTGGGTATGGGTTGGAATTAGGTGGGATTGACACCTATTGTGTTTCCAGTGCCTCGAGTCGGGAAATGAGAGCTGCCATTGGATTATCCGGGCGGAGCTCCCTGTCTTGATGGGGATCCCTGACCACCAGTGCATTGCTGGGTTCTTCAACACGGTAAGCGGGCCTAGTGGCTCGTGGAGTGGCTGGCAGAATGACATGTGGGAAATCTAGGGGAGCCTAAACTGGGTGCCAAGGGGTGTTACACTGCTTAGGAGGATTTTTCGATATATGTCGTGCTCTATTGCTATATGCTCCGACTTCAACCCTTTTTTGCATGAGTAGGATGATCGGGGTCACCCGGGGGTAGCTCGCCAAGGGAATGTTGCGCCTGCCCTTGCTGTCCTGGACGAGGATCACCATAGTTTGGCCATTGCTCCGCAGCGTGCTTAGTCATTAGTTCGTCGAACAACATTTTTTGTTCGGAAAGTTTCTCACGCATCATGGCCTTTTCAGAGTATTCCTCTGTCTTCTGTACTAAGGTGGACATGTCGGACTGTTTGGAAGCTCCGAGGTGTTCATTACCCCTACCGAGATTATGGATGAGGGATAATTCCTTGGTGGGTGCAGGGATACCTATAAAATTTCTTTGTTGGCGAGTAACCCTTCCCAACGGATCCGATAGAGGTGGTACACCCTTAGGAGGAAAGTCCCCATCAAGGAGTTATAGCTCATTCTCCTCTTCTGATAGGCTGGCCATGTTGACCACGACTATTCCCAGGGGCATGTCCATGATATCACATGACAAGTCAGGTTGCTACTGGATATGATTGATGAGGAGGGTAGTGTATTTTTCCTAACCACATATCTACAAGTGGGGGAAAGCCTCCTTGATAATCTTGCGGAGTACCTTGAAACTTTGGATGCATCTTTGCTGGCAGGCCTTATGGAAACCTGGTGACTCAGGGCGCTAGGCCACGGGGAGTGCATCCAGATCAACTGGACGACATTGTTCTCCGATGTACTCAATGTGCGCTTGGATCTTCGGGTAATCCAATCGGTTATGATGATGATGAAAATGAGTCTCCCATAGGGTCTGTTGGAAACACTCAACTTCCTATTGAGTGAGGGATTTCAGCGCACAAAACTTCAGCGCTACAACCATCCAAAACATCTTAGGGAAGGGGTCCGCTGCAAGGATATTCCATAAGATCCTCAGCTTAGATTCAGGGTCTGCCCCTTTATTTTCCCACTCATCAACCGGAGGCAGATGAGGAACTGACAGCAGAACCGATGCAGACCATTGGGATAGTATGATGGTTGGTGGAGAATTCGGTGAGTGATCCGATAGACCGTCATATCACGGGCTATCCTATGAAGAGTGTAGTGAATTATCCACCACATCGGTGTAAGATGGGATAATGGCCATATTTATGGTGCAGGAACTAGGGCTACTGGAGATGGATCACACTGCTAATCATCCACCATTGGTCCCCAGTATAGATCTCTGTGATATCTAGTGGAGGCAGAGAGTGCTTCTCAAGATGATGGTGGTGATTGCACAACCGCAGCCTATGGGTTAGCCATGTTTTCTTCCTCCTCGATATACATGTAAAGAGGTGTGGGAATCCATTTGACCTCGCTTTCCGGGAGTACGAGGCTGATGCGCCTCATTCCTGCCCCAGCCCTTGACACAGAGGACCGAGGGGAGGGTTCCATCCCAAAGACGTACTCTGCTTCGGAATCTGAGAAGCTGGCTGGTTTGATCTCAATCTGAATCTTCTCAGCACTCTTTTTATGGCAGCGATGACTCACCCTCCAACCTCGGGATGGTTCTTCAGGACATGGTATATTTCTAGAACAAAGGGGACCTTCAACCGTAATGGTGCTGGGGCGGAGATGATTTCCCACTGAGTAAGCCGGGGTGCGAGGAGTACTGGGGAAAGTATCAAAGGGGACATGGGGAGGACCTCTGTCGGAAGTGATGGAGGGGGAAGGACCTCCGCTGTAGCTAATAAGAGCAGGGGTAGGGCCTCCATGCTTGTTCCCTCTAGCGACATCATCAGGAGGTGAGTCTGCGTACTGGTCGGGTCAAACACGGGTAGGACCTTCCTGTTGGGTGCTGCTGAGTTAAAGCTTCCCTCCACCCCTCTGATTTCTATGGACAGAAGGACTTTCGCCTACTGCTACAAGAACAAGGGGAAGATCACAAGTTAGAGAGTGACTGTATGTGCAACGTTCCAACACCGGTGCTCTGTGGCCGGAGGAATGAATCCATAACCAGTGTAATGAGCATGAGGGAGACTCCCATATTGAGTGTTGTCGTCATGAGGGAGACCCTCCATTGAGTTGATGGTGGCACAGGGTGGACCTCCATGCTGAGCCTATAAGCGGGTATGACCTGCACATTCTATGGCGGTGGTACGGTGAGGACCTCCGTACTGGGTGTCATCGCTGTGGGTTGTCCCACGGCAGCCAGTGTCTGTACCGGCGACCAAGAGAGTCGACCCATCCTATCCATGGGGTGGTTGGGGTCTCGATCCGGGTCGGGTGTATAAATTACCCTTCTCAGCATACGTAGGTTTCTGGTGACATACTTCGGCAGTGGCTCGGGCCACAATAGCTGTGGATATTGAGGCCCCTTGGCGGGCGTCCTCCTCGGCATGTTCCTGACGCTAGCATCGGGTCAGACGGACTAGGGTCGGAAGTGTAGGAATATAGATTACCTACTCCTCTTCTTGGGGGACTAGGAGCTGGAACTAATGCGGCCTAGTGGGGTCCCTCCTTGGGGGGCCCTAAAGCAGGATCTTGGATGGGTTGGCCCAGACATCCCCTACCTCATCGGCATAGGGGAGGGAGTTGCCAAGGAATTTTGGGGAGAGGCTCCTGAAATGATTGTACGTCAGAGTGGGGAGCAGTGGCTCCCTGCGTGGCCCTTGAGGGTGATGGTGGAGATGAGGCACAGACGCCTCTAGATCCTATTGGGCCATATCACGAGTTGGAATAATACCCTCCACCTCATAACGGCGTACGAGGTCATTGATTGCACTTCACTGAATGACATCGTAGGGGGAGATGGGGCATGGGCGCCCAACAGCCATGGTGGTGGAAGTCATGGAAGAAGTGGTGGAGCCACACAAGATTGTTGTGTTGGCGTTTCCCTTACCCCTACATCGGTGGGCGGGTGATGATTGGGCTCTTGGTGCATCAGCTTGGTTCCTGAAGCAGGGAGATTGGACTATTAGTGCAGGAAAAAAGGAAATCAATGTCCAATGCCCCAGCGCCATTCCTTCTTCAATGGTTGTCGAGAGGGATCCACACTGACGACGTCGCAGACCGAGATGCCCAATGTTTTAACTGCCCCATCTTCTGGTGAGTTTCATGCCAGGCCCAATATTTTATTGGCGGGACCTAGAGCTAGATAAATGGATCCAGTGACACACTAATCCATTGATTCCTCGAACTCTACTAGTCTCCATGTTGAGGAGAATAATTTTACGTCGGGTTCACCATTATTGTTTATGATGCTTTCATCAGGGCGTGACGCGTCTGTCTGGTTTGGGGGATGATGGTGCTGTTTGTTTCCCTGCATTCCTGCTTTCCAAAGGTGGGCAGCACCTGTTCCTAGTTTCAAGGATGTTTTCTCCTTGATCGAAATGGGATGATGGGATGTCGGTTCTTCCTTCCATGGATTCCTCCTCGAAACTCATCACCTAGTACGAGTCTCCATTATAGATTTAATATATTGTTCATGAAACTCTTCCCAGTGCCATATCTTCATTGATGCTGGTCAATTACGCTGCTTTTGTCGGGACATTCCTAGGGGTCCATCTAGGGCAGCAATTTTCAGTCAGGGGAGTAGTCACGTTGGACATCACTGGCGTGTCTAGACATTGGTACAGTAAAGCGTCTGGTTTTCTTCCCCTTATTATAGGGCTTCTCGAGGGTGCAGAAGCCTGAGGCATCCCACATCGTATGAGGGGAATTATATGCCATAGGAATGTCTTTGAGGTTTTCCCCACCTTCCCATGTTTAACATAGGGTATGCTTCATGTTTAACATTAAGCAGATATGGATTAGGTTGATCGGAACACTGACTATAGTGGATCATATAGGTGTAACCCCTTGAGGGAACACTGATGTCGGTGCTAACACGTTATTAGTTACCTAGGTACTGCAAGGAGCAACTAAGAAGTGAATCAACATGATATCACCGAAATGTGGCGGACCGGGTACGAATCAGGATGCGTGATGGGTGGTTAAGTAAAGTTGATGGAGAATAGGATGGAGTCGACTCTATGGCGATGGTGATGGTGGGCTTGAGCCTCATAGAGACTTCCTATGTATCCACATAGCAAGGAATCATAGTCGATGTAGTTCAGGAAGGAGTATAGAATCAGGGTTTGTGCAGAGGACATTGAATCAACGATATACTGGGGTTAATGCGTGGTTAGAAGCCTGAGGATGATCTGAAGCCACTGGGACATACAAGAGATATGGGTCACGAAAAAGGGGATGAAAAAGTCCTACCACTGTGTTTAGGTTAACAATGGTTTAACACCGACTGAAGTTGACAAGGGATTACCGCTGAGTAGGGATGACAATGGCTTACCTCTGTGTGAGGCTCAAAAGGGGCATACCATTTACGTCATGCAGGACGGGGGGTGGACCGACGTAAAGTGGTCGGGACCATTGGTTGTTGGGCATGAACCCCATGGAGGATTCCTGCGTACCATTCCTTAGCAAGGATCAAAGTCCACGTAGTTCGGGAGTGAGGGGTCGGTCGACCGACCTGAATAAGGACCTGGGGTCTAGCTGGATGTTGGGCTTGAACCTTAGGAAGGCTTCCTGCGTGCGTTTTCTTTATCAAGGATCAAAGTGCATGTAGTTCGGGTAGGTGTGGGTGAACCAATGTGAAAGGGGGTCAGAACAATCAGGTGTTGGGCTTGAACCTCAGGGAGGCTTCCTACGTACCTTGACTTAGCAAGGATCAATGTCCATGTAGTTCCACATGGGGCTTGGTATGCCGACATGAAGATTGTCGCGACCAATGGTTGTTGGGATTGAACCTCAAGGAGGCTTCCTATGCACCATTCCTTGGCATGGATAAAATTCCATGAAGTTCGGGTATGGACATTGAACCGACGTGAATGGGGTCGGAGTGACTGGGAGTTGGGCTTGATCCTCAGGGAGGCTTCCTATGTACCATACATTGGTAAGGATTAATTTCCACTTAGTTCAAAATGGTGTGGGGCCTACAATCTAGGCTTCCCATAATGGATGCCATGGTTGGTGATTACTCTATGCCCACGTGCATCATGTTTGGTTTGAGAAACAAGAGGCAACAAATACCTGACAATCACATTGTGAATGGTGTGTCTGTGGGAAGTGGAATGGGGTTGACACGTAGTTAGCGGCCCAAAGGGAAAATAGGGGGGCTTACGTGTGGTCTGTAGCCTAGGGAGATGGAGACTGGGACTTACTCAAGGATTGGAGGCCCGAATTGTGACAAAGCCCAGAGGGAGAGGGAAGGGATAACAGTATCCCTATCCCTATCTCCCCTCTTTGTCTTTTGCATGGAAGAAGTGATGAGGAGTAGGGGTGATGCATTATGCAAGAAAAGCTAGGGGATTACACCAAGATGGTTTCCCTTTTCTCGCGGACAGACACCGTTCCAATAAAGGGGATCTCATTCCTTGTGAAAAATGATCACACTCCCATGGAGATGAGAGGGTGTAAAAAATGTTCGAGACAGGGAACCCCGCATACAGTGCATGGGGTGAGGTCACAGTTTAACGTCATGTGTTGAGGACGCTGGTGCTTGGAAGTTTAACGTCTGATAGCTTGGACGAGATGGGTTCACTCCTCACCCCTAGTACTTACATGACTGGTACCTCCCAGCCCTTGGGGAATGGAAGGCATCACCAATTCCATGGTGGCGGGTGTCGTGAGGTGATCCCATTGGGAGTCCATGTTAGCGTGGCTATGTAAAGAAGCAATAGTCGTTAGCTTTCCTCTGTGAAGAAGCATGAGGCGAAGCAAAGCAATGTGAAAACCCCGCGCAAGGGACTTTAAAGTTACTTCATACGAGCCTAGAAGGTCGTATTGGAAAACGGTATGTGACGTAGATGTTTTGGGCGTGGGTGGCACTCGAACATGATGTACAGAAGAGAGACACAGAACACCCACACACAAGGAGAGAGGCTTGCGTGCATAATGGAATAGTTGCACGGAAAATTCCGGGTCAACGTGCAATTGAGACACTTGCGCAGAAAAGACCAGGTTGGCGCACAATCGGAGAGGTCTGGCGCAGAAAGGGGGGTCGCTGTTTTGTGAACAATTGGTAAGGATTGCGCGCAAGGAAAAAGGGATGCACAAAATTGGAAGGGATTGCGTGGAAATGCAAGGGATTGAACACAATTGAATGGGATTGCACGCAAGTGACTAGACACAAAGGGATTTGGGTGAGGGTTAAGCCCAAGTGGTCTCGTGCGAAGGCATACCCCTGGGCAACCTGTCGTGAAAAATCTCGTACCCAAAAGTCATCTTTTGCGAGGATGAAAGGTGGATTTCACATAGAAGAGATGGTTCAGATTCTACAACCTCCAGAAGAAGAAGGGGAACCCTTATATTTATAGGCTCTTGGGATCGTCTGGTCCATGCACAAATCGGTCTGTGTGAAAAATTGTGCTCCAGGGTTGGCCACGTGAAAGTTCAACAGCGCGGGGGGGGGGGGGGGGGGGTCCGCATTCAAATTTCCCCACCTGTGGTCGGGGGCACGGAAGTTTCCGCACCTGTGTTGAAAAAACTTCCCCAGATCCTGTGGTTTTTCGCGTGGGAGTGTCTTTTTTTCACACACCTGATATTTTTTCATGTGGCCCTTCCGGGCCCCCCGGAATGGATCACCGGGTCAAAATATGTCTTCACTTTGTTGCGTCAAAACCTCCGTCCACCCTTGAGCGTTTTTTGGAGTCTACAAGGTTAAAACATTTCTTAAGATTTTTTTTGGGATTTTTTATAAGAAGAACAACCTGATGGTGGGGAGGCAACCCATCGCATCCTACAAGGCCTTGAGACTTGAACCCGAAAGCGAAGGGCAAAAAGGGTGCATCACCTACCACTGGACTACGTGATGTCCTGGTTTGTATAATGTAGTTTTTTTAAAAGATATTATAGATGATTTATAAATACATTGTTTTGAAACCCTATACGATTAGGATAAATAAAATATTTTTGAGTTCAATTATCTATTGGAGTGAATGCTGAGTGAATGGTAGAAATTAGTTAAAAGAGGGAACTATACTTGTTATGTATTTTTTTATATGAAGAAATAAATACTTAAGCTTTATGGAAAGGATCTTAAAAACAAAAATGTTTTATCCATATACCTTATGATTTGATGAACTAATGATATTTTAAGCCATCATAGATTTATGGCTTTGAGGCCCTCAATTTCCTATTTATTGTTAACGTAGTTGTGATTGATGACCTCAATCACTCCCTATAAATATATAAGTATTTCCCTCAATTATGTGTTTATAATTTCCACCAATGTTCTCAAATTCGAAATGCTAATTTGGTGGTGACTTTTTCGTTTCCCTTTCCCTCTTATTAAAACTAAATTTTATTAAACCTATTTCTGATGTGGGTTTTACACAAAGTTATTTTCTATTTTAAACCATTTATTTTCAAAAAACAATTTCAAATTGCGATGATTCAATTTATTGAAGGAGGGTAGAATGTAACACCCCAATATTTCATTGTACGTTATCTTTTTTAAATAATTCAATAGCTTGTGCTACACGCAAAACCGAGTTTGAGCGCACCACGAATTACCAAACTAGTCACTCAAAAAAGAATGTATGAATAATATTAACATCATTTTGAATTTTATATAGTCCATATAATTTTATAATCCATATTATGTGTTTCTTAGAAATAATATGAGAACAAATTCATTTTTTTCTGATAAAAGATGTATTTTTCAAATAAATGATATTTTACTTCCTTTTAATGGAGGACCATTTTTAAATCCAATACATGAATCTTTTATATATTAATTTTTACAAAATAAACTTCTTTTTTAGTAGCAGGACATAAAAATTTAGTTTGGATAATTTTTTGGTGTTTTTATGATAACTTTGTTATTTTGATGAATAGTGAAAATTACAAAATTTAAATTGAATTTTTTTTATAAAAATAATTTATATTGTTAAATTATACATTTGAGTAGTTTTTAAGTATAATTAAATTAAATTTTAATCATTTAATCCAATTTTGGTCATTGGATGTAATTTTACATTTAAATTAGACATAAACACATATCAATCATTGATAGTTTTTACTTCTCAAAAACCTGTTTTCTGGTTTTGACAACGAGAATTAATTTTTAATTAATTAATGATAATATCATGTTTTGAATTTTTTAAAATATAAATCATTTTTTAAATCTTAATAGAAAAATTATCTTAGGGTGAATTTTTCGTATCTTTCCAAAGACTTTCAATTTTTGATGAATAGGTAAAAATACTGCGTTATTGTTTAAAACTGACTTTTATTTAAATAATTATTTTGTCTATTTAAATTTATTTTGAAGTCAAAATAGATTCATAGTAATTATATTAGTCCATTTTAATTCATTGAAGTCATTTTATAATTATATTAGATATATAAAATTTTATTGAACTTTTTACCGTCTTTTACCCACCTTCAAGGAACATTTGCAAATTTACATAAAATGTAATTTTATTGCTTATGTGAATTTAATTTAAAAACTCCAAGAGACACAGATGACATGAGTAATTAAAATCTGGTTCAATAGGAGGAAAATAATTTTTGGTGAATAGTATCTTTTGATTTTTATATACCACGGTTAAAAGTAAATAGGGTAATTAAAGGTACAAATGATATTATTATTAACCTTACACATGTCCTAATTCTATTGGATATGTGTATTTAGACCAATATTATCCTTATGAATAAAATATGATCCTTTTTGGTCCACATGGATTAGATTATAAGAATTATTGTTATTTTATTTAAAGAAGAGTTAAAAGTGATAAATTCAATATTTAATAACTAAATCATTTTTAATATAGGGTTATACATAAGATAAATTCGACTATAAATATTAATTAGAAATATAAAAAGATTTCCTAAATCAAGGTATTTTATTTATAATTTTTAGACTTAAAATAATTAAATTTATTTATGTGACATGATGATGCAGTAATTGCATTATTAATGAATTATTAAAATAATTTATATTATTAATATCAAAATAAATTTAAATTGATACTTTTTATGCATTACATGAATTTTCTAGGTTAATATTGCATGTTAGATTTGTTTTAATTTATTTGTTTCTAAGTAACCATGTTTTTTGACTTTCATAAAAACCAAATACTAAATAGTGTCAAGATTGACATAAATGAGTTTTTAAAACAAATTCAATATTATTAAATGATATAATATTACTAAAAATATATGGATCATCCAAAGGACTTATATAATGATATATATATCATTAATTAAACACTTTTGGTTCTATTGGTATTTTATTGTATGTTTATTAACAATGTAATATAAAAATATAATAAGAAATCGTAAATGTTGAGCTATTTAACTAAGAGTTTAATCTAAAAGATAAGATTAATATGGTGACTTAAACTTGTATAAAAGCTTTTGGATTAGAGGATTTAGACACATCCCCTTCTTATCATCTAAATTATCACATTTTGAGCCATTATAATGTGAAAATGATTTTATAGTAAAATAATATTTTAAGATTTTCCTAAAGTGACCCTCGCCTCTCTTATAAAAGGGTACTTCCTATTCTCTTAATTTCACACCTCCAAAGCCTTTTGGCTCAGCCAAAACCTGCTCAAATATCCTCCTAATACCTTAAATTAATAATATAGGCCTTACTTTGATCAGAATCCAACCTAAGGATCCGTTTTGATCAAATCAAAAGGAAGAACATGAAGTATAGGTAATTACTTCATCACCGCTTTCAAAGTTCTTTTCTTCTACCACTTCCCCTTTCTTTGTTATTTCTAAAATAAAATAATAATTCTAGTACCTTCTATATAATGATATGATATTATAAATATGGTAAAATGGTATTCATTATTCTATCAATATTATTAATGACAAAGTCACCATACGTGCGTACGTACGACTCACCGTCTCCATGTTGTGGTGTAGTTTGTTATACAACACTTCATTTTTTAGATGGGTATAATAATTAGTATAATTGATGTAAATAATAAATATAACATGATAATTATTCTGAATATTTAATATACCATCCAATTACATATGATTTCACCATCAATAGAATGATATTATCGCTCATGCGTACATACGACATACCGTCTCCATGACGTGATGATATTAATTTCCACATTCACTATTCAACGATGATTATAAAAATATATATTATTAGTAAGTATTTTATATATGTCATAATAATTCTACTAGAAATATATATATGTATGTATATATGTATTTAGGTATTTATTTATTTACATATATCTCATTCACTTACATCCGTTCAATACGGTATGAAAATGGATACAAAGTTTATGCGTACGTATGGCCTACGGTCTCCATGAATGATGTTTTCCATTTCATATATATTTCTATTATACATACATATATTCTGAATATATAAGATACATAAAAAAATGTTTTATATTCTGGAATCAATGAAATCATGATATAAGTTATATGATCAGTAATAACAAGTTAAACATCGTATGATAAAGAAAGCAATTATTAACGAAAATATTATTTTAATATATAAAATATTAATAAATTGATATATTAATACATAAATGAATCACGTATGATATCATTAAAATGAATACGGTTCTTTTATAATTTAACAACATACCAGGGTCATTATAAAGGATGTTAAACGTACCCTTGACCAAAGGAATGTACAAGGTTAGGGTCAATTCTTCAATCTCATTATTATCCGAGATTGTTTATGTTTAAGTATTTACTGGGAAATTGTTATCATCCATGTCCATGTTTCATAAAAATGTTTTCAAAATATATATGTTATGGTTTTTTGGAAGGGTATCTTTGTCATGATCACCATCTAAAATGTCTTAATGATTTATTTTTACAATTATTTTAATTAATGTCCATGTTTTAATAATTATTTGAAGGATTTCCTTATATGGACATGATTGTTTTAAAATGTTAATTCCATTCAAAAGTTTTATAGTGTTATGGGAAATTTTGATTCCAAAATCAATCTTAAATGACTTCTTTTATAAATGCATGACTTTTAAATTATTTCAAAAAAGGGATATTTTTCTCAACAAGTTTTACTGACCATTTTCAATTGTGTCAACATCATTTAGTGGATATTATTCTTGATTGATTTTGATTGATTATAATACGATCTTCTTTATTGTATTGAATGAGTTATGATATGTATAACTGTGGATGAGCTATTTTTATATCATTCTTGGTTTATGGTTAAAGTATTGACATTTCGTATACTTGTTTTAATACGAATGTTTATGTTATGTTTGAACATTTTAATATGAGAAATGCATTGGATTTATTAAGTGATGGGTGGAGCCCTCTACAGCTCCTCGATGCATCGGTAGGTCTCATAAGAAAAATTAGTGTCTTGCCACAAGGCCTTGACAAAATATTTATTTGTAGTCCTAGAATGAGGCCTTGAATATGTGGTTATTATGCCCAGCATTATGCATTCCATAATTATTAAATTAGCTATTAATATTACATGTGATTATTCAGCTAATAGAATATCCATGTGAATAAGTAAATGGAATTATTTGATTTCTCTTTTCCATATTATGAGGAATTTTATGTTTAAAATTCATTTTTTTAGTCTTATACATTCACTTAAATGTTTATTCTTATTTATGATAGACTACACTATATTTTTATCCTTACTGAGCATCTGAGCTCACCCCTTTCTTATGTTTTATTTTTTCCAGGATGCGAAGAAGTGTGTTATGATTGATATTTAGGGTTAAGCTAGGGGAATAATGATGTTCTCAATGAATTATTTTTGTGTGTGTTTTATTTTGGAAATATTAATGTAACATTCATATATGAAATCTATTTTCTAAGACTGCTAAACTAATCGGTCATTCGAGACTTGATTCATTGCAATCACGCCAGTGTATTAAAATAATGCATCGACTTTGGGTAACTGGGGTCAGGGTGTTACACCACACTTCAATACATCATGTTTAAGGAAAATGATAATTATTCAAATCAATTCCCAAATACTAGGGTTACTGATGATGATTTACTTTAGAAACACCATAAGTAAAAAGAAAATGGGAAATATCATGTGGTCATTATTGGTGATGTGGATTATGATAGTGGAGTGGGGGAATTATTGTGTGTTTATTTATTGGAATTAAAGAACAATATTATAGAATTAATTTTACAGTATTACAAAATAATGAAACATCAATTGATTGAAATCCTATAGTTTTTTATAAAGTATTTGAATGAATATTTAGATTTGAACTTCTAACCAATAAATGTTATTGAGCTGGTACAATGATATTTTCGAGAACACGTGATTCAGGGAAAGAAAACCCTTAATATGATAATGATGAGATAAAGAGATGTATAATTATGAGAAAATAATTGGGATAGTATTTATGACCCTAGAATTGATTTATAATATGATGATTATGTGTTTTATGATATCATGAATTGAGTTTTATATAATTTTTGGATTTATCAAATGATAAAAAAGTTCTTTTTTAAAATCATGCAAGTATTTACTATAGATTTATGGTATTTTAGGTTGTTACCATTTTTCAAGAGAATACAATATAGCGATCTTCAAATGTTGGGAATGTGATAATTAATATCTAAATCATTTGGGGGGGGGGAATAATTATATGTTTATTTTGTAAATTTGGTGACTGTATTTCGAATTTTTGGGATTTTAATCTTTTGGAAGGTTTATAAGGGTAACCATTTCTGGAATTATTTAAGATTAATTTTGGAAGAGGTTCAAGAGAATAATGTATTAGTTATCCATATGAGTATTTATGAATATCAGACAACTAGTTCAAACCATTTTTCTATAATGATAACAAGATATAGAATTAATGAATTGTCATCCCATTATGGGTCTTATGATCCACTAGTTCTTTACGTATTGAAATATCATCTTCACTTCATGGAGAAAGAGATAAAGGGAAAATCGATCAAGGTACAATGAAATAATGAGAATTTACTTTTAAAATTTCACCATGCATGTTTACATTCTAAAATTATTTTTAAATAAAATTATATCCTATTTTCATCATTTTTGACAATAGCGATGACATTTTTAAACCAGTTTTTTCTATTGTTTTGGGGTCATTATCCTTATCTTGACCATATTATATATCACTCTCTATTGGTTCATGGGGATTATTTTTCCCTTAAAAATATATATTTTTATGTTTTCTTATAAGTAAACCTAGTTCTGCATTACACCATTTAACATTTATTTTTACAACATTCCTTTTTTAAGGGAAGTATTATTAATCTGTTTTACGATGTGGGTTTTCGTGAATAAATTATCAAATGTTAAAATCATTGATGATCAAGATGAATTTATAGGGTGAAATTAATTTTAAGGGGGGTATAATTTATCACCTTCAGATTTTTTGAAATGTATTTTTAGATAACTTTATTTCATCTATGACCTATATTACATGAAACAACATGTTTAAGGAAGCCGTGAAATATTATATTAATATTATATATCCATTATTACCTATCCATTATTTTTTGGAATTGAAATCAATAAATTATTTATGAAATAAATATATTGTTCCACCTCAACATTAATTAATTGTTATGTGCTTATAAAAACATATCACATTATTTTTAGTAAGTAACTTGGTTCTTCAAAAAAATATTTTTTTTAAAAAATATTTTTCTTCTTTTTATGGGTAAATTTTAATATATATTATGTAAATAAAATTTATTTAATAAAATGAAATTAATTTTTTAATTTATGATATAAATATTAAATTAAAATATTTTTTTTGAAAAATTAAATTTTTATAGAATAGGGAAAATAATGATTTTGATAAAATATTGTACGTTTCTTTTAAATTATTCTCAAAGTAAAATTATGTTTTGGATTAGTTTTAAATTATTTGTTGGATTAGTTTTAAATTATGAATCTTTTGTGATTTTAATTTTGAAATGTATAATCTATAATTATATTTAGAATATCCATATTTAGGGAATATTTTCCCTTTTATTTTTCACCACTTATTAAAAGTAACCTTGGTAAATTTTGTGACCATAGTAGTGGGTAAATTGGAAAAGTTAAGTGAAAAATAAAATTATAATGACAATTTAATGAACCTATAACATGGATAAATATTATTGGATGGAGTATATTTTACCCTTACAACCTATGTGTCTAAATTGAGTTGTCTAATGGACACTTTTCCATGTAAATTAATTATATATATTATTTTAATAATATAAATTCACAGAATGTCACTTCAATTTCCTTAAATATCTCTTATCTGTCTATACAAAGGAAGAGGTTGGTTATGAACAAATAAAATTTACCATTTCTATGTTAATGAAATTAGATTCATGGTATAAATCTTTGTATTTATTTTGGGACCATTTGGATGAGATTATGATGTTTATGATATGTTATCTAATAAAAAGTCAAAGATGTCACAATAATGTTTTAAATACTATATCAATTTTAATATATGGTTATTTAGAAGATATGTTTGACTATAAATATTATTATCATATATATATATAATTTATATCAATGATGATATTTTATTTTTAATTTTTATATAATAAATATGTACCTTAAATAATTAAACACAATGATGCAGTAATTTTTCAATTAATGAAAGTGTTAAATAAATGATATGAAAAATACTAAAATAAATATAATTTTAATAAATTAAGGTGATACACGTTTTTTATAGATAATTATGTCATTTAAGGGTTTATTAAGTGTTTTGGTTATAATATATATTATTTTCCATATTTTCTTAATGTCGAAGTAATGAATAGATTAAATATGAAAACTAATGGAATATTATGAATAAAATATTTTACTAAATTATTTAGAAGTAAAAATATATTCAATAAGTAAAAGGGGAGGATATAAGGTCAAAAATAACATAAATGGTCCTATTTGAGAATTATATGTAAAAATTACCACTCTTTAATATTGAAAATGATGTAAGTATAGTTAAAATTAATATAGGTCAACTAAGGATTAATTAAAAAGATATGTTTTTAAATAATACCGAAACATATCTAAAATTGTATTTTTTGATGAGATTAAAAACTCATCTTATATTATATTATAATACATGGTTATTTTTTTAAATTTGGAAATAAGATTTATTTATTATAATTTAATTTTTTCAGGAATTACAAATGTACCACTAACATCAATTATAAAATTACACACACTCCATCACTAATTCACATCACCTAAGCCTTATAGATTGACAATACCATACAAATTTAAATTTTAAAACTTCCTAGAAACATTTTTATGTGTTTTATATCTCAAAATACATACCCTATAACCCATTATTGGATATCCAAATGATACATTTTGAAGAACAAGTTATCTCTCAAACCAAAATAAAATATTTATATATTATTCCTTTAAACATAAAAATCTATGATTTTCTATCATGGAATAATATCATCAGTATCCTAAATTTTTTTGAAATTTTATTATGATTATGAAATCACAAGTATACTCCCTTTTTCCCATCAAACAAGAAGTTAAAGTATCGCTCTTATGTATGTATGGCTTTCAATCTCCCCGTTGTAATAAAATTCATTTTTCATCTCCATATTATAAGGATGGGTATTATTATTTTATTAGTGATTCTATATGATATTAAAAATATAATTATTTCTCTATAATGATATTATTATTTCTACCTTGTCTTCATCTAATATTTTGATAGATGGTAACATCAATCATATATACGTATATACTACCATCTCAACGATGCAATGTGATTTATTTCCACATGTATTTAACATGGATGTTAATAAGGATAGTTTAATGAACATATATGTTATATATAAAATTTTAATGATTTTTTAATGTTGTATTATTATTTCAATTTCTTTTATCCTTTTAGAATAAAAATGGAAACAATGATCATGCATACGTATGGGATATTATCTCCATGAAAGGTGTATTTCATTTTTCTATCATTAGGTTTAATCAATGGTTATAAATAAGTATATAATGAATATATATGATTCTTAAACCATGATTTACATTCTGTAAATTATGTAAAATGACCAAAGTATAAGGACCAGGACTTCTAAACCAAAACATTCTAGGAAAACGAAGTAGTTATCACCCCGAACACTAATTTTAATGACCAATAATTAATAAATGGGTCATAAAAATAGTAGAAATACAACTTTTAGAAACCAAAAAAATCCAGCTCTAAAGTTATATAGATTCCACTTATCATTCTCCAGACGAAGGATTCTTTAGACCCGTTGATGTTGCCTATACTATCTACTATTTGGAAGATGCTATAGATGAGAATGGTATCACCTATAGCGGCCACCATATGGAGGTCTCTAAAGGTCATCCTGGGACCTATAGATACTACCATATGGCGGCCTCTATAATTTTTTTTTTATATTTGGAAAAATAACTAAAAAATTTTAAAAAAACGAATATATTTCAATAATACAAAAAATATTTCCAAAATATCCCAATAACACACGCACCTAAATCTTATTTTTTCATCATCTTCAAAGCACCTCACCCATAATTGAATGAAACTACATTACAAAAATTAATAAAATCTTTAGTACAAAAATATCATAACTAATAAAAAAATGGAAAAAAATGTTTCAATTAAAGCTTAGAAAAACAAATCAATGTTATTTTATTTTGAAAATATATTAATAATATGTAATCATTTTTTAAAATTTTGAATTTGATTATTCTATCATTCGGAGTAGACCACACATCTGATTGATGTTACCTCTCATCACACATGGAAAAAATAATAATAATTCAGTTTTCCTATGATAAAATGTCTTTTTGAGGTTGCTTTCTATGCATCAGATCGTTAAACACCCATTTTAGTGTTTTATGAAACTAAAAGAGTGCTTTCCTTCATCCCCGTCAAATGGAACCTTCGATGGAAATTCCATAATCTTGATCATTTCAAAAATAACATTTAATTTTTTCTCATATGATTTCACAGTATTCAGAGATCGTTCGATTGGATTTGACCCCCTGGGCCCACGTTTTTTAAGGGTGTCAAATTTTTAAAAACCTGATATTTAGTCATTCCATGAAAACTGAAAAACTGATGGATGCTTAATCTACTCTTAAACATCAACAATAATAATAATATGGTTTTCCTATAATTTCAAGTCATTCCAAGGATGTTTGATAATGATTTGATCTTTAAACATACATTTTTTGTTTTATGACACTAAAAGTATGTTTTCGGTCCTCCTCGGAAAATGCCACCGCCAATTGATGTTACTTCTACTTGAATATTTCCAAATTAACTCAACATTTTTTGATGTCTGATTTCACCACATTCCGAGGTTGTTCGGCTAGTTTTGACCACCAAACAAGCCTTTTTAAAGAGCGTCAAATATTTAAAAACAACATATTTAGTCGTTCCACACAAACCACATTGATGATGGATGTTACATATACTCTTACACATCATGAATAATAGTAACACAATTTTCTTGTGGTTTCAAGTCATTTTGAGATCGTATCCTCTGTATCGATCGTTAAACGCGCTTTTTGGTGATTTATGACACTAAAAGGAGCGTTTTCAGTTCTCCAAGAAAAAGTAAATCTTATATTGATGTTTTTTATTCAAACTTTTCACAATTCATGTTACTATTGTTTTCGTTAGATTTCAGGGAATTTGGATGTCGTTTGGTTTGTCGTGACATCCAAAAGAGCCATTTTAAAGGGTGAAAAATCATTAAAAAATAAACACTTTAAATCATTATGAGGATACCGCATGTCCGATTGACATTCATTCACCTCATACATGTCACAAATAATAATATTAATAAGGTGAATTTGTCATGCTATCATGTCATTATGAGGTTATTTTCTTTGGATATGACGGTTAAATGTCAATTTTGGTGTTTTATGACACTCAAAGTGCATTTTCCCTCATCGTGGTCAATCAGATCCTATGATTGACATATCATCTAATTCGACCAATTCAAAATTCACTCCACAATTATTCTTGTCTTATTTCATGTTTTTCTGATTTCGTTTTGCTAGTTTTGACCACCCAGCGCACATTTTTAAGGGGGCTCAAATATTTAAAAAACCACATATTTAGTCATATCATGTGGACAACATTCCTGATTGAAGTGTAGTCTACTCGAATACATCATGAATAAAAATAGGGTATTTTTCCTTTGATTTGAACTTATTTGGAAGTCTTTTCATAAAAATCTACTTTTTAAATGTGTGTTTTAATGTTTTGTGACACTAAAATTGTGTTTTTTCATCATCCTGATCAAAAGGAACCCCTAATGGATGTACCATCTTCTCAAAAATTTCACAAATCACTCCATGTTTTTTTTGTCAAATTTCATGGAATTTAGAGTTCATTCATCTGTTTTTGACCTTCAGACACACATTTTAAGGGGGATCAAATCTTTAAAAATAACATATGTACTCATTCCATGAAAACGACACATTTGATTGACATATAGTCTACTATTTGACATCAAAAATAAGAAAAAGTATACTGTCCTATGATTTCAAGTCATTACAAGGTTTTTTTATATTGATTTTACAGTTAATCACACATTTTTGGTGTTTTAGGAAACTAAAATTTTGTTTTAAACCTCCTGAGAAAACCCCAACTTGAATTAACATTCTTTCTAGTCGACCATTTCAAAATTAATTCCACATTTGTTCTCATCTGATTTCACCACAATCAATGGTCGTTCAACAGGTTTTTACTAATAGATGAACCTTTTTAAAGAGTTCCAAATCATTATAAAGAACATATTTATTCATTCTACAAGGCCCGCACATCCGATTGATGTTCTGCCTACTCTTACACATCACAATTAATAATATCATGGTTGTAATATAGTTGGAATTCATTTTGAGGACGTTTACTAATATATGACAACTAAACGTGTTTTTCGGTTTCTTATGACACTAATTGTGTGTTTTTAGTCCTCTAGAGAAAACTGCTGCCCGGATTGATGTTTCATATCGTAGGCCATTTCAAAACCCATGTCAAGGTTTTTTTCATCTGATTTAATGGAATTCAGATTTATTTTAGTTGGGTTTGAATTTCGAACGTGCCTTTTTATAGGGTGAAAAATCCTAAAAAACCATGCATTAAATCTTTCTAAGAAGGACTCATGTCATATTTAAATTATGTCTCCTTTTACAAATCATGAATAATGATAAGACGACTATCTTATGATTTGACATGATACTGAGGTCGTTTCATATGTGAATGACTGTTAAATTTCCATTTTGGTGTTTTGTAATAGTAAAAGTTTGTTTTTCATCATTGCAATAAAAAGACACTTTTTATTGACATACCTCATGCTAAACCATTTCAAAAATTCCCTATATGGTTGTTTTCATCCGATTTCCGGGAATTCTGAGGTCTTTCGGCTGGTTTTGACCACAGGGATCACCTTTTTAAAGGGGTTAAAATATTTAAAAACATCATATTCCATTGTACCACATGAACCACACATCTGATTGAAGTTTCATTGGAAATAACACATCATGAATAATAATTAGATAGTTTTCCTTTTAGTTCAAGTCATTACAAGGTTGTTTTCTATGGATCAGACCATTAAACACCCGTTTTGGTGTTTTATGACACTAAAAGTGTGTTTCCCATAATCATAGTAAAACAAAACCTATGATTGATGTATAATTTTCTTGACCATTGCAAAATTAATATCACTAATTTTGTCATATGATTTCATGGAATTATGAGGTCCGTCAACTGGTTTTGAACACCAAACGCACATTTTTAAAGAGTCTCAAATCATTAAAAACAACATATTTAGTCATACCATGTGGAATGCTAGTATGATTGATGTACCATCTACTCTTACAAATCGTGAATAATAATGAGATGGTTTTCAAATGATTTTAGGTCATTCCAATGTTTTTTTTTTGGATTTTACTGATAAACGCATGTTTTTGTGTATTATGACAAAAAAAGTGTGCTTTCGGTACTCCTGGGAAAACACAAACTCGAATTGATTTTACGTCAACTCAAAAATTTCACAATTCACTCCACATTATTTTTCAAATGATTTTAGAACATTCAGAGGTTGTTCTACTTGTTTTGACCCTTAGATGCACCTTTTTAATGGCTATTAAAATTTTTAAAACCTCATATTCAGTCGTTCCATGAATATTGCACGTCTCAATGACATTTCATCTAATCATTCAGATCACGAATAATAATATCATGGTTTTAAGGTGGATTCAAGTCATTATAAGATCCTATTCTATGGATCTAACTATTAAACACACTATTGGGGGTTCTATGACACTAAATGTGCCTTTTTGGTCCTCCAGGGAAAACATCGTCTCGGAATAACATTTTGTCTACTCGACCATTCCAATAATCACTCCACTGTTTTTGTCATATGATTTCATGAAATTCTATGGTTTTAAGATTGTTTTGACCCTCAGACAAACCTTTTTAAAGGGTGTTAAACCTTTAAAAACAACATATTCAGATGTTTCTGGAATACCGAATATTGAATTGATGTTTTGTCTTCTATTACACATCAAAACCAATTGTATCAAGGATCACATGTGGTTTCAAGCCAGTATGAGATATTTTTCTATGGATCTAACTGTTAAATGCATTTTTTTATTTTTTATGAAACTAAAAGTGTGTCTTCTGTCCTCCAGGTAAAACATGATCTCAGATTGATGTTTCTTCTACACGACCGTTTCAAAATTTACTCCAATGTTGTTGTCTTTTGGTTCCACAACTTCTGATTTTCTTTCAGATGGTTTTGACCCTCAAAAGCACCGTTTTAAAGGGTATAAATTTTTTAAAAACTACATATTCATTCACTTTGTAAATAACACACATCTGATTGATCTTATATCTAAGCTTACAAACCATTAATAATAATAACATTATTATCATGTGGTTTCAAGTCATTCTGAGATCATCTACTATGGATATGCCCATTAACAACACTTTATAGTGTTTTATGACACTAAAAGTGTGTTTTCAGTCCTCCTAAGAAAAAACCTGATGGAGTTGACATTTCATCTCCTCATCCATTTGAAAATTCATTCTATGGTTATTTTTTCTAATTTCCTGACATTTGGATGATTTTTAGTTGGATTTGACCTCTAAATGAACCTTTTTAATGGGCGATATTTCTTTAAAACCCACACTGTAAGTCGGTCTTATAAGACCACGTATTAGATTGATGTTTCTTATCCTTTACCCATCATGAATAATAATAATATGATTTTCCTCTAATTTCATGTCATTTGAAGGTCGTTTGTTATGGATCTTACCATTAAACTCCCGTTTCGGGTTTTATGACACTAAAACTGCTTTTTCCATCTTCGTGGTCAAATGACACCTCTAATTCACTTAATATTTTCTCAACCATTACCCAAATAAATTGACGGATTTTATTTTCTAATTTCATGTAATTCTATGGGTTTTCATCTAGTGTGCACCACCAGGCACACCTTTTTAAAGGGCCTCAATCCTGTTAAAAACCACATATTCAGTCATATCACATAGACCACACGTTCGATTGATGTGTCGTTTTCTTATGAAACTTTTCAATAATAATAAGATGGTTTTATGTTGATTTCAAAACATCTGTAGATTTTTTTCTATGAATCTAATGGTTAATCCCATGTTTGGTTTTTATGACACTAAAAGTCTATTTAGGTCCACCATAGAAAATGTCATCTCGAATTGAGTTTCTTCTACTCAATTAATTTCATAATTAACTGCATAGTTTTTCTCTCCTGATTTTACTATATCCAAAGGCCATTTGTCTTGTTTTTTCCCAAAGATGCTCCTTTTTAAAGGGCATCAAATCTTTTCAAACAACATATTTTGTCATTCTATGAAGACTGCACATTAAATTGAGGTTATGTCTTCTCTTACACATCATGAGGAATTCTTACATAGTTTCTCATTGATTTAAAGTCATTATGAGGTCATTTTATAAGGATCAGACTCTAAAATGCGCGTTTTGAAATTTTATGACACTAAATATGCATTTTCGGCCCCCCTAGAAAACACCAGCTCGTATTGACTTTTTAGCTGCTTGATTATTTGAAAATTCACTCTATAGTTGTTTTATTTTAATTTCATTAAATTCGGATGTTTTCCTCTTGGTTTTGACGCCTAAACGCTACTTTTTAAAGGATTTAAATCTTTAAAACCCACATATTCAGTCTTTCGGAGTATACCTCACGTCTGATTGACGTGTTGTCTTCTCTTACACATCACGAATAATAAAAAGACAGTTTTTCTATGCATTAAAGTCATTTCTAGGAATTTAGCTACAGATCTGAATGTTTAATGTGCGGTTGGGAGTTTTATGACACTATAAGTGTGTTTTCAGTCCTCCCATGCTAATGTCAACTCAGATTGTCATTCTGTCTACTGGACTATTTCACAATTTGTGCTACAGTTGTTTTAATCTAATTTCCCGACATTCATCTTCTACAAAAGTTCACATCATTACCAACATAGGTCACACCAATGATGGATAATTGTGGGATTAAATATAATAACTATGGACATTGTGACATGCATGGGAATTAATACTTATTTAACATAGTTTTTTTGGGCAAAATAAATAAAACCCTAGATGATATATGGTCAGATAAAAGAATACTATCAATTATAGGTTTTTGGTTACACTACATATGTATGGGATTAGGATGCATTCTAATCAAATATGGACATAAAATCCAAGAATAATATCTTTCATAGATATGGTGGATATTTTATCAAAGAGAATCATTTGTTGATAAATGAATGTTTGATCATTCTCAGGAAAACAACAGATTCAATTGGATATTGATCCTCACCCTGTACATCCCATGGATTCAATTTCCTTGGGTATAAACCCAAACTACGTGAGTAGAAATGAAAATGTATAATGATCTTCAAGGTTTATTTTTTCAATGCAGAAATAGTTTGGAATAGGCATAAGAACTTTTTTGGAAGAGAATAGTGTATTTAGAATAAAAACGTTGTAACAATATATGAATCGAGTTATAAATGGAGAGAACGGTGTGCACAATATTATAGACTCATGTATTATTATTTAGTTCAAAATAGAGAGGTTAATTGATACCATATTAGGGATATGTTTGATTTAAAATGTATCAAAAAATTAGAAAATAAAATCTTCAGTGAAGTTGTACACCATATGATGTCTGCTTAGAGAAGGATGATTGCTCAGGTTATAGTTCTCATTGAATGTTACCCATGCACCTATAAATAATATTGAGTATAAGTTAAATTTATTATGTATCAATTTAATTATAGAAGTTAGTGAATTGAAATAAGAAATTTAACTAATAATGAATGAGATTCTGAAAAAAATGTAAAATGATAGTACATGAGTATTTGGAACAACATGTTAGAATTCTATGATTATTTGTTTTATATAAATATATCCCATAAGTTAATAATTTCATGATTTCACATCTTATTCATATGCATTATATTTATCAAAATTACAAGTTTTCATAGAAGTTATAATGTACATGGTAAAGGTAGTTTGACAACTAAAAAGTAAACTAATATTTCATTACAATAAAAAGAAATTAATGTAAGATTGTTCATGTATAGGAAAATATAGTAGGTTTCACAAAAAAATATACAGAGCTTTTAATGATATAATTTAGTTCATAAAAGTGTTTTGTTGAATATTATTGTGTTATTATATTATGAAAAATAAAATCCTAATATGATTGAATTTTGAAAATTTAATAATTAAATATATTTTTCATTTTTCTAGATATATGAAAACTGGGAAACACTTCATCACTGTCATGTCAAAATGTAGATGAAGGAATATTGTTTACTTTTTAGATGTTTATTTAATGAAGTATAATAATTATTTCACTCTTCAAATGGGATTCATCTAGTTTTAATGAATGTAATTGATTCCATTTATAATACTCACTTTTAGATATCTAAACACATGATCAAAAAATTCCATAATTACATTCTAATTAAATAACAAACCCTCTCATGTAGAGATATTTTCTATCATAACATTGTTATCACGTTGAATATATGGAATAAGAAACTACTATGTCGAAGATGTATAGTTAATTAAATAATATATTCTTCAAACAATGTATCCTTTTATATATGTGAGGATAGTATTGAATTTAAAAATTTTGGAAAATGATAACAAATTAAAGAGTAATAGTTTATGAACTTTTTATGCAGTTAAACTGGTAGTTTATGGAAGGAATAATTGATGTTCAAAAAGATAAATTGGATATTGAGTTATCATATCCCATAGTTATTAATGTATTAGTGAATGCAGTGATATTGTTTTTAGATGTTTAACTAAACATGAAAAAATATAAATGATAGATTTAGTTAAAAATAAAAAGATGGTAAATAAAAAAAAATTGTAAAAAATTGTAACATATTTAAATTTTCTAGAAATATTTAACCACATCGTTTGGATCCATTATAGTAATGGGGCCCACTTTATAACTTTTTTTTGGTGATTTGAAATTTCATTGTTTTTTGAATCCATAAAAATATTTACAAGAATTTAATTATTTAGTAACGTAATGATAATATAAAATAAATAATGTTAGAAGTCAGACATGGAACTTAAAAAACAATGCATAGGTAAAGTTAAAAATGGCAATTAAATTATACTCTCCAAGAACATATTTGTATATGGCACTGTATCCATTTAATACATTTTAAAACCCATGATATTTGTAGTTAAATATCTACGTGTACCTGAGACATAATAGTCAAATTTAATATATATATATTTGAAAACAACATGAGAGATATAATTTTACTTGTATGCTTACAATTTTAGTAAAAAGATAGTCACAAACTCAGAAAATCTCAATGGTTTTTTGATACATTTTTATTATCCGTTGTAAACTAGCTTCCTTGGAATTATGTTTATAATTAAAATATATGCATTACATTTTTTGTTGAATGATGAAGGATCTGGTGAAAATATACTGAAAATTGTATACATTTGAAATTTAATATGTAAATAAAATTAATAAAATAAATGGATAATGTAAATTAGATTAAAAAGAATCATTAGGTATAGATATAAATTCCATTTTAAATGAAAGTTCAATAGAAATATTGTTTTATTGTGATTAGATGTGTAAAAAAATATCAATTCCATTTTCAATAGATAACATAAAACTTATGGTAGGAGTTAAAAGAATATAAATATAAGCATAGTAGAAAATTTTCAATAGTGTAAAATTTATTAAATTAAGGGAAATTGTGTGACTAATTCTAGTGATATGGATAAATCTATAAATGATTTAGGATACAGGGGGAATGCTGCAGGGGATTTGGGAAAAATCAGAAAAATGAAATAATGAATAACCATGTAAATTAGATAAGAAATCAAAAGAAAATTTACCCAAAAAATAAATATAGAAATGAAATTATCATAAACACAAAATCATATGTAGATATTAGGGATCCAATATCAAAAAATGATCATGACAATATAAGTTAGATAATTCTTATCGTGTAGTAATAGATCCAAACTTGTGGCCTCGATGGAGGTGGGGTAGATGGACGGAGGGGGTGCGATAGAGGTGTGGTAGCTGGATGGAAGTGGAGTAGGTGGACAGAGGTGGGTAAGCTCGATATAGTGGGGTATCTTGACAAAGGTGGCAGAGGACGAGAGTGGGGTGAAGGGGGGGATGGGGCATTGTAGAGGAGGAGGAGATCGGGGTCAGGGGAGGTTGGGGCTACACGGGGGAGGATGGGGTGGCAGCAGTTTGAGGATGATGGGATGGATGATCGACCTATGCAGATGAAGCGAAAAGGTGGGGAGGTGGGGGAAGCAAGGTTGGGGGAGGATGGGACTGAGTGGGGGAGGAATGGTCTCGAGAGGTTCGATGGTGGTGAGACGAAGGATGGGGCAGTGCAAGGTGGTGGTGGGGGAGGTTGGAGTGAGGTTGGAGGAGTGGGGGCATAGGGGCATGGGGTTGTGGGGGGTGAAAGGGAGATAAGGCTGGATTTTAGGTTGTGGAGTTAAAAAATACAACAATTGCCAAGAGGCAGTATCTAATGATACGAATAACAACCGCGAAATGGAGGTCGCCAGAAACCTACCTCTACGAATATTCAATTTTATACTACTATAAGATATTATAAACAAATCATACAATATATTATGGATAATGGTTTCTTAGTATATTTATAATAAATTCATATTTTTTTGTAGAAGTGGTTTCAATGTTAAAAAATAAATTCAAGACTTGAGGAATACCATAAAATATCAAAAAAAAAATATTTTTTCTCTGTATTTACGGACGATGCTTTGTTACTTTTCATGTAAAAATATATGGAAGGAATTTTTTACTTATAATTATTGGGAATTTTTTCATGTCTTTATGTCACCTTAATGTTTTTAGGAATACCATAAAATATAAAAAAAAATTCAATGAAACAATTTTCATTTTTAGTCGTGCTTCATTTTAAATGAAATAATGATTTCGAAAATAGAAAAGGTATTTTCCTCATGAAATATTTCATGTAATTTTTCCAAACCCATTTTCCATTTAATTTACAAATTTATTATATTACATACTCTTTAGTAGGGTTAAAATTCAAATATAATATACTTATAAATTATATGGTTGGTTTATTTTTATCATGGATTGATATTTATGAATACCATTTATTTTCATTGGTTATGATAATATTAATGAATTATGTTGTTGTTGAATGAATATTTATGGTCTTAATTATGTTATTGGTGATAACAATATCTCCCTTAAAGGCACTGTGTAATTATTTATATTTGATGATATAGTAATGATGGGAGAAGTTATTGAACTGAGTTGAGTGAGTGGATTTTTCAGCCATCATAGTCCTCGGAGTGAACAATGACTACTAAGATGGTTTGGGAAGTGAACCAATTCCACTATAAAAGAATTTTCAAAGAAAATTTAATACTAATTAAATTATTTCCTATGATTTTGTGTTTTTTACATTTTAAATTTTTATGCCAATGTTATTTTCTAGTAGTTCATGTTCCTTTATGATTTTTTCATATGAATTAAAAATATTTATTCCATAACTCAAGATTAAGGTATATTTTATGTGGGGTATGATTTCCAAATATAATGTATATATTTTTATATCCTCATTCTCATTCTTTTATAAATATCTACATGATTTACCCTAACTGAGCATCTAGGACCACCCTTTTCTAATGTGTATTTTCCTAGGATATGAAGAATGTTTTTATAGGAGTTATTATAAAGAGTAATAATTGGGAAGATATCTATGGGATATGTCTAATATCATTCATAAAATAATAAAATTATATATCGAATCTCTAATGAATTTGAAACATTATGGTTCAGACATTGATTATATTTTTATTCATCTAAAACGATGTATTATTGATTTATAAATGTCTTGGGCCATTATATTGATATTTATCTACCATTTTTGGAAAAATATCATGTTCATAAAGATTCAATTCACTAACATCATCCCAACATATATGAGTTCTACATAAATATTCATATATATCTTTATATGGATACATTCTAATACTCAAGTGGTAGCTTTTTTGTATGAGAACTCAACTAATGGGAGATATTGATCGTTTAATTCTATAAATTCCATTAAATCAGATCATAAATTTTCCTTGATTGCATGAATATTAAATTAATATTGGACATCAATTTAGGGGTGATAATTCCTACTAAAATTAAATTTTTTATTCAGGTCTTGTTGAAGACTTCGCTAGAATGTATATCTATGATAACGATTAGATATTATTGAATGTGGTTCCCCATATAGCCTCACTACTCTATTTACATATATCATATAAGTTAATTCAAGAGAGAAATATTCCTAAATGGTGATTAGATGGGTATTCATGGTGATTCATAATACCACCACCCATATCATATTACATCTATTGGATGATGTTGGGAGAACAGTGACAATGTCCATAGTGATGTTTTTCCATTTCCATTTGATTAAATGAAATGGTTTCATCATCACCTTAGACATCATTTTCTCAGATGTAACTAGATTAAAGACCATGAAAATTGAAATACACTGATAAATTTACATATTCATGTTTTCACACCAATGTTTCTCCCAAATATCATAGTACACCATGGTAGTACCACAACACATGAGAAAGATGAGCGATGAGAATTATCTGCTATCTCTTTCATTATCTCTCATGATGATTTCATGGAGATTCAAGTTCCAAAATGAATGAATTTATATTCATTAATGTTTAATTCATGAATATCCCATTCATTTACTTCTTCTATAATCTTTTAAAGCTCTAAATAAGTCTATTATCCCTCCTTGATCTTCTCATTAATAGATGGTTGGGAAATCATTTGGGAAAGTTATGATGTATTTCCAATAAAAATTACCTCAAAATCTATAATTTTCATATACATGAAGATATAAAATCTCTCAATCGAAAACATTTATAGATTAGTTGGCTCTTTAATACTAATATCATTAGTTGATCGTTCTCCTTTACGAGATGGTAGTGAATGGAGAAATCATGGTCTATGATCAACTAAAAGCATCATCTATGGTTCATGCTAATATCCTTCTATGTGAATATATATTGTAGACTACTACCTTGTATATATATTTCATACTTCCCACCATATATGTAGTTCCTCAAAATTTTCAAAGCAGAGATCATAACTACTAACTCAAGATCATGAATTGGGAAGTTCTGTTAATGGATCATCAATTGTCATTATGTATTGGATATATTTTTATCATTTTGTAAGAGAAAACAAAAAAATCTTTTCTTTAAATCATCACTGTATATCAGAATCCCCTCTAGATATGATGGTAGTGTGATTAATAGTGTAATTATTACCCTCTAAAATAGATATTTAAATATATCCTCCCATTCATACATCCATATATAATTTACCCAACTATTTGTTAAAATAGTAAATGGGATAGATAGCCATAATAAATATCTCAAAAAGTGATTCTAGTACCCAAATATTCTAATAAAACTATGGATTTATAGGATAATAGTAGTTCTTGAACATTCCCCAATATTCATTTTTTTGAAGAGTCTATACAAATTCTCTCTTGTGTGGTCATGTGCCCCTATAATTAAACTATATTTATCCAATATTGAAACATTTAAAACATAGAATACATTTTCTACTTTCTTAATGTATCCAACATAATATTTACATGACTTCATGTACTTCCATTATCTTAGAGTAAATGGGAATAACATCAAATATAACTAACAAAAATTTATAAAGTAGTCTCTAATGAATCTATATTTTCAACTTGTAAGGATTTTAGTTCAATTAGTATGTTTAAATGGAATAACATTGAACTCATATTTTCCATAAATTTAATGGAATATTTTCTTATATATAATTTCATTCATCACCTTCAGATGATGATATTCTGGATGATGATATAGATTTGAGAAATTATGATATCCTACAAGTTGTTCGAACATGTCACCAAAACATGGAATGGGATACTAATTATTTAAGGTGAAATTATTGTTCTCTAAATAATCGATTTACATCTCTATTAATCGATAATTTTTCTTAACAAAGAGAATGTTTGCAGCACAGGGTGATGCATTGTGGCAGATGACCCATTTATCTAAATTCCATTTTAGATACTTATTTATCTCTTCTGGTTTCATTCAGGAAATTCTATTGGGTAATTTTGAGATAGAAGTGTCTTTAGGTATAATATCTATCGATAAATCCACCTCATGATGTAGGGGAAGGCTTAGTAACTCTTTGGGAAATACAATAGTATCTTTCCTTATGATTGGAATTTCCTCAAGGTTGATATTTTCATTAAACTCAACCATTTGGGAATGGTATTATTCTTAACTGGGTATCAAATCTAAAACTATTGATATATTTTCCAATGGTTATTCACAATATTATGTGAATTTATATAGAAGCATGGGATAATTCATAATATTGAGGTAACTGTCTAATTATAAATAATTTGTGTGACAATTATATAACAATAAACAATCTATTTATAGTATAGACTCAAATTCCATAGAGGGAAGTATTAAAATTTTTACTGGAAGAATATCCTACCTATGTTAATAGAAGAATATTATAACACTTTGGTTTCATTTATCACGCCACTTGGATATTATGGATATCTATACTTCAAGGTATAAAGTCTGTGATTCAACAGTTTGAGAAGACATAAAAGATAAAGACGAATGCATAAAACCATAATCAAATAAAACCATTTCCATTATTGAGTGAATATGAATTATTCCATGTATGAATTAATTTCCTTTTTCCACTGCAGTGGTAGTTATGGAATAATAATTACATTATTCGATTGGACCTAATGGGTGTTGATGCCAATTTCCCTTAATGGCCTGATGTTTTGTGCATTTTCTTTCATAGTTCCTTTGTTCCTTATAGTTCATGAATTCTCCCATGGGTAGTGCATTGGGAGGTTAATTTCCTTACTCTATACCATTATCTAAACACTTCATGTATCATCGAAATTGTTGATATTTTTGGACTTCACTCCTGTACATGAAACATTTCATCATCCCTTTCAAGAAATTGTCATGACGCTTATTCCAACATCAATTATATGTGGGTGGTTGGATCTTCTTTCCTCCATTAATATTTGATTTTCCATATTGAAAGTCGATTATTATATTCTTATTTATATTTCCATAGAACTTATAAGATCTTGATATTAATATACAAGGATATTACGTCATATTAGATTAATATTCATCACATTTAAAAAATAAATTATAAAGGACCATAATAGTTTAGTGTGTTTGGAATCTTGGAACTAATTCATATAACTCAGTGAAAGGTCATCAATGTTTCCCACCAAGACGTTAACTTTATTTCTTCTTCTTAAAAGAATTATTCATAACATTGGAAAAAGAAACACAAGAAAGGGGTGAGATTAGATGCTCATTAAAGGTACAAAAAGGGGATACACAAGCAACACATGATCATAAGGATATGATGACATTAGAAAATCATTTTAAGATTACACCATGCATATCAATGATCAAATACATGATTCATGGCCTAACTATTGGTAATTCATAATACATCAATCGTAAGGTAATCATCAAAATAATACATGAGGCTATAACATACAGATAAGACATATTATTTGTGGTAGACACATAATCATATAAAAATTATTCTCATAGTAGTCAAGGATTTTTGACACGTCCATCTTATTAGAATAGGTTCACTCCCCATAAAATCTTGGTTTCCATGGTTATCTCCCATGACCATATTAGTAGTCAAGGTTCACTATCAAGTCTATCCTAGTAGACAAAGTCCTTTACAGAACTGATTTCACTCCCCACTCCATTGACGCCTATCTCATGAGATATAAATCTTATCCAATTTCATTAGATGGAGTTATTTTTCCCACCTATCTCATAATGAAATAATTCATACATGTTCCACTATAGTATAAAATATAAGCCTATCATAACCCATGAAATGAAATGGGTATCATAAAAATTTATTCATATAATAAACGTTGGAAAAAAGACATGACACTTAATAATTTCATCAAATAAAAACATGTGAAAAGAATTGGGTTTCATAAATATATAACCCATGAAAGAGGAATGGGTTTCATAAACATACATCAATGATAGTGAAACATTTTTCATAAATGTCATTCCATGAAAACATAAACCATTCCATGAAATAATATTAAAAAAATATTTGGATAATTTCCCTATAAAGGCATGAGTAACACTAAAAGATGATATCTTATAGGGGAAATAAATTTGAAAAATAATTTAAAAACATATATAGAGGAAAATAACATTGTTTATTTGAAATAATCTATTTAAAAAATACAACATTTTTAAAACCATTTTAGTTTATGATAATCTTGAGAACATATAAATGAATCTAGAAACCTTTTTTACATGAAAACATATAGAAGAATATGAAAATCCTTTTAAATTTTTTTGTGTGAAAACATATAAAATAATATTGAAAACATTTTGAAAAATATCTCTTTGGAAACATATAATGAAATCAAGGAAAAAAATTGAATTTTTTTTAAAGGAATCTTGAAAATATTTTTGTAAAACATTTATTTTCGAATCTTATAATGGAAGGTTGAAAAAAAACTTGAAACCCATTTCTTTAAAAATAAAGAATGAAAACATTTTTTAAAACCATTTCATTGAGAAGTAATATTGAAATAAATATATCATTCGGAAAATTCTTTGAAAACTCATAATTAAAACTATTAAATCATTTGAATTGTTTTCTTTCAAAACAACCTTTTTAAAACATATAAAGGGTGCTTTGAAATTTATATAAAAAAATATTTGAAGATAAAAATTCATTTGAAAACATTTTTCATTGAAAATAACATTAAAAACAATGAATTTATAAAATAGTAGGATAATAATTTTTCTTACAAATGAATCTTTTAAACATTCAATGAAATCCTCAATGGAAGGATGGTAAATCCATACATTCTGAACATTCCTTTTGTATGATAAATTGTATGAATATGTGTCTCAATCAAAAAAAAGAAGATTATTTTTTTAAAATAAAAAATTATTAAAAAAATTTAAAACATGGTGAAAATTTTCTTTTAAATATCATAGGAGAATAGATTATATGTTTTTTTTTAAAAATAGAAGACATGATTTTGAAAAAACATATATTTCTTACTGAAGATTGAGATAAAGTCGGGATTTCTTATTAACAAATTCTTAATTATCTTAAGTACAAAATAGTGGTAAAAGGGTAGTAATACTTGAATATATCTAGAATAACTATAGGAGAAGTGAATTCATGTGTTTTCATTAATTTTTTATCTTAAGGATCGATCGATTAAAGCATGCACATAAGTAATCTAAATAAATGATGATATTATTGCAATAAACTATTACCACTTGGTAACATTGAATCAAACTACCCATGTAATTAAATGAAGCTTAAAATATGCTAGAAAGAATTATTTTCCTGAGATAACATGTCAAATGGAATTGTATACACCTCATAGAAAAATATCAATGCATAACATGGAATGTGTCTCAAAGAATACAATTTGTGACAAAATTACTCTACCAAATTGGCACCTTCTAAAACATAAACCATATAAAAAAATATCATAAAAATGATATGTTAATACCCAAATATTTAATTATAATAAACATATAATACATTAATTTTAGTTTAAAAACCACATAATTGAAATAGGATGTGAATACCATTTGTGTGTCACCGGAAATAAAAGTGAGAAGAGAAAACCCTTACCTTAAGTCCTAAATTTCTTCATACACGCTCAAAACCCATGTATAAAAAAATATATGTTTATTAAATATCTACCAGTTAACCATATTATTATCTCTATTACCATGTATTATTTATTTATTAATTTATATTACCCATTTATTAGAAACTCCATGTCAATGTTACATTTTGGTTAATATCCACCTTCTTTTTCATATATTATTTGGCTTGTTATTATTGATCCTATTAATTAGATCATGAATTATGTATTAATATAATGTAATAAATGAAATAAATTAATAATATAATTAGTATATTTTTTTATAAAATTTTTTAAAATATAGAAATATAAAATGTAATACACTATTGATGGAGATGGTAGGTCACACGTACACATGAATGCAATTTTTGTTTTATTGTCATATTGAATGAAAGAAATAAAAAACGGTATATATATGTAATATAATTCCAGTTGAAATATTATGTAATATATATAATATAATTTTAGTCAAATAAACCTTAATACATTCTATGTCATGTGTGAATGAATCACATCTCTTTGAGGAGGCGGTAGACTACAAATCTAGAAACAAAGTAATCATATTTACACATAATGGAAATCGTGAAGCTATGTTATATAAATAATTCCATAAGAGTAAAGAAATAATATATATCATATATATAATATAAAAACATAGTCTACATCATAATTCCCCCCATGTTATGTGGTAATGGAAAAATGAACAACATCCTTTCACGATGCGGTAGTTCATCGTACACATGAACGGTAAGTTTGTTACCCATTAGATGGATGTGTATTAAATTTTAGGTATAATCCTTATAATAACCACATATAAGTATATTTATAATACTTATTATATTATATAATCATGTAATAATTATATTTTATGGGGTGTAGAATGAAAATAAAAAAAATGATCTTGAAGAAGGATGCTATCGCTTCTTTGGGTAACTCCTCTTGGTTTTCACCAAAGGGATTCCATGTTTGGATTTATTGCCAAAGATAGTATTTTAGGATAAATTTATGTATGTTGGGATATTATTTTATTATATTTTGTTTGATTTGAATGGCTTTAGAGGTGTGGATCAGTGGGAGGGGTGAGTTCCTTTTTATAGTGGAGGAGTGGCGTTCCTCTAAATTTTTATAGAGGGAATTACACCCACTTTATCCTATGTGAAGTAGTTACAATAATAAAAAAATTATAAAATGTAGTATAGGGTATAAATAATAACAACCAATGGTTTTTTACACATTTCTAGGTAATTTTGGCCCTCAACATTATGGCTTAGACCTTTACTAAGCTAATTTTTCTCTTAATCATTCTAATTATTTTTTATCAATTATACTAATATTTTGGGTCAAAAAACAAAATTAACTTATTTTAAATTCTATAGTATTCTTATTAAAAATATGTAATCTATTTATCAAAATTCCAATAAAATATGTGATAGAAATTAATTTTAAATCAATCATATAGATGGGATGACAATACCGATTTTTAAAGAAAAAAGGTCCAAATGTTTTAACACATTTGAATCCAGTTTCATTTTTAAATTTGTACCAATGCCCTAAATTTGATTAAGTTATGTATAATTTATATAATTATACTTTAAAACCAACTTAAAACAAAATTTAACTATATAAATAAATTTGGGAAAAACTGTTTTGAATTAAAATTCTCTGTTATTCACTATTCATAAAAAATGTATCTTCTCATACTAATAACCCAAAATCTCGAAAATTATTTTTTATATTATACATAAAAATATGAATTTCATTTTTTCTTATAAAATTTATAAAAGTTTAAAAATTACATTTTAAATGGGTACTCCATTAAAAGGTGAAAAATTCCTTTTAGAAAAAATGCATCTTTTTATTCAACAAAATTGATTTATTATTATCTTATACATATCAAATATATTGGATTAGTATCAAAAATATTTTATTGAATATATAATATATAAATTTTATATAAACATTAATCAAAATTATTTTATATATTTCATTTATATTCTTTTTTTTGTACATAGAAAAATAGTTTTCTTAGAAAATCAATTTATTTATTTCAAATAGTTCATTCATTACCTTCTACGAAATTATTACCAATGGATTCATTTAATATAAATTTATATATAATATTTTCTCAATTTGGGTAATATTATTCTGAACATCCATTGTAAGCGCTAGGTGATAGATAAAATAATATTTTAATAATATTAATAATATATAGTTGTTCGGTAAAACTCAGCATTTCATGTTACACAAGCAGTCAAAGGAACTCGGAACTATGTGTAAAATAAATTCAATCAAAGTTTTGAATGTATAAAAAGATAATAAAATTATTGTGTGTAGTGAAATCCTAACATGGTGTTTCATATAATGAATTCTAAACATAGGTCTTTTATATAAAAAAAATATATATTCCGGGTTACGCGGAATGAAAAATATCAAAAAAAGTCAGTTAATTAAAAAAAATATTTCAAAAAATCTGATGGGGTTACATTGTACACCTTTTCAGTTGAATTTCACCCTCTAAATTCACCTTGGATATCAATGGTTTAATACTTTAATGTTCTATTCATAAAATCCAACATCGTAAAAATGAATACTAAAACATCCTTTAAATATGAAATGTTGAAACTGTAATGGTTACGCAAAGTAACTCAGAACTATGACTCCACATAGGAAGACATTGGTGGAAATTGAAACCATGGAAATGGAAGTGAAATATAAATATCAGGTTTTTCTGGGGAGTGAAAGCAAATAGGGTTATAATAAATTAAATAATTATAAATCCATTACCCAAAGAGGCTTGAAAAAGGCCATTGATGTAATCAAAATGAGGATAACATTAAAATATATTATTTCAAGACCTTGTTTTATTAATTTTGAATATTTTTCCAAAAATTATATAATTACTTGATTTTAGGACATCCTTACCCTTTGTTGTGACGTGATCAACTTCTACTTTTTCTCTTACTCGAGAAAATGAAGGTGAATTTTCAGTCCTGAAGCATTAATAGATCATGGGATCCAAAAATAGAAAAAATGTCATTCCATCTGTCTTTATTCTAATAAAAATGTTATCACTAGTTATAAAATATGCAAAAACGCCTTTTATGGAGTGATACTACATTAATCTCTAAAACCTCGTCAAATGATTAACATTAACCATTCCATAAATGGTTATCCTTATATCCCTTTCAAAATATGGAAGTCCGAAAGCTTAGAAATATGGTCACTAAATTTATCATAAATATATTAGGATTGATCCCCTGTTTTTCATAAAATTTATCTTGGTTTTTTCATATGAATCATGTGAATAGATTCATCATGTATTCTCTTAAAACATGGTAATAACATAAATTACCTCAAATCCTTATTGAGAACATGCGTGTATCTTTATTCCTAAATGTATCAGATATATTCCTTAAATCCAAAAATGTTGCAAACTTTATCAATGATTGAATAATCCCTATATCAACATATCCAAAACAATTTCCAAGGTAATCTATACCATCCAATTTACATATTTATATCCAATATATATTTTTCCAATAATCATTATCTCAACAACATAAACAAATTAAGGATTATTTTTCCCTTAATCATATGTTTCCCATCGATATCACCATTGTTGGATCGAATAGTCGATATAAAAGTCTATTAGATGGAACAATACAAGAGGGGGGGTGAATTGTAGGTTTAAAAACCTAGAGTTTTAGTAACAAAGAGATTAGTTTAAATGAACTTAAACTAATACAAATACAAACACCCACAATTGTATTGAATGTAAAAGGTATGATGTATTGTAATACTATTGTAAAGCATAACAATTGTATTCAAGGTGAACACAATAATCAGAGTAATACAAATATGAATGATTCTACCTTAAAGCGTTTAGAACCAATCAATACAATATGTAAAGGAATGATTGTAATTGAAACAATTACAATTGAATATGTAAAGAAGAAAGGAAACAATACAAATCCCTTTCTAATACAACAGCGGAAATGTAAAAGTAATACAATTCTTTTAACCCAAAGAGAAGGGTTATCCTTTCACCTAGGATAAAAAGGGCTGTCTCACCAACACCTTGGTGAGCCCTCGATACTATGATCGGCACGTCTGTCTGCCTATCCTCGGCAGCCCTCGATACGATGATCGGCTCGTCTGTCTGCCTATCCCCGGCAGCCCTCGATACGATGATCGGCTCGTCTGTCTGCCTATCCCCGGCAGCCCTCGATTTTGCAGGTAATCGGCACCTCTGTCTTTCAATTACTTGAAAGCCCTCGATACGATGATCGGACGCACAAGGCTGATGAGAGAAGTCACAGTGTCTCTCTCTAGAATCTTCGTAGTTCACAGAGTCTCTTCGTTCATCAGTATCTTCTCAGCTTCAAATGACCTCCTATTTATAGGCCTCGGGTTCCAACGGTCATATTGCCTCCAACGGTCATATTGAAACAGAAAGCACGACATCGTTTTGATTAGTATATAACTAACTCAACGACATCGTTTTGTTAGGATAAGAGATATATAGAAATGTAAAACATGAGTATGATTCATATTCAGAGAGAGTTTTTGACAAAGTACCAAAACAAATAATGATCATCTGAATAGCAAAGTCAGTACGATACGATTGACAGAATCAGTACGATACGTTTGACAGAGTCAGTATGATACGTTTGACAGAGTCAGTATGATACGTTCGACAGAGTCAGTACGATACGATTGACAGAGTCAGTACGATACGTTCTGGTCGGTACGATCAACATCGTACGATACGATAATTATGATAAAAGACAATTTGTAAAATACAAACATATGATAGAATACTTTTGAGATTTCCAAAACATGACATAGAATATATTTGTGATTTCCAAAACATGATGTAAAAGCCAAAAGAAGACTTTTGACTTAACAATCTCCCCCTTTTTGGAAAGCACAAACACACAAAGTAAATGAAACAAGAAATACTTATCTCCCCCTGAGTTATTGAAAACTCTTCTGAATAAGAAATTGAATACAACTAACTCCCCCTTAGGTATTGACTTTCCTAAGGATTGTATTCATAGATTTTCCTTAAAAGCATTGTAATGCATTCTCCCCCTTTGTAAAACAATCTTTGCTTTGTAAATATTCTCCCCCTTTGTGATTTACAAAAAAAAAGGAGTAATCTCGAAATGTCTGGAAGAGTTAGTGAAATACTACAAGACAATGGATAAAAGAGAAAGAAAATATAAGAGTTATTACAAAACAAACAAGTTCCAAAAGAAACAAATACAACAATCATTTGTTTTCTCTTTCCTTCTCTTTCTTTATGAGCTCATGAAGCACAGCTTTCATCTTCTTGATCTCCTTCTTGTCTTCAGAGATTGATTCACCCTGAGTTTTGAGAAGCTCCTATTGATCCGCAAAAATCTGATCTTGATTTCTGATGGTCTCTTCCTGTACTCTGATTACTTCTTCAAGGGTATCAATTCTGTTTTACAGAGTCTTGTTATCCTTGGACAACTCAGAATTTTGATTCTTCAGTAAAACCATTTCATCTTTGAAAGATGAAACCTTCGAGAATTCTGATTGGAAAGCATTCATCCAATCTTGCAAGTCTTTCACTGAAGGAACATCGGCTCTTTGAGAAGATAAAAGGTTCAGCCTTTCAATTGTTTCTTTATCAAGCTTGTTGAAAGCAATTGCTAGCTCATTTGATAACCTCCTTATATCTTCAATAGCTATTTCATGATCATTGATTGAGCTCTCTGTTTTGTACGACCACTTAGTCATCTTATTACATGCCTTCTTATGAGCAACTGAGCTTTCTGAAAGAACTTTCAAATCGGCTTCAACAGACAAAACTTTCTTCCTCAATTCTTTCACAGAGCCAAACTTCTTTCTCTGATTTTCAGTAATAAAATCAATCTTCCCTTCCAGCCTCGGGAAATAAGGAATGGTTTTCTCCATCCTTCTCAAAACTTGAACAATGTAATCACTCTTCTTGAGAGAGATTGTATGCTCTGAATCAGTATCTTCATCGTACGATGCTAGTTCATACGATCTGCTTGAATCAACAACTTGTTGTTTCCCTTTCGCTTTTTCTTTCTGCTTTCTTTCATCTTCTACTTTGTCAGATTGAGAAGATTGAGCATCTTGCTTTTCTCTAGATGACACCCTGTCCGGAGTTCTTTCCTGATCGGCACGAGGAGTTTGTTGAACACCTTCGCTCAGCTTTTGAAGCGATTCCTCTCTACTTTTCTTTGAACTTTGAAGAAATTCTAACAGAAAATATCCTTCTTCTACTTCCACTTCTTCTATCACTTGTTTTCCTTTTTCTTTCTCAGGCAAACTCTGTACGATGGGCTCTTGATGCACTTCCACAGTTAGTTGAGCACTAGCCTCTTCAACTGCTTTCAAGACTTTAGAGATATCAAAGTCCTGAGCCTTTCTTTTCAAAAGAGTCTTCTTTTTCTTTTCAGCTTGAAGGGTTTCTTCTACCCTTATTCTTTCTGCAAAGGCCTCAGCAGGGTCAAGTCCAAACTTTGGATCACCCTCTTTTCTCTGTTCCTTGTCCTTTCTCCACTTTGCAACAACTTCTTTACTGTACCTCGGCTTCTTCTTCGGCTTTGAGCTAGTCTGTGGATCAGACTTTCGAGTAACACCGGCCGATTGATTGTCTTTGGCTGGCATAGGTGCCGATTGATTTTCAGGAAATTCAGCTTCTACATCTCTGACAAAAAGTTTTGAATTCGAATCAAAACAAACATTCAGCTTTTTCATCGTACTCTTATTAATGAAAGACGGCCACAAATCCATAGGTTCTCCTTTCAAAGGAATGTTACAAAACTTCATACTCTCAACTAACTGTGGAAAGACACGGTTTTGGCTGACATGGATAATTTTCGATCGTACACAGCGAAGTTTATAGTCATATCTTTGTCGAAAGACACGGTTTTGTAAAACTGACAAACTTCATCAAAAAGAACTGGATCTTGACTATCAGGCTTTTCCACACAGAGATGTTCCCATCCTTGAAACAAAATAATCCTCTTGATTGTAGAATCGTACATATCGAAAAATTCTCGGGATACTAACCTTTCTCTGTGAAAGTCTTTCTCTGTAAAGGTCTTTGAAGACATTTCAGCGGGAGTGTTGGCAGAGGATTGAGACATAAAGATGATGCCGATTGAGAACAAAGTCATTACTATGGTCGGACCGTACGATGGAAAATAGTTGTTACGATTAACCAACAGTACGATGGAAACCAATCTCAATACTATCATCGGTTGATAAAAAAAAAATCGAATGATACGATGGAAAAGAATTTGAATACTATCATCGGTCGATTCAAAAATTATTGAATGATACGATGGAAAAGAATTTGAATACTATCATCGGTCGATTCAAAAATTATTGAATGGTACGATGGAAAAGAATTTCAATACCATCATCGGTCGATTCAAAAATTATTGAATGGTACGATGGAAAAGAATTTCAATACGATAAACAGAAAAATTGAAATGGTCAATACGATAAACAGGAAACTAAAAAAAAAATGTCAATACGATAAACAGAAAAATTGAAACATATAAATAGAATAAATAGTTAAAGATCAGAAACATAAAGACATAAAGAAATGTCCTCCCCCTTTCTACGAGGAGTTTCTTACTATTAGGAGAGATGTGAAACAGGAAGTAGATATGAATGATTATTTTATTGTAATCATTCCTAGCTTCTGTTTTATAAATTCAAATCTATCGGAAGGTAAAGGTTTTGTAAAAATATCAGCAAGTTGTTCTTGCGTTCCGATGAATTGTAAAACAATATCTCCTTTTTGTGTGAAAAAAAAATGAAACAATATTACATATAACAACAATCTTTCCTTGAGAATTATCTCCGAAGGTAACTTTTCCACCTTTTGTTTTGATAACCTTTTCAAAGAAATCTTTTTTTCCAGTCATATGTCGAGAACAACCACTATCCATGTACCAAATTTTCTTATTGATACACTTCTCATTTCCCTGAAAAAAGAAACAATTAGATTTTTGGAATCCAAACTTGTTTGGATCCAGAAGGATTAGATAAAAGAATTTTAGGAATCCACATTTGTTTTGCAAAATGAGCTTTATGAAATCCTAAGGATTGAGTTTTGTTAAGAGAACAATCTCTTCTCCAATGTCCACCACATTGACACTTGGAACAGAAAATGGTTTTTTGAGGAACAAAATAGTTATTACTAAAAACAGGTTTGGAATAAGTATAACCAAGACCAGAACGATTTCTCAAATGTCTTATTTGAGAATACATCCTATCAAAGTTTTCTTTTCCATGAGTAAAGTTAGACAAACACTTTTTCAAGGATAAAATCTCTGACTTTAGTTTTAAAACCAAATTCTTGTTTTCTAAAACATTTGAATTAGAACTAGAGTTAGACTCTAAAATGTTTTTCTTTGAAATAGCAGTTTCAAGATCCTTAGAAAGTTTATCTTTTTCAGATTTGACTTTCTCAAGGGTTTTCAAAATACTTTCAAAATCAGAAGTTTTCCCTTCAAGATCTTTAGAAAGATCTGATACTTCTTTAGTCAAAATAGAAATTCTAGAATTTGCTTTTTCAAATCTCTTTTTGAGTTTAGAATTTTCATTTTCAAGTAACTTAGCAAATCTAGAGACTTCTTCAAAAGAAGGTAAAGTATCATCTTCTGATGATGAGGGTTCATCATTTGAAGATTCATAATATCTATTATCATCATAATTTGCATTTAAAGAGACATTTGTAACAGCTTCAGCATTATGTACCTTAGCCATGAGACAATGATCTTCAATTGGTAGTCTGGCTAGAAGTCCAATATTCCTTTGTCCTGACGTCTCATATTCTGAAGAATCATCTGAGGAATCACTACCACTTGCACTCCATGTATCATTTGCTTTCAAGACTTTCTTTGTCTTATAAAACCTTTTCTTGTTTCTTTCAGAGTGTTTCCCTTTTCTATCTTTCCTCTTCAGTAAAGGACAATCAGGCCTTATATGTCCTGCTTTCTTGCATTCATAACAAGTTAACTCTGAATCTTTCCTATCTTTCCTGTCTTTCTTTTTGAATCTATATTGAAAATCTTTCTTTCCCACAATCTTGTTCATCCTCCGAGCAAGATTAGCTAACTCATTGTCTGAAAGATTACAATCACTTGAATCAGAAACAACAACTTTCTTGGATTTAGACCTTGTAACCTTTTCAGGTGTTTTAGCTTTAGAAGCAAAAGCTACACTTCCATTCCCATTCTTCTTCTTATTGAAATCAGCATATCTTTTCATTCTTGTCTCATGCTGTAGAAGAGTTCCAAAGAGTTCATCAAGAGTAATCTGGGAAACTTTTCTATTTTCATCAATAGCTGTTCTTTTTGACTCCCATTCATTTGGCATAATATCTATAATCTTATCAACAAGAGCTTCATCATCAAGACCTTTTTCTCCCATAGATTGTAAGCTGTTGACGATTGTCATAAACCTTTGTTGAACTTTACAAACTGGCTCTCCATAAGGAAAAACAAACCCATGATATTCTGCTCGAAGCATTGCTCTCCTTGTTTCTATAACCTTGGATGTACCAAAATGAGTGACTTCTAATTTCTTCCAGATACAGTTGGCTGCTTCACATGAAGATATCTGACTATATATATTCCTGGTCATAGAGCATAATAAAGTATTGCGTACCTTGTAATTCAGTTGATATTCTTGCTTCTCTTGATTGGTAAAAGTACTAACTTCTTTGTCAGGAATTTTGTAACCCCCAGTAAGCATAATAAAATTGTCTACACCAGTATTGATGACGAAAGTCTTCATACGATCTCTCCAATACTCATAATCATTCCCATCAAAGATCGGTGGTCTAGAAGGATTCAGATTGTCTATTGATCCGATATTCATTCCTGCCATCTAATAAAAACAAAAACAACTTTTCCACTCCACACGTTAGTGTAGTAAGTATAATAAGAAATAAAGCTAGTAATACAAATCAGTGGAAAACCTCCTCTGATACCAATTGTTGGATCGAATAGTCGATATAAAAGTCTATTAGATGGAACAATACAAGAGGGGGGTGAATTGTAGGTTTAAAAACCTAGAGTTTTAGTAACAAAGAGATTAGTTTAAATGAACTTAAACTAATACAAATACAAACACCCACAATTGTATTGAATGTAAAAGGTATGATGTATTGTAATACTATTGTAAAGCATAACAATTGTATTCAAGGTGAACACAATAATCAGAGTAATACAAATATGAATGATTCTACCTTAAAGCGTATAGAACCAATCAATACAATATGTAAAGGAATGATTGTAATTGAAACAATTACAATTGAATATGTAAAGAAGAAAGGAAACAATACAAATCCCTTTCTAATACAACAGCGGAAATGTAAAAGTAATACAATTCTTTTAACCCAAAGAGAAGGGTTATCCTTTCACCTAGGATAAAAAGGTCTGTCTCACCAACACCTTGGTGAGCCCTCGATACTATGATCGGCACGTCTGTCTGCCTATCCTCGGCAGCCCTCGATACGATGATCGGCTCGTCTGTCTGCCTATCCCCGGCAGCCCTCGATACGATGATCGGCTTGTCTGTCTGCCTATCCCCGGCAGCCCTCGATTTTGCAGGTAATCGGCACCTCTGTCTTTCAATTACTTGAAAGCCCTCGATACGATGATCGGACGCACAAGGCTTATGAGAGAAGTCACAGTGTCTCTCTCTAGAATCTTCGTAGTTCACAGAGTCTCTTCGTTCATCAGTATCTTCTCAGCTTCAAATGACCTCCTATTTATAGGCCTCGGGTTCCAACGGTCATATTGCCTCCAACGGTCATATTGAAACAGAAAGCACGACATCGTTTTGATTAGTATATAACTAACTCAACGACATCGTTTTGTTAGGATAAGAGATATATAGAAATGTAAAACATGAGTATGATTCATATTCAGAGAGAGTTTTTGACAAAGTACCAAAACAAATAATGATCATCTGAATAGCAAAGTCAGTACGATACGATTGACAGAATCAGTACGATACGTTTGACAGAGTCAGTGCGATACGTTTGACAGAGTCAGTATGATACGTTCGACAGAGTCAGTACGATACGATTGACATAGTCAGTACGATACGTTCTGGTCGGTACGATCAACATCGTACGATACGATAATTATGATAAAAGACAATTTGTAAAATACAAACATATGATAGAATACTTTTGAGATTTCCAAAACATGACATAGAATATATTTGTGATTTCCAAAACATGATGTAAAAGCCAAAAGAAGACTTTTGACTTAACAACCATTCCATTAAAGAGCTATTCAAGTCCATCAAAACCATTTGACATATTTAATTAAATCCTTAGATAAAAATCATAAAATGAACAATAATTATATATTTTACCATTCATATAACATAATTCTTAAATAAAAATAAAAACATAGATTATTCCACTTAATACTTAAGCCATTAATAATGTAATACCATTCTATTACTTAATACATATTTCTTTAATTATTTCACTTGTAGTCTCATTATCATCTGCAATATAACCCTTACTCGTACCACCATGTTGATTCTCTTATTAATCATTCCACTTAGGAAATTTATTTTCATATTGACCATTCTTTCAACACATAAAGAATCTAACTGTTGATGATGTATTAAAGAGACCAGTATTCCCATCCATTGTGTTAACTTAAACATTCATTTTTTAATTTATATTTAATTTCATTGTGTTCTTATTTTCCACAGACAAAACATCTTATTTTTCCATTAATAAATTCACATGGCTGATTCTTTACACATTCTTGACCCAAATAAAATTGAATCTTCTTTCCTCCATGGTATCCATTTCTTGAACACTCAGTAAATTCTTTTCATCTCTTCTTTGGTCAGTTTGATTGTTGGTTAAGTAGACATTGTTAATCATTTTTCATGAAAACTAATTTGTCATGATACCAACATCCTTCACTATAGTGACAATCCCATTTGACTTCTCATCAGTAAAATTTCCATCACAATCAATGTAAACCCAGTTCCATCTGCTCCCCTCCATTTACTAAAACAAGAAATCATAGTGTGAACAACACTTATCATAGTGAAAAACCACATAATTAGGAAAATAGTATTGTATGATTTCTAAATTATGATACCTTATTTTAAATATATTACATCATAGTCTTGTCCTTATATACATCCCAAGACATATCCTTATAAATATACCAATGTAACTCACCGATGTTTTCTCATCCAAGTTTCTAAAGGTTGACTAAACTTTTCCTTTGATTCCAAATATGATGACACATGCTTAAAATATATGGATATTACCTGATTTCAGTATAATATTCATCACTTTACAAAAATAAATTCCTAATGATCATAATGGTTTTGTGTATTTGGAAAAATTGAAAAAAATCTTCTAACACGGTGAGATATCATCGATGGTTCACAAAAAGATCTTCCCCTTTAGTAATTTTATTAAAACCATTATTTATAACCTAGGGATGGGAAAAAATAAAGGGGTGATATCTTATTCTCATTAATTGTAAACAAAGTAGATACACATCAATAACATGGGAATCAGGGTATGAGAAATTTCGAATAAAAGTTTAAGATCATATCATTCATAAAAAAGATTATATACATAAGTCATGGAAAAAATATTGTCAGTTCGTAAGACATGAATCATAATGGACAAAAAATTATAATCTATGATTCAATAACATAAGAATAAGACTTATATTATGAACCAAAATATGATGTTTTTGTTAATATCTCATATTTTTGTAAATGTTAATTGTAAGGACGGTTCATTTTTTTCTTTTTTCATTACTTAATAGATAATATTGGGATATTTCATGAATATTTTTCCCAATGACCCATAAAATTATATCCAATTGGGAATATAGTAAAAACATTTCCTGAAATGTCCTTTATAAATTTTTCTAGGTCATATTGTCCCTTATGTTTAATATTTAGTCCCTTGTTAAGCTTAATTTTACATTAATTGTAGTAATTAATTTTAATTAATTTTACTAATATTTTTTATCAAAAACAAAATTGTTCTTATTAGAATAAAAATATATTACTTATCAAATCTGTGTGTGTCCATTTTTCCATATTTAATTCAAAAAATTCGATAAATTATTTTTAACATGGATCCATCATAGTTGGTGAGAAAGTAGATTGTTTATGTAAAAATGTTCAAAAGGTAAATAAGTGTTTATATCCAATTTATATATAAAATTGAAAAAAATTACCTATCTTGGATTAATATATGTATAATTTATCAATTTTTACTTTAATAACCAATTTAAAATATAATTTATCACTAATAATTATTTAAATGATAAGACAGTTTTTAACTAAAATGCTGTATTTTTCAGTATTTATAAAAAAATTACACTTCTCTATAAAATACCAAATATTATACTTTATATAATTTAGATATTCGAAATTCAGAAATTATGTTTAGTTTTATGAAAATATTTTATAAATGTTTTGAATGTTAGTTTTAAAATATGTTCAATATTAAAGGGCTGTAAAACTCAGTCTTTCTTATAACATAGATAATTCAATTTTCTGTGTAGCCTTGCCTTAACAAGGTGTGTTATATAATTAATGATAGAAACAAAATTATTTTTATATTATAATAAAAATATATTTAATTCATGGGTTGTTACATTATTACCACCATAAATAAATTATGCCATTTTATTTTATACATTGTCTTGGTAATCAAGATTTTAATATTTGAAAATACTATTGTTGAAAATCCTACATCATAAATAGGGTTAATAACACATTTTTGTAATAATAGTGAAATTAGAATTCAAAGTCCCCAAAAAAACTAGGCTTTCAAGTAGGTGAATGCTAGTGATAAAATATACATGGAAGAAAAAAATAAAACTACCATGTTTTTGTGGAGAGTTATAGATAACATGTTTAAATGAAAGTTTTTGACGACAAAACCAAAAACCAGAGGTGAAAATAATCATCATTAATATCATCAAAATTTATGGTAATCAGAAAAAATTGTTTGAAGACACTTTTCGAATATTTGAGATATTCTTTCACTCTCTAAGGATATAATTAAATATATATTTCTGTAAACACAATCTTATCCTTTGACTTTTCCATGAAATATTTATACTTCATCTCTTAGCAAAAGTTTCATCATATGGTAAAGTAAAACATTAACCTATCTAAAAACATCAAAATGTTTACTTAAACCATCTCTTAAATGGTTAACCTTTCCAAAATATCATGATCCAACAATTTAGAATCATTTCCATTGTAATTCACAGTGTCCAATTTACTGTATCCATATCAATCATTTCTTTATCCAAACATCATTTTCTCAACATCAAGAACATTTAAAGTATTTTCTTCCCTCAACCATGTGTTTTACGAAGAGTTCAACTTGCTACCAAATCACATTTATTGGCACCATTCAATATATGATCTCAATTCTTTAATGAACACATACTGTAGAAAAATGCTTATATATTTCATAAATCATATGGTGAGAATATCGTCAACAAAATACTATTTAAATATATTTCTTATATCCAAATATAGAATTACATTAATCATTCAAAATCATATGTGTTTATAAAATTTGATTTAGAATGATCCATTAGCTTCTTCTAGGGGTATATTATCTTTGTTCTTGGGGAATTCATTTTCATTGTGCTCCATATCATTTCATTTGAATCATTGAACATTAGAAAATTATTTATCCCCCTTTCAATACTGAGCATGGTGGTCTTTAAATCCACAAAAGAATAAAAATCATGTCTCTTTTAAGAATGATCTAAGGTGTTTCCTTCTACAAGTATCACATATTAGAGAATCCTTCTTTACCTTTTTCCATTTATCAAAATTTTTCACTATTTTCTTATTCTTATCATTCTTTCATTTGATTCCATAACAATTGGGGAATTATTTCTCTATCATGAAAGTTCACAAAACAACCAAATAATTTGAACCAAATGACTGGGACACTTGTGCAAGGATTTCACTAGAAGATTCTTCCCACATTTGTCGATAAAAGAAGAGTCCAACACTTGGGACGAAATTATTTCACCACTTGGGGTTTTATGATATATCTATACTTCAAGGATTTGGGGATATGATTAAAAATATCTAGAAATATTTCACGTTATAAAGGAATGCGTAGAACCCAAATCAAATAATACCTTTTCCATTTTGAGTGAATAGGATGTATACATTATACGACATCGTTTTCTGGATCCACATTATCAATAGTGATAGAATAATCCTTACTTTGATCCTTTGGATTTAGAGGCTCTAACTCTGATTAACTTTGAGGACTCGAGGGTTAGTGCACTATATTTCATAGTACCCTTTGTTCCGGCAGTTATAGAATTGGACCATGGGTGGTGCTCTCCTTTCCTCCACCACATTGTCTGGCTTCATCACATATTTTTGACATTCATGATCTAAATGGAATTGTATACCACACATAAATCATTTAAAAACCTCCTTGAGTCTGTTCCCATTATGCCTCTTCCAATATTTTTGATATGTGGGTGGTTCAGTCTTCTTACCACCATTCTCATTTGATCCTTCATCTTGAAACTCTATCTTTCATTTCTTGTCATCATAACCATGGGACCATTATCTAAACTCTATCTCCACATTGAGAGTACATTGACCAATTTATTCATAGCCCCTATAGTCTAAAATTTCTATAGCCTTTATATGGTTTGGTTTATGTAACACCCCAAGATTTCATAGTGTGTTATTACTTCAAAATAATTCAATAACATGCACTACATGCAACACCGAGTTCAAGCGCACCATGACTTACCAAACAAGCTGTTCAAAAGATGTTATGAACAGTATTAACTAAATTTTGAACATTATTTAATCCTTATAATTTTATAATCCATATTATAAGAACAAATTCATTTTCATTATTGCACTTTTACCAACTTTTAATAGTGAACCCTTTTTAAATCCAATATTTTAAACTTTTATATATTAAATTTGACTAAATAAATTTACTTTTTAGAATGGGGACATCAAAAATTTACACTGAAACACCCCAATCTTCCATGGTACGCTTCTCTTTGAATAAAATAGTAGCGTGTGTTGTACGCAACTTCGAGTTCTAACACACACCAAAACCAAATCAAACTAGCCGTTATGAATAGTAATACATACTTTTTGAAATTTTATAAATATTATCTTTCAAAATGGACTTCCATTTTGGATTCGGAATATCGAATTTATCCTAGGGTGAAAGTTTGGTACTTTTCGGATAACTTTTATATTTTGATGAATAGTGAAAATTACTAAATTTTAATTAAAAACTAATTTTTTAATCAAAATACTTTATATTGATAAATTATGAATTTTAGTGGTTTTAAATTATATTTAGAATATATTTTTACCATTTAATACAATTTTGGTCATTGTATATAACTTCACAATTAAACCGGACATAAACAAGTGTCAATATTTTGATAGTAATTATCTCTTAAAAACACGCTTTTTGTTTTAACAACGGGAAATAATTTTAAATTAATTTCTTCCACTTATGTGTTTTGAATTTGGAAGAATGGATACCATATTTGGAATCAGGATGTTCAAATTGTGAAAATAGGTAACTTTTTTTAGACATTTTGAATAATTATTTTGGTAAATATTTTATTTACCCTGGTTAATGGGAAAATCCGGTAAATAAGGGTTAAAAAATAATATTATAATAATAACAAATTACCCTAAAACGTGTCCTAACCTTATTTTTTGATACATGTCCAACCATGGGCATCTTACGGTCGATTTTTGGACCCCATGGAGCCACTTGTAAGTGAAAATGACACTTTATATTAATTAAGTTAAAATAAATACAAAAATAACATAAGCATATATCGTTTAAGAAAACATTTTTTACATAGGGTTATATATGTTGGATTTTCAATTATAAATATTCATTAGAAATATAAAAATATTTCCCACATAATGGTATATTATTTATAATTTTTAGACATTAAATAATTTAATTTATTTATGACACAATGGTGATGCAGTAATTACATAATTAATGAAAAATTAGAATAATGGATATTATAAATACCAAAATAAAATTAATTTGAGACTTTTTATAAATCCCAATAATTTTATAGGTTAATATGGCATGTTAGGATTGATTTAATGAACTTTTTTCTAAGTAATAATTGTGTTATGATTTTTAGACAAATCAATTATTGAAAAGTGTGAAAATTGAAATAAAAGAGTTTTTAAAACAAATATTATATTATTAATTGATATTAAATTCATAAAAATCTAATGTTCGGCCAAGAGACTTATATAATGATAGGTGTATCATTAATGGACCACTTTGGGGTCTCTTGAATGTATATAGTATGTTTATTAACCATATAATATAAAAATACAAAGACACATTGTAAAAGTGAAACTAATTAACTATGAGTTAATGCTTAAAGATAAGGTTAATATAGTAACCCAAACCTGTATAAATCCTATTGGTTTAGTTTTTTTTGACCTATTATCACCTTAACCATTAAATAATTCACATTGGAGCCATTAGAAACCTAATATGAATTTATTATAAATAATATTTTAAGCTTTTCCAAAGGTTCCCCTCACCCCTCTTATAAAAGGGAACTCCCCCTTCTCATTAATTCACACCTTCAAAGCGTTTTGGTTCAGCCAAACCCTACCCAAATACTCTTAAAACTTCCCTCACTACAACTTAGAGGCCTTAGTTTGATCATAAAGCCAACCAAAGGAGCCCTTTCTATCAAATCGAAAGGAAGAACCCGAAGAAGAGGTAATGTTTTCACCACCCTTTTTCAAATTCATTTTTCTTCAATTTCTTCTTTCATTGTTATTCCCATTATAAAATAATAAATCCAGTATCTCCTATATACTATGATATTATTATAAATATGGTACAACCATATTCAGTATTCTATCCATCCTTTGAATGACATGTCACCATATGTGCGTACGTACGGCTTACCGTCTCCACGTCGTGGTGTAATTGTTATTCAATAAATTATTATTTGGATGGGGATAATAATGATGTAAAATTCATGTAAAAATTAAATATAACATTATAATAATTCTGTATATATGATATACCATCCAATTATATATTATTTTAATATCAAAATAATGATATTGTCGCGCGTGCGTACGTACGGACTACCGTCTCCACGAACGCGATGAGATTCATTACCCATCGTATCCATTCAAGTCTAATTATCATTTGATGATTAATAATAGTATCTAAGGACTTGATATAATTCTAGATATGAATAAGATACAACCTATCCTTGACAAATATGGCTTACGTAACAAAGCATATAAAAGAAAACGAGTAAGTTAACACCCAAAACAACGATAATACTAAGATATTATTAACAAATCAATATTAAAAGATCATATATGATATCATATTAATGTATATGATTCTTGTATAATTTAATAACAATTATTTCACCATTATACAGGAGGTTAACCTACCCTCAACCAAGGAAAAGTACAAGGTAAGGGGTTTTCACCTCACTCTTTATTTCTCTGAGATTCATGCCATATTGCCACTATTACCTTTTGTGTGGTGTATGTACTGCCCATAATTGTATTATTTTTGTAATACACTTTATTTATGTGTATTTAAATATTCATTGTATGGTACCTCTTTCATGGGTTGTATGTTTCGTAAGTTACCAAATTGGTAAGGGTTAGTTTTACAATCTCTTTATTATCCGAGGTTGTTTATATGTAATTATCTACTGGGATCTCTTTATCATCCACATCCATATTCCTTAAAAATGTATTTAAAATCATTTTTACAATTTACTAGACAATGGGTTAAATTAATTTATACCCTTATGTGTTTTTCAAGGAATCTTTACGTCATTTTCCAAACAAGGTACTTTTTAACCTTTTTGACAAATTTAAGGTAAAAATGTCTTTTTTAACTTATACGGCAGGTGCTATTATTTTCCACCATTATAAAATTGCTGAAGCTTCCCTTACTGGCTTATAAGAATATTTTCAAAGTAAATGTTTTATTTTATAATTATATGACTTTTAAATGATTTCAAAATGAATATTTTAAGAATTTGTGAAAGGTACTCTTTATTAAGAACATAATTTTAAATGTTTTAAAGATTTATCTTTCTAAATCTTTTTAATTAATATCCATGTTTTTCAAAATTATTTTAAGGATTTATTTACATGGACATGATTGTTTTGAAATGATATTTCTTTTCAAAAGTTTCAAAGTGATATGGGACACTTTGAATCAAAAATCTCTTTTAAATTACATCCTTTATAAATGTGTGACTTTTTAATGATTTCGAAAATAAGAGACATTTCCCTCAAATAGTTTTGATTTCATCTATGTCAACATCATTTAATGGATTTTAAGCTTATTTGAAGTTGATTTATTATGATACAAAATTTTTTTATTGTATTGAAGGTTTTATGATATGTTTGACTGTGGATGTGTTATTTTTATACCATTCATGGTTTATGGATATAGTATTGACATCTCGCATGCTAGTTTTAATACGAATGTTTATGTTATGTTTAAACCTTTTCATATGGGAATGCATTAGACTTAATATGTGATGGGTGGAGCCCACTATAGCTCCTAGATGCATTAGTAGGTCTCATGAGACAAACTAGTGTCTTGGCACAAGGCCTTGGCAAAATATTATTTGTACTCTTGGAACGAGGCCTTGGCTATGTGGCTATGATAGTCTGGAATTATGCATTCCATTATTATGAAAGTGGTTATTGATATTTCATGTGATTATTCGATTAGTAGAATATCCATGTGAATATGTAAATGGCATTATTTCATTTTATTTTTTCCATACTATGTTTAAGTTCAAGTTTAAAAGGATTTTGTTTTAGTTATACATTGCCTTAAATGTTTATTCTTATTTATGAAAGTTTCTGCTGTATTGTTATCCTTACTGGGAATTTGAGCTCATCCATTTTCTATGTTTTATTTTTCCCAGGATGTGAAGAAGTAAATTATGAAATGACCTGCAAGGATAGTATGAGGGGATAAGAGTGTGGACTATGGAGACTATATTGTTGTAGTTTTCATTTTATGATGTAATGTATACTTTATGAATGTATCTAGTTATTCCAAGGCTAGTAAACTAATCGGTATTTCGAGACTTGATCATTCTTGTGATCATGCCAATGTTATGTAATAATGCACCGACTCTGGGTATCTGGGGTCGGGGAATTACAGTTTAAATACACTAATGAATCTATCAATTTTTCTATCATTGTTTATAAAAAAACCTAAAGAATACCTTGAAATCCTTGTGAATATTTCATCATAGGCCGTGAAAGATTATCTTTCCATTTTTTTCAGATCTATGCAATGTATCTCTCTATTTTTCAAAGAGTTTGAGGAAAATAAATATTAATAAAAAATATCTTAATGTCTTCACACTCCATATCTTCAATTTTTTCATTCGGTTTGGTGTTTTTAATCAACATCAACTATTGGTCATTATCTCAATCTAGAGGATAAAGGGAACGAGTCACATTATCCAAATCATAATATTGAATAAAAAAAATATTCTCTATTTATGTGGCCTAATCTTCCATGACTAGTGGATCAGAAGATCCAAAAAAATTTAGTGGTCATTGTCATATAAATCATTTGAAAGCCAGTTAATCCCTGTTATGTGAAGGTAAAAATTACATATTATTTTGGTTGTTGTTAGTAACTTGAGATAGCTTGGTAATAATCACCATGAAATTTTGAACTCCCCATCCCAAATAAATGGGGATATCATTTGGGAAATTGATTCATTATCCCATGCATGGTTTGTTGGATGAGTTTCTCAAGTTTCCCACCATTTTATAAAATAGGAATGGTTAGAACAAAATATAAGTCCATAGGTCACAAATAATTCATCCCTTTATGAAATTAAATATAAAGTAATATCTTATAGGACCCCATTGTTTATAAAATCTTATTGTGGGCTTACATATACATATTATCATATTAAGAATTTTCACTAAGGTTCTCTAATACTAATTCCCAAATTTACTAAACCATTCTCTAATACCTACTACAACGACCCTTATGTTTTGTACATGAAATGTGAATCATGTTAAATAAAAAAACATAAAACCATTATACAAAAAGGATACAACGGTTTAGGGTCTTGGTAAAAGTATGACCATACATAACATTTAAATAATAAAACATAAACATTTATTTAAATTTTTCTTCTCTAGATTCTTATTGGTCCTCATGTTATTCATAGTTAAAGTAATCATTTGAGGATATAAATTAAAGAAATAAGTGATATAAAATCCCAATAAGAGGATAGATTGGAAAATGAATCAATATAACATCAGATGATAGTAATAATCATCATCATAAAATAATCATAGGATCATAATCATGAGAGGAAGCATTGAGAAAGGGCTTAGAATGTGAAAATTCATTAAAATGAAACATCATGGTCAACTACCAAACATAGTTGTGAAAAATGATAGCATAATGTTCAGGAATATTTCACTTTTTATCATGAGATACATCACATTACCCAATTTTTTAGACCTATATATAATTTTGGGCACACCAACCACATCCTAACATTTACATTTCACTATATAATTTTTGGCCCACCCATCACATCATAACATTTACATTATCATTCATTCCACATAGAACGTATATCAATCATTGAAATAATAATTTAGTAAATAATATTTTCATAAACTTTGGGTTATCAAATTAAATATTAAATAACATACTTGATATAAGAGTCATCAACCTTAAGTGAAGAAGAAAAAATCTCGATAATTAAAAGGTGTGTTTTTTAGAAGTGTTCTTCTGGGGAACATTTTGTTTGTTATAAACTCAATTGAAAAGCATGTATATCCCAACAAATATATGATAATGATGAAGAATATAAATATAAGGAACTATAATGGAATATCCATAATAAAAATCGGTCAAAAGTGTGGAAACCCAAAGAAATATAGTTGGGTTTGAGAATTCCCCTTACCTTTTTTCCGAATGATTTCTTCACATTAATGTGATTTATAATAAAATTAGATTCATTTATTAAAAAAATATAGACCCATATATACATAAATTATATTTATTATTATAACACCCCATGTTTTTTCAAAAATAAATAGAAATTCATTGAACATTGTTTTTTGTAGATATTTATAACTGTCCATTAAAACAAAATTTCTTTCCTCTTCTATGTTTTGAATTTGTAGAAACTATCATCTACAATTGTGTTCAGTATGTTATTGGGAGTCTATTGGAACCAACTTGTTTTTTGGTGAATAGTAACAAAACAGTATGAATAATAATATGAATAGTAATATGACACTAATTAATAGTAAATTGTATTTTTATTTTATTTTCTTAAGGCTTTAAGATAATTACATCTTGATTAATTTTTCAATTTGATATTAGCGCAATTATAGTTTTTAAATAATTAATTTTTGAAATAAGTACAATTTTATTAAAAAAATTAATTAAATATATTTAGAAAATTGTTTTCAAAAAATGGAATTCATTTTTGAAATCTACACGTCAATAAATGGTTAGGGTGAATTTTGGGAATTTTTCTGAAACAGTTGATTTTTTGGTGAATAGTAAAAAATACAATTATTAGTTTTGGTATGTTAATGACATCGTTTATGATGTAATAATGTTTTCATAAATCTGGTCGACTTTTGTATAGTTAAATATGATGTGAGCTGTCCCATGTGGCTTATATCATGGTCAAATACCATGGACAAGCCCATGGTTTGGAAAATACCACTCATGAGGTGTCCCTTGGAAATTATTAAAATATTCCATTATTTTTCCTATAAATACCAACCCATTACTTCATTAAAATCATTCTCAATTCCACCTCAATGAATATATAGCATCCTTCCCATCCTATTATTCATCCTGAGGTTTCCTCAAGTCCCCAAGGTCCCAACCATCATGTTCTATGGGTTACTCTACAAGGTAAGAAAATTCTCAATTTCTTTTTTTCCATTCATGTTCTCTTTTATGTGGTATAAGTTTCAAGTTTCCATACCATATTCTCACATAATTATTATTATTGATCTACTCTATATTTTTATTCATTTATAGATGGGTTACCCTGGTCCCCTATGTTTTTAATATTTTCTAAAACCATGTTATGTAGCCATTAGGTTGCTAAATTTTTTAAGGGAGTTCTGAATTATTATTTTATTTTGAGTTCCTTTATTTTATTATTTTTTATTCATCTATTCTTACCCAAGAGGCATGAAATCTCTTTAAATAATGAATATTCTGGATGATCTCATTTTCATGGAAAATTTTTCATCATTATTTTTCTCCTCTCCCACTTATTCAAGGAATAAAAACATTGTCTATGATGTGTCGAATTACCGATATCGTGGATGATGAAATTTCAATTTTCATTAAATCCTTCATGTCTGGTTATGAAACCAATTTTATGGATTACACAAGTTGAAATATATGTATTATATCTCATCTATGGTTCTGGAATTCTTTTTAACACATGTTTTTAATTTATAAAACAAAATGAGGTCGTTATTATCAAATAACCACTAAAATGATCTAAACGAACATCATTAATTTTTTAAATTATGAACAATCCTCATGTAAAAACTAAAAAACTATTAATGGTATAAATTATGGTAATGGAAATATGTAAATACTACTCCAATTAAATTTTGGAGTTTCACTTGCAATCGACAAGAACATGCACCTGAACCAATCATGGAAATCAAGTTAAGAACTCACCCAAAAAACAGTGCAAGGAGAAAAATACTAACAATTAAAGGGTGAAATGATGTAATGAAATGATAATATAAGATGTTATAAACATGAAAAAGTTTATTTAAAATATTAATAAAACTTTTTTAACCATTATATAGTAAGTTTAATCAAGTATGATGTAAGCCAAACTCGAGGTAGGGGAATTCTTAACCCGATTTCCATTCAATGGGATAACCTTCTACTTCATTATTTATGTGCTATTTAAATTTTTCGTGTGATAATTTCTATTTATATTATGTTTTATTATGTTTATTTACAGTATATATACATAATACATCTACTCTATTAAGTTTATCTTCAATTGTATTATATTTATAAGGGGCTTTTCTTTAAAAATCCTCTTTTTAAATTCGGTTTTACGAAATTCCAAAGCAATGTTTTTGTGGAATTATTCATGTTGTATGATTATGTTTTGGTTCTTGGTAATTATTTATGATGAATGGTGGGACCTATATCTCACTCTAATTCATTGGGTATGTGTATGTTAGAGGTTGGCCGTATGGTTACTCCAAGTGCAACTATAAGGGTTACACAAATTGTTAGGTAGCTGTGAGGGTTACAAGTTATAAGGTAGCCGAGAGGGTTACCTGATTATGTAAGTAATGCCACATGATACCACTATGATTATATTTATGTTGTGAGGTTTTTTTTATCTTTTTTAAATCTCATGTTACACAAAGTATGTATATATGGCTGACAAGAATATCTTTTGGAAATGCTTTCATACGTTATGGGAATGCAGGGACTAATGTGCTCTGTCCTTCATTTCCATTCCTTAATGAGGATTTGTTCTCAGAACATGTTTTTAAATGATTTTCACAGGTTAATGGATGTGTAAGACAAGGAATTAAGCCATGTTAAATGTTGAAGAATTGTCAAGGAGTCATTTTTTTGTTTTATTTTTTTATATTTTGAAAATAATGGAAACTATTATTATGGTATCCACTCTGTAATAATTTGTAATGTTATGAATGTATTTATCCAATTCTCTAAATATATAAGCTTAAAAATATACTCAATGTAAAAGGAAGTGTTTTCTTGACTAAATTCAATATTTTGTATGTAATAAGGTTGGGTCCTTATAGTTGGTATCAACTGATGGTTTAGATAACATTAGGGGTTAAGATGATGTTAAAATAATTCCTTAAAATATTTTCACTAAATGATTAATTTGAAATGTTATAGCATTTAATGATTACAATGTTTCTTCATCTAAGATATGTTTGTTCAGAATAGTTGTTTTTAGAAGGAATAGTGATGCTGAAGAGGAGAGGCACTAATAGAATGACATCCTTTTAGATCTACATCTCGGAATGGTAGGGATTGGAACCAAGATGTTTCTGATAGTAATGGCTCACCTAATGCAAAAAATAAATGGTGGTGGAATCTATGCAAGAGAAAAAATAGAGTTACCAAAATGGAACATGATAGTAGTGGATCATTTTATGAGACAACAACCTCCTTCTTTCAATGGATCTTCTGACCTAGTAGTAGCTAAAGGATGGATCAAAGCCCTTGAAAAGATATTTGATTTTATGGGATGTTCAGACAATAAAAAGGTAATTCTTTCCATTTATCATTTTGAATAGGAAGATAATCATTGGTGGTCAATGGTAAGGAATATCAAGGGTAGAGAGTATTTTAATGCCTTAGAGTGGGATTAATTTAAATGTCTTTTCCTTAAAAAAATATTTTCCTAAGGTGGTGCGACAGAGGATGGAGAAGTAATTACTTGAATTGAAACAGACGGAGGAGGATTCAGTGGCTGTGTATGAAGCGAACTTCACCTGATTGGCGAGGTATGCTCCAAATCTTATTCTGGATCATGATAGAAAAATCACCCACTTTTACTCAGGACTGAATCCAAGGTATCGAAGGGTGTTGTCCTCCTGTGAATTCAAAAGTTATGATAAACTTTTCTGATGTGCTAAGAGGGTAGAGATGGAGTCTGCTGATGATCATGTGTATTTTGGAAATAAGGAGAAGAAGAGGTCTAGTTGGAAAGTAGTGGGTATGAATCAACCAAAGAAATCTGATGGTAAGAAAATCCAATTTCCAGTTCGTGATATGTGTGGAAACAAACACCCAGGGGAATGTCTTAGCAAAACTGGGATGTTTTTTAAATGTGGTAAGTTTGGACATATGGCCTGAGATTTCAATGAAAATGATCTTGAGAATAATAATTATAAGTAGACTATAAAGTGTTTTAAATGTGGTGAAATGGGTCATTATGAAGATGCCTGCCCAAAGAAAGATCTGAATGTTGAAAAGAAGCCCGCCTACAAGAAGAAAGGTGTAGTGATACCCTTTGCGGCTATGTTAGCAGATGTTAGGCCATCCAATGAAGTTGTATCAGGTACTTTGTTTTTTCACTGATATTTTTCTAATGTTTTTTTTTATATGTGGTCTACACATTCCTTTATCTCTGAGAAATTTTCTAGTAAATTTTAAATATCACCTCAACAAATAAGACCCGAACTTTTTGTTAAAACACTGGGGGAAAATATTATATCAATGAGAAATTATAAGTATATTTCAATTGTGGTATGTGGAATGACATTAGCTGAAAACCTTGTTGTTTAACCCTTAGTCGTGTTTGAATTTTATTCTGGGAATGGATTGGAATTCTGATTATCATGCTAAGATTGACTGTAGAACTAAAGAAGTTATGTTTCAGAAAAAGTTTCAGTTTGTAGACAAGAACGAACCCATATAATTGGTAACATATAAGGAAGCTGAGAAACAATTGAAAGATGTAAATCAATGTTATTTTTCTCATATTTTTGAAAACAAGGGAACTATTCAGATTAATTATGTGTCGGTGGTAAATGAATACCTTGATGTTTTTTCTGATGAGTTACCCATTTTCATACCTAATCGAGAAGTTGAATTCACAAATGACTTAGTTACGGATGCTAAGAAAATTTCAAAACCCCCATATCGTATGGCTCTAATAGAACTTCGTGAATTGGAAAATCAGTTTCAGGATTTTCATGACAAAGTCTTCATTCGTCCTAGCACTTCACCATTGGGATCCCCTATTATGTTTGTGAAAAAGAAAGATGATTCCATGATACTTTCCATTGATTATAGAGCTTTGAATAACATCACTATAAAAAACATGTATCCTTTTCCTCATATCGATGACTTGTCTGATCAGCTCCAGGGAGATCCGTACATTTCCAAGATTGACTTGAGATCTGGATACCATCAACTAAAGGTGAAGGAGGATGAAATCTAGAAAACAACTTTTCGTACTAGATATGGGAATTATGAATTTGTTATTATGCCGTTTGGATTAACTAATGCATCTATTGTATTCATTCTTCTTATGAATAGATTATTTCATGAGTTCTTCTATACTTTTGTGGTTTTATTTATTGATGACATTATGTTATTTTCTAAAAATAAAGAGGAACATGAAAAACATCTAAGGGTTGTTTTGAAAACTTTAAAAGAAAAGAAAATGAATGGAAAATTCAGAAAGTGTGATTTTTGGTTGCAACAGATTTCTTTTCATGGGAACATTGTAAATAAGGGTGGAATAACAATTGATCCAGCCAAAAAAATAGTAGTTGATGAATTTACAAGACACACAACTGTTACAGAGATTCGTAGTTTTCTGAGGTTAGTAGGTTATTACAGATGGTTTGTTAAGAACATTGCATGGTTATCTAGCCTGATAACTAAGTAAACATAGAAAGGGGTTAAATTTGTTTGGATAGTTTAATGTGTTGTTTGTTTTCATGAACTGAAGAAGAGATTGGGTAATGCTCCAGTTTCGGTCTTACCTTTTTGAAATGGTGAGTTTTTCATCTATAGTGATGCTTCTTTGAAGGGACTTGGTTGTGTTTTGATGCAGAATGATATGGTAATTGCCTATGCTTCGAGACAACTTAAACCTCATGAGCTAAATTATCCCACACATGATTTGGAATTGGAAGTTGTGGTTTTTGCTTTGAAAATTTGGTGGCATCATTTATACGGAACCAAATGAAAAATATATACTGACTATAAAAGTATGAATTATATATTCACTTAGAAAGAATGAAACATGAGGAAGAGAAGATGGCTTGAACTAATAAAGGATTATGACTACACGATCAATTACCATCCTGTAAAAGCAAACAATGCAGTGTATGCCTTGAGTCGGAAACAACATGCATCATTAACCATGTTACGTTTGGAACATGATACCTTGATTAATGATTTAATGAATTTGGGCTTAGATGTTGTTAGTGTAGGGAATACTTCTTTTTTGTTTTAGGTTTTAGTGCAGTCTTTGTGGTCAGATAGAATTATGCGAGTGCAGAAGGTAGACGATGAGCTATATAAAAAGGTAGAATTGGTTAAAATGGGTAAGTTTCCCGAATTTAACCTTTATAATGATTGTGTTTTATGATTTGGAAAAAGTTTGTGGGTGCCTAGTGATTCCCAGTTGATGAAATATTTTTTGTGTGATGCTCATAGTTCTCCATTTTCTATTCATCCTAGTTGTACTAAGATGTACAGATACCTTCAGGAGTTTTATTGGTGGGATGGCATGAAAAGAGATATTTCAGATTTTACCATGAAATGTTTGACATGTCAACATGTTAAAGAAGTGTGTCAGTTACCGAAGGGGATGCTTCAGCCTTTTCCAGTACTAGAGTGGAAATGGGAGAATGTATCCATGGACTTTGTCGTGGGACTACCAAATACTTTTCAGGGTAACAATGTGATTTGAGTTATTGTTGATCGGATGAAAAAATATACAAATTTTCTTTCAATTTGAGATACACTGTCTTTGGATCAACATTCTCGATTGTACCTCAAAGAGATTGGCAGGTTACATGGAGTTTCTCTTACCATTGTATCTGACCTAGATCCCAGGTTCACTTGTATCTTTCGTAAGGGACATTAGATGTCGTTGGGAACAGAGTTATATTTCAGTACAACTTTTCATCCTCAATGAGATGGGCAGTCAGAATGAACGATTCAAAATTTCGAAGATATGTTTCAAGCTTGTTCAATGGACTTCCAGGGAAGTTGGGATCAACATCTTTCCTCAATTGAGTTTTCTTATAATAACAGTTTTCATTCCAGTATGCAGATGGAACCTTTTGAGGCCTTGTATGGGAAGCGGTGTTGGACTCAAGCGTTTTGGGATGAAGTCAATGAAATAAAGTTGATGGGGCTAGAATTATTAGATGAAATGGATGAAAAAGTGACAATAATTCAGCCGCACAATAAGACAGCTCAGAGCAGGCAGAAAAGTTATGCAGATAAGAGAAGGAAAGACTTCCCTTTCGAGGTAGGTGACCATGTTTTCCTTAAAATCTCCCCTTGTAAAGGTGTGATGCGTTTTGGTAAGAAATGGAAGATTAATCCACGGTTCATTGGTTCATTTCAAATCTTGGAGAATGTTTGAAAAATTTCATACCTCGTAGCTTTTCCTCTGAGTTTGTTTCAGGTACAAATTTTTTTTCATGTTTCGATGTTGAGAATGTATGTTCCAGATTCATCACATGTTTGGAGACCAGATGTAGTTCAGCTTAAAGGAAACCTTTCTTAGGAAGAGAAACTTGTTCATATTCATGATCGAAGGGAACATGTATTTCTGAATAAGGTAATCCACTAGGTAAAGGTTTTGTGGAGAACCCACATGGTTTAAGAAGTATCACGGGAGTTTGAAAATGCTATGAGGGAAAAGTAACCTCAGTTATTAATAAGTAAATAAAATTGTGAGGACGCAATTTCCAAAAGGTGGGGATAATGTAACATCCCATGTTTTTCTAAAAATATATATAAATTCATGTAACTTTGTTTTAAGTACATATTTATAAATATCTTTTAAAAAATAATTTTTTCCACTTCTATGTTTTGAATTTCAAGAAACTATCATGTACAATTGTTTTCAGTATGTTATTTGGAGTCTATTGGAACCAAATTTTTTATTGGTGAATAGTAACATACCCTTATGAATAGTAATATTACCCTAATGAATAGTAAATTGTATTATTATTTTATTTTCTTAAGGCTTTAAGATAATGACTACTTGATTAATTTTTCAATGTGATATAAAAGAAGCTATTGTTTTAAAATAATTAAATTTTGAATTAAGTATGATTATATTTAAAAATTAAATTAAGATTATTTAGAAAATTATTTTTAAAAAATGGACATCAATTTTGAATTATACACGTCAATAAAAGGTTGGGGTCAATATTGGGAATTTTTCTGAATCAATTGATTTTTCGGTGAATAGTAAAAAATACCATTTTGAGTCTCGATGTCTTAATGACATCATTAATGATGTAATAATGATTTAATGAATCTGGTAGACTTTTTATAGTTATATAAGATGTGAGGTGTCTCAAGTGGGTTATACCATGGGCAAATACCACGGGCAAGCCCATGGTTTTTCAAATACCACTCATGATGTGTCCCTTGGAAATTATTAAAATATTCCCTTACTTTTCCTATAAATACCAACCGATACCTTCATTAACTTCATTCCCAATTCCTCCTAAATGAATCTATAGCCTCCTTACTTTCCTAGTAGTCCTCCCGTGGTTTCCTCAAGCCCCCATGTTCCCAAACATCACGTTCTAAGGGATACTCTACAAGGTAAGAAAATTCTCAATTTATTTCTTTTCCATTCAAGTTCCCTTTTATGTGTCATAACTTTCAAGTTTCCATACCATATTCTCATTTCCTTATTATTCATGTTCTAATCTATATTGTGATTCAATTATGTATGCATGACCCTTATCCACTCTATTTTTAATATTTTCTAAAACCATGTTACGTAGCTGTTAGGCTGCCAAATTTTTGTAAGGGATTTCTCTATTATAATTTTATTTTGAGTTCCTTTATTTTATTAATATTTCTTCATATATTCTTACTCAAGAGGCATGAAATATCAAGAAATAATTTATATTATGTATGTTCTCAGGTTCATTTAAAATTCATCATCATTATTTTTCTCTTCTCCCACTTATTCAAGGAAAAAAACATTGTCCGTGATGCGTGGAATTACCGACATCGTGGATAATGAGATTTAAATTTTCATTAACTCTTTCATGTCTGGCTATGAAAAAACGTTTATGGTTGAAACAAGTTATAATATATGTATCATATCTCATCCATGGTTGTGGATCTCTTTTTTACACATGGTTTTAATTTATAAAACAAAATGAGGTCGTTATTATCAAATAACCACTAAAATGATCTAAACGAACATCATTAATGTTTTAACTTATGAATCATCCTCATGTAAGAATTAAAAAATGATAAATGGTATAAATTATGGTAATTTAAATATGTAAATACTACTTCATTTCAATTTTGGAGTTTCACTTCCAATTGGAAAGAACATCCACCATGAACCAATCATGGAAATCATGTTAAGAACTCAGCAAAAAATAGTGCAAGGAGATAAATACTAACAATTAAAGGGTGAAATGATGTTATGAAATGATAATATAAGATTTTATAAACATGAAAATTTTTCTTTAAAATACTAATAACACTCTTTTAACCTTTATAACTGATTTTTAAACAAGTTTGAAGTAAGACAAACCCGAGGTAGGGGAATTCTTAACCCGATTTTCATTCTTTGGGTAAACCTTCTACTTCATTATTTATGTGCTATTTCAATTGTTTGTCTGATGTGTTTTGTTTATATTATATTTTATTATGTGTATTTATAGTATATATAAATACTAAATCCACTCTATTAAGTCTCTCTTCAATTGTATGATATTTATAAGGGGATTTTCCTTAAAAAACATCTTTTTAAATTTGGTTTATGAAATTCCAAAGCAATGTTTTTATGGAATTATTCATGTTGTATGATTATGTTTTGGTTCTTGGGAATTATTTATGATTAAGGGTGGGACCTATATCTCCCTCTAATTCATTGGGAGTTTGGCTGTATGGTTACTCCATGTTTAACTACGATAGTTACACAAATTGTAAGGTAGCCGTGAGGGTTATAAATTAGAAGGTAGCTGAGAGGGTTACATGATTATGTAAGTAATACCCAAAGATAACTATATGATTATATTTATGTTCTCATGTTTTCTGTAGATCTTTTGTAAATCTCATGTAACACAAAGTTAATATATATGGGTGACAATCATGTCTTTTTTAAATTCTTTCATACGTTACGAGTATTCATGGACTAATGAGCTCTTTCCTTCATTTCCATCCCTTATTGATATTTTGTGCTCATACCATGTTTTTAAATGATTTTCACCGGTTAATGTATGTTTCAGATAATGAAGGATTCCATGTTAAATGTTGAAGAATTGTCAAGGAGTCATGTTTATGTTTTAATGTTTTATATTTTGAAAACAATGGAAACTGTTTTTATGGTATCCACTTTGTAATAATGTGTAATGTTTTGAATGTATTGTCCCAATTCTCTAAATCTCTAAACATGAAAAGATCCTCAATTTAAAAAGAAGTGTTTTCTTGAAAAAATTCAAGATTATGTATGTAATAAGGATGGGTCCTTATAATTATGGATTTATTAAGTTCATTTAAAGTCATTTCTATGAGTTATATTGTTTAATTTTATTGTTTAGGAGTGTTTGTATTCATAGTTACCATGATCAATTCACTTGTATACAAGAATGGATATGTGCGTAAAATGTGGATAAATATGAAAAACTATTATTATATGTTATTAATGTAACACCTCGAGATTTTATGAGAAGTATTCTTTTTAATTTATTTGATATCTTGTGTTGTATGCTACAAAAAGATTATCTTGCGCTATATGAAACATCGTATTAGCTTGCAGTATACACAACACTATTCTTGGATCGTGTTACACCTAATTTCATGTTTGTTTAATATAAGTTATTCTACGCAACATTATGTGTATATGTATATTAAAATATTCAATGTATAAATGAAATATTGTTGGATTTTGTTACATGCAACAACAAAGGAATCTTGCACTACACGCAACCCTGACTTGGCTTACATTACACGCAATCATGACCTTCCTCGATAGCGTGTGTTGTACGCAATACCGAGTTTCACTAAACAACGATATGTTATTAAAATATTATATAAACTAGCCATTATGAATAGTAATACCCACTTTTTGAAATTTTATAAATTTTATCTTTCAAAATGGACTACGTTTTTGGATTCGGAATATCAAAATTAGCCTAGGGTGAATTTTTGGCATTTTTCTGAAAACTATGAAGTTTTGATGAATAGTGAAAACACTCGGTTACTATTTAAAAACCGACTTCTTTTAAAATAATTATTTATTTTATTTAAATTTATTTTAGGTAAAAATTCATACATAATACCTATATAATTTCAATATAATTCATTAGAGTATTTTATAATAATTTTAGATATATAAATATTTTATTGAACTTTTCACCGTCTTTTACCCACCTCCTTAGAGAATTTGAAAATTTACACAAAACATAATTTTACTGCTTCTGTGAGTGGAATTTTGAAAATTCAAGAAACACGGTTAATATTAGGGAGTAAAATTTGGTTCAATAAGATAAAAATAATTTTTGGTGAATAGTAACTTTTTGCTTTAATTTACCACGGTTAAAAGTAAATAGGGTAATTAAGAGTAAAAATGATATTATTATTACCCTAAAACATGTCCTAATTCAATTGGATAAGCGTAATTAAACCAAAACCAACCTTAGGAATAAAATATTACCCTTTAGGACAACATGGATTAGATTAGGACATTTATTATTATTTTATTTAAAAAAGAGTTAAAATAGTTAAAATCAAAATTTAATAACTAAAACATTTTTAATATAGGGTAATAAATAAGATAAATTAGACTATAAATATTCATTAGAAATATAAAAATACTTCCTAAATAATGGTATTTTATTTATAATTTTTATACAATAAATAATTTAATTTATTTCCGACACAATGATGATTTAGTAATAACATTATTAATGAAATATTAACATTATTGATGTTATAAATACCAAAATAAATGTAATTTGAGACTTTTTATGAATTCCAATAATTTTAAGGGTTAATATGAAATGTCAGTAGTGATTCAATTAACTTTTTTCGAAATCATAATGCTGTTATGATTTTCAAAAAATCAATTACCAAATAGTGTCAAAATTGACATAAAATAGTTTTAAAAACTAATATTATATTATTAATTGTTATTTCATTCCTAAAAATCTACGGTTATTCCAAATTACTTAGATAAGGTTATATATATGAATAATTAACCACTTGGGGTTCTTTTGGCTTGTTATAGTTTGTTTATTAACCATATAGTGTAAGAAAACAAGAAGACACGGTAAAAGTTAAATTATTTAACTTAGAGTTAAATATAAATGATAAAGTTAAAATAGTAACCTAAACTTGTAAAAAACCTATTGGTTGAGAGGATTTAGACCCATCCTTACTTTATTTTCTAAATAAGTCATTTTTGATCCATTATTAACCGAATATGACTTCATTATAAAATAAAATTTTATGTTTTTCCCTAAAGTGCCTGTCTACTCCCTTATAAAAGGGAACATCCTCCCTCTTCTATTTAGAATCTTTTGAGCCTTAAAGCTCGGAAAACCCCTGCCCATTACCTTTATAAACATCCCTATAAACATTATAGCAGTTCTGGTATCCTCAAAAGACCATCTCTAGTTCCTTACGAGGAAGCATAAAAGAGGTGCGTCGAAGAAGAGATAATCTCTTCTACCGATTCTTTCAAGTTTGTTTCTTCTTCAACTTATTCTTCATTAGTTGTTTCATTATAAAGTAATAACATTAGTATCAATAATATAATTATATTTTATTATAAATATCAAACAACCCCATTTCACCTTCCATCGATCCTATGGAATATGAAATCACCGCACGTGCGTACGTACGGAATACCGTCTCCACGCCGTGGTGTAATCTTTTTTTCCACCACCATACATGGATGGGTATAATGGTGTAAATAATAACTACATATAGTTATTATAACATCATACGAATTATTAGATATTATATCATCCACACCAATTAAATTCAATAATTATGGGAACAATATCATCGCTCGTGCGTACGTATGTATTACCGTCTCCATGACCCGATGAGATTCATTCTCTAGGTTAACCATTTAAAAATGATTATAAAGTATATATAATGAATAATAATGAAATATATGACATGATAAAGCTACTGGATATATGTATATATATATTTCATCTACTTACTTCCATTCAAGTCAATAAGGAAAGGAAAACAACGTTCATGGGTACGTATGGCCTACCGTCTCCATGAACGGTGTATTTCATTTCATTCATCTATCTATTATATATATATATACTGAATATATATGATATATAAATCATGATTTACATTCTTGAATTAAGTAAATCATGATGTAATTAATAATAATATCAAGAACAACAAGTCCAGACATGATGCTTTAACATGGAATTTACCAAAAAACTGGTAATATAAAGTAATAAGTGAACCATATATGATATCATAACAATGAATATGATTCTGTAATAAGTAAATGACATTCTTTAAATCATTATACAAGAGTTTTGGATACGTATGAGGCATATCAGACCTAAGGTAAGGGATAATTTTGTAATCTCATTTTTATCTGAGATTGCTTATATATAAGTATTTACTGGGGTCATATTTTTCATCTGTGTCCATAAATTTTTTTTCATAAAGTGTTTAATATTCTTCCATGTATGTTTAAAGTCATGTTTACCCTTCTTTTACTTTTACTTTTTTTATGGATGGAATCTTTCTATTGTTTACTATACATGGTAATTTTTGACTTTTCCGTTAAAAGTACGAAGAGAATGTTTTTCTAACTTATACGGCATGAACGGATTTTTACGGTTTCATAAAAACTTATTTCAATGAAGATTACTCTACAATATTTCATAACTATTTTCAACAAAATCCTTTAATTTTAAAATTTCTTGTCATTTTGTTAAAAGAAAATGATTTTGAAAAAGAAAGTATATTTTCATCATGAATTCAATTCATGTGATTTATCAAAACCATTTTCCATCTAAGATGACATTATTTCATATGTGTATGTTTCAAGTATAATGTCTCTATGATTTACATGGTTTCAAATTTCATATGATGAAATGATATCCATTTGTTTTATATGGATTATGTTATGATGGGATGATGTTTTTGAAACCCATTTTATTCTTTGGTTTATGATGAATTATTTATGTTTATGTTGTGGCACACGTAAGAATGATTTCATTATGAGATGCGTGGGACATATATCTCCCTCCAATGCATTGGGTAAAAATTTATATCTCATGAGACAGACATTGTTGGAACGGAAAGTTAATCTGGTTCAGTGATACAAGACTGGAACGAGGAGTGAACATGATTCAGAAAGGGACTTTGTCCACTAAGATGGTCTTGACAGCAATGTCTTGGCTACAATGGAAATAATATCAAGTGCTTAATGGTTTGACAAAATTACATGACTTATTCCCATGCTATTTTATGATGATTGATGTTCCATTATGATCTATGCCTTACGTACTGCTATGTTTTATGTCATTTCTCAATATTTTGATGTTTAAATATTAAGTTCATGTTTTTATGTTCAAATTTATATGATTTTTTTTATTTTCTCCATGATTACCCTTACTGAGAATTTGAGATCACCCTTTATATGTTTTCTTTTCCCCAGGATATAAATAATGGTTTTAGGTAAGAAAATAGAAGGGAAAGATCTTCATGGGAGATGTTGAAGATCTTTCACCATGTTTAAAAGATTATGTTCTGAGTGTCCAAAGACACTAAACTACTATGATTATGAGTGTTGGTTTTTGTTATGTATTATGTATTCCGAAAAAGTAATCTAATGTCCATATACGTCAAGCTTTGGGCCCCTACAATTGGTATCAGAGGAAATGTTTAGTTAACCTTTGGAAACTAGGATGAAAAAACTTTAGGGATATCTCTAGGAATATTTCTTAGGTATGTCTAGGGATGTCCAAAAAATTTAGTATAACTATAGGTAATATTCCTAGATTTATGTTGACGATCATGAATAACCTAGGGTGAACCTAAGGTATCATGGATTAAAGAATGTGTGATAAGTTAGACATCCCATAAGTTAACTTTAATGATTATGTGGTTCCTCGTTATTTTAAATGTTTCTTACACTATGGTTCTTGGTTTTATTCAATGGAGGAAACGAGAAGGAATTAAGTTAACGTAGATTCCGATGGACAAATTGGCGAATGGGTTCAACAAAATCATGTAATGCAAAGAGAGAAAGATATTGTGATTATTCCGAATTAGTCATCATGATATATGATTTACAATGTGAACTTTGGTGGTATTCCTAAGTCATCAAATAAGAGGAAGATGAACTTTTATACATGTTCTCCTAGAGAGGAACATAGAGGAAGTAAGATAAGGCTTTCTACGTATCAAGAAGAAGGGAAGAAGAACCTTCAGGAATACCTCAAATGGAGGGGAAGATGTTATCTGTTTGGAGAAAAGGGTCATAGAGTGAAAGACTATTATAGAGTTCAATGTCTTATTTGTGGAGAACATGGGCATTACCCAACTCAATTCCCTGATCTAAGAGGTTACATATCAGTCAAGGAAGGACTTATTCTATGACAATCATTAAAGAGGATGGATTGAAGTGGTTATGTATTTGTATTCATGAATAATGTTGTTGAGGTACTTTTATGGTATATTGGAATATTTGTGTATTAGTATATTGTGGTTTTCAATAATCTTATGGTATCGGTAACCATGAAAAGTGATTGAAATATTTTTTGAAAGTAGATGATATGCGCATAATGAAGGGATAAGGAGAAAATGAAATTTTTGGTAGTATTCATGAGCTCATGACTGATATAAGGAAAAAGTGATATCATGGTTTGAGTATATAGAAATTTTGATATTTGGTATGTGGAACGAGTTAACTTTTGACAACATTCATGTTTTCACTAATGTCCAATGGGTATTCATTTTTCAAAAGAATACATGATTAAGGTATTCACATGTTTGGAATGCGACTAACAAGATATATCTTATGATATATGGGGGATAAATGATGGTATTCATGTGCTTATTATGGGACCTTTCAAGTAATCGTTTTCTTTATACTATGATATTGGACAGATGTATTTTGGATAATCCTAAAGATTGGAATGGATTATGTTGGACATAAGATAGTATTATTTAATTATAGAACTTGTTTTTCAATATTATTTCTATAATGTTATAATAGTATAGTTTTAGAAAAAGGAAATCCCATAGGACGAGCGACAACCCGTCCCGTCGGACAAGGCTGTGGGAATCGAACCAAAAACTGAAGTGCAACAGGCCTTTATCGCCTACCACTGGCCTACAGGAAGTCCCTGATTAGTAGAAACTAGTTTTATTTTATTAAGCAGTATGATAGATGAAGTATAAGTCCATTTTAAGAACCATATATGATTAATCTCACCATAGATGAACTTTTTTATATAACTTTTGCTAACCTTATGTTTGAGACATATGGAATGACCTATCATTTTATCGCAAGATCTGCTAACACCTCACGAAAGACAAATTCAACTTCATTTCATTAAGAGATGATGTGGAAATTGTTCAAGGTATGAGCAACGGTAATATTGTACCAAAATCAAGTAAGTATTTCTTTTGATTCAAAATTTTTTCAACATTAGGGAAATGATATTTAAAATATAGAATTTTTTCCTAGTCCCCTCATATCTGATTAATTGGATGGCACCTTAGATCATGAAAATTTTATGGCTTTGCGATTTTAGGATTTTTCATAGCCATGTTCTCTACCACTCTACATCAGAACATGATGGTTACATTTCTCTTCCATATCGATATTTTCACCTATATTCTCCTATGTGGAAACCTAGTGATGAGTTACTTTGGGTATCCGTTATGTTTCTAATGTTCCTTTTTAAAATGATGATTTAGTATTCCTTTTTATGATGTGGGTTTCTATGAAAGAAACATTCATGTAGAAAACCATTTATAAACCCGATGAATTTCGATGGAAAAATTCATTTTAAGAGGGGTAGAATGTAACACGCCAAGATTTTATGAGAAGTATTATTTTTAGTTTATTTGATATCTTGTGTTGTATGCTACACCAAGATTATCTTGCAGTATATGCAACATCATATTAGCTTGTAGTATACGCAACACTCTTCTTGGATCATGTTACAAACAAATTCAATTTTGTTTAATAGAAGATATTTGACGCAACATTGAGTATATATATATAGATATTCAATGTATAAATGAAATATGGTTGGATTATGTTATACACAACAACAAAGTAATCTTGCACTACATGCAACCCTGACATTGCGTGCATTACACGCAATCACGACCTTCCTCGATAGCGTGTGTCATATGCAATACTGAGTTTCACTAAACAACAATATGTTATTAAAAATTTATATAAAATAACTATTATGAATAATAATACCCACTTTTTGAAATTTTATAAATTTTAACTTTTAAAATGGACTTCATTTTTGGATTAAAAATATCAAAATTAGACTAGAGTGAATTTTTGGTTTTTTTCTGAAAACATTCAATTTTTTATGAATAGTGAAAACACTATGTTACTATTTAAAAACCGACTTTTTATTTAAATAATTATTTATTTTATTTAAATTTATTTTAGGTAAAAATCGATTCATAATACCTATATATGTTTAATTTAATTCATTAGAGTCATTTTATAATAATTTTAGATATATAAAACTTTTATTGAACTTTTCACCTTCTTTTACCAACCTCTTAGGAGAATTTGAAAATTTACATAAAACATAATTTTACCGCTTCTGTAAGTGTAATTTAAAAAATTCCAGAGACACGGTTAATATCAAGGAGTAAAATTTGGTTCAATAAGATAAAAATAATTTTTGGGGAATAGTATCTTTTTAATTTTATTTACCACAGTTAAAAGTAAATAGGGAAATTAAGGGTAAAAACTGATATTATTATTACTCTAAAACTTGTCCTAATTCTATTGAATAAGTGTAATTTGACCAATAACAAACATAGGAATAAAATATTATCTTTTAGGTCCACCTGGATTAGATTAGGACATTTATTATTATTTTATTTAAAGAAGAATTAAAATAGTTAAAATCAAAGTTTAATAACTAATAGAGATAATGGGAGGGTTTTTAAGTTGTATCCTCCATTAACATTATACAATTCAAATATATAAAACATACTGGCGTTATAATGTCATTTTTATAAAAGGAATTTGAGAATAAGAGAGTAAAAAAATGAAATTTAAAAAAATTAAAAGAAAAAAGAAGTGGATTTTTCCTCTTTGATTTATCCACCTTGAGAACCCCCTTAGGGAAAAGGCATTGGCATTTTGATGATACAAAGAGCTCCTAGAAGTGGGGGAGGTTATAAAGAATCTTTTTAGGCAGAATATTTGCAAACCTCAAAGCATGAGAGGTTTTAGGAAAATAGGTGTTGAATAGTGGTATTTATAATAGATGAGTGACGTGTTTTCTCATTATTATATTCATTAATTTATTATTATGGCTCATGAATATAAATAGAATGATCATTATTTCTAACTATATTAAAATAATGAAATATGTTTCAAGATTAAGGTTCTTACATCATCATTTCATCAATAATGACTCAAAAATTCTTGTATATAGCATTAATAAAAAATTATCGTATATTAATATTCATAAAAATTTAAAGTGTTTTTGACAAATCCCAAAAATTCACCAAGAACATTTTTCAAAATATATAATATGAAATGTTCTCCAACTTTTGAAACTAATTTTCTAATTATGAGAAATTTATTTTTTAATTAAAATCAAAATTTACTTGTAAAATAATTATTTTAAAACTATAAGTAATTTTATATTACTTTCAAAAATTAATTAAGGTCTCATACAATTATCTTAAAACCACAAGAAATAATAATATTAATTAAATAATACATTTTCTAATAATAAAATTTCTTTTAAATTTTTAAATTTATCATAAAATTAGAATAAAATATTTATGACTTACAATAATTCCAACAAGGAATTTATAATTTTTAATACATTTATTTACATAGACTATGATATAATTTTACCATACATTAATTCATAGGATGACTAAATTTTATTTATATTCTCATGGGTGAGGTTACTATTCATTTTTCCAGTTTACTATTCAAAATGGTCATATTACTATTCCTATGTTCAAGTTACATACTAATCAGTGTTGGGTCCTTAAAATATACAAATACTTATTATTTCATCGATTTTTCATTTATACGATTTTGTATCTTGATATATAAGTGATTTTATGTGATTTATACTATATAAAATTTCCATAAGAAGGGATAAATACCATTAATAAAAATTTGGGTTCTTATATCCCCCCCTTTGAAATTTCTCCCTTGAAATTTCATTTCACATAAATAGTTGAGGGTACTTTTCCTTTATCACCTCATCAAATTTGCAAGTTTCTACTTAATACTTATGTTTAATTTACAAAACCATGACAATGTTGGTTGTCATGATGTGCTGAACCTTATCTCTCTGGTCCATAATCTTTATCGGCTGCTCCTCTATGAGAGATCATCCCCCAATTGTACCAACTATGACATTAGTACATCTGAGGTATCTAGTATGTAATTCCTCGGGTGTGATACATATAACATATCATAAAGTGGAGCCATACTTAGTGGAATTGCATGTCAATATGCCATGGATCTTGTAACACCTGAAGCTTCCACGGTACACTTCTCTTTGAATAATAGAGTAGCGTGTGTTTTACACAACTTCGAGTTCTAACACACCACAACCAATCAAACTAGATGTTATGAATAGTAATAGCCACTTTTTAAAAGTTTATAAATTTTATCTTTCAAAATGGAATTTATTTTTGTATTTGGAATATCGAAATTAACGTAGGGTGAATTTTTGGTATTTTTAGGAAAACGTTCAATTTTTGATAAATAGTGAAAAACACTGAGTTATAGTTAAAAACCGAATTTTAATTTAAATAATTATTTATTTTATTTAAATTTATTTTAGTTTAAAATAGATACATAATACCTATACAAGTTCAATGTAATTTATTGGAGTCAATTTATAATAATTTGAGATAAAAAGTTTATAGAACTTTTCACCGTTTTTTACCCACCTCCTAGGAGACTTTGTGAATTCACATAAAACATAATTTTACTGCCTCTGTGAGTTGAATTTCAAAAATCCGAGAGACACGGTTGATATCAGTAACTAAAATTTGGTTCAATAAGATGAAAATAATCTTATGTGAATAGTAACTTTTTACTTTTATTTACAACGGTTAAAAGTTAATAGGGTAATTAAGGGTAAAAATGATATTATTATTACCCTAACACGTGTACTAATTCTATTGGATAAGTGTAATTCGAGCAAAACAACCTTAGGAATAACATATGATCCCTTATCTCCAAATGGATTAGATTAGGACATTTATTATTATTTTATTTAAAGAATAGTTAAAAGAGTTAAAATAAAAGTGTAATAATTAATACATTTTTAATAGAGGGTTAAACAAAAGATAAATTTGACTATAAATATAAATTATAATGCTAAAATTATTTCCTACATAATGTTATTTTATATATATTTTTTAGACATTAAATAATTTATTTTATTTATGAGACAATGATGATGCAGTAATTACCTAATTAATGAAATATTAAAATAATTGATATTATGAATATCCAAATAAATGTCATTTGAGACTTTTTATGCATTCCAATATTTTTTAGGTTAATATGACATATTAGGGTTGGTTAGATGAATTTTTATTGAAGTAATAATGCTTTTATGAATTTAAGAAAAACAAAATACCGAATAGTGTCAAAATTGACATAAAAGAGTTTTTAAAACCAATATTATATTATTAATTGATATTCTACGAAAAAAATCTAATATTCCGCCAAAAGACTTATATAATGATAGGTGTATCATTAGTGAACCACTTGGGGTTCTCTTGAATGTATATAGTATGTTTATTAACCATATAATAAAAAGATACAAAGAGACATGGTAAATATCAAACTATTTAACTAAGAGTTAAATCTAAATGATAAAGTTAATATACTGACCCAAACCTATATAAAACCTATTTGATGAGTGGTTTTTTCCCATACCCACCTGAGACTTTAAATAATTAATTTTGGAGTTATTATAAATATAAAATTATTTTATTAAAGAATAATATTTCTAGCTTTTTTCCGAAGGTTCCCCTCACCCCTCTTATATAAGGGCATTCCCCTTCACTCTAATTCACACCTTCTTTGCCATTTGGATTTGCCATCCCCTGCCCAAATACCCTCTCAACTATCCTCCCTTCATCCTAGAGGCCCTCCTTTAGTCATAAAGTCAACCAATGGAGCTCTTTTGATCAAATAAAAAGGAAGAACCTGAAGAAGAGGTAAATATCTCACCACCTCTTTCATGTTTTCTCTTCTTCCACTTCTTCTTTCATTGTTGTTTCCATTATAAAATAATAAATAGAGTATCTTATATATACTGTGATGTTATTATAAATATGGTACAACCATATTCATTATTCTATCCATCCTTTGAATGACATGTCACCAAACGTGCGTACGTACGGCTTACCGTCTCCACGTCGTGGTGTAATTGTTATTCAATACATTATTATTTGGATGGGTATAATAATGATGTATAATGGATGTAAATAATAAATATAACATGATAATGATTCCGTATATATGATATAACAACCAATTATATTTTATTTTAATATCAAAAGAATGATATTGTCGCTCGTGCGTATGTACGGATTACCGTCTCCGCGAACGTGATGAGATTCATTCCCCATCGTATCCATTCAAGGATTATTTTCATTATATGATTAAAAATAATGTTTAAAAACTTAAAATAATTCTGAATATGAATAATATACATTCTATTTAAAAAAACATTACTTACGTAACAAATCATATAAAGGAGAATGAATCAGTTAACACCCGAAATGACGATAATACTAAGATATTATTAACAATTCAATGTTAAAAGATCATATATGAAATCATATTAATGTATATGATTATTGTATAATTTAATAACAATTATTTACCCATTATACAGGAGGTTAACCTACCATTGACCAAGGAAAGGTACAAGGTAAGGGTTAATTTCATAGTCTCTTCATTATCTGAGGTTGTTTATATGTAATTATCTATTGTGACCTCTTTATCATCCACATCCATGATCCTTAAAAATTTATTTCAAAACATTCTTAAGATTTTATAGACTATTTGTTAAAATAATTTATACCTTTGTTTGACTATTATAAGATGTTTATAAATGACTATTTCCGTTATTTTCCAAACAAGGTCCTTTATAACTATTTTGAAAAAATTAAGGTAAGAATGTCTTTTTTTAACATATACGGCGGGTGCGGCTATTTTACACCGTTATAACATCGTCAAAGATTACCTTACAAGATTATAATAATATTTTCAAATATGAATTTTTTCTTTTATAATTACGTGAATTTTAAATGATTTCAAAATAGAAAGAGATATTTATCTAAAAAGGTTTAGATTTCATCTATGTCAACATCCTTTGATGGATTTTAAGTTTGTTTGAAGATGATTTATTATGATACAAAACATCCATATTGTATATAAGGTTTAGTGATATTTTTGACTGTGGATTGTTATTTCATTCCATTCATGGTTTATGGATAAATTATTGACATTTTGTATGTCAGTTTTAATAGGAATGTCTATGTTATGTTTAAACATTTTCATATGAGGAAAGCATCGGACTTAGTATGTAACGTGTGGAGTGCACTCTAGTTCTTTGATGCATTGTTAGTTCTCATTAGACAAACTAGTGTCTTGGAATAAGTCCTTGACAAAATCTTTTTTGTAGTCTTGGCACAAGGCCTTGAATATGTGGTTATGAAGTATGGCATTATGCATTCCATAATTATGAAAGTGGCCATTGATATTGCATGTGATTATTTGACTAGTAGAATATCAATGTGAGTAAGCAAATAGAATTATTTTGATTTATATTTTCCATATTATGATGATGTTTATGTTGAAATGGATTTTTTTAGTTTTATACATTACCCTAAATGTTTATGCTTATTTGTGAGAATTTCTTCTATATTGTTATCCTAAATGAGCATCTGAGATCACCAAATTCTATGTTTTATTTTTTCAAGGATGCAAAAAAGTATATTACGACTTACCTGTAGGGATATTCTATGGGATCTCAATGTTTTCTATGGAAACATTGGTGTTGTCGTTTTCCATTTTACGATATAATGTAAACTTTATGAATGTATCTAGTACTTCCAATGCTACTAAACTAATCAGTCTTTTGGGACCTGATCTTTTGTGATCATTCCAATGTAATGTATTAATGCACTGACTATGGGTAACTAGGGTCAGGGAATTACAGTTGTAATTAGAGGAAGTTTAGTACAAACCATGGAATCTAGATTTAGATAAACTCTGATAAGAGAACAATAACATAAGATAGAATTTGAGTATTAGTATAGAAGAAATTCCTAGAATTTTGGAGAGTTTTCAAAGAAATACATCCATTTCTGGATATGAGTAGGTAGTCGCGGCTCAGGCATAGATATACCTAGGGGTAAAACCCGAAGACACCTCTTTGAGCTAGACCTGAATGAGAACTAGTTCCCAACAACGGGCCTTGCTGTACTCTTGGTTACGACACTCCCATGGGATATGCTTAGGATAATTCTCATTTTATTTAAAATCCATGATGAGGGGTTTATGAGTATATATATCCTTAGAGAATTTTTTCTATGATTATGGATTATATCCATAAACTGTTTAATTTATGTTAAGTGTTTTACAAGTTTGAATTTATGTATTGTGATTCATAAAATAATCTAGTTTATTCCATTGTTTAGAAATGGTGCCTCGTAGAAGGAATGGGAACCATATCAATGCACACACTTCATGTAAGGATTTCCCTCCTACTCAAGATAATTATATTGGACCTGGTGATGAAACTGGTGTTGATCAGCTTATCACAACACTGGGACAACTCACTCTGGTTATGAATAATAACCTTACCCATATGGAGCACCATGATCCATAGCGTTGAGGATCAATGTTATGTCGCTTCATGAGGAAACAACCAATGAAATTAAATGAGATTACATATCCATTAGTGGATAAACAATTGATAAATTCCATAGGGAAAATATTCCATGCCTTTGGGAGCAGCGAAAGGGAAAAAGTTGTCATGGCAGTTTATCGCCACACTGGAGATGCTGATCCATGGTGTTCATTGATTAAAAACACAAAGGAAGAGATAAAGTATCAAATATTTAATGGAAGGAGTTTAAATAAATTTTCATAGAAAAATACTTTCCTCATGACCATCGAGTGCATATGGAAAGATAATTTCAGAGTCTGAGGAAAAAGGTGGATGAGAATGTCACAAAGTAAGAAGCTAACTTTACAAGGTTAGTGTGGCATGCTGTAGATTATATGCGTAACCCAAGATGTAAGATTGATCGTTTATTTTATGGGTTAAAACCATTTCTCCATCAAGAATTAGTCTCAAAATCCTTCTCTTTGTATGATGATATTGTCTCATGTGCTATCAAGACAGAAAAAGAATTCTCTAAATCTTATGACTTTAAAGCAAAGCAAGAGAGGAAGATATCTGCTGAACACTCTGGAAATGGAAATAAGGGGAAGAAGGGAAAATTTGAATATTCATCATGCATTAAATGTGGAAAGAAACAACTGTGGAACCCTGGAACACCCTGAGAGGGGAGTGGTGAATCGGGGTGTCAACTTTTTCTTCTAAAAGTTGTGGATCTTGTTCCCACGTTGGTAGGAACTACTTAAACCTGTATGTTTGATATGATCAGCAATGAAACATTCACATGCAAAGAGATAACACAACAATTTTACTTGGTTCACCACTAAGGGCTACGTCCAAGGAGCATACACAGGCAAGTTGTCGGTCATACCAAATTCCACAAATCTTCACTAGTTGTGGATTACAATGGTTCGGGAACAGTCACTCTGTCCCAGGCTCACTGCCTTTACAAAAGTTCAGGGATAGCTCACTGCGACCCTCGGGTCACTCCCGTTGACTCCCCCAGGCTCACTGTCATTGGTGAAGTCCAACTCAGTTTATAGACGTGATGGTCTCTTCCATATATTTTCATTGAAGTCTTTGTATCCTGTTCATCATGAGACTTTTCTAGCATCAGAGTCCTGAGTTGATGCTCTTTTGTATTCAACCTTCTACTTTAGTGCAATAACTGAATGCACCATATCTTCTTATTCTCTTCCTTTCATTCCCAATTCTAACACCTGAGTGTATTGATATATTCCACTCTTTTTGTGCAGATCTGAGTTTAGTTGCACGAACCGTTCTTCTTTTCTTCGCAAACCACAACGAGGGTGTTAAACACTAGTCATGTGTGTGCGGAACCACTTCTCTTCAAAGAACCAAATGGTTCATTGTTCTTCCATCTTCGCAAAGCAGATTTGAGAGTGCTAAGCACCTATCAAAGGCCTGCAGGACCACCAAATTCTTCTCACACCCTTCCCACTGGCTTGCACGTAAAATTGAAACCTTGCACATAAAAAATACTTTTTTGGTGCATAAAAGGCTTTTCACGCAACTCTTCTTTTTTGCGCAAAACTTCCCTTTTTCGCGCAACACCTTCTTTTTCGTGCAACCCTTCTTCTTTTTGCGCACCAGTCTATACCTTAATTTTTCCGCGCGTCAGAGCTTGAGAATTGTCTATGTGTCGAGCCTCACTAAATGAGAGGGGTTCACCTCATATTTATAGGTTTTTTTCATCCTGCACGGAAAACCCCTTCCTACGCGTAAAAATGTCTCTCAGTTCCTCGAATTACGCACTCCTTCCTTTTATTCTCGCGCACCGCCTTGGTTTTTCATGCATCTCATTACTTCTCCATTTTTCATCATTCTGAACATGAATCCTCTCTTGCACGTAAAACTTAAAACCCACATTTTTCACACAACCAACTTTACGCGCACCAGTTTGATTTTCCGCGCACATGGCGCGAACATCTCCGATTTTTCGCGCGCCTTTTGCCTTTGTCGGTTTTTTATATTTCTGATTCGATACATTGCTTGCGCAAAAAAATCACCCAGCTATTCTGTGCACAACATTTTTCTGCACACATTCCCATTTTTCCACGCACAGCTCGAGTTTTTCGCGCAACCCATGCCTTTACCATTTTTCAACGTTCTGATTCTGAAACACTGTTTGCTCGAAAAACTTCTCTCCACTATTTCACGCACCATGCTATTTTTCACTCCCAGCTCAAGTATTTTGCACAAAGCCCTTATTTTCCATGCACCACTTCCTCTTTGTGCGCACCACCTTTTGCAGACAATCCATGTCTTCATTTTCAGATTTTGAGGCCCAAAAAATTTGTCAAACACTGGGAAACAGCGCCACCATTAATATATGCTTCGTTCATAACCTTATTTCTTCTTTTTAGTGATTCTCCTTCTTCAAAAACTCTTCCTCTTTCCTCCCAAACTACACTATCGTGATATATATCCTTTAATAGAACAACTTTATCATCATCATATGTTGAGACAATGTGAAGTGCATGGCCATCTCAAAATTTCAATCTCTGCATGGACATCTCAGAATTCCAATCCCTTGCACACTGTCTTCTTGTTCAACCGTCATTCTCTACTTCATGCAAAACATATGATTCAATTCTTCAAGAAGACTCTTGCATGGTTCTCATGCAATAATGAGGAATTTCATGGCCTTAATCAAAACCCCATTATTAATTAATCATCCTCAGACGGATTATAATTCACATTCTTCATTATTGTAAACAATGTATAACCTTGACACATGTTCTTTGAACTTATGATCAATACAACAATCGTCTGAATTTCCATTCCTCCATTTCATTGAAGTACTTCTTGATTACTTCTTGATCTCCTTTATTTTGATCTTCATTGACAACTATTGACAACAAATACAACCTTATACACAAAGTGGTTCCAACAATCTCCCCCTTTGAATTTATTTTCAATACCTTACATATCTTCTGAAATGAATTTTTCAATGTCAAAATGTGAATCTTCTCTTCAATATTTTCTGTTCACTCTTTCATTTCACTTTCTCTCCCCCATATTGACAAGAAACACAAAGCTCATGGTAGGGAGGTTATCAATCCATACTTAAGAAATGTTTCACTAATCATTTCACTCTAAGTCTACTTGAGAAATTCTCGATGTAGAAAACAAGAGGATTTGATTAAGTCAACAAGGCTGTCCATTATTCACAGATCATGATACCGACATGAGATGAAAACTCACATATTTTGTCTTCAAGGGTTTACCACATTTATTTTAGGTAGAAGAAATCAAATGTGATAGGTAATAATCAACCTGATACTCCTGCACTCACATCAGCAAACAGATCAAAAACATTCAAGTGCTATCTGAAGAATAAGTGACCTTGGGGCACATCCATTCTTCTTATGTCACTGATCAATTCAGATACTCCCCCTTTATAGAATGATCATTGATCTGAGTGACCAAGGGATAGAGATTGAAAAATGGCATACCTTCTCCATTTACATTTTCTTCATGAAATTCACAGAGTAACTGCATTTGAGACCAGCTGGATTTGATATTGACTAAAAGAGTGATTTTTGAAGCTTCTTCATTTTTCTCCCCCTCAAGGGAAACAATCCTCATCATCTCCATCAAGAGTTATCCCTAACCATATTAATCGTTGAATATCAATTGAAGAATCGTCCAAGGATGGAAACATCTTTAGCTTAGTTATCAAGAGTTGACATCATTCACTACTTCTCAAGTTCTCCCCCTGAGAGAATTTTTCACCTTCAATTCCCTACATTATTAGCACAAATACAATACACAAATGATTACGGGAATAAGGTGGTTCCTCCTTGCTTCATCAACACGAGATGCATGGTTGAGATGCTTTTCTCGACGAAGTTCCTATGTTCACTCCTGTCTTCATACCTGCACATTTGAACATATGTTCTGACATCTGTTGGTGTGGCATGGCTTTCTTCACATTCTCTTCTACTTTGTGTGAGGAATTGTTCTTCTTAACAGCCATCATGAATGATACATTCTTACTCCTCTTAAGGACTTCTTCTTTCTATGGTATTAAGGTTAGGAAACCTTTTGCAATGTGATCAGATTTCTTGAATCTCTCACATAGAACTTCTTTGACACGTGTCTCTCTCTTTGTTTGCAATCTCTCATGCACCGTGTCTTCATCATGTGAAAGTTTTCATTTTCCTTTGTCACTAGCCTTAGCCTTTTCATCTTCAAGTTTCTTCATTCTTTTCAATTCTTCTGGCCAGATGACTAACATGTCATTTGGAACTATTGCAGCTGATGTGGTTCTTCCACATGGGTTCATCTGAGTTTCATCCCACTTAGTGTTTATTTTGGATGAATGACCCTTCTATTTCATGGATCTAAAACCCTGGGTATTCTCAGCTTCCCTACTTGAGATCTTCTTGGGGAAATGTGTGTTCACAATATTCTTCTGATTTCTTCCCAAGGAATAATATTCCTTCTTAGCTGACTTATGTGGTCTTCTGTTCTTATCAGATCTAGATATCTGTTGACATAGGCAAGCACCATTCTTGTGACCACTACCGCTGCATACATCCCAGATGTTATCAAGCATTCCAAATCTGTTTGCTGTAAACAGATGCTTCTGGACCTGCAGATGTTGGTTTTTCTTCTCTAGATTTCTTCCCTTTGATACATGATTTCTTTGTGATTTTTCATTAAATGGATTGTACCAAAAATCCAGTGCACAATTCCCAAATCTGTTGCAGCACCAACATTGAACCACAAATATTTTCTGCTTTGTATCTTCTGTATGAGGTTGTTGGGTCTTTTTCTTAATATTTTGTGCTCTATTTGAGGAACCAACATCCTACTTTTTCTTCTCATCCACCCTAGCCATGGTGGTAGGTTTCTTCTTCTCACATTTCCTCATCCATACTTGTTTATAACTTTTCTTCCAACCTGCATTGATTGTAGGAACATATTTATAGACATGAGTACAATATGGTTTGGATGATACATTCACTTTCTCAGTTTCTTGTGATAGATCAATGAGTGAAGTCATGATCTTCTCATCACATGATTGAGGTCTTTCGACAATAGAATCCTCTTGTGAGAATTGAGTACAATGAGCATCAGATTCTTGATGTGGATAATCAAGAGTTGTCATAATCATCTTGTCACATGTTAGAGGTATTTCAGCTTTATATTCCTCCAACTAAAATTGAGTATAGGAATCACTCATTCATTCTTTTATGAAGTCTCAATATGTTTATTCTCAATCTTGGTCAACTTGTCTTGCAATTTTTGAACCTCAATATTGAGGTTGATCTTCTCATCTTTAATCATGATCATCTTCTCTTCACAAGTCATCTTCAATCATTCAAGCTAATCTTCGTGCATCTTAACTTTGTTTTGTAACAACGAGTCAAGTTCCCTGAATTTCATGGAAGTTTCTTCCAAACAAATACTCTTGAATTCGTTGCTCTTCTTCAACTTAGCTTAAAGTGCATGGATCTTTTCTGTTAGAGTCTTATAGACTTCCTCTTTTCTTCAAATACTTTCACCTATTTGGTGAGCTTCATACATTCCACAACTTTTCTTTCCAACCCCTTTTCCATATTGTCAGCTTCCCTTTCTAATCGAGTGATCTCAACCTGCATAGAATGGAATAGGCTACAAATAATAGCAACCCTTTCTTCAGGAATATCATGTAGATATGTTTTGAGTTTTTCTTGAAAGCTTGAATTAGGGATATCATCCTTTCCTCTGAAATAATTCTGAGCCACCTGCTCGATACTTTCTAAGCCTGATATTTCTTCATTATTTGAATGGCATGGAGAAAAAGAAACTGTATCTTCTTTGGATATGAGGGACTTCTTTAGATGCTTCTTCTCTTTATTTTTCCTATTTTTCATAGTCTTTCTAGATGTAGACTTCTGCTCAGAAATGACTGAATCTTCATCAAGACTGCTCTTTATTGTTGACTTTAGGAAAGAAACTCAAATCCTCTTCTGAATATGATTATTGTATAGTATCCAACATACGTCAACCTCCCTTTGATACCACTTGTAGAACCCCGGGACACCCTAAGAGGGGAGGGGTGAATCATGGTGTCAACTTTTTCTTCTTAAATTTGTGGATCTTGTTCCCACGTTTGTAGGAACTATATAAACCTGTATGTTGGAAATGATCGGCAATGAAACATTCACATGCAAATAGATAACAAAATAATTTTACTTGGTTCACCACTAAGGGCTACGTCCAAGGAGCATACGCCAACAAGTTATCAGTCATACCAAATTCCACTAATCTTCACTAGTTGTGGATTACAGTGGTTCAAGAATAGTCACTATGTCCGAGGCTCATTGCCTTTACAAAAGTCTAGGGATAGCTCACTGCGTCCCTCGTGTCACTCCCGTTGACTCCCCTTGGCTCACTGCCGTTGGTGATGTCCCACTCAGTTTATAGACGTGAAGGTTTCTTAAATAGATTTTCATTGAAGTCTTTGTCTCTTGTTCAGTATGCGACTTTTCTTGCATCAGAGTCCTGAGTTGATGCTCTTTTGTATTCAACCTTCTACTTTAGTGAAATAACATAATGCACTATATCTTCTTCTTCTCTTCCTTTGATTCTCAATACTAACACATGAGTGTATTGATATATTCCCCTCTTTCTGTGCATATTTGAGTTTAGTTGCATGAACCGTTCTTCTTTTATTTGCAAAGCACAACGAGGGTGTTAAACACCAGTCATGTGTGTGCGGAACCACTTCTCTTAAAAGAACCAAACGGTTCACAGTTCTTTCGTCTTCGTAAAGCAGATTTGAGAGTGATAAGAACCTGTTAAAGGCCTGTGGGACCCCCAAATTCTTCGCGCACCCTTCCCGGTGGCTTTTGTGTAAAACTAAAACCTTGCACATAAAAATACTTTTTGGAACATAAAAGGATTTTCATGCAACTCTTCTTTTTCGCACAAAACTTCCCTTTTTGGCGCAACACCTTCTTTTTCGTGCAACCTTTCTTCTTTTCGCGCACTATTCTATGCCTTAATTGTTCCGCACATCAGAGCTCATGATTTGTCTAAGTGTCGAGCCGCACTAAATGAGAGGGGTTCACGTCATATTTATAGGCGTTTTTGATCCTGCACAGAAAACCCCTTCCTGCACGTAAAACTGTCTCTCAGTTCCTCGAATTACGCACACCTTCCTTTTATTCTCGTGCACTGACATGGTTTTTCACGCATCTCATTACTTCTTCATTTTTCATCATACTGAACATGAATCCTCTCTTGCATGTAAATGTTCAAACACACATTTTGTGCACAACCAACTTTACATGCAGCAGTTTGATTTTCCGCACACATGGCCCGAACATCTCAGATTTTTCGCGTGCCTCTTGCCTTTGTCAGTTTTCTATATTTCTGATTCGATACACTGCTTGCGTGAAAAATTCACCTAGATATTCTGCGCACAACATTTTTCCGTGCACATTCCCATTTTTCCTTGCACAACACTGGTTTTTCGCGGAGCCCATGCCTTTATCATTTTTCTACGTTCTGATTCTGAAACACTGTTTGCGGGAAAAACATCGCTCCACTATTTCGCGAAAGACACTGTTTTTCGCGCCCATCTCAAGTATTTTGCGCGCAACCATTATTTTTCGTGCACCACATCCCCTTTGTGCGCACCACCTTTTACAGACAATCCATGTCTTCATTTTCCGATTTTGAGGCCCAAACAATTTGGCAAACACTGGGAAACAACGTCACCTTTAATATATGCTTTGGCCGTAACCTTCATTCTTCTTTTTGGTGATTCTCCTTCTTCAAAAACTCTTCCTCTTTCATTACAAACTACACTATCGTGATATATATCCTTTGATAGAACAGCTTTAGCATCATCATATGTTGAGACAATGTGAAGTGCATTGACATCTCGTAATTTCAATCTCCGCATGTCCATCTCAGAATTCCAATCACTTGCACACTGTCTTCTTCTTCAGCCGTCATTCTCTACTTCCTACAAAACATATGATTCAATTCTTCAAGAAGTCTCTTGAATGGTTCTCATGAAATCATGAGGAATTGCATGGAATTCATCAAAACCCCATTCTTCTTTAATCATTCTCATATGGATTATACTTCACATTCTTCATTGTTGTAAACAATGTGTCACCATTGACACATGTTCTTTGAACTTATGATCACTACAACAATTGTCTGAATTTCCATTCCTCCATTTCATTGGAGTACTTCTTGATTACTTCTTGATATCCTTCATTTTGATATTCATTGAAAAATATTGACAACAAACACAACCTTATACACAAATTGGTTCCAACAATCTCCCCCTTTGTATTTGTTGTCAATACCTTACATATCTTCTGAAATGAATTTGTCAATGTCAAAATGAGAATCTTCACTTCAATATTTTCTGTTCAACCTTTCATTTCACTTTCACTACCACTTATTGACAAGAAATACAAAGCGCATGGTAGGGAGGTTATCAATCCATACTTAAGCAATGTTTCATTAATCATTTCACTCTATGTCTACTTGAGAAATGCTCGATGTAGAAAACAAGAGGATTTGATTAAGTCAACAAGGCTGCCAATTATTCACAGATCATGATACTAACATGATTTGAGAACTCGTGTATTTTTTCTTCAAGGGTTTACCACTTTTATTTCAGGTATAAGAAATCAAATGTGATAGGTAATAATCAACCTGATACTCCTGCACTCACATCAGCAAACAGATCAAAAACATTCATGTGTTATCGGCAGAATAAGTGACCTGGGGGCATATCCATTCTTCTTATGTTACTGATCAATTCAGTTACTCCCCCTTTGTAGAATGATCTTTGATCTGAGTGACCAAGGGATAGTGATTGAGAAATGTCATACCTTCTTTGTTGACACGTTCTTCCATAAATTCACAGAGTAACTGCATTTGAGTCCAACTGGAGTTGATATTGATTGAAAGAGTGATTTTGGGAGCTTCTTCATTTTTCTCCCCCTCAAGGGAAACACTCCTCATCATCTCCGTCAAGAGTGATCCTTCACCATATTAATTTTTGAAAATCAATTGAAGAATCTTCCAAGGATGGAAACATCTTTAGCTTAGCTATCAAGAGTAGACAACATTCACTACTTATCAGGTTCTCCCCTTGAGAGCATTCTTCACCTTCAATTCCCTTCATTATTAGCACAAATACAATACACAAATTATTACGGGAATACGGTGGTTCCTCCTTGCTTCATCAACATGAGTTGCATGGTTGAGATGCTTTTCTCAACCAAGTTCCTCTATTCACTCCAGTCTTCATGCCTACACATTTGAACATATGTTCTGACATCTGTTGGTGTGGCATTGCTTTATTCACATTCGCTTCTACTTTGTGTGAGGAATTGTTCTTCTTAATAGCCATCATGAATGATAAATTCTTACTCCTCTTAAGGACTGCTTCTTGCTCTAGAATTATGTTTTGGAAACCTTTTGCAATGTGACAAGATTTCTTGCATCTCTCACACAGAACTTCTTTGACACGTGTGTTTCTCTTTGTTTTAAATCTCTCATGAAATGTGTCTTAATCATGTGAAAGTTTACTTTTCCTTTGTCACTTTTATTGGCCTTTTAATCTTCAAGTTTCCTCATTCTTTTAAAATCTTCTGGCCAGATGACTAATATGTCATTTGGAACTGTTGCAGCTGATTTGGGTCTTCTACATGGGTTTATCTGAGTTTCATCCCACTTAGTGTTTCTTTTGGATGAATGACCCTCCAATTTCGTGGATTTAAAATCTTGGGTCTTCTTAGCTTCCCTACTTGATATCTTCTTGGGGAAATGTGTGTTCACAATATTCTTCTGATTTCATCCTAAGGAATAATCTTCCTTCTTAGCTGGCTTGTGTGGTCTTCTGTTCTTATCAGCTCTTGATATCTGTTGACATAGGCATGCACCATTCTTGTGACCACTGCCACTGCATACATCACAGATGTTATCAAGCATTCCAAATCTGTTTGCTGTAAATAGATGCTTCTAGACCTACATATTTTGATTCTTCTTCTCTAGATTTCGTCCCTTTGATACATGCTTTCTTTGTTATTTTCCATTAAAGGGATTGTACAAACAATCCAGTACAAAATGCCCAAATATGTTGCAGCACCAACATTGACCCACAAATATTTTCCTCTTTGTATCTTCTGTATGAGGTTGTTGGGTATTTTTCTTAATCTTTTGTGCTCTATTTGAGGAACCAACTTCCTCCTTTTTCTTCTCATCCACCCTAGCCATGGTGGTAGGTTTATTCTTCTCACTTTTCATCATCCATACTTTTTTAGAACTTTTCTTCCAACCTGCACTGATTATAGGAACATATTTAGAAACATGATTACAATATGGTTTGGATGGTACCTTCACATTCTCAGTTGTTTGTGATAGATCAATGAGTGAAGTCATGATCTTATTATCACATGTTGAAGGTCTTTCGACAATATAATCCTCCAGTAGGAATTGAGTACTAGCAGAAACTGATTCTTGATGTGGATGATCAAGAGTTTTCATAATCGTCTTGTCACATGTTGGAGGTATTTCAGCTTTAGATTCCTCCAACGAACATTGAGTATAGGCATCACTCATTTCATTCTTTTTTGAAGTCTCAATATGTTTATTCTCAATCTTGGTCAACTGGGCATGCAATTTTTGAACCTTAATATTGAGGATGATCTTCTGATCTTTAATCATGATCATCTTCTCTTCACAAGTCTTCATCAATCTTTTAACCTCATCTTCATGCATCTTAACTTTGTTTTGTAACAAAGAGTCATGTTCCCTAAATTTCGTGGAAGTTTCTTCCAAACAAAAACTCTTGAATTCTTTGCTCTTCTTAAGCTCAACTTCAATTTCATGGATCTTTTCTTTTAGAGTCTTATTGACTTCCTTGTTTTCTTCAAATACTTTCACCTGTTTGGTGAGATTCATACTTTCCATAACATTTCATTCCAACCCATTTTCCATATTGTCAGCTTCCCTTTCTAATCGAGTGATCTCAACCTGCGTAGATTGGAATAGGCTAAAAATAATATCAATCCTTTATTCAGGAATATCATGCAGATATGTTTTGAGTTTTTCCTGAAAGCTTGAATTAGGGATGTCATCCTTTCCTCTGGAAGAATTCTGAGCCACCTTCTCAATACATTCCAAGCTTGATATTTCATCATTATTGGAATGGAATGGGGAACAAGACACTGCATCTTCTTTGGATATGAGGGACTTCTTTAGCTGCTTATTCTCTTTCTTTTTCCTGTTTTTCATGGTCTTGCTAGATGTAGACTTCTGCTCAGAAATGACTGAATCTTCATCAAGACTGCTCTTCATTTTTGACTTTAGTAAAGAAACTCAAATCCTTTTCTGAATATGATTACTATATAGTATCCAACATACGTCAACCTCCCTTTGATACCACGTGTAGAACCCCAGGACACCCTGAGAGGGGAGGGGTGAATCAGGGTGTCAAATTTTTCTTCTTAAAGTTATGGATCTTGTTCCCATTTTCGTAGGAACTACTTAAACATGTATGTTGGATATGATCAACAATGAAACATTCACATGCAAAGAGATAACACAACAATTTTACATGGTTCACCACTAAGGGCTACGTCTAAGGAGCATACACCGAAAAGTTATCAGTCGTACCAAATTCCACTAATCTTCACTAGTTGTGGATTACAATGGTTTGGGAATAGTCACTTTGTCCCAGGCTCACTGCCTTTACAAAAGTTCAGGGATAGCTCACTGCGTCCCTCGGGTCACTCCCGTTGACTCCCCCTGGCTCCCTGCCGTTGCTGAAGTCCAACTTAGTTTATAGACGTGAAGGTCTCTTTAATATATTTGCATTGAATTCTTTGTCTCCTGTTCAGCATGAGACTTTTCTTTCATCAGAGTCCTGAGTTGATGCTCTTTTGTATTCAACCTTCTACTTTAGTGAAATAACTGAATGCACTATATCTTCTTCATCTCTTCCTTTGATTCCCAATACTAACACCTGAGTGTATTGATATATTCCCCTCTTTCTGTGCAGATCTGAGTTTAGTTGCACAAACTGTTCTTCATTTCTTCGCAAAGCACAATGAGGGTGTTAAACACCAGTCATGTGTGTGCAGAACCACTTCTCTTCAAAGAACCAAATGGTTCACTATTCTTCCGTCTTCGCAAAGCAGATTTGAGAGTGCTAAGCACCTGTCAAAGGCCTGCGGGACCCCCAAATTCTTCGTTCACCCTTCCCGGTGGCTTGTGTGTAAAGCTCATACCTTGTGCGTAAAAATACTTTTTGGCGCGTAAAAGGATTTTTGCGCAACTGTTCTTTTTCGCGCAAAACTTCCCTTTTTCGCGCAACACCTTCTTTTTCACACAACCCTTATTATTTTCACGCACCAGTCTATACCTTAATTTTTCCGCGCATCAGATCTCGGGATTTGTATAAGTGTCGAGCCTCACTGAATGAGATGGGTTCACTTCATATTTATAGGGGTTTTTGATCCTACGCGGGAAACCCCTTCCGGTGCGTAAAACTATCTCTTAGTTCCTTGAATTATGTGCACCTTCCTTTTATTCTCGTGCACCACCTTGGTTTTTCGCGCATCTCATTACTTCTCCATTTTTCATCATTCTGAACATGAATCCTCTCTTGCACGTAAAACATTAAACCCACATTTTGTGCACAAACAACTTTACTCGCACCAATTTGATTTTACGCGCACATGGCGCAAACATCTCCGATTTTTCGTGCGCCTGTTGCCTTTGTCAGTTTTCTATGTTTCTGATTCGATACACTTCTTGCATGAAAAATTCACCCAGCTATTCTACGCACAACATTTTTTCACGCACATTCCCATTTTTCCACGCACAGCTCTGGTTTTTCGTGCGGCCCATTCCTTTACAATTTTTCAACATTTTGATTCTGAAACACTATTTGGGTGAAAAACTTCATTCCACTATTTCACGCACCATGCTATTTTTTGTGCCCAACTCATGTATTTCTCACACATCCCTTATTTTCCGCGCACCACTTCCTCTTTGTGCACACCTCCTTTTACAGACAATCCATGTCTTCATTTTCTAATTTTGAGGCCCAATAAATTTGGCATACACTGGGAAACAGTTCCACCATTAATATATGTTTTGGCCATAACCTTCATTCTTCTTTTTGGTGATTCTCTTTCTTCAAAAACTCTTCTGATTTCATCACAAACTACACTATCGTGATATATATCCTTTGATAGAATAGCTTTAGCATCATCATATGTTGAGAAAATCTGAAGTGCATGGCCATCTCATAATTTCAATCTCTGCATGGCCATCTAAGAATTCCAATCCCTTGCATACTGTCTTCTTCTTCAACTGTCATTCTCTACTTCATGCAACATATATGATTCACTTCGTCAAGAAGTCTCTTGCATGGTTCTCATGAAATAATGAGGAATTGCATGGCCTTCATCAAAACCCCATTCTTCTTTAATCATCCTCAGATGGATTATAATTCACAATCTTCATTGTTGTATACAATGTGTCACCTTTGACACATGTTCTTTGAACATATGATCACTACAACAATCGTCTGAATTTCTATTCCTCCATTTCAATGGATTACTTCTTGATTACTTCTTGATCTCCTTCATTTTGATCTTCATTGACAACTATTGACAACAAATACAACCTTATACACAATGTGGTTCCAACAACACCCTGGTACCTGCCTGAAGGGAATGGGACACTGTTACAAGTGTGGTGAAAAAGGTCACCGAGCTCATGATTGCAAGGGGAAGAAAGAGACTGTTGATGTTGAATGCAACAATTATAGGGAAAGGGGGAATTATGAAAATAAATGTCCTAAGTGTCAGGGGAAGTTACCTCAGAAAAGCCCAAGGGTTCAAGGCCAAGATTATGTTATCACTACTGTGGAGGTTGAAGCTCTAAAAGACATTGTGGCAGGTAATTTAATGGTTTCCTCAAGTTTATCCAATGCTTTAATTGATTATGGATTATCACATTGTTTCATATCTTCCCAATTTGCTAAGAAAATTATATATTTCCAATTTGATTTAACAATGGAGTTGTTAGGAAAAACTCCAAAGGGATGTATCATTGTGACGAAGTTTTGTGAATCAGTCCCCATTATGGCATATAAATGTTTTTTATATGCTGATGTCGTCATCATAACCATGATTTAATTTGATATAATCCTTGGTATAGATTGGAATTCGGGCCATGATGTAAAAATTTATTGTAAGAAGAAAGAGGTTACAATTTTTGATGATGATAAGGAGTACATTATCTTTAGAGTAGAAATGTCACCACTTAATTCTTATCTAGATCCACCCCCAGTAGCTCAACTAAATTCAATTATTGGGGAGGAAGATAATGAAATGACTATGGGTGAGGAAAAAAATGTTCAAATAGAGGATTTACCTATTGTGAAAATATATGTTGATGTGTTTCCATAAGATTTACCTGGACGTCCTCTAGAGTGAGAAATTGAGTTTTCCATTGATTTAATTCCTGGTTCAAGGACCATATTGAAGACCCCTTATTGAATGGCCACTGTTGAATTAGTGGAACTGAATAAACAACTAGAGGGTTTGAGTAATAAGGGATTTATTCGCCCTAGGGTTTCTCTACGGGGATCCCTACCCTTTTTGTTATGAAGAAAGATGGATCTATGAGTTTGTGCATTGACTATAGAGAGATCAATGCTATAACAATAAAGAAAAAGTATTCCTTACCCTGCATTGATGATTTATTTGACCAACTTTATAGAGGTCAATACATTTCAAAGATTGAATTTTGATCTAGGTATCATCAGTTATGTGTAAAGAAGGAAGACATTCCGAAAACAGCATTTTGAACCAGGTACGAGCATTACAAGTTTACAGTAATGCCTTTTGGATTGACTAATTCACCATATATCATCATGGATCTAATGAATAGAGTTTTCAAGGAATATCTTGATGACTTTGTAGTGGTATTTATTGATTATATCATGTTATACTCCAAAATCTACGGGTATCTTTAAAATCACTTTCGCATCATCAGTTATGTGTAAAGAAGGAAGACATTCCGAAAACAGCATTTTGAACCAGGTACGAGCATTACAAGTTTACAGTAATGCATTTTGGATTGAATAATTCACCATATATCATCATGGATCTAATGAATAGAGTTTTCAAGGAATATCTTGATGACTTTGTAGTGGTATTTATTGATTATATCATGTTATACTCCAAAATCTACGGGTATCTTTAAAATCACTTTCGCATTATGAATAGTAATACCCAATTTTTTAAATTTTTTAAATTTTATCATTCAAAATGGAATTCATTTTTTGAATCGGAATATCCAAATTAGCCCAGGGTGAATTTTTGGTATTTTTCTTAAAACATTCAATTTTTGAGGGATAGTGAAAGACACTGAGTTATAGTTAAAAAACGAATTTTTATTTAAATAATTAATTATTTTATTTAAATTTATTTTAGGTCAAAATAGATACATAATACCTATATATGTTCAATGTAATTCATTGCAGTCAATTTGTAAAAATTTTAGGTAAATAGAAATTTTATTGAACTTTTCACCCCCTTTTACCCACCTCCTTGGAGAATTTTTAAATTCACATGAAACATAATTTACTGCTTCTGTGAGTTGAATTTAAAAAATTCGAGATACACGGTTGATATCAGTAAGTAAAATTTGTTTCAATAAGATGAAAATAATTTTTTGGTGAATAGTAACTTTTTTATTTTATTTACCACGATTAAAATTAAATAGGGAAATTAAGGGTAAAAATGATATTATTATTACCCTAAAACATGTCAAAATTCAGTTGGATGTGTTTAATTCAACCAAAAACAACCTTAGGAATAAAATATAATCCTTTATGTCCACTTGGATTATATTAGGACATTTATTATTATTTTATTTAAAGAAGAGTTAAAAGATTTGAAATCAATGTTTATTAATTGAAACATTTTTAATATAGGGTTATATGTAGGATAAATTAATCTATAAATATTTATTAGAAAGCTAAATATATTTCATACATAATAGTATATTATTTATATTTTTAGACATTAAATAATTTAATTTATTTATGACATAATGATGATGCAGTAATTACCTTATTAATGAAATATTAAAATAATTGATATTATGAATATCCAAATAAATGTAATTTGAGACTTTTTATGTATTAAACTAAATTTATAGTTTAATATGAAATATTAGGCCTAGTTATATGAATTGTTTTCGAAGTAATAATTCTGTTATGAATTTATAAAAAACAAAATACCAAATAGTGTCAAAATTTCCTTAAAAGAGTTTTTAAAACATCTATTATATTATTAATTGATATCCTATTCCTAAAAATATAAGGTCCGGCCAAAAGACTTTTATAATAATATGTGTATCATTAATTAACAACTTGGGGTTCACATGGATGTATATATTAAGTTTATTAACCATATAATATAAAAATACAAAGAGACATGATAAATGTCAAACTATTTAACTAAGAGTTAAATCTAAAAGATAAAGTTAATATAGTGACCCAAACCTATCTAAAACCTATTGGTTGAGTGGTTTTAGACACATCCCCACCTTAGACATTAAATAATTCATTTTGAGCCATTAGAAACCGAAAATTATATTATTATAAAATAATATTTCTAGCATTTCTTATGGTTTCCCTCACCCCTCTTATAAAAGGGCACTCCCCCTTCTCCCAAATTGACACCTTCAATCCATTTGGATCGGCCAAAACATTCCCAAATAACCTCTCAACTGTACTCCCTTTATCTTAGGGGCCCTACATTAGTCAAAAATCAAACCTAAGGATCCTTTTTGATCAAATGAAAAGGAAGAACCCGAAGAAGAGGTAAATATCTCACCACCTCTTTCATGTTTTTTCTTCTTCCTCCTCAACCTTTTTATTATTATTTCCATTATAAAATAATAACTACATTATCATCTATATACAGTGATGTTATTATAAATATGGTAAAACCATATTCAATATTCTATCTATCCTTTGAATGACATGTCACCCTACGTGCGTACGTACGGCTTACCGTCTCCACGCCGCGGTGTAATTGTTATTCAATACATTATTATTTGTATAGGTATAAAAATGATGTGTAATTGATGTAAATAATAAATATAAATGATAATTATTCTGTATATATGATATAACATCTAATTATATGTTATATTAATATCAAAAGATTGATATTTTCACAGGTGCGTACGTATGGATTACCATCTCCACGAACGCGATGAAATTTATTCCCCATCGTATCCATTCAAGCCTAAATTTCATTATATGATTAAAAATTTTGTTTAAAGACTTAATATAATTATTAGTATTAATAAGATGTTGAGACAATAAGGTTTTCCTTATGAATTTTCCAATCCTTCATTCATGGGGGAGATTGTTGAGTCATTATGGTTTCCTTATGACTTTACCATTTCTTCTTATTTTGAAAATCACAAACACATTATCTCAAGGAAAAATTCTTTTTACCCCTTGTTTTACTTCTTTAAGGAAAATTTTCTTCCCCATGAAAATTTATATTTACCATCTTTTCATTGTTCATATTATAATTTTTCAAAGTGTAAAATTCAGTTTGAAAATAAAACCACGGAATCCTATAATTACTTAAATATGGACCATTCTGTTTTAGGATCTGAATTTTGATTAAGAATTCTGGATACAAACTCTTATGAGCTCTGACTCTGAAATATGATTACGAATTCTGGTTATGAACATTCTGAGTTCTGACTCTGAATTCTAAATACAAATTCTAGTTACGAACTTTCTGAGTTCTGACTCCAAATTCTGAATACGAATTATGGTTACAAACATTCTATTTTCTGACTCTGAATTCTGATTATGAATTCTGGTTATGAACATTCTGAGTTTTGATTCCGAATTCTGAATACAAATTTTGCTTACGAACTTTCTGTGTTCTAACTCTGAATTCAGAATATGAATTCTGTTTACAAACTTTCTGAGTTCTGACTCTGAATTCTGAATACGAATTCTAGTTACGAACTTTCTGAGTTCTGGCTCTGAATTCTGAATAAAAATTCTGGTTTCAAGCTTTCTGAGTTTTGACTCTGAATTCTCATGAACTATGACTTTGAACTTTGTAAGTTATAGTTCCGAATTCTTGTGAACCCAGATTCTGAATTTCCTTGAAATTCAGACTCCATAATTCTATAGTTTTCAGGTTTCGAATTCCCAGAAAATAGAATCCTAATATCCTTGTATTATAGACTTCGAATTAAATTTGGGTTAGACTCCAAACATTCATTTCCTCTATTCCGTATATCATATTTTAGTTTTGCTTACACTTGTTTTGTTATAAAATGATTTCATGCTTTCAGTTATTAACTAACTATTTTTTGAGTGACACGTGTACAGGTCCCTACGAAATTCAAGAAAAAATATGACCATTAGAGGAGGGAGCTGACCGTTGGAGTTGTGCCTATAAATAGGATCTCATTTGAAAGAGCTTGGGACTTTTGAGAGACTGAACATTGACAACTGTGCTTACATACTGTTAAAGTGATTTCTAGAGAGATAGGCTCTTATAAACTCTCAGGCTTCGTGAAGAAAGATTTAACAGCTTGTTAAAACATTGATTCGCGCATATTTTCTTAGTTCAGAGGTGCGATTTCCATGAAATCAGAGAAATTGGGTTGTGAAGTCAGAGGTGCCGATTTCCTTACAAATTGGGGTCTTGCGGGAATAGCAAGACTGATACCGATCTTTGGATTGAGGGATTACCTGGTATTGGGTAAGGTAGTCTTTTTTGAAAGTATAAATCAAGGGACCTTTTATCTAGGGTTGTTGCATACCCTTCTCTTTGGGTTAAAAGAGTTACTACTTGTTACTTGTAGTATTTCTAATTTTTTCCGCTGTACTTTTAGTTGGTGAGGAATGTATAATCTTCTTATACTTCCTTATACTTGTACTCTAATTATATATGATTCTATATGCTTTAAGTTAGAATCTTAGTTGTTATAAAATTTTGTTATGTTTCATTTTCGGAATCTATTTTCCGGAATCACGCAAGTTATTAGAGCATAGAGGTGTTGTGAATTTTGGTTATGCGAAAAATTTCCTTAGGGATTTTTAAATTATATAATCCTCCCCCTCTTGTATTTGAGCATCTTATTTTTACATATTCGATCCAAGAATTGGTATCAGAGGAGGTTACCTATGAATCAATCTCACGATTAGATTAAGAAGAGAATTCTTCTTCTTCTTATTTTCCACAATCAATTTTTCAGACTCGTATAGTTCGGATTCATTTTTGTTTAGAGATACTCTTGTTTTATATTTTCCTTGTTAGGAATATTCTCATTGTTTACGAAATCTTTCTATTAATATGTTTTTTTGTAAATAATCTCATTAAGATGACAGGAGTCAATGTTGGTTCTATATAAAATCTCAATCCAACTAGACCACCTATCTTTGATGGAAATGATTACAAATATTGGAGAGATCAAATGAATACTTTCATTATCAATAATGGTGTTGATAATTTTTTTATGCATACTGGGGGTTATAAAATCCCTGACAAAGAAGTTAGTTCCTTTACTAATAAAGAAAAGAATGAATATCAACTGAATTTTAAGGTACACAATAATTTATTTTGTTCTATGACTAGAAAAAAATATAGCCAAATTTCATCTTGTGAAACAGAAAATTGTATATGGAAGAAACTTGAAGTTACTCACTTTGGAACATCCAAAGTAATTGAAACTAGAAGATCCTTGCTCAACGCTAAATATCATGGTATCTACTTTCCTTATGGAGAACCCATATGTAAGTTACAACAAAGATTCAGGACTATTGTGAATAGTTTGCAATCCATGGGTGAGATAGGATTAGATGATAAATCTCTTGTTGATAAGATGATAGAAATCATGCCAAATGAATGGGAATCCAAAAAGACTGCCATTGATGAGAACAGAAAGGTTACTCAGATATCCGTGACTGAAAATTACTTTTTTATTATAAAAGACTTTGAGGAAAAAGTGAGAAACCAGATACAACCAAATAAAACAAAAGGACCGCCCCAACCCATCAAGTGAGCCAAAAACAAGTCTTCGTCAACACAGGACTCCTCGGCAAGAAGTCCTGTGCAAAAAAACAGGCACATAATCGATGGAAAATCCATACCCTCTCAAGCATCCAATTCTGAGATACCTACATCAATGAAGACTTAATGCTCTGATCCCCTTTCGTGGTATGTCCAAGAAACATGCTGAAAAAAAGAAAAAACAATACTGCAAAAAAAAAACACAAGGGGACCCAGAGAAACCACCGCTCACACAACCGAATCGCTCACATCCCCCATCCATCTTAATTTATGTCACTAAGAAGGAATTTAATATTACCAGAATCTATCTCCCTAAATAGTTTCCTTGTTACGGATGATAACTTTAAATCTGCTTCTTCCAATATCCGCTTCTCAAAGGTAGTCATAAGTTGGTCCCAAGTTTGAATGTACTCCTCAACACTTATCTTCCCATGATTGAAACCCCCTACCAAAATTGAGTCTTGTCTATCAATACAAGAATATTTATCCTCATTAAGAGACACCTCTAGAGACCTCCCCATCATTTTAGCTGCCTCCTCCTTAGTAGCATTGAGCAACAGGACCTGTTATATCCCTTCATCTTCAGATCTTAAAAGTAGGATCGAGGACTGAGAGTCCTGCCCCCTGGCCTCCAATGTCTCGAAGGTTCCATATTCAATCTCTTTTCACTCAAATTTGTCGTTGATCGAGTCTTCAAAGGGTGTGGTAATGTAGAATAGTATTTCTTCCCCTTCCTCCTCCTAGAACTGCTAGTGGCCTTCGGGCTTAGAGCCTTATCAGCAGAGTGGTCGTGCACACTCCCTTTGGAAAATGTTGCACCCACTTCGATCCCCTGACCTGGAAAGTCAAAATTAGAGCTCAAAACATCATCTGAAAGGCATTCAAATATGTTGTGGAAAGCAATTGAAATCAGTCCCCCTACCTTCCCATATCTATTTGAAAAAATCATGTTCATATCAGTGGCCTGTGTCCCCTTACTCATATCCACGCCACCCACCCATAACCTCTCAGCCATCGAACCATAAAGGTCCTCTTTCCCTTCATGTGTCGTCTGGTCTAAAATAAGTTTGTCCCCCTTTCCTTGGGCTTCCACATGTGACTCCTCAAGATGATGTTCTTCCCCTTCCTCTTGTGCACCTTTGCTGGAGGAACTCTCCAGGTCTCTCTTCAACCTGCTAAACACATTCGCAACCAACGAGTTAACATGGTGAGCTACCACAACAGTTCCAAGAGCCTCCACACCCACTGCAAAGTTACCCTCTACCTCCCTAACTGATCGTGCCTCCTCAACTGGTGTAATGAATTCCCCTATCTCTGGCCTCTTCACCCGCTACATACAGACCCGAGTTCATTCCCTCACATACCAAATCAACCTTGTCATCAGCACTGGCCGTCGGCTGAGTCATGCCCTACCCATCCCTATGACCATCCTCCATCGATTGAGGGAAAAAGCCCCTGCCCGCCAACGATGCAGGTCTCCGAAAAAGGAATTCCGAAGCAAGCCCCAACCATTTACAAGAACCACAGAATTCCATCCAGCTCTCGTAAACAACTCTCTGCCTGCACCTATATTCTTCTCTGATCATAACCCAAAAGAAATCCAAAGGAACCATGGATACATTAATCTCCACCCAAATCTGCGGGAAGACTGGATGAAAGACTACAGCGGTTCTACTATCCGAGCAAGGATACCTACCGAGTAGATTACCGAGCATTTGGACAACGGAGGGATTTTGAAATGGCAACGGGAGGTTAGGAAAACTAACCCAGATCGCCGCGGTCGGTGAGTCCCGATTCATGTGGAAATCGAATGACCACCGAAACAATAAGAAAGGACATCCATTGCAACGCCGAGGTGCCTTCGACCAGGCACATATGAGGTTTTCTTCTAAAGAGAATCTGATCATAATATGATGATTATCAAGAAATCCGACCGTTTCCCGCTCCTGAAGATACCAAGTGTTAAAGACGATCCTATCAAATGAATCGACCGACAACCTTCCTTGCATGAACCTTGCGATCAGAGTGAGCTTCAGAAGCGTGGAGGTTTCAGTGAACTCCGAGGTTGAAATCTGGAGATTCAGGTTGCCATTGAGGAGCTCTGGTACCTTCAGACCTAATGCAACTTTCGGGAATTGCGGAAGAAGATTAGGATTTGTGAAAGGGAGAAAAGGGGGCGCCTCATTCCTTAGAATGAAAGTTTCCTCCCCCGCAGCGGGGGGATGAACCAGCATGGCCACTGCTGTTGTCGACATCGAGAGAGTTGAGCCTCTCTAGGGTTCCTTGAGTGAAAGAAGAAGAAGAGAGATGAACTATTTGGAACTCCTATTCAGCAAGAGATTAGAATTAAGAGAGATGTTGATAACGTAAAGAAGAAGAATTGAAATGGAAGTGTTTCTTTTACCACAACATCTAATCATATGAAATACAAGACTCCCGAGAGAGTTAGTAGTTCCAAATCAATGAAAGTTGTTATCCAATCCGAATCGAGTAAAAGTGAATCCTTAGAAAAATGAATTAGCAAATCTCGCTCGAAGGATGAAAAAGATAGCTGGACAGAGGAACTTTCTATCCAGATATAAGAAAAGGAAAGGAAAGATAAAAAATATTCAGAAGTTACATGTTATGAATGCAAGAGATCTGTACACATAAGACCTGATTTTCTTATGCTTAAGAGAAAAAAAGGAAAATCATCCAGAGAGAAACAACAATAAGTATTACAAGGATAAAGCTAATAAATTCTTGAAAGCTAATGACACTTGGAGTTCCAATGGTGGAGACTCTTCAGATGAATCTTTAGATTATGAATCTTATAGACAGAAGAATCTTGATTTAATAGCCGGACTACATATTAATAATCATTGTTTAATGGGTAAGGTACACAATGCTGAATAATTGACCAATATTTCTTTAAATTCAAATTATAGTAATGACAAAAATTATAACGCTTCGGATGAAGAATTTTCTTCTGACGAAGATAATACTTTATCTTTCTATGAAGAAGTTTATAGGTTTTCCAAACTTCATGAGATTGAGAATTCAAAACTCATGAAAAAACATGATAAGGGAAATTCTCGGAATACTATTCATACTATGGAAATATCAGATCTTTATAATGATCTTGATAAGAAAGATGTTTATTTTGAAAGTATTTCAAAAGATCTTGAGGAAGTAAATTCTGAGAAGAATAAACTTTATAAAGATCTAGAAAACGTAATTTCTAAGAAAAATGTTTTTGAGTCTATCTCTAGTTCAAAATCAAATGTTTTTACGACAAGAACTTAGTTATCAAAATCAAATCCGAAATTTTTTCCTTGAGGAAGTGTTTGTCGAACTTTACCTTAGGTAAAGAAAGTTTTTATAAAATATATTCTCAAATCTGACCTCTAAGGAATAGTTCTGGTTTTGGTTATACTAGTTCAAATCCATTTTTTAGTAACAATTATTTTGTTCCTCAAAGTGCTGTATTTTGTACTAAGTGTCAGTGTGGTGGACACTGGGCAACGAATTGTTCCCTAAAAAAAACCTAGTCCTTATCATTTCAGAAAGCCAAATTTTCTAAGAAGATGTGGGTGCCTAAACTTTTTCTTTCTGATATTTCTAGATCCAAGAAAGTTCGGATTCCGAAAGTCCAACTCTTTTGTTTTCACAAAATTAGAGAAATTACCAACAATAATACTTGGTACATGGATAGTGGATTTTCCCAGTATATGACTGGTCACAAAAACTACTTTGAAAAGATTATCAAGATGAAAGGAGGAAAAGTAACTTTCGGAGATAATTCTTAGAGAGAAATTATAGTTATAGGTAACATCGTTCTTCTTGAAAAAACATTGATTTCAAATGTTTTATTTGTTAAGGGTTTTAAGTACAACCTCATTAGAATAAGACAATTATGTGATAAAGGTTACCTTGTGAATTTTAGGAATGACAAGTGACTAGTACACAAATCCAAGGAAGAGTTCATTCTTTCTTCCCATAGGCAAGAGAATGTTTAAACACTAAACATAGAAGTCCTTAGGAGTCAACAATTACCTTGAATTAGTGCAATGGAAGATCATTCTTGGGTATTTCATAGAAGGTTAGGTCGTTGTAACCTTAGGAACTTATGGAAACTCTCTAAGAAAATGTTAGTTAAGGATATACCAGAGTTTATATTTTATTACTCAAAAGATTGTTACCCTTGAAAATATGGAAAGAAACATAAATCATGTATTAAATTAGTCTATGAAGTATCAACTACTGATGCATTATAGATAGTGCATATGGATCTTTTTGGTCTAACACAAACTGGACGCATTGGAGCCAAGTACTATGTATTTTTTCTAGTTGATGATTAAATTAGATTTACATGGGTCTATTTTCATGAAAAGAATTGTGAAGCATTATCATATTTCAAAAGTTTTATTGCCCATGTTAAAAATCAGAAAAGAATTCCATTGAAAACTATTCGTAGAGATCATGGAGGAGAATTTAAAAATTATGATTTTGAAACTTTTTGAAGTAGAAAAGGAATTAATCATAACTTCACACCACCCAGAACACCTCAATAGAATGGTGTTGTTGAAACATGAAATAGAATTATTCAAGAGATAACAAGAACCATGTTGACTGAATATTCTGTAGCTAAACATTTTTGGGTTGAAGCTGTGAGTACTGCATGTTATACTATAAATCGAGTTTTGATTAGACCTTTTCTTAATAAAACATCTTATGAGTTATGGAATGGTAGGAAACCTAGAATTTCTTACTTTAAGGTTTTTGGTTTCAAGGTATTGATTTTTAATACTAAATATAATATACATAAATTCGCGCCAAAATCCGATGAAGGAATTTTCTTAGGCTACTGCACATATTCTAAGGCATATTGAGTTTTCAATAAAAAACATGTACTCTTGAAGATACAGTACATGTTAAATTTGAAGAAACTGATCATTTTATTTTTAAACAAACCCAACATACATCTTTGAATGTGTTTTCAAAAACTGATTATCAACCTGTGTTAGAAGATCCTTCTGATAAGGAAAATGTCCAAGTAGATAATTCTGAAACATTTACCCCAGAAGATTTTGTACCCTATATTGATGAACATGTTTTACGAAACTGAAATAAGTTGTTTCTAAAGAATCATCCCAGTGATATTATCATTGGTGATGTAAATCAACCTGTTAGGACTAGAAGTTCCTTAAGTAACGAAGTAGAACATCTAGCATTCCTTTCCCAATTAAAGCCAAAAAGCACTGATGAAGCTTTAGGTGATGATGATTGGATTAAAGACATGCAAGAGGAACTAAATGAATTCAAAGGAAATATTGTATGGAACTTGGTTGAAAGACCTAAGGAAACTTCTGTTATTGGAGAAAAATGGGTTTTTAGATATAAGTTTGATGAAAATGGAATCATTGTTAGAAATAAAGCAAGATTAGTTGCTAAAGGCTATAATCAACAAGAATGAATAGACTATGAAGAAACCTATGCTCTAGTAGCTAGACTTGGATCTATTAGTATTTTACTTACCTTTGTAGCATTCTTCAATTTAAAACTTCATCAAATGTGTTTGAAATGTTATTTCCTTAATGGTTATGTTCAAGAGGATGTTTTTGTTTAACAACATCCTATCTTGAAAGATAAAAAAAATCCTAATCATGTTTTTAGACCTACCAAAGCTCTGTATGGACTCAAACAAGCCCCTCGAGCTTTTTATGATAGACTTACATGAGTTTTTCTTCAAAATAACTATGTTAATGGAAATGCAGATCCAACCCTTTTTATAAATAAAGATAAGAAAAATGTTTTTATTGTTCAAATATATGATGATAACATTTTATTTTGTTCAACTCAGCAATCTTTAACCGATTCCTTTGTAGATCTAATGAAATTTGAGTTTGAAATGAGTATGATGGGTGAGTTAACATTTTTCTTTGGTTTTCAAATCTCTCAAAAACCAGAAGGAATATATATCCCAACATAAGTAGATTAACAATCTTCTTAAAAAATATGGACATTAAAACACTAAATGTATTAGTACTCCCATTGGTAACTCAAACACACTTGATCTAGATGATGTTGGGAAACCAGTAGATCAAACTTCTTTTAGAGGTATGATAGGAAGTTTAATTTACATGACATCTAGTTATCCATACTTAATTTTTGGAGTATGCTTATGTTCATGATATGAATCTAATCCCAAGTAATCTCATTTAAAGGCAGTGAACAGAATTTTTCACTACTTAAAAGGAACCATGGATTAAAGACTATTTTATACTTCTAGAAATGATTTTGTTTTATAATTTTTTCGGATTATGACTTTGGTGGATGTAGAATGGATATAAAGAGTACATTCATAACTTTTCATTTCATAAGAGATTCATTAGTTTCTTGTTCTTGCAAGAAGCAGCACTCAGTAGCACCTTCCACTGCTAAAGCTGAATATATAGCAGTTGGAAGTTGCAGTCACTAATGGAATGTGGGTTTTTCCCCACACTTCCATACCAACGGTTTTATGAAACCGTTGGTAAAGGATGGTTTAGGAAATATTCTACCAACGGTTCTAAAGAACCGTTTGTATAGATGTGTTTATGGTAGCTTTTCCCAACGGTTCATTAGAATCGTTGGTATAGCTGTGGTTAGGGGAGTTTTTACCAACGGTTCAATGAGAACCGTTGGTATAGGTGTGGTTTAGGGTATCTCTTATCAACGGTTCAATGGAACCATTGGTATAGGTGTGGCCGGATAATATATACCAACAATTTTTAAAAACGGTTGGTAAAACTTTCCCCCAAATTAACAGCGGCCCGTCCTCTCCCCCATTCGTGATACAGAACCCTAAATGGGATCAATTTGGAAATCTTGGAGCTCTGTCGGCTTCCTCTTCCTCCATCCCATTCAAGCTTCAAATATCCTATCGAATCTTATTAGAACCATCCTAAATTAGGTATTTTCTTAACCGGTACCTTATTTTTATTGAAATCTATCTAATATTTAAGTTTTTAGTTTCAATCTTGATGTGTATATGTTTTTGTTTCTATTTTGATTTAATCTATATGTGATGATCTTGTATCGTCATTAAGATGTTCAATGATGTGGGATAACATTGGTTTCCCCAATTTCCAGAAGCCGCGACAACTAGGGAAACCCAAACCCGAGTTCTGTCATCTGATCGGCTGCAACTCCGCCATCCAGGTTAGAATCTTTAAACCTCTTCCCAAATACAAGTCCTCTTCCTCCTATTTCTACATTTATTCCAATATCTAGAAAGATCATGTCATTTTTTCCTATTTTAGGGATTTTGGAAAATTTTATGATTCACACTATTTGATATTGAATCAATGACTAATACATGATTGGTAGATGTCTGTGACTAGGGTTGATTTTGGTTTCATATATCATTTGTAACTAAATATACGACATACTACCACTAATATGATTATTCACCCAAAGAATGGTGGAATTTTCCTAGGATCATGGGGCTTGTTCTTCTTTTGTTCTATATGGTTTATAGTGTGGGTTTTTAATGTATTTTATTTTCTTATGGATTTATAGTGATTATGTATTGGGCTCCTTTGGTCATGAATTTCGGGTGAGTTATTATTAAGTTATTCATATAGATCATTGTATTCATAAAGTGGGCCTAACTTTTTTGTAGGTGGTGTCGACTCACTGAGTGACTATTTGGTTATGTTTTTATGATGCCAACGTTAGATTTTTTTAATAATGAAACTTATTTATATTTTAATGATATAAATGAGTGGTTTTTAAAGATATGTTTATAAAATAGGTAAAATGTTTTCTAAGTGGTTTATTTGGAACTTTATAAAGGCAGATCCCATTTTTATTGTATTCTAAAATCTCATTAAACATATTTATACTTAGCCAATACTTTATAAGTTTGGATCCATGTTTGAGCATTACCACTAATATCCCATAGCATAATACCATTTTTAGATTGTGTACATCTCATCATATTTTTTAATGAGTTCACTTCTCCCTTCATTAATTTCTTCCAAGGATGTCTTAATAATCTAATAGCCACTTGAATGTTTTTCCTGGCTTAAATAATATAATGTATTCCCGGAATAGTCAATTAATTTTTACATTCTAGTAAACCTTGTTGATAACCTTCATGATTATATGATCTCATAGGATGGTGTGGTGAATATGGATATAATTTTAAACATTTATATTGAATTTTGTTTTTATCTTCTAGGGTTGAAAATTCTGCAGTTGGGTTTTTTAAGCGATATATAACAACATTTTAAACCCCTGCTTTATATTCCTAATGGTTGTTTAGTAGTGGATTAAACCAACACTATTTAAGGTTAATATTGGTTTACCGTTTTTTGTTTAAGCAGTTGTTTTCCATGAAAAAAAGGTGAGGATATAATGGAGGTTCAAACCACTACTATATCCTTCCCATTTTTTGGCAGGTGAAACCGTTTCTAAAACCAAAAACGCCACTAAAAAACATTCTGTGACGATTCCTAGAAGCTGCCGCTAAATTTATAGAACTAACCCCCACCCCCTAGAAATCCCCTCGACCCCCTGAACACCCCGACCCCCTGGAAAGCCCTGCCACCCCCGTGGACAGCCCGCCCACCCCCTTTGATAGCCCATGCCCCCCCTGGACAGCCACCCCACCCTTGTTGACAGCCCGCCCACCCCACCCCCGGACACCCGCCCACCGACCCCCGGACACCCCTATCCCCCCCGGACGCCCCAACCCCCTAGAAATCCCCCACCCCTTTTACACCCCTGACCCCACTAGACAGTGCCTCCACCCGCATGGACAGCCCGACCACCCCCCGTGGACAACCCACCCACCCTCCTGGATAGCCCACCCACCCCCTTGGACACTCTAGACCCCCTGGACAGCCCTGCCACCCCCATGGGCTACCCGCCCACCCCATGAACATCTTGTACCCCCTGGACAGCCCCGCCCACCCCCTGGACACCCCTCCCACCTCCTTGGACAGCCCACCCACCCCCTGGACTCCCCCTACCCCCTTGGACAGCCTAACCACCCCCACGAACAGCCCTCCCACCTAGACACCCTAACCCCCCTAGACATCCCCCACCCTCTGGACACCTCCGACCCCCCAGATGGTCCCACCACCCCCTAGACACCCCAGACCCCCTGGACACCCCGCACCCCCTTGGACAGTCCCGCCACTCCCCTGATCCTCATCCTACTCCTCATCCTAATCTCCCTGAAGAAGTTAAAGTATAAAACTCATGTACTCCCAACAAGACCCTTAAGGATTTTTTATTCCTTGATCCACTTCCAATATCTTACTGGGAAATCTTTGAATATAGGCATTAGAAATTTTGTATCTTATTTTCTTATATACACTTTATTTTGTTGTATTCTTAATATGATTCACATATAGAGTAATTTGTCACTTATCCTTTTATATAATGTAAACAATTGTCATTTACCTAAATATTTTTTTGATTGAACTTCAATATTATTGTATTGATTTGAAATGACTTATTGAAATTTTTTTACAGAATGGATAGAACTTGGATGTACGAAAATGATCAGATTTCAGCTAATTTTCAAAATAATTTGAACAGCTTTCTAGATTTTACATTTGACAAGGCTTCAGATAGGGGTCGCATACACTGCCCATGTTTTAATTGTGTTGGAAGACCTTGGTTGAGTCGTGAAGTAGTTAGCTATCATATAACCAAATATGGTTTCCAAACAAACTATTATGTGCATTATCACAATGGAGAGAAAATGGAATCTCAAAATGTTGATGATCCAACTGATAGGATTGAATTGGAGAGGTTGATAAATGATCAGTTTCCATTTATTCGGCATCATGAGAAGGAAAGGATTTCCAACCAACAAGATTTAGATACAAGAACACATGATGCGTCCAATGAAAATGATGATATTGATAGGCTAAAAAAATTTAATGACGCAACGACGACTTCAGTATATCGACAATGTTGTAAAATGAAAAAGTTGGAATTTTTAATCTGATTGTTTCATGGGAAAACTATGTATGGGATTTCAAATACTGCAATTGATTACATTCTTACCATCTTGAAGGTCTTACTTCTAGATGATACAGATATTCCCTCAAACCACTATATGTCATGGAATTTAGTTGATGAAATTGGATTCTCATAAAAAAATTCATGTTTTCCCGAATGATTGCAGCTTATTTTGGGAGGAAACTGTTGAAAGAAATGATTGTATCAAATGTGGAACCTCATGATGGAAGCCAAAAGATAATGGAACACCATATCACATGCCACAAAAATAAATGTGTCACTTTCCATTAATCCCTAGATTACAGAACCATTTCATGTCTGATGAAATATTCGTAAACATGCGATGGCATGACACCAAGAGAAAAAAAATAATGAAGAGTCGGTTCACCCTACAGATGGATTTTCATGGCATATATTTGATGCTCAGTATCCTGAATTTGTAGCCTATGTGCGTAATGTCATACTGGGTCTTTCATGTGACGGTTTTAATCTATTTGGGCAGATGCTTACTACGCATAGAACATGGCCGGTTTTCATACACATTTATAACCTTCCCCCTTGGTAATGTATGAAAAAGCCTTACACTTTCATGAGTATACTGATATCTGGCCCTTCTGATCTGGGAAACGATATAGATGTATACATGCAACCTTTAATAAAAGAGTTAAAACTTCATTGGGATGTGGGTGTGCCCACATACGATGCATGTTTGAAAGACATATTTCAGATGCGTGCTGCACTTATGTGGATGATCAATGATTTTAATGCTTATGCAATGATGACTGGATGGAGTACAAAAGGAAAATTTTCATGTCCTGTTTTAATGAAGAATACTCGATCGAGAAGACTGAAATATCATCGTAGTTTTAGTTTCATGGGACATCGACGATTCATGCCAATGAACCATCCATATAGAAACAATCATCTAAGATTTGACAATACCTTGGAGAATGGAGATACACCTTAGCATATGTCTGGAACTGATGTGCTTAATGAATTAAAATATTTCAGTTATTCATTTGGGATGGGTGTAATGAAATCTAGAAAGAGGAAAAATGTTTCCAATGATACCTGTTACAATTGGAAGAAGAAGAGTATATTCTTTGAGTTGTCGTATTGGTCAACCAACTTGTTACGTCATTTCTTAGACATAATTCACATTGGAAAGAATATATGTGAAACGTTGCTTTCGATTCTTCTAAATGTCAAGGGGAATAAAAAAGATGATTTACGATCTCGGTGTGACTTGGTAGATTGGGGGATCAGACCAGAATAGCATCCTGTCTGTATCAGTGAAAATAAATGGCAGGTTCCATGTGCTTCTTATGTGATGACACCTGCTGAAAAAAATCAATTTGTGGAAGTGCAAGAAACTATTAAAGTTTCTGATGTCTATTCAAGCAATATATCAAAATGGGTCAACATAAAATAGTTGAAGATGAAATATTTGAAGACTCGTGATTATCACATCCTTTTTCATGAGTTGATTCCAATAGAAATCTGTCATCTCTTGTCCAATAATGTTAGAGTCTCAGTTATTCGGTTGTGCTATTTTTTTTAGAGATATTTGTGCTAAGAGGTTTTCCAAATACTTCTTGCAAAAACTGTTGCCAGAGACACCATTAATTTTGTGTGAGTTAGAGAAAATATTCCCTCCATCATTTTTTACATGCATGTTGCATTTTTCTGTCCATATTCTGACTAAAATACTTCTTGGAGGACCCGTTGCTTTCTGTTGGATGTATCCAACTGAAAGAAACATGTTCACATTGAAGTCATATGTTCAGAATAGGAATTATCCCAAAGGTTCTATTGTGAACGGTTACTTTTCTCAAGAATGTATGGATTTCTACTCAATGTATTTGTCTGATCTTACTACAATAATAAATAGTCAAATGAGAAATGAAGAAGAACAGTATGGGAAAATTGAACCCAGTTTTCCATCACTTCCTTAGACAGGAAGAATTCCGAGATCATATACATTGACGACATTAAGCCTTAAATATTGAGAGATGGCACATCACACAGTGTTGTTAAATTTTGATTTGTTCGATGAGTATATCAAGTAAGTAAATTGTACATGTATCTCATATATTTTCTCTTTTAATTTTAAATATTTGTTAAACTATTATTATTTTTAACTAAAGTGAACATAATGAACTGATATATAGAAAGCATCGTTCTTTATCTTTGAGAAGGAAAGAGACTTTTCATTGAAAAGGGTTTTCTCCTTCGTTGAAATTGAAGGTAAAAATATATCTGTAATAACTAAATAAAAATAATATTTAATTATGTTTACTATTTGTTTATATTTTAGGTATCGAGAACATTGGATACCTTGGGTAATTAGGTGAAAGGTTTATCTTAAGGAAATCATCCATTTCATTGTGGTTATCAAGGAGGTTTGACTTCGGTCTTACCCTTATTTTAAAGGTCTATTATTCTTGGGGACTGATATTGACATTTTAGAGAGATTACTCTTGGCGTTTTCCTCTGCTTCATAGGGATGTTGTTATCAGATCTGTTTTTTGCACTTGATTCTTATTGTATGATTAGTCTACTACCTTGACCTTTAGTATTCCTTGGTACTGTGATACCCATTTTTCTATTTTGTATTACACAGCTTTCTTAGTAAGCCATGTATTTCATGTTTATGAATACGGAAAATGATATGGAAAATGTGCATTGAAATAGAAGGCTTTTTGAGTGAAATTGATATAATATTATCTCTAATGAAATTACAATTCCATCGTTATTATATTCACACCATGACCAATTTTAACGAGGTAATGAGATATATAATTGGAGTGGTACCCAAAAGGCATCAATATAGGATAAGAACATATAGCACTCAATAATGAAGGTGTGTTTTGTGGATATTTTTTTAAAAATAATAATTATTTTCATGAATCCTATAATTATAGGAAAGTAAGGTTTCCAAACTATGTTGGAAGGATGATTGAAAGGTGATAAATGAACTCAAACCATATGAGAATTTTTTTTATCCATTTAAAGAGGTACATTACTATATTCAATACATGATCAATCATTTCTGATGTGTACAAGTCAACTCCACCTCAATCAGAGGCACGGTGTGGCCGGAACCACTCAAAGTGTCTCACTATTCTTTGAAATGGACAACAGTTTAAGTAAAAACAACAACTGACATATGGAAAACAAACCAAACTCATTTAGATTATTTTGTTACTTTATGAAAAGTATCCATGGGTCATTTGTGACGTGTACGAGTCAAAAATTCCTCAATATGAGGCACGGTGTGGCCGGTACCAATCAAAGTGTCTGACTTTTATTTGAAATGGACAAGATTTTACGTGAAAACAACAACTGGAATACGGAAAACTGACCAAACGCATTCGTATTCTATTGAAACATTAAAAAACGATCCATGGATTATATGTGATGTGTAAGACTCAACCCCGCCTCATGCCGAGGGTCGATGCAGCTGTTACCACTCAACGTGTCATTCTATTGTTTAAAATGGATTCGCTTTTAAGTAAAAAAACGACATACGGAAAACTGACCAAACACATTCATATTTTTTCGATACATTAGAAAAACGATCCATGGGTCATTTTTGATGTGTAAGAGTAAACCCCACCTCAATCCGAGGGCTGGTGTGTCCGGTACCACTCAAAGTGTATTTCTATTATTTAAAAAGGATGCGCTTTTAAGTAAAATAAATGACCTACGAAAAACAGATCAAAAACATTTGGATTGTGTTGATACTTTACAAAAACGATCTATGGGAAATTTGTGATGTGTATAAGTCAAACCCACCTCAATCTGAGGTGCGGTGTGGCCGTCACCACTCAAAGTGTCTCACTTTTCTTTGAAATGGACAACCGTTTAAGTAAAAACAACAACTGACATATAGAAAATGGACCAAATGCATTAGGATTCTGTTGATACTTTAGGAAAAGTATCCCTGGGTCTTTAATGACGTGTACGAGTAAACCCCGCCTTAATCTGAGGAACAGTGTGGCTGGTACCACTCATAGAGTCTCACTTTTATTTGAAATGGACATGATTTTAAGTGAAAACAACATCTAGATTACGGAAGACCAAACAAACACATTCAGATTTTATTGAAACTTTAGGACAATGATCCATGGGTCATATGTGATGTGTATGACCCAACCTTGCCTCAATCCGAGAGTTGGTGTGTCCATTACCACTAAATGTGTCTTTCTTTTGTTTAAAATGGATGCACTTTTAAGTAAACCAAACGACATACAGAAAACCGACAAAATGAATTCAGATTGTGTTGATACATTATGAAAACGATCCATGGGTCGTTTTGGATGAGTACGAGTCAACCCCGCCACAATCTGAGGCACGGTGTGGCCGGCACCACTCAAAGTGTCTCACATTTCTTTGAAATGGACAACAGTTTAAGTAAAAACAACAACTGACATACAAAAAATGGACCAAACGCATTCAGATTCTATTGATACTTTAGGACAAGTATCCATGGGTACTTTGTGATGTGTATGAGTCAACCACGCCTCAATATGAGGAAAGGTGTGGTCGGTACCACTCAAAGTGTCTCACTTTTCTTTGAAATGGACAACAGTTTATGTAAAAACAACAACTGACATATGGAAAATGGAGCAAACGCATTCGGATTCGGTTGATACTTAAGGAAAAGTATCAATGGGTCATTTTTGATGTGAACGAGTAAACCCCACCTCAATTTAAGGCAAGGTGTGACTGGTACCACTCAAAGAGTCTCACATTTATTTGAAATGGACAGGATTTTAAGTGAAAACAATAACTGGCATACAGAAATCTGACCAAACACATTCAGATTTTATTGAAACATTAGGACAATGATCCATGGGTCATTTGGGACTTGTATGAGTCAACCCTTCATTAATCTGAAGGACGGTGTGTCCAGTACCACTCAACGTGTCTTTCTTTTGTTTAAAATGGATGCGCTTTTAAGTAAAAAAATGCCATACTGAAAACAAACCAAACACATTCGGATTTTGTTGATACTTTAGGAAAACGATCCATGGGTCATTTTTGATGTGTACGAGTCAACCCCGCTTCAATCTTAGGTGCGGTGTGGCCGGTACCACTCGAAGTTTCATTCTTTTGTTTAAAATGGATACACTTTTAAGTAAAAACAACCGGCATACGAAAAACCAAACAAACGCATTCAGATTGTGTTGATACTTTAAGAAAATGATCCACGGTTCATTTGTGATGTGTACAAGTCAACCCCACCTCAATCCGAGGTGCGGTGTGGCCTAAACCACTCAACTTGTCTCTCTTTTGTTTAAAATGAACATCATTTTAAGTGAAAACAACAATTGACATAAGGAAAACTGACCAAATGCATTCGGATTCTATTAAAACATTAAGAAAACGATCCATGAGTCATTTTTGATGGGTACGAGTCAACCCCGACTCACTCTGAGGTGTGGTGTGGGCAGCACCACTCAAAGTGTCTAACTTTTCTTTGAAATGGACAACAGTTTAAGTAAAAACAACAACTGACATATGGAAAACAGACCAAACGCATTAGGATTCTATTGATACTTTAGGACAATGATATATGGCTCATTTGTGACATGTACGAGTCAACCTCGTCTCAGTCTGAGGCATGGTGTGGCTGGTACCACTCAAAGTGTCCTTCTTTTGTTTAAAATGGATACACTTTTAACTAAAAACAACCGGCATACGGGAAACCAACCAAATGCATTCGGATTGTGTTGATACTTTAGGAAAATGATAGATGGGTGATTTCGGACGTGTATGAGTCAACTCCGCCTCAATCCGAGGTGCAGTGTGGACGACACCACTGAAAGCCTCTCTTTTGTTTCAAAAGGACATCATTTTAAGTGAATAGAATTGAAATTGTCTGTAGAGACCCGAAGCTTATCGTACATGGACATTACATTACTTTTGCGGAATACTTAATACATAACAAAAATACACACACAAGGATCGTAATAGTTTAGTGTCTTTGGAAACTCGGAACGTAATCTTCTAATCCTGGTGAAAGATCTTCAAAATCTCCCACAATGATCTTCCTTTTTTTTTACCTAAAACCTTTCTTTATATCCTGGGGAAAAGAAAACATAAAAGGGTGAGCTCAAATGCTCAGTAAGGGTAAACAAAAGAAATATCAATCACATAATTTTCATAAGAATATAACATTTTTGGAAATCTTAACCTGCAAAAGAGAGCATAATTTCATAACATGGGATAAATCATAGTAGTGAAAATGAAACCCTTACTTAAAACATTACTCATTGTGGCATACACACATAATCATAGAGAATCATTTCTTGTTAGTCAAGACTCATTGCCAAGACTATCTTAGTGGACAAAGTCCCTTTCTGAATCGAGTAATCCTCGTTTCAGTCCTGTTTCACTGAACCGGTATAACCTACCATTCCAGCCATGTCTATCTCATGAGATATGAAATCTTTACCCAATGCATTGGAGGGAGATATAGGTCCCACCCATCTCTTAATGAATCCTTTCTTTTGTGTGCCACAAAATCATAAATCATACATCATTGCATAACCCATGTAATAAAAATGGGATTCTTAAACAACATGACATCATAAAACCATTCATATAAGATAAAGGAATTCATAAACATAATTCCATCACAACATAGACAAATCAATGTAAAAATATGGATAGAAACAGAACCCTTTATTATCTTATATGGACAATACTTTTGATAAAACACTTGAAATGAATTCTTGAGGAAAATATCCTTTCTTCTTTAAAATCAATTTCTTTTCACAAAACAACATGCAATTTTAAAAGAAAGATATTTTATTGAAAATAGTCATGAAATCTTTTAGAGGAAGCTTCATGAAAATAAGGCTTTATAAAACAGTATAAATCCGTTCGTGCCGTATAAGTTAAAAAAAACATTCTTCGTACTTTTGTCGGAAAAGTCAAAAAAGTACCTCGTACGGAAAAACGACAAAAGATTCCTTTAATATTCTTTACTAAAAACTCACCTAAGGGTAAAATTGGATTTAAACTATTGCAAGTAGATGGAAACAATATTTCATATTGAGGGAACATGGATGTGGATGATAAAATACCCCAGTAAATACTTACGAATAAACAATCTCGGATAAAAATGAGATTGTGATATTTCCCTTACCTTAGGTCCAATTTGCTTCGTATGTGTCCGAACCTCCTGTATAATGATTTAAATAATGTCATTGACTTATTACAGAATCATATTCATTGTTATGATATCATATACGGTTCACTTATGACATTATATTACCCGTTCTTTTGTAAATTCCATGTTAAAGAAGCGTTTTGGGTAAAATCGTTTCATTTATCGTAGGTGTTTTGACTTGTTGTTCTTGACATCATTATTACTTATATCTTGATTTACTTACTTCCACAATATAAAATATGATTTATATATCATATATATTCAGTATATATATATATATAATAGATAGATAAATAAAATGAAAAACACCGTTCATGGAGACGGTAGTCCGTACGTACGCATCAACGTTGTTTTTCTTTCCTTATTGTCTTGAAATGGAAGTAAGTAGATGACATACATATGTATATATATACATAAATCCAGTAGCTTTATAATGTCATATATTTCATTAATATTTCTTATATATACATTATAATCATTCTTAAATGGTTAACATGGAGAATGAATCTCATCGCGTCGTGGAGACGGTAGTCCGTACGTACGCACGAGCGATGATATCATTTATATAAATATTGAATTGAATTGGATTGGATTATACAATATTTCAGAATCAATATGATGTTGTAATAACTATGTATAGTTATTCTTTACACCATTATACCCATCCATGTAAGGTGGTGGTGGAAAATAGATTACACCACGGCGTGGAGACGGTATTCCGTACGTACGCACGCGCGGTGATTTCTTTTTCCGTAGGATGGATAGATGGTGAAATAGGGTTGTTTCATACTTATAATAACATATCAGTATATGAGTGATACTGATGTTATTACTTCATAATGAAACAACCTAAGAAGAAGAAGTGGAAGAAGAAATAAAGATGAAAGAATTGGTAACGGTAATTACCTCTTCTTTGAAGCGCCTCTTTGAGACCTCCTCTTAGGGCACTAAAATTGGTCTTTGAGGAAGACCAGAACCTCTATGATGTTTCTAGGGAAGTGGAGAAGAGATTTTGGCAGGGGTTGGCCGAGCTTGAGTGCTCAAATTGGTGTGAGGAGGAGGGGGAGGAGGTGTCCTTTTATAGGGGAGGAGAGGGGCACCTTAGGAATATCTCAAAATATTATTTTATATTAAAGTCAAATTCGGTTTATAATGGTTCCAAAGGGTCTTATTTCGAAGCTAAAGTGGGGATGGGTCGAAATCCTATCAACCAATAGAATTTAGACAAGTTTAGGATATTATTTTAACCTTATCAATTAGATTTAACTCTAAGTTAAATAATTTAACATTTACCGTGTCTTTTTGTTTTCTTTCACTATATGGTTAATACACTTACTATAACATGCCAAACGAACCCCAAATTGTTTATTATTAATATATATATCCTTATCTAAGTCATTTGGCCGAACCTTAGATTTTTAGGAATAAAATAACAATTAATAATATAATATTTGATTTAAAAACTATTTTGTGTCAATTTTGACACTATTTGATATATGATTTTTGTGAAAGTCATAACAGAATTAAATGTTCGAACCAAGTTGATTAAATCAACATTAATATATCATAGTAACCTAGAAAATTAGTGTAATTCATAAAAAGTTTCAAATTACATTTATTTTGGTGTTTATAACATCAATTATGTCAATATTTCATTAATAAGATAATTACTGCATCATCGTTGTGTCATAAATAAATTAAATTATTTGATGTCTAAAAATTACAAATAAAATACCATCATGTAGGAAAGCTTTTTATCTTTCTAATGAATATTTACAATCTAATTTATCTTATGTATAACCCCATATTAAAAATGATTTACTTATTAAACTTTGATTTTAACTATTTTAACCCTTCTTTAAATAAATTAATAATAAAAGTCCTAATCTAATCCAAGTGGGCCTAAATGGTCATATTTTATTCCTAAGTTTTTTTTTGGTCGAATTACACTTGTCCAATAGAATTAGGACATGTGTTAGGGTAATATTAATATCATATTTACCCTTAGTTACTCTATTTACTATTAACCGCGGTAAAAAAAGTAAAAAGTTACTATTCACCAAAAATTATTTTCATCTCATTGAACCACATTTTAGTCCTTGATATTAACCGTGTCTGTCGGATTTTCAAAATTCTATTCACAGAAGCGGTAAAATTAAGTTTTATGCAAAATTCAGTTTTTTAACCTACCACTTAGTAGTTTCACTATTCATCAAAAATTGATGTTTTTCAGAACAATGCCAAAATTTCATCCTAAGCTATATTTCATATTCCGAATTCAAAAATGAAATCTATTTTACCAAATTCATAACATAGAAGTTGCATTAATTAATTTTATAATTAAATCCCGCTGTTAAAATAAATAGCGTGTTTTTAGGAAACAATATATATCAAAAGATTGACACTTGATTATGTCTGGTTTAAATGTAAAATTACAATCAATGACCAACATTGTATTAAATTGTAAAAATATATTCTAAATATACTTTAAAACCACTCAAATTAATAATTTATCACTATTAATTATTTTGATTAAAAAAGTTGTTTTTAATTATAATTTAGTAATTTTCACTATTCATCAGAATATGAAAGTTATCCGAAAAGTACCAAAATTTCACCTTAGGCTAAATTCGATACTCCGAATCCAAGAATGAAGTTCATTTTGAAAAATAAGATTTACAGAATTCTAAAAAGTGGTTATTACTATTCATAACGGCTAGTTTTAATAATATTTTAATAGCACATCGTTGTTTAGTGAAACTCGGTATTGCGTATTACACACGCTATCGAGGAAGGTCGCGATCGCGTGTAATGCAAGGCAAGACAAGGATGTGTGTTGTGCAAGCTCCTTTTGGTGTAGCGTACAACACAAGACATTAATAAAATTAAAAAGAATATTTTTTATAAAATCTTGGGCTGTTACATTCTACCCCCCTTAAAATGAATTTCGCCCTCGAAATTCGTCGTGGTTATAAATGGTTTACTATTCGAAAGTTTCTTTAATAGAAACCCACATCGTAAAAAGGAATACTAAAACATGGCTTTAAAAAACTAAAGTATGAAATGTAACGATTACCCAAATAAACTAATCATTGGGTTTCCACATAGGTGAAAATATGGATATGGAAGAGAAATCTAACCATCATGTTCTGATGGAGAGTGGTAGAGAACATGGCTATGGAAAATCCAGTAATCACAAATCCATAAATTTGTGACGATCTAAGGTACCATCCGATTCATCAGGTATAAGATCACTAGGACAACATTTTTTTGGTTTTCAAGATCATTTCCCTAAAGTTGAAAATTAGAATTGGAATAAATACTTTCTTTATTTTGGTACAATCTCACTATTGTTCGTGCCTAGAACAATTTCCACTTCATCTCTTAAATAAATGAAGTTGAATTTGTTATTCGTGAAGTGTTAGCAGATCATGTGATAGAATGACGGGTCATTCCATCTGTCTCAAACAAAAGGTTAGCAAAAATTATATACATAAGTCGATCTATAGTGAGATTAATCATATATGGTTCCTAAAATGGACTTATACTTCATATATCATACTGCTTAATATAATAAAACTAGTTTCTACTAAACAGGGACTTCCTGTAGGTCAGTGGTAGGCGATAAAGGCCAGTCGCACTTCGGTTGTGGGTTCGATTCCTACAGCCTTGTCCGAAGCGATGGGCTGTCGCCCGTCCTGCAGGTTGTCCTTTTTCTAAAACTACGTTACTATAACATCCCATCAATAATATCAAAAAAAGAACTTATATCCTTAAACAATACTATTTTATGTCCAACATAATCCATTCTAGTCTTTAGGCTTATCCATAATACTGCAGTCCACTTTCATAACATAGTGAAAACGATTACCAGAGATTTAATACCATCGTTGAACCCCATATATCATAAGATATGTTTTGTTATTCAAAGTCCTTAATCATGTATTCTCTTGAATACCCATTGAACCTTAGTGAAAACTTGAATGCAGTTAAAAGTTAACACTTTACACATACCAAAATCCTCAAAATTATTTATACTCAAACCATGATATCACTTAGTCCTTATATCAATCATGAGCTCATGAATACAATCAAACATCTCATTATCTTCTTATCCTTTCATTAGGCACATATCATCTACTTTCCAAAATATTTGAATCACTTTTCATGGTTATAGGTACCTTAAAATTATTGAAAACTACAATAGACCAATACTTAAATATTTCAATACACCATAAAAGTACCTCAACAACATTATTCTTGAATACCAATACATAAACACTTCAGTCCATCTACTTCAATGATTGTCCTGGAATAAGTCCTTTCTTGATTTAGAAGTAACTTTTTAGGTCAGGGCATTGAGTTGGGTAATGCCCATGTTCTCCACAAATAAGACATTGAACTCCATAACAGTCTGTCACTCTATGACCCTTTTCTCCACACAGATAACATCGGTCCCTCCATTTGAGGTATTCCTCAAGGTTCTTCTTCCCTTTTTTAGAAATCTCAATCTTCCTTTCTTTATGCTCCTCAACATGCGAACATGCATAATAGTTTATCTTCCTCTTCTTTGATGAATTAGTCATACCACTAAATTTCACCTTGTTAATCATATATCGCGATGACTGATTCGGCATAATCACAATATCTTTATCTCTAGGCATTACACAATTTTGTTGCTCGTAGTCACCAATTTGTCCATTGGATTTAATGTTAACCGAATTCCTTCTGGTTCCCTCCATTAACTAAAACACAAAAAGAATTTTGTGAGAGGCAAAATCATGCTAGGGAAGACAACATAGTAAAGGGGAAGCACCCTCAATATCTAACATCTTAGGATAAATTCTAAGATCGTTACCGTAGTTCTAGGACTATATCCTATACGTATACTTATCCTTAGGGACATCCCTAGACATACCATAGAAATATCTCTAGGGATCTCACTAACGTTTTCGCATCCTAGTTTCCAAAGGTTGACTAAACCTTTCCTCTGATACCAACTGTAGAGACCCGAAGCTTATCGTACATGGACATTACATTACTTTTGTGGAATACTTAATACATAACAAAAATACACACACAAGGATCGTAATAGTTTAGTGTCTTTGGAAACTCGGAACGTAATCTTCTAATCCTGGTGAAAGATCTTCAAAATCTCCCACAAAGATCTTCCTTTTTTTTTACCTAAAACCTTTCTTTATATCCTGGGGAAAAGAAAACATAAAAGGGTGAGCTCAAATGCTCAGTAAGGGTAAACAAAAGAAATATCAATCACATAATTTTCATAAGAATATAACATTTTTGGAAATCTTAACCTGCAAAAGAGAGCATAATTTCATAACATGGGATAAATCATAGTAGTGAAAATGAAACCCTTACTTAAAACATTACTCATTGTGGCATACACACATAATCATAGAGAATCATTTCTTGTTAGTCAAGACTCATTGCCAAGACTATCTTAGTGGACAAAGTCCCTTTCTGAATCGAGTAATCCTCGTTTCAGTCCTGTTTCACTGAACCGGTATAACCTACCATTCCAGCCATGTCTATCTCATGAGATATGAAATCTTTACCCAATGCATTGGAGGGAGATATAGGTCCCACCCATCTCTTAATGAATCCTTTCTTATGTGTGCCACAAAATCATAAATCATACATCATTGCATAACCCATGTAATAAAAATGGGATTCTTAAACAACATGACATCATAAAACCATTCATATAAGATAAAGGAATTCATAAACATAATTCCATCACAACATAGACAAATCAATGTAAAAATATGGATAGAAACAGAACCCTTTATTATCTTAGATGGACAATACTTTTGATAAAACACTTGAAATGAATTCTTGAGGAAAATATCCTTTCTTCTTTAAAATCAATTTCTTTTCACAAAACAACATGCAATTTTAAAAGAAAGATATTTTATTGAAAATAGTCATGAAATCTTTTAGAGGAAGCTTCATGAAAATAAGGCTTTATAAAACAGTATAAATCCGTTCGTGCCGTATAAGTTAAAAAAAACATTCTTCGTACTTTTGTCGGAAAAGTCAAAAAAGTACCTCGTACGGAAAAACGACAAAAGATTCACCTAAGGGTAAAATTGGATTTAAACTATTTCAAGTAGATGGAAACAATATTTCATATTGAGGGAACATGGATGTGGATGATAAAATACCCCAGTAAATACTTACGAATAAACAATCTCGGATAAAAATGAGATTGTGATATTTCCCTTACCTTAGGTCCAATTTGCTTCGTATGTGTCCGAACCTCCTGTATAATGATTTAAATAATGTCATTGACTTATTACAGAATCATATTCATTGTTATGATATCATATACGGTTCACTTATGACATTATATTACCCGTTCTTTTGTAAATTCCATGTTAAAGAAGCGTTTTGGGTAAAATCGTTTCATTTATCGTAGGTGTTTTGACTTGTTGTTCTTGACATCATTATTACTTATATCTTGATTTACTTACTTCCAAAATATAAAATATGATTTATATATCATATATATTCAGTATATATATATATATATAATAGATAGATAAATAAAATGAAAAACACCGTTCATGGAGACGGTAGTCCGTACGTACGCATGAACGTTGTTTTTCTTTCCTTATTGTCTTGAAATGGAAGTAAGTAGATGACATACATATGTATATATATACATAAATCCAGTAGCTTTATAATGTCATATATTTCATTAATATTTCTTATATATACATTATAATCATTCTTAAATGGTTAACATGGAGAATGAATCTCATCGCGTCGTGGAGACGGTAGTCCGTACGTACGCACGAGCGATGATATCATTTATATAAATATTGAATTGAATTGGATTGGATTATACAATATTTCAGAATCAATATGATGTTGTAATAACTATGTATAGTTATTCTTTACACCATTATACCCATCCATGTAAGGTGGTGGTGGAAAATAGATTACACCACGGCGTGGAGACGGTATTCCGTACGTACGCACGCGCGGTGATTTCTTTTTCCGTAGGATGGATAAATGGTGAAATAGGGTTGTTTCATACTTATAATAAAATATCAGTATATGAGTGATACTGATGTTATTACTTAATAATGAAACAACCTAAGAAGAAGAAGTGGAAGAAGAAATAAAGATGAAAGAATTGGTAACGGTAATTACCTCTTCTTTGAAGCGCCTCTTTGAGACCTCCTCTTAGGGCACTAAAATTGGTCTTTGAGGAAGACCAGAACCTCTATGATGTTGCTAGGGAAGTGGAGAAGAGATTTTGGCAGGGGTTGGCCGAGCTTGAGTGCTCAAATTGGTGTGAGGAGGAGGGGGAGGAGGTGTCCTTTTATAGGGGAGGAGAGGGGCACCTTAGGAATATCTCAAAATATTATTTTATATTAAAGTCAAATTCGGTTTATAATGGTTCCAAAGGGTCTTATTTCGAAGCTAAAGTGGGGATGGGTCGAAATCCTATCAACCAATAGAATTTAGACAAGTTTAGGATATTATTTTAACCTTATCAATTAGATTTAACTCTAAGTTAAATAATTTAACATTTACCGTGTCTTTTTGTTTTCTTTCACTATATGGTTAATACACTTACTATAACATGCCAAACGAACCCCAAATTGTTTATTATTAATATATATATCCTTATCTAAGTCATTTGGCCGAACATTAGATTTTTAGGAATAAAATAACAATTAATAATATAATATTTGATTTAAAAACTATTTTGTGTCAATTTTGACACTATTTGATATATGATTTTTGTGAAAGTCATAACAGAATTAAATGTTCGAACCAAGTTGATTACATCAACATTAATATATCATAGTAACCTAGAAAATTAGTGTAATTCATAAAAATTTTCAAATTACATTTATTTTGGTGTTTATAACATCAATTATGTCAATATTTCATTAATAAGATAATTACTGCATCATCGTTGTGTCATAAATAAATTAAATTATTTGATGTCTAAAAATTACAAATAAAATACCATCATGTAGGAAATCTTTTTATCTTTCTAATGAATATTTACAATCGAATTTATCTTATGTATAACCCCATATTAAAAATGATTTACTTATTAAACTTTGATTTTAACTATTTTAACCCTTCTTTAAATAAATTAATAATAAAAGTCCTAATCTAATCCAAGTGGGTCTAAATGGTCATATTTTATTCCTAAGTTTGTTTTTGGTCGAATTACACTTGTCCAATAGAATTAGGACATGTGTTAGGGTAATATTAATATCATATTTACCCTTAGTTACTCTATTTACTATTAACCGCGGTAAAAAAAAGTAAAAAGTTACTATTCACCAAAAATTATTTTCATCTCATTGAACCACATTTTAGTCCTTGATATTAACCGTGTCTGTCGGATTTTCAAAATTCTATTCACAGAAGCGGTAAAATTAAGTTTTATGCAAAATTCAGTTTTTTAACCTACCACTTAGTAGTTTCACTATTCATCAAAAATTGATGTTTTTCAGAACAATGCCAAAATTTCATCCTAAGCTATATTTCATATTCCGAATTCAAAAATGAAATCTATTTTACCAAATTCATAACATAGAAGTTGCATTAATTAATTTTATAATTAAATCCCGCTGTTAAAATAAATAGCGTGTTTTTAGGAAACAATATATATCAAAAGATTGACACTTGATTATGTCTGGTTTAAATGTGAAATTACAATCAATGACCAACATTGTATTAAATTGTAAAAATATATTCTAAATATACTTTAAAACCACTCAAATTAATAATTTATCACTATTAATTATTTTGATTAAAAAAGTTGTTTTTAATTATAATTTAGTAATTTTCACTATTCATCAGAATATGAAAGTTATCTGAAAAGTACCAAAATTTCACCTTAGGCTAAATTCGATACTCCGAATCCAAGAATGAAGTTCATTTTGAAAAATAAGATTTACAGAATTCTAAAATGTGGTTATTACTATTCATAACGGCTAGTTTTAATAATATTTTAATAGCACATCGTTGTTTAGTGAAACTCGGTATTGCGTATTACACACGCTATCGAGGAAGGTCGCGATCGCGTGTAATGCAAGGCAAGACAAGGATGCGTGTTGTGCAAGCTCCTTTTGGTGTAGCGTACAACACAAGACATTAATAAAATTAAAAAGAATATTTTTTATAAAATCTTGGGCTGTTACATTTTCACTCATCAATGATAGTCGCAAACTCTTTTTAATGAGTTGGGTAGTCTCACTCATGGGATCATAAGTGATGAGACTCCTATGAAGTTAAATTTTCACCATATATTATAAAAAATACAAGTTAAATGAAAAATTCATCACAAATCATTACATACCCAAATTTAGGATCAGAAAAAATGGGATTTGAGCCAATTTCAAACTCTTATTCAACTCTAATTGGTATTTCTCAGACGATTCTGCCTATTAGAATTTGATGGGGAGGTGGAGGCTGTGATGGTTGGGGGTTGTGCAGGGGTGAGGTGAATTACTACCGGATGATTGTTGTCATATGAAGATTGAAATAGGGAATTGTAGTACATGACATGGTTGGAAGAGTTTGATGGTTTTATATGTTTTTTATGATATTTTAGGTGTTTTTATACTGTTTGAAGTCTGTAGGTGGTTTTGTGATATTTTTTATGCAGGTGTATAGTGGAGGGGCTACTGGAGGGCTTCTGTGTAACAGTTCTGGAAAAACTCAATACCAATGGTTTTAAACCGTTGGTATAAGAGTTTCTGGAATTCTGGAATTCTGGAAAAACACAATACCAATGGTTTAGAACCTTTTGTATAGTAGTTCTGGAAAAACACAATACCAACGGTTTTCAACTGTTGGTATAACAATTATCGAAAAATACAATACCAACAGTTTAGAACTGTTGGTATAAATTGAGAGAAATTTAAAAAAACAATATATACCAACGGTTTCTGAGAATCTTTGGTAAATATGTTATAAAAACATATACCGATTGTTCTCTTGCAACCATTGGTATATCATTAAATATAGTGGGATATACCAACGGTTTATATCAAACCGTTGGTATAAGGCTTTCCTCAGAGCTTACTATCCTACAGTTTGGAAAACCGTTGGTATAGCCTATACCAACAGTTTTCCAGCCTATACCAACGGTTTAGAACCGTTGGTATAATCTTCTTTTCTAGTAGTGTGTGCTCAAGTGTTGTGGATGTAACACACACTCACAAACTATTGTATGAGTTTTACCAAAACAAATTTTTTTTGTGATAATAGAAGTTCTATTTCCCATAGTAAAAACCCTGCACATCACTCTCATGCAAAACACATATATATTAGGAATCACTGTCTTAGGGATCACACACAAAATAGAGATATCATTCTTCAATCTATCGAAACACAATATCAACTTGAAGATATATTCACTAAATATTTATCCTCTGATATATTTTATTCCATTAAACAGAAGTTAGGAATGATAACCATAAGGTAATATTCCTCATTAACTTAATATTGAACCAATCTCTTTATAGTAATAAAGTCTTTTTCTTAGGGGGAGTACATTTGTATGATAGTTTTTCATATTTTTCATAATGATGTTTTTCATATTTTTCGTAATGATAGTTTTTAATATTTTTTAATGAAGTTTTTCATATTTTTCGTAATGATAGTTTTTCATATTTTTAGTAATGACGTTTTTTTATATTTTTTCATAATGATGTTTTTCATATTTTTTTGTAATGAAGTTTTTCATATTTTTCATAGTGATAGTTTTTAATATTTTTCGTAATGAAGATTTTTCATATTTTTCGTAAAGATTGCTTTTCATACATTTCATAATGATGTTTTTCATATTTTTCATAGTGATAGTTTTTCATATTTTTCGTAATAAAGTTTTTCATATTTTTAATAATGATGTTTTTCATATTTTTCGTAATGATGTTTTTCATATTTTTTATAATGAGGTTTTTTATGTTTTTTGTAATGATGTTTTTCATATTTTTCGTAATGAAATTTTCCGTACTTGAAATTTTCATAATGATGTTTTTCGTACTTGATATTTTCAAAATGAAGATTTTTGTAATGAAGATTTGCGTACTATTTTTTTCGTGCTCGAGATTTTTTTTTCAGAATCTAATGTCCTTCAAGATATTTTTCCTTAATACGAATAATTATCATGAAAATCCGAAAGGTATGATTCTTTCTTGAGTTTTTGTAATAACCTTTTACATGCTGTTAGTTTCTTTTGTTTTTAAATTTTATCAGATTCTAGTTTCCTTAAATATGAATCTTTTCCTTTAAAAACCTCAAAAGATCGGATCCTACGAAATTTTCCTTGCGGCTATAATTTCAATTGTCATATCAGATCAGAAGAATTCTCAGCCATTGGATTTAGATGATAAGTTCAACCGTCACTTCAACACCTATAAAAATGGGACCCCGATGGTTGTCCCACATAGGTTTTCAAGGATTTTACGTTTCGAAGCTCTTCCCAACCTCAAAATCCCATTCCAAATTTACAAAGCTTTCTCAAGTCTGAATGTCTACTGAAGTTACTTCTCAAGAAATGTCTTCTATCAAGCTGATTTCGAAGAGGCAAATTTACAGAGAGAGGTTGGTGCATCCGATCTTCTTAAATAATAATGACTCTATTATTTCAAATAATATCAAGCTTAATGGATGGGAGTGTGTATATATATCAATGACAGTAGCTCAGGATGTTGTGTATCCGGATCTACTCATTGAATTTTATGAATCAGTTTGTTTTTTGATGGAATATGGCAGAGAAAAATTTTCCTTCAAGAGTTATGGAAAAACATATGCACTTTCATACACCAAGGATGATATCTTGGTAGGTTTATCTTATGAAGGAGAGGCAAAATTTTGGTCCCACAAGCTTCCGGATGTTCAAGGGAGTTTTGTAAAAGTGAAGGCTATGCAAAGTGTTGGACTTACAGATGTCAAGACCACAAAAATGGCTCACTTGTCTACCAACAATCCGATCCTAGAGTTATGGGTCCAGGGTCTTATCATACCGAGAAAGAGTGACAAGGAAACTATTAAGAAATGTGATATGTATATCATAGATGTTTTGGTAAATTTATGGAAAATCAATCTAATGAAGCATATTCTAATTACGATAGATAATATCAAAAATAGGAATCTGAGAGTATATATAATCATGTATCCTGCCCTACTCTCCAAACTGATAGTTCAATGCCTTGAATAATTCATCATCCCTTGCAGTTCCAAGACGAGGAATATCAAAGTAATGATAATCAACGATGATACCCTCAAGAGGATGAATGTTGGTTTCTCGAAGGAGTCAGGTGAGTTTTATGATCTACCAGAGGATGAAGCAGAAGTCGTTCCGAAAAATGGAGAAGAGGATGAAACATCAAAGAAAGATGGAAAGAAGAGGAAACTAAAGGAAGTGGAAGAAACAGAGAAAACCCCTAAGGCTAAAGAAACCAAATCCAAAAATCCAATGTCTAAGAAAAAGAAAGCCTATCTTGATGAGGTAGTAGCCATATAGAGGGAGGATAAAAAGAATCGGAAGGAAGGGGAGACATAGTTTGGCCTGGACCCCATAGAGGCCAAATCATTGAAAGAGAAAGCTGCTGAAGTGCTTGAAAATAAAGCCAATGAGAAGAATATTAAGAAGAATATGTTGGAGGCAGAGACTATGCAATCTCTTTTGAAGGCTACTGAAGTTTCATCCGAGAACCTTCCCGTACCGAAAACTTTCTTAGTAGAACCATTACCTGAGACACCGGGGAAGTTCATGAATCCGGAAAAAGTACTAGAGAAGGGTGTCGAAGAAAAGAAAAATTTAGAAGAAGTAAAAGAAGCTCAAAGCACAAAAGATACATCTGATCTGATAAAGCCAGTAGAAGAATTTCATGAGAATGAAATTTCTTTCGAAATATTTTAAATTCGGACTTCTCATGTCAGATCATCGAAACTTGAAACTCCTAAAATGGATGAGAAGGATGAAGAGGAAGTGAAAAAATTACCTGAGGAAGAGATTCATAATCATGACTTCATTCTCCCATAAGATATTGAGGTAGGATCTAAGAAAGAAAAAATTGATGAAGATAAGATTGTTCAGTTGTCTGAGAGTGAGTAGGAATCTACAGATGAAGAAGTTATTCTGAAAACCCACAAGGGGAAACAAGTTGTTGTTGATACCCCAACCAAAGCAATTATAAGGAATAAGGAAGCTGGAGGATCCTCTAAGAGGAAGCTTGTCGAGCTAGTGGATGAACCTCAAACTAGCAGAGTGTCAGACTTAGAGTCATCAGCTCTAGGACACGATTTTGTCGTCCAGTCCCTAAAGAAGCTAGTAGACACCATTCCGATAATTCCAAAAATTGACTCCAAATACCAGATGCTCCAACATTGAATGAATCAGAAATCAGACTCTTTATCCATGGTTATAGATAGGTGTGTAAAGATTCAATCCAAACACAAGAATTTCCTTATCAACATTGAATCCCACATAAAATCTTGCAAGAAAATGACCAGATGGTCGAATAAGATTGTTGAAGATTTAAGAGGGCTTGATCAATTTCAAGAAGATTTCAAGGTAAATTTTGATACAAAAGACACCAAAATCAAGGATATTATAAATATCTTTGAGGAAAACCTAATCCTTGAACAAAATACTCAGATTCAGGATGTCAAGGATCTGAACGAGAAGTTGAATTATGTTGTCCAAAGTTGGAAAATAGAAAGGGATATCCAGACCGAGATTCCAGAAAAGTTAGTAAAGCAAGATGACTTGATGAAGGCTTAGGAAGAGGCCCTGAAGGCTCAAGATGATAGGATCAATGCCTTAGAGAACCATGAATAAGAGGATCATAAATATCTAAAGAAGCTAAAAACAATTGTGAAGAAGCTGATACACAAGGAAAAAGAAGAAAAATAATTCCAAATACGATCTTTTGTTGTATCAGTTTTTCCTTGTACAAATTCTTCTAATCCTAATGAAATTGTGGTTGTTTGGTTTTGATTGGATGCTTATACTAATATTTTAGGTATCATTTTTCCATTCCTTCATACTCTTTTTTAAAATCAAAAAGGGGGATAATGGAAAATGAATTCTATGTAAAAGAAGACATATCCCTATGTAAGGGGGAGTACCCATTATGAAGATTTCCATACTCAAGATAATGAAAATTTTCATTAAGGAAATCTAGAATATTATCCTTAAAGTTACAAAGCCTAAGGAGGTGTCAGTCATATTCAAAATTCTCCATGAATAAAGGGAGATAAGTTTTATTTTCAATGTTTAGTAAAATATTTTCTAAGTCCTTATATTATTTTTTGTTAGGTTGTTTGTTCTTTCCAAAAAGGGGGAGATTGTTTAGTCGATAAGGTTTTCCTTATGAATTTTCCATTCCTTCATTCAAGGTGGATATTGTTGAGTCATTAAGGTTTCCTTATGAATTTACAATTTCTTCAGGTTTTGAAAATCACAAACACCTTATCTCATGAAAAAATTCCTTTTACCCCTTGTTTTACATATTTAAGAAAAATTTGCTTCCCCAAGTAAATTTATCTTTACCATGTTTTCATTATTCATATCATAAATTTTCTAAGTGTAACATTTATTTTGAAACCAAAACCTCAGAATCCTATAATTACCAAGATATGAAGCATTTTGTTTTAGGATCCAAATTTTGATTACGAATTCTGGATATGAACGCTTATGAGTTCTGACTTTGAATTCTAATTACGAATTCTGGTTACGATCTTTCTAAGTTCTGACTCTGAATTCTGAATACGAATTCTGGTTAAGAACTTTCTGTGTTCTGACTCCGAATTCTGAATATGAATTTTGGTTACAAATATTCTGAGTTCAGACTCCGAATTCTGATTTTGAATTATTGTTACGAACTTTCTGTGTTCTAACTTTGAATTCTGAATACGAATTCTGATTAGGAAATTTTTGAGTTCTGACTCCGAATTCTAAATAGGAATTCTGGTTATGAAATTTCTGAGTTCTAACTCCGAATTCTGAATACGAATTCTGGTTACAAATGTTCTGAGTTCTGACTCTGAACATTGTAAGTTCTTGTTCCAAAATCTTGTGAATCCATATTCTGAATTTCCTTGAAATTCAGACTCCGGAATTCTATAGAGTTCAGGTTTTGAATTCCTAGAAAATAGAATCCGAATATCCTTGTATTATAGACTCCGAATTCAATTTTTGTTAGACTCCAAACTTTCATTTTCCTACATTTCGAATATCAGATTTTAGTTATTATTACACTTGTTTTCTTATAAAATGATGTCGTGCTTTCAGTTATAAACTAACCATTGTTTGAGTGAGAATTGTAATGGTCCCTCTGAAATTCAAGGAAACATATGAAACTTGGAGGAGGGAGCGGATAGTTGGAGTTTTGCATTTAAATATGAGCTCATTTGAATGAGCTCAGTACTTTTGAGAGACTGAACTTTGAAAACTGTGCTTACATGTTGTTGAAGTGAGTTCTAGAGAGAGAGGCTCTTATAAACTCTCTAGCTTCATGAATAATGTTTGAATGACTATTTCAAACTTTTCTTTGTGCACATTTCATTAGTGCATAGGTGTGATTTCCTTGAAATGAGAGACTTTGGGTTGTGAAGTCAGAGGTGCTAATTTCCTTACAAATAGAGGGCTTGCTGGGATAACAAGACAGATACCGATCTTCGGATTGAGGGCTTACCTGGGTTTGGGTAAGACCAACTTTCTTGAATGTATAAATCAAAGGACCTTTTATCCAATTTTGTTGGACACCGTTCTCTTTGGTTTAAAAGAGTTACTACTTGTTACATGTAGTATTTCTAGTTTGTTTTTCGTTGTACTTTTACTTGTTGAGGAAAGTATAATATTCTTATACTTCTTTGACCTTGTACTCTGATTATATAGGATTCTATAATCTTTAAGATTGAATCTTAGTTGTTGTAAACTATTGTTAAGTTTCTTTTTCAGAATCACTTTTTCGGAATCAAGAAAGTTATTAGAGCTTAGAGGTGTTGTGAATTTGGGTTATTCAAAAAATTTCCTTAGAGATTTTAAAAGTGTACAATTCACCCCCATTGTATTTGAGCATCTCATTTTTAAATATTCGATCCAACATAAGATACATCCTATCCATAAAAAACATTACTTACGTAACAAAGCATATAAAGGAAAATGAATCAGTTAACACCTGAAACGACGATAATACTAAGATATTATTAACAAAGCAATGTTAAAAGATCATATATGAAATCATATTAATGTATATTATTCTTGTATAATTTGATAACAATTATTTCACCATTATACAGAAGGTTAACCTACCCTCGACCAAGGAAAAGTACAAGGTAAGGGTTAATTTTACAATCTCTTCATTATCCAAGGTGGTTTATATGTAATTATCTACTGGGAACTCTTGGTAATCCACATCCATGTTTCTCCAAAATGTATTTCAAAATATTATTAATATTTTATAAACTATGGTTTAATGTCATTTATAACACTGTTTGACTTTTATAAGATGCTTATAAACGAATATTTCTGTCATTTTCTAAACAAGGTCCTTCATAACCTTTTCGAAAACATTAAGGTAAGAATGACTTTTTTTTAACTTATACGGAGGGTGCAGCTATTTTCCGCCATTATAACATCGCTGAAGCTTCCCATACAAGCTTACAATAATATTTTCAAATATAAATGTTTTCTTTTATAATTACGTGACTTTTAAATGATTTGAAAATTGAAATAAATATTTCTCTAAAAAGGTTTTCATTTCATCTATGTCAATATATTTTGATAGATTTTAAGTTTTTTTGAAGTTGAATTATTATGATACAAAAATTCCATATTGTATTTATGTTTTTGTGATATGTTTGACTATGGATGTGTTATTTCATACCATTCATGGTTTATGGATAAAGTATTGACATTGCATATGCCAGTTTTAATACAAATGTTTATGTTATGTTTAAACCGTTTTATATGAGGAATGCATTGGAATTAGTATGTGACGGGTGGAGCCTGCTATAGATCCTCGATGTATCAGTAGGTCTCATTAGAAAAACTAATGTCTTGGCACAAGGCCTTGACAAAATCTTATTTGTAGTCTTGACACAAGGCCTTGACTATGTGGTTATGAAGACTTTCATTATGCATTCCATCCTTATGAATGTTGATATTGGTATTGCATTTGATTATTCGAATAGTAGAATATCAATGTGAGTAAGTAAATGGAATTATTATGATTTATATTTTCCATATTATGATTATCTTTATGTTGAAAAGGCTTTTGTTTTTGATTTATACATTTCCTTAAATGATTAGGCTTATTTATAGAAGTTTCTGCTATATTGTTATCCTTACTGAGCATCTGAGCTCACCCCTTTCTATGTTTTATTTTTCCAAGGATGTGAAGAAGTATATTATGAATGACCTGGAGGGAGAGTCTATGGGATCTCAGTGTTGTCTATGGAAACAATGTTATTGTAGTTTTCCATTTTATGATGTAATGTATACCTTATGAATGTATCTAGTACTTTCAAGGATACTAAACTAATCAGTCTTTCAAGACTTGATCTTCTGTGATAATGCCAATTTAATATAATAATGCACTGACTCTAGGTAACTAGGGTCAGGTCGTTATAGATCTTATAAGGTCTAGGTTAAAAAAGGTGCCAATGTACCTTGGGATTATATTCCCTTTCTTTCCAAACCACATGAATCTATTCCATGGTGATATTTGAAGGAAGACTTTATCTACAATGTCGAACTCCATGTCCTATAAATGGTTTTCAGGATAAATCTTTTTCTGACTCTGAGCAGCATTGATGTGTTTCTGTATAGCTTGAACCTTTTCTGTTATATCATGTAAAGGATCAGATCCAAGTAGCTCTCTTTCACTAACTTCATCCCAATAGGTTGTTGTTCTAAATCACTTTCCATATTGAGATTCATATGGAGCCATCTAAATACTCTAGTCGAATATATTTTTTTACGAGAACTCATCCAATGGGAGATGATAATTCCATCCTCATTTGAATTGTAAAGATAAGTCTCATAGTATGTATTTTAGCATCTTAATATTCATTTCAAATTTCCCATTAGTTTTGGTGTGATATGTCTTGCAGAAATTCAATTCAGTACTCAAGGAATGTTTAAGACTCCTCTAGAATTTAGACATGGACATGGGATCATGATCGGTGACGATTAAGATTGGAACCCCATGTTGTCTCACCACATCCATTACATATATCATTGAATGTTCTCCAAGATATATATCATCCAAAATAGTTCTAAAGTTGGTAGTCTAAGTGATTTGGTCCACCACAACACATATCACATTACTCCCTTTGGATGTCTTCGGGAGACCCGTGACATAGTCTAGAGTGACATTCTCCTATTTCCACATCGGTATAGGCAATGGTTGCATAAAACTTTTAGGCTTTTGTCACTATTATTTAATTTTATGACATATCAAGCACCATGGGATATATTTAGCGATCTTGTTCTTCATTTTGTCTCACGAGAAGGGTTCTCGAAGATCATGGTACATCTTGGTGCATCTTAGATGAAAAGAGAATGTTGAGCTATGTGAATTATCAAATTTATACTTTTTTATCCCAAGTTATGAAGGCACACAAATCCATGTTCCCAACCGAATCACACCATCATCATCGATAGGGAACTCTTGCATCTTCCTTTCCTTTACAACATTCTCCTTCTTTTGTAACTTCAGATCATCCCTTTTTCCTCCTATATCATCTCTTAGATAGATGGTTGTGAAATAATTTGGGAAAGGTAGAATGTATTCCATGCCATTATGATTTCCAAATCCATATTTTTCATGTCCACTAAGATAGGGTCTTTCCAAATCTACAACATGGATAGAGTAGTAGGCTCTTTTCTGCTAAGACCATTAACAACCTTTTTTGTATTTCGAGGATGATAGTGAATCGGGGAATCATAGTTATTGATTAGCTTTAACCATGTCCTTTGTCACATGATGAGATCCTTTTGTGTGAATAAAAACATTAGGATCTTGAGATTAGTATATATGTTACACTTCTCACCATAGAGGTAGTACTGCCATATTTTCAATGCAAAAATCACAACTGCTTGCTTGAGATCATGAGTCGATTTATTCTACTCATGGATCTTAAACTACCATGAGGCATAGGCTATCACATTATCATTTTTCATGAGTAAAAAATCTAATGATTTATTTTTAGCATCACTATATATTACTAAAATTTCTTCACATTTTGATAATCGGAGTTGAGGTACAATGATCATCCTCTTTATTAGATCCTCAAAGCTTTACTCACATTACTTTATCCAGAGATATTATACATAGTTCTTTGTAATATTAGTTAGTGCGCAGGAAAAAAATGGTAAATTTTTCACAAAATCATTAGTAGTAAAAAAGCTAACACCAGAAAATAATGGAGTTTCAGGACACTATCAGGTATATACCATTCCTAAAATTCATTTTTAAGTGTCTACAGAAATTCTCACACTTGTGATCACATGTCCCAAGAATATGACTTGTTGCATCGAAAATTCACAGTTTCTGATCATGTGTACAACTTCATCATCCTTAATTTCACCAACATAAGACTTATATTATTTCATGTTCCACCATAACCATGTATTATATGAGAATATCATAGATAAATAATACCTAAAATTTTCTGACATAATTTTTATAGACTCTCTTCATCGAATCCTTGATGATTGAATGAAAATTTGTAATTATGAAGGGTATCAACAGAAAATCATAGTGCCCATACATTATACGGAAGGTATTATTACTAATATCTTCCTTATTCACCATTAGAAGATGATATCCAAAACAAAGATCCACCTTTTAGAAATACTTAGCTCCTCGCAATTGATCAAACTAGTCATCAATCCTTATAATAAGATACATGTTCTTTATGGTAAACTTGTTGTAACGTCCTCGACCCGGATAGGGAGGAAATGAGAGGAAATCCGAGTGGGGGTTAAAAGCCCGGAGTGTAAATTTTGAAATTTTTCCCAACATTATGTGGCCGCATGGTTTGTCCGCACGGTCTGGAAAACCATGCGAAAACCGTGCGCATGGCACTGCCTAGAGGAGGAGGGGTCGCACGATTTATCCACATGGTTTGGAAAAACGTGCGCAAACCGTACACATGCTTATGTCCAGAGGAGGAAGGGTCGCACGTTTTAGCCTGGGCAGGCCGCACGGCTTACCTGGCCGTTCGGAGGCCGTGCGCCCTGGCCTCTCTTTCCCGAATTTCTTTTCTTCCGTGCCCCGAGCCCCCGGAACACCCCCAAAGCCTCTCACACTTTCAAGAAACATTTTAAATCCCACAAAGAAAGAGTTTAACACAAAACACAACAAAAAAATACCTTTCTAAAAACCAGGATCTTACAACCTCCCCACCGTATAGCGGCTCGTCCTCGAGTCGAGCCTCCATGCCTCATTGCTCCACCGAAGAGAAGAATTTGGGCCACTGAGCCCACATATCTGATTCCCGCTCCCATGTTTCTTCCTGGACTTTCCCATGCTGCCATAGTACTCACACTAATGGCACAACCTTGCCTCGCAAGACGTTTTCACTACGGTCCACCACACGGACCAAATGCTCCTCAAAGGATGCATCATCTTCAAGGTCCATATCCTCAACATCAACCACATGAGATGGGTCAGGGTGATACCATCGAATCAGCGATACATGAAACACATCATGAATCCCACCATGCCACTGCATAAGAGCCAATCAGTATGCCACTAGTCCGATCCTCTCCAAAATCTCAAAAGGTCCCACATACCTGTGCACCATCTTACCCTACATTTGAATCCGACGGTGAAACAACCTTGGCGACACCCGAAGGAACACTTTATCACCCACCGCAAACTCAAGAGGTCTACCCTGCCGATCTACATACGACTTCTTCCTACTCTGATTCGTATCCATTCGCTTCTTGATCAACATAACTCTTTCTGACGTCTCCGGCGTGAGACTTGGTCCCAACAACTCAGATTCACCAGCCTCTAGCCAACACAACGGAGATCTACATGGCCTCCCGTAAAGTTCCCCAAACGGTACCATCTGAATCGTAGCCTAAAAACTATTGTTGTAGGAAAACTCAATAAATGATGTGCCTCTCCCAAGAACCACCAAGGACCAAGACACAAGCTCGTAACATGTCTTGCAACACTTGGATCATATGCTCTGACTGCGAGTCTGTCTACGAGTGAAAAGCTGTACTCAAAAACACCTGCGTACCAAGCCACTTCTGCAACCCTTTCCAGAAACGTGATGTGAAACGCAGATCTTAGTCCAAAACTATGTTCCGAAGCACCCCATGAAACCGCACTTTTTCCCAACCATACATCTCACCCAACTGGTCGACTGTATGGGTCTCCTGAATCGGTAAGAAATGAGCCACTTTTGTTAACAGATCCACAACCACCCAGATTGCATCATTCTTCCGCAGTAGCCTCGGAAGACCCACGACAAAATCCACTGTCACATCATCCCACTTCTATTCTGGAATGGGAAATGGATGCAACAAACCACCTGGGTGTTGATGCTCGGACTTCACATGCTGACAGGTAAGGCACCGTGCCACAAATCCCACAAAATCATTCTTCATTCCAGGCCATCAAAACTACCTTCGAAGATCAAGTTACATCTTGGTCAAACTAGGATGCACGACACAATTTGATTCATGGATCTCAGGAATCAACTATTCTCGCAAAAACTTTGGCACAACCACACAATCATGAACATGAACAACACCGTCCACGCCGATGGCCCAACCAGAAGGTATCTCTCCACCTTTAAACATTTCCTTCATGATCAAACACTCAGGATCACCATGCTGACCTTCCTTAACTAGACTCAAAAGTGTCGACCCCATCATTATGGATGCAAGAGTGACCTGATCACTCTCCTCCTCCACCTCCAGGTGCATCTCTGCAAACAAAGCCATCGCCTTCCACTCAGTGATGGACTCTTAAACCGCCTGATTTTGAACCTTCCTACTCAGAGCATCAGAAACACTATTTCCCTTTCCTGGCATGTACACCAACTCAATGTAAAAATACTGGAGATATTCAACCCATCTTCACTTCTGATGATTCAGATCCCGTTGTGAGAAGATATACTTTAAACTCTTATGATCGGTAGACACAGTAAACCGTTCTCCCAACAGATAATGCCTCCAGCACTTCAAGGCATACACTACTGTAGCCAAATCAAGGTCATGAGTGGGATACTTCCGCACATGGGGTCTCAACTTCCTAGACCCATAAGACACAACCCGCTCACCTTGCATCAACACAGCCCCAAGTCTGATTCCAGACACATCACAAAACACGATGTACTTATTACCCGGCTTCGGTAAGATCAAGATAGGTGCGGTCGTCAACCTCTTCTTCAAATATTGGAAGGTGTTCTCACAAGTATCATACCACTCCGACATGATTCCTTTCTTGGTCGAGCCCTAGAGTGGTGCTGCCAAGCGAGAGAAATCCTGAATGAACCTTCAGTAATACCTGACCAAACCCCTGAAAACTCCGAACATCAGGAACACTCTTGGGCTGCTCCCAAGATACAACTGCCATAAATTTCTATGAATCCACTATCACACCTGCCTTTAAGATGATGTGACCTATAAAATGAACCTCGACTATCTAGAATTGACACTTGGATAGCTTGGCGTATAGTTAGTTCTCTCTTAGCGTACCCAAGATGATGTCCAGATGTTGGGCATGATCGTCGTGAATTTTCAAGTACACTAAGATATCATCAATAAAGACATCCACAAACGGATCTAGATAGGGATGAAAGATCTGGTTCATCAATGCCATAAAAACCATCGGTGCATTGGTCAAGCCGAAAGGCATTACCACAAACTCAAAAACCCATACCAGCTCCAAAAAGATGTTCGCGTAATGTCGAAAGACCTCACCCTCAACTAGTGATAACCCGACCTCAGATAAATCTTAGAAAACTCTGATGCACCCCTCAACTGATCAAAAAGGTCATCAATTCTAGGAAGAGGGTCCCTATCTTTCATCGTCATCTGATTCAACATTCAATAGTCAACACAAATCCTTAACGACCCATCAGCCTTCTTTTCAAAAAGCACTGGAGATCTCCAAGGAGACGTACTAGGATGCACAAACCCTTTACGCTCCAAATACTCAAGATAAACCTTCAGTTCCTAGAGTTCTACCGGTGCCACTCAGTATGGCGGAATAGAAACTGCCTCCGCTCCCGGCAGCAACTCGATCGTGAACTCGACATCCCTCTCAAGAGGCATCCCCAAGAAATACTCAGGAAACACATCCTGAAATTGATCCACCACAAGAGGAAAATTAGATTGTTCCCCTCCCTCATCATCACCAAGCATGAGACATGCCACTTGATCCATGAGTCCACTCATCTGTTGACAAAACGGCCCCGCACTCCCTGCTTGAACATCCCATTCACCACTGTGAACATAAGCGTCACCCTCAAGAGACCTGAACGGGACTCTGTGATGATAACAGTCTATATGCACCCGATACAACACGAAACCATCCATTCCCTAGATTAGGTCAAACCCTGACATCTCAATAATGGACAAGTCTCAGAGAAAACGATACCCACCAACTTCCAAGGCACATCCCTTGCATTGCTTGATATCCTGACCCCGCACCCCCAATGGAGTGACAATTGACATCACCCCACACACCCCCCCATAGGTAAACCCAGCGCTACAGCTAGTTGAGAAGAGTTAAAAGAGTGTGTGGAACCTCTGTCAAACAATGCACTAGAAAAAGTAGAATATACAAGATCATACCTCGAACAGTTGGTGGTCCAGCCTCGCCATCACCAGGCACAAACTGAACTGCCTGAAGCTGACCTGCCTCTCTACCCTGTGCCCCAGCCTGAGTACTCTGTGCTACACTGCCATGCTAGCTTGAGAGATCTTGTCCGGGAGTTCCAGGTCCACCGCCCCTCCCAATATGGCCCGTGGAGCTCCAACTCCCTTCCTGATACGGGGAAAAAAATCCCCTTCCCATACCTGGTACCTGCCTTTCATCATGATCACCCGCTTGCTGAGGGTTCCTGCAGAACATCTGCACATTCCCCATCCTACCGCATGAACAACACTCAACTGGAGGTCGATGGCACTGACCACACATATTCCATGGCCAATCAAACTTATAACAAAACACCTGGTTCCCACTTTGAGAGGCTCACCCTCTCTTCTGACCTCCTTGTTGGAAAGTTTCCAAACAACGATTCCGACTTTCGGAAGATGCACCACTTGTCCGACCAGCTAGCACGACAACCCCACCACCCGAATGTCCCTTCAGGTTCCCTTCAGAGATGAGTACATGATCCATCACCTCTGCAAATTTCTTCAAGCAGAATATGTTTACTTGAGACCTAATCTCGTGTCTCAACCCATCCTAGAAACGTATTGCTATCGTTGCCTCATCCCCTGTAAGCACTGGAATGAAGCATCGCAAATCAGTGAAGCGACTAGAATAGTCCATCACTGATAGCGATCCCTGAGTCAGGATCATAAAATCTGCTACTCGCTCCTGCCTCAATGTCTCTGGGTAGAAATTCTCCAAAAAATTTCCCTGAAAAACCTTCCACGACATCCCCTCAACCTACTCAGTCTGAGTAAGAATGTCACACCAATGCATTGCCTGGTCCAGCAACATATAAATAGCCAGCTTTACTTTCCTTTCAACAGGGTTTTCCGGATGTTCCAATATCATCTAGACTGACTCTAACCAAAACTCCGCTGCCTCTATCCCATATTTTTCGGTTAAGGTCAGAGGATGATGTAGTTGGAACTCCCTGGTTAGCTCAAACATACTCGGTGCAACCTGCCCTGGGTCCCGATCCATCATCTGCAGGAGGCGAGCCATGTTCTGCTAGAACTGGTCTTCTCTACCTTCATTGATCATCACATTTTCGTTTTCTTCTACCGGAGGACTGTTCTCAGCATCATCCTCCCATTTCCCAACTAGAAACCATAGTCGTGGTGGAATCTCTCTACAATTCCAAGCACGAGATTTAGAAAGCATACCATAAAACTTTCACAACTTTATCAAAAAGCTCTTACTAGATACAAAAACCCAATTTTTCATGCTAATTTCAACAATATTAGCACCTCAAATTTACAGCCCCGACCATCCGTACCACGGGCCATGGTCCACATGGGGTAAACAACCATGAACTGCCACCAAACTCACACAACATCTTACAAAAACATCTTCCACTTCATTCCAAACCCATATATTACATTAAACATAATTTACCCACTTGTTTTTATTTCATTATTGTCATCATTTATTGGTTTCATGAAATGCATGATGCACCCTACCTTCCTTCCTCACACACCCACCCCATGCGTGTTCCCAACACAATGCATGTCACCTATCTCCCTAGGTGCCTACAAGGATGAATGAGAAAAAATCCTCATTCCATTAAGGCCACAAGCCAAATATCATAAAACAGTCACATCAAACCACATGTGCATCACCCAACGGTGAAATATCATCAACTGTAACAACACACAACCAAGAACAACATTTCCCACCCAGGGTGACTTGGTTTTTCCCCCGTACCTAGGTTAGATACTCCCAGGAACGAGCTCATTGCCAAGGCCCGACACATCCCAACCCTTGGCTACAAATCCCAAATTACAAGACCTTAGAGAAGGAGAAGAAAGACCTCCTCTGATACCAATTTCTAACATCCCCGTCCTAGAAGCCACTAAACCGGTGCTTCGAGCTGGGTGGTTACATGACCTTAAGCGTGCTTCCTCATACGCCAAAGGCTGCCGACTAGTAGTGGGGGTCTGTGTAGTCAAGTGGGGAGACTATACCCCCTTTTTATCAGAGTAATCCACAACAGAATAACCAACTAGATGAAACAATAAACAACAAAAAGTAAAATCTATAACATCCAATTCCAAATAACAATAAATATTCCAAGTCATACTACAAGTGCCTGAGTGAACAAAATCCCAAAAATAAAGACATGACCAAAATCCCCAAAATGGTCCCGACTCCAAGTCTGGATCCTCTACCAAGTGCTACCCATGTCCACTCACAATCTAGAAAGGACCTTTTCCTTTCTCCTGACCTGCAAACATGAAGTCTGCTCGGGTACCCAACGGTGGCCCAAGAAGGGTGTGAGTACAACTCAGTTGGCCACCACCCACAGTGTGTACAAAATATCCAGTAAAAACAGATGGTTCATGCAAAAGGAATATGAATGATAATTTCAAAGTAATTAATTAAGGTTCCATTAACAAGTTCAGAGCCAAGACATTGCCACTTCCATTACCATTCATTACACACCCATTATCACCATTTACCATTTCTTTACATTTCCATGGGTTAAGCACATACATTATGTTACATGAGTCTAAGGCCAACAATCACATGCAAGAGGGTAAACACATCTTTATCCTATCTCACTAGGGCTAACTCCCTCATACAAACCATATCCTCACTTCAAAGACTTAGTCCGTTTGGATGCAACCGTTAGGAGAAAAGAGCATCAGTCCCCTTTCATAACCCCTGCATTTAGGGGGGAGTTCGGAGCCTCAGTCATCACTCGACCTGTGGGCGTGAGCCTCAAGTCAAACCCCACTCTACAAAGCCATGTCCACATGCTTATATATATATATATATGTAACCATTAACCATTCAAACGATTGCCCTTCAACAACCACTATTCACAATAACTCACATGGGAATCCACATTATGCCTTAACCCATTAACACATTACCATTTCAAATCACTTATCCATTCACCCAATTCCCATGTGTTTGTCTTATCTCACTAAGAATTTAACTCTAACCCATAACCTATCCCATTTTGGCCTTTAATCATTGTACACATTAACCCATTTAATCAGTTCATCATTTCCATGAATCAACCATTCATCCCATTCCCACAACCCCATGGGTTGTTACCAAGTCTAGGTGCATCACCTAACTTCTAGTCCAAGTTCAAAAAATAATGCCAACATGTTTATCAAGGGCTCTACCATTTAGTACAACAAAGGTCGCTGGTTTAATAACAATCCAGAAACCCAGGAAAAGCCGGCACATCCCATGGATGGCCCTAAATTAGGTCAAGTCAATCCCAACACATCCTACGGGGATCGTGAGTGTTCCCATTTATGATTTTGAGCACAGTTATTACCAAACATTACAAGGTTATTCAAATCATTTCCAATGGAAGGAAAGAACATGACTAATCATACACGAATACCCAAATAACTATGGGATATCACTTGTAGACCACCTACCTCGAAATAGTGGTTGAACGCACTCTCAATCGAGTCCTTAGACCTCTATCCGACCAACCTTTGGGGATTCAACCTAAAACTCACCCAAATGTTAGGGTTTTAGAGCTTCAGAACGAGAGGGATAAAAGATACAAACACTAAACAAAAAAGAGAAGCAAGGATGGGATTAGCCTAAACCGGAGCTTTGATCCGCAACAAATGACACCAAAAACTCCTTGGAATCAAAGGAGATCGATCTCTTGGAGACTTTGGGTGAATTGGTTCATGCCTAGGGTGGAGAGGGAGGAAATGAGAGGAAATCCCGAGTGGGGTTTAAAAGCCTGGAGTGGCAATTTTGTAATTTTTCCCAGCTTTATGTGGTCGTATGGTTTGTCCTCACGGTTTGGAAAACCGTGCGCAAACATTGCGCATGCCACTTCCTAGAGGAGGAGGGGTCGCACGATTTATCCACACTGTTTGGAAAACCATTCGCAAACTGTGTGCAGGCTTCTGTCTGGAGGAGGAAGGGTCGCACAGTTTATCCTGGGCAGGCCGCACGGTTTACCTGGCCGTGCGCAGGCCGTGCACCCTGGCATGTCTTGCCCAGATTTCCTTTCTTCCATGCCCCAAGCCCCTGGAACACCCCCAAGGCCTCTCACACTTATAGGAAACATTTTAAAGCCCCAAAGAAGGGTTCAACCCAAAACACAACAAAAACATACCATCCCAAAAACCGGGATCTTACACATGTGGAGTACCTGATAATCGATACACTACTGCCTTGATCTAGAAATCTTCTTGAAAAAGGGCACTGGTGCACCATACGATCCCACACTAAGGATTGTGAACACTTTATCCAAATTATCTTTCAACTACATATTAACTCCTCTAGTTTGATTGGATCCATCCTATAGAGACACCATGAGATAGAATTTTGTTTAGGTATGAGTTCTATTCCAAAATCTTTCTCAGGATCTGAGGGATGTCTGGGTAAATATTTAGGAAATAAAACACACTATTCCCTCACAATGTGAATTTAGCATAGGTTGATACCTTCATTTGACTTAACTATTTGAGTCAGTTATGCTTCTTCAAAGGAAATCAACACCCACGCCACTGAAGGTTTTTCAAAAGGATTTCCATGATCTTCTTTTAATTTGTATATGTTCATGGTATGGTTTGAAATATAAAAATATATTTCCTTTTCTGAAATTTTATATGTTCCCTATACAACAAGATCAAATACATTCCAATTATATTATCAAATTTCACCATAAGATGTATCACAAGATTCGCTGGAAGAATCATTCCACATATGATTAAAAAAAGAATATTCCAACACTTTGGTTAAAATGATTGAACCACTTGGATATTTTATAGATATATCTAATTTAAGGATTTTGGAATTCAATTCAATATATTTAGAAAACATGAATGATATAATGGAATGCATAGAACTAGAATAAAATAATAATTTTTTCATTCTTGAGTGAAGAGTAAGTGTACCTTGTACATATACATTTTCTTGCTCCACTTTAGTAGTATTGATGGGAATAACCATTCCTTTATCCTTTAGATTTGGTAGATAATAATGCTGATTACCCTTAAGGACTCGTGGTTTAGTGCACTATCTTGTATTTCTCCCTTTCTCACTACAATTGTAGAATTGGACCATGGGTGGTTCTCTCTATCCCTCCACCACATTTTCCTTCTTCCTCATGTATTTTCATCATTAATGATCATGGTGGCCTTCTCTCCCATACTTGAAGCATTTCCCAGTCCCATTGAGGTAGTTAACATGATGCCTCTTCCCATATCTTTAATATGCTGGTGGTTGAGTTTTCTTTTCACCTTTCTCATTAGATCCTCCAACTTGAATCTCCAACATTCATTTCGTATCACTATAGCCATTGGACCATTCTCCAACTTCCATATCCACTTTGAGAGAACATCAAATAGATTCTTCATAAATCTGAATGTCTCAAATTTATAAATCCTTTCAAAGGTGTGGTTTTAATCCACTAATGAATCTATATGTTTTTATATCATTGTGGGTAACATAACGCAAATAATACCATGCATGCATTGTGAAATTTACTATTTTATGTTGTGACATATTCTCCTACCTTTTTCATCAGATCTATGAATTCTATATCAATATTTTATTCAATAGTTCGAGCGAAATAATTATTAAGAAACATTATCTTAATGTCTTCCCACTCTATATCATCAATTTCTTCCATCTGATTGGTGTTTTTAATAAACACCCACAATTGGTCGGCCTTTCCATCTAGATGATAAATGACAAGAGTCAGCTTATCCATATTAAAATAGTGAAGAACATAAATGATATTCTCTATTGATTTGACCCACTATTCAATGAAAATTGTATTAGAACATTGACTAATTTCTAGTGGTCATTATTAAATAAAACACTCAATATCCCGTTGTTCCCTCTCAGGTGAAGGTTTATCTTCCACATTAATTAGGTTATTTCTGATAACCCGAGATAACTAAGAAATAATTTCCATAAATATTTTAACTCTACCACCCAAAGAATTGGGAATTTCATTTTGGAAATCGTTTCATTATCCCTTCCATGGGGTTTTGGAATGGTTTCTCATTGTTCCTACCATTTTAAAAAATATAAAAATTTAGAAAAAACATCAGTCGACAAGTCGTAAATAATTTCTACACTATTGAAAATAACTCTAAATGAATATCTAATCGTATCCATATGTTTATAAAATATTCCATTGTTCTTACATATATATAGTCTCATATTAAGGGTTTTCACTAACCTTCTCAAATCCTAATTTCCAAATTAAATAAACCATTATATGATACCAACTATAGCGACCATACTTTTTCATCCATGAATCTTACATCATTTTAAATAAAAATAACATAAAATCATTATATAGGAGAGATCCAAATGTTTAGTGTCTTGGGAAAATTATGATTGTGAATAAAATTTACAAAATAAACCATAAATATTTTTTTATTCTTTCTTCTCTAGATCATTATTTGTCCTCGTGTTCTCCTTAATTCAAGTAATCTCTTGAAGATATACATCAAATAATTGGGTGACCTAAAATAAAAATAATTGGATAGATATGACCATTAATCAGTATAAAATATGTTTAGCATAATAATATTCATCATAACATAATCATAAGATCATAATCATGATACGAATAATTTTGAAAAGGCACGGAATATGGAAATGCAAAAAAATCAAACATCCTGGCCAACTACCAGACATAGTTTTGAACAAATGTAGCATTATGTTTATGCATATTTCACTTTTTTATCATGAGATACATCACATTAACCATTTAATATGATCACTATATAATTCATGTCGCACCCGTCACATCATAATATTTACATTGCACTATATAATTCCTGGTGCTCCCATCACATCATAACGTTTACATTATCATGCATGCCACACAGAACGTATATCAATCTTGGAAAAAAGATAACTCATGTAAAGGAATGGTTTTAATTTCATAAATAATAAATTCCTAAAATTAGGATTCCCAACTCAAAGAGGTAATGCTATACTTTATATAAGAATCGCCAACCTTGAGTGAAGAAGAAACAATCATGAGACGTAAAAAGTGTGTTTTCATTAAAGACATTTTCCTTTGGGAAACATTATGATTTTCATAAAATCCTGTAGAAAAAATTTATATCCATTAAAATAATATATATTGATTAATAATTTAAATATAAGCAACAATAAAGGAATATCCATATTGAAAATGGGGTAATAAATGGAAACGCCAAAGATATAGTGTTGGGTTAGAGAATTCCCCTTACCTTATATCTGAATGCTTTCATTACTCTAGTATCATGTATAATGACATTATATTCATTATTTATAAAATAAAAAAACTCTTATATATTAATTTGATTCATTTTGGTTTTATTATGTTCATTTATGGGCTTTTTGATGAGTTATAGATTTTAGTTTCGTTGTTCAGGAATGTTCGTTTTCTTAGATTCCATGATCGGTTGACTTGTATACATGAATGAAAGATCATGTAAAATGTGGATAAATATATAGAATTATTATTATTTGGTATTAATGATCTTACAGAATTTTAAATTATCTTATTATCATTTTATATATTTCTAATGAGGATGAATCATTAGATAAAATTTAATAATGATTGTTTTAAGTTAATTTTGATGGTGTTTCGATCATGATGAACTCGTTTTGTTTTATCATTTAGTAATATGGATATATGTTAGTTAAATAACATAAATAATGTTGTAATATTAATTATAAAATATTTTCCAACCATTATAATTGTTTTATTAACATCCTTGATATCGTTAAAGTAAAATGAATATGTATCTCCCACGATGTCGGTAAATTCACATATCACGGGCGACAATTTAATTTTTAGGATAAAGTGTAGAGAGGATGGAGTTTAATGATGGATATTATATTAACATGATATTATTATAGTATATCATAAAAAATGGAGTTATCAAGTCATTTTGATAAGATAGGGTGATGAGAAGTTAATAAAATAAATGAAATTGAAAAGAATATAAAAGAAAATGGAAAAGGATTTTACCTCTAGGAGTTATCACTTTGAGAACCTCCTTAGGAAAAATGTTTTGCTATTTTGATGAGCCGAGAGATCCTAGATGTGTGGGATTGTATAGGTAAGACATTTGGATATAATTTGGACATGGCTCAAAGCCTAATAGTTGTCAGGAAAAGAAGTGGTGAGAGTTGGTATTTAGAGTGGAGGAGAGGGGTGGTTTCTTATTATTATATTAATTCGTTTATAATTTTGGATCAAGAATATGAATAGTTTGAGATTTAATACAAAATATATTAAAATAATGTTGGATGGTTTGAGATTAAGGTTCTTACAACAGCCTTAAATCAACAATGACTAAAAAAATCAAGTATTAGCATTTTTCAAAAATTATCATATTGTACTATTCATCCGAAATTCATGTATTTTTGAAAAAAACCCATAAATTTTTTAAAAAAATTCATCAATGAGTATAATTGAAAAATTAGGTCCATTTATAATTGTTTTTTCTGAATATGAGTGATTCAATTTTTACATAAAATCATAATTTACTTGGAAAATACCAATTTTAAAATTATAACTAGTTTTATAACACCTTAAAATTTTAATTAATGTCTCATAAAATTATCTTAAAACCATGAGACATAAAAATATTATTTTATGAATAAATTGTTGGAAAATAAATTTTAATTTAAATTATTAAAATAATCATAAAATTTTAATTAAATAGTTATTACATACAAAAATTTCAGCACTTCATTAATAGTTTTTAAAACATGTTTTTACTTATAATATGATATAATTATACCATAAAACCATTTCTAAAATGTTTAAATTTTATTTATACTCTCATGAGTGATTTTACTATTCATTTGGTGAGTTTACAATTCAAAAGGGTCATATTATTATTCCAAAGGTCTCATTACTATTTAATCGGAAATGGTTCCATAACATATAGAAATACATATTTTTTCATTAATTCATCAATTATAAGGTTTTATTATTATTTTATATAAGTGATTTTATTTTATTTATACTATTTTACATTACTATAAGATTAGAGAAATTCCATTGATTAAATTTAGGTCGTTATAGTAATTGTTATTCTGATTGTAATGGTTTTTAAGCATTATATTAAGATGTTTTCCCAATTCACCTAAATTAATTTTATATACTTTATGTTGATTCTTCATGGAATTTTTTTATTTAAAAAGAATGAAAATGATCTTATTAAATGAATTTTTTCTAACTTTTAAGGGTAAAAATGTCTGTTTTTAAGAAAAAATATCCTTGCATTATCATGCTTTCTATGAAATCCTCTTGATTATTATTTTTCCCTTATGTTTTACTACAATTGTTTTAAAAATAAATTCACACTAAATATTGTTTCATTTATTCCCAATGTTTATAATGTTAAAGCAAAATTGTCATTATGATCTCATGGTTTTAAAATGGACAAAAGGTTTTTCTTTATTCATTTATGTCTTTATTGAGATTTTTCTACTCATCTCATCTTCTTAATTTTTTTACATAGGTTTTAAGAATTAAGAGGTATAAAAATGATGTCAATATAGAAATTGATAATATTTTTCATCAAAATAAAACATTTTTTTAAATATTTGTTTTGTGGAAAAAATTTAAACTTATAGAATGTATCAAACATATGTTTTATAAGATATTTATGTAATAATGATGACCTTGTTTCTTAAAATAATAAACAATATATTTTACTATAAATAAATTATTGTGAATTATTATCTAAAAATAAAATTTCTAGTTAAATAAGGATCAGTTCCTTATAATATTTGTTTGTATAATGATTTTGATTAACTGACTCTTATACCTCCATAGTGTCAAATGAGGTGTGTAGTAATAAATAATTTTATTCCACCAATTTATGAGGAGATAATACCCAATCATCCATTTTTAGGTTATTACCCCAATGTCTATCTTTTTCATTGCCAAATCCACCTGTAGAATCTGTATTGGGATTTCATTGCTCAGAATCCATGATCTCTTTCTCATTACCAAAACATTAGGATGTTTTCCTTAAAACTAGAACATATATCTATGGTTTCCACTATCGTTTTGTAGTCCAAACAAATAAATTAATCAAATCATGCCTCTTGTACTAATTATTGAAACCTAAAATTTTCATACAAGACTATTACATAATCTTGAATATAAATGACATAGTGTTAATGTACTCAAGGATCGGAAGGTGTAATATATGGGAATATTTATGTTCTTACATAACTTAAAAAATACAAAATAAACATTATTTCAATTCTTCATCGCAGTGCTTCTAAAATATCTCATGTTATCCTCAGTACATGTAGTCACCTAAGGATATACATCAAAGAAAGGGTGAGGTAAAATACAAGTAAGGGATGTGATAACATAGAAGAAATGAGATACATGAATCAATAGTACATGGGTGAACTTAATTGTCATCATTATATAATAATAATGGGAACATCATCATAACCATGAAGGAATAATTTAAAAAATAATGGAATGTGGAACATGTATAATAATAAAACAACATAACATAGTGGTTAATTACCGAATTGAGTTCTAAATAAAGAAATCCTCATGTTCACACATAAAATATTTGTATAAATAATAACCTAAAAGTTTTGAACAAAGTAAGAATCTTGTCCATTTATAATACACATAATCTCTTGAGACATATCACATTACACTGTACATTTGATGTCTATATAAATCTAAGATCACCCTTCAGATCATAAAATACTTATAACCAGGCATGAAAAATGGGAATATATCTTATAACAATCATAGTTAATTAAATAAACCCAAGGAAACTAATGGGTTTACGTAATGGTTTTGAACAAAAAACATTCATCAATAACCATTATTGTTCCCAAATTAATATGGGAAGTCATATTTTGGTATAAAATATCATTTTTAATTGAAATTAATTTGACAAGGTAGGAACACGTATATCGATTGAAAAAGGGGAAATAAATTTTAAAGGAAATTTCTATTATATTATATTAATGTTTATGGGGAAAATGGGTAATGAAAGATAAATCAAATAAAATTGTTGGGTTTGAGAATCCCCTTGCCTTAAATTCAGATTCAATTTTTCTCCTATCCACCTCTTTTATAATAAACATAGTATTATTAAAACATGGAACCATAAGTGAATTATTTTTAATTTATTCATTATTTTCCATTTTTAATTTTGGAATTATATTTCTTAGTACTGAACGTTAATAGTGAAATATTCTGATCTTATATTTTCATTTAAATATCCTATCCTGTTTCGATTACACATTTTTTGTTCAATGTCACCTATATTTAAGTAAAATTAAATAAAGAAAAAAATAAATTTAGTTACCTAATATTATATAATATATATGTATATATATATTTCTAACCATCCATGAAGGTGTTGATAATTATATAGATTTAATTTTCCTCATATGAGGTTATCTGAACATTGACAGGACATTATCAAAATAGGAGGAAAGAAAAGATTGACATATAAATATGAAATAAATATAGTCATTTTTTTAGGATAAAATAATTTTAATAAGGTTTACATACTTCTAAATTAATCATATAATATTTAAGTATACGAGGAATTTTGAAAAGGAGGAAGAGAAGAGGGGAAAGAAGAAAATTTGATGGAAACACACCCTATTAATAGGTTTTCCTCTTTTCTAAGACACTAAACTCTTTGAAGTATTGTAGTTATATTCTTCCAAAATGACCGTAATGATTCTAAGGGTTTTTATAGGGTGTTTTTTCGTACATATTTTACTTTTTATATGAATTTCATGTGTTTTTCAATGGTGGGTGAAGGTTTATTTATACTTGAGGGGGTATTTTGATTAAAATATTCAATAAATTAAAATTTATTAGGAAAATATTCTAATAGTGATATTTGTTAAATTATGAATAACAAATGAATTAAATAATACGGTTTTTAGATTTTAAACCCCTTTATAATATCAATTTACTTGTTTATTAAAAAGGAAATTAGAGAAATTGAATATTAATATTTTTAAATTAAATACTTTTTATTTCAGACATTGGAAAATAATTTTTATGTTTGGAAAATAATTTTGTTTTTTATAAATGAATCATATGTCTTATTGAATATTTTTTGGGATAAAATAACATATTAAGTATTTAATAATTATTTATTAAATCATTATTTTTCATTAAACATGCTGTATTTGTAAACATTTTCTTTAATATTCATATGAAAATTTACCTTTCTCAAATAAATATCCAAAATTCACCCTTGTGCTTATTCAATGTGTCATTTGAAAAATTATGTTAATTTTAACCAAATAATTTAATGTAATATTTATATTAATATTTAATATAAAAATTATTATTTTAGAAAATAAATTAAAATATAGTTTATTAAAATAATTTTATAGATTCATTATATTTTTAGTAACTGTATTTATTTTATGTCACTAAAAACAATTATTTTTCAAATATGTCTTGAAAAATATAATTTTGGTTAAATATTATTGTTTTGGGTTATAATAACCATTTAAAAGTTCTGGTTAGTATTTTTAATCGTATGATTACAATTCCTATTGGAAAACATACTATTCCAATAATCACAATACTATTTTAATTTTTATATTACCTCGAATAAATAAAAAGTCATTCCATTAATCATTATTCACTAGAATTCCTCCTATGTTTTTGTATTATGTTTTCTAAAATATCGATTGGTTTACTAATATTGTTTTTAATTTCTATAGTTTTATTCATGTAGGATATAAGTCTAGAAAATTGGAACAAAATATATTTTCACGTTCTATAGTTTTAATTTTATATTTTTTGTCCCATTCTAGAGTTTATAATTTTCTTGGGTTTAGTTGTGGTCTAATGTAAGGATTTTCACTAATGAAATAAACTTTTATTCATTTTACTATGTTTTTTTGGTGTTGTATACTATATAATATATTATAGCACACATTTATTCAGGAAAAAATACATCATTTATATTTTATTGGTTAATAAAATAATTGATTCAAAAGTAATACTTACTGAAATCCCTATATAAATAATTTTTTATGAGGGTATCAGGAATTATTAACAGATGGTTCTAATTCTCTTTTTATCTGTTAGAGTATATCATGATGTCATCAATGAATACCACCATGATGTTATCAATAGAACGATAAAACAAACCATTCATCATATCCATAAAGAAATAAGGTATATTATTCAATATAGAGGGAATTGCTATAAAATCATAATTTTCATATCTTGTTGTGAATATTTTCTTTGGTATATCCTCCTTCTTCACCTTGGATTGATGATCACTAAAGAGAAGATAAATAATTAAATAATATGTATATACTAAAATTTTGACAAAATAATATATAAATTCATGGTAACATAGGATTTATATATATATTAATATAATTTTTCTCCATATAGTCAATAAATAATCTAATAGACCCATATTTTATTTTGACAAATAAAACTGGTGATCCCCATAGAAAAACACAAGTTCTTATATTTACCTTATCACATAAGACTTTTATATGTTTCTTAACCCTCAATAAGTCTACTAGTCCACTATTTATGGATTTTTAGATATGGGAATTTCATTAGCAATGAGTACAATGGAGAAAAAATCTTCACATGAAGGTGGGTAACTAGGTAATTCTTCTTCAAAAAAATAAATAAATATTTTAACTATGTGTACATCCTCTATTCTTCATAAATCAATTTAATTTATATATAATGCTTGATCCTCCTCTCAATTTTCTTAAATTTGCAACCAATATCAAACAATATCTCCCTTGAGGTGATAGACTGCCAATATTAATTTTTCATTTTCACTCATTCCCAACATAGGAAAATTCTTATTTAGAGACATGATCGATTTGTTATAGGAAAATGGATTAATAGATCCATTTAATTCTAGTGATTGTTTTTACATGATGTTTTCCATTATATTTATACCATGTTATAGATTATACTGTGGCTATATGCATGCAAGATAGTTTTTTATAAATGATGTCAAATACCTTTTTATGGTTGTGATCGGATTATCCTCAACTCTCACTCCATTGAATTTCCCATTGGGGTATGCATATATTGAATATGAGTGTTAATATGATTATTATATCTCATGTTAGACTTTATCTCTATTAAAATTTAATATTGATAATTATTTCATGTTATTGAATTATAAAATAAAATTCCTATTATTTTTTCTACCCTATTCCATTGAAATATTGAATCTCCTTCATTGTATATTAACTGTCTTACTATCTTACTATCAATCTAATCCCCATGGTTCCTACTAAACATGATATGATACCATCTATTACATATTGAACTCAAAAATCCAAGAACAAGTTGTTATATTATATTATTGGTATATATTACAAGAGTTCCCATAGGATCTAATGGTTTAAAATTTATGGTAGAATAAATTAACAAATAAATTAAATTTTATGGCCTAACATAAAACATGAAAACATTATAAGAACATTATTATCCCATCTATAATTTCATTGAAAAATACACATTGTTCTTCTAACATTTTCTTGGGGATGGTAAACAAATATTGGTCATATGAGATGCTCTATAGGGTGTAGTATACATTATAATTTATCATAACATAAACATGGAATATGTGATATATAAGTAATAAATAAGAAACATTAATCCATGAACAACTAAATCTTATTGTATTCTATATCTGTGAGAGTAAATGAAAATATGGATATCAAAAATCATTGGTCACATAATGATGGAATTCATAATGTCAAATATCAAGACACATTGTCAAGAACATGTTGCAATAAACTATACTAATATATGGAGAGATATAAAATAAAAACAAAGTTGTTTATTCTGATAATACATGTCGATATATATATATATATAATCTATAAAATTCAGATCCCTAGTCATCACCTGATTTCATCAAATTCATTCCTAATAAGGGTCGACACGATGTTTCATATTATTCCCTAATGATACTCTAACAGAATAGAAAAATTTATATTCATTTAATGGGACATCAGGAAAATAAATACTTCCATATTTGGTGAAATAATGTGTATGTCTAAGATAAAATCCCTTCATTAAAATAGATATTTTTCTGTACCATCAAAAAAATAGGACGTACCCTTATCAAAGAAATATATTGGCTAATGAACATTCAATATATAAGAATATCCATGTTAAATTGTAATTTGGTTTAGTAGTTTTGATTTGGTAGGATACTAAATCAATGGAAGGAAAATTCATTTATCATGGTTAATAAAGATCGTTTGAATATTCTAAAGCATATCCCTCTGGAGTGTCATGTGAGGCATGAAATCTTAGTCCCACTCAACTAAAATCAAAGTTATGATTGATTAAATTCTCTAAAGACAATTTTATGGGAATTTACACTAGGAACTGATATTCCATATCAACATGCAGTTTCTACTATCAAAATATTGATGTATTTTCATGAAAAATACACATAATTTTACTTTACTAATTCATAGGATGGTCTTTCCACCATAGAAAATATTCAGTTTTAAAATAATTTTAGTAAATAATGAATAAAAATAATACAATGAAGGGATAATACTGTATACTTTTAAGTACATTTAAAATCGTGTGGAATAATTTAAAATTTCTTCAAAGGAAATTTTTTCTCCTCAAAAAATTAAATATGTTGTGATTATTACATGAGTCCAAAAAAACGAACAAAGAGATTTAAAACCCCTCATATGGTTTATGTTTAAATTCAATAAAAACACATGAAATTGATAGATTCAAATATATCTTCAAATACCATGAATAAAAGTAATTAATTGATATAACAATTCTAGAATGATGAATAAGAATGACATTATGGAAATTACGAGCCTTATAAAAAATGTGTCTCAAATAGAGGGATTTGAGATGAAAACCCTTACCACTGGTCCTAAATTCTATGAATATACATTACCCTTTAGTATTACACAGACATATATTTTAATCAGTGATTTTCTAACCTTACTCATATCAATTTTATATTATAATATTAATATATATTTACTCTCTATATTAATTCAGGTTAGTTTAACTTTCTAATACATTAGGAGTTTATAGTTTGATCGTTTTTACTAGTTTCCTAAAAATGGTGTATTTAATTATTATTATAACAAATTTCACCAATAACAGATAACTAAAGGTGTTACATTGGATAACATTTATATATTTTTAATTAAGTTTTCTCATTCCATTAGTATTTTAGTATTGTTTCATGGAATTTCAATTGGTTTCATCTTATTTCAGAACTTCTATTGATCAAATATGATATTTCAAAAATAATTCAAATACATAATATAACTATATTTGAACAATTTTTATTTTTTTATTTTCTTATTAATTTTTTTAAAAATTATATTTTATGTTTCCATTTTCATTGATGATAGAGTGTTATTGCATTGTTTATGTTGGTGGTTAAACATTCCAAAACATGAACATATTGTAATTAATGGAAGATTATTAGTAAAAAAGTTGTTTTATGTGGAAAAAATTACATTATTATATGATAAATTTATTATAATTTAGATACATTAATGTTTTTAGTCAAATTTAAAATATTTACAAAAAATAAGAATATATCTAGGTGACAAATGTGATACATTACATTGTGAAGGCATTATCTCATGCAGTGTACAATTAACAATTTTTTTATATAATGATATGTTATGAATTTATCTGATAACTATAAATTTTATAATCATAATTATATTATATATGTCATATTTATTCACTAGTCTCATTAATAACACCAACTATGTGAGAAGATTAGAATAATTGAAGACGACAATTCGTGGAGTCGGTAGTCTGCACACAAGCACTAATGAATGTTTTAGTTTTTTCTTGATGGATGAGGAGTAATAAATAATAGTTATTCCATTGATAATAAAACATATCAGCATTATAATATTTTTTATTTCACTATATTGGTATGGATATAATATATTATGAATAGAATTATTAAGAAGAAAATCATAATAAGAAGTAAATACTTACATCGTGAGCTTGAGTTTTCTCTTTGAAATAAATTCTAAATAGAAACTTCAAGCTATATTATGTTTGAAGGAGCCTTAACTATGTGGGAATGGTTTATAGGACTTAAAAATAACATATTTTCAGGACTAATTTATAAGGTATGGGAATGATATGAACTGGGAGAAGTGAGCCCCTTTTATAAGTGAAGAAAAAGAAACTTTTGTGAATAATAATTACATTTGAATGATATTATTAAACTATTCAAGGAAAAATGGCTCCAAAAGATTATAATAATGAATTTTGATGTTCCCATGGGTCTATAAATGTAACACCCCAAGCTTCTACGGTACGCTTCTCTTTGAATAATACAGTAGCATGTGTTGTACGCAACTTTGAATTTTAACACACCACAACCAATCGAACTAGCCGTTATGAATAGTATTACCCACTTTTGTAAATTGTATAAATTTTATATTTCAACATGGACTTCATAGGTTGATTTTTTTTATTTTTCTGAACACTTTCAATTTTTGATGAATAGTTAAAAACACCGAGTTATAGTCAAAAACAGAATTTTTATGTAAATAATTATTTATTTTATTTAAATTTATTTTAGGTCATAATAGATACATAATACCTAAATATTTTCAATGTAATTCATTGGAGTCAATTTATAATAATTTTAGATATATATAAATTTTATAGAACTTTTCACCGTCTTTTACCCACCTCTTAGGAGCATTTGCAAATTTACATAAAACATAATTTTACCTCTTCTGTGAGTTGAATTTTAAAAACCCGAGAGACATGGTTGATATCAGTAAGTAATTTTTTTTCAATAAGATGAAAATAATTTTTGTTGAATAGAACTTTTTTTACTTTTATTTACCACAGTTAATAGTAAATAGGGTAATTAATGGTAAAAATGACATTATTATCACCCTAAAAAATGTCCTAATTCTATTGTATAAGGGTAATTCGACCAAAAACATACTTAGGAGTAAAATATGATCCTTTAGGTCCACTTGTATTAGATTAGGACATTTATTATTATTTTATTTAAAGAAGAGTTAAAAGAGTTAAAATCAATGTTTAATAACTAAAGCATTTTTAATATATGGTTATACATAAGATAAATTTGACTATAAATATTAATTTGAAAGATAAAAATATTTCCTACATAATGGTATTTTATTTAAAATTTTTAGACATTAAAAAAATAAATTTATTTATGGCACAATGATGATGCATTAATTACTGTATTAAGGAAATATTAAAATAATTGATATTATAAATATCTAAATAAACGTAATTTGAGATTTTTTATGAATTAAACTAATTTTATATGTTAATATTAAATATTAGAGTTGTTTAGATGAATTATTTTCGATGTAATAATGCTGTTATGAATTTAGAAAAAAATACCAAATACTGTCAAAATTGACATAAAAGAGTTTTTAAAACAAATAATATGTCATAAATTTATATTCTTTTCCTAAAAATCAAAGGCTCGACCAAAAGATTTATATGATAATAGGTGTATCATTAATGAACCAGTTGGGGTTCGTGTGGAAGTATATAGTATGTTTATTAACCATATAATATAAAAATACAATGAGACATGGTAAATGTCACACTATTTAACTATGAGTTAAATCTAAAAGATAAAGTTAATATAGTGACCCAAACCTGTATAAAACCTATTGTTTGAGTGTTTTTTGACCCATCCTCACTTAATCCATTAAAAAATTCATTTTTCAGCTATTATAAACAGAAAATTGTTTTATTATAAAATAATATTTCTAGCTTTTCCTAAGGTGCGCCTGAGCCCTCTTATAAAAGGTCACTTCCCCTTTTGTCTAATTAAAACCTTATAAGCCATTTGGATGGGACAAACCCTGCCCAAATATCCACTAAAATATCATACCTTCATCCTAGAGGCCTTATTTTAGTCAAAAATACAACCTAATGAGCCCTTTTGATCAAATCAAAAGGAAGAACCCGGAGTAGAGGTAAATATTTCATCACCTCTTTCAAGTTCCTTTCTTCTTCCACTTCCTCTTTATTTGTTGTTTCCAATATAAAATAATAACTCCAGTATATTCTATATACTATTATGTTTTTATAAATTTGGCTCAACCAAATTCATTATTCTATCCATCCCTGGAATAACATTTCACCATACGTGCGTACGTATGACTTACCGTCTCCACGTCGTGATTTAATTGTTATTCAATACGTTATTATTTGGATTGGTATAATAATGAAGTGTAATTCTTGTAAATAATAAATATAACATGATAATGATTCTTCATATATGATATAACATCCAATTATATGTTATTTTAATATCAAAAAAATGATATTGTCGCTCGTATGTACGTACGGATTACCGTCTCCACGAAGGCGATTAGATTCATTTTCCATCGTATCCATTCAAGAATAATTTTCATTTGATGATTAAAAATAATGTTTAAATACTTGATATAATAATTAACATGAATAAGATACATCCCATCCATAAAAAATATGACTCACATAACAAAGAATATAAAGGAAAATGAATCCGTTAACACCCGAAAAGACAATAATACTAAGATATTGTTAACAAAGAAATGTTAAAAGATCATATATGATATCATAATAATGTATATGATTCTTGAATAATTTATTTAAAATTATTTCACCATTATAAAGGATTTTAACCTACCCTTGACCAACATAAAGTACAAGGTAAGGGTTAATTTCACAATCTCTTTATTATCTGAGGTTGTTTTTACGTAAGTATCTACCGGGACCTCTATAACATCCACATCCATGTTTCTTAAAAATATATTTCAAACAATTATTACTATTTTATAGAATATGGGTTAAAGTCATTCATACCATTTTTTTACTTTTTATAAGATGTTTATAAAGGAATCTTTCCGTCGTTTTCCAAAAAGGTCCTTTATAAACTTTCCGACAAAATTAAGGTATGAATGCATTTTTTTAACTTATACGGTGGGTGTGACTATTTTCCACCATTATAAAATTGTAAAAACCTCCCTTAAAATCTTATAAGAATATTTTCAAAATAAATTTTTTCTTTATAATTATGTGACTCTTAAATGATTTCAAAAAGTAAAGAGGTATTTCTATAAAAAGGTTTGGATTTAATCTATGTCAACATCCATTAATGGATTTTAAGTTTATTTGATGGTAATTTATTGTGATACAAACATCCATATTATAGTTAATGTTTTTTGAAATGTTTGACTGTGGATGTGTTATTTTTTTACCATTCATGGTATATGGATAAAGTATTGACATTTCATATACCAATTTAAATATGAATGTTTATGTTATATTTCATCCTTTTCATATGAGGAATGTATTGGACATAGTATGTGATAGGTGGAGCTCGTTATAGCTCCTCGATGCATCGGTAGGTCTCATGAGAAAAATATACATGGAGTTGGCTGAGGCCTTTCCCAATTTCATATAAGGTTTTGGCCGAGGCCTTAATCATTTTTAGATGTCTTGGCTGAGGCTTTGACAAAATGTTTCATAATGTCCAGCATTATACATTCCCTCATTATGAAAATAATACTGATGGTTCATGTGGTCATTCGACTAGTAGAATACCCATGATTATGTTTTACTATGGCATTATTTACTCATCTCATATTCATGACATAAAAGTATTCATGTTTATTATTGATAAAGGCTTATGGTTTCAATTATTTACTATGCTTAATATTTAGGTTTCTTTCGCTATATTTCTTACCCTTACCGAGCGTTTGAGATCACCCCTTATTATGTTTCTTTTTTCCAGGGTATGAAGAAGTTATTTGTGAGTAACTTGTAGGATTAATCTAGGAGGCTTGGATGTTTCAAATGGAATAAATTCATGTTGTATTTCTTTTCAAGTTGTAATGTTGATGTTATGTATTAATCTTGTTTCCAATACTACTAAACTAATTGGTCTTTCGAGACATGATCTTTGGTGATCATGACAATGTTATGTAATAATGCACTGACTCTGGGTAACTAGGGTCAGGGAATTACAATTGGTATCAGAGGAATTTTAGTACAATCTTGGAAACAAGATTTAGATAAACTCTGATTTGAGCACATATCCCTAAGGTAGACTTTGAGAATTAGTATAGATGAACTTCCTAAAATTTTGATATTGTATAAATTTTGGTGAATTTTCCAAGAAATACATCCCTGTCTAGATACGAGCTAGTAGAGGTGGCTTTGGCACAGATGTATCTAGGCGTAAAACCTGAAAACACCACTTTGAGCTAGACTCGAACGAGAACTGGTGCACGGCAAGGGGCCTTACTACACACTTGGTTATGAAACTCTTGGGGGATATGCTTAGGATAAATCTCATTTTCATTAGAATTATACACTTTTTCAACGAAAACATTTTTTATGATTATGGATTATATCCATAAACAGTTCAATTTGTGTTAAATGTTTTACATGTTCAGAATTATGTATTTTGATTCATAAACTAATCTAGTTTATTCCATTGTTTAGAAATGGCACCTAGTGGAAGGAATGGAAACTATATCGATGCAAACACTCCATGTAGGGATTGCCTTCCAACTCAAGATAATTATAGTGGGGAAGGTGATGCAACTGGTGCTGATCAGCTAATCCCCATATAGGGACAACTCACTCTAGTTATGAATAATAACCTTACATGTATGGAGCACCCTGATCCACAATGTGGATGATCAATGTTAAATCACTTCATGATCCAACAACCACCAACATTCAATGGGGTAAAAATCCACTAGTAGTTGAGTAATGGATAAAATCCTTAGAGAAAGTATTCCACGCCTTGGGGAGTAGTGAAAGGGAAAAGGTTTTCATCGCAGTTTACCGCCTCACTAGAGATGCTGATCAATAGTGTTCATTGATTCATAACACAAAGGAAGATGATGATGTATCAAATATAGAATGGAGTGAGTTTAAAGAAATTTTCTTAGAAAAATACTTTCCTCATGACCATCGAGTAGATATTGAAAGACAATTTCTAAGTCTCAGGCAAAAGGAGGATGAGAATGTCACAAAGTTTGAAGCAAACATTACAAGGTTATCGAGGCATACTTAAGATTATATAAGTAACCCAAGAAGTAATATTGATCATTTATTTGATTGGTTAAAACCATATCTCCATCAAGAATTAGTATCACACCCCTTCTCATAATACAAAGATATTGTCTCGTGTGCTATCAAGACAGAAAATGAATTCTCTATGTCTTATGACTTTAATGAAAAACAAGTGAAGAAGAGATCTGATAAACACTCTGGGAAAGGAAATAAAAAAATAGGGAATAAGGGAATGTTTGAATTTCCACCCTGTGATAATTGTTTAAGGAAGCACCCTGTGCCTGTCTAAAAGGAAAAGGACTATGCTAAAAATGTGGATATAAAGGCCATCATGCTGGTTATTAAAAGAGATAGAAAGACGCTACCAATGTTCAATGCTACAATTGCAGGGAGATAGGACATTATGAAAATTAATTTCCTAAGCGTTAGGGAAACATACCTCAAAAATACCAAGGGATCAAGGAGAAGCTTATCTGATCACTACTGCTGAGGTTGAAGCTCCAAAAGACATGTTTGCAGGTAATTTAATAGTTTCCTCATGTTTAGCCAATGCTATATTTGATTCTGGATCATCACATTATTTCATATCTTCCCAGATTGCTGAGAAAATTAGATATTTCCTATTTGATTTAACAAGGGAGTTGTGTGTCAAAACTCATAAGGGAAGTATCATTGCTACAATGTTTTGTGAATCATTTCCCATTAGGGTATATAAACATTCTTTATCTGCTAACCTTATCGTCATACCCAGGATTGAATTTTATATAATCCTTGGTATTTATTGGCTTTCGGACCATGATGCAAAAATTTTTTGTAAGAAGATGGAGGTTACTATTTTTGATGAAGATGATAAGGAACACCATATCACTAGAGCCGAATCGTCACCACCTAATTCTTATCTGGATCCACCCCTAGTAGCTCAACTAAATTCAATTATTGGGGAGGAAGAATATGAAATAAATGTGGGTGGGGAAAAAATGTTCAAATAGAGGATGTACCTATTGTGCAAGAGTATGTTGATGTATTTATAGAGGATTTACTAGGACATCCTCCAGAATGAGAAATTAAGTTTACCATTGATTTAACTCCTAGATCAAGGCCCATATCAAAGAACCATTATAGAATGGACACTATGGAATTAGAGGAAATAAATAAACAACTAGAGGAATTGATTAATAAGGGATTTATTCACCCTAGTGTTTCTCCATGGGGATCCCCTATTCATTTTGTTAAGAAGAAAGATGGATCTATGAGGTTGTGCATTGACTATAGAGAGATCAATGCTATAACAATAAAAAAAAGTATCCCATACCTCACATTTATGATTTTTTGACCAACTGCATGGAGATGAATACTTTTCAAATATTGAACTTCGATTTGGATATCATTATTTGTGTGTGAAGAAGAAATACATTCTGAAAGCAGAATTTCGAACCTGGTATGAGCATTATGAGTTTACAGTATTGCCTTATGGATTAACCAATTCACCCACTGTCTTCATGGATCTAATGAATAGAGTTTTCAAGGAATATCTTGATGAATTTGTAGTGGTATTTATTGATTATATCTTGGTACACTGCAAAAGATATGAAGATCATGAAAATCACTTGCGCATTATCTTGAAGACTCTTAGAAGACATGAATTATATGGGAAGTTTAGTAAGTGTGAATTCAGGCTTCATGACACTTAATTTCTTGGACATATTGTCTCTAAGGATGGAATCTCGGTTGATCCTTCTAAAACCAAGGCAATCCAAGAATGTCCAACACCAACAAGTATAATTAAGGTACGCATTTATATTGGTTTAGTAGGTTATTATCGGCGTTTTGTCCAGAATTTTGCTCGATTGGCTAACCAATTAACCAAGCTCACATGTAAAGGGGTTAAATTTGCATTAAAAAATGAGTGTGAAGAATGTTTTGAAGAACTAAAGAGAAGATTAGTCAATGCTACTATATTGACTCTACCATCGGGGAATGATGGGTTTGTTATTTATAGTGATGCATCGAAGAAAGGACTTGGTTGTGTCATACTACAGAATGATAGAGTCACTACCTATGCATCACGACTGCTGAAAATTAATGAGAAAAACTATCCTACTCATGATCTGGAGTTAGTAACTGTAATATTTGCTTTGAAGATATGGAGACATTATCTCTATGGTGAAAATGTGAGATATATACTGATCACAAGAGTTTAAAGTATATTTTCTCACAGAAAGAACTCCACATGAGGCAAAGACGATGGCTTGAATTACTCAAGGATTATAATTTCATGATAAACTACCACCCAGGGAAGGAAATTAAGGTGGAAGCTGCTTTGGGTAGAAATGATCATGGATTTTTGAACAAGATGAGAGTTGAAAGGGATCATATTTTCATGGGTCTAGTAAAGATGGATATGGTAATAACCATGGAAGGTGGATAATCAATACTGTTTCAAATGGTTTCCAAACCATCTTTACTAGAAAGGATAAAAAGTTATCAAGATGATGATGAGGAGTTTCTAAAGAAGATTAAAGCTATGAATGAAGGGATATTGAGTGACTTCGTAAATAAAGATGGAATTTAGAAATTTGGGAAGAGACATTGTGTTCCTGACATACCTGATCTGAAAATAGAATTGTTGGATGATTATCAATGCTCCAATTTCTCTATACACCATGGGAGCACCAAAATGTATATGGATTTGAAGGAACATTTTTGTTGGGAAAACATGAAGAGGGAGATTGCTGATGTTGTTTCAATATGTATTTTTTGTCATCAAGTGAGAGCTAGAAGGAAATATCCAATAGGAGCCATGCAACCTCTTCCCATACCTGAAAGGAAATGGGATAAAATCGTGATGGACTTTGTCAAGGGACTACCAAAGACCCCGGGAAAGAATGATGCAAAATGGCACCAAAATGTATATGGATTTGAATGAACATTTTTGGTGGGACAACATGAAGAGGGAGATTGCTGATGTTCTGTCATGATGTATTGTTTGTCAACAAGTGAGAGCTGGAAGGCAATATCTTAGAGGACTCTTGCAACCTCTTACCATACCTGAGAGGAAATAGGATAATATAATGATGGACTTTGTCAAGGGACTACCAAAGATCCCGAGAAGTAATGGTGCAATATGGGTCATTGTGGATTGTCTTACCATGTTAGCACAATTTCTTGCTATAAGAGAAGATTTACCACTTAAATGTCTCGATAGACTATATATTAATGAAATTTTGAGACTTCATGGATTACCCCTATCGATTGTTTCTGTTCGTGATCCAAGTTTTACATCATGATTCTAGAAAAGGCTTTAGAAATCCTTGGATACTGAACATTGTTTGTGAACTGCATACCACCCCCAAATTGATGAACAATCAGAACTGACATTTCTAACCTTATAAGACTTGTTGAGATCATGCTCACATGACTTTCAAGGTATGTTGGATCAATATTTACCTATGGTAGAATTTTCTTATAAATATATCTTCCATTCAAGTATTCATATGGAACCATATGAATCATTATACGGAAAGAGATGTCGCACACCAACTTGTTGGGATGATGTTGGTGAAAGAAAACACGTAGGCCCAGAACGTGTGGAGGAAATGATGAAAAAGGTGAAGGCAATCCAAAACCACATCAAAGCAGCTCAAAGTAGGCAGAAGAGATATTCTGATAACCAAATGAAGGAATTGGAATTTCAGCTAGGAGATCATGGTTTCTTGAATGTATCTCCATGGAAGGGTGTTACACGTTTCAGTATGAAGGGAAAATTGAGTCCCAGTTACATCATTACATTCGAAAGTCTCAAACGAATTGGGTCTATAGCTTACCATTTGGAAATGTTGCCAAGTCTCTCCAAAGTTCATAATGTGTTCCACGTATCACTATTGAGAAAATACATGCCTAACCAAACGCATGTACTCACCTAAGAGGAATTAGAACTAGAACATGATCTATCTTATTGCAAAGAGCCTATCAAGGTTCTTGATACTAGAGAACAAATGATGAGAAACCAGATGACTAGTTTGGTAAAAGATCTATGGAGAAACCATAATACGGAAGAGGCAATGTGTGAACCCAAGGAACTTATGATGAAGAACCACCTGAGTCTTTTTATACAGTTATATTCTAGAAATTTCAAGGAAGAAATAATTTGAAGGAGGGTAGAATGTAACACCCCAAGCTTCCACAATACACTTCCCTTGGAATAATACAGTAGCGTGTGTTGTACACAACTTTGAGTTCGAACACACCACAACCAATCAAACTAGCCGTTATAAAAATTAATATAGAATTTTTTAAATTTTATAAATTTTATCCTTCAAAATGGACTTGATTTTAGGATTCTGAATATCAAAATTAGCCTACGGTGAATTTTTGTATTTTTCTGAAAACTTTAAATTTTTGATAGACAGTGAAAAACACTGAGTTATAGTTAAAAACCTAATTTCTATTTAAATAATTATTATTTTATTTAAATTTTTTTAGGTCAAATTAGATAAATAATACCTATATAAGTTTAATTTAATTCATTGGATTCAATTTATAATAATTTTAGATATATAAATATTTTATAGAACTTTTCATCATCTTTCACCCACCTCTTAGGAGAAATTTGTAAATTTAAAAAAAATATAATTTTAATGCTTCTTTGAGTTGAATTTAAAAAATTTTAAAGACACAGTTTATATCAGTATGTAAAATTTTGTTCAATAAGATGAAAATAATTCATGGAGAATAGTAACTTTTTTACTTTTATTTACCACAGTTAAAAGTAAATAGAGCAATTAAGGGTAAAAATGATATTATTATTACCATAACACATGTCCTAATTCTATTTGATAAGTGTAACTCGACCACAACAAACCTTAAGAATAACATATGATCCTTTAGGTGCACTTGGATTAGATTAGGACATTTATTATTATTTTGTTTAAAGAAGCGTTAAAAGAGTTAAAATAAAATTTTAACAACTAAAACATTTTTAATATAGGGTTATACATTAGATAAATTCAACTATAAATATTCATAAGAATTATAAAAATATTTCCTACATAATGGTATTTTATTTATAATTTTTAGACATTAAATAATTAAATTTCATATTGACACAATGATGATGAAGTAATTTCCATATTATTAAAATAATAAAATAATTGATATTATAAATATCTAAATAAAAATAATTTGAGAATTTTTATGAATTAAACTGATTTTATTGGTTAATATGAAATATTGGGGCTGGTTATATGAATTGTTTTCGACATAATAATGATTTTATGAATTTAGAAAAAACAAAATACCAAATAGTGTCAAAATTCACATAAAAGAGTTTTTGAAACAAATATTATATTATTAATTAATATTCTATTCCTAAAAATCTATGGATCGGCCAGAAGACTTATATTATGACATATGCACCATTAATGAACCACTTGGGGTTCACTTGGATGAATTTAGTATGTTTATTAACGATATGATATAAAAATTCAAAGAGACATGGTAAATTCCAAACAATTTAACTATGAGTTAAATCTAAAAGATAAAGTTAATATAGTGACCCAAACCTGTATAAAACCTATGGGTTTCATGGTTTTCGACCCATCCCCACCTTATAATTTAAATAAATCATTTTGGATCGATTAGAAACCGAAAATTATTTTATTATAAAATAATATTTCTAGTTTTTCCTAAGGTGCCCCTCACCCCTCTTATAAAAGGGCACTTAACCTTCTCTTTAATTCACACCTTCAAAGATATTTTTCTCAACCAAACCCTGACCAAATATCCTCTCAAATATCCTCCTTTCATCATAGATGCATTCCTTTAGTCAGAAATCCAATCTATGGAGCCCTTTTGATAAAATCAAAATGAAGAACCCGAAGAAGACGTAAATATTTCATCACCTCTTTCAAGTTCCTTTTTTCTTCCACTTCCTATTTCTTTGTTGTTTCCATTATAAAATAATAACTCCAGTATATTCTATATACTGTGATGTTATTATAAATATGGTATAACCAAATTCATTATTCAATCCATCCCTTTAATGACATGTCATGATATGTTTGTACGTACTGCTTACCGTCTCCACGTCGTGGTGTAATTGTGATTCTATAAATTTTTATTTTGATTGTTATAATAAAGATGTTTAATTCATTTAAATAATAAATATAACTTGATAAAAATTATGTATATATGATATACCATCCAATTATATATTATTTTAATATCAAAATAATGATATTGTCACTTCTGCGTACGTACGGATTACTGTCTCCACGAACGCGATGAGATTCATTCCCCATCGTATCCATTCAAGACTAATTTTTATTTGATGATTAAAAATAATGTTTAAATACTTTATATAATTATGTATATGAATAATTTTCATCCCTTTCATAAAAAATATGACTCACATAACAAAGAATATATAGGAAAACAAATATATTGACACTCGAAATGACTATAATACTAATATATTATTAACAAAGCAATGTTAACAAATCATATATGATATCATATTAATGTATATGAATCTTTTATAGTTTAATAACAATTATTTCACCATTATACAGGAGTTTAACATACCCTCGACCAAGGAAAATTACATGTTAAGGGTTAATTTCGCAATTTCTTTATTATCTGAGGTTGTTTTTATCTATATATCTAATGGGACCAATTTATCATCCACGTCCATGTTTCTTAAAATTTTATTTCAAAACATTCTTACTATTTTATAGACTATGGGTTAAATTAATTTATACCCTTGTTTGAATTTTTATAAGATGTTTATAAAGGAATATTCCTGTCATTTTCCAAACAAGGTCCTTTATAACCTTTTCGAAAAAATTAAGGTAAGAATGTCTTTTTTTAACTTATACGGCGGGTGCGGCTATTTTCCACTGTATTAACATCATCGAAGCTTCCCTTACATGATTATAAGAATACTTTCAAAATAAAGTTTTTCATTATAATGATGTGACTCTTAAATGACTTCAAAATATAAAGAGATATTTCTCTAAAAAAGGTTTTGATTTCATCTATGTCAACATCCTTTGATAGATTTTAAGTTTATTTGAAGTTGATTTATTATGATACAAAAAATTCTTATTATATTGAAGGTTTTGTGATATGATTGACTGTGAATGTGCTATTTTTATACCATTCATGGTTTATGGTTAATGTATTGACATTTCGTATGCCAGTTTTAATATGAATGTTTATGTTATATTTTAACATTTTCATATGAGGTATATATTAGACTTAGTAAGTGATGGGTGGACCCTGCTATTGCTCCTCAATGCATCGGTAAGTCTCATGAGACAACTAGATGTGGAATTTTATGAGGCCTTTCCTAATTTGATATATGGTTTTTGCCGAGGCCTTAATCATTTTTAGACATCTTGGCCGAGGCCTTGACAAAATGTATCAGAATGTCTCGCATTATACATTCCCTCATTATGAAAATAATATTGATAGTTCATGTGGTCATTCTACTAGTAGAATAACCATGATTATGCTTTATGATGACATTATTTACTCAGCTCATATTCCTTCCATAAACGTATTCATGTTTATTATTGGTAAAGGCATGTGGTTTCAATTATTCGCTAAGATTTATATTTATGTTATCTTCCACTGTATTGCTTACCCTTACTGGGCGTTTGAGCTCACCAATTTCTAATGTTTCATTTTCCTAGGATATGAAGAAGTTAGTTATGAGTGACTTTCATGTATAATCTTGGAGGATTGGATGTTTCTAATGGAATAAATTCATTTTGTATTTCTTTTCAAGTTGTAAAGTTGAACTTATGTAATTATCTTGTTTCCAGTACTACTAAACTAATCTGTCTTTTGATACATGATCTTTTGTGATCATGGCAATGTTATTTAATAATTCACCGACTCTAGGAAACAAGGGTTGGGGTGTTACAATAAAAATACACAAAAAAAATAATTCAGATATGTTTTAAATAATGTTTTTTGTAATTTACCATAATAATTTTATATTTTCACATTTTAGGTTTTTCCATGGTTACCAGTTCTTAAATTTAAAAGTTATTTTATTATAAATATAAGGTGAACCATATTACCAAATTTTGGGTTGATTAATATATATTTATTATCTATTTAACCTAAATAAATTTTTAAATACCATAAAATAAACTTTCAATTTAAATCACATAACCTATAGAAAAATAGTGTTTTCTAAATTAAGGATTTTTATCATATTTAGTATTAATTACTAAATCAATGAGTGATAATATTATTACATAAAGTTTAATATTTATATTACAATAATTCTTTATTAATTAATAATTTATTAACAATTCTTCAATAAAAATAGTTTTATCATTGTCATAGTAGTTAACGTTAATCCTCATAATCACATTTTTGGGCTTAAAAATAAAATGTATCTTTTTACATTATTAATAATTAAATTTTAAAAAATTTAAATCAATTCGATAAGATTAATTTCTAAAATAGATTGGTTAATTTTAAAATAATAAATATATAATTCATTACTATAATAATATTAAAAACAGTGACATAAGCATTCAAATGACATTTATTGGTTTATAAAGTAAACAAAATATTTTAAAATGTATAAATGTAGTTATAAAACATATATTTGTTAATATATAATATTTTTTTAGTTTTATTTAAATCTTATAACATATAAATGTCATATATATATTTATTTAAAAATAATAGTTTCTATATTTACCTAAAAATAAATATTATTTAGAATTATACCAATATATCATCGTAATAAAATATCATTAGTATGATTTTTGAAAAATTAATTTTATTGTGTAAGAAAATTATGACATTTATAAATTAAACATTTATAGGTACTTATGAATAAAATAAGTTTATATTTTCTATTTTGTGATAACCCTTGATATAGTACTCACCTATTACATTACGGTCTCAATTATTACACACATGATATGTAGGTTTAAGATCATGTCATCTTCCAGGTATCTCACCATTTGAATTTTTGTCATTTTAGCTCTAGTGTCCAATTAATTTTCGCAAATGCAGAGCCATGATTAGAGAATATTACTTAAATTCTAGGGTTGAATGTTTGTTTGATTTAATTGATTCCTGATATTAACATGTTATATGGGTTTTTGAGGGCATTACATGCCTTGGATAGATTTAGAGGTGGTTCAGGTTCATTCCATATGAAACAGGATGAAGGTTGTCTAGATAGAAATTACATGATATATAATGAATTTACATGATGTGTAAATTTTTCATTCACAAATAGTGAGCTTGGTTCCTGATGTAAAAGGAACACACACCTTAAAGGAATTACACATCATGTAATGTTAGGGAAGTGTTAAAAAATAGACTGAGGTGAAGTGCTTTTTTGGAGTATCCATTTTAAAAGGAATACATGAAATCTAAATTTATTACATTCCACATATTTCTCAGGATAGAAATTTTTAAGTGGGTATTGTAGATTAGTTCATTTAATTCCATTATTCGGCCTTCTCCTCCTCACCCGGGGTGGATTCCTAATGATTTTAGAGTACCTCACTTGATTTCGGGTGCCCTGATCACGCATCCAAATCCTAAGGAGTTGTTTTGATTTGGTTTTCCATTCTCACCATTTATTCTCCATCCATTGTAGTGTAATATTTTGTACTCAGTATTTTTTTTGTTTTGATATTCATCGGTTATGATCTATGATCCTTCATGCGATGATATGAAACTTCATTATTGTTAGTGAATATTGTAGTAAGAATTTTTCCATTGTCAGTTAAAGTAGGGGGTCTAACTCTTAACCCTAAGGTATGATTAATTGAAAATCATGTGAAATAATTTTTTTTTAAAAAATGAAATGCAACAAAAAAATTTAAATAAGGAATTGGATTATTCCATGGGATCCTTTGAATCCAATTTTTGCGATATTGCTTTTAGATACCATTTAGGTGAGTAAATCATTGATTAATATGAATTACCTAATAGAGTAAAGTTTTTTTAGAATGGAAAGAGATGTTAGGTTATTTATTGAAATATAATCCCTAGGTGATGGCTAATTTCATATTGATATTACATTTGGTCATTTAAGATATAAAAGAAATGACAATTGAATGATAAATGGTATTTTTCATAATTAAGCATTGAGATGTGTTATGTGATATTGGAATATCAATTATGATGTGAGTTTTTATATTACCATGTTTTAATTCTTATATTGAGAAGTCTAGGCCCATTCCCATGCTCTATTGCTTATGTTGGGTGAGCTAGGCCTACTCTCATGTTGTAATAATTATTTTGAGAGGTATATGCCCATTCCCATGTTGTAATTATTATATTGAGTGGGATCAACCCATCCCCTTGGTAAAATTGTTACATTTAGTGGGATCATCCTAGTCCCATGTTGTAATGATTTTATGGAGCATGATCTACCAAGTCCCATGCTGACACGCTTATATAGCAGGTTTGACCCAGATTTCTTGAGTTATACCGTGGACATATAGTAGTTGGTTGGAATGGTTCTACGTCATTCTCAGAGAAATTATGGTTTTGAATCAAATCATGTCATATTTTACCATGCATATATGTTTTTTAGTTGGCATCATTGAGATTCATGCTCGGATATATTCTGGTCTGGTTCCAAAGCATGTTGTTTTATATATTGAATTAATTGATTAGTCTATACACTTTCTTATCTCATTATTGTATATGGTTATTATTAGACTATATGCATTTATACAAGGTGGTTTTGACCAACTGAGTTATACTCACACACTATTTGGGCCAACCTTTCTTACCCGAGAAGATTACATGGATATTGGTTTGGAAAAGGGAATGGGACATTTTTTTTGATATGTTTCTTGATAAATGGGATGGATTTTGGGGATGGGACCAACATGGGGTTCGAGACAAAATCCTTTTTTTACATTGTTTGTGATGAATTATATTATTGTAATGTTTTTAGTTTTACTTGTATAAATATCTCATATATTCATTACATAGTTCATTACTATTTTTTTTATTATTTCCTACTTTCAATTTCCCATTCGTATCATATGGTTTACACTCATCTATTACACTAATTTTATAATTTATATTGTTTATTTACATTGTGATGTAGCTCCATGCTAGGGGGTATAGTCTCCCCATAACTCCGATCACACCCCCACTACTAGTTGGCATCCTCTAGTGTATGGGGAGGCACACTTGAGGTATTATAACCAACCCTTTCTGCCACATGAGAGAGATCTGGATTAGGTGACATTAAAAAGTGGGATCAAATTAGTAGTTTTTATTTTATATTAATTTACATTTTTGGAATGTTATTAATGATACCAGGACATTTTAGGGATTGGTAATGAGATTTTATAAGGGAGTACTGAACCCATGTACACGAGGGGGGATCTGAGTTCCCATGTATGATATTGTTTTTTGTTGTTTTTCGCTTGTTTCAATTTATGTTATTTCTCCTTGGGTGAATCACATGTTGGATGAGTTGATTATTTCATGATGTTATTATTTCTTGAGATTTATAATCATGGTATAACATGTCAAGAGATGAGTATGAACACATAATGATAAGAACATAGGGGTATATAGTGACATGAATTGTTCATGACATAGACTTATTTATTAAATATGATATATATTCTTATTTGGACTATGATATAAGATACCTATTATTTCTGATAAATGAATAAATGAACTATTTTTTCATGCTAAAACACTTATATTACATGTTTACATACACCTAGAGTAGTGGTTCTCTATTGTTATCACCAGTTAAGGTTTCCCTTTTTGATAACCAATGTTCTATGGAGTTTGTTTTTATTTTAAATAAAATTCTTCCTCCTCATCATTGAGTTGAGATATAGTAGTGTGGCAGTTAGCATGGAACTAATGTAGCTGAACTGGAGCTTCATGGATCTTCTGAGGATCAAATGAATGTTCATCTTTATTACAGCTTTATGAGGGTCATGCAGTCCCTGGAAATGGAGATTGTACACTCTTCTCCTTCGATGAATAAGCTGGAGATAGATTTACATCTACAGAATCCACTTACATTAACTAGGGAGGGAGCCCCCCAGGAATTCATTTTTTGGGATCAATTCAATCCAAACAATATTTATGAATCATGAGACACCCATAGAGATTAGGTTCAAGATCACTGCATATATGAATCATGGGCCAAGAAATCAGTGGTGGGACATTATAGAGAAAATAGGGTTGAAGGAAGATTTATCTTGGGATTATGATATGAGGTTTAAGATCCATTTATATCCTGAGACATTGAGGTATGAAAATTAATATTAGTTCATATATATAACACAAAAGGTCATCTTAGTGAGGGAATATGATAAATGTTTCACCAACATTCAGGGAGTTGTGCCATCTTTGGTAGAGGATGATATCTTTTGGGAAATACATTTTCAGGATGGTGTCTTCGATGAGATCATGTCATAGGTCAATGTGTTCCGTCTGAGAATTTTTCTAGTTGTGGTATATCAAGAACTCATCAGAGAAGGGAATTTGAGAGAGTCTACGAGAAGCAACTAGGCTATTTATCTAGGGAGAGCCGAGAGCTTTTATTATGGTGGAAAGAAGTTCCACTATTAAAGTTTTCACTAAGGAAATAATATTTAGGGAAATCAAGGCAATGGAAAGATATCTAAGGACATGTTCAATTTCATTGTTTTCAGTGTATAATGTTTGTCCAAAAATAGTATTAGTGTTCGTACCCTACATTAGAGTGTCATGTATTCAGAATTATGGGATAACTATAAGGGTATTATAGGGGAATTTAGTTGTATAGAAGTGTTACGAGAGTATAACAAGAACCAGAGTCTATAAAAGACTTAGTTTCTCGTCAATAGGTAGGTAGATGGAGTTCCAACGATTTAGTACTCGATGAATGGATTCTGGTACCCCCATTATAGGAGAGATAATTTCTACATCAGTGAATAGGTCAGGGGAGTCACACTGTTTCCTAGGGTAGAGGGGATAGTATGTTTCAACTTATGAAGACTACTATATCTAGTGTGGATTTAGTACCATCTATAGTCTGAAGTATAATTCTTGTATCATCTACCCTTTATGGTGTTTTTTTTATATAGGGGAATCACAATCGATTTTATCCACTCCTTTATTAAAATGGTTATCTCTTGGATGTGGAAATATTGGATCCTTCTTTAAAAATGACACATTATTGGGAGTGAGGTCCAATAATTTTAAATGATTCAAAGCATGTTCTCTAGAGATTGGTGGTTTCCATTTCTTTTGGGAATAATTTGTGATAGAAATGATAGGTTTCAATTTGATTCTTGGTAAGATAGTATAATTCAATACCAGTTTTATATTCACTAATACTGGAGGAGAGTTACCTTAATATATATATATGGAGGCATCAATTCTCACCAAGGTGAGTGGGATCTTGAGGATAGATATGTATTACCAATTCAATGACGATTAGATTATTTCATGGATCATATATCTGAAATTGATGTAGATAATGGTATAATGTTTTAGGATTATTTTCCTCTAGTGTGGACAATTTTACGGACAACTTTCAGGAAGAGTTATAGGGATTAACACCCGAGAAAGAGATTGAGTTTATGATTGATTTGGTTCTAGGAGAAGATCCATTTTCTATTACACATAATAGAATTACATTAGGAGTGATTTTGGATTTTGATGTATAGTTGTTATATTTCGAAGATAAATATTTCTTATGGACAAGTACATCTCCATGGTGTTCTCTAGTTCACCTAAGCAATAATTTTGATGGGTCTTTCGGATTATGTGTGGATTATTAGATATTTAACCAGATGAAGTTCAATAACTGGTATCTCCTTCAACTTATTGATTATTTATTCATTCAGTTGATAGGTTATAAGATATTCTCCACGATTTATTTAATATTAGGATACCATTAGATGAGGGTGAGACCAGCAAACATACCTCAGACTGATTTTTGGCATAGTTATGTCTTTTAGGAGTTTGTAGTGTTGTTGTTTGGTTTGAATAACACACTAGTGTTATTCATGGACCTGATGAATCAGACCATTAATCCTTTTTGGATCAGTTTGTAGTGTCGTTTTACAAAATATTAGTTTACTCCCAATCAGTAGACAACCAGGCCAATCATATTAACACTATCTTGAGTAAATTGAGAGAGCATCAGTCTTACACAAAGCTAAACAAATTCATTTCATATATTGATAATTTTCACTTCTAATGTCACATCATCTTAGAGGAAGGATTGTTATTGGGACCTAACAAAATTTAATCCATGTTATCTATGAATAAACCCAAAATTTCTTTGATATTCATAGATTTATGGGTTTAGTATATTTTTATGGTTTCTTTTTCTGGGAAATATCCCATATAGCATCACAAATGTTAGGGGTGACCAAGAAGGGAGTGATGTTTTTTTGGTAATTATTATAAAATCTATTTTCAAGGGATTAAAATTATTTTAACCTCATAACCAATCCTCACTTTACATATTATGAGTAAAGAATATAGCATGTAGTATGATTCATCTATAGTTGGACATAGAGTAGTTTTGATGCAAGAGGATCATGTGGTTTCACATGGATCCAGATAGATGAGACTGCATGAGAGGAATTACCCAACCCACAATTTAGTGTTACCAGCATTGGTATATTCAATGATATATTGGTCAAATTTTCTCATGGGTGAGTGGTTTTTAGTATACACAAACCACAAGAGAGTCATATACATCCTTTCTCGGTGGGACCCGAACCTTCAGCAAAGCAAGTGAGTTGAGTGCCAACAGTCTTTTAAAATTATGTTGACTTATACCCAAGAAAATGGAAATATTTTTTCCAATTAATTGATCCTAATGATGTAGACTGAGGCAGTGTAGGAGTTTTACAATGAGTCGAATATGATGCCACTTTTTGTAGACACACATCATGATGTTTAGGATACTCAGGGATGGGTATCTCTAACTTCAACATTCATTATACGAGTGCTTTTGGACTAGATTAAGATAGATTAGTTATCTGATCTGGAGGCCATATTTTTTAGAGACAAGTTATTTTTTGTAGAGACACCATTAGGATGGTCTCTTGGTAGTGACAATTCTCTTCTTTTTTGTGATTGAGAATGAGATCATATATACTTGTACAAAGAGCTGATTGGAGGATTTCATACTTCGATATGGGTGGTATATCCTAGTTTTATAATGATGTGTTGTGATCTCCACAGAGAGTACTGGTGGTCTGTAATGAAGAAAGAAGTATAAAATTTCATGGAATTATGATTCACTATTCAGTAGGTAAAGATTGTGTATCTGAGACATGCTAGGCTTTTACAACCTCTTGTTATTCCTAAGTTAAAATGGGATGATGTCACTATATATATTCTAGTATAATAACCCTATAAAACCATTAAAAATGATTCTTTATGGGTATTTATTGATATAATGACATAGGATTCCTACTTCTGTATTTTCAGGGAGACCTTCACAGTTGATGATTTAGGTAGTCTTCATATCAGAGAAATTTAAGTAGGTTCAATTAATCAATATGTGGTTGGTGACCATGTAGAGTAGGAAGAAATCCTATGGTGACCATCAGATACAAAAACTAGATATTTATGTTGGAATTTATGTTTTCATTTGGATTTCACTAAGGTAGACAAACACCATATTAAGAAATGGGGAAAGCTAGTTCCTAGGTTTGTCTAGCCATTTCAGATAGTGGATTTGGTCGATCTAGTGGAGTGTCGATTACCATCCAAAATCACTGCAGTTCCATGAATGAAATGTTTTATGTTTCACTACATCAGAGATATTATCTTTTCCCTTCTTATGTGGTGTATTTTGAGGATACATATATTAGTGATGATGTTCCCTTTGAGGAGAATCTAATAGGGATTGTGGACTATAGTGAGAAGTATCAATGAGGCAGGCCTATATCTCTATTTTTAGTGTAGTGGTAGAATGGCTATTTTTAGTAGGATACCCAAGAGGGGGAGTGCGATATGTGAGCACAGTGGATATACATGTTCACTGATAACCCACATTGATTATTAGAGCAACTTGAGAATGAGAAATTAAATGGTGGGGAGGTTGTAAGATTTCATATTTTTCCTAGTACATCCCTCTTTGAATTTTTTTCATTTGATCCATGTTGTCCGTGTATTTTTTAGTGACATAGAGCATTTATTAGGGAAAATGACTTAATAAATGGGGATTTATATTTTTTTATTAAATAGAGTCTAAATATGAATGTGATTAATGGGTTTGTGATGGTTTTTCAGTATTTGGATGGCTTCGGAGGTGGTTTTTGATCTTTATTTGGGAAAGATGCTGAAGGCTATTTGTAGAGAAATTAAACACCACATACTAACATTACACAACATATAACTATTTCTATGAACATTTAAGGAGACTATTTCATTAATTAAAAGAAATATATTCCATGAAGTAATTACAAATTTTTTAATTTTTTGGATGTTTTAAAAAACACATGAGGCACTAATTTTTTCTGCATATCCCCTTTAAAAGGAATACATGATGTGTGAATATTTTACATGTTATCTATTTATCAGGAGAATATTTTTTAATTAGTTAGTATATATGTTTTTTTCATTCCTTCATGTATCCTTCTCTTCTCGACCCTAGGGAAGTTTCCAAGCGATTTTGGAGGGCCTCTCTTGATTCTAGATGTCCAGATCAAGTGTCTAAAATCTGGACAATAGTTTTTATTAAGTTTTCCCTTTCTCAATTTTTTTTCCATTCATTGTGGGGTATTCATTTAATCCTTTTAATTATTGTTTTTTATCTTGATTGGTTATGATCTAAGATCCTTCATGAAATTATTTGGACCTTTGATATCATTGATGAATCATTTCTAATCATTTTTCTATCATCGGTTAATGTTATGGGGTCTAAATCTTATTCTTATTGCCTTATTAATTGAAAATTGTGTCAAGTATTATGACTAAACCAAAATGTCATGCAAATTTTTTTTTATAGAATGAACTATATTATTCCATGGAATCACATTGGACCAATTGTTGGGACATGGATTTTGACAACCAATTGGGTGAGAAAACACTAGATTAAAATGAATTGTCTAAGGGAATAAAGTTTGTTTAGCATGATGAGATGCCATAATTGATTTGATGATATTGAATCCTATGTAATGTATTATTTCATATTGATATGACTTATAAGGACCTGACCTTAAATCATTACATAATCTTGAATTAAATGAATAATTCACGTTGAGGGTATTTTTAGGTATAGAGTTTTAGTGAATTAGGCCATAACTATTACATTACATCTAAAAAATTACAAAGTAGACACTTCTACTCAGTATCAATTTTTTAAAAAATAAAAACTCTTGAAATAAGAGTCATGTCTAGTTCCTATTTTATATAGTATGACTTTTCCTTGATCACATCCATGAACCTATTCATGTTGAAGTCCTGTGAAGATGATTTCAAAAACTTTTTATGAGCATAACTTTCTCAGTAAGGGTTATAAAACAAGGAACGAAAACATTACTCTATCAGTACATACAAGCATAATCTCATTAACACACCTCATTAAATCATAAGATATATGGATAACGCATAGAAATCATAAATCATAATGGTAACTTGTGGCATCTATATCATACTTACATTATAGTTATCACAGCTACATAGTGAGTTACGTTTGAATAAACATGACAGTATATTCCCTAAATTTCATAGGAGAAACCTTAAAGTTTATCTCAAACACGTTACCAAATTAATTAGAGAGCTATATCGGGCTCACCCACCCTAGGATTTTCATGTAACCACCCATATAAGTAAACAATGACCAAGAACGATAACATAGTCATAACACATAACACAAGCGTAAAGGTAAGATAACATTTCCACATTGCAATCCCAATATATCATTTCAATATATTGACATAATCAATCCACTAAGAAAACCATTTTCAATACCAAAATATGTAAAAATAGTATATGGTATTTATTTTCTTTTTAAAAAACACTACGTCTTGTAGAGGAACCCAAATATCAAATAATGCTCGTGACGACAGGAAGGTCGTTGTCACCACATCTATTAAAAAGAATCATTCTTTTTATTGTTTAGTAAAATTCTTCGTAGAGAAAATATTTCTTTTGAATTAAAATAAAATTCAACGAGGTTTATAAACCATATAAAAGAATTTCATCTTTAAATAAAAATATGCCTCAATTAAAGGAGATATATACGAAGTCCCTTACCTCGGGTCCGACATGACCCATTCATTATTTGATCTCCTGAATAATAAAATAAAGAAAATTTATAACTTCTTCAAAACCTTTATAGGTTTATTATTCATTTAATATAACTTATTACCACGTTATAAGCATTATATAATCTTTGAGACGGTTAGCCTTACGTATGCATAAACACTACTTTCATTTCTATTTCATATTTAATGTAATGAAAACATAATGATATATAGGTGTTGGTCGGAGTAGTTAACTCAAGAGGGGAGTGGTGAATTGAGTAACTATATAAAAATTTCTATTTAAAAGATATTAGTTTTACAAATAATGACTTCCCCGAAAATAAATACAACCCAGTTAATCAAGTTTATACTATTATAAGAGTTTGAATGTTTAAACGACTGGCTAGAATATTGAATAATTATCAATAATCATAATTAGTATTATTAAAATTACTTTTGATGTTATCCTACTAAGAAAAATCAGATATAACTTCTTTCCAAGACAAACTATCAATGTGAATTTATTGTTTTTCTAGATTTTGAAGTAAAGCAGTTAAACTGAGTAGACTAGTTTTAAATAGCACAACGGATATAAAACAAGTAGTTCAGTCTCAAGACAAGACCTTATCCACTCCACATGGTGATAACCTACCACCAAAGAGTTTATATAAATAAACTCTGATCCACACCATGGATCGGGGTTAACAACAGTATATGGACAATCCGGGCCACGCAGGGACCTCTTCTACAGTTTTTGTGGGGAAACAAAATAATGACCAGGCCACACAGGGACCTCTTCCATAGTTGTCGTTGGGAAACAAGGGTAGTGAATTTGGTATGCGGATTTAGAAATCCTCCAGTTCAGCATAGGAGTCAGTGTGTGTGTAAAAAATACAGAGTACACACACTGATCAAAAGTAAAATAATGAAATCACTGAGAGAGAGTAGATATGAGTTCAGAATTCTCTAGTGATTAGAAGTGCAGCTCTGGACTCCTAGGATAAGATATAAATGCCTCTGAGTCCTTCTCTGATTTTCGTGTTGAAAAACAGATTGTCACGATTCAGCTTTTTTTTTCACGAGAAAAGATGTTCTATGAATTCTAGTGTAATTCATGTGTTCTTTAGTAGAGTCAGGTTTCATGCATGAGAAAATGACTTCTTCTAAGATCTTGCAATGTGTTCTTTGCGGTTATGCTCAAGCTTCCTTTTCTGTTGAGTATTGTGCACCATTGTCATTGGGCACTCTCAACTCATTATTTTCGAATGCATGGGTTTTGGCCGACAGGTGCCATGTGCTTCGTACCTTGTATCTCGTACTATGTATACAAAGAAACATTAATTATTGTCAGTGCATTAAAGGAATCAAATATGACCGTTACAAAGTTAAATTGAAAGACGATAAAATAGGTTAAGAAACGGTGTCACATTATGTTATGAAAATATTGTCTTCTTCAGGGTATCTCCTTGTCATGGTGTCTCCTCCACTGTGTCTCCTTGTCACGATGTCTTGCTTACTGTTTCTGGCTTTCAGTGCCCTGCTCATAGTTTATGGATTCACAGTTTCTTGATGACTGTGTCTTGATAACTGTGTCCGGAACGTAGCCATACAGAGTGTCTGGCTTATGGTGTCTGTTCTTAGTGTCTTGCTTCATGGTGTCAGGCTTACTGTGTCATGGTGTCACACGGTCATGGTGTCTCATTGGTCACGGTGTCTAAGACTTAGGCCTCATGATGTCTACTTCATCATAATGTTCTTGTTCACGGTGTCTGTGTCTTTCTCACAGCATTTGTCTTACTGTGTCATGATTTACGGTGTCTTGTACTTAGGCAAATGACAGTATTCAGACGTAAACAGTAATATACATAATATTAATTGAGCTTATCCATTATCACGTATGAGATAACATGAAAAATAAATACACATGATTTATAATATTTGTGAGATTTTTGATCATTAATAAGATTGGTAATTATTATAGAGATTCATGATAATTAAAACATGATTAATACAAGAGGAGTCAAACAATCTCCGCCTTTTTTATGATCACAAATCAAGTATAGTTAAAGGGTAAATGGAATGCAGCTATAGAGAAAATAACATATATAATAACAGATAACTTCTCACTTTTTGACCACATTTTGGGATTATCAAAACATAGAAAGAATAGATGGAAAACAGTTCATATGTCATTAAGAGTGTTCAGAAGACAACATACAATAGAAATACAAAAAATCAATGACATCCCCATCAAAAGAAATAGTTCTCACTAGCCTTCATCAGGGATTGGCCTTCTCTTTGCCTTTATCAACAACATAAGAGGAAGCCATATGGGAAATTTCCGAAATAGAATAAGGCATAGAGGTGGTAGATAGATAAGGTAAAGGGAGACCATGGATGACTGAGGGAGACAATGTTGGAGCAGTATAAGATCTTGGCCATTTCTAGTAAAGAATGACAGGACTGATCTGACTAAGAGCCTGGCCAACAGACATGGTTGTGGAAGCTAAGGGAGTAGGGAATGTAGGTAATCCATGTCTGAGAGGAGAAGCCGCTGGAGCAACAATTATTATGCTTTAAACAAGAAGATATGGTCTCATAAGTTTAATGAAGTCTTCAATAATCTCTCCTCCATACTGCATAGCCTTTTCAAAATAATCATTATTTTCCATAAACTTGTCCAACAATCTGGTAAACTCAGTAAGGACATGGAATTTGAAGGCCTGGGTTACAGGAGGAATTCTCAGATTCTCTACAAGGTATTTGAAGTGATTGGTCATATCAGTCTTGGAGAAAATCTGGTTTAAATTGAATTCCACTTTATTAGAGATCTTCTGCTAGGCATCACTGGCAATATTTGAATGAATTTGCACAAGATCAAGAGCTATATCATTGTTCTTGATAACTTCCGATGTATAGTTTCTCCTAACCATGTGTCCTCATCTCTTCACCCCAAATTTGGGTTCTGGGATCCAGAACAACCCCAGACACCCCAAAGACCTCCATAACCCCAATGTGAATTCACCTAAGTCAATTTTATATCAATTAAACTGATAAAATATGGAAAAATCATGATCCGTACCTCATATGAAAATATAGTTTCTTACAATCATTCCCTTTATAGCAATATGTCCTTGAATTGTTCTTTAAAGGGTGTTAATGAATCATATGAGAACAGATCTTGCCACTGAGCACATACGTTAGCCTCTCACTCCCATGTCTCATTCTATAAAAGGTTTTCCAACCATTGCACTTGTAAAAGAGGAATTGACCAGTGATGGAGAACCTTCATGATCCTATCAATGATAAGTATCAGATGCTCCTTAAAGGATGCATCAACCTAAAACTCGACCACCTCAGGATGAAAACCATGAGATTGGTCCGAGTGATAACAGTGAAACTAAGATATATGGAAGGAGTCGTACTTGTCTCGGTACCACTTAGGAAACTGAAATTGATAGTAAATTAACCCAGATCTTTCTAGACTCTTGAAAGGCATGATATATCACGGTGAAAGCTTAACCTCTCACATAATTCAACTATGTCCCAACCTCAGTTAAACATGCAAGAAAACTCAATCCCCAACGTCGAACAATAGAGGTCATCTTTGGTGATAAAAATATGTATTTTTAAGAGACTGTGTACTAGCCATCCACTTATGTATCAACTGTACCTACTCAAAAGTATCCAACAAGAGACATAGTCTAAGGAAATATTCCTATCCTACCACTAACCAGTACACGGGAGAACAACACAGACTACCGTATAAAGCCTGGTAAGGTTCTATATTTATTGTATACTAATAATTGTTATTGTAAGGCAACTCAACTATGATAATTTTCCTCTCTCAAGATCCCACAAAATCCAGGACGCATGCACGCAACATATCCTTTATGAACAGTATCGTATGCTCTGACTAGACATCATCTGGAGGGTGGTATGTTGTGCTCAGAAGCACCAACTTACCCAAGAACCCTCAGAAAACTCTACTAGAAAGAAACTGTAAAGTGGGAATCCATATCTAATTTGATAGTGAATGGGACCCCATGTAGTGATACCACCTCACGGATATACAACCTCCCAAGACAATCCACACTAAAGGTCTCATAGATAAGAAATAAAATAGTAACCTTCATAAGCCTTTCCACAACAACAAACAGAATATCATTACCTTGAGGTGACCTCAGTAAAACAGTCACAAAATCCATCATGAAATCATCCCATTATGACTCCTGAATAGGTAACTACCTTAAAATCCTAGAATGATGTGGAGGTTCTTCCTTCACATGCTTGCATGTGGAACACCTTGTAACAAATCCACCTACCTCTCTTTTCATACATACCCAGAAATACCGAGGACACAAGTAATGATACATCTTGGTGACATAGGGATGCACTTCCCATGCTGAAGCATGAAACTCCTACATTAACTCCTCACATGTAACCACTGTAACCCAAACACATCCATGGATATGCAATATCTCATCCTTGCCTAGCATCTAACTAGGAGGAGGGTCCTAACTTGCTAAACACTCTCATAGAATTAGGCATTATGAATCTGATAGCTACCTCATCCAAACTCTATCCAGCATGGAGAGGTCACAACTAAGGATGACAGATAGGTCTACCCCTGTCTATCATGCACCTCCAGATGCATCTTAATGAAAAGTTCCATAAGATTCCACTCACTACTGGCCTGCTGCACTAAATGTATCTGATTCCACATACTCAGTGTATCACCCACTTCATTACCCTTAAAAGGCATATAGGCAAGCTCAAAGTAAAAGGACTATAGGTACTCCACCCACCTTCACTGCCTCAAATTCAGATCACTCTTTGTGAAGATATACCTAAGGCTTTTGTGGTCTGTGTACACTAAAAAATTCACTCCTAATAAATTTTGTATCCAACACCACAATGTGTGAACTACTATAGATAACTAAATATCACGTGTAGGGTAATTCCTATCATGTGGCCTCAAATTACAAGACCTATACTCCCTGACTCTATCCCCTATATAAGAACGGTTCCCAGACCAATACCTGATGTGTTACAATAAACAGTGTACCTCATTACTTGATTTGAATGTATCAAGACTAGTGCTGATGTCAACCACCCTTTCAGCTCCTGAAGGGATGTCTCGCATGATTATTACAACACAAACTTCACATCATTCTTTGTCAATCCCTTCAATTGTGCTACTAAACCAAATAAGTCCTATACAAAATGTCTATTTTAACCAGCTATCTCCAAGAAACACAGGATGTCAAAAATGGTATTGGGATGATCTCAGGAAACTATATCTCTTGCCTTCTTTGGGTCTACTTATACTCATGTCTCCATGATGATGTGACCCAAGAAGTGAATCTAGTGCATCTAAAAGTGGCACTTTTTGTACTTAGAATATAAATGATGCTCTCTCAGTGTATTCAAAATGATCTCAAGATGGTTGGAATGGTCATGTAGATTGTGAGAATAAACCAAGCTTTCAACCATATAAAACACCAAAAAAGAATCCAAGAAAGGATGGAACACTCGGTTCACCAGTGCCATAAAAACCGTTGGATCATTCTTGAGACCGAATGACATAACCTGATACTCATACATTCCATAACTTCTTTGAACGGTTGTAAGAGGTATGTCTGCAGGTGAAACACGAACCTGATGATATCATTATCTCAAATCGATCTTCAATAACAATTTAACCCATCGGAGATGATCAAACGGATCATCTATCAGTAGAAAGGGATATCTATTTTTAACCGCCAGCTAGTTCAGTTTCAAATAATCTATGACTAGCCTAAGGGTACCATTGGACTTTTTATCCAAAAGGACAAGAGAACTCCATGGAGAAGTATTGGGTTTGATAAATCCCTTCACTTACAAATTCTCTAGCTGCCTCTTGAGTTCTTCTAACCCCGTCACTGCCATGCTGTAAGGAGGAATGGATACAGACATAGCTCTTGGTACTAGTTTTAAGGAGAACTCTACCTATCTATTAGGATTTAGACAAGAAATTAATCTGGAAATAAGACCCTAAAGAGCTCAACCACTAGAGGAAAGTTGTCTTGACTCACTCCCTGATCATCCAGAAAAAAAACATACAATCTGGGCTGTCATCCCACCCAGCCCATGATGCTCGGGTCTAGCTCAGCTTGCCTGAACATCCCACTCACCCTTGAGGATAAAAACTACACCCTTTATTGGTGTGAGAGTTACCGTTTGGTGGTATTATCCAACATACACTCGATAAGATACAAACTAGTCCATATCGATAATGACGTCAAACTCTATCATCTCAATGAAATAAATATCCCAAGAATAGTGACACCCAAAAACCTTTAGGGGACACTCTATACATTGGCGCACATCTATTATCCTAATTCCCAATGGTGAATCTTGCATCATAACACCATCATAATGAAAAACAACATGCACTAGGATTTTAACCACTGGTGAAGATATGAAACTACGTGATACACCTTTATCGAAGAGAAAATATGCAATAGTTGAAGTGACTATGATCATACATCTCACCATAGAAGGTTAGGGATCCTGCTCATGTTGGATCTGTTGCACAACATTAGTTTGTCCTATACCACAGCCTTGTCACACAACATGGACTCCCTGAGTTAATCCAGTCTACAGTATCACAGGACCTGGTGTCTGTATATTATGGTCGTGACCACCACAACCTTTCCCTGACTAGCCCTCAACACTCAAGCTCCCAACCTGATGTGGATCTGAAGAACTTGCTCCTAAACCTGAAGTTGCAGCTGACACCTACAACTTATAGGTGTACGGAAGGTCCAGGAAAACCGCTGCATGTGCCCCATCATGTCGTAAGCTCATCAGTAACCAAGGTCTTGGTTTCACTGATTCTTCATGTGGCCTCACCTACCATGTTTATGGAATAGAACCAAGATTACTATACCCACAACCTGAATAGCACCCACATCACAGGAAGCCTCAAACAAAACATCCTACAAGAATACGTAGACTCATTGGGGAATGAATTAACACTCCCATATTCTATACCCCTAGATTCCCTCTGCTTCCTCTTTGTAATCAGTTCCTGATTTGCAATATCAATGATATAATTCAACCTAAAAACATTGACATAAGATCTGATTGCATGTCAGATACCTTCCTCAAAGTGTCCCACCCTCGACACCTCATTAGTAAGATACATCAGTGAAAAATGAGGAATCTCTATAAAGCATGTCGAGTATTCCATAACCATCATTGTGCCCTGCTCTATATGCATGGACTCACTATCATTATTTTCTCATAGAGTTGTAGGGTAAAAGCATTATAAGAAGAAGTTTTTGAATTCATCATAAACCATATTCCGTAGCTCATCATCCTGGTTAAAAAAATCACCCCAACGTGTTTCCTCTCCTAATAGTATTTAAGTTGTTGGCTTGACCCTCTTCTCAAGAGGCATCTCAATGCTCAAAATTTCCTATTGTGGTCTCAAGACATAAGTCTATAGCCTATGGTTCACCATCCCCCCAAAAACAAGGGAGGATACTGAATCTAGAACACCTTTTTCAACTCAACCATAGTCAAGGCTGGCCGTGGTTATCCCTGGAATGTCTGCATATATTTAAAGAACCCTTTGCAGAACTATACCTTAGCACCTATGTTCAGAATAGCATCAGGTTTCATAGCTGGCACTAAACTAGGATCAACCGATATCCCATGGACCACTGTATCTGATGTATAGTCATTTCCTCCCACTCAGTGAACCATTAGAGGTCATTATGGTCGCGTCTCTCTACAGTTCCAAACATGCACCTCATAAAGTAACAACATCAAATCTCATATCACAAATTTTTGGACATGTCAAAACCCTCATAGAAACCAAGTTAACCTATATTCAACTCCTAATTATTTGATTGAATAATGAACAACCATTTAACCACAAGAAACTATACCTCTTTCCCATTAAAATATCGGGTCTATGTCAAGTCTCTATCCATTAGTTCTGTTTTCCATTCCCATTTCATATTCAGTTATCTGGGAAATATCACCAAGGTTTTACCATTGTATGAATCCATGAGTGCCCATAACACCCCATGAACCCAAAAAATGGTTCCCATTCAACGCAAATATATATCAGGTTCATTTTAACATTATTATTTCTTTGGTGCCTCATTTACCCATCCATAGGGGCCCATAATCCTTATGAAATGATAGGTGGCGTCACACAATTACCCACTACACCAAAACTAACACAATAGAAGGCACAACTATAACATCAACTATCACAACATCATGCAATACTAATGCATCCTAAATGGAATGGAAAAATTCATGACATGTGATTTCTAACAAGTCCCTATATGATCCAAGAAATTGCATACCCTCATCTCATTATGTTGAAACAGAAATAGAACCCAAAATTGAATTAATAGTAAAAACATAAATCATGTGTGTCACCCAATAGTGAAATAAAAATAACTTTAGCAAAAAAAATCTAGGAAAAAAATTCCATTCATTGTAATTTGGATTTTCCCTATATGTGGTGTATCTACTCCCAAGCACATCTTATTACCAAATTATATTTATGTCCTATCCACATCTATTTTCACCAAACAATAAAGAGAACTAGAATACCTCATTTGATACAACATTGTAACTTACCAGACCTAAATGCCACTCAACAGTGCCCTGAGCTCGGCTAGACACATGGCCTAAGGAACATGTCCCCATATTCGAGAGTCTACCGACTAGTAGTGAGGGCATAAGTGAATCAAGTGGGGAGACGATTCCCTCATTACCAGATTATCATATAATAATACTAATTCATAAAATAGCATAAGAAAATAAATAATAATTCACTAAAAAGAGATACAAGACAAGAATACAGATATATAATCTAGTGACATCATATATACAGTGATGCAGGTGATACGTGTATCTAGAAAACAGCCAGAACAGTACATGGAAACATAATATAGTAAAAGTAACCCAAAAATAACAAAATACCAAAAATTTCCCACCGAATTTCAAGCCTTAACTTGGTCTTATTCTCCTCTGTTCCAAATCAACAATAAACAACATGTACCAGGGCACTTTCCCCTATCATCACCTGTAACCATATAATTTGTATGGGTCCCCTAGAAGGCCCAAATAGGGTGTAAGATAAAAATCCCAGTTGGTAAGGACCTAGGGGCTATACAGTTCTAATCGAAATAAACAAGTGCCAGAAAATGAAAAAATTGCAATAGAGAAAGTTCATATACCCATGGATAATTACACAACAACATATAAAATAAAACAAACACTCAAAGCTTCCTGCAATAAGATTCATCTTCTAATAAGGTATCTATAACAATTACCAGTCACACAACCACTCCGTACATCCATCGATATCTAGTAACCCATAGCTACGTTGTATAAAGAAGTGTATACCCCAAGGGATAGATCTAAGGTGTCACATACCAAGGATCCAAGTAAGAAGTGTAGACCATCAAGGGATGGATCCAAGGTGTCACCAACAATGGAATCCAAAATGAATCACATTGGTGTCCCAATGGAAACTCTGTCTAGGAATTGGTTGGAGTCCTGGGAGCATGTATACAGACATGTCCTATGTGAGGCCGTCCAAGCCAGGCCCATGAGGTAGAAAGGCCTGAGGCATCCAATGGAATCATGACACAAGGGTAAGAGTCAACCCAAAGAATCCAAAACTAGATTCTAGGTCCATTGAGATCTGTCCATGGAATCTCTCAAACTGTTCATTCAATTCTTCAATTAAAACATTTCAAATCCATGTGATTATATCCACTCACATAACCAAGTACAATACATGAGTATACCAACTCATGAATTACATTTATCATTCACAATACATATGGTCCTACCATCCCATATGTATCATCTATCATTCCAATAATCATTTCATTTAGGTATACCTACCCATAAAACGATTTAACAATACCATTCATTCAGAATAAGCATGGTATAAGAAGATATCACTAAGAGAGGAGGTAGTAAAACTCCTAGGAAAGTTATTCCAGAATATCAAGTAATTAACAAGATTTCTCAAACTAGGATAGAATAAGAACACACCCCTCGGGTTGTTCAAAGAGCTATAAATAGGTTATTTACTTAAGACGCACCACATGGGTAACCTTGAAATGAGAAACATGTGTCAACTCACCTAAACAAGAACTTATGGGAATCCTCACTAGGTCTAACTAAGACTACTGTTGGTGGATCGCTCAAAAACGGGGTCACACCAGAATGTCAAGTAGGCACTAAAAGTTCGGACACCCAGAAACACTAGAAAATCTGAAGAAAAGCATAGACCAAGTACCTCAGCTTGGTAGTAGAGAGATCATATAGTAGAAAGTCCAAATTCATCCAGGTATATGATAAATATGAAGAAATGATGAATAACAGAATATTAGGGCATATGAGCCTAAAATCAAATAGTGAAAACTTTATTCCGAACAATCAATAATGACTAAAAAATGAACGTAGGTCTTACCACTATGGATCTGATGAGATGATCGAGGGTCAAAACGGAGATCGTACGGTGAATCAAGATCAAAGACTAGATTAAGCACCTAAAGGGAGAGCTCCACAGTGAGGGTTCCTTTCATTGAAGTAAAACCCAAATAGGGTTTAAAAGGAAATTTTAACATTATTTAAAATTTAAAAAAACACACACACATAGCAAGCCAGAACGGTTTATCCACATGGTTTCCAAAACTGTGTGGAAACCGTGATCATCTACCTGTTTCCAAGGTGAATATCGCATAGTTACCCTATACATCTTGGCTAACCATTCAGTAACCATGAGAAAGCCTATTTAAAGTCTGCAAAAACTGTAGACATGTTTTCATTGTTTTGTGTCCTAACAGTCATGATTTCTCCTAACCATGTGGCCTCCTCTTTTCACCCAAAAAATTGGTTTCGGTATCTAGACTTTCTACGAACACTTCAGAGACATCCCTGGCCCCAAAAGGCATTCCCTAAAGGCTATTTAGAGAAATTAAACTAAGTAAAGATGAAAAACCCCTGATTTGTACCACATATGAAAATTTAGGTTCTTTCAAATTCCAACCTAAATGTTTCTCAATACAATCGAAACCAATATCATCCTTAATTCAACCAGCCTTGATTTCATTCCCAAATATTAAATCAACCACAACCAGTATCATCATAACCTCTAATGTTGAATTAACTCTAATATGTTATCAACTATAGGATCCCTAGAACCATGATCCCAAATCTGGTGCCCAAAACACTTAACATTCGACACTATCTTTAATATAAATCATTTATTACAATATATTTGTCACATTTACAATCCATGGACAATTAGGTTAATAGTTTTAGATAATTATGAAAAACCATAAACTACTAAATCTCATGTTTTATCCACAAATGAATGTTGTTCCCACAATATAAGAAGTTAATTAATCCATAATGATTCATCAACATCTCCCATAAATTATCCACACAAGATACTCTCTAATTATTTGTATAAATAATACTTTATTTCACAACCTGTGGAAATGGAAACATACCAAGGTGTGAGATTAAATGCTCAGTAATTTGATACACTAAGTAATTAGTAATGGTGAGACAAATTATAAATGTCATGAGACGTAACCTGATATCAAAAAGATCATGAAATAAATATAATGGAATGGAGAACATAAGATAATGGATTAAGCATGAACATATTATAAGAACATGGAATCATAGGAATTTAGAAACAACATAAACATAATTTCATAAGAATAAGTTAATGATTCTAGTCTAATTAGTGTGTCATAATTTTCAAGTCTATCATCCCACTCCCATAGTTGGCTAGGCTAACATCCCATGTACAATGATATCCAATGAGTTGAAATATTTACCCAATAAATTAGAGGGTTATATGAATTGTTCCACACCCATAAAATAATAAAAACAATACAAATGTGTGCCATATAGATTCTATCAATATATCATAAAAACAAGGGAAAAAATGTGTTTCCTATACTTTCCAAGTGGTTCCCTAAGGATTCATTCATGATTTCATCAACAGACATGACATGATAAATTAATGGAATATAAATGGGTGTAAAATGAATTTATTCATAATTTTATATAAATATGAAAAAAATAATTATGATTATGAAAAAGTAATTTACACTATATAATAAATGTATATATTACTTATACAAAAATTTACTTTATCAATTAATGTATTGGGAATCTAATATAACACCTTTCAATCAAGTATTGGAACATAGGGAATTCACAGAGGAAACAAAATGAATGCAAAAAATGAAAATGAAATTTTATGATTAGGTAATACAAATTAAATAATGGATAATATCACAGATCTAAAATAGAGTTTTATTATCCATCCAGATAATAATGGTGGATCACATCATTTGAATAATACCCATTATCAAAAATATGATATAGATAATGAACACTATAAGAATCATTTAGAAATTTTCTAGGAGGGAATGTTGTTTTCTTGTCTTTTGAAAATTTTAAAAAGTACTATTTTTTTAAACCATGAGAATAATAATTTTGTTTTTGGAATAATAGAAATCATATAGTGGAAGTCTCTTCGAAAATGATAAAAGTGTGGGAAGATGTATTCACATGGAAACATGTAAAAGAGGCATCTTTTGGTTGGAAAAGACCCATAAACTATTTAAATTATTTCCTTTAAAAACCAAATAATAAATTCATGGCCATTGAAAGTTAAAATTTTAAAATAATTTGGAAATAATGATTTTTAAACATATTAAAATGTTACCTTAAAAGGAATCATTTTTGAAAACTAATCATACAGGAAAAATTTAATATCCATTAAAACCATTTAGTAAAACACACTTAAAAAATATTGTTAAAACTATTCATTTATAATATTTGGTTATAATTATGAAGGCCACATTCAATATTATAGAAAGTACTTTTTATAGGTAAAATATGGATATGTAAGAAAAATATCCATTGGAAAGTATATGAGTTATTCCTATCAATATCATGATTTTATATGAGGAAGTGTTTCAACATAGGGAAAGATATTAATTATGATAATTAATATAAGCATGAAAAAATGAAATATTCAATTTGAAATCATAATGTTCAGAAAAAGTGACTTGTAAGATCAATATCAAGAATAGACTTCACTACTCATGGGAAAAGGAACATGAGTCGAGAAAATAATTACAAAATGAGAAATATTTTATACAAAAACCATAAAGGATAATTAAATTTAAAATAAACATAAAATTAAATTAATAATATATATTTCATGATATCAATACAATTTGGCATTAGACACACCATATAAAATTAAATTGGTGCAAAAAGTAAAATGTGTCTTAACAACGGAAATTTGAGATAAAAATATCTTACCTTATTTCCCTACAAAGTTAAAAACACTCTAAAATCAAATAAAAAAACCATAACTATACTAATAATCTATTTCACAACCTAATTCATTTATATATCCATTTTAGATAATTCATTTATAATTATTGCCTATGAATAATGTTCTATATTATAGTTTATTTTTAACATCAGGTGTCAACACTTTTAATTGCCTTACACATGTTTTGTAATGGTTATGATGATCCTTGAACTTTGATACTAAGTTAATAATTAATATATTACCATGAATATTTAATATATATCCAATTATTATTTATAATGTTCCACTTTCATCCCATGATATTCTTAACTATGGCTCTTGAAGATGGATTCAGATACAAACTTGTTGTGATAGTTTTTAATGAATGGAGATGATATATTGTTAACATGTTTATATATGAATATTATAATTCCATAAGATATAAAACATATTTAATAACTTATTATTTCATTTAATTAATATTATATAACATTTCTTAATCATTCACTACATAAACATTACAACATCGGCAAACAGGTGGTAAACTGACTAAAACAAAAGTTTATTGTAATGATCAAATGATTAAGAATGATTTATTACATAATGTTAGTATAAAATGTAAAGAATTTTATAAATTTAATATATATTATATATATTCATAAAATCAATTCTTAAAATTATATACTATGGTTGGTGTTGAAAAATGAAATTCATCATTCATGGACGTTGTAGTTCGCACATACACAAGATTAACAAACAAATTTCTCAATGAATTGATGGAGTGATGGTATATCAAAACTAATAATACGATAATTACAATAATTTTATAATAATTATATTAGATCATTAACTAAAATATTAGTTCAATCCTTGTTATATGGTTATGAAAAATAATACACCTCATTCATAGAGGTGGTAGTTTCTATATACCCATGATGAACAGTCTCATTATTTAATGATTTGATAAAATGAAGGTAAATATAAAAAGAAATAATTTCATAATTGTATAAGTGATGAAAACCCATAATTATTAATCAAAATCATCCTTTATACCCTCCCATGAGGCAGTGATGATAAATAATCCTCGACATGCCATAGAGGCAACAGTCCACACATATACACAATCGATGCCATTTTTTTCATAGTGTTGCTACATAATGAATGAGTAATGTATTTTACATTTATATAATGAAATTTATGTTTAAATTTGGTACTTAATTGCTTATATTTAAAATTTTATGGATGATTATAATGATTAAAATTAAAATTAAATACTAATAGGAGAGTAATACGCCTGTCGGGAAAATTAAATTTTCTGGGAATTGTCCATAGAAATAATGGTCATATGAAAATAAGGGTTGATAAAGGCTATGTTATTGAGATAGGTTTATAGGATTAAATAATGGGAATAGTTTCACAAAGTAATTTGAATTTATGGTTTTGAAATGATTGGATGTAATTTGTCCCTTTTATAAGTGAATAGATGGAACTTTTCCATAGAAAAGAATATTAAGGGGTAAGAATGGAATGTCGTGAGAATTATGTGGATTAAATGATGTAAGGATGTTAATACATGCAGGTAGGACTTTAAAATCTATATAATTATTTTATAATGTCTAAATATCATTTTAATTTAGGAAAAGTTTTTCCACCTTAGATTATTCATTTAAACACTTATTACTCTTAATTAATTAATAATCATGTCAATTGTTTTTTACTAGAAATATAAGTAGACACATATTTCCATATTTCAAAATGATGATTCAAAATTTGGGCTCTATTTAAAAAACATAATTTCATAAATATTATAAAGTAATATTTTAAATTAAACACACATATCACATAATTTATGTTCTTAAAAAGGAGTGTTTTCAATCAAAAAACATATGTATAGAAGAATTTTTTTTATGGTAAAAAATATTCATCATTTTAATTGAAAAACTATAACACAAATAAATGGTTTGTAATATTAAAGGTAATAAAAAAATATTATTTCATCATGAAATTTTTTAAATAAAATAAATGAATAAAAAAACATTAAAATTCTAATAATATTTTATATATGTCCTAAAATATTAAAAATATAATTTATAAGTTCAAAATAATATTTGAGATAATTGTACATTTAATTAATATATATATATATAATTATATAAATTAAAATAATTTATTAAATTTTAGGTCTTCTACATATTATTATAATATGATAAATGTCATTGTTTTGGGAAAAAGATGTATTTGTCACTATTCACTTTAAAATCGATTATTTTAAAAAAAATCTCAAAAAAAATCATAAGGTAATTTTTTTGTCAGGTATTAAAAAATTATTCTTACATTAGAAAATTTAAATTAATTTTTTTAAATTTACCTTTTAAACAGAAAATATATAATATAATGAAAAAAAATTATTGAAATAACCTTTTCAATATTGTCTCGTATTAATTATTTACATTCGAAAGGCGAGAACTATTAATAGTTTACCAAATTAGTATTTATTATTTCTTTATTGATAATTTCATCTAAATATTTTTTGGTTTTTTTATGTTGGGGTAGCATGTGATATAGATTATAGAGAATAATATGTATTTTAAAGGATCTAAAATCTCGATTCGTCAAAGTAAGTTATGGTTGTGTCTGGAAAACGCTTTTATAATGTGCATTCATGTATATAGGGAATTTGGTGTCATTTAATTGGTTTTTGTGGTATTATGTTTCTCTCCATGTGATACTGTGACTTGATGATTTATGGGTTTTTCCTATTCCCTAGGTTGGTGGTAATGCATTGGTTCTTGCATCATGATTTGGAATATAGGATCACATGTAACGTGATAACCTATATGTGATTGTAAGAGGTTTAAATTATTTAAATTCCATCCATAATATATTCACTTTTTTCCTAAATACTTTATTGATGAAATATAATTTCTTTGATTTGATTTTTTCCATGATCCCTGTTATATATTGAAATTCTCTAAATATTTTAAAATATGATCTTTATGTTCTTAGAGCATATATGACACGAAACACTGAGTTTAAACGACCCACGAAATAGATTATTTAAATATGAATGTTATAACCAATTAATTGAATTATATGATATAAATATAATTAATATAATTATTAGATATAAATAATTTTCATAATCAATGAAATTGAATTGATTAATTCTTAGTAAATAAGAACAGAATTTTAAATAATGTAATTTAATACTTAAAAAACACATCTTCTCCCAAATGATTTTTATTGATTTTTGTGAAAGAATAATATAATTAAATTATTTCACATTTATTAATGTTTTTCAAAAAAATTATCATCTTTTAAATCATCATATCAGAAATAACTGATGGTTAAAAAATTATTTGTAGAAAAGATTGGAATTTTAGTGAATAGTGAAAATATCAATTCCTTAAGAACTATCATTTGATTTCATTAAATAAATTAATTTAATGTCATGTTATATTTTTTAATTTTTCATAATATTACATGTGATAAAATCAAATTATAATAATATGAATAATTTCATTTCAATAATTATCTTTCATGATTTTGGTATAAATCAATTGTTATGCTTGAAAATGCATTGTTTAAACTATTTCAAGGGCATAATGTTCTTCAATTTTAATTAATTAATATAACCCCTAATGAGAAATGATTTTAATTAAATTTATATATTATATATCAATAAATATGAATTGAAATTCATATAATTAATACCACAAATCATAAATTTAATTTAAAATCATCAATTTCGTGAAAAATAAATTTTCCCGGAAAAATGATTTTCATCGTGCTTTGAGTGATTAATTTCAAATTAAATTACATAATACCATTAAATTATAAATTAATAAATTTTATTTAATATTAGGTATGGCATGCCACCCCAAGCATAGAAAGGAATATAACTTCCCGAGACTATAAGATATATTTAATATTTTAAAAAAATATGATCTACAACATGTAATACATGAAACTCACAGGTAGCTTATCTTATATGCAAGAATGAATTCGTTTGGGTGGTTACGATACATGAAAAAATATTTTCAACTTGTTCAACACAGAACATCGAGTTGAGTTTGCGGTACATGCAAGACCATGTTTTACCGAAATATAATATACTATTAATCTTATTATTTAATATGATAGTTATCAAAAATAAATTTCAATTAAATGTATTTAAAGTATTAACTAAATTTTTTCAACTATTATTTACATATTTTTATATAATTATTTAGTGTTATAAATGAATATAGTACCCAATTAAATATAAAGGATTTGTTTTTATGAAAAAATGTTTTATGATCACATTTGGGTTTTATCCTAATAAATAAAATTAATTACTATTACTGAATTACCTTAATATTATATATATGTTATATATATTCATAAAAAATATTTTTTTATATTCATACAACATATTTTATAAGAATATTAAACGAAAGAAATCTAGTTTTGTGCTCAAAAATTATATTTTTTTAAAATGGTGATTTTACCGACTTTTAATAGAGAACATATTATCAATCCAATTTTTTCTACTTTCATAAATTGTATACGTCAAAATAAACTTAATTTTTTAAATAGTAACCTAATAATTATCTAAGGGGGAATTTTAGGTGTTTTTCTACACAGTTTTATTTTCTGATGAATATTTAAAAATACTAGATGTGAATTCAAAAAATCTTTTTTTTCTAATTTATTTAAAATGTTAAATTAAATTTTTTTATGGATTCAAATATTAATTATTAAATTTTACATATATTAATACAATTCTGGTCATTGGAATCAATTTCAAATTAATATTGGATATATGAACTTGTAAAACATTTGAACGTTTTTACATTCAAAACCTGCATTTTTGTCCAATATGTGCTGCTAATTTCAAATTTACTTATACCACTAATATTATTGGAATTTGGAAAAATGTATTACATACTTTCAGTAGTAATGATTTATATTTTCTAATAAGGTAAAATAAGTTTTATACCAAAACTAATAGTGAAAGTTATTAAAAATTAATTTCAATGATTAAGGTAACATTAAACATAACAAGGGAGTAAACCTTAAAATTAATGGAAACATGAACTAGAAACTTGTAAAAAACCCCATTTTATTTAAATATTTCAACCCAATAATCCCTTTTATATAATGTTTTTATTATTGGGGCCACTTGATATGGAAAAAATGTGGGTGTAATTCCCTTTAAATTTTTTTATAAGAATGTCACTCATCTTCCACCACAAAAGGAACTCACCCCTCTCCATTATTGACACATATCATTCCATATTTCTCACACAAAATATGATCAAATAATTTCCCAAAATACCTCATCTAATTCTAGTATTTTCTCATTAGTTATAAATCCATCCAAAGGAATCCCTTTGGGGAAAACCAAAAAGAGTTACCCAAAGAAGAAGTAATATCCTTCTTCAAGCTCTTTTGTTTTATTTTCATTCCCCACCCACTTAAATCTTATGAATACATTTTTAAATTATAACCATAATATACTAATTAAAAAAATATTTTGTTATATTAATGGTATTATGAACACATATGCACACATGAATCAAATGGTTAATGAACTTACTGTTCGTGTATGACGAACTACCCCCTCACAAAACAAGGATTATTTGTTTTACTTTACCCCCTCTCATGGAAGGATTTATGATGGAATACCTATTTTTATAAGTTATATATGATATTTATAATTTCTTTATACATTTCAAATTTTTATATAACACATACCATTTTTGTTTCCATTTTTTTGTCAATACAATAACAACATTTTTGGACATGGGGACTACCATCTCCTCAAAGCGACGAGATACATTCACACATTACATGGAATGTATTAAATATGGGTTTAATTAAAACTATGTTATATAAATAAAATATATATGATATTATGGACTTAATTACATTTCATTAAATATAATATATCATTTTGTTTTTACCCTTTTCCACACTAAAAAATGATGACGTCATTCATGGACGTGTCGACTACCGCCTCCTCAACACGATGTGAACCCTTTTACATCAGAAGAATTATATATAAAAGTATATGTGATTAAATAACATCGTATTTACTATATAATTATAATTATTTAAATATATAATTTTACATACCTTCCTTCTATAACGATCATTGAAAAATGGAAATGTTACGCATGCGTACTTATGACCTACCATCTCCATGATTGTACCGTTGGTACATTTCTCATAACCATCTTTCATGATCAGTTTTAAATGTGTAATTGATGTATAAATATGATAATTATGTCATTATTATTCTTATATATATTTTAATATAATTACCCCTTTAACCATAGTTGACCTACAGAATTAATTTCATACACATATACCAAATATGGTCGAAAGAGCTGATGTAAACTAAATTGTATAATTAGTTGTTTAAAAATTGTAATAATTGAAATAAAATTAATGATAAACATTATTTTTTAAAAAAATTAAAAAAATAAAATAAATTTATTATTAAGGAACATAAAGAGACATGCAACCTGTCAGACTTGAGTTTTGGGGTTTTTTCTCAATTTACATTCCAATGAGACATATTTGTTTTTATGGAACAACTCACTTGTATAGTTTGTATATACTTGTTTTTGACATGTAATATCATTAACATTCATATTCTATTGATATTATAAGTTTCATTTAATATTATTCCATTATGGGGATTATCATTCAAATGTTTCAAAGTGGTATGGGCCACTTTTTAATGTTTAAAGATTATTTTTCCTCAAGATTGTTTTAATGTTCATTGAATATTATTTCCATTCAACAATATAAATAACCCATGTTTTTACTTATCCTCTGGTGAGGAATTATTTATAAATATATATTATTTATTAAAAATTTATATTTGACACAACATATTGTTTATTAATTTAATTGACTACTTTATTTGAGGAATGATTTTGAAATGAATTGATGGGTGGGGCCTGGAATTTATATAGACCCTTGATCCTTTGATAGGTTCACATAAGTAGAATAAGTTGGAAAAATTAAATGGGTTCCTACCTATAGTTTTGAACCATATTATTAAAGGTCTTGATGGTATAGTTTTTCATGTGCCTCAGACATGATGTCCAATAATTAAGCATTTCCCTCAAAAGATATTTTATTTGTTATTGTTATTATCCAAGATTTTTTCATATGATAAAATATATGGATTCATTTAATTATCAGTTTGTTGAAAAAACGGGGTGTGTTTCAATTTCATACACTTCCATATTGATTATTCCTTATCTAGTTATATGAATGGAATTTTTTATCAGTTATATACCTTTCCATATTGATAAATTCTAGTCAATTAATTATTTCTTCCACTTTACATTCCATTAATATGAATTTGAGATAACCTTTTTTATGTTTTCATTTCCCAAGTTACGAAGAGGTATCCTTTAGATTATTTTCAAGGATACTATGATTTTACTTATGTTATAATTTATTTTCATTTCTTAATTTATTATGGGTATCGTGTATGTAATATGGATTTCCAAAACTTCTAAATTGTCAAGTCCTCTGGGATTTTTTTTCCATGTTATCATGGAAATGTGATAAATTAATTCTATAACTCTAGGATTATGGGGTTGGGCTGTTATAGTAGGTATCAAAGTAATTTTAGCAGAAACATTGAAAGCTAACTTTATAAAGCTTACATTATAAAACATAACCCTAAGATAGACTTCGAGGATAAGTATATAAGGAAATCATGCAGTGATTATGTGGGTCTTCCTATAAATACATCATTGTCTCAATACTAAAAATGTACATGGTTTAGGCATAGATATACCTAGGGGTAACATCTCTGAAAATGTGTGACAGGACTAACTCGTTCATAAAATGGTACAGGACAATGGTTCATACTACGAACCGAGTATGACACTCCTCGGGGACATACTTAGGATAATTCACATTTCCATTACCAATAATTATGAATGATTTTAATTTAAAGATAACCCCAGATAATCCAATGTTTATAATTCTAATATTTAATATTCATAAATTTACGCTTTGCATTATACCATATTTTGAATTATACAAAATTTATATTTTTATGTGTTAATATGGTATATTCTATTTTTTTAGAAATGGTACCTAGAAGGAAAAATGGTATCAATACTCGTAGACAATGAAGAGGTTTACCTATAGAGAAAGGCGATATAACTGTTTTTGGAACATAGAATGTAATGCATATATTAGGGCAGATTAATTTTGTTATGACATGTAACGTGTCCCGGATGGAGAAACCCATTTCAGAATGAGATTCTACGATGTTGGATCACTTTATGGGAAAAATGCCCCATCAATTAGTGTAATACTAACCCAATGGAATATGAGAAATGTATTAGGTATTTTGAGATGATATTAGTGGAATTAGGGTTTGGTGAAAAGGAAAAGGGCATAGTTCCAGTGTATTGTCTCAAGGTAATACAGATCAATTGTAGTTGTTGATCGATAATACTAAGGAGGAAGAGGAAATAAGAAGTCATGGAATTGGAATAATTTAAGGAAAAATTCTTTGAAAAAATATTTCTATCATGAGAAACAAACTGAGATGAATAGAAAGTTTCGTAGTATAAAGAAAAAGGAGGAAGAAATGTTTTTGGAGTGTGAAGATATAATTATATTGTTAGCATGGTATTCTCTGAATTTCATACGCACCCTAGAATGTAATATTTTCAATTTATTTGAAGTATTTAAGACAAGTATATGAAGGGCACTGGTCTCTCAATCCTTTTCTTTATACGATGAAATATTATTGTGTGCTATCAACACGGAGAAAGAGTCCTACAAGCCTTATGGCTTCAAAGGGAGGAAAGAGAAGAGGAGAAAGGAAGATCAAATAATAGATAAAGGGAAGAAGGTAAATAATGATTTTCCCACATGTGATAACTGGGGAAAGAATCACCCAGGTAAATTTTTGGAAGAATTGGGAGTTTTTTATATGTTCAGATAAAAGTGTCACCAGGAAAAAAGAATGAAAATGGAATAAGCAAAACCCCACAATTCATTGTTACAATTTCAAGGATATGGGGCACTATAAAAACAAATTCCCCAACATTAAAGGGAATATTCTCCAAAATAAGATAATGGATCAAGGGAAAAAATACGTTATTGACATAACCTAAGTGGAATGATTAATGAGTTTATGATTTTGGATATAATAAATATGTTTTGAAAGTACTTTATCGATGAAGTTCTCATCGTATGATTTATAAAATATATATGGATTGTACTAAAGTCCTTTTTCATTAAATATTTGATATTATATGTTGAATGGTTCTAATAAAATTGATTTAGTAGCAAGTAAACCTTTTTATAAAATTCATTGTTGATGGAAATATAAGACTTAATATGTTCTTAATGTTGTGAAAATCTTGTTTGGTTAAATATTTATTTAGATATGTGATGACTACCTTAGAACTGATTAATGATTTGTTGATAATGTGGTTTATTTGATGGATTTTAAAACACTTTTGGATTTAGGGAATATATACAATAAAATGTTTTTTACATAAGGAATATGGAAGAATTCATGTTTACAATAAATTTTTATGGAAATTCATGTTATTTCTATATTTATAGAGAATACATAATGAAGGTGTTCACATGTTTGTTATGTGATGATTAAATAGATACTTCCGGATCAATTTAAGGGTAATTATATGTTCATTTTTTAAATTCAGGGACCATCCTTCCAATGTTTTGGATAAAAATCTTTTGGAAAATTTAATATTTTTTGAAATGGTTTATGTTGATCTTTGGATGTTGTTTTAGATATCCTTGTATTACATAAATATATGATGAATCATGTGCTAAGAGATGAAGTACAAATTGTTCATGGTGTAATAAAAGGAAAATATTATGTTTATAGAAACATATATTTAATTATAATTGTATATAGTAAAAAAACTATACAACTCTAGAAAAAGGGTCATGAAATAAAAAATTTATCCTAATACATTCATATATGATGAATCAAATAGTCTTTTAGATTATCGAAGACTTATGATTTTAAGGCCATTAACATTACATTTATAAATTAATTTTTTATAATCAATCACAATAGTTATATATACTTCTATTCCATGTCCATGTTTTTATTTCCCAACTATGTTCCCCAAATTTGGATCCTAATTATGTGACCTTCATACTTCCATATCTCTCTTATTAAAAATATGTGTTATTAACCCTATTAATGATGAGAGTTTTTTAAATAATAGTATTTTTGAATACCAAACTCTTTATTACCAAGATCATGTTTAAATTGTGACGGTGCAATTTTATTAAGTTAGTGGGAATGTAACACACTGAAATAATAATGTAATAGCATTGTATTTTATAGTTCATGACATGTAACACCAAGAGTACTAAGGAATATAATGGCCAAACACTTTATGATATATTTAATATTTAAATAATTCGATTCTACAACTTTTAATGCACACACCAATTATTTATCTTGTGTTACACATAAAAATGACTATATTAAATAGTTTAAATTACATGTAAAATATCTTCATCTTTGTCTACACAGAATACTATGGTTAACTTTTTTTACACATAAGGCTGAGTTTTACCAAACTACAATATACTGTTAATATTGTTATTTAATACGATAGTTACCAAATAGTTGGAATAATTAAATGAATTAAAGGAATTAAACAAATTTTTGGAATATTATTTTATTATGTTAATATAATTATTTGGTGTTAGAAATTAATATAAAACACAATTAAATACAAAGGACGTGTATTTATGAAAAAATAATTTATCCCCACCATTGTGTTTTATCATAATAAAAAAATCACTCTTATTGAATGATATTAGTGATATATAAATGGTATATAAATTTATTAAAATATTTTTGATATTATTCCAATTTATTTGGTATGAGAAAGATAAGAATAAATCAATTTTTACGCATAGAAAATATATTTCTCTAAAAAGGATGTTTTACCTCCTTTTAAAGAGAACCTATTATAGGTACAATTTTTTTCAAAGGATATAAATTTTATATTTCAAAATAAATTAAATTTTATAAATGTTAACATAAAAATTATCTTAGGGTGAATTTTTTGTTTTAATCTATGATGTTTCATTTTTTATCGAACAGTGAACAAACAAAAATTTGATTCAAAATAGATTTTTTATCTAATTTATTTTTAAGGTTAAATTACAATTTTAATTTGTTTTAAATCTTAATCACATAAATTTCACAAGTATTTATCCAATTTATTTCATTTTAGTCAATTTCACAATGAAATTTCATATAATCACTTTTAAAATGTTTGAAGGATTTTACTTAAAAACTCGTATTGTCATCTTATCTGCGTGATTAATTTCAAATTAATTTCATCCACTTGTATTATTAAAATTTGGAAAAATGGATTCCATATTTTAATAATAATAATTTATTATTTATAATATGGTCAGTGTAGTTTTTGACTATAAATATTTGTGTAATCATTAAAATTAATTACAAAGATTCTGGTAATATTAAGTTTTTAAAAAGAATAAAACATAAGATTAAGGGACCAAATAACCTAGAAAATTGTCCAAAATCCATTGGATAGAAATATTTAGACCCTATACTCCTTATTCTCTAATTTTGTACATTATTGGATCCACTTGACATGAGAAAAATATGGTTGGAATTCCCTTTTCAAAAATTTATTAGAATTTCACTCCTCCATCATAAAAAGGCACTCACCCCTCCCCATTATTAACATATATCAAGCCCTATGGCTTTCCCAAACAATAATAAAATAATCTACTGAAATATATACCCTAATCCTAGAATAATCATTTTGGGCATAATTCCATTCAAAATTCAATTTGGTGAAAACCTAAACGAGTTACCCAAAGAAGATGTAACATCTTTCCTCAAGCTCTTTTGTTTTATTTTCATTTTCCAACCATCAAATATTATTATTACATTATTATATGTTAACATTAGTATCCTAAATTAAAACATTTTTTATATTAAAGGGTTCAGTAATAGTAACACACACTTCCATAAAATGTATTATGAACTTACCGTTGGTGTATGGTGAACTATCATCTCCTAAAACGATGATTTTTCATTTTTTTCCTTTTTCACCTCTCATAGTGGTAATAATTATAGAAATAATATTTTTATAAGTTATATATTATATTTATATTTTCTTCATGGTTTTTTTAATTTTGATATAATTCATACCTTTATGATATTATATGTTGTGTAAATACATTAACATCATTTGTGGACGTGTGGACTAATGCCTCCTCAAAGAGATCTGATATATTAACACATTACACAGAATGTATTAATGATGGGATTAATTAAAAAATGTGAGATAAATGAAATCTGTAAGATATTAATGATGTAATTAACTTTCTATAAATATAATATATAATTTTCATTATTATCCATTTCACACACTAAAAAGAGATAACATTGTTTGTGGACATGTGGAATACCGAATCCTCGACACATTGTAACCCCTTTTACATCACACAAATTATATATATAAGTATATAAGAATATATAATATTTTTTTTATATATAGTGATCATTTTGGAAATATATAATATTTCTTAACTTCTTTCAATCATGATCATTGAAAAATGGGAACGTTAATCATGTGTATGTACGGCCTACTATCTCCATGAGTGAAATGATCGTTCATTTTTCATAACCAACATTCATGATTGGTTTTAAAAGTATAATTGATGTATAAATATGATAATTATTTATTTATTATTATATCTATGTTTATATAATGACCCCATTAAAAATAGTTGACCTTCCAAATTCATTATTGATACATAGACAAGATATTGTCAAAACAACAGACGTTAAATTAATATTTTAAGTAGTTGTTTACAACACTGAAACAATTTAAATAAAATTAATAATATATATGAAACATTTTCTGAAGAAAATAAATAATTAACAGAATATAATTATTCAGAAATATAAATACACACATGACAAGTCAAATGAGAGTAAAAGATTTCAACTCAGTTTACATTCCATTAATACTTATTTGTTGTTATGAACCAACTCGCTTTTATATGGTTTATATAATGACTTTTAAAATTTCTTATCATGAAAATCCTTATTATAATGATATTATAGGTCTAATTTAATGTTATTCCTTCATAGGGATTATGATTCAATTATTTCAAAGTGGTGTGGGATACTATGGAATGTTTAAAGATTATTTTTCCTCAAGAATGATGTAATGATATTTCAAGAGTATTTTCAGTCAAGAATCTCAAAAAACCATGTTGTTATTTATCCTATTTTTAAGGAAATATTGATAATTCATTTTTATTTATTCAATATGGATATTTGATAATGAATATTTTCTATTAATTAAATTTATTACTCAATATGAGGAATGATTTTGAAATGTAATGATAGATGGGGATTGGAATTTACATATCCCCTTGATGAATCAATAGGTCCTCATGAGATAAATAATTTGTCTAAATGAAACTGGTTTCTACCTATAGTTTTAAACAACATTTTGAAAGGTCTTGATGTTATAATTTTTCATGTTCCTCAAACATGACTTCCAATAAATAATCATTTCCATCATAGATATTTTAGTTATTATTGTTTTTATCCATGATATTTTCATATGATAAAATCTATAGATTCATTTCATTATGTGTTTATTTATTAAATGGAATGTATTTATGCTTCTTACCTTTCCATATTGATTATGTATTATATATTTACTTCAATTCAAGGTGTTATCAGTTATCTACCTTTAAATGTTGATCTATTATCGTCAATTCATTATTGCTTCTACTTTACATTCCCTCACTGATCATTTGATGTTACCCTTATTATGTTTCCTTTTCCAAGGTTATGAAGAGGATTCCTTTGAATTAGTTCCACGAATTCTGATATTTTTCTTATGATATAATTTATTTTGATTTTCCAATGTGTTATGTGTATCATGTATGTAATCCAGTTTTAAAATACTACAAAATTGTTCGGTCCTTCAGGATTTGATTCAATGTAATAATGAAAATGTAATAATGTAATACACTAGATCCGGGCTTCTAGGGTCCGGGTGTTATAAATTCCTTCAATTTTGTGAACTGAATCTTGAAAAATGGATTCAATATTTGATATTAATAGGTATAACTTTATTAAATAGGAATCATGTATTTTTATTCATTATGAATAACATCTATCATAAATAATTATCACTACAGCTATGGTAAATTAGGTAATTGATGTTAAAAATAATATTATTAGGATTAAAAATTAACGATAAAATTTTCCTTCATCCAATTTTATAAGTATCTTTTACCAATTTCCATCCCGGTCACTAATATATGTCAACCTGTTTCTATTTTTCTTTATTTTTCCCATTTTAATATTTAAGAAAAATATAAAGACAAGAATTCCAGTTTCCTACTTTTAATAACTATAATATTTTTTGACAAGGATAATAATAACTTATATTAAATTATGAATAATCATTTTAAATATTTTTTTTATTATGGTATGTTATGAATTTTTTTAAATGAAATAGTTGCCTTAAATTCTTATGAAAAACTAACATGTTATTTATTCAATTAATAAAAAAATAAAATAAAATTGAAAATAATAAAATGAATATAATTTGAATTAATTATTATGTTCCATGAATTTTTTAAATAAATAAAACATTTTATGTATGCGTTAAAGGATTATATTCTAAATTCATTATTGTCTCTTGTTTACAAAGTCAAATTAAATTAATAGTTCCAAAAAAGACATTACTGATATTTATAATAATTAATATTTAATTTAATTATTTAAATTTCATAAAAATCATATCATTATCCCAGTGATTTTGATGTGGTTTAAAATACCTACCATTTCCTATTTATTGGCCAAATTTTATTTTATAGTAACTATCTGGACCCATAAAGAGTAAAAAAAATTATCATGCTAATTTTCAAAATGGGTTAACACGGGTTAATACACAAATATAAGGGAAAAACAGAATCTAAAATTGTCCAAATTTTATTGAATTATAATATCTCAAGAAATCCTCATAATATATTAAAATAATATTAGTTTTGAAGAATTTTCCATGAAACATAATTTCAATTAATATTTTAAAAAATTCCAAAAGTGTGCATCCCCTCACATAAAAGAGGGAACCTCCTATCTTAATTTATTCAAACATAAAAAGATGTTTTTGGAAAATAACTTTCCAAATAAAATTATTAATTCCATTTCCACATCCTAGATAACTGTTTTTTATAAAACCCTCTTATTAAGGCTTTTGGTGTAAAACTAAAGAGGTTTTCTGAAGAATATGTGGCATCCTTAACAGGTCATTTTTTTATTTCTTATTTCTTATAATTAAAATATTATTAAACCATGATGATATGATAAAATCATTATTTATCATATACTAAAATATTTCAATGTTAATTTTATATGCTTTATCCATATCATATTCCATCAAATGGTAAATTAAATAGTCGTTCGTGTATATAGAGTACAACCGCCTTGCGAACATATATAATTCATTTTCCATCACTATCATCGAAGGGTGGATTTAATGAAGTATTTAATATATATATATATATATATTTATATATATGTTTGTGTGTGTGTGTGATATTGATGAGATATTTTTAATTCTATAAAGATAATATATCATATAATTTATTATTTTTTCATTCATTTAAAAATGATAATCTTGTCTGTGCGTATGTGTGGACTACCCATGAAGGGATGTGATTCATTTTTTAAAACCAAATCAAATGACATCAATTTATATGTGAACTTAAAGAAATAAAATGATATTTATTTTATAATGATAATTATAGAATGATAAAATAATACTTATGTTCTTTCCATCACGATCATTGAAAAATTGAAATGTTACTGATGAATATGTATGGATTACCATCTCCATGATTATAACATAATTCATTTTTCATATCCATATTTCATGGTTTAACTAAAAATTAAAATTTATGTATAAAAAATTATTATTATTTCGTGATTATTGTTATAGATATGATGGTATAATGACCACTTTTACCACAGTCAATTGACCATATTCATTTTGGACATATGAACTGAATATCTTCGAAACATGTGATGTGAACATAGTTAATTATGTAATTAAATATAATATGGTATTAAATAAAATAAAATGAATAATAAATATTAAAAAAATTATTACTGAATTATATAATTAGAATATGTTTATTATTCCCGAATATAATGAACATGAATGATGAGTCGTACCTAAGGAAAGGGGTTTCAAAACTCAATTTATTTTCTTTTGGTGGTATTAATTATTTACTATATTTTATATTCTAGGGTTATGGGTGTAAAAAAAATTATTTTTAATAATTTATTTAATCACATTTTATATTTATCTTTATTTGTTACACATAGAAAATTCATTGATTAATTCTGAGTTAGATTGTATGATGTTTGTAAGGGATTTTGTCTCAATTTCCATCCCTCTAAGACATATTTTATATTAGGAACCAATTTACTTTCATATAGTTTATATAATTCAAATTTGATAAATTTGACATGAATAAATATTTATTCATGATGATCAATGTTTCAATTCATTTTTATTTTTTCAGTGGGTTTCAGTCTAAAAGTTACCAAAGATGCAAGGATTTATTTTACAGTCTCATTTATTTGGTTCTGTCTTAATTTTAATTGATGTAATATTATAATCCATGCTTCATAAAATCCATCTATTTTAATATCCAATTGTTATTTAAGGAGTTTTCATACTTTATTACATATTTTCCTATATTTTTATATTGAATCATGAAAATAAATGATTAAACTAAAAACTAATTGTATATCTCTTGTATTCAGATATTTCTCTCTTCCATGTCTATATTTTTCAAAATTGTTTTACAAAATTCCTTTTTGTTACTCAAATTATTTTTAATGGTATTGTTAGTTATGTTTTAAATTTTAAATTTTTTAAAGGAATCAATATAATTTTTTTGAAAGGGATATTTTTTACATTCTTGACAGAACAGTTAGAATGAATGTTTTTAATGTAAATAGTGCTAACTAACTTCCAAAATGATTTAATTGTTTCATAATATTTAATTTCATATACATGTTTTATATTGTTTTAAAAATAAAAATATTTACTGAAAAATTATTTTAATGTTTTACTTACATTTTATTTAATTCCCTAATAGACAAAAATGTACTAAAACACCTATATTTTTGAGGAATTTATGGTCATATTTTACCTCTTATTAATTTTTAGTCATTAAATTTCTATTGAAACATTCAATTTATTATGATAATTGGATATTTATTTTCTAGTAAAGTTCTATATTATCAATATAAAAGATATGATAATTCCCTAAACCTTATACCAATTATACATATAGTGTTTAACATTTAAAGTTATTTGATTGACTGGGGAAATATTAACCTTTCATATTCTTTATTCAATACAAAAATTTATTGATAAGTCATATTGTTTTTGAAATAAATTTTTTATTTAATATATGAGTCATTAATTAGAAATTTATTGAAGTGTGGGGAAAAAATTATATAGCCCATTGAATCATCGATTGATCTCATGAGAAAAAATAGTTATCCAAAATTGAATGGGGTTTTTGGTGTATACCATGTCACGACCCATCCCCAGGGGTCCGTGCCGTGACTACCCCAAGCCCATCTTCCATAAGACATGGGATAATAACGGTACCAAAGGCGTAAATCCCTTAAACTGGGAAGGAATTGCCATTATAACCTGAAAACGAACACAAAAGAGTACAAGATTGAATCAGAACACTAAGTAAAACTATATAACAAAAGTGTGTTGAAAGTAAAAGGGGGTGGAAATACAATATCAATTGTAAAGTACACGAAACTGAATGTAGAACTGAAGAAAAGAAAAACTGCTACTGGGTCGTCCTCCGAGGTTCCTACCTGAAGGGTAGGTACAGATCACCTCCTCATCACTCCAGGTCTGTCCGTCTCCCCCAGGTACGGTCACGCCGTATGCTCCACCTCCGCGTACCGTCCGGTCCTGGTAATCTCAGCCTTAGTCAGCACTATCCGTCATCTGCATCCAACACAACGAGGTGCAAGAATTGCTCATGCAGGGGTGAGTATAACGATACTTAGTAGGGACCCTGAGACCCTCAAGGTCTCACAAAAACCAACTAGGATAAACCAAAAAGTATGAAATCAACAATTAACCCTACTTAGGTATATTCCCAAACATATACCAAAGTTATCAAGTAATCCATCTCAATCATGAGGTAAAAAAAAGTTACTGACTCAGCTCACACATGTATATTACTTTTGTAGAGAGTTAGAGATGATTAGATGTAGCCACTAAATCATCTATTCTGTCGAACCCACACAAGATCCAGGAACAGAAATCAGAACTGTCAAACCCACACATGATCTAAGAATAGTAGCCAGAGCTGTCGAACCAACACAGAATCCAGGAACAGCGGTCCGAACTGTCGAATCCACACAGGATCCTGGAATAGTAGTCAGAGCAATCGAATCCACACAGGATCCAGGAACAACGTTCAGAACTATCGAACCCACTCAAGATCTAGGAACAGTAGTCAGAGTTGACAAACCCACATAGGATCCAGGAACATCAGTCAGAACTGTCGAACCTACACATGATCCAGGAACAGTAGTCAGAGCTGTCGAACCCACAAAGGATCTAGGAATAGCAGTCAGAACTGTAAAACCCACAAATAATCCAAGAATAGTAGTCAAAGCTGTCGAACCCACAAAGGATCCAGGAACAGAGGTCATAAATCTGGAACCCACACAGGATCCAGGAACATTAGTCATAGAGAAGCCAACCACATGGTTCCATACAAAGCACAACTGATTCTCGGAGATTCTTCTTCTTAAGAAAAGTATCGATACATCAACTGCCACAAAGTACCACGAAGAATCATCCAGAAGGTCTGTCTCATCATAGGACTCTCAAAATAATAGACGGTGCATCAAAAGGACCCCTGAATAAGAGTTAATAGCCTTTTAGTCCCTGGGGCCCGATTGGATTCCTCCACGATCCAACCTGACCATATCTCAACAATACCCCAAACTACAATGGCATGTACTCTAAGGGACCATCAAGCTCCATGATTTCCAGCACTGCTGACGGTTCATTAAATGGATGTCTGGTTCCAAAGATATGTCCAAAGGAGTATAAATGGGTCGAAGTGGTCCCGGGTCCGGTCCGACCCGGTCGGACCGACCCGGTCTGGGCTGACCTGGTCCAGGTGGACCCGGCCTGACCCATTGGGTCTAGCCTGGCCCAGAAGGCCGCGAAGGCCATGAGTAGCATGATGGTGCATACCGGTCACGAGTGCATGGACCGGTCGTGCGTCGGTGTAAGGGCGGTTCGGCCCATAGGCACTGCAAAGGGCGCAGAAAGCCGGCTTAGCTAGGCACGCGTGGGGAGTGGCTTAGCGGATCGACCCGGATGGATGAGGCCGGTTCAGCCAACGCCGCGAGGGACATGGCTCAAGCGGCTCGGCCCGGGGGGCCAGAGGGAGGTCGGGAGGCCGACAGGCAGCTGGGAGACCGGTGGGTGCACGGGTGGCTGGTGGCGGGCGGGATCTGGGAGGCCGAAAGGTGGCCGAGCGGCCGGCGGGCACACGGGATGCTGGCGGCGGCTGACGGGCGCACGGGAGGCCTGTGGCGACTGACGGGCGCACGGGAGGCCTGCGGCGGCAGAAAGCAGGGAGGCCGGTGGGCGGCTGCGTGGCCGACGGGCGCATGGGAGGACGATGGTAGCCATGAGCTGGTTTGGCCGACGCGCTACGAGGGCGGCGCGGGTTGCAGATTCCACATGTAGTGCAGTCGTTGAATGTCGCCTCTTCGTTTCGTTGCCATGCCAAAGAATATCACAAATAGATCGGCAGAGCGAGTCAGTCCATGTTAGTTTGGCCCACACGCTACGTGTTTAAGATCATAGCAATCGGTCCATCAAGAAAAGAGAATTATGAACTTAAAATTCTACAGCCTCCACAACGATTATTTTCCAATCCGTAAAAAAATCAAGGAAATCATTAACATGAAAATAAACCCCCTACCATTGTTTGATGTTTCTCGACGTTGGCGCGGGGAAGAAGACAGATCATTTGGAAAAGACAGACGTCAGCATCGTCGGCGTTTTCCTCGATCGTCGGTTTGTGTACCGGCTCGTCAAATCCGAAGATGTCCTACGTCGGAGTAGGTTCTGAAGAAGGAAGTTGATGTCGCTACTCACCGGAGTTCTTTATAGGAAGAATTCATTCTTCGTGGAGGAAGCATAATCCTCCAAGTGTTGGGTGTCGTGTCACTATACCACCACTTCGTCGCTTGGTGAAGCCATCCCAAAACCTCTTCCAAAACATCCTCTATATAGGAGAGGGATAGAGGTAGGTAATAATGTTTAGAATTTATGAAAGTTCATTTATAAGGAACCTTCCAAAATTCAAACGACATAGTTGTTTAAATTAAAAAAAGAGAAAGCCAATTAAATTATGTTGTCTCAATTTAAGAGTAGCATTGGCTATAATTATTGGGAGGATACCAATAGGATCCTCCAACATTTAATAGGGACATGAAATATTTCTCTGAATTAATGGGAGGTTTCAAGGAGGTTTAAAAACCTGGGTGGTCCCCACCACCATAACGTCACATGGGAGGTTATGGTTCGGGTGGTCCCCACCACTACAACCTATCATGGGAGGTTAATGTGTGGTCGTCCCCACTTCTAAATTCCAAGTGGAGGTTTAGCTCCGATGGACCGCACCTGAATTATACACATGGAAGTTCAGAATAAAATAAAGTGATGTTTATTTTATTTTATTAATTCCACAAAAAACCCAAAAACTAACTTTCACCCTCGACCAACTGCTGTGGAGTTGAAAGTCTCCATAAGCGAATACCGGTGCTTCGAGTTCAACGGTGCCCTTGGATTTCTATTCCGAGCACCGGTTCAAAAGATACAAAATGCCGCACGCGCGTTTACTGAACGTACCCGAAAAAAAGTTCCGAAACTTATTATCAGTCACGCTCGACCCGCGCCGGTCGAGTTTAGGCACTATCTATGTGAAACACACCCAAAAAAACCCAACGGTACAGTTGGATTTTGAATCCGAGTTACCATTTAGATGTTATGAATTTTACAATAAAATAATTGTCACTTAATTATTTTATTTGCGTCCAAAATCTAACTTTCTTTGGTGGCCCGCATCAGATAATGTTTTTATATGATTAAGGAAAGACTACCCTTACGAGTTCAACGATGGTCTCATATTTTTAATCAGTTTTACCATTTGGGAGTTATAAGCATTTGAAAAACAAAATATTTTATTTACTTATTTTATTTACTATTATTCCATTTTTGGGTTTTCCCACCGGAGGCCCAAGACGACAAATCTGTAGTTGCACCATGGGTAAACCCGCCATCCTAATCACAATGGTGCCCAAGGATTTCTGATCCATGTTACTGTTTAAGTGTTATTCCACTTTTTTAGGAAAACTACTTATACGCGTGAACTTAAGCTTAACAAAACTTTGACGGATCATTCCGGGCACTCAATGCCTCTGAATCGCGCGCCGTCAAATTTCTTGGACTTGTAAAATTACTATATATTTAAAAAAAATTACATTGAAATTATGGGTGTTTACATACCTACCCATAAATTAATCTATATTAGCAGAAGGTCTCTATGGTATAGATATCATGATGTTTAAGATCATAACTCCAAATATTTGGGATTTACTTCATTAAAAAATTCATTATTATTATCCATTAAAATTTTATATTGATTTCATTCATAGATGAGTTTTTGACTCATGATATTGATTAAATTTCACGTGTTTTTAGTTATTTACCATTCTATTTTGATTATTCATTATTGACTCAAGATATCTTCCATTCTATGTATCCCTTACTAAGAATTTGAGAAAACCCATATTTGTTTCCATTCCCATGGTCATGATGAAGAAATCATTGAATGAATGTCATGGATGTAGAATTTTCTCTATTGGTATGTTTTATATTTTATTCCAAATTTGAAATGGATATCATGTATGTATGGATCTCCAAGAATACTAAACTAATATTTTATTTTTAGATTATATTCCTTGTATCTATACTAATGTAATAATTTAGACACTGAAAATGGGTTACTGGATTTGGGGTTATTATATTCGGTATGAGAGGAATTATATTAGAAACCATAAGAAATATATTTAGGAAAACATAGATTATGAATCTTAACCTAATGACTAACTTTTAGGATAAGTATAAGTATATGATAACATCCAAATGTTTTGGTAAGGTAAATATAATATGTTTTTCTTAGAAATAGATCCCTTAATAGATAATAAAAGTGGATGTTGTTTTGAAAAATATTCATCTAGAGGTAATAACCTAAAAATAACATTGGTTAAGTATATCTTGAACATTATTCTGGTGCATGGTTATTCTGCCCTAACATCTCACCTAGTTAGACACTGACAATGGATATTCTTGGGTTAATTCACATTTTCATTATGAACCATTATAATGAATAAGTGAATTTTACCAATGGAAATATATGATTTTGTATAGTGATATGGGGTACACCTAAAGTGTCTTGTGAAAAGAAGTCTATGGTTGGTCATTAGTTTAAATGAATAAATACCACATTTGAGGTTTTATGGGATTGGAGTTTAACATGATTAATGATATTTTGGGAGACATTTATTTTAATACATCCCTTTTGTTTTTTATACGTTTTAGTGAGAATGATATTTGAGTAATAATTCTTTTATATTTTTTTTTACTTAATTTTAATGTTATTGATATCCATTAGGTTTAATATGATCAAAGAATATGAGGTAATAATAGTCATTTTAGATTATTTAATTTTTAGTCAAAATATGTTTTATAGAAATCCAAAGTGGTTAAAAATTTATTAGACGACTAATATTATTTTTTATGATGTTCATCATATTTTTGGGGATGTTATAGGTATTATATTAATATAGTTTTTGAAAAAGGGAAAACCAAAAGTCATGAAACAACTCATTTCATCTTGATATGACTTGAGGAATGAACCCACAACCTATGGGTGACAACGGTGAAACACCTACCATTACCTAAATGATGTCCTGGTTAGTATGATTTTTCTGTTTACTTAAATGATTATATAGATAAAAATTACGTTTATTTTCGGCAGCATATTATAGGATATGGTTTTGAATTTATTGGATATTTAAGTGATTAATCAAATTTTAGGAGATGTCTTATTAATTTGAGGTATATATAAACTTTTGGTATAATGAAAGTATTATTTGGAAAGTATTTTATTACATTTTTAGAGGTGTAATATGAAGTGTATGAAATAACCTTTGGGGATAAACATTATTTAATGATGAGGCTTTTGATGTTATTTAGGGTATAGGGTTATAGTAACATCCTAAAATGATAATGGGTTAAATTACTAAATGATATGACTCATGTCAAAAAGGTGCACCTTCCTTTTCGGGATCCTATCTGATTAGAACACCACAGTTAAGCATGTTTGTCCTGGAGTAGTGATAATCATGGATGACCTTCTGGGATGATTCCGAGGGTGTGTGTGAGTGAGGACAAAGCACACTGGAAAAGACATGTGTTAGCCTGTGGGGACTGTCATTAGTCAGATGACCCGTTCAGGCATGTGGTTGGACCCTTGGGTGGGGACCATGTGTTTGCGGAGCAACATGTGGTATCTGACGGGCCAGGACCTGATGACCATATTAAGGCGGGGTGTTTGTGTTATCACCGAGACCCAATTATCACATTTGGTACCAGAGGAGGAACCCAACCTTAAGTATGGTGCACTACCTGGGTTGAGATGTAGGGCCCACAACAAGGGCGTAGTTTACTAAAGGGGGGGAGGGTGACTATAACATCTTAAAATGATAAAGTGTTAAATGACTAAATGATATGACTCATGTCAACAAGTTGCACCTTCCTTTTTAGGAGCCCGTCTGATTATAATTCCACAGTTAAGCATGCTTGGCCTGGAGTTTTGATCCAGATGGGTGACCTTCTAGGAAGCTTCCCAGGGTGTGTGTGAGTGAGGACAAAGCACACTAGAAAAGACATGTGTTGGCATGTGGGGACTTTCATTAGTCAGATGAACTGTTCATGCATGTGTGTGGACCCTTGGGCGGGGACCACATGTCTGCGGAGCAACATGAGGTACCTGGAAGGCCAGGACCTGACGACCACGTTAAGGTCGGGTGTTTGGGCTGTTAATGGGACCATGTTGTCAGAGTTATTTATTTGTGATATAATCTAATTTGAACCTTTGGAGTTATTGTGTAAAGTTTTATGTAAATTATATTGTTTCTTTATAAGAATGATTACACCTTTTTGGGTATTATCATACCTCATGGTAACCATTTTATTTTTGGTTATTTTCTAAACAGTTGTGGAATGTATTTTTTATCTATTGTGGATAATGATATCCATTGTAAGTTGACTTTAATTATTTAGTCATTAAAAAATTCATCTTGATTACTCATCGTTTCGATCAAAAGATTAGATTTTGGAGGAAACCTGTTAAAGAAAAAATAATAATTTTCAGATAAGTATATTTCATTATTTTCACATTATAGATGGTGAAGAAATTCCTATACTCTAAAAAAGGATCTGAAAATAAAAATTTTATCATATTAACTGGAGTTTTTTATGAATTTATGGTCTTTTCACCCAACATGGATTAATGGTTTGGTAGTAATTAATTTATCTTGACCATGTTCCCTATCATTCTATATTAGTCCTTTGGAAATTGTTTTCCCCTCCATGTCCATTTTTTCAATTTCTAATAATGTTATCCTATTTGGAAATATATTGTTTTGTTATTCTATATGTCCTTCGTATTTCCCTTCCCTCTTTTTAAGAGGAAGTTTTATTAAATATTTTTAGATGTGGGTTTTATATAAAATAATTTTTAAATTTCAACCACTTGATTTCCATGAACATGTTCAAATTGTGATTATGAAACTTATTGAATGTGGGATAATGTAAACTAATAATATTTTATAAGAAAATCATTCTATTTGATAGTACATATGACATGAAACACTCATCTTAAACAACTGATGAAATATATTATTGAAATTCACCATTATAACCAAACCAATGAATTGGAACTAAAAAATGGATAAAAAACATTATTAAATATAAATAAGGGTCCTAATAAATAAAAAATTTATTGATTAGTTCTTATAAAATAAGTAGAAAATTTTTAGTAAAGTCATTGTATTCTTTAAAAATACATTTTTATAAAAAATATTTTTTATCGCTTTTTATGACCAGATAATATAATTAATTTTTTAAAATTTTAGTAATGAAATTTTATGAAAAGGGTTTAATTTTTGAAATATTAATATTGAAATTATATTTTGGTGAAGTGTTCATATTTTTTTTGAAAATATTGGTTTTTTAATGAATAGTAAAAAATATCAATTTTTGTAAAAGTGTCATTTATTTTCATTAAACAAAGTAATTTAACCTCTGATTATATTTTAAATTTTTTATTATAGTAACATATTATCTATATGATTCATAATAATCAAATTAATTTCATTTTAATTAGTAATTTGCATGATTTTTTTACAAAACTACTTTTAGGATTAAAATGCATTTTTTCTAAAAACTATTTTTAAGTGCACAATTTTTTTTAAATTTATTTAATTAAACTAAACCCTAATGAAGAATGATATAAATTATATTTATATATTATATCTATATATATAAATATATGTGAGAATTTAAATTCTTATAATGATTATTTTAAATCATATGGTGAATGTAAAACACTTATTTCCTTGAAAAATGCATTTCCTTGAAAATTTGCTTTTCAGGGCGCTTTAAAATTTCAATTTTAAATTAAATTCTACCACTTAACTAAATTGAATCATTAAAAATTGATTTCATATTAGGAATTATTATTTAATTTTTTTTTTGAATATTCCTCGTTTTTAATTATGAATAGTAACCATAGTAAATAATTATCACCATGGTGCGGGTAAATAGGGTAATTAAAGTAACAAATAATATAATATTGACTAAAAATTTACCGTAAAACCATCCATTATCATATTTTATGGATTTATTTGAGACATTTATATCTGAGTCTTGGATATATGGGACATGGTTCCATATGTCTTGGATTTTGAACATTATAATATTTATGTAAAAGATAAATACAAATATGTCACTTTCTTAATTCAATTAGCTATAATACTTTGTGAAATGAATAAAAAAATTTATATTTGGTTATAAATATTTATTTAAAATAAAAAATAATTCTTTTTATCATTTTAATTAATTTATAATTTTCTGAAATGAAATAATTACTTTAATTTCTTATACGACACCCACACTGTATTTATTCAATTAATTGAAAAAATAAATATATAAAATAAATATTAAATAAATAAATTCAATTAATTATTATAAATAATGTATTTTTAAGATTAATATATCATATTATTGATTTTTTAATGAATATATTTGAATTCAGTTATTTTCATGATGTTTTCAAAGTAAAATTAAATGAAGGGTTTCAAAAATTATATTAATTAAATTTATATTAAATAATATTTTATTAAATGATTTAGACTTTCAAAAAATCCTATATCTATCCAAATTATTGGTATATGGTTGAAAATATCATCCATTTTCATTGATTTTCAACTTTTACTTTTGTAGTAACTATCTTGACCCAAGAGACTAAAAAAAATTTATCATAGTAATACCAAAAAGGGTTAACACGGATTAAAACAAAAAATATAATCCAAGAATCATAATAAAAAAATGTAAAATTTATATTGGACGATATAATTTTGATGAATACTAATCATATCTATAAATAATATCATTTTGGATCCCTTTTATCATGAAAATTATTTTATATTAATATTTTAAAAAATTCCAAAAGTGCCCCTCCCATCACTTATAAAAGAGAACCACCTTACTTATTTATTCACATATAAAATGATTTTTTAAGAAAATAAATAAATAAATTCCTTAATAACCTTACCATGTTATGGAGTGATTTTTTAATTATGAAACCCTCTGAGGAAGCACTTTGGCATAACCTTAAAAGAGGTTTTCCAAAAAAGATGTATCATTCTTAACCGAGTGTTTTTGTTTTCCGTATTCTTCCAACTCCTTAAAATATTATTCAATCATTATGATATAATAAAATAATTATCTCAAATATACTAACATTTTGTTATCTTATTGGAATACCTTATATCCATCTCTTATTCCATGAAATGGGGAGTGAAACCATTGTTTGTTTATTGGGCAGACTACCTCTTCGCAAACTGATTTAATTTATTTTTCATCACCACCACACACGAATAGTTTTAAATATGGATTTAATTTATATATACGATATTTATAAAATATTTATCATTATGGAAATAAAATATATAATATTAATTTCTTACATTTCAATTCATTTAATAATTATAACGTTGTTCGGGCATACGTGTGGATCGTCACCTCCATGAAGTAATGTGATTCATTTTTTGTATCCATGATACATGAAATCTATATAAAAGAGTATTTAATGAAATAATATGATATTTATATTATAATTATAATTTTATAAATATAAAATAATATTTTATGACATTTCTATCATGATCATTCAAAAATGGAAATGTTGACCATGCGTACGTATTGTTTAGTGTCTCCATGATTGTAATGTAGTTAATTTTTGATAACCATGATCCCTGGTTGGTTTAAAATTTATAATTGATTTATAAAAATGATAATTATTTCATAGTTATTTTTCTGGATATGATGAAAAAGGACCTTTTTTGTATTAAAAGTACCCAAGTTATTTCGGATATATGAACTCAATATCATTAAAACTTAAAATGTGAACAAAATTGATTAATTAATCTAATATAACATGGTATTAAATAAACTAAGAAGAATAATAAACAATAAAAATGTTATTAAGAAACAAAATAATAAGAATAATTTTATTGTTCATGTAGATAAAGAACATACATGATGAGTCGGACCTAAGAAAAGGAGTTTCACAACTCAATTTCTTTTCATTGGGTTATATTCCATCATCATTGTCTTTGATATTATAATATTATGTGTTTAATGAACTTTAATTATTTTATATTTTATTTCCAATTTTTTTTTGATTTAAATTTTCTGCACATAATAAATACATTGATTAATTTTTACATTGATGGTACGATCTTTGTAAGGTATTTTGTCGCAATTTTCATTCCATTGAGACATATTTGGTATTATGCTCCTATTTAGTTTTTTGTGGTGTATTTACTAACCATTTTATATATTTAACATGAATTAATATTTATTCATGATGACTAATTTTCTGATTATTTTTTATTATTTCAAGAGGTTATAGTTTAAAAAATTTCTAATGTGTTAAGGAATTATTTTTCAATCTCATTTTTTTTGTATTGGCTATATTTTCGTTGATGAATTCTTATAATACATGCTTCATAAAGCAATCATATTTTCATATCCACTAGTTATTTAATCATTTTATATATTTTCTTCCAAAAATTTCTCTATTTGAAACTTTAATCTTGTAAATAAATTTTTTTAGAAAACAAATTTTATTTCTATTTTAATCAGATATAATTTTATTCCATGTACATATTTTTCAAAAAAAAATTTCAGAATTCTTTTTTACGTCTCAAGTGATTTATTTAATTTTATTCCTTGTCATATTTAAATTTTTAAAAGGTTATAAATTAACGTTTATAATGTTTTCTGAAAGGGATAATTTTTTTACTTTCAGTATAAAAAGTAAAAAAGGAATGTTTTAACATATACAACATGAACAGACTTCATTGTTACTATAACCATTTTGTGATATTTAAATTTTTCTACAAGTTTTATATTTTCCTAATAAAAAATACTGAAAAATTATTTGAAAATATTAATTCCATTTTATTTGAATCATAAAAAATTATTTCATTTATTACAAAACAAATATTTATGATGAATTGACAGTCATTTTTACCTCTAATTAATTTTGGGTTGTTAACCTTGTCTTGAAAATTAACTTTCTTGTGATAGTTGGATATTGAGTTTCTCTAAAATATATATATTCCCTATATTATGGATATTATAATTTCATAAATATTATACCAATTCTACATATTGGGTTTTAATTTTAATGTAATTTTATTAATTGGGGAATATTGTTATTTTTTATTATTTATTAAATATATAGAAATGTATAGCCACTCGATGCATTGATGGGTCTCATGCAAAAAATTAGTTGGATAAAATTAAATATTTTTTTGGTGTATACCTAAACATTTATTAAAATATTTTAGGATAATTTTTTTATGTTATAGATATCATGATGTATGAGATCATGAAATCCAATACTATTCATTTCCTCTATGGAGAATTCAATTATTCATATGTACAAGACTATTACTTTGATATAATCCATGGATATGTGTTGCGCTCAAGTTATTGAATAAATAAAATGGTTTATATGTTATTTACTTTTCCATATTGATTATTCTATATTTAAACATGATATATTTTATTTTATATAACCCATACTAAAAATTTTAGAGAGCTGTTACTTTGTTTCGTTTCCCCATGTTATGAAGAAGAAATCTATGAATGAGTTTCAAAGATGAAGAATGTTCACTTTTATTATGTTTTATATTTTATTTCCATTTTAAAATGGGTACCACATATGTATTTGGATCTCAGTGAATTATAAATTGATATTTTATTTAAGATTATATCCCTTTTATTTATTCAAATGTAATAATATAGATACTGGATTTGGGTTACTAAATTTTGGGATTTTACATATTTGGTTGTGACTAATATGAATGTATCGGTGGTATAAGATTTTTACTTAGATGAGTAGTGGTTTTTGTGACTATTGGTTGATTTTAGAAGAATAATTCATGTTTCATAGTGCTTTTTTGAGTGTCTTCCTATTAAATTATTGAAACTGTTGAGATTTAAGCTGGTAAAAGGAACTTTTATGTATATTTTCTTATCATTTAATAAAAATTATACCTCAATGATGTATCATAGTACCACATGGGGATCAAATTGGGGATATAATCAATTTTGGTAATGATTCCATTATACCTTAATATGATTATAACTAAATATAAAAGAATTCCCATAAGTCTTATTTTTTAGGATTAGGAGGATGTGCCTTTACCAGTAGTGGTGTTTCATATAGTGTTCTTTGAAGGTCAAGGTGTGAAGAAAGGTGGACCTACCATGTTTGAAAATCCCTTAGACTCCATTATGTATAATAATTCACATTTAATGTTATGGGAGTCCATTGAGATTTCCAGGACAAAATGGTGACTATAGATGGGGTCTTTGAGCTAATAGAGTAACTCGATGACTGGAGGGTAATGTTGGCAGCTTATATGCTTTCGGATCCTAACATGATATGAAAAAGAGTTATGTTTTAAGCTAGTAGGCATTAGGGTTTGACTATGTTTTCCCTTAAATACATCATATTTTGTGGGTTTTTCCTTAATTTGATGATACTTGATATGTCATAGATGTTTATAGATATATAGTATTGGATGATGTACATGAAAGACTATGTTTCCTACAATACTGAGTCATTGTCTTTTGATCTGTTTCAAGCAAGGAATGACAACTAGAGGGATTGTGGGATCCAGATTGGTATTTATCCAAATTTAAGAAACTATTTAAAGGTTTTCAACCTAATTTCCTATTCTGATTTGGATCAAAATTCTCTTATATATGAAACGGGATTGTTAGAGGAAAGTGCAGCAAACTCTCTTCTTATCTTTAATGGTTTAGGTGGTTTCTTTTCTATTAGATATTGGGATTCCTCTTCAAATTGTGAGAAGATGGTATCAAATGTGATGTTCTTTGGAGGAAATAGTAATTATAGTAATGGTTATGGTTCACCCGTTCCTATCACATGAGAAGTTTCTATAATGTTCTTTCAATGTGGGAGAACATGTCAATTTTGTACAATTTGTTTGAGACCACCGATGAAGTGCCATGCATATGGTAGGATGGGTCACATGTAGTAGTTTTATTCAATGATATATAATATTCAATTTTGTAGAGGTTTAAAAAACATATGTTTCCCAATAATGGTATGTGGGACCTCATATTGATAATTGGGATTCATCTGGGAGATTTAATTATGGAGCAATCTGAGGACCATAGGGGTAGATACAGTTCTATACACCTCAAGGGTTTGTTCCCAAGGTGACTCTGGGATAATGGGGTTAGGTTCATAGATGTAAGTAAAGAATTTTTTGTGATTTAAACTAGGTTATATCTAACGGAGTACAATTATCTTCAACCATGATAGGAAAATTTGTAGTTTCTTCGATGATTTCTACTGATTTGTTTGATATAAGTGAATATTATTCTTTTTTCTCTACTCATGTGGGGTATGTTTTATGGCCAGACATGGATTTCATGTATAATATATTTCATCTTGAAATTAATTTTTTTAAAAAATTAAACCGTATTCATAGGTTCCCATCATGTTCCATTATGGTTGGGGATAAAAAAAATTGTGGTATGTTCTTTTACTAGATATGGAAAATAATTTACATCATCTTTGGGATAGACTGGCTGATGTTATTATTGGATCCCATTGGATTCTATAAAAGATGGGTATATTTTAATTCCATGATGGGAGAGGAGTGTTTTTTAATAGAAAATTGAATGTGGAGGCTAGTATATAGGTACCTGACAATAGTCAATTTGAATCCATTATAGAACAAGTGGTGGGTATGGTTCATATACTGGATTAGATGAATCTTCAAAATTTATTTCCTTTAATATTGTTCTATTTTATAGGTGGGTTTCTAGATTATTTATTAGTTTATTCCCTTGATAATGAGATCAATATCTTTATTGACCTTGTGATGGGTGGAGAGCCAATATCGATACCTTCTTATCACATAGCACCAGTCAAGATTAGAGAGTATCTGGTGAAGCTCTACGATCATGAGACAAAAAAGTTTTATTCATATGAGTACTCATCCTCGGGGTTCTACCTCTTTTCAAGAAGGTAAATGTAATACTAATATTGGTGATATATTAATAGATTCTGAATTGGGTTATGGTTAAAATAGGCATCCTTTATCAATGATAGATGATCTCATTAATCAGTTGACGAGAGCCTGATGATTCTCCAAGATTGATCTATAGTTGGGATATCATCAGTTAAATATCATGGTGAATAATATACCAAATATAGTTTTAGAGAGAATGAATGGATTTAATTTTTACCTTGTGATTCCATTCAGTATTATAAATATGTTAACGGTGTTCATGGATCTCATATATGGGATTTTCACTACTACTTGGACTCCTTATTCATTAGGCTTGTTGATGAAATTTTGGTATACTAATAAATATTGTTTCCATGCTAAGCACTTATAAATTATGTTGAGTACAATTTGATAACATTTTCTTTATTATATATACGTGAAATTTATCTTCTAGATTTAGTACATTCATTTTCTTTGTTATGTGATTTGGAAGGTGGGGATTTTGATTGATCTAATGATAAGGAATTTTATTTTCCTAGAAATTGATTTTCTGTTTTTCATTCCTCATTTCTCTAACTTAGAATCATTAAAATCAAGGATGACCAAGAATGGGTAAATCCTAAATAGAGGATCAATGTTAAGGGCCTTTTACTAGATGAAATAATTATTGATGTCTATCCTTTTTTTAATTTTTCATGATAGGGAATGGTCATTTTATTTATTATTATTCCTATAGGGTTAGTCTAGGATATTTTTTAAAGCGAGTATATTTTGTGGCTGCTTATGGTATCAATAAGGGGGGGGGGGGGTGGAATCTTCACCCCCTTGAATTAATTGTCAATAAGTGGGAGAAGAGATGCATTAACAATATAAGTAAATTTTTTATTGACTACAAATCCAAAGGGGGATATTGAATTTCCCAAGTGGATAAATGGAGTTTATTTTTTTCATGAACCAGTCTGGGTTGACCTTGAGCCGGTCACCTGGGCCACTCTATGAAAAGTCCCGAGAGGCATTCTCGATCCTCTCAGGAAGGCAACAAGTGCCGATGTCATCAGTTATAGTGAAAAGGGAATGTTTTCTCCCAAATATATATAATAAATAAGTAGCAAAAATAAATTGACATCCCAACATATATTTATATAAAATTTGAACTAAACATTAATTCTACAAGAAATTGAAAGTAAAACTAAACCATAAAACTCGACCGACCAAACCTGAAAACCAACTAACTCGATGTAACATCACGGGTCACCCACCAAAACATCGATCAGATATCTCTCAAGGTGATGGAAGTGAAGCTGAAACCTACACAAGTTCAAAAAACAAAATAAGTCTATAGGTGTGAGTATTAAAACTCAATAGGTTATCCTGATATTCGATTCCCAATGAAATTCCCTAAAAATAAAAGAAACATAAAATTCAATTTTGAAATATAATTTATAAAATTATGTTTTCCAAACAAGGTTCCATGCTCAAATATTACAAAATAAAATGCTTGCATGTTTTCATAAATTGGACATGCTAGTAACCAATTTTAAAGAGATGCCACTTCAAAATGAAAACTATTTCCAAGAAGGATACTCTAAAGAATGTAAAAATTTAAATAGAACAAATATGCTTCTGAATTTATCAACCAGACACACCATATACCGATAGTGATTAACAAATATCCAATGAGAACAAGTCAGTGGAAAATCCCTTGGCACCAGCTAATTGTGGGGCCCAGGAACCCTATATCTCGGTGAAAAGTAATGATAAAAAATATATTTTATCATGCACGGGCCACTAGTAGGGAACAATACCAATAATCAAGTGTTACCCAACATCGTCATCATAGTTTAGTTAGTTTTTTCATCATCAAACTTTCTATGTGAAACAAGGATGAAACAACTCTGGATCAATAGCATACTAGTACATGTCTGGCCACATAGATACTCGGGTTTACCTATTTATGCTCAATCATGTTCCACACATTATCACATATAATTTGAACATGTAAATTTCACTTCCAAATCACACACACACACCAAAAATACATCATCTATGTTTGAAATATCCTTCATGGGTCAACAAACCGATTAAAATTTTAATAGAATAATTTCATGAAATATAAGGAGGCTTTGCGCAAAAAATCCATTTAAAAATGTTCCTTTGAGGCCAAACACCCACCAATACCACATTAGACCAGATATTTCATCCCCAAAACAATTTAATAAATCAATTTCATGAATCATAAAATGACCCAATTATACAATATGTAATACACATGAAAACTGGTTTCATAGGAAAAATACCAAACGAGCCTTTAAGAATTCTTTACAAAAACAATATATATCAAAAAAAATTCCCACTACTCATAAAGAGGTGTAAAAACACAATTTATAGAAATAAAATATTTACATAAACCCTTTAAAAATTTAGGTAACACATTCAAAACCCATCCATTTCTATAAATATTCCAAATGGGCCATTTATCCGGAACACATGCCAGAACACCTGAAAAACAAATACTCAATTCATTATAAAACCCAAAACCAGATTGGAACACACATAAGAAACCCAAAACCATTTATTCACATGATTAAAATATTTTTCATAAGCCAAACTAATCATTTTACAACACCTTGAATACACAAGAGCCTACCGGGCACTTTCCCGAGAACGAGGCATGAAACATTTAATAAAACAAACTATATTTAACATGAAAAAGGGTATAAAAAAAAAATAGGCCAAACACTTATTAAATTAGTCAAAATAGGACATAAACATCACAAACCAAATTCAAAAAACCAGTGGAACATTTATATAAAAAAGTGGTGTGCGTGTTTATAAGAAACAACTCCATTTTACACAAAACGAGGCATAAATAACCATTTTTCACACCAAAATGATTATCCAATGGTTGTAAAGAAACACTAAAAAAATTATATAAGGTGATAACAACAATAAAAATATGAAACTTAAATAATAAGGGAATGTTATAGTGAGAACCTACCTCAAAACAAAGGTGGAATATAAACACTCACCTGATAACACCTTCTAAGGGTTAATAACCATAAACCTATGAATGCCAGTCCCAAATGAGAAAACCCCACCAGAAAATCATGGTATAACATTACCCTAGGACTTTTGTGACAAGTTAGGAAGAGAGAACAAAGAAATAATGGAATGATAAGTAGGAATGAGGAGAAAGGAGAATAAAAATCACCATAATAACTAGAGAGATATTCATCTTCCCTTATATCCACACCTTTAGAGGTGAGGGAATGTCTTGGAACTAAATGGAGATTATCCTTAGGTCGAGACGGACTAGGGAAAGAATATTTGGGGGAAAAGAGAAAAAAATGAATTGTGAAATACATAAATCACCTCTTCAAATCTAGACGATTTGAGAAACCTTGATGAATTTCGCCCTAATCCAAGATGAAGTTGAGATAAAAAGAGGGAAAATGGAACATGGGGGTGTGACTAGGGTTTTTGGCCTCTATTGAGATGTTTAATTACTGAAAACTATTAAAAAATTAATATCATATAAAAGAAAAAAATTATTTTTTAAAAACTCAAAATGGTCTCACAGGCTAGCCCAATACCTAAATGAATAACCCAAATCCACCATGATTATGAAATACTAAGGGGTCCAAAGAGAGATTGTGGATCTAATAGGTCAGGAGAGACCAATTCGAAAATGGAATGGTAGTAAAATGTTGAAAAATGAAGGATTTATAAAAGAAACAAAATTTGTTTTTAAATCTGTAAATGGGATTATGGTTTGGCCCAAATCTTGAAGTAACTACGCTTTTCTAAAAAAACCCAAAAAAGATATAGGTAACCCATGGTAGGATGATTAGACATATTTGGAACTTAAAAACTCAACATTCTTCTCACCCAAGATCCATTAAAAGGATCAATATTTCCATAAAACTGTATCAAAACCAAGACATGTAAAACTAGGTGTGACAATTCTCCCCAACATTAAAAATTTCTTCCCCTAAAAAGCCACATGCATTCCTATTAATTGATCAACTCTGAAGGATTTCACATCAACACAGTCCTTTTTATTAATCCAAGGAAATTTCTTCCAGCATCAACAAAACATAAGCCTCTTTCCCAAACAAAACATCAACTCGCAACAACTTACTGAGAATCAATGGAAAGATCAATCCACCACCTCTACAACCAAGCTAACAACCAAATTGTTGGGCCTTCTCCCAACGAACCCAATGATCCCCCACACAAAAGTGCTCTCACAAAATCCATTGACTTGGGTGGGAGGATGGAACGAGATCCCCATCATTAAATCAAAACTATAATATGAAAAATCCTTAAAGGAAAGATCTTTTAGACCCATAGTGGGTCTCCCCACCATTAGAGACTAACTTGAAATGAAAAAAAAAGAGTTCACCATGAACTACAATCAGGATTCACCCCCACAAGCCCACCAAAACTCCCCAACAAAAAACTAAAAACCCAATTTAATATTGTTAAAATATGAACATTTAAACCAACCACTCCCAAATGAAGGGGACAAGAACCGGGCCAACACATTCACCATGGATAAAAATACCCACCACTCGGGACAGGGAGGGAATGGGACCCAATCGTTGGGCCAATGAAACCAAAAAATAAATAGAGGAGCCACCAAAAACTCTCCACCTACAAATATGTAAAAACATGACCTGTCTTGATTCACATTGGTGGTCCACACATGGTCATTCATTAGAAACCCACATCTGAGAAGGCATAACCATAGACACTTCATGGGGGGTAAGTCCACCATGCTCTTTGTAAAAAAAGATAAATCACAGTGATGAGAAATCACTATAAAAAATAAGAAACATAATTATAAAAACGGTGAAGGTGGGATCTTAGATGAGCTCCCCACACCTCTGGAAATTTCTTGACTATGTGAAAAGCTTCACTCTGAGGCCTATGGCTCGAGGCCTGATTTTTGAAGAATCTATTGCACGACATCATGAATATAAGGATAAAAACGCCCCATGAAACTCACTTTCTCAACAACACACCTTCATCTCAATATGAACTCATAGATACATAGAACCATTATCTCTCACTCCGAACAACGAGAAAAATGCACTTGGAATACGATGAAACACATCAACATCACTTAACACAACTTTTATATCAAAAAGAATAATTAGAGGAAAGAAACAATTTATATCAATCCCAAACAGCTCTTTATCTCATCAAACGAGTTGAGGCATCATCTGAATAGTTGGATTTAATGTTTTAAATGAATACATAGGCTGATCAACTGGAATTATTTCCAATATATAACCATTTATGGACACATCACAACATCCAACATATCATTAGAAACCCAGTGAACATTGCTCCAAAAAAGGATCACCAACAAGATCCCATATCAAGGCACACCTAGAGAACGTCTCACTTCCATCTCAAGAGTAAGCATTACAAACAAACCACACTTGTAAAACATGAAAAAAACCCACATAAACACCGGTTTACAAAAAAAAGAAATTTTTATCTCAACACACTTTTTAAAAACAATCTAACTTGGTGGATTTTTACATTCACCAGTGGTGTTTCATCAAGTATCACTCACATTCCCATTCCCATGCCACCTTAGGCACCCAACCCCTATTCCATACATGGATTCCATAAATATATCTATACAAAACCATGCGTGTCAGCACCCATGAAAACACAAAAGGCTAAAACAAACATCCTCAATTTATAATTCAAAAGATTCAACCCATTTCAAAAATCATGTACCATCCATAGGTGCAATAATCACTAACTGAAAAACCATTTTCATATTTCCACACAACAAACAATTTTACCATCCTTGAAAAATTATCCTTAGAGGTCTCCATCAATATTCCCTCCCTTTATTCAAAACATTTTTCAGTGTCTTCACAAACCACACATTCTCAAGAAACATTTGATTTAGTACCCATTTAATTTATTTTAAAATAACTACCCGAATAAGTATACCATTGAAACATCTCATTACCATTTTAAATTTTTTTGAAAGGACTCTTTTCATTATCCAACAACCACAAAGGCCAAAACCATTTTTATGAAAACACCATCTTCTCAAAAACAATTTCCAAAACCAATTCATCAGATTCAAACACTCTTCAGCAGCAGAAAACATCCTATTTTAAAAAAAAATCATAATCATATTAAAATAATTCATTCCTTCCAAACATTTTATTTCAGAAAACCATATGATTATATTAAAAAAAATCAATCCTTTTAAATTATTTCCACTTTCGCCATAAATTTTTTTCCACAAAAACAAAACATTCCCAAAACTTTTCATATTTTAAGCATTGAAAATAAACATTCTAATTTTTTAAAATCCCACTATTCCATGAAAGGATTTACACAATTCTTACATGAGGATTTTTAAAAAAATAATAATTCAGGAAAGTTACAAGAGACCCACATAAGGGAACTATTGACGGTGAGTGACTTGACCGTATAGTTGTTAGCCATATGAAAAACACACCACAAACATGGAGAGCCTTCTTATGACAATGACCCAGCTCCACATGGATTTCCATGCCCTGATAGATCACGGAGGCCATTATTCTAACTCCCATTTTCATATCTAAATCACTAAATAATCCCTAAGAACCAAAGAAACTAAATAAACTGGACTTCCCTTGGACATCTTAGGATTGTAACGAGAAAGAGTTTGCAATTCTGTTCCTGAAACTACCCCTCAAGTTCCAAAAATTCTACTTCATATACAATGACATCTCCCAAATAACAAGGGATCTCTAAAAATCAATTTTAGTTAGGAACCTACCTCCTTTAATACCATTTTGTCACGAACCAGTCCGGGTCGACCCTGAACCGATCACCCAGGCAGCTCCGCAACAAGTCCCAAGCGGCTTTCCCAATCCTGCTGAGATATTGATAACCACTGATAGAATTATTTAGTGTGAAAAGGGAATGTTTTAACCAATATATAAACAGTAACTAAATAGAATAAAGAAACATACATCCCAACATACATTAATATAAAAGTTAATATAAACATTAATTGTACATGATACTGAAAGTAGAAATGAACCAAATAACTCAACCAACCAAACCTAAACCAAAAAACTCCATGTAACCCCACTGGTCATTCTTCAACACATCGATCAGATATCTCCCAAGGCGATCGAACTTATTCTGAAACCTACACAAGGGATAAAAACAGAAGAAAAAAATGCGTGAGTATTAAAACTTAGTAGGTCTGCCTGATATTCTATTCTCAATGCACATCCCATAAAAAATAGAAACATAAATTTTATTTTTTAAATAGAATATATAAAAAATTGATTTCCAAATATGGATCCATGCTACAAACATTACAAAATAAAATTCTTTCAAGTTTTCATAAATAAGAAAAGCTAGTAATCAATTTCAAAGAGACACAACTTCAAAATGAAAACAATTTTCAAGAAGGTTGCTTTAAAGAATGTAAAGTTTTAAATTGAACACACATTTTGTTGAATTTACCAATCAAACACACTATATACTGATATTGATTATATAATATCCAATGAGCAAAAGTCACAGGACAATCCCTAGGTACTAGCTAGCTGTGGGCCCTAGGTACCTCGTATATCGGTGGAAGGTAATAATAAAAAAAATTTGTTCTCATGCACTAGAAACTAGTATGGAACAATAACCATAAACTTGTGGTCCCCAAAATAATCATTATAGTTTAGTTAGTTTTGTCATCATCAAACTTTCTACATGAAATGGGGATGAAACCATTCGGGATCACTAGCATACTATTCCACGTCCGCCCACCTAGATACATGGGTTTCCCTCATTATTCTCAATAAAGTTCCACATGTTATCACATAAACATTTCACATGAAAATTTCTTTTCCAAAATACACACGCACCAAATAGACCTCAACCATGTTTGAAATATTCTTCACGGGTCAATCAACCACTTAAAATTTTCATAAAATAATTTAAAGAAATATAACAAGGCTTTGCACATAAAATCCATCTAAAAATGATCCTATAGGGAAAAAAACCACCAACACCCTATAAAACCAGATTTTCATCCCCCAAAACATTTAATAAATCAATTTAATGATTCATAAAAGAACCTCAATGATATAACATGGAATACACATGAAAACCAGTTTAATAAGAAAAATGCCAACCCAGCCTTTAAGAATTCATCACAAAAAAATATCAATCAAAAAGAGACAATTACACTATTCATAAATAGGAGTAAACCCACCATTTTTAGTGACATAAAATTTACATAATACCCTTAAAAATTTAATTTGCACATTCAACACCCATCGATTTATATAGAGATGTCAAACATGTCATTTATAAGGAACACATGCCAAAACTCCTGAAAAACGCATACTCATTTAATTATAAAACCCAAAACAAGATTAAAACCCTCATAATGAACCCAAAAAAATAGATTCACATGATATAAATATTTTTCATAAGCCCATCCAATCATTTTATAACATCTTGAACACACAATAACCAAAATTGTACTTTCCCAAAAATGAGGCATGCAACATTTAATAAAAAACTCTATTTAACATTAAAAGGGTATAAAGCAAAGTAATAATTCCAAGAACTTATTAAATTAGTTAAACCAGGTTTCAAACATAAAAACTTATGAAAAAACTAGATAATGATTTATTTAAATAAGCGGTGAGCATGTTTATACGAAACAACTCCATTTTACACAAAACAAGGCCTAAATAACCATTTTCAGAGCAAAAAAGATTATAAAAAGTTTATATAACAACACTAAACATGTATATAAGGTTCTAATAACAATAAAAACATGAAACTTAAACAAATATTGATTGTTCTTGGGATAACCTACCTAAAAACAAAGCTGGAATGGAAACACACACTCGATAACACCTTTTGAGGGTTTATAAACACTTAATCTATGAATACCAGCCCCAACTGAGAATTAAAACCATAAAAATCTTGGGATAACATAATACTAGGCTGTACATGACCAGGGAGGAAGAGATATCCAAGAAATAATGGAACGAGGAGGAGAAAGGAAGAGAAAGGATAAGGAAACTCACCTTGATAATTAGAGAACTCTTCATCTTTCCTTGGATCCACACCCTTAGATGAGAGTTAATGGCTTGGAAATCAATGGGGAGGCTCCATAGATTTAAGTGAATAGGTTAAATAATATTTATAGTAAAATGAGTAAAAAATAATGTTTTATGAAGGAAACAAATTACCTATTCAAATCTGGATGATTTGAGAAACCTTGAGGATGTTCACCCTAATCCCTGATGAAGATGAGATCCAATGAGAGAAAATGGAACATGGGGGTGAGTGAGAGGTGTAATGACTGAAAATATTAAAGAAATTAATATGATATAAAATAAACAAAATATTTTCTTAAAACTGGAAATGGGGTCATGGGATGGCCCAATACATGAATAAATAACCCAAATCCACCACGATTGTGAATTCCTAAGGGGTCCAAATAGATACGGTGGTTTAAATAGGTCATGGGAGGCCAATTGGGAAGTTTAATTGGTAAAAAATGTTTAAAAATAAAGGATTTATAAAAAATGTTTTTAAATATAGAAATGGGATCATGGTTTGGCCAAAATCTTGAAGTAACCACACTATTCTCCAAAAACCCCCAAACAAGCTATGAGGCACCCGTGGTAGGATGATTAGAAATAGATGGAACTTCAAAACTCAACATTCATCTCACCCAAAATCCTAGAAAAGGATCTTGATTTCTAGAAAACAAGTTCAAAACCATGACATGAAAACCTAGGAGTGACAATTTTGTATTCAAACCATACCATAATGTCACATGAAAAAGAAAATATAAATAGAGATCTTCGTATTGTGTTTTTAGTCTGATTGGTCACTTCAATCTACCCATTTTTAATTTTTATAGATATGGAATGTTATGTATAAGTATATAAAAATATCTTGGGAAACACCTATGTTTTGGAAAGGGGGTATTGAAGGATAGGTTTACCATTGGTTTGATTTTTCATCTTATAGACCTAGGTAATAGTTGTTCTATTTATTATTATTACTATATGGTTGTTCTAAGATCTATTTATGTAATTATATCGGGTGGTCACTTATGGTTCTCTAATTTTTCATTACCATAAGTGTCCACATGATCTCCCAGAATCAAAATAGCTCCTTGAAAAAACCTAGAGTAATTATAATAAATAGAATAACCATTATTTGGGTCTGGTAGAGTCATTATCCAAGTATACATCAACGTCTCTTTCAATATATACCTCTGTAATAAAACATACACTATAATATCTCGTTTTGGGTTGAATACAACATTACCTCTAATAATCTACTTAGGAACATCAATATATCCCTTTGGAATTTTTGGAGATAAGAATTTGGGAAAAGTTATATATTGATATCATGGGATACACCAATATAAAAGCCACTGAGAAAAAAGATATAGTGGATCATGGTTCATTCCATGAAAATTGCCTTTATCAATATTCTATGATATCTATGAAGTATTTTCATTTTTTTAAAAATGTAAAATGACTTCAAAAAAAGAAAATATATGAGCCAATTCTTGTATAGAAAAGTAAAGAAGAAGCTATATAAGTGGTGTATGAAGAAACTCTAATATAAATTAGATATGGTCTCTAAGATGAGGATAAATTGATATAATACTAAAAAAGAAGTTGAATCTGTCATTAAAAATGAGGAATCCCATATGGTTTCCATGAAAAAATTCCGTGATTTAATGCCAATAGAGAAGAAAAAGGAGAATCTGGTATAGAAACTAAATCCTATGTTATCAGATGTTATGGAATTAGTGAAAGATAAATGAGATGAATAGTTTGAATACATGCAGTGTAACTAATATTCTTTATGAAGTTGAATTCCTTAAAGTTTGAATTGAGTGAATCCATAAAACGTATTATAAATAATATCAGAAAGAAAGTATATGAAAATAGAACATGTTTCAAGATACTATTTTTAGGATTATTTGGGGTATTCAAAGACTATTTGTTAAAGAATCGGGTCAAATTAGATTAATATATAAACATAAAATTCTAATTAGAGATCTACATCATTTGTATGTAAGGGCATAGAACTAGCAAGATCCAATAAAAATAAACCATAGGAGATAAATTCTTTACCATATATAATATGGTGAACATGGATTTAGGATTAACCTTATAAATAAAAATTTTAATTGATCACATAATTATATTTGAAAATATTTGAATTAATGAATCTTGATCACAGTAAGGAGTAGGTTTCCTCTATCCAGTGTGAACATTGAAAGAACATTTTCTACTAATTTCACTTTATATTTTAAATTTCATGTGGTATTTTGTGTTTGATTGGTTAAAAAATAATCTATATTAATCCACATAGGCACTTAAATCTCCAAATTTGTATTTATTTCAAGAAAAATTTTACTCCTAATACCAATGTAACTCGTCTCACCCTTATTGTAAATGAATAAAAATCTGTGCAGATTGTCTCCCCCTTATTAATACCATAAGAAACTGTCTAATCTCTTAACATCAAAAAATCTCCTAGTCCAAATCTATAAGCATCATAATAAACTGAGTAACCATTCAATGGGTCTAAAATAATCAAAATCCGAGGACACATAAATCATGATTTCAATATACCCCTTTATAATACAACATCACCACCATTAACTGCATGTCAATGTAACTCTTATATGTCATATTTAAAATTAATGCAATGGGGTGAAAATTTTCTTACTCTTATTGATACCATAAGTGACTGCCTAATCACACTGAATCAAAAAAACTGTAAGACTGACCCTATATGTACCTTACTATATATAATTACCATTCCATGGGTGTGTAAGAATAAAATTCAGAGTATAATTCAACCTCACTCTCAATATCCCCCTTTATAATATGTGGGTGCATACCATAAACATGGTAGATCCTTTTCATAACTTCTTATCTCCAGAAAAATTCTTAATGGGGAGATAAATGTGGCCTTGTTGATTAATAGAATTAGTAATGTTTTCAATCCAACCAAAAATACTGTATATCTAATGATGAAATTAAAGAGTTATTAGGAGGTGAAATTTTTAATCCACTTGGTAACATAAACCACCTCCTTTAAAAAAAATTAGGCAAGATTTAAAAAAAAGAATATATAAAGTTCATGGGAGAAAATGGGTGAAAACATTCACCCCATTTTGATACCATAAGTAAATTCCTAATCTTCCTAGATCAAAGAATCTCCATAATAGGACCTAGAGGTGTCATAATTAATATAGTAACCATTTTCTATTTTTATAATACTCAAATTTAGCGTTCACTTTAACATCTATTTCAGTATATCACTTTGTAAAATGTGGTTTTCTTTTATGATATCAGCATATCGATTTTCTTAAAAAAAATTCTTCATCAAAGTTATATGAATACCCTTTCCTAATTTTCATACTAAATTATTCCGTGGTGGAATATATATCTCTTTTCATTTCTACTAGAAGACTTTGATAAACCTCTACAAAAAATATCTGAACAGAATCCACAAGTAAACAATCAACCCTAGTTGAAGAATATCTTGATAATGAAATAATTTAATAATGATGATTTAATAACTGAATAATATATTGATAATCAACTAATTTATTATTATTCAATATATAAAATTCTATAAAAATAAATTATCACCCTTTAGAAAACCCAAAATTTCATGACGGGAGAAAATGTGTGGAAACCCTGAGTTAAAAAATAGTTACCTAGTTAGAAGTACAAAATAAAAAAATAAAAAATTAATGGTAAAAACCCTATAATAAGTTTAAAAAATGTTTTTAAACCCATGTTTATGACTTGATCGACCCATAGACACACCACAAACAATTATTTCAAATATTTGGATCCATTGACCTTCAAATATTATCATGGAATTATTAAAATATAAATGGTGTTTTCAAAAGTGCACTTTTACTATCTTATAAAAGAGCATCACTTACACACTTTCAAACATACAAATATCCATCTAATTACTACTTGAAACTATTCCCTTTTAATATCCCTAGAATCCTCTCCCATAAACATAACCCCCTAGTCACTCATAATTAACTTGTTCCCTTCAATTTCAAGTTAATTTCTTAGGAAAAATCATGTATTCAAGATAAGTATTATCTCCTTCATAAGTTATTATTCATAATATTACAATTATAAATATATTATCACCATAATAATATGATGTATTAATTATCATTAGTATATCTATATGTTGGTATATTAGTTTTACAACCCTTATTTATTCATTTCCATCCACTTAGAAAAGAAATGGAACGTCAATCACTCGTGTGTGTGGACTACCGCCTCCACGAGGAATCATTTTGTCTCTTTCATTTTAGTTTTCATTATTTAAAAAAAATCTTGAAATAAGAATAACCATTATAATTAAATACAAATAATATCATTATTCTTATATTATAATTATATTATGTCAAAAGAAACACCTCGTTAACCATACTCACCAATATAATTAAATAAAGTTCATGTTTGGGTCGGTTTAACCACCTACCTTAATGATTCTATAAAACTATATAATGGAATAATCTGAGAACATTAAAACAAATTTAATAAAAATATAATAAAAAACATTATTAGTATATGGTTATGGAAATTTTTTATTAATAATTATCCTATTATTAATGTATCCTCTTTCATTTACAAAAATCACTGAAATAAACCAACATTGATTCTCTTTTCACACAGTTTAACTAAAACACTTATGGAATGATGTAAGAAAATTATAAATAAATATTAAACATATTTTAAAATATCTAAAATTATATATTAGTGATAAAATCTGTTTCAAATCATGTGTAAAGTCATCAATAGCATTAAACATGCAAAAGCGATAAATGTTATTAACACCCAATGGTTGAAATATGCGATAACTAACCTATATAACAATAGTAAACAATTATAAATGAGGGATATAAAAGGTATCATATTTTAATAATTTTATTTAATATATTATTAATGTATCTGTATTTGGTTTAAAGGAAGTTATAGTGTCATCAATTAATAATGGAAACAAGGTAAGGGTTTTTCTTCTCAACTTCTCTTCATTGAGAAATGTTTTAATGTTACATATAAATTTCTTATTTCTATGGTGTATATACTTCCCATTTATGTATTTGAAATAATACAGTATTAAATTCATGATAGTAAAATAACCATATGATTTTCATGCTTCCAATGACTTTTGATTCAAAATTTACAAAATACGTAAGGATTTTTCGTTACTCAATTCTCTTCCTCGGGAAATAACCAGTCTTCCATGACAATTATATTTAATTATTGATATTTTATATCCTATGATGATTTTAGTATGTCTACCCACCTTTTTCATAGATAAATCATGTTTCAAACCATGGTATTCTTCCTCAATGATCTTAATGTTTCGTAAAAATACACTTATATGAAGAATAATTCCCATTTCATTAAATGGATTTCCCCCCATATCCATGTTTATACTTCCCAAAAATATTATCTTTTATCTATTTGAAAATATGATTTATTTTATATCTAATGAAATTTTTTTCGACTTTATTTATTTTAAAACAAAATTTTCAATATTCTTTTTTACTATGTGGGTTTCAATATGGTTATTTCAAAATGTTAAAAAGGTTTTTCCATCCTTTCAAAATAAAATGTTTTATAATCCACTCTAAATTTTATTTTTTGATATTTTATTTATTTTTAAATGATCCATTATTAAATTATATTTTTAAATGTAATAGTTTTCAATGTATTTTCCCTTACCATTTTTTAAAACATTATACCTTTATCATGTCTCTATTATTAAATATTTTTTTAAATGTTAATGTTTTCAATGTATTTTCACTTATCATTTTTGAAAGATTTATTTCTTTTTGAGGATATTTTACCAGTAACTATTTATAATAATATTTTAAAAATATATTCTAACTTTCATCCCAAAAATGGGTGTTTTAATGTAATTTTTAACTCATAATTTATAGAAATGTTTGCAATGTTTTCTGAAAACTTTTTTATTTTCATTTCTATATTTAATCAAATGTTTATCATGAATAAAGGGATGTTTTGATAATATATATATATATATATATATGTTCTATTATATTATAAATACCATTAGAAAATGTGATTTTTATATTTTATGATTTCTTATGTTGATGTCATGTGATAAGTTCAAAAAAACCATTATTTTTCCATGGATTATATAATATATGATGATGATTGATTTTATGTGGTGAACATATGTATGGATGATAATGGGTGGAATCAAATATTACCCTCTAATTAATTGGCTTAATATTATATCTCATGATATAGTTAGACTTGTAATTAATGATTTTATTCATATGGGGTGAGAATGATGGCTTAGCTCACAATTTTAGGCCTGGGAATAATGATTTTGTTCACAAAAGAGTGGGAATGATTATTTTTCTCATGAATGTTCTCACATTCTTATGGTTGTTCCACACTACCAATTTGTTCATACTTTTATGTTAAATTTTCAAGATACATTTCATTTCAATGAATTTCTATGTTTTCAAGATTTTGTCTTATTTATTTAAATTAATACAAGAATTTATGTCATGAACTCATATTATATAACTATTGAGATATGTTTAGATTTAGGTAATATATTTTATTCTTCTATAAAGATCATTATATGGTCATATGTTACTCAAAAAAATATGTTTTTTCTAATGTATTTTGATCTTTTATTATGATATTTATTTATTCGTCTTATGTTTCTTAATATTATGATATGTTTTACCCTTACTAAGAATATAATACCACCATGTTCTTATATTTACAATCCCCAGGTCATAAAGATGAATATATCATGTGAGATATATAGCAAATGGGCTAGAGGATAACGATTTTGGGAAAATGTTCTCAAATTTAGTAAAATAAGATATCTACATAACATGTCACCAAGACATAAAATATATAATTCATTAGGATATGTGACTGTTTGTGATATATAGTATTTAAATCATGATATTTTTGTAAAAAAAAATTATTTTTATCATGGGTTAATATAGTTGATATTAGAAGAGTGTTTTGTTATTTTGGAGATTAGTTATGTTTTTGGAGATTAGTTTATAGATTAATTTAGTTATTTTTTAAGATTATTTTTGTTAACTATGGGGTTGTGTTTAGAGAAAAATTAGCGAATTCCCTATATATGATCCTAAGTATATTATGATATCATAAAATATTAGTAAAATCATGATTATATGGTTTTGTAGTAATTAAATCCATGTACAGATACTACAAGTGGACATGGTTTTTCATGGATGCATCTAGGGGTATTTGTCATGAACTTTCGCAGAGGGGACCATGTCGTGATGAACCCAAGACCTCCTCCAATAGGTTAGGGTCTAGTGACTAGAACTGAGTAAGAATATCCCACAAATGGGAGGAATTAGACTAAATTACTTGTACACATGAAAACATCTCGAACCAACAAAATACTGAAATGTAAAAACCATCAAGTAAAAAATGCATGCATACCAGTATATACAACAACCAATGTACAACAAGAAGTACATGAAAATTATATAGGTCCAAATACAAGCCCACCACAAAGAGTATGTAACGCAAGTCCAACCTATAAGTAAACATACTAGGACTGTTGTATAAAAGACTTAGGAACACACCTCGGTCCGTCAGGTCTCAGTAACCATCTTCTTGTCCTGGTTCACCTAGGATTCCATAAAAATGCTGATCATCTGTACAAGACATGAAATGTGTGGGAAAATCTTGTGTTGGTGTGAGTGTAACAATACTCATTAGAAAATCCGGAAACCCCAGAGCAACAGAACAAAGGTACGTATAGTCTTTTCTATATAGGTTTTTGTCTACATCAAATACAACATGAATATCTAGATATACTCAAGAGAGATAACACACCATAAAGTGGTCATAACCAACTGTCATCTACATGATTCTTCTCAAATCATGCTCATTCTGAGAGAATTCACTCCTTGATCCCTGATATCACCAGAGACACTCACGAAGAGGTCTAGCTCATTTGGGACCAGCCCAAATGAGAAAACAATGGTCCATGAAGACTATGATACATAGAGGGGGGAATGCCTAGAACTGGCTTGGTGACATCACAGATCGTGCATAGACTCACTGGGGGACACCATGTACCCAATCTAGATCAACCCGCTACATAGGGGGTCATGCCTAGATCCAACTGAGGGATGACATAGAACCAACGGATGGGGCCGAAAAAATGGATGATCAGTTCCATGCTCAAGGAGGTTACATGAATACATCGACTCCTCTAGTGGTGATAGAGTATCACACTCCAGTATCAGGGAAGGATATAATTCACTATCTAAGACTTAGACTCTATATGGGATTAAAATCCATTGATATGGATTTAATGTCACATTGAACCATCAAGGAAACATCCAATGGAATGCAAAAAAAATATTCTAGTCCAAACTGAGAAAAATATGATCCTCAAGTAGTCTTGATGGGAGTACACAATGTGTCTCATTAATCCTGACACTGCTCGTGTTTGGGTTAGTAAATCCTAAAGAACACGCGGGGATCATCGTCATCATGAAGGTCTAAAACATAATTTCAATGACATGCCTCCTCATATAGCCCAGGATCTCCCAAACAGAACACACTATTATGATCCTTGTAGAAAAGCTCATACGATCTACTATTCATTCGGCCAAAATGGACACTCGGTGAAGAAGTTCTGTTTTACATCATTGCACACAAATAGTGCCTCGTGGGGCACATGTATCGATCCTGAAATAAAAAATATGGATCACCCCATTTCAAACCCCATGGAAAAATTCATGGGATTGACTGTTCATTTTTCCAAATCAAACAACCAGTGAAAATACACATTTCACCATAACACACCCGAACTGGGCTTCGTAGGGCCCACAAATTGATCACAATTTAAATACCTGAATTTAGTATCAAAAGATCCACCTTAAAATTAGGGTCTTAGAGATGAATATGGTCTTTCATTCTAACACTATATGAGGGAGTTACAATAGATGTATGATTTTACAATAATAATAATTTTATTATAATTAAGTGTTTTGTTGACCTGAGTCATGAGTCCAAAAAATGTATCCAACATCAATCTTAAAAATACCATCTCAATTCCAGGTCACATTTCCACTGACCACATGTCAATATGATATCTCGATTAAAATATATAACTAAAATATGGATTTAATAACAAATGAATAATTTTATTATTATTTTAAAAATATTATTATTACATTACTATGAATGAGGAATAGAAAAGCAGTTCATGCACCTCCCTCATGTTGTGCGCCTCGCCACCTTCCTGCATGCACAACAGGTGTGATTTCTTCCCTATAATAAATAAATTAATTCCCCAATATTATTGTCATAAAGTTAATTTTTGATAATAAATTATCCCATTACTCATGCCACCAATCCTATTCTTTAAGGTGGAACCCCAATTCACTCATCTTCTTTATTATTATTTAAAACAAATAATAAATATTTCATATAAATATTAAAAAATAATAATAAATATCCCAAATTATTATAATTAAAAATATTAATAATTACCACTTTTCATTATTATTAAAAATAATAATAACATGAACCACCCTCCACGGCCAGTCAGAAATCAGATTTTGCCTATTATTTACCATAATACCATCCACATCAATCCATAGCAACCACGTGTCCCTAATCGTGCCTCTCATGTTCCTGCCACTTGATCCCGATGCCCCTTCAGAGAGATTCACTCCATCAAGATCGAAAACCATTGATACCTAATCCCATTTCAGGTTCTTGTCACCATAATCATGCCTGCATCACATCTCCAAAATTAAAATCCAAATTCGTGAATACAATTCATTGTGACAAAGAATCAAAACACAATGATCAGTACTCTCGGATATCATCGAATCACCAGTCAAAAGAATTTTGATGATGAATGAACATAGAATGAAGATAGAAAATCATGAAACAAAATCCTAAGGAACATACCTCATCCAATGTTCAATTTGGCCTTGGTTCTTTGTCATAAGATGAATAATTAAGATAAAAGAGTAACTAGAGAAGTATCAATTTCAATACTATCAGAAGATAAAAAAATTTCCTGAATCAACTGATAGAACCTAAAATTTATGTGTTATGATATTAACTCATTTTCATCAACAGTAAATAAAACTATGGATAAATCCACCAAAAAAATGTACTACCTAGTGGTTGGATCGATCACTGATAAAGAACAGTTGTTTTGTCATCGTTGATGAAATTATCCAACTCCTCTAGTGCGACGATCCCCAATTACATCATTATATGTTGTCTTCCTCCAATAACATTATCCTAGAATGGTTCCTAGGTCTCTAGGGTTTAGTAGAAAACCCTGAAAAAGGGCCCTAGATATGAAATTATAGGGGGAGTATGTATCTATATTGAAGAAAAAAAATTCCTTTTAATTTATTTTATCAATTTAGTGCCCTCGATAAATTTTTCGCATACAACCCACATTGAGAAAATTTTGTTCATGCCTAGGGAAAACATTTAATTTTGAACTCAATGGTCATCTCAGCTTTAAAATCTGACTCATCGTTCAAGATTTATTTTTATTAACATTAAAAATGAAATTATATTTTTTATAGTTACATCCCAAGTGGCTTTTTCTATAGATGTCCCACTCCAAAAAAAAATGTTATGTCGTGCCTAGGGTAAATGCCACATTCTAAACGCAATAATTTCCTAATTTTTCTAATATGTGTTTCCCTTCATTAGATATTACACTTTTTCAGGAAAACCATGTTCTCACTAAAATATTTTTTAATATTTTTGAAACAGTTGTTCATGGCTGACCGAGCCTCAAAATCACACACTTTCTCAGCTCCTAGTCTCAAAATAAAACCATATAATATCTAAAAATAGTACATGAAAAAATCTGAGTAGTTACAATAGTAACCCTAAAAAGGGTTGGTCTAGTATATCTTGACCATTGTTATAGTACACAGTGACTGGGACACTGCTATGAACCTAGTTGATACTCTTAGGGGATACACATTAGATTGAACATATATGCTTTATGAACCAATATAAAGGATTTATTTCCAATTTACATTGATGTATTAGGTTGATAAGTGTAAGATAACCCAACATAAAGTAACTTACATCAAACAATGATTCATATATGTTGAAAAAATTGAACTATGGGCCTTCATGGAAATAAAAATGAATAACATGTTTAAATGTTGAATTCCTTTTATGATTATAATAATACACTTGAATTGTTAATTTTTGTTTCACTAAGGTCGCAAATTTTTATTTTAGTAACGAATAGAGTATGAAGGAGCCAAGGGTGTGAGGGAAAATTTGAAGATTGCCTCATTGAACAACCCATTTGAATTAGATTTCATGACCCAACCCTTCGGGTCCCGCTTATCCAATGATAAGCTGAGTGTGACTACCCCATGCCTACCTCCAAATGGCCAGGGGATATAAACTAGTGTCGAGTATAAATAAACAATAGATGGGAGGTATTAGCATAATATACATTTATATACACACACATATCCAATCCCATAAAATAGTGATAATGTAAAAAAATCTAACACTATAAATTGAAACATAACATTTATCTGATATTAAAGTATGAGTAGAGTATTGATTGTGATAAAGGGGTTAAATACAAGCCCATCCAAAAAAATACATACTTTCCAACATGATCGAAAAGAGGGGACCACTATAAAAGTAAACTTCTCATAAAATACCTCCTTCTTTCTTGAACATCTATGCTCTGCCTGCTCCTTATCCTTCTAGTACACTATCAAAAGGGAAATCATATACATAATTCATAACACTTGTGTTCAAATACCATATAGGGGTGAGTATTAAAATACCCACCAAGACACCCCAAAATCACTAAGCATAAAACATCAAGAGTAGTCAACTCATAATAGTAATAAATAAAACAAAACCTAGATATACTCACAATTGAAAACCAGCCTCAAATGGTATCAACCAAAACCTTCCAGCCATTGGATAATTCTGGAGGATTCTAGGAGATTCTCAATACAAGAGTACTCACTCCATGAGCTATGATATCACTATTAATTCTCATACAAGAGGTCATGACCGTTATAGCCAACCCATGAAGTACTCACTAGTTCTTATAAGATATCATCATCCATATAGGGGATTACACCTAGGGCTATTGGGGGACACCACAAACCCTATTGGTTTCACCTACTAGATATGGGATCAATTCCCTATATATAGTGGTCACCCTGATACCATGAAACATACATATGAATGATTGAGGATCCCACCCTAGTCTCATATGTGGATACACCATACTCTATCCAATGCGGCACCCGTAGAGGGGATCATAATCATATGCTGATGATGAAATTATAACAACCATGTGCTTTATTTCACACAAAAAAAAATTATTTATTACAAAAACTATTCATATAATACCGAGAGTACTACTTTATTTTGGGCTTAGGAACTTTACATAACAACTTAAAACATGAAATACACTTCTTTATTAAAAAATTCTTTTACATAACCACACACATTCCTTCATACTTAGCATTGTATGGGATAACCAGAGGAAATTCTTAAGAAAAGGGTGAGCGATAACGCCCAGTAAGATATTAAACAAGGAATAACATGAAGAATTAAGTACATGTTAGGAAATAATCATATAAATCGAGAATAAGAGAAACATGAACATAAAGGCATGATAGAGCATGATTATCATAACATGGAAATGTGGCATCAACATTTAACATGATATTAGCATGATCCATGTCTCATTGCACATGTATCATGAGTAAACCCTCATTTCCATTGAATTTTCTTGATTAAACCCTCATTTCATTTGACGTATCACGATACAAATCTTTACCCAATGCATTGGAGCACTATCAGGGCACACCCCTCTTAATCATTTCCTTTAATGCATAAGTGTGCCACATGGATCATACAACATGGAATCATTCAACATAATCATTTATTACATGATAAATTATTGAGGAATATATACATGAAACTCTATAATGAATAAGTAAATATTTGTGTAGATGAATACCCTTGATAAATAAATGGGCATGGTATTCACTACACCAGGACTTTGGCTTAGAAAATCGAGGTGCAATTTCAGCAGCATAACAGTGTGACATAATAATTTGTAAAAATGTTTGATGAAAGATAAATGGGTATCTAATAATATTTAAATAAAATGGATAGTAATTGGGTTCATATATACACATTTCCCAACATATATAATGGAATTTAGGTTCACAATATAAAATAATTGCATGAATGTAAATGAGAAAAGAGAGAATTCTTACAGATTTTCAGCATGGTTACGAGTGTACACGGGAGGCATGATGAGATTGAAAGGGGTATACCATCATTAAAACAAAAGTAGGTATGTATGGGGAAGGTTTGAAATCATACCCCCAACATTTTTAATTGAAAAAAGGGTATAATAACTTAATGAAATGTGGACAAAAATGAGAAAGGGAGAAATCTCTTACTTGGAAGTGTGATCCCAATGGATTGGGAGGGGCTTGAGAGAGGCTTCTTGGGATATTGGGGAACCTTGGGAGGATTTTATATAGGGGAAGGAAGGGTAGGGACGAGATCCAAGGGTTTTTAGTAAAGATAAGTGGGATCTTGGGTGGGTTTATATTGGAAAAGAGAGCGAATACTTTATTATCTAGGTTTTGCACACTACACATTAAACTAATCAAAACCACAATCCAAACAATGTTTTTTTCCCATGTTATTTTCCAAAGGGGAGTGGAAAACATTATTTTATAAGGCCAATTTCCGTACTTATTAAAATATTTGGCTTGCTTATGTGGAGGTGAGTCACACTCTCAATGAAATCATTTTAAAAAGTTAAAATGTTTTCTATGTTTTAGAGGATTAACTAAGGAAACCTAAAATTAATCAAACAAATATAAAATCACATTTTTTAAATAAAAACATATATTGTCTGAAAACCCCTTTTTTAGTATTTCACTACATCACTATTGGGTTATTATGGTGTCATAAAACACATTATATATTTAAACGGTATTTAATTTTTACCCAAAAATTCAACTATCTCGTAAAATTAGGGAAATTAACCATTGGATAATATCTAAATCCGGATTTGAAAAATAATATTCATATTATCTAAATAATTTTCAAAATATTTGAATTCTTACTCTTAAAAGAATAACTACATTTATAAAAAATTCATGGGTTATGACAAAAACAACTTTCAAATTATAATAAGGATTACAATTGTATTCATAAAAATCATAAAATCATTTATATTAAATAAAAATAAATATAGTTATAAAATTATATTAAAATATTATTTAATTAAAAATACATTAATTAATCAAAATAGATTTCTTAATTTAATATTTACTAAAAATATTATTTGTTATTTAAAAACAATTATAAAATAAATGTATATTCATTACAAAAAAATAACGCACACAATAATCGTTCTAGGGTATTGTCACATATCCCATTATAACACCCGAATAAGACCTATGGGTAAGGTGTGTGACTGTGATAGTCTCTTGGGTGGGCTCGGATAACATTGCTTGGGGTAGTAATCTCTATTAGCTTCTACTTCTCCCATAGGTGGTTCCGTTAAAACATAACGTGTGGAAGCACTCCTTGGCCTTGGTCAAGAGAGAAGCCTAGTGATGCCAACTAATTTCCATGCTCCAACAAATGGGCTTCATATAGACCAATTATACAAGATAAGGTTATCACTTACTTTTTCTAAGTAAATTGGATATGTTAAAGCCCTATATTACACTGATCTTGTTATCACAATTCAATGAATATAATAGAAATGGTAAAAATTATAAACAGTATTTTAAATCCAAAAACATAAAACCAAGGAATTACATTTTTTATATAACCATTTTACATAATAAGACACTTAATTTGATCAAGAGGAATTTTCATTAATAAAAGTTTGGGTCATTACAATCTTCCCCACTTATGATATTTCCCATCAAAATTTCCCTTTCCTGCACTATAACAGAAGATGGTAACTAATCTTCATCACTTCCTCTGATTCCAATGTTTCCACCTCAAACTTTTGGTCCACCACAACACCGTGACAAGGGGAATTGTCTTATTTTGTAGAAATTTTTCCCTATGATCTAATTTTTTTCACCAGCTTCTATTCATAAGAGAGGTAATTCTCTAATGGTACCACTACTGGATTGAGAACATGTGATGAGTTAGTTCTGTACTTCCTGAAGATTGATACATGGAATACATCATGTACTTCAGATAGGTTCAGTGGGAGGGCTAGTTGATTGGCCACTACTCCAATGCGATCAAGGATCTCAAAAGATCTTATGTACCTTTGACTAATATTTCCCTTCATCCCAAATCTCATAACTTTATTCCATGGTGATATGCGGGAGTAATACCGTGTCTCCAACATCAAACTCTAGGCCTTGTCAAAAATTATCAGCCTAGAACTTTTGTCAACCTTGAGCTTCTTTAATTTGTTGATATATGTTCTTAACCTTCTCCACCATTTCCTCGACCATTTCTAGACCTAAGAGTTTTCCCTCCCCAACTTCATCCCAACATGTAAGTGTTATACACCTCATCCCATAAAGGGCTTCATAAGGATCCATTTGAATGCTTGAGTGGAAACTATTATTGTAAGAGAACTCAATCAGAGGAAGATGTTGATCTCATATTCCTTTTAACTCCATTTAGAATGTTATCAACATGTGCTCAAGTGTTTGAATAGTCCACCTAGATTGACCATTAGTTTGATGATGATAAGTTGTACTGAATTTCATCACATTATTTAGAGCATGTTGAAAAGTCTTCTAGAAAATAAAGGTGAATCTGGGATCTGGATCAGATACAATAGATATTGGTACTCCATGAAACCTTACCACTTCTCAGATATATGTCTATTCCAGTTGATACAATGATAAATCCTCTCAAATTTCAATGAACTGTGCAGTCTTTATAAGTCAATCCACAACAACCCAGACATCATTGTTTCCTTTGGATGTCTTCGGAAGTCCGATGACAAATACCATGGTGATGTTCTCCCATTTCCATGCTGGAATGGGTAATGGTTCCATCATCCCATTAGACTTATGCCTCTCAACCTTCACTTGCTGACATACTAGGCACGTTGATGTATACTCAGTGATCTACTTCTTCATGTTATCTCACAAATAATAATCTCATAGATCTCGATACATCTTTTTGTTTTCTGGGTGAATGGAGAAATTCAAACTATGTTCATCATCCAAAAGTTCATTCTTTAACTCTGGATTTTATGGAACACATACTCTTGTAAAAACTCTCACAATTCCTTCTTCATTGACATTCAACTCTGATGATTTCCCTTTTCTGATAGTTTCCACTTTCTTCTGAATTCGCACATCATCCTTTTGAGAATTCATTAACCTTTGAAAAAGAGAGGTTTGAGCAATCATTTTTGGAAGGATTTATGATGTTCCTTTCTTTATGATTGCCATTTCCATATTCATAAAATCTAAGAAGATTGGATCGTCTTCAATTCTCATCAATGATAGATTCGCTGGGTCCTTTCTACTTAGAGAATCTTCCACCTTTTTCGCTTTCCCAGGTTGGTAGTGGTTCTGCAGTCACAGTCATTGATCAGCTCTTACCATCTTTGTTGGAAGATGTTCAACTCGTTCTATGTGAATATGTACTTTAGTATTTTGTGATCTGTATATATTTCACACTTCTCTCCAAAGAGTTAATGTTGCCAAATTTTTAAAGTAAATATAACTACAACCAACTCCAGATCTTGTGATGGATAGTTTTTCTCATGAACTATCAATTGAATTGAAGCATAGGAAATGACATTGTCATTTTTCATTAACACACATCTCAGGCTCTTCTTCAGAGCATTATTGAAAATCACAAAAATTTCTCCACTTATGCATAGTATGAGAATGGGTGTAGTGATAATCCACCTTTTCAACTCCTTAAATCTATATTCACATTTATAAATCTTAGAAAACATTACTCCCTTCTAAGTTATCTTGGTAAGAGGGTTGGAAAATAGTGAGAAATTTCTCAAAAATCATCAATAATATCCAACTAACCCCATGAAGCTACGGATATTCGTTCCCGATGTTGGCCTTGATCATCTCTCAATTGCACCTATCATGGAGAGATCCACAGATATCCCATTGATTATGATGATATGACCCAAGAATTAGACCTCCTTCAACCAAAACTCACACTTTCTGTACTTTTCCTAGAGCTTCTCCTTTCTCATGGTCTCCAATACATTGCTTAGATGCTCCTCATGCTCCTCCTCGATTTTGGTGTATATTAGAATACCATCTATAAAAACTAACTAATTTTTTTGATGTATTCTCTAAAGACCATATTAATAAAGTCCATGATGATTGTTGGAGAATTAGTGAGTACGAAAGGCTTTAATATGAATTCATAGTGCCAATATCTTGTACAAAAAGCAGTGTTGGGGATTTCCTCCTTCTTCACCATTACTTGATAATATCCTGACCACAAGTTAACCTTGGATAAGTATTGTGCTCCATGTAGCTGGTCAAAAAAGTCATCAATTCGTGGCAGGGGATACTTTTTATTTATTATTATTTAGTTGATATCAAGATAATCAATGCAAAAGCACATTGACCCATCCTTTTTTTTGGTGAAGAGGACTGGTGCACCCCATAGTGAAGCACTTGTGAATATAAACCCTTTATCCATATTCTCTTGTAGTTATTTCTTCAGCTCCTCAAGATCCAAAAAAACCATTATATACGAAGTCTTGCATATTGGAAATGTCCCATATATAAGATCAATTGAGAATTCAATATCTCTTCTAGGAGGAAGACAAAGAAATTCCTCAGGAAACACTTCTGTGAATTCCCTCACAATAGGAATGTATTCAAGGATGGTTGCTTACATAGAATCAACCATCTAAGAAAAGATACATGGGCTCATAAGGTAGTAATATCCACACTTGATATGATGGTGATAAGGAATATTCATCCTCCTAAATTCAAATTTACAGAGTCGGTGTTCGATTCGTTATATGGAGATTGATTTCCCTCTCACAGAAATTTATGTTGGCTCTATATATGGAAATCCTATCCATGCCAATAATTGCATGAAATTCCACTAGAGGGAGTATGACGAAGTTTTCTAGGAAGTTAAATCCAAAAATTATGATAGGGGAGGAGTTATATTCTTGGGATGCAATGATTTACCCATTTTATGTTCTCACCAGCATCCTTACTTCCATGATTTGTGGTGGTGTTGGGATTGTTCTACTAAACATTCGGGATATAAAATAATGCGTAAAACCAAAATCAAAAAGTATGTTCTATATTCTTGAATGAATAACTTGAATACCTATCACCACTTCATTATCTAGGTTCACATCGACGGGAGTGATGGAAAATGATCCCCCTTACTGCTTGGGAGGTTGTCAGTTGCCTCCTAAAACCCTTCGCTTAGGGAACTGGTTTGAAAAGTGACCTGGTTCTTAGCATTTGAATCAATGAACAATGTGTTGAAGGCCAACCATATCATTCATCTCCTCTATCGCAGCCATGTGTTTTTCTTTTCGGAAGTTATTGGCCAGGTTCCCTTATCTTCCACACCTAAAGCATTTCCTTGTCCCCTTCAGAAAATATCCAGGGTGATTCTTTCCGAACCATTGGAAAATGGGGTGGTGTAATTTCTTAGCATCATTGGTTTTATACAAGGGTCCTCCAGAATTAAATTCCACCTTACGCTCCGTATCCCCATTATACCCATGAGATTCTCCGATCTCCATTTAATCTTTGAGGACACATTGGAAAATTTCCACATAGCTATCAAATTCATGGATTGCTATGGATTTCCGTAGGCTATGTTTTATCCCACCAAAGAAGCAGTAGACCATTGATTAGGGTGTAGTGACAAATTTGGAGGCGTATCATGAAATCCTTTTATTGTTTTCCTCCTACGCTCGAATAGATTATTCATCATTTTATTTGAGGGAAAGGAATTCCCGTTCCATATTAATTCGGAGTGTGCAAGGTAAATATTTTCCAAAAAACATGTTCTAGAAATCCTTCCATCCCAACGCCTTGATCTCTTCCTCTGGCTTCTTATTTTTGAACAATACCCAACCCTGATCAACTGCAACCTCTATACGACAATCATCTAAAAAAACATCACTTGTTAGGATCATTGAGGGATGGAGATAATATTTTCAATGTTGTTGGTCCATTTTTTGGAAATTGAGGGATCAGATGATCCATTAAAAGTAGGAGGCCTTTTTTTATAAAGCTCCCGATTGCGGCTTGTTCTTTCTTGGGGGGCGATCCTCTTGACCCATATTTCTATTCAAACATTGGGTAAACTAAGAGAGTATCATGATAATGTTTTTGAATCCCACTCCCATCAGATTATGCATCACATTAGAACATTCATCACATTGATCTTCGCATCGGTTTCTAGCCTGATTCCTCCTATTACAAGCCATTGGTTAGAAGAAAAGGAAGGTTATGGGTAACACATAAAGGGGAATCCAATGACAAAAAGGGATAACTTATAAATTACATTTCTTTCTTTAACATATCTATGTTATCTCTAATCTACTTCCTGATGTATATTCTTAGGGGATTTTTTATTCCCTTAACAATGGTTCATACTATTCTTGTGTATTTACCAAAGCATATCTTCAGGAGTGTTGCAACTAAGAGTTCAACATGGCCTATTTTCGTGCACCAATTTACGTTCGACTTTTTCTCAAAGAGGTTTTTTTGGGTATTACTCCTAGATACATTTGTGGTAGAGCTGCCTCTACCTACTCGTATCCAGATAGGGACATATTTTCTTGATAAACCACTTACTCAATACTCACCAAAATTTAGGGATATTTTAATTATACTGCGTCTTATCCCTAAGGATTTCACTAGGGTTTTCTAATACTAATCCCAAAAATAATGAAACTTATCCCCTGATACCAACTATAACAATCCTGATCTTTATTTCACACTTAAACATAATATATTACATAAAATATTCATAAAAGATAGAGATTTATAGTATCTTTGGGGCTTATGAATATTACATAGCAACTTGAGACATTCAATACACATTTTTATTGGAATATTCTTTTACATGACCACACACATTCCTTCGTACTTAGCATTACATTGGATGACCCGATGATATGAAAAATAAAAGGGTGAGATACAAAGCCCAGTAAGGGAGTCAACAAGGCATAAAATGAAGAATACAATACATGTTAGGAAATAGTGATATCAATGGAGTATAATAGAAACATGAACATAAAGTCATGATATAGCATGATTATCATAACATAGAAATGCGGCATCAACATTTAACATGATATTAGCTTGAGCTGAGGCTAATTGCACATGGGGAATTAGTAAAGCCTCATTTAACTTGAATTAGTATGAGTAATTCATCATTTTACTTTATATATAATGATACCAATCTTTACCCAATGCATTGGAGAGAAATCAGGGCACGCCCTTCTTAATCATTTCATTTCATGAAGATGTGTGCCACATGGAACATACAACATGGAATCATTCAGCATCATCATTTATTTCATGATAAAGGGATGTGGAATAAATACATGAAACTATATATTAAATATGTAAATGTGGGTAAATTTGAATACCCTGGATAGAGAAATGGGCATGGTATGCACTACACAATGACATTGGCTTGGAAAATCATGGTGCAATTTCGGCAGCATAACTACGTGACATAATAATTCATTAAAATGGTTGATGAGAGAGAAATGGGTATATAGTCATATGTATAAAAAATGAACAGTAAGAGGGTAATATAGCTATAATTCCCAACATATGTAATAGAATTTTGATGTATAATATAACATAATTTCTTGAATGTAAATGAGAATAGAGAAATTCCTTACGGAATTTTGGCATGGAAGCAGGTGTACATGGGAGGAATTAATGAGAGAGAAATAGGGCTATAATAATTAAAAAATAGGGAGGGATGCATATTGGAAGTGATTAATCATGAACCAACATTTTCAATTGAAAACAAAATGGTATAACAACAAAATGGAATTTGAAAAAAACGAGAAAGGAAAGAATCCCTTATTTGGAAGTGTGATCCCAAAGGCTTGGGAGGGGCTTGAGAGAGGTTTATTGGGATCTTGGGGCACCTTGGGAGGATATTATGGAGAAGAAGTCATGGTAGAAAAATTCTCCAAGGGTTTTAAGTGAATAGAATTGAGAGCTTTGGTGGGTTTATATAGGAAAAGAGAGAGAATTCTTTATTATTTATTTTTTGGACACTACACATTAAACTAATCAAAACCAAAAACCAAACCATGGTTTTTGCACATGGTTTTTTTTCCAATGGGGAGTTAAAAAAATATTTTATAAGTCTAATGTCTGAACATATTAAAATATCATACTTTTTTATGTGGATGTGAGTCACACTCTCAAAGAAATCATTTTAAAAAGATAAAATGTTTTATAAGTTTTCGAGGGTCCACTAAGGCACTATAAAATTAATCAAAAAAATATAAAATCATATTTTTTTAAAGTTAAAACATACATGGGATGAAAAAAGATTTTATAGTATTTTATTACGTCACTATGGGGTCATTATTATGTCATAAATGACATTATATATTTAACCAGTATTTAATTTTTACCCAAAAAACCAACTCTCAGAAAATTAAGAAAAATTTACCATTGGATAATTTCGACATCCTAATTCAAAAAATAAAATTAATTTTATCTAAATAATTTTTTAGATATGTTAATTTTTACTTTTAAAATAAAGAAGTACATTTATCTAAAATTCATGGATTCTAACATGAACAACTTTCAAAACATAATAAATATTACAATTGTATTATAAAAATTTCTATGATCATTTATATTTAATAAAAATTAATATAGTAATAATATTTTTTTAAAATATTTTTTTATTCAAAAATCCATTAATTCGTCGAAATAGATTTCTTAATTAAATATTATCTAAAAATACTATTTATTCTTTAAAAAACATTTGAAAAATAAATGCATATTCTTTATACAAAAATTAAAGCACACAATCATGGGGTTAGGGTCCTATTACAAATACCCTTATACTACACATATAAGACTTAAGGATAAGGTGTGTGATGGTGACAAACACCTGGGGTGGCTCAAATAACATCGCTCTATTGGTAATATCTACTAACTTCCACTTCTCCTGTTGGTGGTTCTGTTCAAGCTTAATGTGTTGAAGCTCGGCATGGGCTTGGTCAAGTGCGAAGCCCCTGATGCCACCCCTTTTCTGAACTCCAACAAATGGGCTTTGTATGGATAAATTATACTGGATGGCTCCATTGCTTCCTTTATATGAGTAAATTGGATTTGTTAAAGCCTTGTATTTATAATAATCATGTGATCATTATTCAACGGCTATATTATCAATGCAAAAAATTATTAACGGTATTTTGAAATCCAAAAACAAAAAACCTTGGAAGTTAATATTTTATATAACCATTTTTCATAATAATTAATTTAATTAGATCAAGAGGAATTTTCTTTAATAAAATTTTTGGTTGTTACAGTAATGTTGCATTGTACCCTCACAAGAAAGGACAATGGTGTCTCACTCAACTAAGCTTGGACTATACTAAAGAGATAAAGGGATCCAAGGAATTTATGAGGGATTAAATTGTGTGTAATTAGGGTACATGGAATGTACCAATAAATATATACCTTCCCATGTTCCTCTGTCTGTTCCCATGTACCATGGGTCGTACCCATGTACACATGGTCGTGTATGAGCATGTAGCTTAGCCCATGTACTTTGGCCCTGTCCGAGTACATTTCTTATCCCATGTACTTGGCTTGTGCTAGTGTATCCTACATAATACAAGGCATGTCTCCATTCAAAGGCCACATGGCATGTGGTAGGGAACACATTGTGTTTGATCCATACACTACCATAGATACGGGCAAGGGATGCGCCGACTTTTATCCGTGCGAGAAAGAAAGCACTAATAAAAGGGTGGAATTTATCAATGTAGCTAAACGCACTGATAAATATACAATTTATTGGCACTAAAAAGAGCACTGATATAATTTTTTTATAAAAAATACAACTAATTAATATAAAATATTTATATTTATATTCAAAAACAATGTTTATTTTCATACATTAAATAAAAAATGCATGTTTGTACTTAATATATATATTTTAATAATTCAAATATATATATATATATATAATATTTTAAATAATGTATTTATATGATTATAACTAAATAATTATTTAATTAAATAATTATAATATTATATTAAATTTCATTAAATAATAAATATATTTATTAAATTTTTTATATTTATTATATTTACTCTATTATATTTTTTATACATATTATATTTATTAGGTTTATTATATTTATTAGAGTTTTTATATTTTTTAATTTTTTTATATTTTTTCTATTTTTTCTGATTTTTCTGATTTTTATATTTTTTATATATTTTATATTTTTTATATTTTTTATATTTTTTATATTTATAATTATATATAAATACCTTTTAAATATATAATTATAATTATAATTATAATTATATATATATATATATCTGTTTCCAATGAATTTCGACAATAAATATATTGATGAGTGACTATAATTGATGTGAATTTATGTCATGTATTCATCACGAATGTTCATTTATACATTACACCCTTCTTATTATCTGTGTTGTTCATATGTGATGACTCATTTTTTATTGTCTATGCTTTACTAGGTATATAATTCTTTCATGTTAAACCCATGAATCTATTATGTTCTCAAAAAAACTAATAAGATTATTATAAATATGTTTAAATAATAAATATATTTATTATATTTATAACTATAATTATATATATATATATACATTTTAAATAAATTTATTTATGATTATAATAATAATAAGAAATATATTTATTTAAATAATTATAAAATTATAATGAATAAATCTATTATAATTATATATATATATAATTATAGAAAAATATTTACATATATATTTAATTATAGTTATAATTATAACTATAAATAAACATAATAATTATAAAATTATAATAAATATATTTATTATAGTTATACAAATATAATTACATATAATTAAATAAATGTATTTATAAATATATACAAGTATTTATAAATAAAAAATAGTTATAATTATAATTCTAAGTAAATATATATATATTTTTAAATAATTATAAAATTATAATAAAAATATTAATTATATATATTTACATAAAAATATTTATAAATAAATATAAATAGTTATAATTATAATTCTAAACAAATATAAATATAGTTAAATAATTATAAAATTATAATAAATATATTAAATATATATATTTAGTAGTTGGAAGCCTACATAAGTGGTAAAGGATCCCCGTAATCAGGCACCATACCCAGGTTCAAATCCAGGCATGAGCGAATTTCTATAAGGACTATAGTAGTATTGTGGCAGGAATTGTAGCACTGTAGTGATGCAGGTACTGTAATAACTACTATAGTGGGGTACTATAGCAGTGGTATTATTTATCCCGAAGGTTTTTTCGGGCCACTGGGCCTTCCTTCCATCAAGGGGGAGGTGGTGCATGCATTTCGTATAGGTGATGACACATGCATGGTGCATGAAGGGCCTTCATGCAATCTAATGGTAGGCCTACAGGCCATGTAATGGGCTTCATACCGACTAGGCCTTTGGGCCATATATATATATATATAATGTAAACAAGCAACTAGATTAGTGGGTTAACCTTGGGGGGTTATTCCCTGCCTTTTAGGGTTGTGTGTATGTAGTTTGTGTGTTTAAATGTAATTGTACACCCAAGAACCTAATATAATATATTTATAAAATTAAAAATATATTTTTTGTAATTTTATAATTATTTAAATATAAATATATATATAATTACAACTATAAATAAATATATATTTATTATAAATTTTACTTACAAAAAAAAATATATATTTATAGTAATAAATATATATAAATATATATTTATTTATATTTATAAATATAAATAAATATTTAATTATTTAAATAATTATAAATTTACAAAAAAATATTATTATTATATAATGTTATATATAATTAAATAGATATATTTATAAATATATAAAAAATTTGACAAATAAATATTAAAATTTATAATTATAATTATAAATAAATATAGATAAAATTAAATTATTATAATAATTATATATAATAATAAAATTATAAATATAATAAATATATTTGCTATAATTTTATAATTATTTAAATAAATATATTTATTTATAGTAATAATTATAAATAAACACTTATTCATTTAAATAAATAAATAAATATATTTATTTATAGTTATAATTATAATTTAATAACTATGATTAACAGTTATTTTTTAGCATTGTCAAATGCTTATTTTCATGCTCTTAAAGGCCATATGTGTAGTAGAGATATTTCTTCTTTGGAAACACTAGAACCAAATCCAGGGGCCAACATGGAGTATAACACTGGATTACTTACTGTGTAATGTGGGTTTTTTAGAAACCCATGGATGCTTCTTCATGTGCACCCATAAAATTTCAACCTTTGGATCTGCCAAAAAAATCACTAGAGATTGTGTATCTAGGTCAATATGAGATCATCTTCATCATAGTTCCATTCCTAGAAATCAAAATTAGTCAAAACACCACAATTATTCTCCCATCCTATCTTTACTTGTCAAACCAAGTATAACGGGACATTTGTATCGGTTTGATCCACCATAAATCATATTCCACCGATGTGTCACCTTGATGACCTGCTTGATCGTGAACCACACCCTCAATGTTGATGTGTTACACTGAAGAACAGTCATGTAACGAATAATAACTGGGTATTAATCAAACTACGGGCCAAAGAAATTGTGCATGATGAATGTGGGATGAAGTGTGCGAGAAAAACAAAAACCATAAACATGAGGAACAAACCTCAACCTTTTTTCATTTTGGCCTCGATGTGTTGTTATAGAATAGATGAATGAAGAAGAATGATCAAAAATGAAAAAAATAAATCATCCATAAAATAAATTAGTCGTTATTGAAAAAAAAAATTCTTGGTTATTGGAATTGATCCACGTTCTACATAGGATAGACCATGTAAATCAATCATCATACCTAGATTTTAGATCAATAATTGAAAAATAATTATTTTTCATTTTCATCTATTGAGAGATGCAAGATCTCTACTCATGTGGACAATCTATCTAGTACTGATCCAATACTTCGATCTTATGTCATTCACTAACATCTCTCCAAAGTCCCATCTCTAGGTCTCTAGAGTTATGAGGATATCCCTAAGATATAGCAGTTATAAGGTATGTATAGAATATTTCCCTAGTTCATTTCATCGATTAATAAAAATAAAATAATTTATTTATTTATTTTTAGCACCCATGAAAAAACATTCACAAATGGTTGATTCTGACAAAGTTTGTGTCACGCCTAAGGTAAATCCCATGTTATGAACACAAAGGTTGCATATGAATTTTGATACGAGACTATGTTCAGGAGTTATTCCACATTTATTGGAAAACTATACATGTGTGATGTTAAAATATTTAATATTTTTCAATTATAACTTATGGGCTCATCAGGCATCGGGTCATGCCCATACACACTTGGCCGTGTTTGAGTACACGGATTAGGCCATGTACTCTGGCTATGGCCAAGTACATAGTTTTCCACTGTACTCGAATCATGCCTGGATATCCTCATAGTTAAATGGAATTCTTTCAACTAAATTCCACATGTATAGTAATAGGGACCATACAGTGCATGATCTTTATCTCTTCTGTAGAAACCCCAGTGTCACATCCAGGTCCTCACATGGTTTGTAATGATAGAGTACACGTTGTGTAACATGGTGTAACACCACGAGATATTATGATACTTTTTTTAATAAATTAAATTATAAATTATTTCATGAAATTCACTAAGTCCAAAAATCATTTCAATCATCTCATACTTGGCATATGTTACATGAAAAAGTGACTTAGCTTACGTTACATGCAACACCGATGTTTCTCCAAAACATTTTATTATTATTATTATTATTTAAATGAGGTAATTATCATGTAGTCATTAACCTTAGTAATATGAAGAGTAATAACTAATTTTAAAATATTATTTATAATGTTTTTATATAAATAAAACATATTTATAATGAAATATACGATTTTTGGTAATTTCCTTTTATATTTAAAAATAACATTTTCTTTAATTAACTTCTTTTAAGATCCTTCTATTAAAAATAAAAAATTAAATTTAGTTACATTTAGAAACTTAATTTTATAAAATAAAATTCATTTTTGAATTTATAATTTTGAAGTTATCTTAGGGTGAATTTTTTGGATTTTTTTGAGAAACATCATTTTTAGATTAATAGTGAAAAATTCCGGATTTAAATTAAAAATTTACTTTTCAACTAATTTATTTATAAGGTTCAATTATATTTTAAATTGGTTTGAGAGTTTAGTTATATAATATTTTTATCAATTATTCCTTTTTGGATAATTCAAAAAAAATTCACGTTAGAATTGGATATAAAAACGTAGCAAACCTTTTATCATTTTTACTTTAAAAATCACGCAATGTCTACCCGACTATGAGATTAATTATAAATTAATTTACTCCAATTATATGATTGTAATTTGATAAAATGGATTAAATATTTGTAATAATCATAATTTATAATTTTTGATAAGTTTAAATTAGTTTTTGACCAAAAGTATTAGAGAATGTAATTAAAATTAATCGCATTGATTAAGGTAAAATTAAGCTTAGCTAAAGACTAAAACTTAAATTTAAGACCGAGAAAGACATATAATCTTTTTAAAATTCCATTTTTTGGCCATAGTAATACCCTATAATCAAATTTATCGACTATGGATCATTATTAGATTAGCTTGAAACATTAAAAATGTTATTGAAATTCTCTCTTCAAATATTTACCAGATTAACACTCCCCCACCACTATAAAAAGGGTTCATTTCCTCCCAATTACTCAACCCTCTCAAGAATTTTGGCTTGATAAATAACATCCCAAATAATATATTAACTTTTCTACCCTACTCCTTGATACTTGCCTTTGGGAATAAATTCATCCAAGGAATCCTTTTGGAACAAACCAAAAGGAGTTACCTGATTAAGAGGTAACATCTTCTCTCAAATCCTTTCTTTTATTTTCCTTCGCCACCCCCACCACTCTATTTATACAATGGATATATAAAAACAAAATCTTATTCAATATACTAGTATTTTTTATGCAAAGGGTTTAACCGACACTAACACACACCTCCATATAATGGGTAACAAACATACTGTTTATGTGTCTGACGAACTTCCACCTCACAAAATGATAATTGTTCAATTTTCCTTACCGACTCTCACAGTGGAAATTATGTTGGAAAATATATTTATATAAGTTAAATAATATATTTATTATTTATTTATGATTATCAATTTCTTTTAAAACACATATCTTTTCTAATTTCTATTTGGTTCTAATACGATAATTTTGGTTGGGGAAGTGTGGACTACCGCCCCCTGAAAGTGATTTGATTTGCTCACACACTACATGGATTGTATTAAGGATTTTTTAGTGAAATTATATGATATATATGATCTAATAATTCTTATGTAATACTATATATATATATACATATTTCATTTAACTTCTTTCGTTCAACACAACAATAAAAATAGAAGCAACGTTCATGCATATGTACGACATACAATCTCCATGAAAAGCGTATTCCATTTAATAAATCTATATTATATAGATTATTTTAATAAAATATAATGAATTTAATTCATATTTATATCATGGTTTATATTATGGAATCATTATATAATTATGAGGACCAAATATATAATAAATTAACATACATGTGACGAACAAAGCGAATATTTCCTGAAATGAAACCTTAACATAGGATTGTAAACAAAAGGGTAATATAAGGTCATGATTAAACCATATATGGTATTAGATATAATAATAGGATTCTTTAAATTATTTATAATAAATCTATATTTATTATATTGCTTCTTTTAATGAGTATGATGAGAGTCAATATACGAGGTAGAGGATTTCATATCACTTTTTATTTCTATGAGATATATGCTTTATTCAACACCCATTCCTTTTATGCGATGTGTAAAATGCCCATGGATGTATTACTATGTTGTTATAATTAATTTTGTTAGTATTTAAATATCAATTTTTTTCCTTTATTCCATGGGGTTTATGTTTCAATAGATTCCTAATCGGTAATATAGTTTTTCCTCAATTTTCATTATATGAGACTCATGCATTTTTATTCACCTAAATTATTTTTGAGGTGTATATACGTCCATTTTACATGTTCTATCATGAATATAAATATTTACATGATATTTTAAGTTTTATGTAGTCTCCTTTCCTTACATGGAGAGTATGATCCCAACTAACCAACTTTTAATAGTTTATTGTAAAAATATCATCACTTTTAGAGATTGTTAATGATTATTATTATTTGATGAAATATTATGATCTATATCTCAAAAAAAACTAATAAATTCTATTCTAATCAACAAATTAAATATATTACAATAAATTAGTACTATTTTTTTAGCCTTTGGAACATAAGATAATCTTTAAAGTGAAATCTTATTGTCTCTCTCTTCGGTTAGAAATCTGTTTTATTTGAGAACCATGTTTTCAAAAAAAAATTCAATTTTTTTTCAAAAGATATTTGAAGCCCATTTTCAAGGAAAAGGATTTTATATACTTTTTTTAAAAAATCCTTTATAATTTTTCAAATAAATTTTCAATGTGGAAAGGATATTTTCCTCAAGAAATTATTTTAAAAGATATTTTAAAATTATTTCCCATCTAAGAAAACAACCATTTGTGTTAATTATTCATTTATGGGGAAATTATTCAATTTTTCCATTTTTATTCTATTTATAAATGGATTATGTTTTTATGGCATGATATTTATGAACCTCCTCTCACGATTATAGGTTATATGATTTTGAAACCCACTCCCTTTCGCGTGTTATGTTGATGATGAAATTATTTTGAAACCGATCATTTTCCAAAGGATACGATTTGATTACATGTTTATAATACCAATTTCATATCATGGGTTGTTATATGATTATTTATGATCTTGTGGAATATGTATCTATGAATTTATTATGATATGGATGGGACCTATATATCCTTCCAATGCATTAGGTAACGATTTATATCTCATGATATGGACTAAGATGGTCTTTGGAGTGAACCATGACTACTAACAAGGCCATGGGAGTAAATCATGGCTACAAAGATGGTATGGGGAGTGAACCCATACTAACAATATTGGTTTGGAAATGATTACTCATCTACTATAGAAATAATATTATATGCTTTTTTGTCCACCACAATTCCATATTTTATTCTTATGTAATGATTTCATGGATTATTTTCATTATTTCCTTATGATTTATGTATTATGAACTACCAAGATTTATAAAATTATTTATGTATATGATGTTTGATATCCTGGGTATGATCTTATGTTTTCATGATCATTTTCTCATACCCTTATGCTCATGATTAGTCTCACATATCTCCCTTTTTTCCCATACTTATCATTTTGGCTCACCCATTTTCATGTTTCCTTCCCAATGTTATGAAGATATGTATTATGTTTGATCTTTCAAAGAAGGGTTCTAGAAAAGAAGAACCCAGTGGGAGATAATGTATCTCACTTATGTATAATTTTTTATTTTTCCATGTTTCCAAAGGATCAAGAAAGGTACTTTCCTTGGGAATCTAATTGTATAATATTTTAAGTGTTCCAAAAAAGTTATGTAATGTTAACTTATGTCAAGACTTGGTCATTATAGTTGGTATTAGAGGAAAGGTTCAGTTAAACATTAAAAGATAGGATAATAAACCCTTTGTGATAACCCTGAGCACATGTCTATGAATATGTATATAGATAAGGAAAAGTATAAGAAAATGTCCTAGAATTTTGGTAACAGATTGAGTGACTATTTTCCTAGAAATAAATCCTTGTCTGGATACTACAAGTGGATGTGGCTCTTTACCATATGTACCTAGTAGTATCAAATCTATCGAGATATTCTAAGACTAACTTCAGGTAATATGGTACATGACAAAGGGCATTGATGGACACTTGGTTTGGCACTAATGGGGTATATGCTTTGGAAATTCACAAACGCTTCATGAACCATCATGGAGGATTTAAATATAATTAGTATATGAATAACCTAGGATAAATATAAGGTTTCATATATTAATGAAGGTATCATGATTTAGACATCCTATAAGTGAATTTTCATGATTATGTGGTTCCTCGCTATCATAATTCTTTCTTACTCTATGATTTTTTGATTTTGTCAATGGATGGAACCCGAAGGAACCACGTTGAAGGTGATTGTGATAGAAAATGTGATGATTGTCCTCCTGAGAAACCAACTGATATGGGAGATGGAATGAAAAACATGTATCTATTCTCACATAGTTTCTCAAGATATGAATCATGGTGGAATTCCAAATGATAAAATGAGGGAACAAAATTCTATTTAGTCATTCATAAGGCAACACCCACTTTCTTTCAGTGGGTATTCTGATCCAATTGTTGCTGAACAATGTATTGGTAATACTAAAAAGATATTCTTTGTTCTCTAGTGTTCAGAACATGCGAATTTTATTCTGGCTATTTATAATTTATAAGGAGAAGAGGACTAGTCCTGGACTCTAATCAAGAATACAAGGAATCCATATGAAATTGAATCCATGGAATGGGATGAGTTAAAGAACATTTTTTATGAATAAGTACTTTCCTCATATTCTTCGTACCAATATAGAGAAAGAGTTCCTTGGGTTGAAGCAAAGGGATGATGAATCTATTGGTACCTACTGGGCTAATTTCATGATACATGCATGGTACGCATTAGGAATTATCATTCAACCTGAATATATGTTATTTAGTGGCTTAAAGCCAGGAATAAGAAGGGTGTTTTCCATAATACACATTAGTATCTACAAAAAGATAGTGTATTTTGAAATAAAAGATGAAATAGAGGTTAGAGTCAGCTATCAATCTCTTGTTTTTGAAAAGAATCAGAAGAATGAGTTTAAAGGAAAATCTAAAAACCATGAATAGAATAATATGATCTTACCTTTATTAAGTATGTGTTAGAATAATCGTAGAAGAAATTTACTTAAGGGGTCCAATAATTGTTTTATGTTTTGATTGGAAGGCCACCGAGAATTTCATTACAGATGTGATGGGAATGAATTTATCTAGCTTTTGGAATGGGGAAAACATTGCACAGAATGAACCTCCCTTGATTGAGTGCTACAAGTTTTGGGATAATGGGAATTATGTTAACCACACTTCCCAGACCCAAGGGTTGGTGATGATGATCAATTTTAGCATCCTTTTATGCCTTGAATCAATGGGAAATCTAATTCAATCACTATTTTTGATGAAGGGTGTGATAAATACATGATGAAAGGTGCACTTACCATCCACTATAGAACTATTAATTTCATATTTGATTATGGATCTACCCAATCTTTAATATCTAGAGAATTTTCCAAGGGTGTTAGGATTCCACCAACTTAATTAGATGTGTAATTAGCTGTGAAGGTCTCTAATTGTATGATGATCTCTTCTGAATTATATGTGAAGTGCCCGGATCAGTGTGATCACTGAGAGGGGGAGGGGGTGAATCAGTGATCATTTAAAACTCTTTACTAATTGATTCTTTATCAATTAAACCTCTATGGCTTGTTAAGGCCTTGATCCACTCTTCTTGTTTCTCTCATCCTTTCCTCGAGTGATGCAGTAAATGTAAAGGAACATGACACAACGATTTACAAGGTTCGGCTCCAAAGGCCTGCGTACTTTCCATGTTGGTTAAACACCTCAACATGGTTTCTTCCATTATAATCTGTTAGTATTATAATGGTCGATACAGAGTCCCACTGTATCTCTCCTGAGTCCCATAGGAGGGTCTTTATACTGCGTCCCACGGTGTTACCAGAGTCTCACTGACCTGCTCCAGAATCCCACTGAAGACTTCTTCCGCCCTGAGTCTCACATGGGGCTTCTCCTGTCTTCTCTAGTCACACGAACAACACTTCTTCACTTCATGTTCTTCAAGTATCTTCAGCATCCTGGGATAAAGGCCGCTGGTCTTGATCTCTTCCTCTGATCACTTGAGTTGATCAGGACTTCTCGTCTTGATTAGGATTTATCTCCTTTCTCTTCGGATAACCTGGCTTCTCTCTTCAATAATCTTCAACAACCTCTGATAAGGTCTATTGGTCTTACTCACAACTTCTGATCACTTCTGTTGATCAGGGTCTTCTCAATTACTGAAAACTCAGGCAGCTGATGTCTTTAACTTCAGTCTGGCTTCAGTATCACTTCACATCAACTTCATGCACTGAGTGCATGGAAACTATTCTTCCTCATGCACTGACTGCATGGCCTCTCAAAATCATCTTCAATAACTTTCAGTCTTGGACAACTCAAAATGCACACAAGCAGATTCAACTTGTTCACGTGTGCACGTGCATTCATGCATGCATGCACTCCCCTTCTCTTTCTTTGGTGTGATAAACCCACAAAGGGTGTATTCTCCTTTTGGAACACACAGACCTTCTTCTCAAATTCTTTCACACTCTTTTTTCTTTTTGTTTACACACTTAATGTGTGTTCTTATTTAGTGTGAGTATCATTTTTCTTCTTCTTCTTACTTTGTACACTTCACTTTGCACACACACTAAGGTTTCGGCCTCTTCTTGTCTAGCACACACAAATTGTTTCTTCCTATTGCACACAGACACAAAATGTGTTCTTCTTTGTTGTGGTCTGCACTCCTTATGGACACACACGGGTTGGCCTTCTTTGTTCTTGTTTATCACTCACAAGCCGTAGGGCCTTCTTCACTTGGCACACACACAAGGCTAGGCTTCTTGTTCACTTGTCTTGCACACACTTGGTTGCGGCCTTCTCCAATTCTTAAACACACATGATGTGTAGTCTCGACCTCCACTTGTACACACCCGAACACCAACCAACTGAAGGCATGAAAGGTGAGGCCTCTTCTCCTCTTCTTCAAAGTGCGCAAAGTACACATGGGTGCACAAGGAACCGCGCAAGGTCCAGGGTGCAAGCACCATTCAAGGGTGAACTGGCCGCGCAAGTCCTCAGGTGTGCAAGGTGAAACACCTGGGGCACGCAGGGTGTCAAAGACACCAACTTCCACGCAAGTGCGGAAGCAAGCACAGAGGGAGCGCGAATGTTCGGTGCCCAAACTCTTCCTGTCGTGCAAGGGGTGCATGCAGGGTTCTCCTTCGGGACCTCGGGTGGCCTCGATAACTTCAGCCGAGTAAGGGGTTGTGTGGGGATTTTTCTTCGCGAGGCACAAAGCTCCCATAGATCACAAGTTTTTCAGTAAAGGATCAGAAAGCAGCACCGAGGTCTCAACCTCTCATTATATAGGCAGAGGCGGTGCAAAATCTTCCACGTGAGATATCTCTCAAACCCCCAAAATTCTCGGGTTTCCAAGATTTTCAAAATCTTGATATTATCCTCTATTTCACCACAGGTATTCATTCATTTCCTTATTCACGTGTATGCCCGTGCCGAACGTTTGCATGCCTTCTGTTTAGGCCCATGCATGCAAAGCATGATCTCCACGTGGCCTCGGCATTTTCTTTTGCCTCGTCCGAACTCCAAATTCTCCATTCAATGTGTGCATGCCTTTTTTTATTGCATGTATATGTTCCTTAGGGTGAGACGAGCACATTGGTGCCTTCGGCTTCGAGAAAGACAACCGGGAGCTCGACTTCAGTGCATGGGGAGGCGCTGGAACACGGCGTGTCTGCGGGAGAAGACACGGTGTGTCTCAGCCGAGCTCGAGGTAGACGACAACTCGAGCACCGTTGGATCCAGCGTTTAATGAAGGTGGATGGTAGAGATTATTATGCGGGCGGCGAGATGCGATGAGCAGCGAAGATCACATGCAGGATCAGATGGATGGCTCAAATTCGCTCCGCGGCAAAAATGCGCGCCCACATCGAAATGGCCCGCGGATTTTCCGCGGCTTATCAACCAGCCGCTCCCTTCCACTCTCCAATTGAACTTCCCTCCTCTCGATGCCGCCCCGCACCGAGTTCTCCCACGGGCGCGCTCTTGCGCCCACCCCTGCCACTCGGGCGCGCCACTGGCGCCCACTATGCTTGTCACGGGCGCGCTCCTCGTGCTCACGTTGCACATGGCTTGACAACCCTGTGTGGCCCTTAGGGCTTATACATGGCCCCCAACCTCTCGGGCTGGGCCCATGGGATCCCCATGGGTGTGGTGACCTTGAGTCCCACAAGAGCCTTGGGTTGAACCCTTAAGGCTGGCCCCTTGAGGTTGGCATATTTTTTGATTAAGTAATAGTTAAGACTTTTTGTAAAAACAATGTTGACCAAATGTAATATGCCAAGCCACAAATCTTCTTCTTCTCATCTCCATTCTTCTTCTTCTTAAGAAATCCTCCATTCTTCTTCACTAGAATTCATCAATTCCTTAGAAAGAATTCCTGAAGGGTCTTTCTTCAACCGATGCTCCTGAATCAAATAATTAATCAAAATTATTCAATGATCCAATCAGAGATCAAATTGGATCTTCATCATGTTCACATGCACTACGAAATAGTATATGGTCTCTTTCAATCCACTTCATCCACTTAGAGGTTGTGGAAGGATCTCCTCATCTCCTCATGCATTGTGAAGACAATGCATGGTCTTCAAACATTGTTGTGACATTGTATCCAGTTGATACATGTTCTTTGAACTTAAAGACCAGCTCATCAATCGTTAGATGTAATGATGATGCTCCATCATAATCCATTCTTCAAGTGGTGTAACTTAGTATCATCTTGATACAAGTATTGAAACATTAAGATCAGTTCTACAATCGTCTGATATTCTATGATAATGTTTCAACCATTTCCTTCAATGTCACTACTCCTATGTGAAATGCATCTTAGTTCTCTGGCCATTCTCCATTCATCACCATCACCATCACCATCACGTCCTTTGTCATTCACATATTGAAACTCCTTGACATCCATCCATTCATTCCTTGACAACATCATGCCTCATTAACAACAAATGCGACACAGTGAACTTCAATCTCCCCCTTTGTATTTGTTTTCAATACACTTCTTCAGTACATATGAATGGGTCAATATGTGTGCCAATCTTTTCTCCCCCTTATTGGAAATCAAATGCAAAGATGTGGTGTGGTTCACATTCAAAAATCTCTTCCTCCCTTAGAAAATAATTTTCTTCAAAATCACTAAGAGAGGGATGATTTCACATGTTCTCTTTTGCAAAGAACCTTTAGTAGATCAAGTCTAAGTGTACGTGGGCTAACCCGGTGCAGAAAACAAGAGTGATGTAACCAAGGAACTCAATGCTGTCCAAAATTCATTGTACATGTGAGATCATGCTTCAAGGGGATTGAATTTTTCAAATATAACAATGATTTGTTAAATCCTGCACATACTTCATAAAACTCATTAGAAAGTTCAGTGCAAAGATAAAGCTTCCCCTTTCAACCATTTGTCTTCAATCAATACTCCCCCTTAATTGTCATGATGAATGAAATTAAGAAACAAGGGATGAAAGTATGATTGGAATACCTTCACTTTTCTCAAGATGGTATTAAATCTCAGAATCCCATCTTCTACAGATTGGATCCCCCTCAAGGGGTGCACTCCATTCTGTCCAAACCACTCTCCAGATGAGAATGATCATCATCTTCAATTACCTACAATGTTAGCACATGTAAATACCAGAAGTATAAGGGAATAAGATGGAACCTCCTTGGTTCATCAATGTGAAAAAAAGGTTGAGAAGATTTCTATCAACCGGGATGTCTCATTTTCACCATTCTTCACACTTGCACATTTGATCTTCAATGATGTTTGTGCTGGTGTGGATCTGAACACATCTTCAAGTGAAATCTTTTTCTTTCCTTTTGCCTTAGCAATTTCTAGTACTTCATCTTCAGCTCTTTGTAGTTCTCTTGCAAGTTGCAGCTGATTAGGCCATATGACTAGTAAGTCACTTGGATGTGTGGCCTCAGTTTTGGAATTTCCACATGGTTCTTTTGATGCTTTCAAGCTACCTTTCTTAGGCAACTTGTTTTCAATCAATCCCTTCTGCTTCTTCTGGATTGATTGTCTGTTTGAGTCCAGTCTGCTTCTGTTGATTTCCATGGATTGTTTCCAAAGATCCATGGTATTTCCTTTCTTACCACAGTAGAAGCATGTTTTCTTGGTGGTCCTTCTAGATGCATCACCCTTCTTGGATTTAGAATCCGAGGTCTTCTCTTCATTTTTCAAGATTCTCTTGGGTGAATTTTCATTTTTCTTCTTCATTCTTCCCAAGGATTCTTTTTTAGCCAGGTTCTGTGATATTTTCTTCTTTTCAGATGTGGATATAGTTGGAGATTGACATGTATCTTTTTGACCACTTTTGCAAACATCCCAGATGTTGTCAAGCAATCCAAATCTATTAGCAATAAACAGATGTCTCTAGACCTGTGGATGCTGCTTCTTTCCTTCTGGCTAGCTCCCTCTTGGCATGGGCTTCCTTTGTGCTTTCACATTGAGAGGATTGTACCAAAAATCATTTTCACAATTCCCATACTTGTTACAACACCAACATTGACCCACAAATCTTGACTTTTTGAGTCCTTCTGGTTGTTGGGTACTTTTCTTGACTTTTTGTGTTGTTTAAGGAGAGATCTCTTTCTTCATCTTCTTCATCCATACTTGTTTAGAGTTATTCTTCCATCCTGCACTTTTTGTGGAAACGCATTTAGAATCATTAGTACAAGATGGTATGGATGGTACCTTCTTCTTAGAATATGTTGCCCTTTCATTAGAGGATATCCTCCTTTTGGAATCATCCTGCTCAATGCACACTTGTGTAGCAACATTTCTTCTTTCAGCTGACTGGGATGTTTTAGCTTTGGGTGGTTGCAGATTTTTCAATATCACCTTTTGTTCTAAGCATTTAATGTTGAGGGAGTTCTTGTCATCCTCAACAGTTCTTAGCCTTCCTTCCCAATTTTCTTTCAGCTCTTTTATCTGGGCATCATTCACCTTCTTCATTTATTGCAATGAACTATCAAGCTCCTTCACCCTTTTTACTTTGCCTTCAAGTTGAGCATCTTTGACAATCATTGACACTTTGTGTCTCTTTTCCAGTGCATGGAAAACATCTTTGATCATTATCATAAAGATTTCATTCTCAGAGAATCTTCTTTGCAATTCTTCAGTAGTATCTTCAAATCTTTTATTGAAAAGGGAAATAGTTTCATTTTTGGCCTTCACCAGCTTTCTGAGAGTGTTGGATATGCCAACCCTTTTAGCCAACTGATCTTCCATTGCATTGGCTTCTTCTTCTAGCTATAATTTTTCATCTTGAAGATCAAGGATTCCTGTAGTAATACACATTTCCACTTCCTTGGGCACTGTCTTCTAAAGATATTTGAGTGCATTTGGAAGATCATTCATTGTTCCAACTTCATCACAGCTAGGACATGCTTTCTTCATCTTCTTGGCCTGTTTCTTCGTTCTATTTTTCTTAGTCTTGGAAGATATCTCCATTTGAGGGTATTGTCTAACTTCCTCAAATCTGCACTTCATAAAGACTCCCTTGGATCTTTTAGAGGCAACCTCCCTTTGATACCAATTGAAGTGCCCAGATCAGTGTGATCACTGAGAGGGGGAGGGGGTGAATCATTGATCCTTTAAAACTTTTTACTAATTGATTCTTTATCAATTAAAAATCTATGGCTTGTTAAGGCCTCGATCCACTCTTCTTGTATCTCTCAGCCTTTCCTTGAGTGATGTAGTAAATGTAAAGGCACAGGACACAAGGATTTACAAGGTTCGGCTCCAAAGGCCTACATCCTTGCCATGTTGGTTAAAAACCCCAACATGGTTTGTTCCATTATAATCTGTTAGTATTACAATGGTCGATATAGAGTTCCACTGTATCTCTCCTGAGTCCCACATGAGGGTCTTTATACTGCGTCCCACAGTGTTACCAGAGTCCCACTGGCCTGCTCCAGAATCCCACTGAAGACTTCTTCTGCCCTGAGTCTCACAGGGGGCTTCTCCTGGATTCTGGAGTCACACGAGCAGCACTTCTTCACTTCAAGTTCTTCAAGTATATTTAGCAGCCTGGGATAAAGGATACTGGTCTTGCTCTCTTCCTCTGATCACTTGAGTTGATCAAGACTTCTTGTCTTGCACAGGATTTATCTCCTTTCTCTTAGGATAACCTGGATTCTCTCTTCAAGAATCGTCAACAGCCTCTGATAAGGTCTATTGGTCTTGCTTAGAACTTCTGATCACTTCTATTGATCATGGTCTTCTCAATTACTGAAAACTCAGACAGCTGATGTCTTTAACTTCAGTATGGCTTCAGTCTCACTTCACATCAACTTCATGCACTGAGTGCATGGAAACTCTTCTTCCTCATGCACTGACTCATGGCCTCTCAAAATCTTCTTCAAGAACGTTCAGTCTTGGAAAACTCAAAATGCACACAAGAAGATTCAACTTGTTCACGTGTGCACGTGCATGCATGCATGCATGCACTCCCCTTCTCTTTATTTGGTGTGATAAACCCACAAAGGGTGTATTCTCCTTTTGGGACACACACACCTTCTTCTCAAATTCATTCACACTCTTTTTTCTTTTTGTTTACACACATAATGTGTGTTCTTATTTAGTGTGAGTATCCTTCTTCTTCTTCATAGTGTGTACACTTCACTTTGCACACACACTAAGGTTTCGGCCTCTTCTTGTCTAGCACACACAACTTGTTTCTTCCTCTTGCACACACACACACAATGTGTTCTTCTTTGTTGTGGTCTACACTCCTTATGCACACACACGACTTGGCCTTCTTTGTTCTTGTTTAGCACTCACAAGCCGTAGGGCCTTCTTCACTTGGTACACACACAAGGCTAGGCTTCTTGTTCACTTGTCTTGTGCACACTTGGTTGCGGCCTTCTCCAATTCTTAAACACACACGATGTGTAGTCTCGGCCTCCACTTGCACACACCCGAACAACAACCAACTGAAGGCATGCAAGGTGAGGCCTCTTCTCCTCATCTTCAAAGCGCGCAAGGTACACATGGGTGCATAAGCCAGCGTGCAAGGTCCAGGGTGCAAGCACCGTTCAAGGGTGCACTGGCCGCGCAAGTCCTCGGGTGTGCAAGGTGAAACACCTGGGGTGCGCAGGGTGTCAAAGACACCAACTGCCACGCAAGTGCGGAAGCAAGCACAGAGGGAGCGCCAAGTTCGCTGCCCAACCTCTTCCTGTCGTGCACGGGGTGCATGCAGGGTTCTCCTTCGGGAAATCGGGTGGCCCCGAGAACTTCAGCCATGTAAGGGGTTGTGCGGGGCTTTTTCTTCGCGAGGCACAAAGCTCCCACAAATCACAAGTTTTTCTGCAAAGGATCAGCAAGCAGCACCAAGGGCTCAGCCTCTCTTTATATAGGCAGAGGCGGTGAAAAATCTTCCGCGTGAGATATCTCTCGAACCCCCGAAATTCTCAGGTTTCCATGATTTTAAAAATCTTGATATTATCCTCTGTTTCACCGCGGGTATTCATTCATTGCCTTCTTCATGTGTATGCCCATGTCGAACGTTTTCATGCCTTCTATTTTGGCCCATGCATGCAAAGCATGATCTCCACGTGGCATCGGCATTTTCTTTTTCCTCGGAAAAACTCCAAATTCTCTATTCAACATGTGCATGCCTTTTTTATTGCATGTATATGTTCCTTTGGGTGAGACGAGCACAATGGTGCCTTCGTCTTCGAGAAAGACAGCCGGGAGCTCGACTTTAGTGCACGGGGAGGCGCTGGAACACGGCGTGTCCGCGGGAGAAGACACGGCGTGTCTCAGCCGAGCTCGAGGTAGACAACAACTCAAGCACCCTTGGATTCAGCGTTTAATGAAGGCGGATTACTGAGATTATAATGCGGGCGGCGAGATGCGATGAGCGGTGGAGATCACACGCAGGATCAGATGGATGGCTGGGATTCACTCCGCAGAGAAAATGCACGTCCCACATCGAAATGGCCCGTGGATTTTCCACGGCTTATCAACCAGCCGCTCCCTGCCACTCTCCAATTGAACTTCCCTCCTCTCGGTGCCGCCCAGCACCGAGTTCTCCTGCGGGCACGCTCTTGCGCCCACCCCTGCCACTCGGGCGCGCCACTGGCGCCCACTATGCTTGTCACGGGCGTGCTCCTCACACTCACGCTGCGCAGGGCTTGACAACCCTGCATGGCCCTCAAGGCTTATACACGGCCCCCCGGCCTCTCGGGCTGGCCCCATGGGATCCCCATGGGCGTGGTGACCTTGAGTCCCACAAGAGCCTTGGGTCGAACCCTTAAGGCTGGCCCCTTGAGGTTGGCATATTTTTTCCTTAAGTAATAGTTATGACTTTGTGTAAAAACAATGTTGAGCAAATTTAATATGCCAAGCCACAAATCATCTTCTTCTCATCTCCATTATTCTTCTTCTTAAGAATTCCTCCATTCTTCTTCACTAGAATTCATCAATTCCTTAGAAGGAATTCCCGAAGGGTCTTTCTTCAACTGATGCTCCTGAATCAAATAATTCATCAAAATTCTTCAATGATCCAATCAGAGATCAAATTGGATCTTCTTCATGTTCACATGCACTACGAAATAGTACATTGTCTCTTTCAATCCACTTCATCCACTTAGTGGTTTTGGAAGGATCTCCTCATCTCCTCATGCATTGTGAAGACAATGCATGGTCTTCAAACATTGTTGTGACATTGTATCCAGTTGATACAAGTTCTTTGAACTTAAAGACCACCTCATCAATCATTAGATGTAATGCTTATGCTCCATAATCATCCATTTTTCAAGTGGTGTAACTTAGTATCATCTTGATACAAGTATTGAAACATTAAGATCACTTCTACAATCATCTGATATTGTATGAGAATGTATCAACCATTTCCTTCAATGTCACTAAGTGAATCTTCTAAGTGACACGCATCTTAGTTCTTTGGCCATTCTCCATTCATCACCATCACCATCACCATCACATCCTTTTTCATTCACATATTGAAACTCCTTGACATCCATCCATTCATTCCTTGACAACATCATGCCTCATTGACAACAAATGCAACACAGTGCACTTCAATATGATTCCTCTCCGGTTGAAGATTGTGGGAACGTTCTTCCTGTGAATCTTTTCATTCTTCCTTGGTTTAATTCTTCATCATCTTAGCCATGGGTAATCTTTCTCTGCATAAATCCCACATCAATTGTTGAGTAAGAGAAATTAATTTTGATATTTAAAACACTCTTATGAATATCCATCCATGTGATGATAAGTATGAACTTCTTATGGATATTTCATCCAGTGCATGGGTCTTAATTCCCATTAATAAGTGTTTTTTATCTCAAATGGTATGGTAGAAAAATAAACATTGATGATATGATTCTTATTGGGTATTTTTTGGATGTCTTTATAGATTATATTCTTAGTCTTCCACCAAAATATCAAGTTGAGTTCTCAATAGAACACATACCTAGTTCCATGCCAATTTCAAAGACTATTTAGATATTGGATCCAATTGAGTTGTAGGAATTGAAGAATAAACTCCAAGAAAACATTGATAAGGGATTAATTTGTCCAAGCATGTCACCTTAGGGTGCATCAGTTCTTTTTGTGAAAAATAAATATAGATCAATGCGACTATGAATTGATTATCGGGAGTTAAACAAGATCACAATCAAGAACACGCATCCTATACCCTGTATTGATGAATTGTTTGATCAACTGTGTGGAGATCAATAGTTTTCCAAGATTGACCCCCATTCTAGATATTATCAATTGGGGGCCACGAAAGAGGATATACACAATACAACTTTCCGTACATGGTATAGATAGTATGAATATAGAGTGATTCCTTTTGTTCTTAATAATTCCCCTTCTATCTTCATGTATTTAATTAATAGTGTATTTAGAGATTACCTTGATTAGTTCATGGAAGTCATTATATATGATATTTTTATTTATTAAAATAGAATGGAATATAATTAAGATCACTTTATAATTTTACTAAAGACCCTATGGAAGTAGAATCTATATGAAAAAAATTAAAAAGTGTGAATTTTGGTTGCAAAAGGTTTCATTTATTGGTCACATAATTTCATGATATAGTATAAAAGTAGATCCACCAAAGACAAAGGCCTTAGAATGCTGGCCTAATCCAACCATGATGACTAATATCTATAGATTCCTTGGTTTTTCTATATATTATCGATGATTTTTTGGATAATTTCTCATGACTATCTAATAATATGAATAAGTTAACTCAAAATGATGTAAACTTCTTCTGAAAAAATGAATGTGAGGAAAATTACAATAAACAGAAAAAAGAATTTTAGTCAGTGCACCTATACTCACATTACTAAGTTGTGAAGAGGGGTTTTTAATCTTTATAGATGTATCCAAAAATTTATTGGGATGTTTTCTTATGCATAATAACATGGTTATGTCATATGTATCATAACAATTGAAGATTCATGAGAAAAAATACCCTACTCATGATTTGGAGTTAGCAGTGATAAATGTTCATTAAAGATATAGAGGAAATTTCATTATGGAGAATAGTGTGATATATATATCAATCATAAAAGTCAAAAATATATATTCACCCATAAGGAGTTGAACGTGCATCAAAGAATATGGATGGAGATGATAAAGGATTATGACTACTCAATACATTACCACCCAGAGAAAGAGAACAAGGTCACTGGTGCTTTGAGTCGAAAGGATCATGCTAGATTATCCTTGATTAGGATCACAAAAGATCCTATATTTCTTGATTTATAAAAGATGGATCTAGAAATCCTAATGGAAGGGGATAAATTTTTTCTTTATCAAATGAATGTTCAACCTTCTATCCATGTAAATATTAAGGATCCGTTGAAGGAAGAGTAATAGATGCAAAAGAAATACATAAATATTTCTGAATTAAACTATGAATAGGATGGAATGATAAGGTTTAAGAACCATGTATGTGTTCCATCCATACCAGATTTGAAGGATAATTTAGAGGAAGCCCATAGTTATTCATTCTCTATTCATATGGGAAATAGGAATATGTATAGGGACTTGAGATAATACTTCTTGTGGGATGGAATGTAGGGAGATATCGTAGAGTTTGTATCTTAGTTCTTTGTATGCCAACAAGTTAAGGTTGAAAGACAAAAATAAAAGGGGAAGTTGCATGCATTACACATAATAGAATGGAAATAGGAGAACATCACTATGGATTTTTTCATTGGAATACCCAAAACCTCAAAAGGGTTTTATTCTATATAGGTGGTAGTTGATCACCATACTAATTCAGCACACATTATGGCTATTATAGAAAACGTCTCCCTGAATCATTTAACAAGATATACATTAAGGAAGTGGTAAAGTTTCATGGAGTAACACATTCCATTTTATTGGATCAAGATCCAAGGTTCACCACATAATTATGGCGATGTCTTCAGAGAACACATGATACAAAATTGAGGTTCATCACTCCTCATTATCGTTATATAGATGGTCAGTCAGAAAGAAAAATTCTAACCCAAGGGGATATGTTGATAACATATTCTATATATTTAAAAGGTGGTTGGGATCGACAAATTCTTCAATTTGAGTTTTCTTACAACAATAGATTTCACTACATCATTTAGATGGAGTCTTATAAATCCCTTTGTGCGAAGAAATGTATAGATCCAATGTATTTGGATGATGTTGGAGAAAGAAATCTATTGGGACCTAAGATTAATAAAGAAATGGTCAATAAGCCTAGATCCATTAAACAAAATATAAAGGAAGCTCATAGTCTATAGAAAATTTATGCTGATAATTGATGGTGTGATCTAGAATTTAAAGTTGGTGAAATGGTGTTCCTATGAATCTCACCATAGAATAAGGTTATGAGATCAGGGAAGAAAGGGAAACTAAGCCATAGCTATATCGGACCCTTTGATAATATTTATTGTATTGGGATGGTATCATATCACTTGGAAAATCCTCTAAGTATCTCTCAATTCCACGATGTGTTCTATGTATTTATCCTGGGAAAGTATATATATGTCCCTTCCCATGTACTGAACTTATAGATCATACCGCTGGAGAATGATCTTTCTTATGGGGAGTAACCTATTGAAATAATGGATCATACAGAGAAATATCAATGATACAAGACCTCTCACCTTGTCAAATAATGGTGGAGAAATCATCTATTAGAGGTATCTACATGGGAACTTGAGAATATGATGAAGTATAAGTATCCTCATTTTTTTACTCGAGTAATGAATTTCGTGGGTGAAATTTATTTTAATGGAGTAGAATGTAACACCACTATTTTCTATTGACCTTTCTTGAATAAATGAAATTATCATTTATTTATATCAATTCACTAATTCAAAAATTATTTTTACATTTCACATTCTTGGAATAGGATACATGAAACAATGACATGGTTTAGGTTACACGTAACACCGATTTTTCTACGAAACATCATTTTATTATTATAATTATTTAATTGGGATAATTACAACCTATCCATTAAAAATAGTAATATGAACAGTAATAACTACTTTTCAGATATTATTTATAAAAATTTTATATAATTAAAACATATTGATAATGGAAGATATGATTTTTGGTAAAGTTCTTTTATGTTTAAAAATACAGTTTTCTCGAAAAAACTACTATTAATGTCCTTTTGTGAAAAATAATAAAATTAATTTTAAAAAAAACTAAAAATTTAATTTGATAAAATAAACTTATTTTGGGAATTTATAATGTCAAAATTATCTTAGTATAAATTTTTGGGATTTTTCTGTGAACCTTAATTTTTGGATGAGTAGTAAAAAATATATTTTATTTATATTCAAAACTTTCGTTTTCATAGAATTTATTTATAAGGATAAATTATATTTTAAATTATATTTTAAATTTAAATTATATATTTTTTTTCTAAATTAATACAATTTGGGTAATTGGAACCAATTTCACATTGAAATTAGATAAAAATGTAACAATATTTTGATCATTTTATGTTAAAAATCTGCATTGTCGACCCAACTACAAGATTAATTCCTAATTCATTTCTACCACTTCTGTGATAGGAATTTTGAAAATTGGATTCCATATATTGATTTAGTAAAATTTATAATGTATAATAAGGTCAAATTAGTTTGTTTACCAAAAATATTATTGAATGTAATTAAAATTAATTATATTGATTAAGGAAAAATTAAGTTGAAATAAGGACTAAACATTAAATTTAAGATCCAAAATGATCTAGAAAATTTTCCAAGAGCCATTTGATGTCCATATTTCTAACCTATGTTAGATTTTATCTACTATGTACCATTATTTCATCCTATTTCAAAATACAAAACGTGGGTGGAATTCTCTCATCAAATATTTACAAGAGTGTCACTCCTCTTCGACTATAAAAAGGGATCATTTCCTCCCAGTTACTCACACCACTCAAGCCCTTAATATTAAAAAATATCTTCCAAAATAAGCTCCAAACTTCCACCCCAACCCCTACTCCTTGAACCCTCCCATTTGGGCAGAAATTCTTCCAAGAAATCCTTTTGGCACCAACAAAAGGGGATTACCCGATTAAGAGGTAACATCTTCTCTCAAGTCCTTTATTTTATTTTCCTTATCCAAACCTATAATATTTTTATTAAAAGATTGTATAAAAACAAAAGTATCTTCATTATACTATGATTTTTTATTCTATAGTTTCAACTGACACATACACACAACTCCATCTATTGGGTAACGAAAATACTACATATGTGTACGGCGAACATCCGTCTAAGAAATGATTGTTCTTCAATTTTCCTTACAACCTCTCATGGTGGAAATTATGATGGAAAATAAATATATATATTTTATATGTTATATTTTTTATTTATTTACTCTTATTTATTCCTTTTACAACACATATCTTTTTTACTTTCATTTTGATGTTAATATGATAATTTTGTTTGAGGATGTGTGGACTACCTCGCCCTCAAATCGATGTGATTCATTCGCACACTACATGGAATGTATTAAGGATGGGTTTTGTGAACATATATGATACATATGAAATAATAATTCTACTGGAATAATGATATATATATATACATGTATATATACATATGTCATTTACTGTCTTTCATTCAATACGATAATAAACACTAAAACATCGTTCATACATACGCACAACTTATCGTATCCAAAAAGGGTGTGTTACATTTTATACTGATATATACGATATATTATTATTATACAAATATAATGAATATATATTATATTTATATCCTTTTTTATATTCTGGAATTGTGATATAAGTATAAGGACCAATGATATAACAAATTAAGACACATGCGAAGAACAAAGCGAATATTACCCTATGTGAAACCCTAACATAGGATAGTTATCAAGAGGGTAATATAATTTCATGATAAAACCATATATGGTATCATATATAAAAATATTTTTCTGTAAAATATGTATAATAACATAATATTTATTGTACAGGTGGTTTGAATGAGTACGATGGTAGTCAAGAGACAAGGTAAGGGGATTTCATCTCACTCTTTATTTTTTTGAGATATATGATTTATTCACCACACATTCTTTTTATGTGGTTTTTAAACTTCCCATGTATGTGTTAAATTGTTCTTATTTTTATGTTTAGTAGTATTTACATATACATTTTATGTCCTTTCTTCTATGGGGTTTAAGTTTTAAAAGTTATCAAATTGATAAAATAGTTTTGTCTCAATTTTACATCATTTAGGATAATGTTTTGTAATGTAACTAAATTATTTTAGAGGTTTATATAATTATATTTTACATTTCATATCCTTAATCTCCTTATTTTCATGATATTTTATGAATTAGGTAGTTTTATTTCCTTACTTGTAGATTATGATCCCAAGTAACCAAGTGGTAAGATTTTATTGAAACAATATCATCACTTTTCGAGATTGTTAATGATTATTCTTATTTGAGGAAATATTATGATCTATATATCAAGAACACTCATGGACTTTATTATCATATGTTTATTAAAGAAATTATCATGAATTAGTACCATTTTTTAACTCTTTGGTACTTAATATAAGGTTTTAAGTAAAATATCACAGTCTCTCTCTCTCTCTGGTTGGAAATCTATTAAATTAAAAAACCATATTTTCAAACAAAATCAAAAAATATTTGAAGCCCATTTTCAAGGAAAAATTATTTTAAAAACTTTTTCAATTATTCCTTTATAATTTCTGAAATCTATTTTCAATTAAAATGTATTACAATAGTTATTATGTTTTAAAAAAAGATTTTTAATGAAAAAAGTATATTTTCCTCAAGAAATGATTTTAAATGATATTTCAAAATTATTTACCATCTCAGATAACTTACATTGGTGTTAATCATACATTTCTATGGAAATTATTCAAGATTTCCATTCATATTATTTCTATGAAATGATTATGTTTTTATGGAATGATATTGAAGAAATTTGTTTCTCTTTCGTGGGTTATTTGCTTTTAAGGACAATTTCTTTTCATGGATTATGATTATAATGAAATGAATATGAAACCTATATTTTTTCACTTGTGATGATATGATTAAATTTTTAGAATACCCATTTAATTTTATTTGTTATGATATGATAATTTATGATATTCTAGTACATGTTTGTATGATTTAATTATGAGATGGGTGGGACATATATCTCCCTCCAATGCTTTGGTTAATGATTTATATCTCATGATATCGAATAATGAGATCTTGGGAGTAAACCTTGACTACTAAGATGGTCCTGGGAGTGAACCATGACTACCAAGATTGTATGTGGAGTAAACTCATGCTACTAATATGGTAATGCTAGTGAACCATGGGTACCAAGTTGGTATGAGTAGTGAACCCATACTACCAGGATTACCTTGGAAGTGATGCCTCAACTAATATGGAAATCATATTATATTCTTATGCGTATTCCACAATTCCATGTTTTATTACTATGTTATTATTTTATGGATTATGTTTGATATTTTTTTATGATTCATGTCTTATGAACTGCCCAGATTTAATCCATGATTCATGTATATGATCTTTAATATGTAGGGTATGATCTTATAGTTTAATGATCATGTTCTCATACCATTATGCTCATGATTATGCTCAAGTATCTCCCATTTTTTCCCTTACTAATCATTTGATCTCACCCTTTTTATGTTTCCTTAACTAGGTTATGGAGATATGTATTATGTTTGACCTTTCTAAGGATGGTTCTAGTCAAGAAGTACCTAGTGTGAGATAATATAGCTCACTTATGTAATAGTGTTTATGTTTCCTTGTTTCCAGAGGCACTAGACTAGTATGGTCCTTGGGAATCTGATTTTATAATGTTGAAAGTATGCCACATATGTTATGTAATGTTAATGTTCGTCAAGAATAGTTCTCTAGAAATGTGTTTTATAGGAACTCAAAGATCCTTCTCTGCATATTCCTATGCCACTACCATATTTGGATCATATTCAAAACCCACAATAGATTGTAGATATGGGTAAATATGATCCCTCCATCAATTAAGACATGTTTCAAGCCATCCAAATCAGTTGGAAAACCACCATTGTTTTCATGTGATATAATTTCATATCAATCCAAGAAGAATATAAGCTATCTATTAGTTAAATACACATTGATTAAAACTCTACCAATACTGCACCACAATCACCCCCTATATTGTGAAACCCACCCATGGTATTGGTCTTTTCCAACAAATAATTGTTTCTCAATGATCAATTACAGTGTCTTCTTCGAAATATAGGCTAAATAAATTTCCTCTGATGAACATGCGATGAAACCGTAAAGAAAACCATAATCCATAAACATGAGGAACTAAAATCATCCTTTTTTCATTTTGTAATCAATACATTATAATTTGTATAATAATGAAGATTAATAATCAATAATGAAAAAATATTTCAACCATGAAATAAATTAACCATTGATGCTTGAATGAATTATTGATTGTTGGAATTTATCTGAATTCAACAAATGATAAATAAATGGTTTGAATCCACAAAAATAAAAAATACTAATAGTTTTTTTGATTGATCACTAATAACGAAATATTCTCCATTGTCATTGTTGGAGAGATTCATGATCTCCATAAATGTAGACAATCATTATGGTACTGATTTGATCCTATGATACATTGTCATTTTTCCAACGTCTCTCTAATGTATAATCTCTAAGTCTCCAGGATTTTGAGGATAATAATATGATCTATCCATAATAGGGTTTTATATAGGAATTCCCTAGGTTTTTGTAACAATGAAAAAAAAAATATATTTATTTATCAGTTTATTTTTATCACCTATGACAACTTTTTCACAATCATCTAACATCAAAAAATGTTATGTCATGGAAAAGGTAGAAAAACATTGAAAACTCAATGTTGGACTTGTATTTCTAATATGAGAATCTGTTCGAGAGATTTTTCACTATTTATAAAATTTCACACGTGTGATATAAATATATTTATTATTTTTCAAATATCAATTTTGGTTTAATCATGTCTCTAAATCTCACATCATCTCGGTTCCTGGCTCAGAAAATATTAATAAATATATTTGAAAGCTTTATTTGAAAAAATTGAGATGGTATACAGATTCCGAATGAGAAACCTTATAAATATACCAAATAATCTATCATGGAATATGATTAACAATCTATACAATGTAAAAGTACCAAAAACACTAAAGAATATGAATATGGTGTATCTTGAAAGATCCAGTGATGAAGATGGTGAACGAAAAAAATTCATTTCCCTATTTGTAAAATATGATGGAAAACCCACCAAGGGAATTTCCTTAAGGGAACTAGGAGATGCTATACATGTGGAATAGGAGGTCATTAAGCATAAAACTACTATTGGAAAATGAATAGTTTGGGAATCACAATAGGAATAGAAAACGTGAATCCAAAAGCACCATTTACAGCACAATGTATTATGTGTAGAAAACTTGGTCATCATCTAAGTCTGAGTAATAAATCAAAGGATGATTAGAATGATATGTGTGGAAAACCTCCACATCAAAGGGGACAAGGTGGATCTTGTTCAATGACCTCCAATAAGGTGGATTTTGATAATTAAATCACCCCCTTTAGAATTGTGGATATGGGATCTTTATTCAAGACACTATAGTTTTCCTAGATTATTTTTTATGTGTACAACTCTATTATTTTTTAATTAATTAAATTATCTATTTGGATTATGGTCTCTTTTAGGAATTTATTTTTAAGAGAATATAAATTTTAGTATGGGACCTTTAGATTTATTTAAAGAAATGGATTAACTATTTTAAGAGAGACTTCATAATCACTGATCCTATTTAGATTAACCACAATATCCTACCTATTAAAAATGCATGACTGTGGAAGAAAAATCAGTAGCTATTGTAGAGAGGTATTAATTTCACTAAAAAAAATATATTGACAGAAATAAATAGTGTACAACTTCATTCATCAATTCACTATCACCACATGTAGGATATGACGTTTCTAGAGAATTTGGAATCCCCATTCTAATGGTGTATGTCGAATACAACCCCCTTCACCTAGTTGTGAAATAATTCATAGCGGTTAGGATAAAAAAGAGGCTTTATAGTGACCTACGGGTTGGGGCGGTTTGAGAAATAGGTTTGATTCCCTATAACATATGGGCCCATGAAGCATGTATAAGAATATTTTGGGTCTTAGAAATCCCTATTTGGACACATGAAATTACACCCAGAGTGGAAATGCCGAGGCATCCATCCCCAAAACCTTTAACTGAGATGGTTTTGTGGAGGTGTAAATGAATGGAATTTTTTAAAAATAAGACAAAGAGATGTGTGGTTTTCTATTGAATCTAGTGATGTAGGTGAGAGATAAGATATAGATGGTGAATACTAATGCATTGGAGGTGGATACTCCAGAAAAGGTCAGGATGGGTCTACACGTGGATCACAATATTTATAAGGAAGATGAAAAATTGGTATCAACTTTATCATTTTTCCTCAACAATCCATCAACACTATAAAGATAATGAACCAAGGGGGATGTGATATATGTGGGTGTGGTGTATCTTTTATAAACATAGGAAATCACATATCATACCATAGATAAAATTATGATAATCTATCATTGTAGGTAAAAACTATGAACTCACATAAAAATAAAAGAATTCGTAACATCAAACCATGAGAGTTATGCAAGTGAAATGTTATTAATAGACAAAGTATTAGGAATATTCTTATTATAATTGAATATATGTGTTTCATACTTTAATCTCAATTTATCTTTTAGATACCCTAATTTTACTTTCTTAATAAGTAATAATTAAAATTAAAAAGATGGAATTTATTCAATGGGGAAGAATATAATGATTATATATTTCACTATGCGTTATTCTAAATTAAATATTTTTTTATTAGCAAGTCTTTGATGAAAAACCAAACTAAATAAAAAAATTATATATTTTGAAAATTTGATATGGCCATTGAAACATTGTTGTTAAATTATTTTGTATAAATTGAAGTTATCGTAGCATAAAACTAATAAACAATGTAAGAAAAAATGGAATGTGGAAGAAGAAGTCTTCCATATAAAGCATGTTTGTTCGAACACAGAATGGAGGTATCCTTCTGAGGGTTTTACCTTTGCCAATCTCATGCTGATGATGAGAAATTATTGTTTGAATAAATTGAATTCAGGAGAAGTTCATGCTTGTTGGGATTTCTAGACGATCCATTCTAGCTAAACCACCACTTGAAACATCATTCATATCTTATTTGATGCTTAAGACATACATGAAAATCATATGGTGTTATATAAGTAGAAATTATGATTATATTTAAATTTAATAAATTGTTTTTATTTATAGATATACCAGGAAGTTGAATAATTTTTTAATGTCATTTTTTCTAAATTCACTTCATAGATAATTTTTTTTTATAAATTATAATTTTATTTCAATAAAATAAGTTTATGTTGATTGAACAAAAAAAGATATATTAACACTAGAATAATCAGTACCTTAAAAAATATAAATTTAATTTACCAAAAGGTTTTTCCCATAAAAATAGTTTCAACTTCATTTTATCATTTTAATTAAAAATAATATATATAAATTTTAAATTATTAATTTCAAAAAATTAACATCATTTTTTGATTTATCATTATTGTATTATCTTAATATAAACTTTGGAAGTTTTCAATAAAATAATAGATTTTTAGGTGAATAATATTAAAATAATGCATTTTCTAATACTGTCACTTTTATATGACATAGAAGTTATTTGAAACCTTTTAGACATAAAAAATATATATTTATAAAATAAAATAAATCATTTATAAATAATATTTTAATTTATAAAACCCATGAATAGAATTTTAATAAAATAAATAATATTTAAAGAAAACTATTTTTCATATATTTTTTTAATTAAATTTACATGTGGGGAAATTATATTTTGGATTTATTTTAATGTCATATAACTCTTGTTTAAAAAATTTCATATTATTAATATCATTATAATCAATAATAGTGATAAATTTGTTCTTATACGTAAATTGTTTGATTAAAAATAGTCTTTTCAAAAAACTAGTTTTTATGCATTACATGTGAAAACCATAAGATTAATTTCCATGCACATAAAATGTTAATTTCAATAAATGATTATGATTTTTGAGATAATAATTTTAATATTATTTAATATGACCAACTGCATTTTTGGATATAAAATTCAGATTGTTAGGATTGAAGGTAATTACCACAATAATGGTGAAACAATTATTTTAATGTTATTGTTTTATAAATTTCAAAGAATTTATATAATATCAATTAAATCTAAATAATTTAAATAATGAACCTAATATGATTTATGAACAAGTAAGTAAATATATTAACACTTATTTAGTTGGTATTCAATACTAAATAAGATTAATAATCTATATTGTCCAAAAAAATTTCCCACTAAAACAATATTTCTATACATTATCTATTTTTATTAAAAAGTTAATTTTATATATTTATAATCATTATTGGATTAAATAAAGGATAAATTTAGTTCTATCACCCTTAAATTTATTTATATTGGTTATGATATATTTTTAATATTAAATAAATTCTCTAGGTTAAAAAATAGTTACCTATTTTAAAATCAAAAGAGAAAAATGTAAAAAAATGGTAAAAACACTATAACATGATTAAAACATGTTTCAAAATCGCTTTTTGAATCATTATTGACATAAAAACTCCCCACACTGAATTATTTCAAAACATTGGAGCCATTATTCTTTTAATTGTATCCTAACATTATCAAAATGAGGAGAGGGTTTGCCGAGGAGGGGTGAAAATGTTTGGTGGAGGGATTTCATGATTATTGGGGTTAAAATTTGGTACTTTTATTTTAAGATTTGAAAATTTAGGGGTTTTTTAAATATTTCGTAGTTACTAAAGACAATTTGTTTAACTATGTAGTAACCATTCGGGATCTACTAGAAAGGTTGATCCACTTGGGTCCCATCTCACATGGGTTAGGTGAAAAATCTATTTAACCTTATGGATCAGAAAAGTCTTTTACTGGATTGAATATCACATTCCACACAGTTTAAACACATGGTGTGTTTAACCATAAAGTAATAATGTGTCATGTTATATCATTAAATGTTTTGAATCCTCCCCATTTTTTGAATCAAGTGCTTCCCCAAAATTAGAAAATAGAATTTACCACGGGGTTAAAAGATGAATTTGTGCTATTATAGGATTTTCTCAAGACTTTCAAAATTAAAATTTAATTATAATTCCATAACCATATGCTTAACATAAAACTAAAACAAACAAAAACTAAATCAAATTATCATGCTTTCCTAATAATCACATATAAAAAATAAATTTATGAACATTATATTAATATCAAGTTATGTATTGGTCAGTTATATGTTGTACATCTTAAGCTAGATTTTCTTCATCCTATTTTCCTTCAAAATATATTGCAGATAGTTTTACCACCATATCTTCTATTTGAAAATAATGCCTGAGATAGTTCCCATTTACCTTTAAAGTGGTTTTTTCTGCTCCCACAATCTCCACCACACTATGGAAAAAACTGTTGATAACATCAAAGAAATTGGACCATAGAGACAATAATTTCATTGGAAAAAGTCTCAAACTAGATTTAAAAAAAATAAATATTATCCTCGTTAAAATGATTTTTCGATAGATCATATGATAATAGACTTAATTTCTCTTCTCCCTATATAGTTTGGTATTAACATATACCTCTAATATGATCACAATAAATATTATCCTCGTTTTTTTGACGAATCATTTTTATGACCCGATTTGGAACTTCCACCAAACCATGACATTGAGGATGATATGGTGTACTAGTGATTTACTTTACTCCACATTTCATCAACAAAATCCTCAATATCAATTTTCCAAAATTAGTGCCCCTATCACTAATGAGTACATAAGGAAATAAAAATATTCTAAAATCATTCTTCTTAATAAATTTTTTGACTAAATTTTCTGATTTTTGGTTTATGGAAGTGGCTTCTACCCACATGGATACATAATCCAAAAACAATATAATATAAGTTCTTCCATAGGCATCATGGAAAGGTCATATGAAATTAATCCCCCATACATCAAAGACAACGACTGAAAGTATAGGATCTTGTATCATTGCTACTATGTTCTAAAGGTTACTTGTAAATTGCAACCTATTTAAACTTGATAAGAAACTCTAATATTCTTTATGCATAGTGTACCAAAAGAAACCATATCACATGATATTGTAAATTGTGTGTTCAGGGCAATGATATCCCTTGAATAGAGATGAGTAATAAAAAATGAATATTCCTTGCACCTTTATATATGGTACACATCAATGATTAATTCCATTTCCATAAGTTCATAAGAGTAGTGTACCTTCTGAGAAATGGTGTCATGTTTCCAATAAAAATAGATTTCTTTGTTGAAATTATTGTTATTCATATACTTCTCTAGTGGAAAAATAATTTACAATATCTAAAAACCATGGTTAAGGGGCCATCATCTCTAAAAATATGTGTTATTCTATAAATTCCTCTTGAATTTCACTATCCTTATATACCTCAAGTTGAGGAAACTATAAGAGAGATAAATGGTTATCCAAATATTTCTTTCACCCCCTTTTATCATGGATATCCAAATAGAACTATTATAGGAGGTGTGACCATCTGATCAAGCCTGGTTTAGAGTATTTTAAATTGAGGAGTTATTTGAGGGAAGCCTTGTCCATGTTAACAATCACCTTCGACACCACTAGAAAGATTAATATATATCACATGGAAAAACCACCACCAAAATATCCTTCTTCATAATCATATAATTGACTTGAGATTCATTGATGTTGTAATTTTTATAATATATTAAGGAAAAGAAACATGAAAAACATTGTCCAAGTACTGCTCCAATGGCATAATTTATTACATGAAACCTAATTTCAAATAGTTCATTCTAGTCTAGGGAAATCATCAACAGTTCTTAAACTAACCTATACTTTAATGACTAAAACACTCTAATGAATGGTTAAACAAACTTGTGAAATACATCCTTTTTTAGAATATTTTTTATGATTCATAAATTTTGTTAAATTATCTCACAAGTCAATGATAAATGACCATGTGTCCAAGGAAACATCAGATTGATTGAGCTAAATTTGGGATGGGAATGGTGCCTATAACTTTAATCATAGATGGATCAACCATAATCCCATTTCCATATAACCAGTGTCCCAAAACTATTCCATGGTGTACCATGAAATGGCACTTTACCTAGTTTAAAACAAGATTTCTTTTCTCAAACCATTCCAAATCCATCTCTATATTCCTCAATCATGTGTCGATGTACTTACTATAAGATCATAATTATTCTATAGAAACCTTCATAATTTTTCCACCATATCATGAAATATGACCATCAATGAATCACGAGAAATTGGCTGGTGCATTTCACATATGGAAATACATTGGGTGATATGTGTTGTTGGGGAATGTGAATGGGATATTTTATTGATGTTATGTGGTGGTAGAAATATAATTATACCCTAAATAATCATCTAGTAAACAATAAACACTATTCCTCACTTGACCCTACAGAATATGATCCATGAAGTGGAGTGGAAAGTTGTATTTCTAAGAAGCATCATTCAACTTTCAATATACAACACACATTCTCCAACCTATGATTGTTCCTATGGGAAGGATTTTATTAACATCATTTTAAATCACTATAATTAAAATTTACAAAGAGAAAACATACAGAGGACTCTCCCATGATTTATCTAAGATGAGATGGATTATTCCATCATCTAATAATTTGATCACCTATTTTTTAACAACTTCTTTCAGGAGTGGGTTGAGAAGTTGTTGAGGATTCCTTGATGGTTAGGCTCCCTACTCTAAATGTTCCATGTGGGCGAAAAATATATGTATTGAGTCATTTAAAATATACCATTTACCATAAAATATCTTTCTTCCTCCTTTTTAACATTTTCGGTAATTCAGCTTCTTGATCATTTGAGATAGAATAGTTGAGAATTACTGTCGGTGTGTCCTTATTTCGCAAATAGTGATATTTTAATGATGATTGTATATGCATTGATTATAGTTGTGGAGCTTTTAAAAATAAATTCATTATAATCAATGTCTTCTCCCTTTCAAAATTTCCTTGGGCTTCTTATACTACCAATAATTTCCAAATTGGATGGAAATCTTCCACACTTCTTCCTTTTATAAAACAAACTATTATTCCTCATCACATTGATCTTTAATTATTTATAGACTACTTACATCAATTTTACCACTCCCAAAGAAAATTTTCAATGTCAATATATAACTAAAACAATCAAACACAACAAGTGAGGCTTTCTTAATATCTTTTAGTATATTATAATATACTATTTCATAACTAACTTAAAATATCAGTTCCCCTTGGTGGACATCAATCAGATCATTCCCAATTTCTAGGAAAGATATTACCTAGATTACAAGAGCTTAATCATCATCTTCCATGTCTAGAATATCGAATTATTATATAAGGTTATATTTCCTGACCTTTACTAAGGAATCCTCTATTATTCCCTTGGGATACGTGATAGACTAATCAGCTAATTGAAGTTCCACATGGGTGAGTTTCATATATTATAATCCAAACATATTAAAAACCCAAAATGGTATCAAGTTAACAATCTCTCCCAATTAATAAAGATCCTTACTGGTCTCAAATGGTCTAACTGCAAACTGAATATAAAAACTTCTAGGATCATGGAGCTTGGGTGGAATATCAAGTTGAGTTAGTACAAGAAACTATTTTTTAAGTGAAATAGTTCCCATGTATTCCATCTTCCATTTGTTAGAAATAATTTCTCTTAGGAACATTTCCTCAGTAATAATTTTAGTCAATGCCTCAAAAAGTAGAATATTAATCTAGATCTTTTGAAACACCACTATAATCTTTTGAATCTATCCATCTATATTACTTTTCTTCATTTGATCTTGGAATGGTAATGGTGGAATGTAAGGTTTTACCACTTCCTTTTCATTTTCTTTAATCACTCCTTTACAATTTTATTTCTCCCTTCCCAATGGTACAATATCGGTTTCATCAACATCATTCATTAGTTATAAGGATTCATCTAAATTTTCATCATCCATAATATTATCCTTTTTTGGGGAATATTGAGATAGTTTTTTTCGACTTCTCAAGGTCACTGTATTGGCTTCATCTCAAGGATTTTTATCATTGTTACGCAGAAGTATACCTATCCATATTGATAAAAGTTGATTGGAAAGAATATGTGTGTGTTGTACAAGGATTATAATGGTATCCACTTGATATTGAAACTTGGTTATATTAGTGGTGATAAAGTTTGATATTATATCTTCTAGATTGGAAATTTTCTCTTATTGGGGTTATTCCACCATATTTTTTTGTTGTTGTTTTGGTTGAGGTAGTTGTATTGGATATGGGGTTTTGATAACCATGTTGTTGGTATGATCCATGGGGGTAATGATTTCCTCATTTTAACTAATTTTGATATACATTCTGATATTGAGGATGAGTGTACTGAGGTAAACTTTCATGTTTTTGTTGATATGTTTTTTATTATTTTCCACTCTAACTCAGATTCCAGTTATCTTTCTATGTTGCATTCTAGTATTTTGGAAAAATAATTATCCATCAATTTTGTTTTATGTATCTTAGCACACTATTATTTGGATCGACACATGTGCATTGACACTCTCCCAAATCATGATTTTCACCAAAATCATTATAAGATGTATTTTACATGGATATACCTTGAGAACTTGTTTTGAGATAGAGTAAATTAATATTAATTAACACTACATATAATTGGACATCCAACATTGTAGTGGCATAAAACATTTTTATTCCCCTTTTTCTGAGTGCCCCGTATATAATTTCATATAAATCTATTGGCCAACATATCTTCAAGTAAGTCAAATAATTACTCAAGATATTTTCTAATTATTTTCCCTCCAGCAGCAGTATCCATTAAATATTTTATACTTTTACTAAGTCCTCCATAGAGGTTTTGTAATTCTATCCATAATGGGAGTCCATGGTAAAGACACTTTCTCAACCTCTCCTAGAAGCATTCTTGAGATTCAGGAAGATACTTTCTCTCATGTTTCTGAAAATTGTGGATCTAATTTCATAAAATTTCGTCCATAGATGGGTAAAAATACTTCACTAATTATTATTTATTTAATTATTTTCATGTGATAATAGAATCTTGTGGTGGCCCTTTGATCCAATCCAATGAATTATACTAAAATTAAAACAGGAAAAGACAATATCCTTAATACATATTTTGACACTCAATGGTAACTTAACGTGTCACTTGTATCTATGAAATTTGAATGAGGAGTTTTAGGATATTCACTTAATAACCCTCCAAACTAAACTATATTTTTAATAAACAGAATGATAACTGAAAAAATATAGAAGTGTTGTGCTTGAACTAGTTGTTGAGATATGCTTGTATATGTTGATGGAAGATTATACTCCATCAATGTATGATGCATTTTAAGTTACTCTTAAGGAGTTTTTTAAATATATTTCTTCTCTTGTGGATAATACTTCCTCTAATTTTGTGACACATATTTTAACTCACATATATGATACATATTCAACAATAGTACATGAACCTGAAAAAATTGAAACGGTTGTTGATGATTTGGAGGAATATACTCCCTGAATAGAGTGACTATTGATTTTATTCTCCCTCAGGTATAATTGGTTGGTTTTTTAAACCATCAAGTATGAATTGTTTTTCAAATATATGAACTACTGTTGGGCCTACCACTTCTATATTCTCCATGGGATTCTTTTTTACATTATATGACATAATTTCTCATCATCACCTTAATATTGTAATTTCAATTTTCATATCAAATTAAAGTCACATATAGGTCTTAGAACTCTAAAAATGAGTGAAATGGTATCCCATGCAACTATGGTCCTATACAACACAAAATTGTAAACCAAGAGTAAAATGGAATAAAAATAACCAAAAACATTAATGAGTTAAGAACCAAATCTTTATAATTTTTTATTTTTATTTCAGAATTAACAAACCTAAACTCCATATTAAACAAAAATCCTCAAAGATCCTCTGAAATGGAACAAAAATTTGTTGTTGTTCTGGATAAATGATTAGTTTTGATTACCCAAATTGAATTTTTCCCAACTGTAAAATTATTATAGTGATATTATGCGTTTGATCATCAGGGGATTTTTTGGATATTTTTCTTCTTAAATCATTATTTAATTAAGTTAATATTTTACGGATTAAATGAAAATCATTGTTTTCATATTTCAATACTTCAATTTGACCCAATTATTCAAATCATATAAAAACATCCATTATAGAAATACTAAAATATAAAGGTTATAATTTCACACTTATTATATTTAATTTGTGTCATGGTTGTGGTCATCAGTTGAGATTGTCAGAATAAATTTTATCTTTATTTATTTATTTTTAATAATAAATTCTCAACATGAGAACTCAGATATGTCATAACCCCTATTCTAGTACATTCCAGTTAATGTCATGGAAAACAATTTTTGGTTTTATAATTAACTTCCAAAAATTTGAATTAAAAACAATACAAAAGGTGATAAATAATACTCCTAACAGTCATAAGTGGAATCATCATAATCTATTTGGAGATCATTGGATGTGTTATCCTTTATCTGAAATGAAATTTCCACAGAATTAAATAAATAAACCACCAGGATATTTTGATAAAAATATAATAACATACATGAAAGCAACAAAAATAAATCAATTATCCAAACAGTACTATATTATCATGAAGAACCCCAATATTGGCGAGTCTTAGACTCCCAAAATAAAAATGATTTCAAACAATATCTTCTTACCAATGGTTTTCATTATGGAAATTATGAATAATAAGAATAAGAATACCATGAAATATTCAAGATAAATAATAAAAAATATCATAGTACGAGTTTCAAGATCGCCTTCAATAGTGACCCTACTTTTCTTTACATGTCTATTACATAATTATTAACATAAAATACTAATAGATATACCAATATACGATCAAAAGGTTTAGTTTTTTGGAAAATTATGATCATACAAAAATTATACAATATAAAACAAAAACATTTATTTAAAGCCTTCATATTTATATTTAAATGCTGAAATTCTCATGTGTACATGTAATCACCAGAGGATATACATCAAATAAAGGGTTGTGCTAAAATCCAAGTAAGAGGATGAATAAAGGATATGAATGAATATTAAAGGGGTGAGCATAATAATCGTCCTAATATTGTAAGCATAGGATCATCATTAATATAATGAGGGAAACACGGGATAAAGGCATAGAATGTTGAAATGCATAAAAAATAAACATCTTGTCATAGTGGAAAAATACCACACATAGTTGTGAAAATAGATAGCATCATGATAACACATAACATATGTGCATACTCATAAAATCATATTGTGAATAAATATAGCGTAATCTTCACACATAATACACATTATATCGTAAGATAAATCACATTACCCAATTCATTGGAAGGATATATAATTCTGAACCCACCCATCACATCATAATATTACTATAATCATTCATGAGACATATAATGTATTAAAATCATAGTTATGAATTAAACCATGGTAAGGAATGGATTTCATAAGGATTTCATAAATCATGATTTCAGGAATAATTGGGGTTCCAAAAATTATAAAGAGAAAAACATATTTGGTAAAACAATCATCATTCTTGAGTGAAGAAATAACAACTCTAGATGAGTCAAAGATGTATTTTAGAATGAAGTGTTCTTTTAGAAAATCATTATATTTTTCAAAAAATCATCTTGGAAACATGTATATACACAAAAAAAAATGGAATAATAATGAAATTATTTTTAAGGAACATGATATCAATATTCATATAAAATATTTTTTGAAAGAGGGATAAACCCATGAAATGGTGCTGGGTTCGAGAAGCCCCTTAACTTAAATACATATTTATTTTTTTCGCTTTTCTTCCTCTTGAATAATAAAGTTTGTATTATTAAAACATAGTTCTAGAATTGGGTTAAGTATATTGGTTATACTATTTATCCATTATAATTATTGGATTCTATTTTATAATAAACATTTTTAAAAGGGGGTTATTTTGATATTATATTTTCATTAAATTTTCCCATTTTGTTTTGATTTCACTATTTTCATTCAAGTTAATTTATAAATAAGTGTAATTAACTATACTATGTTAGAATACATGTAACTAAATATATATACATTATATAAAATTCACATTTTCTATCCATGTAGGTGGTTATAATAATTGATTGGGAAATGTCTCCATAGGTGGTTAGTCTCCCATTGATGGGACATGATTGAAACATATGGAAATTGAATTTTGAAATATATATATTTATATAGTAACTATGGTACATTAATAAAATTAAAATAATTAATATAATTTTATCTTATTACCTAATTAATCTTATAAGTTTTGGTTTTAAAAGGGATCATTTAAAATAAATAGAAGAAGAAGAAATAGAGGATTTAATGGAATCTTACTAAATCTTGATGTAGCTTCTCTAGCACGGCTCTAAAAATACCTTGATGCATGGAGTTGGATTAATCCAAAATATCCCTAAGGATTATAAGGATATTTAGAGGGAGGATTTGTGTAGATATATGGTTTTTTAAAGTGTGTGGGGATTTATTTTCCAAGTGGAGGGAGTGGGATTATTTATACTTGAGGTGATGCGTTTTTTAGAATAAAAAATTAAATAAAATCATATATCAAATGTTGAAAATGAAATAGTCAATTTTTTACAATATAAATCATATATAAATATAAAGTAATTTTTTTAAGATATTAAACCTCCTTTATAATTCTAATTTATTATTTTATTAAAAATTGAAGTGGAAAGAATTAAAATTTTTATTTTAAGGAATCACTTTTGACATTAGGTTTTGGAAAATAATTTTTAGATTAGAAAATTATGTTTATCTTATTTTAAGGACTAATTTTTAAATTTAATATATCATGGATGAAACTCATTTTATATAAATTATTAGGTCATTATTACAACATGAATGATGTAATTTAAAATAAATCAATTATGTGAAAATTTTGTTTCTTACTATTCATCCAAAATTGAAGTATTTCATAAAATTACAAAAAAATAACCTTTTGTTAGTTTTAACATGGTGATTTAAAATATTATAGTAATTTTATCAGTATAAAGTTCTAGTATTGATAATTTAAATTTGTTAATATAAAAAATTATTATTATTAAGAAATACATTAAAATAAAGTTTATTAAAATTTGCATATACTTTCTTTGAATGTTTTAATAATGATATTATTTTAATGAAATTATAATGTTAATATTAATTTATATTACTCATGATAAATATTATTTATATCTCAATTCATTTTTCTAAGTTTAAATTACTATTCGAACAGTCATCTTACTATTCCCAATGGTTAGTTTACAATGATGGCAATCACATTACTATTCCAATGGTCACATTAACACTTATACATAATTATTGACTCCTAATTTCATTATTCAAATAAATTACTCTAAAGGTTCTTCATTTCCATTTTTCTATAACATTGATATGTTAAATAATATTTTGTTTCTTCTCTATAATGTTTTTTGTGGGAGGGATGATTCTTGCAGATTGAGGTGATCCATATTTTCCCATTTTAGAGTTTCTATTTTATATTTTTTTTCCCTTTTAATATTTGGAATTTTATTTGGTTTTTTCATTGACTATTGTAATTATTTTCATTAAAAAAATAAATTATTGTTGGGTTCTATAGGTATTTTATGTGTAAATGATATAATACACATTTATTCCAAGAATAAAATATTTTTTATAATCTCCGGGTCGTTACATTCTTCCCCTATTTATGAATTTAAACTCTAAAATTTCAATTCATATTATACATTGAGAATAGGTGAGGGTACTTCTATTTCATTATTTCCTCTTTCTTCCCATATCTACTCTTCATTCTTATGGTTCCTCCACAACCCATTGATAGGGTGAGTTGTCTTATTGAGTAGAACGTTAACTCAATGGTCCATGATCTTTACTGGATTCCCCACATATGATAGTTCATTATATATGTGTACCACCTGTGGATTCAGTACATGTAAGGGATCGGGTATGTACTTCCTCAAAAATGAAACATGGAACATGTCATGAACATGATCCATACCTAGTGGAATTGAAATCTGATAGGCCACAACTCCTAAGAAATAAAGGATCTAAAATTGGACAATATGTACCTTAGGATAAGTTTCCCCTTCTTTACAAACCGCATGATTCTATTACAGAGTGATATTTCAAGGAAAACATTGTATATAAATTCAAAAACCAGGTCCCATCAATGGTTGTTAGCATATCTCTTTTCCCTACTCTGAGTAGATTTTACATGTTTTTTGATGGCTTTCACTTTCTATGTTATATCTTGCACAAGTTTATGTATATGTAGATTTTTTCCAACTTCATCCTTATAAGTTGGAATTCTACATCAAATCCTATATAGAGAATTATATGGATCCATTTGAATACTTTAGTGGAAACAATTTTTATATGATAGCTCAATAAATGGGAGATGTTGACACAACCAAATTTGAGTTCCATTATGTAGGAACATAGAATTTCCTCAAGAATCTAAATAGTCCTTTCATATTTCCCATCAGTTTGGGGGTGATAGGTTATGCTAAAATTAAATTTAGTACTCAATACATGTTGGATACTTATTCCAAATTTATATGTGAACCTTGTATCATGATTAGAAATGACCAAAAGTGGTACCCCATTCAGTCTCACCACTTCCTTCATAAATATAAATGATATTTTTTATAGTAAGAATTATTCCCAAATAGTAATGAGGTGGTAAGTCCTAGTGATTCTATCCACCACAACCCATATCACATTATTTCCTTTGTATTTCTTCTAGAGACCTGTGAAAATTTCTATAGTGACATTATCTTATTTCCATGTGGGTATATGTAATGGATTCATCATCTCATTGGACTTATATTTCTATAATTTTATTTTCATATATACCAATCAACTTCTGAGAAAATATCCTTCTTCATGTTGTCCCACCATAACTTATCTTGATGATCACGAAACATCATGGTACTTCAAGTATGTATAGAAAAAGGTGAGTTATTTTCATTATCCAATATCTCATTATTTATTTCAGGTGATGGAGGAACACAAAGCATAATTCCAAACCAAATCACACCATCTACATCGATATGTAACTTTAAAGCCTTCCTTCCTTAACTACTTTTTCCTTATTTTGAATCTATGGATCATCTCTTTATGTATCTTCAATCTTTTCTTGGATAATGGTTGGAAAATAACATTGGAAATGTAGTATGTATTCCATCCCATTATGATTTCCACATCCATCCTTTGCATATCCATGCAGATAGGGTATTTCTCAATATGCATCATGGATAAAGTAACAGTTTATTTTTTTAAAGAGAATTAGCTTACTTGTTTTACTTTTCTAGATGGTAGTTAATGGAAAAATTATAGTCATTTATTAGTTATAACCATCTTATTTTATTTATGTTCAGCTCCTTCTATGTGAATATATACATTAGACTCTTATGATTGGTATATATGTCAAACTTCTCACCATGGGGGTTGTACATCAAGATTTTCAAGGTAAAGATCATAGCTTATATATCCATATCATACATTGAGTAGTTATTCTAATTGATATTAAACTATCAGGGGATGTAGTTTATCAATAATTCATTCTACATGAGTATACATCCAAATAAATTCTTCAACGAATTTATGTATATCAAAATACCATCTCCACTTATTGGTATTGTGATATGGGAGTAATGATTAACCTCTTCTTGATATCCTTAAAACATTAATCACTTTATTCCTTATAGAAAAAAATATACCAATTTCCATGTTAACTTTGTTAGGGGGATATAAAATCTGGAGAATGTTCTCACAAATTGTTAGTAGTACCCTACCAATCCAAGAAAAATATGGATTTCCATGACACTTGTGGGCGTGGGAAATTCCTCAATCACTTTTGCCTTTGAATATTAAATATAAATTCCATCACATGAGATTTAATTCCCCAAGAATGTGACTTTATACATCCAAAATTCACACTTGATGAAATTATCATAAATTTTTTTCTTCCTTAATGTCATCAGCATAATCCTTATACACTCTTCATATTCCTCAATTAACTTGGAGTAAATTATAATATATTTAATAAAAACTACCAAATTCTTTTTGATGTTGTCTCTAAATAATCTATTCATAAAACCCATGATGATTGTAAGGGAATTATTAAGTCCAAAAGACATCATTATGAACACATAGTTCCCTTAACTTGTTAAAAAGGAAGTATTATAAATATATTTCATCTTCACATTTAGTTAATGATATCTAGAGTGACGATCTATCATTGAGAAGTACTATAATATCTGTAGATGATCGAATAAGGCTTTTATATTTTGAAGAGGATAATTTTTCTTTTTGATGAACTTGTTTAACTCCTTAAAATCATTACACAACTAAATTTATTCATATTTTTTCTTTATTAATAGAACAGGTGCACCCCTAGGTGATTCAGTAAGGCGTATAATGAATTTTTCCAAATGTAATTGCAGAATCTTCTTTAGCTCCCCCTGTTCGATTGGGGCCCTCCTGTAGCGGAATTTAGACTAGGAGTGGCTCTGGGTACATGTTATATTGAGAACTCTACCTCACGATCTGGGGGAATTCCATGTAACTCATTGAGAAATACATCAATGTATTCCCTCAAAAAGTGAATTTCCTATAGGTGTATACCATCCTTTGACTAAACCATTTGAGAAAGGTATGATTCTTCACAGGGTATCAACAATCACACCATCGATGGATTTTCCAAAAGAGATTCATGATCTTACTTGAATTTTTAATGAATAATTAAGTGGTTCTGAATATAAAAATAGAATTTATTTTTTAGACAGTTGTTGTGATCACTATATAATGAGATCCACTCTATTCCTATTATATGATCAAATTCCACCAAGGGAAGTATTACAATATTCACAGGAAAAATCTATCCACATATAATAATAGGATAAGAGTCCAATACATGGGTTACAATGATCACTCCATAAGGTTTTTTTATAGATATCAATACTTCAAGGTCTTGGGGAATCAATTCAATAGTTCTATAAAAATTTCAAGATATAAAGGAATGTATTGAACTAGAATCAAATAAAAAAATTTACATTCTTGAGTTAATTGGTAGTATTCCTTACAAAACTTCATTTTTGTGCTCCAATTTAGCCTTAGTGATGTAATAATATCTCCCATACTCTTTTGGTTTTGAGTGTTGGTGATGTTGATTACCCTAAAGGACCCATGTTTTAGTTCACTTGCTTGAATAATTCTCTTTCAACCTATATTTTTATCATTGAACCGTGGGAGTTTATCCCCTTACCTCTATCGCATTGGTCTGTTGCTTCATGTCTCCTAATTATTCATGATCTTGGGTTCATTATCTCCCAAACATATAGCATTTACCTTTCCCTTTGAGGCAGTTCCCATGATTCTTCATCCCGTATTATTTACATGTGGGTAGATGAGATTTATTTCCACCGTTTTCATTAGATACTTCATATTTAATATCCATCTATAATTTCTTATATCCATATACATGGTACTATTATCCATACATCAACTCTAATATTAGAAAACATCTAACAACCCATTCATAATTACCAAAGTCTCATATAGATAGAGCATTTAGTAGATGTGGGTTTAAACCACTAAAGAATATATTTATTTTTCTATCATTGTACATAAAAAAACCCAAGTAATATCTAGAAATCCTTGTGAAAATTTCCTTGTATACAATGATAGATTCACCATCATTTTTCTTTAGCTCTATGGTTTCTATATTTATATTTATTTGAAGATTTTAGGGGAGATACTTGTCAAGAAATATTTTCTAAAATTGTTCCAAATCTATATTTTCAATTTCATCCTTCAACATAGTGTTATTTATCAATGCTTTCCATTGATTGAATTCTCCATCAAAACATTAGAGAGAGTGATTCACCTTCCCCTTATTAGAATAGTGGAGATCAAAAAATATATTCTATATTTATTTAAACCACTATTCATCAATAAGTATATTAGAAGATCCACTACATTTCTAGGGTCATTTACGTATAATGGGTTTGATAGACAGTTTCTCCTCCTTATGTGAAGGAGGGTGTTCCACATTATTCAGTTTATTATCCATATCCTGATATATTAAGGTAAGAAGCACCATGATTTATTGAACTCTACTACCCAAGGCATTTGGGATGTCATTCAAGAAATAATTTCATTGTCCCTTGCATGGGTTTTCGACATGGTTTCTTAGGGTTACCCCCATTTTATAAAATAGAAAAGGTATGAATAAAACATAAGTCAACAAATAATGAATAAATAATTTATTATTTTGAAAAATTAACTATTAAGGCATATATTATGGGATGTATATGTTTATACTTTCTCTAAAATAAGTTTTCATATACTTAGTCTTATCCTAATGGTTTCACCTAATTTTTTATAATCATAATTCCAAAATTAACTAAACTGTATCTTTAATACCAACTATAGCAAACCTACTTTTCATTGCATGACTATTACATAATCATTAAGAAAAAAATATAGATACAAATCCATGATAAAAAATTTTAGTGTCAAGTGAAAATTTGTCCCATATATAACTTTTATATAATAAAACATAAACATTTATTTTAATCCATCATCTTTATCCATAAAATATCATGTTCTCATTAGGACATGTAATTACATGAGGATATATATAAAAGAAATTGGTGATCTAAAATCCTGATAATAGGATGAATAATGGAATTTTTTCAATATTACAAGGGTTAGAATAATCAACATAATTATATCATAAGCATAGGATAATCATTAATATCATGAGGGGAACATGTTAAAAATGCATGGAATATGGAAATTTATAAATATGAAACCTAATATCATAGTGGTAAAATTACAAACATTTTTGAGAACCAAGATAACACATTCCTTATGCATAATACATATTATCTCTTGATATAAATCACAGTACTCACTAAATTGTAGGGTTATATAATTCCGGTACAACCTGTCACATCATAATGTTTACATAATCATGCATTCCATATAGAACATATTACAATCATATTCATGAATTAAACCATATAAATGAATTTGTTTCATAAGGATTTTATCCAAAATGATTTAATGAATGAACTTGCATATCCAAAATGAAAAAATTGAAGAAAAAAATTACTATAAGAATCATTATTCTTGAGCGAAGAATAAAAAATTCAAGAGTCAAAGATGTGTTTTGGAAAGAAGATTTATTTTAGAAAATCATTATAATTTTCAAAAAATAAATTTGGAAGCATGTATATATATGAAAATAGGGAGAAGAGTAACACAATTATATTTCAGGAACATTTTAGGAATATTCATAGAATATATTTATTGTAAGAGGGATAACCCATAGAAAAGGATTTCGGTTCGATGATCCCCTTACCTTAAATCCTGATTTATTTTTTTAATATTCTTCCTCATGAATAATAATCTTAAGAATATTAAAACACTGTTCAAAAAGTGTAATATGTTTATTTTTTACAATATTTACCCATTATAATCATGGTATTCTATTTTATAACACTCTTTATTAAATGTGAATTATTTTGATATCGTGTTTTCAATAATTTTTCCCATTTTGTTTCGATTTAACTATTTTCATTCAAAGTAATTTATACATAAGTGTAATTAACTCCAGTTGATTAGAATATATGTAATTAAAAATTTATATATTATATATAATTTATATTTTCCATCCATTAATTTAGTTATAATAATTGACTTGACAATGTCTCTTTAGGTGGTTAACTGACCTTTGATGGGACATTATCGAAAGGGTAGGAAAGATAATTTTGAAATTTATATATATAGAAACTATGAAACTTACAGCGGGTTGACATCAATAATATAATTTTAAATTAATGAATAATTAATATTATAAGGTTTTTTTTGAATGTGGTGTTGAAAAAAAAATATGTGAAGAAATAAGAGAAGAGTTAATCGAATCTTACTTAATCCTTGGTGTAACTTCTCTGACAAGGCTCTAATATTTCCATGATGCCTGGTGAGAGTACATAAGGATTATAATGGGATTTAGAGGGATTATTTGTGAAGATGTTGGGATTAAGGAGTGGGAGGAGTGATTTTCCAAGGGGAGGGAGTGGGTTTATTTATAAATAAGGAGAGGGGTATTTTTAGAATTAAATATTAAATAAAATAATATATTAATGATACAACTTTTAATAGTGAATTTTTTATTATATAAATTATATATAAATCTAATATAATGGTTTTAAGACTTTAAATCCCCATTATAATATAACTGAATGTTTTATGAGAAATTAATGTTGAAGGAAAGAAAAATTATTATTCTAAGGAATCACTTTTGACATTAGGTTTTGGAAAATGATTTTTAGGTTTTGAAAATAAGTTTATTGTATTTTAATGAATCGTTTATGTACATAAATATATCAGGGTTGAACCTCATGTTACATAAAGTATTAGGTCATTATTAAATCATAAATTATGTTATTTAAAATACATCAGTCATGTAAAAAATTGATTTTTAATTATTCATCAAAAAATTGAAGTATTTTAGAAAATTACCAAAAAATTACCCTTGGATAATTTCAACATAATGATATAAAAATTGAAACTAATTTTATCAAACAAAATTTCTAATATGGGTAATTTTAATTTTTGAAAATAAAAAATTTTGAATTTTATGAAATAATTTTAAATAAAAATTATTAAAAATGTGCATATATGTCTTTTTGAATGTTTTAATCATATTATAAATTTTTTTAAATTATAATATTTGTATTAAATTATATTACTCATTATACATATTATTGATACAAAAATTAATTATTTTGACGCTAAATTACTTTTCCAACATTTAGATTACTATTACTAATAGTGATGTTACAATTATAATAATCTCATTAATTTTCCAATGGATACATTACCTCCTATAAGTACTTAATCATTCAATAATTAATTATTCGCTTCAATTACTCTCAATTTTATACATTTCAATTTCCTATAATTACAATTGGTTTACTAATATTTTTTTTTCTTTTCTATAATGTTGATTGTGGGTGGGATTGTTCTAGCAGACTCAGGGGATCCATATTTTCCCATTTTAGCTATTATTTTCTTTATTTTATGTACCCTTTTAATATATGTATTTTTATTTGGTTTAGATATTAACTAATTTAATGAATTTATTTAATGGAATAAAGTCCTATTTTTTTACTATGTAATGTATGTTTGTATAATATAATACATATTTATTTCATGAAGAAAATATCATTTATAAACTCTTTGTTGTTATAAATTCTTACACGGTCATCCTCTATCAGATGATAGATACCCCTATATGGGTAATACCTCCAGAATTTGTCGACCACCAGTGTCTAGGGGTAATTGGAGTTCTAAATCCTGGAGTCAATGAGTGGTTGTCGGTGTAGATGAGGGTGTTTGGATAGGTTTTTATTGGTTCATGGTTATTCCACATTGTTTGTTTAACTATTCACATAATTTTTAGATGGATTTATTCATCCTAACATTATGTCACACAATTTCTGGGGAGTGGCACAATTTTTTTTAATTATGCAAAGTCCATATGTGTGGTTCTATCTCCTATAATATCCATATCACTTGGAACGTGGGAAAGTATTAACATTTAAATAAACATGAAAAGACCATGAAATATGTATTTTCTCCTCATTTTAGGAACTTTATGGTTTATAGGTTTAGGGTGCATGGTTTGGATGTTCAATCACAAACCGTGAACTGTGGAAAAGGTGTACAAATGGCTTCAATTTTCCCCTAACATTATCTGTTCATTCTATATATCATAAATTCTTAATTGAATACCTAATTAAAACCCACTAAAATATTTAAATAATATTAACATATAGAAATTGATAATAAAATCTATTTTCAATATGAGTTTCAATGTGAATTGGGAAATGCACCCATGTGCATCAATATCTTATAAATAGAAACAACACTCAAGGATAAGATCCATAAAAAATAATACTCCAAGTGGATACTAATATGAATGATTAAAAATAAAATAGGGGTATCAGGTGAGATGTGGACAAATAAAGATTAAAAAATAAGAAACCATGTTGGGGGTTATCCATAAGGACTCCTAGAAAAAAAATGCCAAAAAATTAATGGCATGAACCAAAAGGGTGTAATAGAAAAACCACAAAGGGAAGAAAAAAAAGGAATATGATAAGAAATACTAAGAAATAAATTTTTAATAAATTATAAAATGTGAACATATAAAGACATATAAGGGGGATTCTCACAAAGGTGGAGACATTTATCTCCCCCGTTTAATTTGTTGCACCATGAAACCCTATTAGTGAGAGATAATGAGTGTGATGTCACTCTGAGGCCGCCGTTGTTGTATTATTTATATTACATATCTAAAATAAAATTATATTATATTAACACATATTCAAATGTATCTCATTTATAAGTTCTATTATATCCACTAATTTAAATCATTAGAATCATATAAAAACAAAAATCTTACTCTAGTGAAAGTATGTTTCAAGTGGTATCTAGTTATTCACCTTTATAACAAAATCATAGTCCCTATGTTAGTATATCCCAACACAAAGTCTCAATGTCCATATATCAATACATAATATGTATCTCAATTCTAATATAATTATAAATTCTAAAATTTATAGATAATAAACAAAATTTATTTTTGAATTTATAACTAAAAAAAATTATATTCTTCATTGAATTATACTAAATCTTATAGAATACAAATCATGTAACTATTTTTATGAATGATTATTTTTAACAAATTAAATCATAAAAACATTCACAATATAAACATTTTATATTCATGAATATTAAATATAATGAAAATAAATCAATTAATTAAATGTTTTAAAATTTATTAATTATATAGATATTTCATAACATTTCAAAAATAAATCAATTATAAATGAAATGTAATTTTCGAGTTATTGTATAGAAATTCCATAATATATAAATAATAACACTTCACATTTATATTATATTAAGTATTTTTCATTTAAAATATTACATGGTGTTTTATAAACTCGTTATATTTATTCAAATATACAATTCTTAAATAATTACACACCTCTCTTACTAATATATTAACAGTTCATATTAAACATGTAAAGAATTTACATACTAATATATTTTAATTAAAATGTAATACTTTTTTAAACATAGATATCATCTATAAATAAATTATATGTGTAAATCCCCTATCAAATTTATCATGACTCAAACAATTCATATTTATTAAAATTGTAAGAACCTCGATCTTCTTTTCAGGTATGGATTTTGATTTTGGGTTTCTTTGAGGAAAATGGAATAAAATAGGATTTTATAAGTACAAGTCATGTACCTCTGAGTACACTCCATGTACCTATCATGTCGCGTATAGTCACGTACATACCATGTAATGGTCGAGTACATGGCCATGTGGTGACCAGGAAGACCGCTTAAGTTGGGGTCCGGTTAAAGCCACTACACAACATGTAGTTTTAAAGAACACACAATGTACTTTTATTTTTAATTTATATATCATAGAGGGATCATGTATCATGTCCATAAATGACTTTTTCATCCCATGTTTCATACAAGAGCGATTGGGAATGACAAGAAAAGATCAAACCATTGATTATACATTTGAGATCTGATTGAGACATCGTCAGGTGCACCGGAATCCCAATGGTGAGTTCTCAAATCCTCTAGAACCTTTCTTCTTGATTCCTTATCTCTTGTGAGTTATTCATGGTTGGGTGTTTTTCACCTTTTTATAGATCTACACCAATATATACTGATTCAAGAGATGACATTAAAGTATATCAATCGTACGATATCGTGGTGGGTGGTTTGTGCCATTCATTGTTTTTCATTGGTTTATATATACTAAAAGTGTCGCATACCCATGATTGTTGTATTGATTGATTTAAAATTTTACCATGTTTATTACTCTCTATGGTTCGATTGATTGATAAAGGGTTGTTTCTTATGAATAAGGTTTGATACCTTTTTATAGGACAACCCATAGGTGTGTTTTCTTGATTTATTATTTATGTCGGTTTGGTCTAGGATTTGTGTTTGTCATTCCTTGTTTTCCATTCCTGGGTCGATTAGGATAAAGTTTGATTGATTATATAAAATGAATGTGGTATTCATGTGAAATATTTTCCATGTATTAATTTTATATTACATGATCTTCATTGATATTATATGTGCACTTTTTTTCCAATGGACCATGAGAGCCTTGGTATAGAAGTTTACCCTAGGTTATTGACAATGAGAGCTACCCAGGAGGTCGTTTATAATGACCTTATTCTATGTTTACCCAGGGGTATTAACCGTGAGAGATACCTAGGTTCTTTTTTGTAAATGATTAATTATATGTAAAACCAATGGGGTTAAACTGTGAGAGCTTTCCCAGAGGGTTATTTATAAATTATTGATGTATTGTGACGAGTCTACCAAGCCAAAGAAAAATCTTGCACTCAGTATCACTTGTTTTTTATATTTTCTTCTGAGTCATCTATTTTGTTACTATTACATTGGGGTTAATAGATCATAGTGCAGACGCTGAGATTACATTATTTAAAGGGTGAATTATAAATGTAAATGAATGAAATTAAAACTATAGGATTGTTTACATTTGAGTACTTCCTAGTTTTTTACTTCATTCCTGTATATTACCTACTATATATATTCAATAATAGTTAGGCATATATCTTTTGGAGGTTGCCTACATGGATTGGTCTCAATCCCTATTTGTGTCATGTTTTGGACCCAACTAGATTATATTATTGCATGTATAGAAAAGGGAAAGCTCCCTTCGTCATTAGGTACATGATTGTTGTTGGAGTTGGAGAGCATGGGACCAAGCTGAGGCTTACGATGCTACTAGAGTTTATTTGTTTCTTTTATAAATTTTTATGTATATCCTTCAATGATTTGACTTGTTTTTCTTTTTTCATAGATACATATGTCATGCATCATATTTATATATTTTTTGGCAGGTGTGGGAGTTACTTTCAGTCTTTTGTGGTTTAATTTTGTTGGTATTATGGCTTCTGCTATTGTTTACTATAAGTTTTCCATTGTGTATACTCTTCCAATGAGGATATAGTTTCCCCAATTTCTTACCTTATCCCTCACTGCTAGTTGGCAGCCTCTGGCATTTGGGAAAATGTGCTTGAGGTTATGTGACCATCCGGGTTCAAGGAACTTTTGGGTGGCACCCAGATCTGGGACCCTACAATGTGGTATCAGAGTGTTTATTTTCTGATTTTCCTTACTATTTAGATCCTATACACTGGGATAGGAAAGAATGTGTAGTTGGTAATAACCTATTATTGGGAGTATCTAACTTGTGTATAGGGAATATCCATGTTACCTCGAATATTGAAATTTTATGGGTTTCCAATTGTTACAGTTGATTAGATTTCATCATTGGGTGATTCACTTGTTTTGAGCTATTATGGTTGATATCATTGTGGTTTTATTTCTATTGCAACCCGATGAGATCAGGTTGTTCCATCTCAACCATCATATAGGCACTTTTTAATGATCACATGTCATGCATTCTTTTTATTCCATTTAGGGTGAATTACTAATTACATGTTTTTGTGATAGATGTTGTTCAAGATAGGCATGCTATTGTGATAGATTCGATGATATAAATACATACTATTTTGATAAGGTACTGGTACATGTAAAGTTTCATTTGGATGGATGCCAAGATTTGGTCTCTAGGGTGATATGGTCCCTCTTGGATCAGAATTTGGTGGATCATGTTTGAACTTTAATTGAATTCTGTTAATATTACATAAATAAGGATTCCAAACATTGATTTTCTAGTAGTATGGGCTCTCACATTTCATAAATTGGAATTCCATGGCTAAATTTTATGATTTTGGTGGTTCCAGAGAATTTTCAGAGGATTACTATCCAATGAACCTAGAAAACATGGCATATGATGTTATAAACATACGCCATGTGTTCTTCTATTCTTGAAGAAATGACTTTTCTTAAGTATGTGTCCTGTACAGTATTTACACACCATGTAGTTGTTGACCGCGTGACATACTGTGTGAGCAGTGACACTGGGCTGGATAAATTTTTGTAGAACATGTCGTGTACTGGGAGTACCCACCATGCTATAGTCGACTATATATTTGTCTATGTGACTAAGGACACATGTGGATGGAACTTTGGTTGTCAAAGCCTTGTCTAGAGTGTGCATAATGTGTAGTGTTACACCAGCACAACCGTGTAGTTCTAGCCATGTATAAGTACCTGGGAAAGAGGGGATATTAAATTACACATTGGGTCTCATAAGGAACATGTCGTGTGTATGGGGTATTACACGGTCATGTTGGAAGAGGTACATTCCTATGTTATGGCTTAAAGGGAACACTCCATGTTGTGGTTCTACACACTGTGTAACCCTCTTTTGTAAAACGTGATTGGTTTCCTTATCCTGTTCTATTCTAGAACTTCTAAGTTGTAGTACTTATTAATCTTGTATTTAGGTGTGTTCTTTACCTTGTAGAGTCATGCCACCATAAATTCCTATGGTTTTACTCCAGGTATAAGGACATTATTAGACACTAGAAATGGTAGATCAAGGAATTCTAGAAGATCCTCTTATAGTGCCCATATTTTCACCATCTGTTATACTGGATTTAGGTGCTGATGCACTGTTCCGTGAAGGATTTATGAGGATGATACCTATTTTTCGGGGAGCACCACATCATTCCCTGACTACGGTAGAGTTGACATGGGTGTTCCATCAGCATCATCCTCCCAAATTTTAAGGGTATGGAGGACTACATGCTATAGAGTCATGGTTGGAGGTCATGCTTTCTATCTTCAATCATCTCATGATTCCTCTAGAGAAGAGGGTGCGTCTCTCGACTTACATGCTATTTTATTTTCCCAAGAGATCGTAGGATGTTGTCTCACAGGTGGGATGTCATCGGGATATGGTTTGGGAAGTTTTCTAGAGGACCTTATATGGTTACATCTATATCAAGACATTGAGGTCCAATCGAGCCTAGGAGTTCATTCATTTGTAGTAGGGTGATCTTTCTATGATGGAATACTCTTCTCACTTTTCAGCGCTTCAGTGTTTCTCTCCAGTTCTGGGGGTGAATAATTATCCCCAGCTAGGTGATTTGAGGAAGGTATCAGGTATGACATCTGATCGTATGTGAATTTTTTCAGGCTAAATTAGGTGACTACTATAATATTTCAGGCACCGATTACCAAGAACAATATGAGGGAGTTTAGATCTGTGATCCATGGTAATTCAGCCTCCAGGGCTGGTACTCCTTTGTTTGATAACAGGAACACTAGTACACAAACCTTTTTTACGTCACCATTTTTCACGTCGGTTTTTTAGAACCGACGTGAAAATATCTAAAAATTGATTTTTCACATCGGTTATTATATAACCGACGTGAAAATACATTTTCGCTGATTTTTCATGTCGGTTATATACGAACCGACGTCAAAAATCCATTTTATCTGATTTTCCACGTCGGTTATTATATAACCGACGTGAAAAATCAACGTAAATCACTTTTCCACATCGTTTATTAAATACCCAACGTGAAAAATCATTTTCCAGGAAAATATATTAAAATTTTCACTTAGTTTTCACGTCGGTTATTAAATAACCGACGTGAAAAATCGATTTACGTTGATTTTTCACGTCATTTATATAATAACCGACGTTAAAAGGTATTTTTAACGTAGGTTATTTTATAACTGACGTGCAAAATGTTAACCAAAATACAGTTTACTTCTCAAGCTTTAATTTGATAGGTCACGGAGCAAAAACGGAGTTACGGATTAAAAGTTATGGCCTTCAGAAGTTGATCATCTCTAAACGATGTCTTAAGAATGTCCAACTTCTGAAGGCCATAACTTTTAATCCGTAACTCCGTTTGAGCTCTGTGACCTATCAAATTAAATCTTGGAAAATGAATTACATTTTTTTAAACTTTTTTCACGTCTATTATTAAATAACCGACGTGAAAAATAACTTTTAACGTCGGTTATTAAATAACTGACCTGAAAAAGTCATGAAAATCAATTTTTCACGTCTGTTATTTAATAACCAACGTGAAAAATGTTTACCAAAATGTAGTTCATTTCTCCAGAATTAATTTGACAGGTCACGGAGCTCAAACGGAGTTACGGATTAAAAGTTATGGCCTTCAGAAGTTGATTATCTCTAAACGATGTCTTAAGGATGTCCAACTTCTGAAGGCCATAACTTTTAATCCGTAACTCCGTTTGAGCTCTGTGACCTGTCAAATTAAATCATGGAAAATGAACTAAATTTTTGTAAACTTTTTTCACGTCGGTTATTTTATAACCAACGTGAAAAAGTCATGAAAATCAATTTTTCACGTCAGTTATTTAATAACCGACGTGAAAGAGTGACGAAGATTGATTTTTCACGTCGGTTTTATAATATCCGGCGTGAAAAATAAGTTAAAATTTTAATATCCTTTCACATCGGTTATCATAAAACCGACGTGAATTATATTTTTAATATCCCGCTAATGCGAAATTTCAATTTTTTTTACAACGCGACATCGAAATTTTGAATTGCCGCCTAAAATTTTTAATACCGCGTTTTCTCATAGAATCTCAATTATATGTTTCCATTATACACCCATCCTAATTTGATGATCATTTATTTCAACCATTATCGTTCCCCCAAATTGACTCTTTTTCTCTCGAACGTGAATCAATTATTTATTCTTTCCGCGATCTCGTCAAGGTATATTTAATCATACATCCATGGTTTATGGTTTTTATGATTTTTTTTAATTGATATAACATTTAATGATAATTTCATTCAACCATCATCATTCCACCGAATCAACTTGTTTTATCTTCAATGTGAATCAACGATTTTTATTTTCGTGACCTCGCCAGGGTATTTGTAATTATTTTTCCCATGATTTATATTTTCTATGATTAGTTTTCTTAATTGATATACCATTTAACGATTGTTAATTTATTATAATGATGGATGATTCTTTATATCATGATAAAACTACAAATCCCCCTATGGATTCAAAAATTCATTCTAATATAAAGCTACGGTTGGCTCCTTGAATCTTTCCTCGGAAACAAATATAAAACTTTTGATGGTCATAACTTTTGATCCGTAAATCCGTTTGAGCTCTATGACCTGTCAAATGAAAGATTAGAAAATTTTATACAAGATAATAAACATTTCTTACGTCGGTTATTTAATAACCGACGTTAAAAATAACTTTTAACTTCAGCTACTAAATAACCGACGTAAAAAATGAGTAATAACGTCGGTTTTTTCAAAAAACGACGTAAAAAATGGATTCTTATCACCATTTTCCAGAATGTATTTCACGTCGATTTTTTAAAAACTGATGTTAAAAACTAGATTACCCCATTTTTTACGTTGGTTATTACATAACCGACGTATAAAATCATATTTTTAACGGCGCTCGCAATAACGTCGCCTAAAAACCGACGTTAAAAAGCAAAAAAAAAACAACGTAAAAAAAGGTTTTTGTACTAGTGGAAGCACTTCATGAAGCCTTATTGCAGTGATTATAGTAGCAGGGATGCATCTTCAGGTAGCCAGGTGAGGTGATACCTATTTGGTAAGAGTTGGAACACAAGACCTCAGTGCCCGAGAGACGTAGTTGGTGATGATCCTGTGTGAATATGGGTCATCTTCCACATTTTTTGCAGATGTTCTCACCATCAACTAGTGAGAGTGGATCTATAATGACTTTACATTCCGGGGTAGGACCACCAGTTTCTCATCAGTCATGGAACTAGTGTTTGTCAGTTTCTTCAAGCTGTGGAGGTGGTTGTGGTCGTGGTAGCAGGACAACAGGTTTTGAGTGATAACATGGTGGGTCAGCTTAGGGAGGCCAGGTAGGGTCACAGGGTCGTGGTATAGGTTGGAAATTTTTTATGGAATAGACCCAGCATGATCAGGATCCCAAAATACCTACTGATAGAGGTGCGATTCTAGTGGCCTCAGTTTTATCTTTTTATCTTTTTAATATGGGGTGTTCACAGATTTTTATGTATTTTTCATTTGTGGAGAGACCCGGACTATGTATCTTTACTTCTGATGATGTTATGACATTAGATACTCTGTTGGGGATTAGGATGGCTAGTGTAAATCAGTGCAAGAAGCGCCATATTATGGTTGGTGGGTGTCACTTCTTATGGGACATCTATGTCTTAGAGATGACAAGATTCGATGACTTTCTTGGAATGTACTGGTTGGCCTCCTTTCAGGCCTCTATTGATTTCTATCCCCATAGGGTGAGTTTTACATCACTAGTGGGAGGGTCGTTTATACATGAGGGAGAATGGGATGTCCAGGCCAGTAAAGCTGGACCCAATCATCATGCGTTTGGAAGATTTATAACCCTGTTTTCTAGTTTATATCTGGATGACCTGGGGACTTCATAGATAGACATTCCTCCAATGGGGGATCATTATAGATATTTCTTTCTAGAAGTCTTTTCAGGGTTACCACTGGAGTGAGAAGTGGATTTCTCTATTTATCTTATGTCAGCAGTGGAAGCAGTGTCCATTCGTCTGTAAAGGATGGCTACTATAATACCCCGAGATTTTATGAAAAATATTCTTTCAATATAATTGATGTATTATGTTTTATGCTACACCAAAATTATCTACTACTATACGAAATACCGTATTAGCTTATATTATATGCAAACACTATTCATGGATTTTGTTGCACGCAAGAGCATCCTTCATCAATAGTGTGTGTTGTAAGAAATACTGAGTTTCACTAAACAACGATATATTGTTATAATATTATTATGAACTAGCCGTTATGAATATTAGTAACTGAATTTTGAATTTTATGAAATTATAATTCATCTTACACATTTTATAGAACATGGTATGAGACAAAATAAATTTTTCGGGTAAAATAAGTATTTTTCAAAAAATGCAGTATTGCCACCTTTTGATGGTAACTAACATTAAATTTAGTTTCTGACATGTTTATAAGTTCATTTTGACAAAATAAAATTATTTATTTGAATCAGGATATAAAAATTTACATTGGATAAATTTTTGATATTTTTCTGACAACGTTTATATTTTGATGAATAGTATGAACACGCTAAATTTTAATTAAAAAAACTTTTTTCCTTGAGATAATTTATATGGTCAAATTATAATAGTAAGTTTTTTTAATGTATAAATATAATATATTCTTACCATTAATATAATGTAAGTCATAAGCATTAATTTTACACTGAATTCATAAGTAAAAACATTTCAATCATTTGCAACGTTTTGACTTTTAAAACCTATTTTATCAACAGCGGGATTAATTTTAAATTAAATACTTCAAATTTTGTGTTTTGAATTTATAAAAATGGTTTCTATTTTTGGAATAAGTTGTTCCAAATTATGTTAATAAGCTAATTTTTATTTTTAGGCATTGTGAATAGTAACTACGGTAAATTTTATTTATCATAGTTAAAGGTAAATCGGGTAATTAAGGGTAAATATAATATTATAAAATTATGCTAAAACTTGTCTTAATATAATTGGATGATTATATTGTTCCCTAAAATAATAATGGGGTCGAAATGGAATCTAATGGATCCCAATTGTATTTGATTAAGACCTTTTATTAATTTTATTTAATGGAAAGTTAAAAATGTCTCACTCAAACATTAATAATTAGATTATTTTTTATATAAGGTTTTACAGAATATAAATTCGATTATAAATACACAATTGAAAGATAAAATGTTTTTATTTATTATGCTAATTTATTTTTAATTTTTAAGAAATATTTATTTTCCTTAATAGCATATACATTAATGATGTAGAAATTATTTATTTTGTGAAAAATCAGTAATACAATTATTATTAAAATACAAATACCTATAAAATGGACCTGGAACATGACCAAACATTATTGGTTTAGTATTTATATACCCTAATCATCCAAGGGTCGATTTGTGGACCATTTGGAGCCTTATAAAACCGATTAGGACATTTGTAATATTTTATTTTAAATGATGTCAAAGATTCCCCTTTCATAATTTAATAAATATAACAATTTAAATGTTTTGATTTTAATATGAAAAATTCGAGTAAAAATATTATTATGAAATTTATTATATTTATCTTAATCATAATATTTTATTTTTAATTTTTATGCAAAAAATAAGTATATTAAATAATTATACAAAAATGTTGTATTAATTGTTTTATTAAGAGATATACCAAATAAATGGTTTTAAAAATATTAAAATAAATAATATATGAAAAAATTAATGTTCCCCATGAATTTTTATGAATATTATATTTTGTTATGAATCTATTATATATATTTTTCGATCATATCTTCTCTATGGATTTTATTTAAATCCAAATAATGAATAGTGTCAAAATTGACACTATTGATATTTTATAAAAATAACATATTATTAAATTATTTAAAAATCACAAAAATATTTAAAAACTACAAATTGAAAATAATATGGTCTAAAAGGTTATAATGTATCCAATTATGGGCAATTTCAAACAATTAAGTATGTATTTATAACAATTTAAAATTTTGAATTTATTACCACAAATAAAATTAAATAAATTAAATAATGATAAATCAAGTTGATAAGGATTAAAATAAAAATAAAACATGTATAAATTTTATTGGATATTGATATTGCAACACTATCTCATCTCATCTTATAATTGTGTCATTTCAGAATGTTTTTATGCGGGGTTTCATTTTATTATTAATTAAATTTTTTGAGGCTTCCAAAAGTGCCCCTATCCTCTCCTATATAAGGGCATCTCCTTCCCTCTCCTCTTCACAACACTTTGATCCTTAAATATCAGAAAAAAGCTTCCCATTTCTCTTCTCCACTTCCTTAGAAACATTCCGGATGTCTTGGTCTTCTCAAAAGACCAACTCTAGTCCCTTAAGAGGAAGTTTAAAGGAGGCACGTCGAAGAAGAGGTAATCTCTTCTACAGATTCTTTCAAGTGTCTTCCTTCTTCTACATCATCTTATTTAGTTGTTTAATTATATGGTAATAATATCAGTATCAATCATATACTGATATTTTATTATAATTATTAAACAACCCTATTTTATCTTCTATCCATCCTATGAAAAACGAAATCATCGCACGTGCGTACGTATAGAATATCATCTCCACGCCGTGGTGTAATCTCTTTTTCCACCACCGCCTTACTTGGATGGGTATAACTGTGTAAAGAATACCTATATATGGTTATTAAAACTTCATACTTATTCTGAGATATTATATCTTCCACTCCAATTCAATTCAATATTTATGGGAATGATATCATCGCTCGTGCGTACGTACAAATTACCGTCTCCACGACACGATGAGATTCATTCTCCATGTAAACCATTCAAGAATTATTATAAAGCATATAAGTTGAATAATAATGGTATATATGACATAATAATTCTAATGGATTAATTTATATATATATATATATTTCATCTACTTACTTCGATTGAAGTAAATAAGGAAAGGAAAACAGCGTACATGCGTACGTATGGCCTACTGTCTCCATGAACGGTGTGTTTCATCTAATTTATCTGTCTATTAGATATATATATATATACAATGAATCTATATTATATATAAATCATGATTTAAATTCTGGAATTAATTAAATCATGATATAAGTAATAATAATATCAAGAACAACATGTTCAAACACGTAAGATAAGTAAAATGATTTTACCGAAAATGCTGCTTTAACATGGAATTTAAAAACTAATGGGTAATATAAAGTCATAAGTGCACCATATATGATATCATAACAATGAATAAGATTTTTTAATAAGTCAATGACATTATTTAAATCATTATATATGAGTTTTAGATAGATACGAAGCATATCAGACATAAGGTCTGGGATAACTTTTCCAATCTCGTTTTTATCTGAGATTGTTTATTCATAAGTATTTACTAAGGTTATGTGTATCATCAATGTCCCAGTTTCCTAAAAATGGTTTCATTTACGGTTAAAGTAATTTTTATCCATTTTTTACTTTTACTACATGGTATGTAAGGAATCATTCTATTGTTTACGTTACGAGATACTTTTTTGACTTTTCCGGAAAAAGTACGAAAAGAATGTTTTTTTAACTTATACAGAATGAATGGATTTTTATGGTTTCATAATGCCTTATTTTCATGAATATTACTCTACAATATCTAATAAATATTTTCAACAAAATCCAGTTCTTTTAAAATTTCATTGCATTTTGTGAAAAGAAAATTAGTTTGAAGAAGAAATGATATTTTCCTCAAGAATTCATTTCAAGTGTTTTATCAAAACCATTTTCCATATAAAATGGAATTATTTCATATCTGTATGTTTCAACTATAATGTCTTTATGATTTACATGGTTTCACTTTTCTTATGATGAAATGATATCCAATTTTTAATATGGATTATGTTATGATGGGATGATGTTTATGAAACCTATTTTATTCTTTGGATAATGATGAATGATTTATGTTCATGTTGTTGCACATGTAAGAATGATTTCATTATGATATTGGTGGGACATATATCTCCCACCAATACATTGGGTAAATATTTATATCTCATGAGATATACATGGCTGGAATAGCAAGTTAATCTGGTTCAGAGAGACAGGATAGAAACGAGGTGTGAACTCGATTCAGTAAGGGACTTTGTCCACTAAGATGGTCTTGGTAGCAATGCCTTGGTTACTATGGAAATCATATAATCTTCTTAATGGTTTTCCACAATTAGGTGTTTTATTCCCATGCTATTTTATCGTGATTGATGTTCCATTTTGATCTATGCCCTATGTACTTCCATACTTTATGTCATTGCTCAATATTTTGATGTTTGAACATTATGTTCATGTATTAAGTTCAAATGTATATGGTTTGTTTTATTTTCTCCATGCTTACCCTTACTGAGCATTTGATCTCACCCTTTATATTTTTTCTTTTCCCCAAGATATAAATAATGGTTTTAGGTATGAAAACAAAAGGGGAAGATCTTTATGGGAGATGTTTAAGATCTTTCACCATGATTAGAAGATTATGTTCCGTGTTTCCAAAGACACTAAAATATTATGATCCTTGAGTGTTGGTTTATGTTATGTATTATGTATTCCAAAAAATTAATGTAATTTCCTTGTACGTCAAGTTTGGGGTCTCTATAGTTGGTATGAGAGGAAATGATTAGTTAAAATTTGGAAACTAGGATGCAAAAAACTTTAGGGAGATCCCTAGAGATATTTCTAAGTTATGTCTAGGGATGTCCCTAAGGTTAAGTATAAGTATAGTTTATAGTCCTAGAATTACAGTAACTATATTATAATTAAACCTAACATGTTATATATTGATGTTACTCCCCCTTTATTGTGTTATTTTCCTAGTATGGTTTTTTCCTCTCACACTATTCTTTTTGGGTATTAGAAAATGGCTGGAAACATGAAGATTCATGATAATGGAAGATATAATGGACAATGGAATGATATTCTTCCTGAGCAACCAAATGAAACGGGATTTGGAAGTCTAAACATTATTATTATTCCTAATCATCAATCTCATAATATGATCAATAATCTTATCTTTGGTAAGTTTCCTAACTCAGATAATAAGAGAAATATAGAGTTTAATGATGATCATAGAGGTAAGAAAGTTCAATTTCCCCCATGTAAAAAATGTGGGAAGAGGCATCAAGGAGAATGTTTCAAAGGAACTGGAAGATGATTTGGGTGTGGAAAAGAAAGATACAAAGCTAGTAATTGCAATGGAAAAGTTTCAGTTAACACAATGGACAAGGATAATGGTATTGCTAAGTCATCAACAACGGTTAAATGTTTTAAATATGGAATATACGAGCATTATGCAAGCCAATACCCTAATGGATAATCTTATTAAGAGAATCTATATGGTCGTATGGGTAGTATTTTTGAGTATAATGAATAAAATACTACAAATGATATATGAGATGAAAGAACTGATGAGGAATAAAATGATGAAGCTCACTCAGTGGTTTAAGAAGTTAGTGGAATGAATTATGTTTATCAGGAGTAATGTTTTATAGGTAAGGGTACTATGGAATAAAGACACATCTAAGGATTGTTACACTATTGTTTTTTCTAAAGTATTTGAATGTATATATTGAATGGTACCGGTAAACATGAATGGTTATTCAGATATTTTTGTAAAGTAGATGATATATGCATAATGAAGGGATTAAGAGGTAATGAGATGGTTGATAGTATTAACGAGCTCATGAATGATATAAGAACAAAGTGATATCATGGTTTGAGTATATAAAATTTTGGGATTTTGGTTAACTTTTGACAGCATTCATGTTTTCCCTAAGGTTCTATGGTAATTCTTGTTTCAAGAGAATACATGATTAAGGTATTCACATGTTTGGAATGTGACCAACAAGATATATAATATGATATATGGGGGATAAATTATGGTATTCACATGCTTGGTTGATGACATTTCTTGTAATAGTTTTTCTTTATACTATAAGATTGGATAGAAGTATTTTTGATAATCCTAAATGTTGTAATGGATTAAGTTGGACATTAGATAGAATTATTTCTGGCTAGAACTTTTTTCTAAAATATTTCTTTAATTTTATAATAGTGTAAAAGGACAACCGGTAGGACGGGTGACAACCCATCGCGTCGGACAAGGCTGTGGGAATCGAACCCACAAACGAAGTGTGACCGGCCTTTATCGCCTACCACTGGCCTACATGATGTCCCTTGTTAGTAGAAACTGGGTTTATTTTATTAAGCGGTGTGATAGATGAAGTATGAGTTCATTTTTGGAATCATAAACGATTTACCTCACCATAGATGGACTTATGTATATTTGATAACTTTTGTTATCCTTTTGTTTGAAACTGATGAAATGACACATCATTATATAAAATGATATGCTAACACTTCATGAATAACAAATTCAATATCATTTCATTAAGAGATGAAGTGGAAATTGTAAAAGACATGAACAATAGTGAGATTTTATCAAAATCATGTAAGTATTTCTTTTAATTCATCAACATTAGGGAAATGATCTTCAAAACAAAAATGTTGTTCTAGGGCCCTCATATACGATGAACTAGATGGTACCATAGATCATCATAAATTTATGGCTTTGTTATTGTTGGCATTTTCATAGCCATGTCCTCTACCGCTCATCATCAGAACATGATGGTTAGATTTTTCTTCCATATCCATATTTTCACCTATGTTATCCTATGTTAAAACCTAGTGATGAGTTAATTTGGGTAACCGTTGTGTTTCTTACTTTAATTTTTAAAATTATGTTTTAGTATTCCTTTTTACGATGTGGGTTTCTATGAAAGAAACATTCAAATAGTAAACCATTTATAACCCTGATAAATTTCGAGGGTGAAACTCATTGTAAGGGGGGTAGAGTGTAACACCCCGAGATTTTATGAAAAATATTCTTTTAATTCCATTGATTTCTTGTGCTGTAAGCTACAGAAAAATTAGTTTGTGCTATATGCAACACCGTATTATCGTATATTATACGCAAATACTATTCTTGGATTGTGTTGCATGCAAGAGAAACCTTCCTCAATAGCGTGTGTTGTACGCAATACTGAGTTTCACTAAACAACGATATATAGTTATAATATTATTATGAACTAGACTTTATGAATTTTAGTTACTAAATTGTTAAATTTATGACATTATAAATCATCTTACACATTTTATAGAACATGGTATGATAAAAAAACAATTTTTTCGGGTAAAATAAGTATTTTTCAAAAAATGCAGTTTTGCCACCTTTTGATGGCGCACCCATATTAAATTTAGTTTTTTTCATGTTTATAAGTTCATTTTTACCAAATAAAATTCTTCATTTGAATAAGGATATAAAAATTTACTTTGGATTAATTTTTGATATTTTTCCGACAACATTGTTATTTTGATGAATAGTAAAAACACGCTAAATTTTACTTAAAAACAACTTTTTTCATCGAGATAATTTATATGGTTAAATTATAATAGTAAATTGTTTTAAATTATAAAAATAATATATTTTTACCATTTAATATAATTTAATTCATAATCATTAATTTTACACTGAATTCATAAGTAAAACATTTCAATCTTTTGCAACATTTTGACTTTTAAAACTCGTTTTCTCAACAAAGGGATTAATTTTAAATTAAATATTAAAAATTTTGTGTTTTGAATTTAGAAAAATGGAATCGGTATTTGGAAATAGTAGTTCCAAATTATGTTAATAAGCTACTTTTTATTTTTAGGCATTGTGAATAGTAACTACGGAAAATTTTATTTACCATAGATAATGGTAAATCGAGTAATTAAGGGTAAATATAATATTATAAAATTACACTAACACTTGTCATAATATAATTGGATGATTATATTCTCCCCTAAATCATACTTGGGGCGAAATGGAATCTAATAGAATCCAATTGTATTTGATGAAGACCAGTTATTAATTTTATTTAATGGAAAGTGAAATATGTCTCCGTCAAACATTAATAATTAGATTATTTTTAATATAAATTTATACAGAATATAAATTTGATTATAAATACTCATTTAAAAGATAAATTTTTTTTATTTTTCTGGGTAATTTATTTTTAATTTATATGAAATATTTAATTACCTTAATAGCTTATACATTAATGATGTAGAAATTATTTATTTAGTGAAAAATCAATAAGATAGTTTTTATTAAAATAACAATACCTATCAAATGGACCCTAAACTTGACCAAACATTATTGGTCGAGTATATATATACCCTAATCATCCAAGGGTCTATTTTTGGACCATTTGGTCCCTTATAAAAACTATTTGGATATTTTTAATAGTTTATTTTAAATGATGTCAATGACGTCCCCTTCATAATTTAATAAATACAACAATTTAAATGTTGTTATTTTAAAATGATAAATTTGACTAAAAATATTATTATGAAAGGTATTATATTTATATTCATCATAGGATTCTATTTTTAATTTTTATGAAACAAATAAGTGTATTAAATAATTATAAAAAATGATGTATTAATTAGTTTATTAAGAGAATTACCAAATAAATTGTTTTAAAAATCGTAAAATAAATAATATATGAACAAATAAATTTTCACCATGAATTTTTATGATGAAAATGACATTTTATGAATATATTATATATATTTTTCGAACATATCTTCTTTGTGAATTTAATTTAAATTCAAATAATGAATAGTGTGAAAATTGAAACTATTCATATTTTATAAAAATAACATATTATTAAATTATTTAAAAATCACAAAAATATTAAAAAACTACGAATTTAAAATTATATGGTCTAGAAGGTTATAAAGTATCCAATTATGGGAAATTGACAAAATTTATGTATGTATTTATATCTATTTAAAATATAGAATTTTATTACCAAAAATAAAATTAAATAGATTAAATAATGATAAATCAATTTGATAAGGTTTAAAATAAATATAAAACATGACTAAATTTTAATGTATGATGATATTACAACATTATATCATCTTATATTTTAATTGAGTCATTTTTGGAGGTTTTTAAGTGGGGTATCATTTTATTATTAATTAATATTTTTGAGGCTTCCAAAAGTGCCCCTCTCCTCTCCTATATAAGGGAACCTCCTTCCCTCTCCTCTTCACAACACATTGAGCCTTCCAGCTTGGACAACCCCTGCCTATTTCTCTTCTCCACTTACCTAGAAACATTCTGGAGTTTCTGGTATTCTCAAAACACCAACCCTAGTCTCTTAAGAGGAAGTTTAAAGGAGGCACGTCGAAGAAGAGGTAATCTCTTCTACCGATTCTTTCAAGTTTCTTCCTTCTTCTACTTCCTCTTATTTATTTGTTTCATTATAAAGTAAAAACATCAGTATCACTAATATACTGATATTTTGTTATAAATATGAAACAACCCCATTTCATCTTCTATCCATCATAGAGAAAACGAAATCACCACGCGTGCATACGTACGGGATACCGTCTCCACGTCGTGGTGTAATCTATTTTTCTACCACCACCTTACATGGGTTGGTATAATGGTGTAAATAATACCTAAATATGGTTTTTAAAACATCATAATGATTCTGAGATATTAAATAATCCACTCCAATTCCATTCAACAATTATGGGAATGATATCATCGCTTGTGCGTACATACAGATTACCGTCCCCACGACGCGATGAAATTCATTCTCCAAGTTAACCATTCAAGAAATATTATATAGTATATATAATGAATAATAATGGTATATATAACATAATAATACTAATTTATTAATGTATATATATGTGTGTGTCTGTGTGTGTGTGTGTGTCATCTACTTACTTTGATTCAAGTCAATAAGGAAAGGAAAACAGCGTTCAAGCATACGTACGACCTACCGTCTCCATGAACTGTGTGTTTCATTTCATTTATCTATCTATCATATATATATATACTGAATATATATGATATATAAATCATTATTTAAATTCTTGAATTAATTAAATCATGATATAGGTAATAATAATATCAAGAACAACATGTTCAAATATGTAAGATAAATAAAATGATTTTACCGAAAAGGATACTTTAACATGGAATTAAAAAAAGAACGGGTAATATAAAGTCATAAGTGAACCATATTTGATATCATAACAATGAATATGATTCTATAATAAGTGAATGAAACTATTTGAATCATTATATAGGAGGTTCGGATACATACGAAGCATATCAGACATAAGGTAAGGGATAACATTTCCAATATCGTTTTTATCCGAGATAGTTCATTCAGAAGTATTTACTGGGGTTATATTTATCATCCATGTCCATGTTTTCTAAAAATGGTTTCATGTATGTTTCAAGTAATTTTTACCCATTTTTTACTTTTACTACATGGTATGTAAGGATTCTTTCTTTTGTTTAAGTTACAGAGTACTTTTTTGACTTTTACGGCAAAAGTACGAGAATAATTTATTTTTTAATTATACGGCATGAATTTTTTTTTACGGTTTTATAATGCCTTATTTTCATGAAGCTTAATATAAAATATTTAATGACTATTTTCAACAAAATCCTTTTCTTTTAAAATTTCATGGCATTTTGTGAAAATAAAATTATTTTGTAGATGAAAAGAAATTTTCCTCAAGAATTCATTTCAATATTTTATCAAAACCATTTTCCATATAAGATGGAATTATTTCATATGTGTACGTTTCAAGTATATTGTCTCTATGATTTACATGGTTTTACTTTCTTTATGATGAAATGATATCCATTTTTTTATATGTATTATGTTATGATCGGTTGATGTTTATGAAACCAATTTAATTCATTGGATAATGATGACTGATTTATGTTCATGTTGTGGAACATGTAAGAATGATTTTATTATGAGATGGGTGGGACCTATACCTCCCTCTAATGTATTGGGTAAAGATTTATATCTCATGAGATAGACATGGCTGGAACGACAAGTTAATCTGGTTCAGAGATACAAGACTGAAACGAGGAGTGAACTCGATTCAGTAAGGGACTTTGTCCACTAAGATGGTTTTCGCAGCAATGCCTTGGCTACTATGGAAATAAAATTATGTGAATAATGGTTTGGCACAATTACAGGTTTTATTCCCATGATATTTTATCATGATTTATGTTCCATTTTGATCTATGCCTTATGTACTGCCATTCTTTATGTCATTGCTCAAGATTTTGATGTTTAAACATTATGTGCATGTTTTAAGTTCAAATGTATATGGTTTGTTTTATTTTCTCCATGCTTACCCATACTGAGCATTTGAGCTCACCCTTTATATATTTTCTTTTCCCTAGGATTTAAAAGAAAGATTTTAGGTAAGAAAAAAAAATGGGATGATCTTTATGGGTGATGTTGAAGATCTTTCACCATGATTAGAAGACTATGTTCCGAGTTTCCAAAGACACTAAACTATTAAAATCCTTGAGTATTGGTTTTTTTATGTATTAAATATTCTGAAAAAATAATTTAATGTCCATGTACGTCTGGTTTGGGGTCTCTACAGCTACACTAGAGTTAAATGTACTAAAGAAGAAGTTGGAGGAGTTTCAAGTGAAGGGTTTTATTCGACCTAGTACTTCTCCTTGTGGATCACTTGTTATTTTTGTGAAGTTGGTAGATGGTAGCCACAGACTTTGTGTGGATTATTGGATGTTGAACCAGTAGACGGTGAAGAACCGATATCCCTTTTTGAGGATTGATGATATATTTGATCATCTTCAAGGATACTGGGTGTTCTCAAAGATTGACTTGAGATCTGGTTATCACCAGTTGCATGTTATACTGTCATATATACCTCTTACAGCCTTTCAGAGCATGTGTGGTCCATATAAGTATTTGGTTATGTAGTTCGATCTCACAAACACACTGGTAGTTTCATGGCACTCAAGAACCGAGTGTTCCATCCTTACTTGGATTCTTTTGTGTATGTCCTTGTGAAAGATATCTTGGTGTACTATCACACACGACATGACCATACCATCTATGTTGAGATCATATTGAGTACAATGAGAGATCATCAGTTACATGCTAAGCTATAATGTGCCACTTTTTGATTGACCAAATTCACTTCTTGGGTCATGTCATCTCAAAGACAAGAGTATCAGTAGACCCATATAAAGTGAGAGGAGTAGTTTCCTGGGAGAATTCTAAGAATGTATTTGAGCTACAGAGTTTTTGGGGATAGATGGTTACTATAGACACGTTATTCAAGACTTTTCATGCTCAGCAGTTCCACTGATAGGCCTATCTAAGAAGGGTGTGAAGTACATCTGGACAGATTCCTACGATTCAGCCTTTCAGGAGATGAAAGGGAGATTGAATTCAGTGATGATATTGATTTTGTCAGAGCTAATCAAGAGTTACACTAATTGATGTGATGCATCAGGTATTGGGATGGGAGTAGTGCTTATGTAGTGGGAAGGAATCGTTGCATAGGGGTCTTGGCAGTTGAGGCCACATGAGAGGAACTACCTGACGCATGATCTCGAGTTACCTGCAGTTGTGCATGTTTTACACTGACGGATAAATTACATTTTGGGAGACCATTTTTTGGTATACACTTACCAATAAATCATCAAGTATATCTTTAATCAATGAGATTTGAATTTGAGATAGTGAAGGTGGGTTGAGTACCTTCAGTCTTTTGGCTTTGAGCTTCCCTACACTCATGGGAAGGGTAATGCAGTGGCTGATTCATTGAGTAAGAGAAATCTTATATAGGTAGTTCAAGAGTCCAGTAATGAGTTGTATCTTATGGATCTATTCATAGATATTCACTTTGTGGTGCACAACAAACAGGGGCAGATGTTTCCTTCTTCTATATTTGCAACCTCTACTATATTGGATCGAGTGAGAATGAGGAAACTATCAGATTTTGAAGGCCTAGTCCTATTTTAGAGTGTGTCAGGAGAGGACCCTGCTCTTGGGTGCATCATATGTGAGTATGAGGATTTTAATTTTCATGAACACATATGGGTGTTAGAAGACATACACGAGGAGATTTTGCGAGATTTTCATGCCTTAGTATGGGTAATTCATCCTGGTTTCACCAATATGTATCGAGATCTATAATAACCCAATGTTTTTTTATTGGAAATTCCTTTATTAAAAATATTTCATATAATCACAGGACGTTTCAACACAATGAACTACTATGTTCTATGTGACCTTTATACATAATTTTTTTACATCTGTGATTTGAATTTTAAAAAGCTGACATTCACCGTCACGATTAGTAAGATGTTTGGAGTCCGATAAGACAAAAATAATTTTTATTGAATAGTAACATAACCTTAGGAATATTAATGTTACCTTTATGAATAATGACATAACCTAATGAATTGTAACCTTACCTATGAGAGTATATAATTAAGATTTAAGTTAAAGTATGATGTACCTATATTTTGAAATATGTAAATAAATGTCTTAAAACTATTTTTTAGAATAAATTATAATTTTAATTTAATCATTTTTAGAAAATTATTTTTGAAAAATGGATTTCATTTTTGGATTCTACACATCTAAATATGGTTATGGTGAGTTTTTGGGATTTTTCTGAAATACAAGAATTTTGAGTGAATAGTAAAATACATTAATTTACCGTATAAATAAATTATAATTTAAATCCACTATTACTAACCTCATAAGCGATGTAAGCACCCAAATCTCTAATTCACATGAATTTATTACTATTCATGTTAATGTAATCATCACTATTGGTTGTCTTATGGAAAAATAATAAACTAATGTCAATAAGATTATGAAAACTCTCCTTTGCTCCACTATAAATACCAACCCTCCTTACCTCTTCTCTTCACTACTCTCAAGCCTCGTGCCCTAAAAATATTTTTCCCAAATATCTCATCAAGATCCTTTCCAACATCTTATATCCCCTGGTATCTTAAAGAACAAAATCCTCTCCTCTTAAGAGACTCTCAATGAAGATTGATTCAAGAGGTAAATTCCTATATTCCTTTCTTTCTTTTTCATTTCAAGTTCATTTGTCTTCTTTTTAATCCTTACCCCTACTAATCCAAATGTTATGAGAACTCCAATACCTTAAATATACTATATTTAATATATGATAATGGAATAATTTATTATCATCTCACTTCTCCTCACCATTTATTTGAAAAAAAATGAAAACACCATTGGAGATGTGTTAATTTAGCACAATCAAGGACGACGAGTTATGAATTTCTATTACTATAATAAATTATGGTCATGAAACCATTTGTATGGTTGAACCAGACTATTATATTTTTATTTTAACTTATTTTATGTTCTTTAATCCATATTCACTCATGATGTAAAATAATAATACAAAATAAGTTAATTGTGAGGAAAATTGCTAAAATTAATTCATGCCTTTGTAATTAATGTTTTATATAATGACTCAACTTCAATACAAGTAACCAAATTAAATTTTCGTCCATTTAACATTCTTCATGTTAAATAATAAAATATAGCCTCAATTATGGATGAACACCTTCACCATACCTGTTTATCTAAACATGAACCGATCATTAAAACCAAGGAAACAAATGGACCCGAAAAATAAAATTAAACATCATAACCAATCAAAAAGGACTGGAATGAACATAAAAAGTATATAATAAATAAATAAAATATATATTAGGTTATTTAATTATTAATTAATTAACCTGATTTTTTTATTCAGGAAATTAATTTCAATCAAAGATCGCCATCAGATTTAAGGTAAGGGATCCTCTCCATTTCACTTTTAATCAATAATGTCCTCTTTGCTATGCAATTTTATGTGTAATCCCTAATGATGTGGTATGATTTCTCACCTCACAGATACTTCCATCCTGAGGTATAAATGTTGAGAAACCTCGTTCTCTATCATTAATCCCTCTTAAGTACACCCAATATTATTTCGATAATCTGTGATGAATTTAACCCGAACCGCCCTTATTCATTCGGGTTGCTTTATCATTCTTTTTACCCAAATGAATTTGTCTTTCATTTTATGTACAATATATAAATTATTTTTTTATTCTCCAAACTCATGATTCAAGATCCATCCCTCATTATATTTCGGGGATATACATGTTTTAAATGATTCCCTCCTCGATACTTATAAACAAGAAAACACGTTTTTAGTGAACTTCCCAATTTTTTTACCCAATTTCATGTGCACTCTATCCTCTGTTTTAATCCACCGTTATCTTTATAAAATCATTATTTTTATTATAAAAACATTTTTTGTTCACTTATATTTTTATATAAAATATTTTTCCCTTTTATATTTTAAAAGACCTATAGTATTTCCCCTAAAACCGCACAAAAATGTTTTAATGCTTAAATTTCCAAAATAAATTTCTTACATGTTATCACTTCTATTTGATATCACATAACATGAAATTTTCATAATTAACCATATGAACTTCCATTTATGTTCTAATTCAGTTCTTTCATGGACACTTTTATGATATTCCCTTTGGTTATGCTTTACGTAATGATTGTGGTACCCAATTCATTCCATGGGTAACCCTTATGTTTATGTATGATTGATTATGTATGATTTTATAAGTGGAAATCATATCCATGAAATGTAAGATTTGTGCACCCTTAAATATCTCCAATTAATTTCTTAATGTTGAGTCTCATGAGACATTATGTGTGACGGTCTTGGCAGTTATCCTTGGCTTATACTACTATGTGCGACGATCTTTGATATTAGCCATGGCTTGATCTACTATAGGAAACAGACTTGGTGGTTAGCCTTGACTCATAAAAAATTCATGTTTCATGTTTCTTCCACATTTTTATGATTACTTATTTAAAATATCCCATGTTTATATGTTATTATTCCATATATTACATGCCTTTTTATATGATCATTTCAGGCCATTTATACCATGTGCTAATGCTTTGTTCTTATGGTTATTCCCTTACTGGGATTTTAGCCAATCCATTTTTTCATGTTATCCCTAGGTTATCCTATACATATATATGAGCACCGTGGAATATTGGAGCTCATTATGGATTTTAATTAAACATGATTTTTATAATGTTTGATTATGTTCCTAGTCTTCCAAGACACTACACTTTACGATCCTTGGATTGCACTATGATGTGTAATTGTACTTAAAATTATGAAATTTTATCTGTAAAAGTCTAGGGGCGCAATACATGGTATTAGAGGTTGGTCTAGTTATTTTTGGAGATTATGAGTAAATAACTTTTGTAATAACCTTATGGCTGAGACTTAGTATAAAAAAACATCCCTAAATTTTGTAAACTATAGAGTAAGAGGTTTATTAAGAAAATATATCCATGTCTGGATGAAAAAAGGTAGAGGTGGCTCTAGAATAGATGTACCTAGGAGTGAAAACTCTGAAAAAGAGTTTCAGGATTGACCTAGGGTATCCTGGTACACGACAGCAGGACTTTCTGCACTCTTGGTTTGACACTCCCAGGGGATATGCTTTGGTAAATTCATGAGATTTGTAGAAACCATTATTAAGGGAATAAAAAACTCCCATAAGAATATAAGTTAAGAAATTTATCGAGGATAAGCTCGATTTAAACCTAAGGAATCACAAGTTAGGATTTAATTCTCTTATTATAGTTTATCCTTTTATGTTCAAAATATTCTTTTTTGTGCTCAATAGCTATGTATTCAAGACCTCTAATTGTATGTATTTTTCTTAGTTAATTCAGAGAAATAAAAGAATGCATTACAACAATCTATGTGATATTTAATGTGAATATTTCTCTAGTGATATTCCTGATATGACAAGAATGGGTGCTCAAAAATTCATGATAGTACATGCTCATCTAGCTCGAGTTATGAATAATAAATTGAATCATGTGGAATGCCCTCCTCCTCTAAGGAAAGAGAAAGTTGTTGTAGAATCCATCATTTGGAAAAGGCCTACCATGTCTAGGGGATCATATGATCCCCTCCCTGAGGAACAACAGATTAAATCCATTTAAAATATATTCTCTCTCTTCCAGTGCTCAGAAGAATAAAAAGTTGTTCTGGAGGACAATCGTTTTGATGGGGAATCTTATCAGTGGTGGAAACTGATCAAGAATACAAATCCCAAAGTGGAAAATTCCATGGATTGGTAGGAATTCAAGATGTTTTTTTTTCAATAAATATGTTCCTCAAACCCTCCATCTCAATATGAAAAGAGAGTTCCTCGGTCTCAAGAAGAAGGAAGATGAGTCTATTAGGGTGTATGAAGAAAACATTACAAGTCTTGCAAGGTAAGACTCTGAATTTGTCATGAACACCGAAAACAATGTGGATCGCTTTTTTAGTGGGATAGAGATGAGTCTACAGAAGGTGTTGGTGATTATAGTCTTCAACAGTTATGAGGATATTGTCTATTACTCCTTTAAGGTTGAAATGGTGATATGAGACTCTAAGAGGTCTCGTTGGCCCGGTGACAAGAAACTAAAAATGGAGAACAACATGGGTGGTTTAACAAAAAAATCTCATGATGGAAAGAGGCCTGAATATCCCACTTGTAAAAGTTGTGTGAAGAAGCATCAAGTGAACTGTCTAAAGGGAACCATAAATCGCTTTAGATGTGGAAATTTGGGAAATCTATCCATGAATTGATGAATGGATATGAAAAATCCCGCTAATGTGGAAGAAGAAAAGATGGTTCAGATAAATTCTCACCCAGTGGTGTAGTATTACAACAGCTAGGAGCATGGGAATTATGCCAAAAAAATTCTAATCCAAGGGTTGATGGAGAAAATCAACAACAACCTCCATGTTAACAAGGATAGGCTTATTCTATCACTACTGCTGAGGTGGAGTCAGACAATGATGTGGGGACAGGTATGCTAGTTACTCATTCAAGAATAACGAACGCACTATTTTATTCTGGTTCTACACATTATTTCATACCATGCATGTTTAGTAGAACTATTCAAACACCACCACAAAATTTGGAAGATAAGTTATCTGTGAGAAATACTAATGGGGAAATTATTACATCAATGGTTTATAACTCCTCCCCAGTTAATTTTTGTGGGGGGACTTCATAGAAAATATCATCATGCTTAATTTAGTGGAGTTTGATGCTATCATGGAAATGGATTGGATATCATTATACAAATATAATATCAACTGTTGGGAAAAGGGAGATCACTCTTCACATCATGAAGAATCTTTAAATTCTTTACAAGTGTAAGGAGGAGGATGAATCTCCTTTAGAATCATTGTCTCAAGTGTTGATATTAATTCTTTTGAGCAAGCATGTATATCTCAAATTATTCTGATAAAATAGAGAATCATTCTTAAGAGCATGCCCATTTTGAGGGATTACACTAATGTATTCCCATAAGGGTTGTCTGGTCTTCCTCCTAACTGAGAGGTTGAGTTCTCAATTTAACTTATTCATGGATCTCTGCCTATATCAAAGACAACTTTTACAATAGCCATTGTAGAGCTAGAATAGATGAAGAAAGGGTTTTATACGCCCGAGTGCTTCACCGTGGGGTGCGCCAGTCCTCTTTGTTGAGAAGAAGGATGGATCAATGCAACTCTACATTGATTATCATGACCTCAACAAAATCACGATAATGAACAAGTATCCCCTTCCACGGATAGATGACTTGTTCAATCAACTTTGTGGGGCCAGTTATTTCTCTAAGTTGGACCTTCAGTCCAGAAATCACTAATTAAAGACAAGGAAGAAGATATTCCCAATATTACCTTTCGAATGAGGTATGAACACTATGAGTTCACAGTGATTCCCTTCAGACTCACTAATTATCTTTAAATTTTCAATTATTTAATGAATAGAGTCTTTAGATATTACCTTGACAAATTTTTCGTAGTCTTTATTAAAGATGTTATAATATACTCCTAGAGCTAGGATGAATATGATGAGCATTTGAATACTGTGTTAAAGTCTTTGGGACAAGAGAATTTGTATGAAAAAACAGTAAATGTGAGTTCTGGATGGAGGAACTATCATTCTTGGGGTATGTTATCACCAGAAAAAGGAAATCTATGGACCCTTCCATGACAAAGGCAATTGATGAGTGTCCAAGGCCAGCATCTATAACAGAGATCCGCAACTTTTTGGTCTAGCTAGGTATTATAGATGCTTTTTTAAGAACTTTTTACAATTGTCAAACCCAATGAACAATATGACAAGGAATGGAGTAAAGTTTTTATGGACTCAAGAATGTGAAGACTGTTTCAAGGAGTAGAGAAAGAGGCTTATCACTGCACAAGTACTCACACTCCCAACAAGTGGAGAACTCATTGTGGTGTATAATGATGCTTCAAAGAAGGTATTAGGCTGTGTGCTGATGAAAACTGACAATGTGATGGATTATGCCTTAAGGAAGCTTAAAATTAATGAGAAAAAAAATCCCACACATGATCTAGAGTTGGCGGTTGTGATCTTTGCATTGAAAATTGGGTGGCATTATCTCGATGGGGAGAAGTGTGAGATATATACTGATCATAAAAGTCTCAAATATATATTCAAATAGAAAGAGAATAATATGCACTAATGAAAATGGAAAGATATCAAAAAGTTTTATGACTACTAAATCCACTACCATCCCGGTAAGGAAAAAATGGGACAGATACTCTATATAGAAAAGATATGGAATCTTTATCAATGAAAAGAATTGAAAAATGATCTGATCTTCTTAGATTTTAAGAGGATATACACGGGAATAATTAAGGTAGGAACATCATCAATCCTTTATCAAATTATTTCTCAACCATACTTCACGGAGAAATTAAAGGTTTCTCAAAGAAAAGATGTCGAAATTAGGAAAATTGTGGAAGCTATCAGATATTGGAAGTCTTCTGAGTTCTTGATTGATGATGAAGGAGTTCTAAGATCTAGGTCATGATTATGTGTACCATCCAATCCAGAGATAATGAAGGAGCTTCTGAATTATGCACATATCTCATCCTTTTTTATCCACCCAGGGAGCACAAATATGTATCGAGATCTCCGAGAAAACTTTTGGTGGGACAATATAAAAAAGGGAGATTGTTGAATATACATCAAAGTACTTGGTATGCCAGCAAGTGAAGGATGGGAGAAAAAGGTATAAGGGGATGATGAACCCACTACCCATACCAACATGGATGTGGGAGAACATTACCATGGACTTTGTCACTGGACAACCAAGGACATATAAAGGAAAATGTTATATGGGTCGTTATGGATCGTCTTACAAAGACATCTCACTTTATTGCAATTCGAGAGGAATTATCATTTGATCAAATTGCATGGATATACATCAAATAAATGGTAAGGATTCATGGAGTAATATTATCTATTGTATCTGATCATGATCTGAGATTCAACTAGATGTTCTGGAGAAGATTCCAACATGCTCTGAGCACTGAACTGAACTTCAGTACGGCCTATCAACCTCAAACTGATGGCCAATCTGAGAGAACTATTCAGACATTTGATGATTGGATGAGATCATGTTCTATGGACTTTAAAGGAGGGTGAGGCCAATATCTCCCACTGTTTGAATTCTCAAATAAAAATAATTTCCACTTGGTCATACAAATGGCACCATACAATGCCCTTTATTTTAAAAGGTGAAAAACACTGACGTGTTGGGATGAAGTTGGTGAGTGTAAGCTTATATGACTTAAAATGGTCAAAGAAATGGTGGAGAAGGTTAAAACCATTTAGTATCACATCAAGGAACCCTAATGTTGATAAAAGGTTTATGAAGACAACCATAAAAAAGACCTTGAGTTCAATGTTTGAGACATTTTATTTCTATGCATATCTCCATTGAAGTAGGTCCTGAGGTTTTGGAAGAAAGGGAAGCTAAGTCCTAGGTACATCGGCCGCTTCGAGATTATTGATCATAATAGGGATGTGGCCTATCAATTGGCACTTCCACCTACCATGGTCAATGTACATGACGTCTTCCATGTATCCCACTTAAGGATGCACATACCAGATCCTTAACATGTACTCTCTTTAGAGGTGGTACAGTTGGAGGATGATCTTTCTTACGAAGAGCATCGAGTGAAGATATTTGATCATAGGGATAAAGTTCTACATAACAAGACTACTCAACTGGTCTAAATACTATGGCAGAACCATAAGTACAATGTGCCAAATTGGGAACTGCGGGATGAAATGAAGGAAAAGTACCTGCACCTGTTTATGTCTTAGAATGTAAAACAAAATTTCGAGGGAAAAATTTCTTATGGGTGGGAGAATGTAAGGACCAAATGTTTTTCAATGGAAATTACATTCTTATAAATATGTTATATACTCACATGAAATCACAACGCAATAAACTACTATGTTCTATGTTACCTTTAAACATAAGTTTGTCACTTCTGTGATTTCAATTTCGAAAATCTGACATTCACGGTTGCAATTTGTAAGATGTTTGGAGTCTGATAAGAAAAATATGTTTTTTGGTAAATACTAACATAACCTTATGAATATTAATATTACCCTAATTAATAGTGACATACCCTAATGAATAGTAAAATTACCTATGGTAGTATATAAATATTATTTAATTGAATGTATGATGTACCTATATTTTGGAATATATAAATAAATGTTTTAAAATAGATTTTTAGAATAAATTTTGATTTTAATAAATATTAAATAAATTATATTTAGAATTTTTTTTGAAAAAATTATTTCATTTTTAGATTCTACACGTCGAAAAATGGTTGGGGTGAATTTTTTTGATTTTTCCGAAATACAAGAATTTATAGTGAAATGTAAAATACATCAATTTTCTATATAAACACATTAAAATTTAAATACCCTATTCCTGAAATTATAAGTGATTTAAGAAAACAAATATAAAACTCAAATTAATTTATTACAATTGGTGGTCTTGGAATCATCACTATTGGTTGTCTTATTGAAAAATAATAAACTAACGATTATAATATTATAAAAAACTCTCCTCTCCTGCACTATAAATACTACCCCTCCCTACCTCTTATCTTCCCTCCTATCTAGCCTTTTGTATTTCCAATATTGTTCCCAAATATCTCCTCAAGATCCTCCCCTTCATCCAATATCCCTTAGACTCTTAAAGATACCAAATACCCTTCCCTTAAGAGGCTCTCTAGGAAGATTGATTCAAGAGGTAAATTCCTCTTTTCCTTTCTTTCTTTTTCTTTTCAAGTTCATTTGTTTTCTTTTCTATCCATACCCATACTCATCCAAATGATATGAAAAATCCAATACCTTACATATACTATAATATTTTTATTATAATGTAATAAGTTATTATCATCTCACTTTTCCCCACCTTTTATTTGAATGAAATGAAAACACCATTTGAGATGTGTTAATCTAACACAATAAAAGATGAAGGGTTATCAATTTCTATTACTATATTAAATTATAGTCATGACACCATTTTTATGGTTGAAAAAGACTGTTATAACTATATTTTATCTTATTTAATGTTCCGTAATCTTTATCCACTCTTGATGTAAAAAAATAATGCGAAACAATTTAATTGTGAGAAAAATCACGAAAATTAATTGATGTTTAGGTCATTAATGTTTTATATAATGATTCTAATTCTCTACAAGTAACCAAATTATATTTTCAACCATTTATCCTTATAGATTTTCAAAAATAAAATCTAACCTCAATTCTAGATGAACACGTTCATCATACATGTTTATCTGAACATGAACTGATCATTAAAACCAAGGAATCAAACGAACCCGAACAATGAAATTGAACTTATAACCAAACAAAAAGATCATGAATGAACATAAAAAGGTTATAATAAATAAATTATATATATAATAGGTTCTTTAATTATTAATTAATGAACCTAATTTTTATATTCATGTCATTATGTTCAAGAAAAGATCACCATCAGACTTAAGTTAAGGTATCCTCTCCATTTCACTTTTATTCAAGAATTTCCTCTATGATATTACATTTTATGTGTAATACATAATGATGGGGTATTAATTATCACCTCTCCCATAATTACCTCATGAGGTATAAATGATTATAAACCATGTTCTATCTCATTAATCCCTCTTAATTACACCTGATATCTTGCTGATAATCCGTAAAGAATTCTACTCGAACCCCCTTTATTCCATCAGGTTGCTATATCTTTCTTTTTAACGAAATGATGTTGTATTTTATTTTTATGTAAAATGTGTAAATTATTTTTATATTCTCTAAATTAATTTTTCAAGATCCATCCCTTATTTTATTTTGGGTTTATACATTCTTTTATGTGATTCCCTCCCTGATACATCCTAAGAAGAAAACTCGTTTTAAGGGAACTTCTCAAATTTTTTTCCAAATCTCAAGTGCACTATATACTATGATTTAAGACACCCTTAACATTATAAAATAATTATTTTTATGATGAAAAACATATTGGATTACTTCTGGTTTGATATAATGATTGTTCCGCTTTTTATTTTAAATTTTCTATAGTATTTTTCTAAAATCGCAAAAAAAAAATTAATGCTAAAACTTATCAAATACATTTTTACATGTTGTCACTTCTGTTTGACATAAAATAACATGATATATTACTATTTTACCATATTAATGTCACTTTAGGTTCTAATTAATTTCTTTCAGGGACACTATCAGGATACTCCCATTGGTTATGCATTATGTCATGATTGTGGTACACAATTCTTTCCATGGGTAACCCTTATATTTATGTAAGATTGATTATGGAAGATTATTTATGTGGAAAAAATATCCATGAAATGTAAGATGAGTGCACCCAGATATCACTCCAATGCATTGGGTAAATTTGAGTCTCATGAGACGTTATGTGTGATGGTCTTGGCGGTTAGCTTTGTCTTGTGCAGGTATGTGTGACGGTCTTGGCAGTTAGCCTTGGCTTGTACTACTATGGGAAATGGTCTTGTAGGTTAGTCTTGACATGTAGTAAAATCATGTTTTATGTTTCTTACATATTTCTATGATTTATTGTTTAAAATATACCATGCTTATATGTTATGATTCTATATGTCACATTCCTTTTTATATGATCATGTCATGACATCTATCCCATGTGATAATGATTTTTTCTTACGGTTATTCCCTTAATGGGATTTTAAATCTTCAGTTTTTTATGTTATCTCCAGGTTATCCTATGCAGATGTATGAGAAAAATAGATAATATGATATCATTATATATTTTAAAAAAAATTGTTTTTATAATGATTGATTATGTACTTAGTCTTTAAAGACACTAGACTTTATGATCCTTAGCTTGTACTCTGATGTATAATTATGCCTCAAATCATGTAATGTTATTTTTAAAACGATAGGGTCTCTAGAAGATATAAATCATCGGTATGGGTTTCCACGCATAAAAAGATATTTAGATGGTTTTGTTATGATATGTTCCACCTGTCAGCAGGTGAAGGCGAAGCATCAGCGACTGATAGGTCTCTTACAGTAGCTACCCATTCCCAAGTGGAAGTAGAATGATGTCACAATGGATTTCATGATGATTTTACCAAGGTTGCCTCAAGGAAATTATGTTTTATGGGTTGTTGTTTAATGACTCAATAAGGATACACATTTCCAACCAATCAAGGAAACCTTCAGTGTTGATGAAATTGGAATGTTGTACATCCGAGAGATAGTATGTTTTCATTGGGTTCTTCACTCTATCATTTCAAATATGGATGCCTGGTTTACTTCCTGTGTCTGGAATAGACTACATAGGGATTCTTGTACATAGGTACTTCTGTGTACATTTTACCATCCATACAATGATAGTCAATCCGAGCATACGATTCAGGTTTTGGGGGACATTCTTTAAGAATGTGTCTATGATTTTGGGGGATCATGGGAGAGACACATACCCCGGGTGGAGATCAACTATAATAACAGTTTTTAGGAAATTATTCGGATGGAACCTAATGAGTATTTGTATGGTAGGCCATGCCTATCAACCTTATGTTGGATAGATGCAGGAGAGAGAGCTATATTGGGACCTCGTCTTGTCCAGGAGACCACTGAGCAGGTAGAGATGATTTGGAAGAGGATGGCTACTGCACAGTCTCAGCAGAAATATTGTGCTAATCGATGGATACGACCTCTAGATTTCGAGGTGAGAGATCATGTTTTCTTACATGTCACACCAATGTTGGTACACTGGTGGATTAAGAGACAGGGGAAGTTTTCGTTGAGATATGTCAGGTCGTCTAAGGTTTTGGAGAGAGTCAGGCCGGTTGCCTATCGGTTTTTGTTACCTCAGAGGTACCAGGCTGTGGATGACATATTTTATGTTTCCTAGCTTAAAAGTTACTTCTAAGACACATATCACGTTTTTAACTTGAGGGGGTTGATTTGGAAGTGGATTCATCCTTCAAGGAGAAACCTATTCGGATTGTGGATCACAGCACGAAGGTTCTATGTGGTTGGTCTCTTCCACTAGTACGGGTGCTATGAAATCATGTGTGGGTTTTGGATAAGACTCTGGAAATGGAGGCCGATGTTCGATCATAGTGGCTAGAGTTGTTCAAAAATTATTCTTCACCACCCTTGGAAGGGCAATTCAGGGAAGAATTTCTTTAAGGGGGGAGATTTTAAGAGCCTGAATCTTCTTTTTAGGTATAGATCGTGATTTAGGGTTATTTTTTGAGGAAAAAGGAAGAAAAGAGGATTTTATAATTACACATTGTGTACCTCTGAGTACACACTATGTACCTAGCATGTCATGTACTACTATGTACTGACTGTGTAACGGCCGAGTACATAGCGGTGTGGTGACCTGACAAACCGCTTTAGTTGGAGGGTGGTTATGGCCACTACACAGAATATAGTTTAAAGAAAAATTTGTGTACTTTTAATGTTAATTGATATATTCGATTGGGGTCACGTCTCATTTCTGTAAACAACTTATTCTTCCCATGTTTCCCACATGTGTGATCAGGAACAATGAATGAAGATCGAACCCCCAATTCTTCATCCGACCTCTGTATTAGACATTATCATGTGAATTAGAATCCCACTGGTGAGATCTCAAATCCTCTAGAGCCTTTATTCCTGATTCCACCTCTCTTGCGAGTTATTCAAGGTTGGGAATATTTCAACATTTTATAGATCTATGCTGATCTAGACTGATTAAAGAACTGACATTCAAGTATATCAATCGAATGACATCGATGTTGGTGGATTGTACCTTTTTTTTGTAATTCAATAATATATACTAAAAGTGCTACATAACTATGATTGGCGTATTTCTTCATTTAAAATTTATCCCTGTTTATTATCTTCTATGGTTTTATTGATTGATAAAGGGTTGTTTCTTATGCTTCAGGTTAGATACCTTTTTGTGGGACACACCATGGATGTGATTTCCTTGATTGATTGTTTACGATTTATTGTTCTAGGATTCCGGTTAGGCTTAACTTGATTTCCATGCCTTAGTCGATTAGGATGATGTTTGATTGATTATCTAAAATTCATGTAATGTGCTTGTGAATGATTGGCCAGGTAGTAGTTTCATATTACATGGGTTTCTTTGATATTATATACCCAATGTTTTTCCAATGGACTGTGAGAGCCTTGGTATATATGTTGACCATGGGTTATAGACCATGATATCTACCTCGGAGTTCATTTATAATTACCTTATGATATATTGAACTAGGGGTATTGACCTTGATACCTACCGAGGAGGTTCATTATAATTTATTAATGCCATATTAACTAAGGGGAATTGACCATGAGAGCTGCCCAAGTATTCATTTGTAAATGACTAGTGATATGTAAAACCTTTGGGTTTAGACCATGAGATCATTCCCAAAAGTTTTTTAGGAATGATTTAATGAATGTGATGAGTCTTCCAAGGAAAAACACAAGCTTGGACCCGATCTTACTTTTTTAAATGGTCTTCTAAGATATCTATTTTGATACTATTACATAGGGGGATATATATCATAGGATATATCTCGAGATTACATGATTTAAATGGTGAATAATAAATTTAAATGAGGAAATTGAAAACTGTATGATTGTTTAATTTTGAGTTCTTCCTAATTTATTACATCATTCTTTCATATTGCCTACTATATATATTGACTAACAGTTAGGCACAGATCTTTTGGTGGTTGCCTACTAGGATTAATATCACACCCTGTTTGGGTCATGTTTTGGACCCCAAAAAATTATATGGTCTCAGGTATAGATAAGTAAAAGCTCCCTTCATCATTAGGTACTTGATTTCTGTTAGAGCTGGAGATCATGGTACCAAGCTAGGGCTTGTGATGCAACTGGAGTTTATTTGTTTCTTTTATACTTTGGTTTATGTATTTCATTCCAGAATTTTAACTTGTTTTTATGTTTTATTATATAAATATTCCATGAATCATATTTATATATATTTTGGTTTGTGTTGGAGTTACTTTGAGTCTTCCGTTATTTACTTTTGTTGGTTTTACAGCATCTGCTATTGTTTACTATATTTTTCGTTGTGTATAATCTGCCAATGAGGGGATAGTGTCCTCAATGTATTACATTATCCCGCACTGCTAATCAAAATCCTCTATAATTAGCGGGAATTCACTTGAGGTTATGTGACAAACCGAGTTCATGGAACTTTTGGGTGGCAGCTGGATCTGGGATGTTATAATATTTTATTAAATTTTAATAGTCAAATTATGAGAAATTTGTAGTTTTAAATATAAACATTTTATATTTCCCTATTTTAATAATTTATAAATATTTTAAAATTTTATTAACATTTAATAATTATGTGTCATGGAAAAAAGCATACACTTTTTTTGTACACGTTATTGATATAAATCCATCAAGACACAATAAGATAGTGTTATCCTATGGAGTTATCTAGTGATGTTTGGGTAATGATATTTCAAATTATTTCTTGAGTATCTATAATGGATGATTTTATCTAAATAATATTGTCTAATCAAAACCATAAAACTTATATTTTAATTATAATGATTATAATTTTATCTACATAATATTCAAGTGTTATAATCAATTATTTTGGGATCCACGTCCTAGAGATATTTCAAGTAGGAATATCTCAAAATGTTTTATGTGATTTAATTATTAGTGACTAATATTTTTCAACATTCTATATTTTTTAACACAACCATTGTTACCCCTATATCATCATCCACTTAAATTTTATTATTTATATAACTTTTTATCAGTTAAAACTCAAATAAAATTTGATAAAATTTGTTGTGATACAACTTTTGATTTTTTATTGGATAACAAATTTCTATTAAAAAATAAATAACCACATAAAATTAACTATAAGATAAAACTATGAAACTTTTAAATTGAATGTATGAAATATAAAGAAAATTCCTTATGTTTAAAAAATATATAAACTCTTTATTTATGTTCGAGGTTTATCTCTTTATGGAATTGAATATACACCCTCCTCCAAAGGATTCACTAAAATTATTAATCACCTAAAATACTTCTAGGTATGACTCTTCTCAATATCCATGTACAACTAGAACCTCAATTAAAGGATGAGGTAATAAAAATAATTTTAATTATGACATGTATCACACTATGATACAATCACCACTAGCATAACCACCCATATATAAATGGGATGAGTTAATATCAAAAAAATTTCTTAATTCTATGACATTATAATAACTAATAATATACACTAAATAATGTTTAAGGAATTTTTAATATTTAAACATTCATTGTGATGCACTTGAATCCATTACATTTTCCCAAATGAAATTCGTCAATAAATTGATATCATTTATGTATAATAATTGAGAATCTTAATAAGGATATCACATATCATTGGTTATTTATTATTCTATTCCTAGTAAATCATATACCCCGTTCTCTCTTTAATATGGTGCTTCCTTTGAGGAAAATTCCAAACTATTTTTTCATATGATAAAAGTTTCTTAGCATAAGATTATAAGGATTTTAAGGAGGTTATAATGGGTGTTCATACATTGTATATTCTTTAGGATGTGATGGTAATAGTTGGTTCTGACTTAAGAACTCTAGATTCTACTTATTTATTTCCTATTGTGGTTAATAAATAATTTTCAATTATGGATTATTAGGAAAATGTGTGGGGTCATTACATTTCTGCTGGATTCACCGATTATGGGGTAGTTTTAATTCAAAAGGGAACATTATTCAAAGAAAAGGTCAACAATACATTATTGGATGAAGATGGATTGATGAAATTTAATGACAATAAATCTTATACATTAAAGGACTATACATAAATCCAAAAATGATCTCTAAAATGTCCAAAATTAAATTATCCTGTATGGTAATACATATAAATAAGGATAATTATTTTTTGGTCGTAAGTTTGTATTTTAATTCAGGAATACATGATTTAAATGAAAAGAAAGAATTTTTATGTATAATGAAAATTACAATTTCCTATCCTTCCATATCTACATTATTTATGAAATAAATATAAGATCAATTTGAAAAAAAATCTGATGAGGGCTATAGTGATTATTAAAATGATTCCATTTATTTGAATGAATAGTAGTAGAAAGGATTGTATTCTAAAAGAAAATGTTATATTCTCAATATTAATCTCAGGAATTTTCTCGATGCACAAGATCAAATGATCTTTTAAAAATCGCAATAGGAATTTTCAACATTAATGAATATTTGGTATGAATTCTCTATATTATTTAATGGATTATAAATTAAAGGTATCATTTTTTAGATATATGTGATTTAGTTACACTATTATTATGTGGTGTGACCTCCCATTTTTTTCACCAGGGTTTACCTTTTCCATTGAGAAAAATTTTCATTAAAAATATTTAATCTCTTTATAATAGAATGTTAAAATAAAAATATATATTTCCAATTAATTATTTAAAAATATTAAATAAATAGAAATTAAAATCATATCTACTAGTGGGAAATCCCTTTGATGATAATATTTCATAAATATCATAGTTGTGGGAATCCTTGTATAAAGAATGAAATATTTTAGTAAGGATATTAAAATATTTATATCATATTGAAGGGATAGAAGATTTCGTTTTTAGTATAATTTATAGGATTATTTAGTAAATTTTTCTAGTAATATAATAGTTAGTATAATATCTAAATATACCCATGGTAAATAATATCATTTATCTCAAAAACTATGTGTATTTTCATTTTAGGAAATAATGTGAGAAATTCACTATAATATGCTGGATAAAATCACCACATAATTTCATCCTTTTTGAAAAACAATTGGATTCATCTATTGTATAATCCCCTAATTCATGTTGATCAACCCAGAATCATTTTCTTGAAAGATTACCTTCTCCAAAAATTACAACATTGTATTATGATGTCATTAAATACCCATGATGAATAAATATTTACACCCTCTTTACCTTATAAACAAATAATTAATATTATTGAATTTTATCATTCACAAGTTGAATATAAAAATGCCATTTTTTATATTAATAAAACATGATGTTTTTGCACGTTATGTGATATAACATTGCATAAATCACCAAATAAATTACCTAAATCCTAAAAAAATCCCCAAACATGATCCAATATATATAAAAACTATATTTCATACATTAAGACCAATTTAAAATAATCACACCCACCTTAAATACATTCCAATACTATCCTTTTTTTCATCCTATATTTTCAACATTCTCCCATTTTTTGTTTCATAGAAATTATAATGTTTATCTTCGCTCCAAATTTGTTATTGAAAAATATTTTTATATCAAATAAATTTAAATAGTATTAAAAAAATTCATCGAATACTTCAATTAAATGTGACTTATGAGAATTATAGAAAAAATAGTATAAGAAATATTTATAAGCTAAACTCTTAATGAATTTTATCTTTATAACACTTTTATAAATTTACTCTAAATTTATTCACTATGTAACTTCCCATGGATCATATATCACCCTTCCATAATTCAACTTTTTCCAAAAAAAACTCCCTCTCATATAAATAAAGTAACAATTTTTTATATTTATCCCCCTTTATATGAGAGTACAAAATTTAATATAATTATACACCTTTAAAATTAATCCAAAATGTTATAATCCATGTAATCCATTCATAGATGAACAAGAATATTAACAATTGACACATATATAGGGAGTATATTTTATAATTAACTACAATATTTGGGAGGTCATTTAACACCATGATTCAACTAATGATTCCCAAACACTAATGTAGTCTATTTTAAAAAATCATCTCCCAACTTTTGATTTTTTTCAATATGATCATCTTTGATAACATATTGTTTCCAATTTTTGTTGATAGTGTGGTATTAAATTTCAATATTTTAGTGCATGATTTGGGTACAATTTTTATTTTAAGGTAAATATCACTTTATTTAACAAAATATAACAAATTATATCCTTAATTAATTTCCATTATCTTCTAATTATTTATTCATACAATTCAATTTGGAATTTCCTATCATTTCCAAAATATACTTTGTTTCAATGATTCTTAGTGAAGTACCCTCTTGTTTCATTATATGTATATTAAAACAATCTATTTCAATAAATAATTCACCTCTAATAGGGGATTTATTATCCATTATGTCTCCAAAAAAATAAGAATTTTAATATTACACTAAATATCACTTCTTTCAACCTTATTAACAAACCGAAATCAAGGGTACCTTTCATATATCCCATAATTAATTTCACATCAATAATATATTCTTCATTACATTTATCATGAAACCTAATTTTTAAACATGATACATCAATAATGTTTGGCCTTGTAACTATAAACAAGAGTAATCATCTAATCATAATTTAAAATAATATTGTATTAAATAAATTTATATCTTCAAACATTCCATGTTAATTAAAATAGTTATTTGAAATAGAATTGTCTTATAATATTCCATTATAAACATGTAAAAAGTTATATAATTATTGAAATTTGAAAAACTGATCTCATCTAATTTACAAATTCTTTATTTGATTTCAACTTTCTTTCACCAAATATGTATCATCAACCTAGAAGATTACCATATATTTTTCTTTTTTTGAACTCTTCAATTATAATTTTTTATTAGCATCACTTATTTTAAACTTAAAACTCATTATGTATGAATATAATCAAGCATACTAATCTTTTAGTGTTTATTTATGCTATATTAATCATTTTTTAGATGACATACTTCATATTTATCACCACTAATTAGAATATACCCCAGTTTATCAATGTAAACCTCCACTATAAGAACTCCATTTATGAATGTCCTCTTTTTATAAATTTGATAGACCCTGAATCCCCTTTGAATTATCACTAAAAAAGATAAATAGATATATTCAAGTCTCACCAAAAGTGAAAATGTATCCTCAACACTAATTCCTTCAGTTTTATCATGTCCATTAAAAACTATCCTTAAATTTTTATAGAGTCACATTACTATGCTTTACATTCATGTTTTTAACACCAATTTCATTATAATAACATTTTTTATTATCAATAATCTTCATATGTTACTAATTATAATTATTTTTTATTAGATAAATTTCTTCATTCATGGATTTTTTACATGAATTACCAATTATCACCTATTTTAAAAAATATATATGAATGAAAAAAATAATTTATTCGACACGAATCTTTCAACGAGTTTTTGTTTGAGAAATTTTATCACAAATGATATTGATTTCACTAATTTTAGTCCTTTTTCCACAATTGATTGAGTGATTATCTCGCCATAACTTTTTATTCCTTTTAAAATTTTAAATCAATATCTTCCTCATGTGAATTTCATTAATATTATCTATATATTGATTCATGATTATCCTCTTCATATATTTCTTCCAAATTAATCCTTACTGAATAATTTTTTGGTCTTTTTTTAATGAACTTCACATTATTTTGTTCAATTATATTGTTGAGTCTCTTATTATACAACTTAAATACTTTACAATTTTTATATAACTATTAAATACACCTTAATCTATTATATCACCATATTTATCTCGTATTAATACTTCTCTACGTGTAGCACTTTCTTCTAATCGTACTAAAATGTTTTAGAGTTGGATTTCTATAGTGACACACCTCTTATGGAATCATTTTCTCTATAACACTTAATAGAGACATATTTTCAGTATGCACTGAATGTTATACCACATACTACAAATATTGACTCTAGAAGCTTTTCTCAAATATATTTTTTCAAAATTATTCACTATGGTATTCCTCCTTTCAACCACTGCAATTTTTTATGGATTTATCATCGATCAAACCTTATTTTTGATTCCATTCATCTTTAATTATTTATTTACTACAATATATGTGTATTTAATTCCATTTTCTAGTCATAATTGTGTGATCATCTTAGTAGTTTCAATTTTTTCTCACCTCTAGTATCTTTGGATATGTTCCATATCCTCCCTCTTAATTTTCCTAAACATAATGAACTATACCCAACATTATTCATCCTTGAAAAAATCAACTACCTCTCTCATCTCATTCCTATTCATTTCTTGGGACCACATACATTGTTTTGAATCAATTCATGTAAATTTCAATCCCTTTTATTTTTTTTAATATAGGTATTTTTAAACATTTTTTCTTCCATGAAAGAATCACATGACTTTTATCTGTACCCTTTCAGATTAGGAATATCACTCACAAAATTAATATAGAAAATATTATTTATGATATTTTTATGTATATTTCAATGTCTCGGATGCAATAATCTATTTTACTCTTCTATTATACGGAAACGTGATCTCTCTTCATTATCCACTTGGTAGAGATTTCATTTTTCCTTATTCCTTTCCTAGATGTATTATATTCCTTTTCTTTAAGAAAAAATCCATTCTAATTAAATGTAACTTTGATCCTCAATTTAAAAAGTCAACTCATACACAATATATCGTTTCAATGTGCATTTTCCGAGAGTTCATCCATATTTTTAAATTTTTCTCTAGCTAACCTCTTCTTACTAAATAACTTGATCTTTATAATACATTCATTTTTAAAAAAAAATAATACATACAATTAATTTGTTTATTCAATAAAAATACATTTTACATTATGAAGGATGAACAACTACAATTAATAATCCTTGTATTACTGTAATTGAAATATTTTTGTCCAATTTTATCCATGATGGACTTATGCTTTTATTATTTTCATTCCAATATATTTCAAGTTCATTTAATACAGAATATGTTCTCTCTTAATTTCTCCCAAAATAAGAAATGATGAAATATTTTTATTCTTAAATAATTTATAATTCATTATCTAATGGTATAGTTTTCAGTGATTAATATTTCATTCTCTTTAATCTAACTATGTATGTGTTTTATATTTTATTTTTTTTAAATCAAAATATTGATAGAAAAATATAGAGTAGTGAAAATATTACCCATAAAAAGAATTATTTTACGCTAAGAATAAATTTTCATCCTTAGTTTCTTTTTCTAGGTTACTTAAATATCAGATAACTTCTTAACTCGTTAAAATAGTTAATGGTGTGACCCAAGAAACTATAGAATTTTAAATTAATTAATGTAAATAGACACTCACACTACTTTTCCATATCATATATGTCCCTTTTATATTGTTTAATTAATCTCAAATATTGTGAGTTTCCTTCAATATTTTTCTTTTATTTCACCATTTATATATTAGATAATTCATTTTCATAACCATTTCAATATTAACCATAGAATTTGGTATATGATCATTCAAATAATTCTTAAAAATTATTTCACCTCTATTAGATCTTTTTAAAATTATATATCTAAAATTTTTCCAAAAATTTACTAATTAAAATATCGAGATAACCTTAATTTTCTAATACAATATGACAACTATTTCAACAAAAATTCAATAATTTCTCAAAACCCTTTAATACAAGAAGTAAGTTAATCGATTAAAGTATCTTTTTTCCAAAATTTAAATATCAAAATTCATTACATTATTTATTTTTTCTTATCTAGAGTTTTTTCAATCTTATAATTTTATTAGATGGGTTATTTTATCATAAATTTGTTCAAAATACTCAGAGTATTCTTTCTGTAATCCACCAATATTTCCATTTTTTCCTTTAAATATGAAAAACATTAATCACTCTTCAAGTTATACACCAAGATCAACTACTCCTAGTTACAAATCAAAAACTATTTCTTGAGTATATTATTTTATTAAGTATCTCCTTACCAACTCACTTAATTATGTTTTGAGAAATAAAAAATCATTATTTTATTCAATTTAACATGATTGAATAAATGTGTTTTAATATTTTACTACTTATTGAAGAAAAGAATATCATTGATATTATTTATTTAATTATTATTCTAATTAATTATATGCATCATGAACTGATTTGAGACAAAAATTGACATAAGTATTATTTGGTTTATAACTCACACAATTAACCCTTAATAATTGAATAATTATAATTTTTCATAGTACTACACACTTATTACTCAAAATAATCATTAAGGTTTTATCCTTAAGGATTTATTAAATAAAAAAATGCATATATGGATATTTAACTTTATAAAGAAATGATGATCATGATAATATTGATCATTATTAAAAAAATGATGCTTATGGGAATATTGATACTTATTGTTGAATTAATTATTATGAAAATATTCATGATTACAATAATATTGATCCTTATGAGAAAATTATTCTTACCTAAATATTTATTCTTATGGTTGAAATGAATCTTACAAATAATTTTCATTCTTACAGAATTGATACTTACACATATTTTCTTGTTTTCTTTTTCACGCTTACACTATATGGGAATGATATTTACAGAAATAACCAAAAATTTTCATATACACATTCATGTTTACACAAAACTCTATGATGATATTTAAAAACATTATTTCTTATAAAAAATTATATTGTCACATCCATGTCCTCCTTTTAAGGAACATTTTTATCTTTTATTCTTTTCCAATAATTTCCCCTAGGTTTCCCATATGCCCCCCTTGAATTTGGAAGTAATTGGACATGTTTTGAGTAGACAGAACTGGGCACAAGGTTTGTGTGCACAGTTTACTAATCCATGAAATTAAATCATGCAACCCTTTCAAGCTCAGTAAAATTGTTTTTTAATTACGATTTTTCCCTTCTATAATAAACTTTATTTCTCCCATTTCATCCCCATTTCATTTTTAAGATCCATGGACAGCCTCCAAGATCTTTCAACCTCCCATGGAACTCAATTTTTAAGGGGTATTTGGTGGAGGAACTTTGAGATCTCTCAAGCAAGCTAGTTTCCTTCCTTTATCGTTCCTTTTCCATAGGGTTTCTCCCAATTTTATTGAAGCTCCAAATTTCTAAAATATATGGAATTTTATATTTTTTTTGAGTTTTATTTTCTAATATTATGGTTTTAGGTTTATTTTTACTCCCTTGTGGTGCGGCGGTGGTGCGGTTGTAGTATCACACAAAGATTTGATGTTTTTAACACATTTGGTAGGGGATTCCATCTGTAACCATGATTGGATGAGTTATATTTTCTAGGTTTATATTTTTAAAATGTTCATCATTAATTATATTTGTTGTGAAAACTATTTATGGTATCATTTTTATGCGGTTGATTTTTAAGTGGCATTTTTGTGTGAAAATGGGTGTTTTTCAAGCGTATTCTATGTTGTGTCAAGTGGAGTTGTTTTATGATTAATGGAATGGTTTTATTAAATGGTGTTATGGATTCAAATTCTAGTTTGGTGTAATATTGGTTAAAATTTGATTTTCAAAATGGGGTTTAGATGGATTTTATGTACAAATCTTGGTTTTATTTCTTGAAATTGTTTTATGAAAATTCTAAATGGTTTATTGAGTTATAAAAAAAGGTGAAAAGTATGATTAGATGTTGTTTGGAGTGTGTATGACCAGAAAAGGTATTTTTATGTGTAAATGGTATTTTTTGTGTGTGAACTTATTTTATCACAATGATGGAAACCCTGATATCTATATGGGTGGACATGTACTAGTAGGATAGTGATCCTATGTGGTTTTTTCCATGTTTTAATTAGCAAGTCTGACATTGACAACACTAAAAAACTATTATGATAATGATAGAAGACTAGTATGTTATCTATATTTTCCCTATTAGTGGATCATGCATGAGAATAGATACTTGATTTGGTTACTTTTACACCAAGATGTGAGGTACTTGGGGCCCACAGCTAGCTAGTACCTAGGGTTGTTCCATTGACTAGTGCTCATTAAATATTTCATATTTACCATTGAATTATGGTGTGTTTTGTTGGAAAATTCAGTTCCTAGTACCTAGGGGTGTTCCCATGACTAGTTCTAATTGACTATTTGGTATTTACCATTGAATTATGGTGTGTCTGGTGGTAAAATTCAGTTCCTTACATGTTTTATTTATAATTATTTATTTTTTAAGTTTACCCCTTTCAAAAATTCTTCCCTTTAAAACTTTAGAAATAGTTGTTATCATTTCTTATTTATAAGAACAAGCAATATTTTAATCTCCAAATGATTATCACATGGAATATTTGGGTGGTATACTATTGGGTTTAGGATAAAACCATACTTACACCTTTGGTTTTATGTAGACTGGATTACGTTTGACACAGGTAAGGTCAAGGCCTTTTCTAATAGAAGTTTGGGTTGTTAGTTTCCATACATGGTGTAGTGTTATGGAGATGGCTAATGGGTGATGGCTCATTGTTGTGTGGGGGTCCTTGGGCTACTTATGATACTACTTTTTTAGTTTTTTACCTCTAGTGTCATGTTTAAAACCATTTATTTATCTCTGAATTTTATTTAAGGATTGTTTGGCATGACTTTTCATAATTGGTTTATTCTTAAGTATTGGTAGTTTTATGTATCCAAAATCAGGTAAATCATTCAAAAACCATTTTTTAGGATTCCCAAGAACTGGAGCCAGCTCGTGGGGATAAGGAACACCCATAGAGACTTTCCATGGGTCGGGTATGGGGCCAATTTTGTTGGTTACCAAATTCAATTCGTTACAAAATGGTATCTGAGGAGGTTAATCTTTTTGGGTCATATTATTATTTTGGGATGAGTATGGTTAGAAAGGAGATAGAACTATTATGTCTTAGAGTTTTGGAAGCGATTAGGGTGCCTGGAATGCACCTCTCATGACAGACCTCAAGTCACCATGGGATGTTCGGATTGTTTGTTTGACTTCTCTTCCAAGTGGATTCTGCGGGCTGCAAAATGCACATAGGCATTGGTTTGGAGTGAATTGGTTGTTTATTTCATTGTTGGGATGTCTTTGAATTAATTATATTTGATATAACTGAGGAATGTTTTTCATAATTGTTGTAATTATGATTTCTTTTGTGACTGTTGCCTTATGTAAGGACATGCCTCCTCGGAAAGATTTCATGCACCCATGGGAGGATTCCATAGAGAGTTCTCCCTCATCAATCGATCAAATAATAGTATAATCTATGGTCATAGTTGTCCAATGTCTAGCACAGGGGGTAGCTCATGCTCTTACTCCAGCTTTAGATGAAGCGTCCGGTCCTCAGAAGGACAAAGCCCAAGAGTTCCTAAAGAACTGGACCCATTCTTTATGATGTGTCGTGGAACCCCATGAAGCAGAGGAGTGGCTAAAAATATTTAATTATTGTTTGTGTTCATGGAAATTCCTGAGGAGGTTAGGGTGAAATGTGCCTATTTTCTGTTAGAGGGTCCCAACTGCAGGTGGTGGGAATTCGTACTTCAAACCGAGAAGAATGAATAAATGAGTTTGAAAAAATTCAAGGCAGTTTTCAATGATCAATAATGACCTGAGTCCTTGTCATATGATAGATTCTGAGAGTTCATGGATCTTGTCCAGGGAGACTATTCGGTGATGGAGGATGCCAACAATTTTTCTGAACTAGTTCAGCATGCTCCAAAAATCGTCTCTAATGAACAAATGAAAGCTTAGAGGATTGAGAAAGGCTTATGGCCAAAGATCTATTCCCATGTCCTCTTATTCAAGCTAATGAATTTTGATGAGGTGGTTGAAAAATCTTGTGTGGAAGAGATTAACCATAAGGGGAGATCTGGTTTCTCTAAGACAATATTAGTGACGGGAAGTGGTACTTCATCTCAAATGAAGAGGGAGGAGGATGATCATGGGAAGAAATTTCTAGGTAGCCTTCATCTTTGGCTTTGGATGCGTTTTCTATAGTGTTCCACCACTGTGGGATGCTAGGGCACATCCGAAAAACATGAACATATCTTCTAAAGCCCTATTATCATTGTGAAGGTATGGGAATCTTTTATCATTTTTATAGGATGGAACGTCCACTCCATAGAGGGCTAGGGTCTGTGGACTCCAGTTCAGTCAGATTCATCCAAGACAATATAATCTTGGTTCGTTGGTCATGGTGATAGGGATGGTCAGTCTTCTGGGTAGATCCAGTTCAGGTAAGTGCCACATGTGAGTGGTCTTTCTCAGGTAGAGAGTAGGCATCTTCATACTGTGGAGTAGGTTCTACCGAGATCAGATACAGGGACTTCGACTGTCAGAGGTACTGTTTTGATTTAATCTTCTATATAAGATTCTATTTTTGATACTAGTGATTCTGATTCATTTATCTCTACCAATATTGTGAGCCCACTCAATTCTCTAACTATGTTGTCATCTGTTGTGATGGAGTTGGTGATGATTCTGGGAAAGAAGGAGCAGGGTCTTGGGTTCCCGTCGTGTACACTTATTGTGTCTAGGGTTGAGATGTAGTGGGACATCTTGGTATTGGATATGAATCTTTTTTATGTAATCTTTATAATGGATTGGATACATAACTTTCAAGGGAACATTAATTTCTATAGGCCGTGGGAGAGTCTCACGGAACCTGATGGCAGTCCGCAGGTTTTTCTTGGGGAATGGAATCCTTGGTCAGGTCATGTATGACTTCCACTCCAATAGATGGTAAATCTTATATTCCAGTTATCATTTCTCTTACTAGAGGATTATGGTCACGCTCTTATTGGAGGACTACCTCACAAGGTGGATGAGTTCGTGAAGGTATTTCCAGATTATTATTCATGGGTGCCCTAGAGCAGGATGTGGAGTTATCGATAGATATAAAATTTAGAACACAACCTATATCTCTTACCTCATATCATATGGACCCCACCGAGATGAGGTAATTAAATATATATCTATGAGATTTAGAATCTAAAGGATTTATTCACTCGAGCATCTCTCCTTGGCCCTCTCCTATAATTTTTTCGAAAGAAGGATGATGGATCCCTCCAATTGTGTATTGACTATCAGAAGCTTAACAGGGTAACGATCAAGAAAAAATATCATTTCCTCGAATAGATGACTTATTTGATTATTTGAAGGGTTAAAAGTCGTTTTCTAAGATAGACTTGCATTCGAGATACCACCAACATAGGGTGAAATAGGTCGATATCCAGAAGACAGCTTTTTGAAGTAGGTACGACCACTTTGAGTACTTAGTCATGCCTTTCGGGTTGACCAATGCCCCTACAATTTTGATGGAACTAATGAATATGGTGTTACACCAATATCTTGACTAATTGTTTGTGTTATTCCTTGATGAAATCCTTTTTTAGTCTGGATTTGAGGAGGATCATGATCATCACTTTTGGATTGTGTTGGGAATCTTACGGGAGCATCACCTTTATGTAAAGTTGTCCATGTGCACTTTCTGGATCAGGGAAGAGATGTTTCTGGGTCATGTGATCTCAGATCAGGGGGTTTTGGTGGATGATGAGAAGATAAGTTCTAACATCACGTTATGTTTTCAGGTACTTTTTGACATTTCTATGTACCTATGATTTGTATTAGTGACTTGTGGGTGCGTTTGGGTGAAATTTTTAGTAAAAAAAATAAGGAAATGGCGTGTTCACTATTTGTGCATGGTTTGCCAAACTGTGCGACCAAACCGTGCCACCATAGCAGCACTGGACAGAGAGGTACACACGGTGTGCGCACGGACTGAAAAATCATGTGCCTCTGCCTAGGTAAACCGTGAAATCTTTTTTTATTTCCGAGAATTCCTTTTAAAACAACCCAAACACCTGGGACTCACATATGTTCGAACTTGGCTCGGTCTTGACTCATTTTAGGTCTTTCCAAATCTTCCTAGAGAGATTCCAAGGAGATCTGTACATCTTTCTTCAAGATTGAAGGCTCAGATTAAATATCCACTCTCCTCCCGGTATATAGATTTCATCATGTTGCGTTTCTCGTTTATTCCTCTATATTTCCTTGACATTTTCACGGGAGATTTCTTTGGTTTCCATGGATATATACCTATGAGTTGAGGTATAGATATCGGATTGTGAATCTAGATCTATTTTTGCAAGATCTTGATTCCTTTGATCTTAATTTTGGTTTTAAGGATTTAGATCCAGTTTTTTATTGACATCATTGTGCCACTCAGTTTTTGGGGTTTTTCATTGGGATAACACCTCTCAATAAATCGAGGTAGGTAGTTCCGTCCCATCTTGCCAAATTGTTTGTCCTTGAATTTCATGGTTTATTTCAATGATTGATTTATATTCAATTGCACAAGTTTATTTCTATTAAATTGATCAAAACTTGATTCCATTGAATTGAGATATTTGAAATGGGTTTGGCATGAATATTTAGAAAACCCCAATTCCATTGAATTAGGTGTGTTTATGAAAATTGGATGATTTAAATTGTTTAATTTAATTGGTGGATTTGATGGAAATGATTTCAATAAAATTGTTGAATTTAATTGTGGACGTGAATTACTGAAATGATGGAATTGGTTTTTAATGGATTTTCAAACTGGTGAAATGGCATAAATTGATTTAATAGAAACCCATTAGTTTTATCTTGTGAAAAATGAATTTTTTGAATAAAACCTATTTTGGTTTTAAGTGGGATGATATTGGCTCTTTTGAAATGGAAGAATGGGAATGACTGTATTTTAATAATTATTAAAATAATCCACCCAGCATGTAAGAGCGCATGCAAGGCATAGGTAGTTAGTGAGTTATTTAGATACACTATATTCTATGACAACGTTCTAAAACTTACTTGCAGCGGGTCACATCCCTGATGGGTTGGTGACGAGTCTCCTTTGGTCAGTGTCATAGGGACGTGTGTATACACATTTTGCTGAGTTCACAAAGAGAGCGCGGAATCCTATAGCTGGTTAATACTATCATACCTTTTGGCAGATGACCATGTTGCTCTCTTGTTTATTTATATATTTGATATAAATGTATGCCAATTCTTTTGAACTACTTACATGACTGATGAATTTACATAAACTGTTTTATGTAATAGTTTTTATTTAAACCATTGTTTTAGAAATATTACATCATTGTAAAGCCTTGGTTGATAAATTTTCCAACATTTGAAAATGTATAGCATGATTTGTTAAGATAAGATTTTGAATTTCCAAACTTTTTTATTTGAAAATTGAATGTTTTTTCTTTGGATAATAAATATTTAGAATCTGTTATGAAATATTCGGTGAAATCCTACTGGGCTTAGGCTCACACCGTACTTTTGCCTTCGGGTGTTTATAGACATTATTCTTCCAGGATTGATCATATGGAAGGGATCTCTTGGAGGTGGATCCAGTTATTGATCTTTGGACTTGGTGAGATGTGTCATTAGTGACCTTTGGGCTGTTTTACCAGTTTTAGTACTTGGGTTGTAATACTTTGGCATTTTATTCCTCTTTGTAATCTGGTACACTACTCCCAGTGGAGTTTCTTTTGTTATACATACTATTTTTTCTACTCTTTCTTCCACATTCTTGTGGGAAAATTGTTCCCACATGTATGTTGTATGATACCAGGTGCTAGTCGCCGACCTGTGGGGATCGGGAACACCCTTCGGGCTATGTCAGGGCTGGCATGGTTATCGGGTTACGAGGGTACCAGGGCTGGTTCATGACAAAGTGGTATCAGAGGGAAGGTTAATAATCTTTCCTTGATGACAGTATGCATTTGAGTTTTCTTGTCTGGACTTAGGAGGTAGTTGTGATTGGGTGTCTAGCCAGATCTCACCAAAATAAACCTTAAGTCACCAGAATTAGTTAGGGAAATATGACTTGTGGATTAGTTTTAGTATTTTCACTATTTTGATTTGGATAGAGTGGAATCCAAATCTTCTTATCCCTTCTTTTAAAAGTAGCTTTCCAGCCTTCACGGTTTGGAGTGGAAAGACTTTAGGGTCCTTTTCACTAACTAGTTCTATCCAGAATCAATGGTGTTGGCCAAGGTTTTGGAGTTTTTCAAGATTGATCAGGACAACAAAACCATGACTGAGTACTCAAATTGTTTTTCTATGATGGTAGAGTTTTCTCTTGAGATTGTATCTAATGAGAGGATGAAGGCTTGATGATTCAAGTTAGGAATTCGATCAGATATCCATTCTCAGGTTTTCTTACTGAAGCTACCCACTTATGTTGATGTGATGGATAGGGTGATGATGGTTGAGATGGACTTGGCAGGAATGTCGGTGTTGAAGGAGGTTCATTTCCCTCCTAGTGGCAGTGTGAGTTCCTTTAAAAGAAAACATAAGTGTGACTTTTATCTTGGTGGTTCTCGACAGAAGAGTGATTCCAGTCCTCCGGAAGCACCAGGTGGGGCTTCATTGACATTCTATCAATGTGGAAATCTAGGACGTTCGAAGAGGGTTTACAATAGGGTGCCCAAGAACTGTAGCTCTTGTGGACATTTAGGGAACTGGTAGAGATTCTGCCATGACTTCTCTACTCCATGTGGTGGAACATGATCATCAACACCTCCAAAAACTGTGGGGAAATCAAATGCATCACATGCAAAAGGGTTCCATCTATAGGCATCTGGAATTAAGCTTCTTCACGCAGTGGATGAGTCACCACAGGTAGCTGATGCAGGTCCTGAAACTGTGAGAGGTACCATTATGATAGCTACATCTTTAGGGACATCTCTTTTTGATACTGGTGCATCTCACTCTTTTATTTCAACCCATATTGTGAATCTGCATAATCTACCTTTGGAGCTTTTATCTTGTGCAATGGATATTACTACACCTCTTGGTACAATGAGAGAGAGGGGTCTCCATAGTCCTACATGTGTCTTCTCTCTATCAGATATTGATCATGCTTGGTGTTTCTTGGTTCTCGACATGAAATATTTTGACATCATAGTTGGGATGGATTGGCTCGTTGCCAATAAATCCCAGATCGATTGATATCTTCAATGGGATTACCTTACTAAACCCAGCGGTGTGCCTCTTGTTTTTCAAGGATAATGGGACCCAAGGTCAAGAAGAGTCGGACCCTCTTATCTAGAGTTGGGGAAAGTTATACCAGTGTTTTCCTTTGATCTGGAGAAAGATTCAAAGAGTGGTGATCTTCCTCAAGTCATGGCTGAGTTTCCGGACGTGTTTCCTTCGGACTTCTCTAGTTTTCCACTAGTGAGAGAGGTTGATTTCTATATTGACTTAATACATGGTACTCAACCGATTTCTATTCCATCTTACCGAATGGCTATAGTAGAAATAAAAGAACCGAAGTCACAGTTAGACGATATTCTTGAGAATGTTTTTATACAGCCGAGTGTGTCACTTTGGGCAGCACCTTTTCTCTTAACCAATAAGGTTGATTGTTCTCTTCTCTTATGTGTTGATTATCAAAATCTCAATTGAGTTACAATAAAGAACAAATATTTGTTACCACAAATTGATGATTTATTTGATCAATTGACAGGTGAGAAAGGGTTTTCAAAAAATGATCTTCGATCTGGTTACCATTAGTTGAGGATAAGGGAATATGACATTCAAAAGACAACTTTTCGGAGTAGGTATGGCCATTATGAGTACCTTGTTATGCCCTTTGGACTAACAAATTCTCCTGCAGTTTTCATGGCTTTGATGAACAAGGTTTCTATGATATATAGATATATTCGTGGTAGCCTTGGTAGACGACATTCCTATCTACTCCATGTCTGAGGAGGATCATGTGCATCATTTCAGAATAGTTATGAGTCTTCTAAGGAATCACAGACTTTATGCCAACCTTTCAAAGTGTGATTTATGGATTCGAGAAGTGAAATTACTGGGTAATGTCATATCATAACAAGGAATATTAGTTGATCCGGAGAAGGTGAAGGTTGTTATGACTTGGGAACAACCACAAATTGTTTTTGAGATTCGGAGTTTGTTGGGATTAGCAGGATATTATCGTCGTTTTGTTAAATAATTCTCAGAGTTACCTTCTCCAAAGACTGCTCAAGCTCAAACGGGTGTGAAGGTTTCTTAGAATGATAGATGTCAGAATTCTTTTTTTGTGCTTAAGTGTCTCTTAACTACTGTGCTGGTGTTAACTCTTCCTGAGGATGGGATAGGTTATGTGGTCTTCTGTGATGCATCAGGTTTAGGTTTCGGATGTGTACTCATGCAGGGTAATCAAGTTGTTGCCTATGGGTCTCGTCAGCATAAGCCTCATGAGAAGAACAATCCTACCCATGACCTTGAACTTGCAGCTGTAATTCACACACTTAAATTCTAGAGACATAACCTTTATAGAGAATTATTTACTATGTATACAGACCACAATAGCTTGAGTTATATCATCTCTCAAAAATATTTGAACCTCTTCCAAAGGTGTTGGGTGGAGTACCTACTATCTTTCGACATTGACATTGCCTATTCCCCAGGAAAAGGGAATGTAGTTGCAGATGAGTTAAGTAGGAAACTTCCATCACAGGTAGTGAATGAATATTCAGAAGAGTGGAGTTTGATGGAACTTTTTTCTTAGTTGCATATTGGAGTTCAATGGAAGGGGAATGAAGTTTCATTATCCAGTGTTTAGTTGAAATCTATTCTCCTAGAGTTAATTCTTCAGGAAAAACAAATGGATGATGAATTCCATAGAATTAGGTACTCTCTTCATGGTGGGGAGACCGACACGCTATGGTTGTTCTCCAAAGCGGGTGTTATGTGTTATCGAAACCATTACGTTGTTCCATTAGTGGCAAGGAAGGATGTGATGGGGGGTTTCCATACCTCTCAGTGGGCAGTAGAAAAAGGAACCACGAAGATGTTCTATGACATGCAGCGGCAGTTCTAGTGGCAAGGTATGAGACGAGACATTGGTGAGTTTGTATCTCATTGCTATACATGCCAGCATGTGAAATCCGAGCACCAAAGAACTTGGGGTTTAGCTCAACCACTTCCAGTCCCTACATGGAAGTGGGATGAAGTCTCTATGGACTTTGTGTTGGGGTTACCTCAAACCTAGAGGAAGAATAACGCAATATGGGTTCTGATTGATAGGTTGACCAAGTCGGCTCACTTTATACCTATTCGAGATACAACCAAATTTGAGGAGTTGGGAAATATCTATGTGAAAGAAATTTTTCTTTTCCACGGAGTTCCATCTGCTATAGTCTCTGATAGGGATACTCAGTTTACTTCTCGCTTTTGGAGAGGCCTTCAGGAGTCACTAGGATCTCAGGTCCATTTGAGCATGGCCTACCATCCACAGTCAGATGGCCAGACAGAGAGAGAAATTCAGATCCTTGAGTATATGCTCCGTGCTTGTGTTCTTGTCTTTGGTGGGTCTTTGGATGATCATCTGGGGCTAGTTGAGTTTTTTATAAAAACGGTTATCAATATGAGATCAAAATGGCACCTTTTGAGGCATTTTATGGATGTCCCTGTAAATATCTGTTATGCTGGTTGGATATTGGTGAAAGTTCCTTGGTAGGACCATGTTTGGTCCAAGATACGACAACTATGATCTAGTTGATTCGTCAAAGAATATGGACAGCACAGAGTTGATACAATTCTTATACTGATCGTCGCCATTGACCTTTAGAATTATCAGTTGGTGACCAGGTGTTCTTGAATGGTTCACCCTGATTAGGTCATCAACGGCTTGAGAGGAAAGGGAAGATTGCTCCTCGTTTTGTGGGACCTTTTGAGGTTATTGGTCTTGTGGGGAAAGTTGCTTACCGTCTAGATCTACCACCATAGCTGACATCGATACATAACATGTTCCATGTATCGCAGCTATGAATGTATGTCTCTTATCCATATCATGTTGTGTGATGAAGTGATCTTGAAATTGATCCATATTTATCTATGACTGAATGGCCAGTTAGGGTTATTTATTTTGAGACCAAGGTACTTTGTGGGAGAATGATAACTCTGGTCTATATACTTTGGCAGCATGGTTCGGATTTTCATGAGACGTGGGAAAGGGAGGCACTAGTTAGAGAGGAGTGGCCTCATCTTTTTGATGTGGAGGTTTCTTCATAGGATTTCTGGGGATAGAAAGGTCTTATGGTGGGGACGTTGTAACATCAAGATACGTTTTTAGGTAATTTTTGACGTTTCTAAGTACCTCTGATTTGGAGCAGTGACTTGGGGGTGCGTTTGGGTGAACTTTTTAGTAAAACAAAAGGCAAATGGCTTGTGCACGGTTTGCGCACAGTTTGAAAAACTGTGCAACAAAACCGTGCCAACCAAGCAGCACTATATAGAGAGGTACGCACGGTGTGCACATGGTTTGAAAAACTGTGTGACCAAACCATGTGGCCGAAGCATCTCTGGACAGTGAGGGTCGTACGATGTGCGCACGTTTTGAAAAACCCTACGCCTCTACCCAGGTAAACTGTGAGCACAGTTTTTAATTCTGAAAATTCGTTTTAAAACCACCCGAACCCCTGGGACTCCCATATGTTCGACATAGGCTTGGTCTTGACTCATTTTCGGTCTTTCCAAATATTCCTAGAGAGATTCCAAGGCAATCCGAACATCTTTCTTGGAGATTGAATGCTCAGATTGAAGATCCAGTCTCCTCCGGATAAGTGGATTTCATCCCATTGCATTTGTCGTTTATTTCTCTATCTTTCCTTGATCTTTTCATGGGAGATTTCCTTTGTTTCCATGGATCTATATCTATGAGTTGAGGTATATATCTAGGATTGTGAATCTAGATCTAGTTTTGAAAGCTCTTGATTCCCTTGGTCTTAATTTTTTTTAAGTATTTAGATCTAGTTTTGGATCTACATCATTGTGCCGCTCAGTTTTTGGGGTTTCTCATTGGGATAAATCCCATCAATAAATCAAGGTTGGTGGCTCTGTCCCGTCTTGCCAAATTGATTATCCTTTTATTTCTTGGTTTATTTCAATGGTTGATTTATTTTCAATTGCTCAAATTTCTTTCTATTAAATTGATCAAAACCTGATTCCATTGAAGCGAGATATTTGAAATGGTTTTAGTATGAATATTAGGAAGACCCCATTTACATTGAATTGGATGTGTTTATGGAAATTGGATGATTTAAATTGTTTAATTTAATTTTTGGATTTTATGGAAATTATTTCAATTAAATTGTTGAATTTAATTGTGGAAATAAATTTTTGAAATGATGGAATTGGTTTTGAATGGATTTTCAAACTGGTCAAATGGTTTAAAATCATTTGATAAGAACCCATTGTTTTTATCTTGTGAAAAATGAATGTTTTGAATAAAACCTATTTTGTGTTTAAATAGAATGTGATTGGCACTTTTGAAATGGGTGAATGGGAATGATCGTATTTTAAGCATTCATAAAATAGTTTGCCCATCATGTAAGAGCACATGCAAGCCTTAGGTAGTTAGTGAGTTATTTGGATACACTCTACACAACGACAATGTTCTAAAACATACTTGTGGTGGGTTACATCCCTGACGGGTTGGTGTAGAATCTCCTTTAGCTAGAGTCATAGGGACGTGTGTGTACACATTTTTTTGAGTTCACACAGGGAGTGCAGAATCCTATACCTATTTAATACTATCATACCTTTTGTCAGATGACCACGTTGCTTGTTGTTTATTTATATATGAGATATATATGTATTCCAATTCTTTTGAACTACTTACTTGCCTGATTAATTTTCATAAACTATTTTATGTAACTGTGTTTATTTAAGCCATTGTTTTAGAAATATTCCATCATTGTAAAGCCTTTCTTAATAAATTTTCCATCATTTGAAAATGTATAGCACGACTTGTTAAGATATGATTTTGAATTCCCAAACCTGTTTATTTGAAAATTGAACGTTTTTTCATTGGCTAATCCATATTTGGCATCTTTTATGGAATCATTGGTGATATCCTACTGGGCTTAGGCTCACACCCTACTTTTTCCTTGGGGTGTTTGTAGACTTTCGCCTTCCAGGTTTGAGAAAATGGAAGGGATCTCTTGGAGGTGGATCAAGTGGTTGATCTTTGGACTTAGTGAGTTGTGTCCTTGGGGACCTTGTTGTTGTTTCCCCAGTTTTAGTACTTGGGTTGTAGTACTTTGGCATTTTATGACTTTTTGTAATATGGTACACTACTCCCAGTGGAGTTTCTTTTGTTATGCATTCTATTTTTTCTACTCTTTCTTCCTCTTTTTTGTGTTAAAATTGATCCCACTTGTATGTTGTATGATGCCAAATGCTATTCGCCGACCCGTGGGGATCAGGAATGCTCTTCAAGCTATTTTAGGGCTGGCTCGGTTATCGGGTTACCAGGGTACCCTGGCTGGTTCATGACATAAGCACAGTGATTTCATGGAAGCATCTGAATAACGTGTTCAAGATTAGGATTTACCTCGGCCTGGTAGGTTATTATAGGTGGTTTGTTCATGATTTCTCTCGGCATTCTTCACCAATCACCGTGCTCACTTAGATAGGGGTGAAGTTTGTTTAGGGCCCAGAATTTATGGAATCCTTTGAGAAGCTCAAGCTACGGTTGACTACCACAACCATGTGGAACTTTCTAGAATATTGAAAGGGATATGTGGTGTATTGCGATGCTTCAGGTATGGGTCCCAAATGTGTTCTCATGCAAGATGATCATGTGGTGGTGTATGGATTGTGCAAACTTTGACAATAGAGACCCAAACATGACATATGTGGACATTATATTAATTTTTTGGAATAATTAATACATAACAAAAACATACACCAAAGGACTGTAATAGTTTAGTGTTTTTGAAAACTCGGAAAAATAATCTTTGTATCATGGTGAAAGATCTTCAACATCTCCCATAAAGATCTTCCCCTTTTTCTTCTTACCTAAAACTTTTCTTTATATCCTAGGGAAAAGAAAACATATAAAGGGTGAGCTCAAATGCTCGTTAAGGGTAAGCATGGAGGAAATAAAACAAACCATATACATTTGATCTTCAAAACATGAACATAAAGTTTACAAATCAAAATCTTGAGTTATTAAATAAATATTGGAAATACGTAAGGAATAGGTCATAAAGGAACATCAGTCATGATAAAATAGCATGGGAATAAAACATCTAATTGTGGAAAACTATTAAGCACATGATATGATTTCCATATTAGGAAAGGAATTTCTGACAAGACCATCTTAGTGGACAATGTCCCTTTCGGAATAGAGTTCACTCCTCGTTCCAGTCCTGTATCACTGAACTGGATTAACATATCATTCCAGCCAAGTCTATCTCATGAGATATAAATCATTAACCAATGAATTGGAGGGAGATATAGGTCCCACCAATCTCATTATGAAATCATTTTTACATGTGCCACAACATAAATATAAATTATTCATCCTATCCCAACGAATAAAATGGGTTTCATAAACATCATCCCATCATAACATAATCCATATAAAACAAATGGATATCATTTCATCATAAGAAAATTGAAACCATTAAAATCATTGAGACATTATACTTGAAACTTAGACATATGAAATAATGTCATCTTAGATGGAAATTGGTTTTTATAAAACACTTGAAATGAATTCTTGAGGAAAATATCCTTTCTTCTTCAAAATCATTTTCATTTCAAAAAATGCCATGAAATTTTAAAAGAAAATTATTTTGTTGAAAATAGTCAAGAAACTTTGTAGAGGAATATTCATTGAAATAATTAATTATGAAACCATAAAAATCCATTCACACTGTATAAGTTAAAAAAACATTCTTGTCAAACGTTTTCCAGAAAAGTCAAAAAGTACCTCGTATGGTAAAAAAAGAAATATTTCTTTCACACCATGTATTAAAAGTCAAAAATGGGTAAAAAGGAATTTAAACATACATGAAACCATTTTTAATAAACATGGACATGTTTGATAAATATAACCCTAGTAAATACTTAAGAATTAACAATCTCGGGTAAAAATGAGATTGGAAAAGTTATCCCTTACCTTATGTCTGATATGCTTCGTACGTATCCGAACCTCCTGTATAATGATTTAAATAATGTCATTGATTTATTAAAGAATCATATTTATTATTATGATATCATATATGGTTCACTTATGACTTTATATTACCCGTTCTTTTGTAAATTCCATGTTAAAGCAGTGTTTTGGGGAAAATAGTTTTATTTATCGTAAGTGTTTGGACTTGTTGTTCTTGATATTATTATTACTTATATCATGATTTAATTACTTCCAGAATTTAAATCATGATTTATATATCATATATATTCAGTATATATATATACATAATATATAGATAAATGATGTGAAATACACCGTTCATGGAGACGGTAGTTCGTACGTACGCATGAACGCGGTTTTCCTTTCCTTATTGACTTGAAGGGAAGTAAGTAGATGAAATATATATATATAAATATACATAAATACAGTAGCTTTATCATGTAATATAATTCATTATTATTCATTATATATACTTTATAATCATTCTTGAATTGTTAATATGGAGAATAAATATCATCCCGTCGTGGAGACGGTAATCCGTACGTACGCATGAGCGATGCTATTGTTCCCATAATTATTGAGTTGAATTGGAGAGGATGATATAATATCTTAGAATCATTATGATGGTATAAAACATATATATAGTTATTCTTTACACCATTATACCCATCCAAGTAATGGGGTGGTGGAAAAAAATATTACACCACGACGTGGAGACATTATTCCGTATGTACGCACGCGCAGTGATTTCATTTTCCGTAGGATGGATAAGAGGTGAAATATGGTTATTTCATATTTATAATAACATATCAGTATATGAGTGATACTAATGTTATTAATTCATGATAAAAAAAATAAATAATAAGTAGTAGAAGAAGAAATAAATTGGAAGGAACCGGTAAAGGATATTACCACTTCTTTGATGCGCCTCTTCTTAACCATCACTTTGGGCACTTAAGCTAATATTTGAAGAAGACCAGGACCTCTAGAATGTTTCTAGGTAAGTGGAGAAGATAACTTACCAGGTGTTGTTTGAGCATGAAGGCTGAATGTTGTGTAAAGAAGAGAGGGAGGAGGTTCCCTTTTATAAGGGAGGAGAGGGGAACCTTTGGAAATCTCAAAAATATTAATTTATAATAAATCAAACCCCACCTAAAAACCTCCAAAAATGAATCATATTCGAATATTAGATGAGATATGGTTGTAATCGCATCAAACAATAAAATTTATTCATGTTGGAAATTTATTTTAAACCTTATCAACTTGATTTACCCTTATTTAATCTACTTAATTTTATTTGAGGCATAAGATTCTAAATTTTAAAATGTTATAAATAATTACTTATGTTTTTTTAATTGTACATAATTGGATATTTTATGACATTTTAGACCATATAAATTTAATTTTATAATTTTTAAATATTTTTGATATTTTTAAACAATTTTATATTATGTTATTCTTATAAAATAACAATTGTGTCAATTTTGACACTATTCATTTATTTGAATTTAAATAAAATCCACACAAAAGATATGTTCAAAATAAAAGCTTTAATAGATTCATAACATTTCATATATATCTATAAAATTATTGGTGAACATCAAATATTTTATATATTATTTGTTTTAATATTTGTAAAACCATTTATTTGATATTTCATTCAATAAAATAATTTCAAATTCACTATTGTGTCACTTTTAATGATAAATATATAATCCCTAAAAATTCTAAATAAATTCACATGTTGTATATAATTTTATTATATTTCTGGAGACTATTCATGTTCTATGTTTCATGATGTTTATCACTAAATTAAAATTATTATACTTATAAGCTTTAAGAGAGTGACATGTTGTCACTTTCTTTGGTTTTAATAATAATTAAATTATTTTTAAGGTCAAAAGTCTATTAAATTAATCTATTCCGAACCTTAGGTGATATGGGTAGACTTTTAGTCATCCAATAAATTTTTGAAGGTGTTATGATAATTTTATAATCTTATTTTTACCCTTAATTACCTAATTTAAATTTTATTGCTGTAAATAAATATTACCGCAGTTACTATAAATAATATAAAAAACCCATTTAACATATTTTGGAAAAACATAATTCTAACATGGAATCAATTTTTCAAAATTAAAAACATAGAATTTGTAGTAATTAATTTAAAATTAATCTCGTTATTAAGAAAAAGTGTTTTAAAAGTTAAAACATTGCCAAAGATTGAAATTTGTTTACTTATGAATTCAATGTAAAATTAATTGTAATGACATAAATTATATTAAATTGTAAAAATATATTCTATTTATACTTTAAAACCATTAAATATTATAATTTAACCATATAAATTATTGCGAAGAAAAATGTTGTTTTTAATTAAAATATAGCGTGTTTTTACTATTCATTAAAATATAAAAGTTATCAGAATAATATGAAAATTTTATCCAACGTAAAATTTTATATCATGATTCTAGTGAAGTATTTTATTATGTCAAATTGAAATTAAAAACCTATCAAAAACTATATTTAAAGTGGGGGTTTCATCAAAATGCGGCAAAACTGCACTTTTTAAAAAATACTTATTTTACCCGAAAAAATTATTTTGTTCACATAACATGTTTTAGAAAATGAGTAAGATGAATAATAATTTTACAAATATTGTTAATAATTTTCATAACGGCTAGTCTATACTAATATTATAACAATATATCATTGTTTAGGAAAACCTGGTATTGCGTACTACACACGCTATCAAGGAAGGTCATGATTGCGTGTAATGCAAGCGAAGTTAGTGTTGTGTGTAGTCAAATATTTGTTTGGTGTTGCGTATAATATAATACAACCATATTTCATTTATACATTGAATATATATATATACACAGTTAATGTTGCGTATAATAACTTCTATCAAAGAAACATAAAATTTTATGTAACACGATCCAAGAATAGTGTTGCATATACTGCAAGCTAATACGGTGCTGCATATAGCGCAAGATAATATTGGTGTAGCATACAACAAAGGAAATCAAAAAAAATTAAAAGAATACTTATCATAAAATATGAGGGTGTTACATTCTACCCCCTTTAAAATTAATTTCTTCATCGAAATTCGTCGGGGTTATAAATGGTTTTCTACTTGGATGTTTTATTTAATAGAAACCCACATTGTAAAAAGGAATACCAAAACTTAAATTTAAAAACTAAAGTACGAAATGTAACGTTTACCTAAATTAACTAATCGTTGGGTTTCCACATAATAGAATATAGGAGAAAATATGAATATAACCATCAGGGTTTGATAGAGAGTGGTAGAGAACATGGCTATGAAAAATCCATAAATCAAAAAGCCACAAATTTTTGATGATCTTAGGTACCATCTGATTCATAGTATATAAGGGTACTAGGAAAACATTATTAGATCTCAATATCATTCCCTAATGTTGAAAAATTGTTGAATTAAAATAAATACTTACTTGATTTTGGTACAATCTCACCATTGTTCGTGCCATGACCAATTTCCACTTCTTCCCTTAAAGAAATTAAGTTGAATTTGTCATTCGTGATGTGTTAGAAGATCATCCGATAGAATGATAGTTCATTCCATCTGTTTCTATCGCAAAAAATTTAGCCCAATTTATTAAATATACATAAGTCCATCTATGCTGAGATTAATCGTATATGGTTTCTTAAATGGACTTATACTTCGTTTTATCATAGATCGTAATAAAATAAAACTAGTTTCTACTAACTAGGGACTTTGTGTAGTCCAGTGGTAGGCGATAAAGGCCTATCAAACTTCGGTTGTGGGTTCAATTCCCGCATCTTTGTCCGACATGACGGGTTGTCGCCCTTTTTGCAGGTTGTCCCTTTTCATAAACTACACTATTATAACATTCCATCAATAATATCGAAAAAAGTTCTAACCTTAAACAATACTAACTTATGTTCATCATAATCCCTTCCAACCTTTACGCTTATCCAATATACTTCATTCCAAACTCATTGTATAAAGAGAATGATTACTAAAAACGTCATATAACAAGCACCTAAATACCATCATTTATCCCTCATATATCACAAGATATATCTTGTTGGACACATTACAAACTTGTGAATACCTTAATCATGTATTATATTTAAAAAACAAATACCCATTGAACTTTAGTGAAAACATGAATGTTGTCAAAAGTTAACTATTTCCACATCCCAAAATCAAAAAATTCTATACCCTCAAAACATGATATAACTTCTTCCTTATATTAGTCATGAGCTCATTAATACTATCAAAAATTTCATTATCTCTTTATCCCTTCATTATGCGCATATCATCTTCTTTCCAAAAATAGATGAATAACATTTCATGGTAACCGGTACCATTCAACATATACTTTCAAATACTTTAGAAAAAACAATAGTGTAACAATCCTTAGATGTGTCTTTATTCCATAGTACCATTACCTATACAAAATTATTATTTATAAACATAAAATCATTCCACTAACTTCTTAAACCATTGACCGAGGTTCAACAATTATTTCATCTCACATATCATTTGTAGTCTCTTCATCATCAACAACATAAATACTACTCATACGACCATGATGATTCTCTTCATGAGACTTTCCCTCAGGGCATTGGTTTTCATAATGCACATATTGTTGGAGATGGTGGTCTAGAACCAACTACTTTGTACATTATTCATTAAATAAAAGACTTATCACATCTTGATTGTTCTTCTGCGTGACATGTCATGTGATAATGTCCTAAGGAAAGTTGTTGCATTAAAGGGACATAGGGGATCCCTACTATGATGAGAACCCGGAGGTGCCATAACACTGTTCTTGAATGTATGTTCTATGGCTAGATGATATTATTTGAGGGACACAAATAATACATGTCATTAGGGGTGAGGACTCATAAAACATTGAGGCACCTTCTCATGGTTTGCACCCTTGGTAATATCCAGGAGGATATTATGAGAACGCGACCCTCCAGTAGGAAATCTACATTTCATAGTGTCATTGGATGTTCCTATCTGCGGATGTGTGTATTTTTCCTTAGACATTAAGATTATTATTAATGGGTATTACAACTCACGCACTTAGATGTATTGACGAAAATTGTGACGACACACTGTTCACAACGAGGTAGGATACGTTGGGTGCGTCAGGAGTAATACTGCATTAATAGATAATTTGAGAAAGGATGTGTCCCTTCCGTTCCATAACGGAAGTAGATATCTCAGGCCCTTTGATGGAATTCATATAGCCTAAATAAATCCATGGCCATGGTAAGGTATGGGAAAGTTCAATTCTGGGAAGTCAAAGAAAGAATAATCAAGCACATGGGTTGATGGCACTATCATGCAACCCGCATGATTGGAGATATCGAGACAAAGGTATTATATTACATGTTAAGCGTTCATAGGAGGTGACATGTCATTGCGGCATTAACTTATTTCTCTATGGGTCCCTTGGCGTGTTGCTAGACACTAACCTTGGACTTTAGGCAGGCTCAGCCTAATGCCACTGAGAAAGAGGCCTAGAGGGTCACACACTAAGTGTGTCCATGTATCCCAGTTAAATATTAATTTAACAAGTTAAATAAATATTATTCCTGACTGTGGTTTTAATAATTATTTAAGGATGTATGATCTAATTTATTTTGACACAAGTTGTTCGAGAGAATATATTGTGGACGAAATAATATATTTATTAGCGAGTAATGCAGTTACATTTATTTAAGAAATAAATAGTCATTACTCAAGGTCTAATAAATGTGGTGGAGAAAAATGGAAAATAAAAGTACCCGCCATGTGTATTAAATATACACTCCGTGAAGTTTTATGGAAAACAAGTACACGCCGTGTATTAATTATTACACGCCGTGTAATTTTTCTAGTTGGGATTTTGAGGATTTGATATTGTTTTATTAAATGATATTTATTATAATCAGCGTGGGTGCATGTCAAGGAATTAATAATTCAACATGGGGGTTTTCAATAAGAGTTAACGAAATAAATAAAATGTGTAACATGTTTATTTATTGTCATAACTCTATTACCCTCAAACCGGATTATAAATATCCTCGAAACCCCAACATTTTGAAGATCCATGGTTGTGCAAAACGGATTTGGAAATACTCCCATGCCAAGAGAGAATTCCCTTTCCACAAATAACACACTCATGTTACGAGAGCAAGATCCCCTACTGGATCAAGGCGGACATCAAAAGTGAAGGTTCTTCCGTGCTAGCACCCGGAGATCCCTTCGGCGACGTCCGGAGATACGTTACACACGTGTGGATCACTGCTAGAGGAATCCTACACTTGGATTCTACAACGCAACGACGGATCACTGAATCGTGACCAGACACATCAATGAAGAAAGAATTCCAATGAGGTAATTCTTATGCATTAATTAAATTAATTATAATCAACATATGATGATCCTTTTCAAGGGTTCCAGGACTCTACTTTTCTTTTTGTTATTCATTCTATTCTGAAGATTTGTCCTTTTATATCACGGCGGATCTCAGATTGAATGTTGTTTAGCGTTAAAATTAAATTTGGGAAAACCCACTAACGCGCTTCCGCTGTGCTCAGAACCTACAAGTGGTATTAGAGGGAGTCATATCGTTGATTATAATTATTTAGTTTTTCATTGGTAATTTACACATTTAATAATTTAGTTATTTCAATTCATGTTTAATTGTTCTGGAAATCTGAATATCGAGATCTATTCCTCCTCCCTCATTTCTTGTTCACCTCAAATAAACGAATTTCTCTTTTCATTTTGATTAAAATAAAATAGAGGAACTCATCCAGAGGAGAAAAACATTTCTGGCCATATAACACCAGGATACACGGCATGTATTTGGAAGTACATGTCGTGTAGTCTAGGTTCATTGCATTGACTGATCCACCAAATCAGGCCGTGTATTGGATTCTTTCTAAGAATATAAGACATTGTGTGTTGACCAGAAATAGGTGGCACACGGTTTCTAGAATACACGTCGTGTGGTCCAATGAACACAGTGTGTAGTCCCTTCTGTTTAGGGTTGGGTCGTGTACTCCGTACATGGCCTACCCGGCTGGAAACCATGTAATGCGGAAACTACATGGCGTGTGTCCCACTGTACACGCCATGTACTACGAAAACTTCTGATGTACATTATCACGCTCTGTCCCCGGGCGTGTACTTCGGAGGGACGGTGAAGAAAAGTGCACGCCGTGTAGTCGGAACTACACGCCGTGTACTCACCCAAATTACGCAGATTTATTAAAATTTATTATTATATTATAAAAACCCTTGAGACGTGTACCATGGTGCAGGCGTAAAGCAGAGGCACAACACGTGATATGTGTTTTATCTATATGTGTTTAATTTAACATCTACGTAATAAATGGGAATTCATCGGGTTTCCTCCAAGGTACAAGTTACATACAAGGATAATATTAAATGAATTTATTTGTTTAAAATTATGATGGATGAGAATCTCAAGGAAATTCAGAAAAGGGATTTAAGATAAAAGGATTGATTAATTAATGATAATTAATTGATTCGAGCGTGATTTATCTTAAATAAGAATGATTAATGAATTGAATGCTAGTTTTATTTATGCGTAAATATCGGTGCATGTATGGATGATCATGAGAAAGACCGAGACCTTTGTATGTGAATGTTTTATTTTAATTTATTTATTAAAATTAAATTAGTTGGCTTGCAAGCCATCTCCTCATTAATATGTAGGGCCTACACACCCAAGGATACTTTTATGTAAAAACCCCCTTTACCACTCACCTGTGTGTGAGATAAATTCATATGTAATGGATGGAGCTCCAAAGCTAGTGGAGGCGGCTCATGTCAGGATCCAAGGTGAAACCAATCCAAGGAGATACAATGGTGGACATGTGGAAAGTAGTAAACACGAACCCAAAAGGTTCATGGTGTTTCTCCCATTGGTCTTGGGTTAGTTTATCAACTGTTAGATAAACTAACCAATAGAAAATCTCATGATCATACCATTTATTTTATTTTTGTCAGTTGCATGGTTTATTTATTGTGGGTATGTTGTCATGATCACACAATTAAGGAATTAAATGAGCATACAAGATGGAACTAAAATAAAACCGGGTTATTCATAAATATTATCTTATACATTGCTAATCACTTAATTATATCCCACATAATATTAAAAAGCATGTAATCAAAGATAATAAAATGGATATTTACTTATGAGAATAAAATCCCTCAAAATAAATATTAAGTCTGCATAGCCTTCTATAATCTTGGTTAGAATCAAACCATAGTTCGAAGTGCTTGACCAACCCTAGTTGGGGTGATTTCAATTATCAGGAAATTCTAATTCAAGGTTTTGGGTTGACTTGACTTGGTTCGCATCAAAGGTTGACTGCCACATCAGGACTTGGTGTGACCAAGAGGCAAAGGTTGAGGAAATCCAAAAAGGATTTCAGGATTGGGGAGTCCACTTAGCAGGTCAAGGAGCTACTAGTTAATGCAGTTGGAATTTGGAATGCCTACCTAAAACCCTTCAAGTTTCTTGTCCAACCCTAGTTGGGGTAATGTAAAGGGAAATATGGATCCTTGACACTAGAATATTCACACAATAGAATCTTCTGAAGTCAATGGTGAGGGCTATTGGATTTTGATAAAATAGTGGGAGACTAATAAGTATTAATTTATTTATTTGTCTCAATTTTTGTAATAAAGTACTAAAACTTTGCTCATCTTAATTTGTAGAAACGACAAGAAAAATGACTTCAAACATATCATTGCACACCATACTAGAAAAAGAAAACCTTCTCACAGGCACCAATTTCCAAGAGTGGCCGAGGCATTTACGCGTCGTCCTTCCCCATGAAAGGAAATTAAATGTGTTGGAAGAGCCTATTCGAGTTGCGCTTGGGAAAGAGGCTAGTGATGAGGAATTATCTCTCTACATGAAACACATGAATGATGCCACAGATGTCCAGTGTTTCATGCTATCGGCCTTGTCTAATGAGGCCTTGAAGAAACATGAAAACATGGACGCGTATAGCATGATGTCTCACCTTAATGATCTCTACCAAGAGAAGGCGAGACAGGAGAGGTATGAGATTTCCAGTGCTTTGTTTACCACGAAGCTTGGAGAGTCTACGCCAGCTGGGCCACATGTAGTCAAGCTTATTGGCTACATTGAATGCCTGGACATCGTTGGGATTAAATTTCAGGATGAGTTGCGTACAGATTTCATCCTATCATCACTTCCCAAGACCTTCTCTAGCTTCATTGTAAACTATAACATGATAGGCATTGAGAAGAGTCTATCGGAGCTTCTGACCTTGATTCGCCAAGTAGATAAGGATATGGGGTGTGACAAACCCATGGTCCTTATGGTGAACATGAAAAGGAAGGATAAGGAAAATGGGCCAAATACTTATAAACGGTCTGAAGCCCCCGAGCATCGTCCCTCCAAGAAGGGGAAGATCCAAAGGTAGGGCAAGGAACGGGAGGTAGTGTGTTTTGCATGTGGCAAGTAGAGACACTAGAAGAGGAACTACACCCAGAAGCATGGGGACGCTAAAGGTGCGTTTGTTATCGAGTGTAATATTTCTATTTCTACACATTGGGTATTAGATATAGCTTGTGGGGCTCACATCTGTATTCAAATGCAGGAACCAAGTAGGTTTAGAAAGATCACCAGAGGAGAGGTGGATCTTCGAGCTGACAATGGCGCAAGGGTGGTTGTGTTGGATATTGGTGACTACCACCTCTCATTTCCAACTGGGATGATTTTGGTTTTACATAACTGTTATTATGTGCCTAGTGTTACCAAGAACATAATTTCTGTATCTTGTTTGCATATGGATGGATTTGTTTTCAAAATTGGAAATAAGGGTTGTCTCTTTTATAATAACAATGTATGTTATGGTATGGAACATTTAAATAATGGTTTGTATGTATTGAATTATGAAAACCAAGTGTTGGAAATCGATAATGAAACAAACTCACTTGACTCATACATCACCCAGTTATGTTATCACCACCTTGGTCATGTGAATGAGAAGCTCTTGACAAAGCTCTGCCAAGATGGCTATTTAGACTCTACTGAGCTAAAACCACATGATAGATGACATGATTGTTTACACGGAAAAATGAACAAGCCGCCTTTTGGTGGACAAGGTGAAAGTGCCACAGAGCTTCTAGGATTGGTACACATGGATGTGTGTGGACCATTTCTAGTAGAAGCTAGAGGTGGATATTCTTACATCATTACTTTTACTGATGATTTGAGTAGATATGGCTATGTCTACTTAATGAGGTATAAGACAGAGTCCTTAAATAAATTTAAGGAATTCAAGAATGAAGTAGAGATTAAGCTTGGTAAGAAGATAAAGAAACTTCGATCGGATCGAGGTGGAGAATATCTGAACCAAGAGTTCATCGATCTTGTATGGGAGTCTGGGATTCAATCTCATCTCACTCCTCCTTAAACACCACATTTGAATGGTGTTAGTGAAAGGAGGAACTGCACCTTTTTGGACTTGGTGAGGTTGATGATGATTCATGTGGATCTTCCATTATCCTTTTGGGGATATGAATTACAAACTGCAGCATACACAATAAACTGAGTACCAACTAAGGCGGAAAATGGAATTCCATCCGAGTTATAGAATGGAAGGGAACCAACTTTGTTGCACACACGTGCATGGGGATGCAAGGAGTTTGTTAAGGCCTTATCAGGCAACAAAATAGCACCCCGGGGCACAAAGTGTATCTTTATAGGATATCCCAAGGAAATAAAAGGATATTACCTATATAACCCTCAAGACAAGAAAGAGACTGTCGCTAGACAAGCTATTTTTCTTGAGATGGAGCACATCCTCAAGAAAAATAGTGGGAGAAAGATTTACTTTGACGAAGTTGATGCTCAAGATACTCAGGAGTTGGTACAGGAACAAGTTCCACAGGTCCCCGTGGAAGAGGTTCCAGAAACACAAGTACTGCGTAGGAGCTCAAGAGAGGTAAGAGAACCAGAGAGATTTGGTTTCCTAGTCACCGATGATGGTGAATCATTATTGTTGGGGAGTGATGAACTTCTCTCTTACATGGAAGAAGTAGAAAGCTCAGAAGCTGCAAGATGGATAGATGCTATGAATTCTGAGATGGATTCCATGTATCAGAACCAAGTTTGGGTTCTGGTTGATGAGCCAGTTAATGTAAAGCATGTTGGATGAAAATGGGTATTTAAAAGAATGATGGACATGGAAGGTCAAGTTAGCACCTATAAAGCAAGGCTAGTGGCTAATGGATTCAGACATCATCAAGGAATTGACTATTATGAAACCTTCTTGCCAGTTTCCATGTTTAAATCCATAAGAATCATACTTACCATAGCAGCTTACCATGACTACGAGATTTGGCAGATGGATGTCAAAACAACATTCCTTAACGGGAACCTTCAGGAAGATGTCTATAGGACACAACCAGAAGGGTTTGTGACACCAGGTGAAGCCAAACGGGTTTAGAAGTTGCAGAAATACATTTATGGATTGAAGCAAGAATCCAGGTCATGGAACATTCGATTTGATGAAGCCATAATGGAATTTGGTTTCATTAAGAACGAATGTGAGCCATGTGTTTATAAGAAGTTTAATGGGAACACGTTCATCATCCTAGTGGTATATGTTGATGAAATATTTCTTATTGGAAATGATGTACTAGCCTTACAGTCAGTTAAGGACTGGTTGAAAAAGTGTTTCTCCATGAAGGACTTAGGAGAAGAAGCCTACATTCTAGGGATCAAGATCATTCGTGACAGATCCAAGAGGCTGCTTTGACTATGTCAGGGTACATACATTGACCAGATAATAAATAAATTTAGTATGGAAAAATCCAAGAGGGGATTGGTTCCATTGTCACACGACTTACATCTTTATAAGAAAATTTGTCCACAGACACAACAGGGGAAAGATAGGATGAGCAAGATCCCATACGCTTCGGCTATAGGATCCATCATGTATTCTATGTTATGTACCAGGCTTGAGGTTGCCTATGCACTAAGCATGGTAGGAAGATATCAACCAGATCTAGGAGAACAACATTGGACTGCTGTTAAGACTATCCTTAAGTATCTGAGAAGAACTAAGGATATATTATTGGTGTATGGAGCAGACGAGGAGATTGTTATTAGTGGGTATGTTGATGCTGGTTTTCAAAAGGATCATAATGATCTGAAGTCGCAATCTGGATATGTGTTCTGTCTCAATGGAGGAGCTGTGAGCTGGAAGAGTTCAAAGCAGCCAATTGTCGCCGATTCTATAGTGGAGTCCGAGTATATAGCAGCTTCTGATGCATCCAAGGAAGCCATCTAGATTCGGAACATTGTCCAGGAGCTTGATGTGGTGCCTAGCAGTAAAGATCCCATTACATTGTATTGTGATAATGCTTCAGTGGTGGCTCTGGAAAAAGAACCAAGGTCACATCAACATACAAAGCACATACTCCGGAAGTATCACCTCTTGAGGGATTTCTATCAATGGGGTGAATTTGCAGTGAGCAGAGTGTCCACAGAAGAGAACGTGGCAGACCCCATGACTAAAGGCTTAACTCAGCAGAAGCATGAGTATCATTTGATAGCTAGTAGGTGAAAGGTTGTTAGCAGTTGGATCTAGTCCAAGTGGGAGTATGTTGGAGTTGGTGGTCTATAACTAACTACATTGTACTTTATTCATTAAATAAAAGCCTTATCACATATTGATTGTTCTTCTGCGTGACATGTCATGTGATAATATCCTATGGAAAGCTATTGCATTAAAGGGTCGTAGAGGATCCCTACTATGATGAGAACCTGGAAGTTCCATAACACTATTCTGGAATGTATGTTCTATGGCCTGATGATATTATTTGAGGGACACAAAAAATACAGGTCATTAGGGGTGAGGACTCATAAAACATTGAGGCACCTTCTCATGGTGTGCGCCCTTGGTAATATCCCGGAGGATATTACGAGAACGAGACCCGCCAGTAGGAAATCAACATTTCATAGTGTCATTGGATGTTCCTATCTGCGAACGTGTGTATTGGTCCTTAGACATTAAGATTATTATTAATGGGTATTACAACTTGCGCACTTAGATGTATTGACGAAAACTGTGATGAAACACTGTTTGCAGCGAGGTAGGATATGTTGGGTGTGTCCCGAGTAATACTGCATTAATAGATTATGCGAGAAAAGATTTTTCCCTTCCGTTCCCTAACGGAAGTAGATATATCAGGCCCTTTGATGGAATTTATATAGCCTAAATAAATCCATGGCCATGGTAAGGTATGGGAAAGTTCAATTCTGGGAAGTGAAAGAAAGAATAATCAAGCACATGGGTTGATGGCACTAGCATTAAACCCACTTGATTGGAGATATCGAGAAAAAGGGATTATTTACACTGTAAGCATTCGTAGGAGGTGCCACGTCATTGCGGCGTTAACTTCTTTCTCAATGGGTGCCTTGGCGTGTTGCTAGATGCTTACCTTGGAATTTAGGCAGGCTCAGCCTAATGCCCCTAAGAAAGAGGCCTAGAGGGTCACCCACTATGTGTGTCCATGTATCTCAGTTAAATATTAATTTAACAAGTTAAATAAATATTTTTCGTGACTGTGGTTTAATAATTATTTAAGGATGTCTGATCGCATTTATTTTGACACTAGTTATTCGAGAGAATATATTGTGGATGAAATAATATATTTATTAGCGAGTAATGAAGTTACATTTATTTAAGAAATAAATAGTCATTACTCAATGTATAATAAATGTGGTGGAGAAAAATGGAAAATAAAAGTACACGGCGTGTATATTAAATATACACGCCGTGTAGTTTTATGGAAAACAAGTACACACCGTGTATTAATTATTACACGCCGTGTTGTTTTTCCAGTTGGGATTTTGAGGATTTAATATTGTTTTATTAAATAATATTTATTATAATCAGCGTGGGAACATGTCAAGGAATTAATAATTCGACATGGGGGTTTTCAATAAGAGTTAATGAAATAAATAAAACGTGTAACACATTTATTTATTGTCATAAATCTATTAAACTCAAACCTGATTATAAATATACTCGCAACCCCAAAATTTTGAAGAGCCATGGTTGTGCACAACGGATTTGGAAATACTCTCAAGCCAAGAGAGAATTCCCTTTCCACCAAGAATGCCCTCATGTTACTAGAGCAAGATCCTCCACCTGATCAAGGCAGACATCACAAGCGATGGTTCCTCCACGCTAGCACCCGTAGATCCCTTTGGCGACATCCAGAGATACGTGACACACGTGTGGATCGCCGCTAGAGGAATCCTACACTTGGATTCTACGACACAACGACAGATCACCGAATCGTAACCGGACACATCAACGAAGAATGAATTACAACGAGGTAATTCTTATGAAATAATTAAATTAATTATAATCAACATTTGATGATCCTCCTCAAGGTTTCCGGGACTCTTCTTTTATTTTCATTCTTCATTATATTCTGATGATTCGGCATTTTATATCGTGACAGATCTCGGATTTAACATTGTTTAACGTTAAAATTAATGTTGGGAAAACCCACCAACGCGCTTCCACTACGCCTGGAACCTAAACATACATTCCACATTTAAAACATTTAACCATTGGTGATGTATTAGTAATACCATTATCCTTTTCCATGGTGTTAACTGATCCTTTTCCTTTGAAATTATTGGCTTTGTGTCATTCTTTTCCACACCCTATGCATCTTCCAGTTCCTTTGAAACATTCACCTTGATTCCTCTTCCCACGTGATTTACATGAGCTAAATTGAACTTTATTTCCTCTATGATCATCATGAAACTCCATCTTTCTGTTATTAACTGAGTCAATAAACATACCAAACTGATATTACTGATCATATTATGATATTTCTGATTAGGAATAATAACATTATTTGGACATCCAAATCCCATTTCATTTGGTTTCTGATGAATAATATCATTCAATTTTCCATCATGTAATCCATTAACATGAATCCTCCTGTTTCCTGCCATTTCATAAAACCCAAAAAGAATAGTATGAGAGGCCAAAATCGTACTAGAAAAACAACATAATCAAGGGGGAGTACTTTAAATCACTAACATCTTATGTTTAATTCTATGATTGTTTCCGTATTTCTAGGACTATAAACCATACTTATATATAACCTTAGGGACATCCCTAGACATACAGTAGAAATATATCTAAGGATCTCACTAATGTTTTTGCATCCTAGTTTGCAAAGGTCAACTAAACCATTCCTCCAATACCAACTGTAGAGACCCAAAATTTATATAAATGGACATTACATTACTTTTTTGGAATACTTATTACATAAAAAAACAGACACCAAAGGACCGTAATAGTTTAGTGTATTTGGAAACATAGAAAAATAATCTTCTAATCATTGTGAAAGATCATTAAAATCTCCCATAATGATCTTCCCATTTTATTTTCAAAAATAAAACCTTTCTTTATATCCTGGAGAGAGGAAATCATATAAAGGGTAAGCTCGAATGCTCGGTACAGGTAATCATGGAGAAAATAAAACAAACCATATACATTTGAACTTCAAAACATGAACATAAAGTTTACACATCAAAATCATGAGTTTTGAAATAAATCATGGCATTATGTAAGTAATAGGTCATAAAGTAACATATGTAACACCCCAAGCTTCTACGGTACGCTTCTCTTTGAATAATGTGATAGTGTGTGTTGTACGCAACACCGAGTTCTAACACTCCATAACCAATCAAACTAGCCGTTTTGAATAGTAATACCTACCTTTTGAAATTATATATATTTTATTTTTTAAAATGGACTTCATTTTTGGATTCGTAATATCGAATTTAGCCTAAGGTGAAATTTTTGTAATTTTCAGATAACTTTCATAATTTTAATGAATAGTGAAAATTACTAAATTTTAATTAAAAACATATTTTTTAATAAAAATAATTAACAGTGATAAATTATGAATTTGAGTGGTTTTAAAGTATATTTAGAATATATTTTTACCATTTAATATAATGTTGGTCATCGGACATAATTTTACAATTAAACCGAACATAAACAAGTGTCAATATTTTGATAGTTATTATCTCTTAAAAAGACGCTTTTTGTTTTGACAGCGGGAATTAATTTTAAATTAATTTCTGCCACTTTTGTGTTTTGAATTTAGAAAAATGGATTCCATATTTTTAATCAGGATGTTCAAATTGTGTAAATAGGTAACTTTTATTTTTAGACATTTTGAATAATTAATGCGGTAAATATTTTATTTACCATGGTTAAGGGTAAATCCGGTAAATAAGTGTTAAAAAATACTATTATAATAATACTAAATTACCATAAAACGTGTCCTAGCCTTATTGGTTGATACATGTTCGACCATAGACATCATTGGGTCGATTTTGGGACCCCATGGTGCCACTTGAAGGTGATAGGGACATTTTATTTTAATTAAGTTAAAATGAATACAAAAATGACACAAGCATATATCTTTTAGAAAAACAATTTTTACATAGGGTTATATATGTTGGATTTTAGATTATAAATATTCATTAGAAATCTAGCAAGATTTACTACATAAGTATATTTTATTTATAATTTTTAGACTTTAAATAATTTAATTTATTTATGACACAATGATGATGAAGTAATTACTATAATAGTAAAAATTAAAATAATTGATATTATAAATAACCAAATAAATATAATATGAAACTTTTAATTAATTAAAATAACTTTATAGGATAATATTATATATTAGGATTGATTTAATTGACTTTTTTTCGAAGTAATAAATCTGTTATGAGTTTCACAAAAATCAACTATTGAATAGTGTCAAAATTGACATAAAAGAGTTCTTAAAACAAATATTATATTATTAATTGATATTAAATTCCTAAAAATCTAAGGTTCGGCCAAGAGACTTATATCATGATTGGATCATCATTAATGGACCACTTGGGGGTCTCGTGGATGTATATAGTATGTTTATTAACCATATTATATAAAAATACAAAGAGACATTTTAAAAGTGAAACTAATTAACTTAGACTTAATACTTAAAGATAAGGTTAATATAAGTACCCAAACCTGTCTAAATTCTATTGGTTGAGTTATTTTAGACCCATCCTTACCTTAACATTTAAATAATCAACTTTTTAGCCATTATAAACCGAATATGAATTTATTATAAATTAATATTTCTAGCTTTTACAAAGGTGCCCCTCACCCCTCTTATAAAAGGGAACTCCTCCTTCCCATTTCTTCACACCTTAAAAGCCTTTTGGTTCGGCCAAACTCTACCCAAATACTCTCAAAACGTCCCTCACTACATCCTAGAGGCTTTAGTTGGATCATAAAGCCAACTTATGGAGCAATTTTGATCAAATCAAAAGGAAGAAACCGAAGAAGAGGTAATGATTTCACCAGCCTTTTCCAAGTTCCTTTCTTCTTCCACTTCTTCTTCCTTTGTTGTTACCATTCTAAAATAATAACTCCAGTATCATATATATACTGTGATGTTATTATATGGTACAGCCATATTCAGTATTCTATCCACCCTTTGAATAACATGTCACCATACGTGCGTACGTACGGCTTACCGTCTCCACGTCGTGGTGTAATTATTATTCAATATATTATTATTTGGATGGGTATAATAATGAAGTGTAACTCATGTAAATAATAAATATAACATATTAATGATTCTGTATATATGATATACCATCCATTTATATATTATTTTAATATCAAAAGAATGATATTGTCGCTCGTGCGTACTTACGGACTACCATCTCCACGAACGCGATGAGATTCATTCTCCATCGTATCCATTCAAGTATAATTATCATTTGATGATTTAAAAATAATGTTTATGGACTTGATATCATTCTGTATATGAATAATATACAACCTATCCATGACAAACATGGATTATGTAACAAAACATATGAAAGAAAACGAGTAAGTTAACACCCGAAACGACGATAATGCTAAGATATTATTAACAAAGCAATGCTAAAAGATCATATATGATATCATATGAATGTATATGATTCTTGTATAATTTAATTACAATTATTTCACCATTATACAGGAGGTTAACCTACCCCAACCAAGGAAAAGTACAAGGAAAGGGTTATTTCTCAATCACTTCATTATCCGAGGTTGTTTATACGTAATAATCTACTGGGATCTCTTTATCATCCACATCCATGTTTCTTAAAAATGTATTTCAAAACATTTTTAATATTTACTAGAATATGAGTTAAAGTCATTTATACCCTTTTTGACTTTTATAAGTGGTTTATAAAGGAATCTTTCCATCGTTTTCAAAACAAGGTCCTTTTTAACCTTTTCGACAGAATTAAGGTAAGAATGTTTTTTTAACTTATACGGTGGGTGCAGCTATTTTTCGCCGTTATAAAATCTTCAAAGCTTCCCTTACAAGATTATAAGAAAATTTTCAAAGAAAATGTTTTATTTTATATGGATCTTAAATGATTTCAAAATAAAAAGAGATATTTCTTTAAAAAGAATTTTTATTTCATCTATGTCAACATCCTTTGATGGATTTTACGCTTATTTAAAGTTGATTTATTATGATACAAAACTTCTATATTATATTGAAGGTTTTGTGATTTGTTTGACTATGGATGTGCTATTTTTATACCATTCATGGTTTATGGTGAAATTATTGACATTTCGTATACTAGTTTTAATATGAATGTTTATGTTATATTTAAACCTTTTCATATGGGAATGCATTGGACTTAATATGTGACGGGTGGAGCCCGCTATAGCTCCTCGATGCATCGGTAGGTGTAATGAGACAGACTACTGTCTTGGCACAAGGCCTTGACAAAATCTTATTTTTAGTCTTGGCACGAGGCCTTGGCTATGTTGTCATGATAGTCTGGCATTATGAATTCCATCATTATGAAAGTGGTTATTGATATTGCATGTGATTATTCGATTTGTAGAATATCCATGTGAATAAGTAAATGGAATTATTACATTTTACTTTTTCCATACTATGTTGAATTTCAAGTTTAAAAGTCTTTTGTTTTAGTAATGCATTGCCTTAAATGTTTATCCTTATTTTTGAAAGTTCCGCTATATTGTCATCCTTATTGGGTATTTCAGCTCACCCCTTTTCTATGTTTTATTTTTCCCAGGATGTGAAGAAGTATGTTATGAATGACCTACAGGGATTTTATGTGGGGATATGAGTGTGGAATATGGAGATTATGTTGTAGTAGTAGTTTTTCACTTTATGATGTAATGTAAAACTTTATGAATATATCTAGTGTTTCCAAGGATACTAAACCAATCGGTCTTTCGAGATTTGATCTTTCTTGTGATCATGACAATGTTCTGTAATAATGCACCGACTCTGGGTAACTAGGGTCAGGGAGTTACAGTTGGTATCAAAGGAAGTTTAGTACAAACCTTGGAAGCTAGATTTAGATAAACTCTGATTAGAGCACGTAGACCTAAGATGAACTTTGAGGATTAGTATAGAAGAACTTCCTAGAATTTTGGTATTGTAGAGATTTTGTGAGTTTTCCAAGAAATACATCCCTGTCTGGATACGAGCAGGTAGAGGCGGCTCTGGCACATATGTACCTAACGGTAAACCCCAAAAACACTGCTTTGAGCTAGACTCGAATGGGAACTGGTGCACGACAACGGGCCTTGCTGCACTCTTGGTTACGACACTCCCGGGGGATATTCTTAGAATAACTCTCATTTTCTTTACAAATCATTATAAAGGGTTTATGAGTATATACTTCCTCAAAGAAAATTTTTTTATGACTATGGATTATATCCATAAATAGTTCAATTTATGTTAAGTGTTTTATAAGTATGGGATTATGTATTTTGATTCATAAACTGATCTAGTTTATGCCATTGTTTAGAAATGGCACCTAGTGGAAGAAATGAAAACCGTATCAATGCACGCACTCCATGTAGGGATTTCCCTCCTACTCAAGATAATTATAGTGGAGCTGGTGATGAAACTGGTGCTGATCAGCTAATCACCATACTGGGACAACTTACTCAGGTTATGAATAATAAACTTACCCGTATGGAGCACCCTAATCCACAGCGTGGAGGATTAATGTTAGATCGATTCATGAGGCAACAACCACCAACATTCAATGGGAGTACAAATCCCTTAGTAGCTGAGCAATGGATAAATTCCCTAGAGAAAATATTTCAGGCTTTGGGGAGCAGTGAAAGGGAAAAAGTTATTATGGCAGTTTACCGCCTCACTGGAGAAGCTGATCAATGGTGGTCATTGATTCAAAACATGAAGGAAGATGATGAAGTATAAAATATGGAATGGAGGGAGTTCAAAGATCTGTTTTTAGAAAAATACTTTCCTCGCGACCATCGAGCAGATATGGAACGGCAATTTCTAAGTCTAAGACAAAAGGAGGATGAGAATGTCACAAAGTATGAGGCTAACATTACAAGGTTATCATGGTATGCTGGAGATTATATACGTAACCCAAGAAGTAAGATTGACCGTTTCTTAGATGGGTTAAAACCATTTCTCTGTCGAGCATTAGTCTCACAATCCTTTTCGTCATACAATGACATTGTCTCATGTGCTATCAAGACCGAAAAGGAATTCTCTAAGTCTTATGACTTTAAAGCAAAGAAAGAGAAGAAGAGACCTGCTGATCAATCTGGGAATGGAAATAAGGGGAAAAAGGGAAATGTTGAATAACCATCCTATGGTAAATGCGGGAAGAAACACCCTGGTACTTGCTTGAAGGGAATGGGAGTCTGTTAAAAGTGTGGTGAAAAAGGCCACCAAGCTCGTGATTGCAAAGGGAAGAAAGAAGCTACCAATGTTCAGTGCTACAATTGCAGGGAGATGGGGAATTATGCAAATGAATGTCCTAAGCATCAGGAGAACTTACCTCAGAAAAGGCCAAGGGATCAAGGCCAAGCTTATGCTATCACTACTACTGAGGTAGAAGCTCCGAAAGACGTGGTGGTAGGTAATTTAATGGTATCCTCAAGTTTAGCAAATGCATTATTTGATTCTGGATCATCGCATCGTTTCATATCTTCCCAGTTTTCTAAGAAAATTAGATATTTCCAATTTGATTTAACAAGGGAGTTGTCAGTTAAAACTCCTAAGGGAAGTATCATTGCAACAAAGTTTTGCGAATCAGTCCCCATTAGAGCACTTAAATGTTCGTTATCTACTGATCTCATCGTCATACCTATGATTGAGTTTGATATAATCCTCGGTATGGAATGGCTTTCGGACTATGATGCGAAGATTTATTGTAAGAAGAAAGAGGTTCCGATTCTTGATGATAATGACAAGGAACACCTTATCTTTAGAGCAGAATCGTCACCACCTAATTCTTATTTAGATCCACCCCCAGTAGCTCAACTTAATTCAATTATTTGGGAGGAAGAGAATGAAATGACTGTGGGTGAGGAAAGGAATGTTCAAATAGAGGATGTACCTATTGTGAAAGAATTTGTAGATGTATTTCCTGAAGATTTACCTGGACATCCTCCAGAACGAGAAGTTGAGTTTACCATTGATTTAATTCCTAGATCATGGCCTATATCGAATACCCCTTTTAGAATGGCCACTGTAGAATTAGTTGAACTAAAGAAACAACTAGAGGAATTGAGTAATAAAGGATTTATTTGCCCTAGTGTTTCTCCATGGGGAGCCCCTGTTCTTTTTGTTAAAAAGAAAGATGGATCTATGAGGTTATGTATCGACTAAAGGGAGATCAATGCTATAACGATAAAGAACAAGTATCCCCTACCTCGTATTGATGATTTATTTGACCAACTGCATGGAGCTCAATACTTTTCAAAGATTGAACTTCGATCTGGATACCATCAGTTGTGTGTAAAGAAGGAAGACATTCCTAAGACAGCATTTCGAACCATGTACGGGCATTATGAGTTTACTGTAATGCCTTTTGGATTGACTAATGCACCCTCTATATTCATGGATTTGATGAATAGAGTTTTCAAGGAGTATCTAGATGAATTTGTGGTTGTATTTATTGATGATATCTATGTATACTCCAAAACCTACGAAGATCATTAAAATCACTTGCAAATTATCTTGAAGACTCTGAGGAGGCATGAATTATATGGGAAGTTTAGCAAGGGTGAATTCTGGCTTCAAGAGATTTCTTTTCTTGGCCATATTGTCTCTAAAGATGGAATCTCTGTTGATCCTTCTAAGACCAAGGCAATACAAGAATGGCTAGCACCTACGAGTATAACTGATGTACACAGTTTTATTGGTTTGTCAGGTTATTATCGACGTTTCGTCCAGAATTTTTCCTGATTGGCTAAACCATTAACGAAGCTCACATGTAAAGGGGTTAAATTTGTCTGGACAAAAGAGTGTGAAGAATTTTTCGAAGAACTGAAGAGAAGATTAGTCAATGCTCCTATATTTACTCTACCATCAGGGAATGATGGGTTCGTTATTTATAGTGATGCATCAAATAAAGGACTTGGTTGTGTCCTTATGTAGAATGATAGAGTTATTGCCTATGCATCACGACAATTGAAAATTTATGAACAAAACTATCCTACTTATGATCTCGAGTTAGCAGTTGTGATCTTTGCTCTGAAGATATGGAGGCACTACCTCTATGGTGAAAAATGTGAGATTTATACCGATCACAAGAGTTTGAAGTATATTTTCTCACAAAAAGAACTCAACATGAGGCGAAGGAGATGGCTTGAATTACTCAAGGATTATGATTGAACGATACACTACCACCCGGGGAAAGCAAACAAGGTGGTAGATGCTTTGAGTAGAAAAGACCATGGAGTTTTGAACAATATGAGAAATGAAAGGGATCCAATTTTCACGGATCTGGTGAATATGGACATGGGAATAACCAGGGAAGGTGAAACATCAATGCTTTTTCAAATGGTTGCCAAACCATCTTTACTAGAAAGGATTAAGAGTTCTCAGACCGATGATGAAGAATTTCAAAAGAAGATTAATGCTGTGAATGATGGGAGATTGAGAGACTTTGTGTATGAAGATGGAATTTTGAAATTTGGGAAGAGACTTTGTGTTCCCGATATACCTGATCTAAAAAGGGAATTGCTGGATGATTCTCATAGTTTCAATTTCTCTATACACCCTGGGAGCACCAAAATGTATAGAAATTTGAAGGAACATTTTTGGTGGGACAACATGAAGAGGGAGATTTCTGATTTTGTGTCAAAATGTATGGTTTGTCAGCAAGTGAAAGCTGGAAGGCAGCAGCATAGAGGAGTCATGCAACCTCTTCCCATACCGGAGTGGAAATGGGACAATATTACGATGGACTTTGTCATGGGGCTACCAAAGACTCCTAGAAGGAACGAAGCAATATGGGTTATTGTTGATCGTCTTACCAAGTCAGCACATTTTCTTTCTATAAGAGAAGATCTACCCTTGGAACGTCTAGCATGAATATATATTAATGAATTTGTGAGACTTCATGGAGTGCCCCTATCAATTGTTTCTGATCGTGATCCCCGTTTTGCTTCAAGATTTTGGAAAAGTCTTCAGAAATCCCTGGATACTGAACTTCATTTGAGCACTGCTTACCACCCGCAGACAGATGGACAATCAGAATGGACTATTCAAACCTTATAATACATGTTGAGATCTTGCTCACATGACTTTCAGGGTATGTGGGATCAATATTTACCTCTCGTAGAATTTTACTATAACAATAGCTTCCATTCGAGTATTCAGATGGCACCATATAAAGTGTTATATGGAAAGAGATGTCGTACACCAACCTGTTGGGATGACGTTGGTGAAAGAAAACTTGAAGGTCCAAAACTGGTGGAGGAAACGATGGAAAAGGTGAAGGTAATCCAAAATCACATCAAAGCAGCTCAAAGTAGTTAGAAGAGCTATGCCGATAATCGAAGGAAGGATTTGGAATTTCAAGTCGGTGATCATGTTTTCTTGAAGGTATCTCCATGGAAGGGAGTCATACGTTTTGGTAAGAAAGGTAAATTGAGTCCCAGGTACATCGGACCTTTCAAAATTCTAGAATGAATTGGGGTTGTAGCTTTCCGATTGGCAATGCTGCCAAGTCTCTCTAAAGTTCACGATGTGTTCCACGTATCTCTGTTGAGGAAATACATGCCTGAACCAACGCATGTACTCACCTACGAGGAATTAGAACTGGAACCCAATATGTCTTATTGCGAAGAGCCCGTCAGGATTCTTGATACCAGAGAACAAGTACTGAGAAACCGAACGACGCGTCTGGTAAAAGTTTTGTGGAGAAACCATAAGATGGAAGAGGCAACGTGGGAACCCGAGGAACTTATGATGAAGAAACACCCGAGTCTTTCCATGTGATAAGTATTATAGAAATTTCGAGGATGAAAATATTTGAAGGAGGGGAGAATGTAACACCCCAAGCTTCTACGATACGCTTCTCTTTGAATAATTTGATAGCGTGTGTTGTATGGAACACCGAGTTCTAACACACCATAACCAATCAAACTAGCCGTTTTGAATAGTAATACCTAATTTTTGAAATTATATATATTTTATTTTTAAAATGGACTTCATTTTTGGATTCATAATATCGAATTTAGCCTAAGGTGAATTTTTGGTACTTTTCGTATAACTTTCATATTTTGATGAATAGTGAAAATTACTAAATTTTAATTAGAAACAACTTTTTTAATCAAAATAATTAATAGTGATAAATTATGATTTTGAGTGGTTTTAAAGTATATTTAGAATATATTTTTACCATTTAATATAATGTTGGTCATTGGATATAATTTTACAATTAAACCAAACATAAACAAGTGTCAATCTTTTGATATTTATTATCTCTTAAAAACACGCTTTTTGTTTTGACATCGGGAATTAATTTTAAATTAATTTCTGCCACTTCTGTGTTTTGAATTTAGAAAAATAGATTCCATATTTGGAATCAGGATGTTCAAATTGTGTAAATAGGTAACTTTTATTTTTAGACATTTTGAATAATTACTGCGGTAAATATTTTATTTACCATGGTTAAGGGTAAATCCGGTAAATAAGGGTTAAAAAATAATATTATAATAATACTAAATTAACCTAAAACGTGTCTTAGCCTTATTGGTTGATATATGTTCGACCATAGGCATCTTTGGGTCGATTTGTGGTCCCCATGGTGCCACTTGTAGGTGATAGGGACATTTTATTTTAACTAAGTTAAAATGAATATAAAAATGACACAAGCATATATCTTTTAGAAAAACAATTTTTACATAGGGTTATATATGTTGGATTTTAGATTATAAATATTCATTAGAAATATTACAAGATTTAATACATATGTATATTTTATTTATAATTTTTAGACTTTATATAATTTAATTTATTTATGACAAAATGATGATGAAGTAATTACTATAATAGTGAAAAATAAAACTAATTGATATTATAAATACCCAAATAAATATAATATGAAACTTTTAATGAATTAAACTAATTTTCTAGGATAATATGATATATTAGGATTGCTTTAAGTGACGTTTTTCGAAGTAATCAATCTGTTATGTGTTTCAAAAAAATCATCTATTGAATAGTGTCAAAATTGTCATAAAAGAGTTCTTAAAACAAATATTATA